>OX392462.1:159996272-161385781 GCA_947623515.1 Neoascia interrupta
GGGTGATGATTATATAGAATCACCCAATATAAGAACAGTAAACAGCACTACGAAAGAAGTATATTACAGACTGTAAAATATATCCAGAAATAATTTTAATAAAAAAATAGAATGCTACATAAACTGCGCAATAAAGAGGACTATAACCTTCAACAAAAGCCGACGGACCGCTCCGCATATGTCTTTGTATTTGACTGTCTTTTTTTCAAATTTTAGCTAAATAACAATGGTGCTACTTGTATTTAGCTACTTGATTTAACTTAAAATTATTTTTTTTTTTTCAATAAATATTATATGAAAATTGACAAAAAATTACATTAGAAAAGTTGTTATATAGCATATGCCTCCGCCCACTTTTGTGGGCGTGGCTTTATAAAAAGTGATTTTTATAGTAAAAAAGGCGGAGTTTTAGTCAGAAATGTATGCAATCACCAATCTTATATTTTTATGTCTCGCCCACTTTTTGGAGGTGTGGGAGTTTCCATTTTTGGCAGGGTAGGGCTTTTTTGCAATCCGTCGCATATAGACTGAAGTTTTTACATACGCACTGTTGCGCTTTCCCATTTGTTTTCTCAGTATTTAAGCTCACATTTACCAAAGTGAGGATCTATCGAGATTTCAACTTCCTCAAAATAACGCTCTACAGCAACGGGAACCAATTTATGCTTCCCAAAACAGTATCACCAATATTATTTAAGCAGAAAGGTACCAAAGTGAGGTTTTACTTTCCGATAGGTTTTAAAAGAAATTTCAGAAAAATGTAGCACTGAGATAAAACGTAAAATTAGTCCTGTCAATCGATTCGTTCGGCTTTTTGGGCTAGGAAAGCTATTTAGTATCAAACCTCTACCTTAAGCAACTAAAGTGTTCATTTATAAGGCCAATTTAAGTATCATTCTTAAACATTTCAAAGGAAACCTGGGTTTCTTTACTGTCGGCTTCTGAGAATCCTTAATTCCTTGATTACTGAATAACTTAATACCTAAAATATAATAAGGTGGAATTTATATCAAACATCATAAAGAAGGATATTTTTCCGAGTTAAGTTGTAAGGCACATAAGAGAATTAGCTTTATGTAACGTTATAATACTACACCTTTATTATGTAATATGGCACGTCAGGTGAGACATTGTTGTAAGCCTGTTGAGTGATCATTTGACGTAGTGATAAAAAAAAACATTTGATGAATGTGCTGAGTCAAAGGTTTTAATTGATTCATGATAAATGAAAGCCTTTGAAAGTAATTTTCTTTGATTAATGTTCATAACACCATTTAGAATCCAATTAAACTTTTTATTTAAATTTTTATCACCTGTGTTTTGTTGAATAGTCAGATTTTATAAAGTTCCTTATTTTGTCGTTACTTTATTAGAGTACAATACATGTGGTCCAGCTTAAAACAAAATTTGGTTTGCAATTTTTAAAAAATGTTTAAACACATGCTTATAATATTTAACCTATCGTGCTCCCAATTTAAGGCTCACGCTGTTGCACATGTCTGCAGAAAACTTCGACACTTCGCTTAAGTGAACACATCCAGTTTGTAGAATGAATTTTACGATGAAACATTCGCATAAACCTAATTTGTAGGTAGGTAAGTACTCTGAAGCAGCTCGTTTCGAAGTTGTTCCACTTGAGCCGGTATTACATTCAATTACCTGCTGGACTAGTCATTACGTCAATCAAACTAAAGTCAGACTTCTTTTCTGTAAAAGTTTTTTCTTTTTCTAATTTGAAGACGATAAACCGGACTTGGTTCAATCAAGTACAATGTTTACTGATGTTTTTCGAATGCTTTTCCAAAAAGTACAATATGCCGTTCGAAAAGCAGAATCTTGTTGGATTATATGTAGTAAAATTATCTAACTTCAACTTAATTATAAATCGTCAGCTCAATTACATTGCAGTTAGGAACCTCTATCTATTTTTTTCTTCTAATGATTTCGTAACTACAAGAGTTATGACTGCAGGTCAATTGTCATCACAAGTGATAATTATCTTTTAAACATGTTTAACTAACTTCTCTGCCGGTTAATTAATTTTTTTTGCATTTGTTATGATTAGTTGCACCGGGCGTCTTACCAGTCAACTTTTGCAGGCGCAAAAGTTTTACATTATGAATGTAAAAAAAAAATCAATTTCGAAAAAGCTAAGTTAGTAGCTTTGCTTGAAGATGTTTAAAAAAGCTTGTTTTTTTGTGCTGTGGTCTTCCAGTGGGCCAATTTTTAGGAAATTGAGAGCTTACACTTAAGCATTGAATGTGTCTTACACGCTCGGTTTAACAGGCATTGATCATTCAACCCGAAGGTTAAAGAGTATACACCGTAAAAATACTTCTCTACAAAAAAAGAATAGTAGTCAACTTGTAATTTATCTACCAGAATTGTAAAATACTAGGTGTACTCGACAAACACGAGACAAAGCAGTTAATTAAAAAAAAAATGATCGTAAATCATTAGGTACTGGCAATAATAATTATAAATGTTTCGGTGTCATCGATCTTTTTAAGCATCAAAGCCAGCAGCTTGTGCTGCACTATTCTGAAACTGAATGACTAGCTTACGCCAAAAACTTGTGAATAGAAATCGGAGACTGTAGAATTCGTGCTGTTGAATTCTATGGGCTAATTAAATCGTTGTAAAATAAAATACTGACGTAGTTATCGTGACGAAAAAAAAAATGGAATTATCGTAATGTAACTGAATACTTTTACTTTGTTTTTTATAATAAGTATGTAAAATTAATATTTTTGTTCTAAGACACTAAGACAATCGGCTAGAAAGAAAAAAATTTGTTTGGGAAAACGAGTCTTTTACAACACATAATGCACAAAAATTTTTGGTTGAAATATGAAAAGGAGCCCAAGCGGTGAAAAGGGTTAAGATTTTCATATTGCCAGCTCGACAATCCACCACCTAATGAGAGCAATGGCAGTAGAAGAACGGACTTATTATTCGACTGCATCGTCGCCCTCTTTACTTGCTGGACAGTTGGTGATTTTACTCAAGCTTAACACATTTAAGTGTAAGGCAAATGCTCCAGAGCCCAAAAATTTGCCTATACAGCCTGCAGTCGATTTTTCCTATGATAGGACACTTTTTAGATATCCGGGCTCAGTCGTTTGGTATGTCTGCAACTCTCGCAGTCGCGGCAAAGAAACTTGTGCTTCTGAAAAGCCCTAGTATCATTTGCAGACGTCACAAGGGATGTTGGCAGAAATCATAATTCTGTTTTCAAAAATCTACTTTTTCCAACAAAAAAAAATCTGCTTCCCAAATATCTGCTTTTTCAAAACTCTGCTTTCCAAATTCTGACTCAAGCAATAAAATTTTGCCTATTCTGCTTTTTGAAGGGGTGTTGCAGGGGAACCTCATACTTTGTCACGAGTTGCATTTCCAGAATTTTGTAGAACAGATTTTTGGAACGCAGAATTTCGAGAAGCAGAATTTTGAAAAGAAGAATTTTAAGAGCAGAACAGAAAATTTTTACCCCAAACTAAGATTCTTTCGGGTCACGAGAAAAGTTCTTCTGCACCTTTCCAATCAAGCTCATGGAAGATTTAATTTTCGTTTTAATTTTCATTAATTTCGTTAATTTTACTTTATTAAGCCTTGATAGCAAGTTCAGCGAAAGCTTGAGTTCGAATATTATATCTTGTACGAGCTTAGAGGGCTGAACGGAACTTAAAGTGTAGCATGGTTCTATCAGTGCAAATGGTATTTGCTTAGCATAGATTAACAGAACCTTAAGACAATAAGCTGCTGTATCGCAGCGTTCTTTGCTAAGCCTGGTCAAGCAAAGGTCATTATTTTGAAAAGATTTCCTATCGTCTAAAACGATAAAAAAAGAGTTCGTCGGTGACAAACTTCTATATACTCGACCTGATATACCGTGCAACACCAAATCTTAAAATTTCTTGGCCCGAATTCATATATTGTTTGTATGGGCGACGCCCCTAAAAGTGGGCATGGGCTACAAATTAAAATCAATTTATTGTAATTTCTGCCATCGTCACCTGAAAAAAAGACTTGTTCTTTTTCACGGTCCCCACCTCCGCGAGGGTTTGACAAGCCCTCCGAGAGTATTAATTGTCTTGAAAAACTTCTCAAAGTGCCGTTCGGATTCGGCAAAAAATTGTAGGTCCCCTTGTATGTAAAGAAATTAACACACCAGCATACATTGTTGAGAAGTTGGCCCTGGTTCACCTCGAGCTGTTGCGCCACTCTATTTATTTTTTATTTATTTTTTTATTGTAATTTCGTTAGAATCATGAGAGAATACGGTAAAAGCGAAAATAATTTAAGAAAAAACATTTTTTTCTTAAAAACGCCCATTTAGGTGGGCGGAGCTCAAAACTTTGTATGGAGCTAACTTAGAAAATAGTAATATCTTCAATATTTGTCATAGAATTTTTTTTCGATTTGGAGTGAACTTTACGAGAAATCGGGTTTTTAAAGCTCTTTTAAAGGTTGCCTTGTTAAAGGTCTTAGGCCAATATTGCTCAGCGCCAAAATTAAAGTTACTATGCCTTGTCTAACTTAGGATTCAGCTTGAGCAAAACACGTGGAGCATTCATGGGTGCTCTAATCCGCGAATGCTCTATTGCTGTATTCTAATAAACAAACGAGATATCCACCCAAATTTTCACCATCCTCATCTGACGAGGTAGCAAACTTACTTGAAAGCTTCGAACATTCCATGAACATGAACATTGACAAGAACATGAACTTTGCAGTCACGAAAAAATGTTAACGGAATGAGACCGTACCGTTGAACCTATTGTCGCGTCGATAGGAGTGACCGCAAAATACCAAGCGTTATTTACCGCAGAAGCTCGAACTTCTTGTCAAGGATGCTAAAGTCATAGTCTTTGCACTGGCAGGCGATCTTTTAGGTGCATGTTAAGGTATTTTTCTACCCATGGAAAAAGAGAGGTAATTGGTGTTTTCCTCAGCCTTGCAGATTTTTCGGACGACCCTTTATGCCCTGGTACCAGCGTAGGTAAATGTTGAACTTCTTCGACATCTAAATCCTTTAGATACGATCAGAACAGAGCTAGAATCTATAATGTCTAATTTCAGGCTATGATAATAATCATTTGTTTGTCCAAAAATGTGGGTAGTTTAATAAAGCCAGGACAAAATTTCGCTATAATTTCCAGTTGAGAAACACTATAATGACGAGAAAGACGGAAAGAAAGACGTTGCTGCGAACGTAAGTTAATGTGCATTACCATTCTTTTCCAAAACTTTGCACGATACTTAAGCATCTTACAATGATTGTTAGACATACCAAGAATAAATAAAATCAGCAATAGACCTCCCCTTGTGGGTGTGGCATTGTCTTAAAATGAAGTTGCATTTAATGAAATAATCTTGCTTTAAATTGAAAAAAAAATTCGGAAAAATTATGTAAAAACAGTTTAGTTCTACATTCTGTTCATACAATATTTTGAGCCACGCCCTAATCTAGACACAGATTTTGGGGAAACAAATCAAATTTCCCAGCAAAACTTTAGTCTAGTCCCTTAGCCTAGTTTAGAAAATAATACAAAATGAAATTCAGCAAATTAGTTACACAAGATTAGTTTTTGCTCAAATAAAGTTTTTGGCCACTCCCATTTCTAGAAGTAAATTTTTAAAAGACCAAAGAATTTAAACCAAATAAATATAAAGAGTTACAGTGCGTATGTAAATAAACATTAATCCGTCTGCGATGAATTTCGAAATACCCTATCCTACCAAAAAAAGAAACTGCCACGCCTTCAAAAAGTGGGGGGATATAAAAATATAACTGCTCAATGCCTTTAACTATGTGGGTGCATACATTTCGGATTTAAACTTCGCCTTTTTAGCTCAAAAAATCACTTTTATGAACGCCATGCCCATAAAATTGGGCGGGGTGGAGGCATACATGTATATACGAAAATGCTAATTGTAACTTTTAAATTAATAGTCCAGTCCTTCAGATCAAGTTTAAATATTAGGTGAATCCGCCGACAGACGGACGGGCACTACGCCCACACTGTATGTGCGACCATCTCTAATTTAAAATATACTTTTTTCAAATTTAACCTATGTTCCAATGGTGCTAGCGCACTCATTTTTGGTACGCATCATTGACTTGTAATAGTCTTTGAGATAACTTTTTAACCATCAAAGTCATAATTACACACACACGTGAAGATCATAGTTATCTTTTCATTTTACTCCTTCGTTTAGACTTTAGAGAAATTGGACTCATTGGCCTTTTGGCAGATACAGGCAGCTGACAATAACTCAAATAGTGTACCTGAAAATTTCAATAATGACCTCACTAATGGGTTGAATGGGAAAATATTGAATGGCTACATATTGGAAGACTTCAGAGACATAATGGAAGACTCTGTCGTTTATATATAGCTACATATATAAACGACAGAGTCTTCCTGTTGCTCTTGATGAGCGCGTTCGTTCGGGACTTGACTGGATAGCAACCTACCCAACGTGATAAACACTACGGAAGCGTAAGCTACTTGGTAAGTTAATTATTAGTTGTAGTCAAGAAGAATTAAGAGAGAGTGAAAATTTACCAATATGACGTGCGTTCTGGCAGTTTTCATAGTGTCTCTCATAAATGGGTGGCTTTTTAGCACGTGGAAATCGGGAATATCCAATATCGGCTACTTCGGTATTATATACCTGCTATAGTGGGCATATTGTTATCTTTGAAAGATTTTGGAGTCTTAGCCACCGTCCTCCCTAGTATTAAAAAAAAAAAGTTTGGGACTTATCATATATAGGCCACATTTGTCTTGAGATTTCACAGATGGACAGGACAAGGATGCCCATCTTGTATTTGCTTTCATCTGGATCTTGTTTTCCACCCGCCTTCTTATGTCACAGAGTGGGGGTTTGATCCACCGAAGTGCTTGTTGAGGTTCTAATGTTCGTCCATGTCGTGCAAGCTCATCGGCCTTTTCATTTCCTCGAAAGTTTCTATGGCCAGGAATCCAGCAGAGTCTTACATTGTGCTGTGAGCCAAGAACCCTTAGCTCTTTGCGACAACACTTAACAAGTTCAGATTTGATCTCAGTTGGCAGCTTTTGCCTTTATGGCTGCCTGGCTGTCTATGAATATTGTAACATCATCCTGTGGTATTGCCCTTATTGACAGTAGGCTGGCTGCCTTCTTGACTGCTTGGAAGACGCTGCAAGAATCGGGCAATCTTATGGATTTTTATACCTCATCCCATAGGATAGGAGGTATATTAAGTTTGTCACATAGTTTGTAACACGTTGAAATAATAATGGTAGACCCCCAAGACCTTCAGGGCTATGATCGAGACTGAATTTTGAATCGAATGAGCCATGTCCGTCCGTCCGTCCGTCTGTATGTCACATGTTTTTAGGCCTTAAATTTTGAGCTACGGTGCTGAAACCTCGTACGTAAGGTCCATGTCATGCGAAGCAGTACAAGTGTAAAAATTTTTGAAATTCGCCCAAAGACACGCCCACAATCGGTCTAAATGTGCAACTATCTCCAGAGTTTTCAAAACTTTAAGACGTTCTAAGAGGCTGAAATTTGACACTTAACATCTCCTAATGAATGTAAGACACAAAAAAGACAAATTTAATTGGTACACCTCCTCTAGTGGGCGTGGCATCTATTTTGAAGGCAAATGCAGTTTACTCAATATTTTTGCTTGAAATTGAAAAAAAATTGCTGAATATTTTATTTAGAAAACGCTTAGTTTCACATTTTTTTTAAACAAGACTTTGGGCCACGCCCACATTTGGAGGCAGAATTGAAGAAAATCCTAAAGTTTTCCAGAAAAACTTAATTTCGACTGCCCTTGAGCCAAATTTAGGAAAGCCTGAAACAAAAAAGTAGCAGGTTAGCTAAACGAGACTTCAGTCTAGATTTCGTTTATATAAAGTTTTTAGCCACGCCCCCTTTTAGGTGTCGATTTTTCAAAAATATTGAATTTGAACCAAAAAATTACATTTTTACGTACATTTAAGTGTAACTTGGAAATATCTGTGGAAGTATCTTATAAGTAATAGTTTGTAATAAGGGGCGGTTGTACCACGCCCCTTTTTGAAGTTTGCATTACTTGTAAAATGTCAAAAAATAACTTTGCCATCAGCATTTTACAGTGCGGGATAGGATGGGGTGTTCAACGGTCCGTTTTACGGACTGTAACTTCTGCCTACACACTTTAGCACTTACTCACTGGTTCTATATGTGGGTTCTCAGAGGAGTAGAGACATGCACCTGTGCCTAAGTTCATTTTTGACTTATCTGTATATATGGCTACGGATAGGTTTCTGAGCGGTTCCTACGATTCCCATTCAACTCTGCTAAGAAACATGCAATTAAAAACGTTTTGAAGTCCAGATAGGGGGGAAGGTAGGCGGAGGAGGTGTCGGTTTCTATAACGTTGTGAAGAATCTGCGCATGGCCAAATCAGCTTGGGATCCATTCAAGTGACAGACTGAGTCTCAAAGCGTTTTTGGCAGCAAATTCTTGCATATAGAGGTCGAGGTGTAGCATATTGAGAATTGCTTCAAGCTCTGAGGTTGGTGTGGTTCTTATTGCAAATGTCGTACCAATACATGTTGCCCTCTTTATTATTGTCAGCAAAGGTTTGTGCTTTTTCCAGCTGCTTGCTACCAGACTTAACACCCATACGTCAGAATAGGTCTAACAATTGCAGTGTACATCCAAAGGATAATTTTGGGTCTAGGACCCCAATTTTTCCCTAAAATGCAAGTATGGAATGCGCTTGAGGCTTTCCTTACCCTTTCCTCAACGTTGTGTTTCCAGCTTAGTTTACTTACTTACTTACTTGCTTAGTTTCCTTTTAAGAATCAACCCTGAGCAGAATACTCTATCGGAGAGTTGAAGAGAGGTCCCCTCAATCGCTGGTAGAGAGAATTGCGATATGTTTCTTTTCTTTGTGGACAGCACAAGGACGGTTTTTTGTGGATTGTCACCTAAACCGCACTGTTTTGCTCACGAACTACGATTCGCTAGAGCCTTCCCTAGTATTTCGCTGATAGTGGGTGGGAATTTTCCTTTGAACATTAAAACAAGCTCATCGGCATAAGCCACCACGTGAGTTCCTGACGTGAGAACTCACGTCTTATCTCATTGACTACAAGTACCCATAGAAGTGGTGAGATGACTCCCCCTTGTCGAGTGCCTTTGAAGGCAGTCACCTTAACAACACTATCGCCTATGGATGCTTCACCCTATTGTTGAGCAGATTTATAATCAGATTGATTAGAGCTTGGTCAACGTTAAGATTTTCTAAATTTCTTTTGATTGCGCAGGTCTTGACATTATTAAATACACCTTCAATGCCAAGGAAGGCTGCAAGGGTATATTACTTGTCTTGAAGTGACTTCTCAATAACGCTGACTACTTTCTGCAGCGCTGTTTCAACGCCCTTATCTTTAGTGTAGGCATGTTGGGCTGCTGATAACAATGTAGAGTATTTTTGATTACGAATGTATGCACATTCGTAATCAAAAATCAAACATTCATTAGTTTTTCTAAAGTTTTTAACATAAAGGATGATATTCTGATGGGCCTAAGGCCCTTGGCAGTCATGTAGCTCGGTTTTCCTGCTTTTGGATTGAAGATAACTCTTACTTCTTTCCATATTTTAAGAGTATAGTAAATATGAATAAATATAATAAAAATATACGAAATTTGACTAAAAACTGTATAGCAAAAGTTCTAGATATTAGCATTTTCTAACTTTTTTGTATAAATAGGATATGTCTCCGCCCACTTTTGTGGTCGTGACGTTAAGAAAATTGATTTTTTGAGTCAAAATTTCGAGGCCGAAATTTATGCAACCACCTAGTATTAAGCATTCAACAGTTATATTTTTATATCCCGCCCACTTTTTGGAGGCGTGGCAGTTTCCTATTTTGGTATGACAGGGTATTTTGCAATCCGGCACAGACGGATTGAATTTTTTGCATTCGCACTGTTGCACTTGTTTTCCCTCGATTTTTTTTCCTTTTATTCAGTCCTAATTTTTTCGTAGAAGTTCTTAGTTTTATGTTTTCCTTCTCATCGTTTGAAAGCAGTGATTTAAAGTGTATTTAGAAATGGAATAGTTCAAACAGTTTAAGCCGATCTTAGTTATTTATTCCGCAACTTTGTTACCAAGTCCGTTCACTATATTAATGTTAACTGGTTTTGTACTCAAAGTCAAACCACAATAAGGCCAATCTGTCATAATTTTGGATAAAAAAAGCAAATATCCAACTTTTCATCAACCTTCCTTTATTAAGTGTTTAGTGCTTGTGTACCAGAGAAAACCAAACATCACAACACCTCCAAAATAAAAAGCTAAACAAACCGGCAAGCCGACACGAAAAAAAACGTCACAAAATATCGTCATTAACATCAGAAGGTGTAGACCATTATTATCGTACATAATTTTGCATATCGGAAGGAAAACAACATTTAACAAAGTTACTCAACCAAAATGCAAATTTAAATTTGACCAAATTCTATCGTTTATTGCTTTTTCCAAAAGTCAAGGCTAATCTCTCGGCGCATGCCTAGCTGTTGGGGGAAACAAAAAGTTCCCCTATTCGACAATTAATCGGAAAATAAAACAAAAAAACCCTGCAAATCAAATTTGAATTTTGTAATTAATTTCTGTGTGTTTTCAAAAAATGGTCAGGCTTTCAATCATAATTTGAAAAAAAAATCGGTTTTTTAAAACAAACAACCAGAATGAACCAAAAACTTGTTCGAAAGAAACAAGATGTACATCTCACTTGAAATTCAAAGTGACGCAGCCGCAGTTGACTGGCCGAAACGTGAGATAAGAACGAAATAATTTTCGACAAGAATTCGTATTCGAGTTATTCGACAATGCATTGTCAGTGCGACTTAAGAGGAGGGAGAAAACGAGCTTTTGTGTAATTACACACCCAGTGCGCGAGTTATAACCTTTTCATCCAATTGTTTGGTGATTTTCCCCTTTGTGGACGGGGGCTATTGTTGCCACAAATGGGGGACTATTAACTACAAGGTGTCTGTTTGTCCAGGCTGTCATCAGTCAGCGCCTTGAAAATCTCACAAAAGAAGAGTAAAACTTCTCCGGCATACATGAGTAATTACACTTAAGTCATGGAATTGGAGGACGAGCAATGTGAAGTTTGCTTTTAAAATTCGAGGCTGATTCAGAAAAAAGAATAAATAAAGTTGCGGATACATACTTGGTAGCTTCACTGTGCCTACGAAAGTACTTTGAATAATCTCAAGAGAAACTTTACCCCCTGAACAGTAGTTTGTTTTGAAAATAATAAAGATTATGCTTGCGCTTATCGGCCGCTGATCGGAATGAAATATTGTGCAGTTTCTGATAATTCAAATTCCGCAACACGATTAGATGCGTCGCTCTAAATTACCATCGAGATTTGTTGAAGTAGTTGAAAACCTACCAACAAATTTCTATGGTCGATTGGATACACACTGCTGAATACGTAATTTTTGTGTTGCATTGTTTTCCCAAAAGTCCTGCGGCATTCCTCAGTTTGGGGCCCCATTCCACCATCCCAAAGCTCAGTGTGAAATCAATCACCCTTATGATTTTTTCAAAGCAAATGTATCGATTTTGGTTCTCTAGGTAATTTTTTTGGTGTCTAATATTAGGATAGTTAGACACAAATGAATGAACTGACACTTAAGTCCTATTACTAGGGTTCCACATTTTGTGAGACGTTTGGAGAAACTAGTGAAAGCAAAGGTATCGCTGGTGGCGTATAAAGTACCTAAATTCGGTCAATTCTAAACTAGTTTCATTTTTTCGAAAAAGTAGACGAAAATTAAAGTTTCATGGACTTAACAAGGAAGGCGAGTAAAGTGATTTATAGAGTAAGTTAACCTTATAAATTTGAACAAAATAAGCAGCTTTTAGTAAGAGCTCAGGTGATGTGAAAAAACAGACAAAGGTCTGGCATTAATCAAGTTGAAAAACATAAAAAACTGTTTGTTTAATTCATTCCCTAATAACTGAGCAAAAATGCTCTTAGTGCAGGAACAAAACACTTCTATTAAGAATCTTAAATTATCAGCACATGAAGAAGCTTACAGTCAAAGTGTCTTGCACTACGACCTCATATTAACTTAATATGTAAAGTGCTTGTAAGCATTGCACAGTTTCCCATAAAAAAAAAATTGTTTTATAATTTTTTATTTTACCTGAATGAAGGCCACTTGCATGCGTTTTATATGTTGTGACTCTGTAAGCTTGCCGCAATAAAGACTTTGTAATTGCTTTGATGCCCTTTAGTTGCAAGATGTAATTGAGGGGGAAGACCATGAACTTTATAAAAATTTACCACGAATCGGGTATGGACAACTGGTATCTTAAAATTAAAGGCATTGTCCGGTAATTGTTGTTCATTGTTGACAATTATGACGAATTTTATACAAAAAGAGAGAACAACTGAAGGTGAAGCTCTTCTGATGCTGATCATGTTAAGTCTTTGGTTGGCCATTGTGTCGTTATTGTAAAAATGATTCTGTAAATATTGTGGAGAGTTCAGTTTTATCATGAATGCGAACTATCGATTTGCTCATATTGTTTGCGGTATACGTCAGCTTCCTAGATGTAGCTCCAGCAGTAAGATCCCCCCCTCGCATTGGCGGTTAAACTTACACCAGGACCACGAGTGGCATACTTTCTTCTTAAATTGCACCTAGTGGCATTAGAAACCCTTGCCGTGAGTTGCCATGAGTTGCCGAGTTGCCGTGAGGTATTATGAGGTATGGCCGTAAGATCTTTACCTTATCGGGCCACCTCATTCGGGAAGTCCTACAAAGAAGGATATCGCCAGGAAGGATATGGCCAGGAAAAAATGCTTTTTTAAAGTCTAGCTAAGATGTAAAGTAATCGATTGGGAATGCGACCATGCCACTTAGCAACGAGCCTTATGCTTTGAAAAATAAATATGGGATTATTTAACATGGCAGCGTTTGATATGATCATAGGACTAGCGATTATTATAATGTTGTAGAATTGTAAATTGTTGTAATTTTTCACTTTTCAATATTAAATTTAATATTGTATGGCTTTGCCATAGGGCTTGCTTCCCAATATAAGCAAGATACGTTGGGTAAGCTTTTTAATTAATATGGGATTATTTTTTGGCATTTTCAGTACTTTTCATTTCAGTACTTTGTTTGAATTAAAGGCAATGAATGGTTCGACTTAAGCGAGTCTATTGACATGTTACAAAAAGCAATCTAAAAACGATATAGTTTTGTTCAGTCGTTTCGACGACTGTATTCGGGAAAATTACGCGATTTGAGCCCAGGATATGCACCGATTGATATAAACTGGGCAACACCTTACTTTTATACCTCATCCCATAGGATGGAGGTATATTAAGTTTGAAGGAGGTACATAGTTTGTAACATAGAGAAATAATCACCGTAGACCCCCAATACCTTAAGGACTTATGATCGAGACTGAATCGCAAGTTGAATGAGCCATGTCCATCCGTCCGTCCGTCTGTCTGTCGGCAGTTTTTAGGCCTAAATTTTAGCTAGGAACTTGAAACTTGATATCTTTTCTTTTTATGTACCGAAGCAGTACAAGTGTAAAAATTTTACACTTGTAAAAAAGAAATTCGCCCACTGACATGCCCACTTTACTCATTAGAAAAAAAATTAAAGCTTTTGTAGGAAGCTGAAAATTGGTATACGATATCATCGCTCAAGTGTCCGAAAACCGTCCCCATGTAGTCGTGGTTATTTTTAATTTGTATTCTTATAAATGGTTTTTACTCGATATATTTGCTTTAAATCCAAAAAACTTGCACTATAAAATGTTCAGATGTAAGCTATCAAATCAAATGAACAAATGATTGCCACGCCAACTTTTGGGGGCGTTCTTAAGCATAAACTATATTTTTAATACAAAACTGTTATCAACACGTGTAGACCACATCTGATAAAAAATATAAGCAAAACAAGTGAGTAAGTGCAAGAGTTCGTCTGTGACAAACTTCTATTAAACCGACCCTATATACCGTGCAACACCAAATCTTAAAGTTTCTTGGACCGACTGCATATCTTATATGTGTAGGCCACGCCTCCAAAAGTGGAAATGGGCTAAAAATTAAAATCAATTAATCGTAATTTCGTTAGAATCATGAGAATTTACGGTAAAAGCGAAAATTATTTTAGAAAAAACGTTATTATTATTATAATTATTTTCCTAAAAACGCCCCTTAAAAGTGGGCGGAGCTCAAAACTTTGTATAAAGCAAACTTAGCAAAAGATGTTACTTTAATATTTGACGCAGATTTTTTTTTTGATTCTGAGTCAACTTTCCGAGAAAACGGGTTTTTAAACCCGTGGGCATGGTTGAGGGCGGCCCAATTTTTGCCTGTTTAAGGTCTTCCATCCATAGGATAGGAGGTATATTAAGTTTGTCACATAGCTTGTAACACGGTGAAATAATAATGGTAGACCCCCAATACCTTAAGGACACATGATCGAGACCGAATTCTGAATCGAATGAGCCATGTCCGCCCGTCCGTCCCTCCGTCTGTATGTCACATGTTTTTAGGCCTTAAATTTTGAGCTAGGGTGCTGAAACTTCGTACATAAGGTCCACGTCATGCGAAGCAGTACAGGTGTAAAAATTTCCGCCAAAAGACACGCCCACAATCGGTCTCACTATGCAACTACCTCCAGAGATTTCAAACTGTAAGACGTTCCAAAAGGTTGAAATTTGACACTTTACATCTTCTAATAATTAATGTAAGACACAAAAAAGAAAAATTTAATTGGTGACGTGTTAAAATTTAAACCTCCTCTAGTGGGCGTGGCATGTATTTTAAGGGTACATTTTCAAATGCAGTTTACTCAATATTTTTGCTCGAAATTGAAAAAATTTCGCTTAATATTTTATGTAGAAAACGGTTAGTTCTACATTTTTTTTGTACAAAACTTTAGGCCAAGCCCACATTTGGAGGCAAAATTGAAGAAAAACCTTAAATTTTCTAGAAAAACTTAGTTTCGACTGGCCATGAGCCCAATTTAGGAAAGTATGATACAAAAAAAGTAGCAGGTTAGGTAAACGAGACTTTAGTCCAGATTTCGTTCATATGAAGTTTTTAGCCACGCCCCTTTTAGGTGTCGATTTTTTAAAAATATTAATTTGAACCAAAAAATTGCATTTTTACATACATTTAAGTGTAACTTGGAAATATCTGTGGAAATATCTCATAATTAATAGTTTGTAATTAGGGATGGTTGGACCCTTTTTGAAGTTTGCATTACTTACAAAATGGCAAAAAATAACAATGCCATCAGGATTTTACAATGTGGGATAGGATGGGGTATTCAACGGTCCGTTTTACGGACTGTAACTTCTGCGTACACACTGTAGCACTTAACCACTGGTTCTTACTCCTTATCGGCATCTATAAGGGAAATTAATATAACTGAAAATTGTTCAATGCCAATGAAAACAAAATTCATTAACATTTAAACATTTTTATACCCGACCCAGGGTATATTTCTTTTAATACACAGTTTGTAATACAGTGAAATAATCACTGTAGATTCCTAAGACCGACAGGTGAATCGATTAAGTCATGCCCGTCCGTCCGTCCGTCTGTCCGTATGTTCGTATGTGTGAAATTCTTAGTTCTTTAAAACTAAGCCAGGATGCTAAGACTTGGAATGTACATCTTGTTTCTTATTTTGTACAGACAAAGTGTGGAAATTGTTTAGGTCCGCCAACGGCCACACCCACTACTGGCTTCAATGTAAGACAACCTCTATTTCAAATTTTCTTTCAAAATGCCCTTTGGTCAAGTTAGACAAGGCGCAGGAACGTAAATGTTGGTATAGAGCAATTATGACCCAAAAACTTTGAGAAGACAAAAACTGGACCACCCACAATATCTACCAATGCCCTTTTAACATGTTAAATCTTTAAAAATCCGATTTCTCGGAAAGTTTGCTCCGAATCGAAAAAAAAAATTACACAATTTACAGTTATATAAACATTATAACAAAGCAATGGCTGGCACTATGATAAATTTAAACGCTGCCAGGCGAAAAACGTCTGAAGCCTTTATATTATAGTGATTAAGTCACTACTCGTCCTACGGTTTCTCATAAGAGATCAAAAATTTGAAAAACAAAAAGAAAATAGTTTTTTCATGGCATTGAACAATTATCAATGAAAAAAATTTCCATTAATGTCAAAACCAGTGAAAAGTATGGGAAAAAATTTAGCTCACCATTAGGTGAAAATTGTGTTAGTGATAAAAAAATGTTGATTGTTTTTGTGAGCCCAAAAGAAAAAACAAGTTATAAAGAAGAGATCTGAGGCTGCCTTGGGTTCATTGAAGTCAAATTTTTCAGTTCTACCAGCCGATATTCGATAGATGAAAAAACTTAGTTCAATATTTTTGTTATACAAGGTTTTTTCACCCACGATTCACCCATGGAGGCGAAGTCGAAGAAAAGCCTTCAATTTTCCACAAAATTTTAGATTCTAACTGACTTTAAGGGATTTGATTAAGGGAAGATTAAGAAATAAAATCACCACATAAGATGAAGCAGACTCTACATTTTGCTTTGGGTCACGCCCCTTTTTTGGGGTCGATTATACAAAAAAATCTAAATTTGACCAAAAAATAAAATTCTGCATGCACGCGAAACGCTTAATTTGTTCGCCCCTATTTCCCACCAAAAGAGAGGCTTTAAAACACCCAAACAGCTAAGCTCTGGTGATGTCGGAATTATTTGAAACTTCCCTATCCTGTATTTGTAACTCTGTTGTTAGTGGTGACCATACAAAAGTGCCACTGGTAGACATGCAATCTAAGAATGGATAGGTTAACCTATATTTGAAAATCTTATGGGGTAAATACACTCTATAGTCTAGATATTTAGTATGTACATACTTATTTTTAATAGGTATACCGGAATGCAAGTCGTATAATATCATATGCACTGTGAATAAATTAATTAATGAGCTATTGGTTTTTGTGATTTACCTTGAGCCACTACAAAATCCAACGACTACTTCTAATAACCGGTGAGGGTTCCAACAAATTCCAACAATTAAATAATTAATTTATTTTTGTACATTTTTGTGCACACAAAATGCCGGGGTTGTAACCGTTAGTTGTTGGTTTTTGTAAAAAAGTCAACACCCAAGAAAGTACAAAAAACCTGTAAAAATCTTCATTCAAGTACAAAAATTAAAAGAAAAAAACGCTTAATACTGTACCTCGAGACTAATACTATCCACCGGCAATTTAAAGAGGATAAGCGGGAGAAGATTCAAAGTAAATCTCAAATTGGCTCCATCGGGAAAATATAGGATTAATTTGACACGTACACTCTGTTTCTGCTCTGAAAAGAGAATGGCGATGTCATTTCCCAGGAGCGAAAAACTATTTGCGCTGTAAAAATCACAGTAGAAAACGTACTTGTGACAGATCTGTCGTACAGGGACAGTTTCAGTTCCCTTTTTTGATTCTCAAACTGTTACAAAGGTACAGAAAATAGTTTTGTAAAAAGGGTGAATGGGGTTTATAAAAACTTTTATTTTTAATCGCTTACCGAGAGGATTTAAATTTGTGTGGAGTATGGTGAACCGTGTGCTTAATAGAGGACTTAAGAGAGATTTATATTAATCGTGGATTAGTGGCCGGTGGAGACATGGTATAAACGTAACCTCATACCAAAAAAAAACCTTAAAACCTGATTCGTAAACCAATAATTCATAGTATCACTCTTCTTAAATAATAATAGTATTTGAAAAATATCTCAAATCAGAAAACTACTGTATGTTTCTCATACTTCAGCTGACAACAAAGTGCCAGAAGAACCATGCCCCTTAAAATGTGCATGGGCCTTAAAAATGGTATTTTGATGGAGTTTTTATTAAATTTACGAAAAAGTGCGTTCGTTAAAAGCAGAAATTTGTATTCAAAACCCCCTTTTTAGCGGTCCATACATAAATAGAAAAAGGACCTCTTATCGTATCACTACGTTGTCCGTCCATAATTGAAAATGGATGACGTTTAAAAAAGTGTTTGTGGCCATAACTTATGAATTTCTTACTGCACTTTGCCGATCTTGAACACACGTTACAATAACTGAGTGAACCAAGTGATCATGTCAAAGAGTTTTAATGCGCTGTTTTGATGCATTTTCAAAAAAAATCCGGCGCTAGTTGGATAAATCATATAAGAAAACTCACACGTGTCAGAAATTACCCAAAATTTTAAAATTTTAAAGAAAACTATGTAGATTTAACTCTAAAACATATAAGCATTTTCAAAAACAATTTTTTAGCATTTTCTAGTATCTTAACTGCAGCAGCAATCTTCTTCAAATATGGTTGAAGTGCAAAGCGTACGAAAAAGAAGTAAGTAAGTGCAAGAGTTCATCTGTAACGAGCTTCTAAATACCCTATTTACCCAGCAACACAATTTTTTTTTTTTAGTAAATTCATTCTTTGGAAGTATATTATGTGTATGGGCCACGCCGCTAAAAATGGGCGTGGATTTAGAGAAAATCCTTAATCCTACATATTTTGTCAGAACCGTGAGGAAATGTGTGAAAATCGAAAACTTAAGCAAAAAAGTTTTTTCTAAAAACTCCCCCTTAAAGTAGGCGAAGCTCAAAATTTGGTATGAAAAAAAAACTTAAAGAATGCTCATGCATATCTTTGATATTTGCCAAATTTTTCTTTTCGATTCAAAGTGAGTTTTCTGAGAAATCAAGTTTTTGAAGATATAACACTGTAAACGTGGGCATCGTCGATGGTGTTTCGACGATGGATTTTCGTCGTATTAAATTTTTAAGCCGGCAATTTCTATACACCAGAATTTGAGTTCATATGCCTTTGTTTGACTTGGTCAAAAGGTCCTTTCAAAAAAAAAGTAAATCGGAGTCATCTCACATTGAAGCCAATATGGGGCGTGGGCGTGGCCGTTTGTAACCAATTTTAACAATTTGTCTGGGCATCATAAGATCCCAAGTGTTTCCAAAGTTTCATTTCTGTGGCTTGACTAAAAGACCTAAAAACTAAACCTTGACTAAAGACCTAAAGCCTTCTCATATACAGACGGACGGACGTATGTTGGCTAAATCAATTCACCTGTCGGTCTCGATCATATCTCTAAAAGGTTTTCGATGATTATTTCACTGTGTTACAAACTTTCCATTCAAATTAATATACCGGGTCGGGTATTAAAACCTTTGAAATCACAGCTGAGCTCTTCTGTAAACTCGATTCCCTGCTTTTATCTCTTTTGAAATAAAGTGTAATTTTGCCAGTTGTGGGTTTGGCCTTAGAGGGATTCGAACACTGTATATACTTTGCCGGTGAAAAGAAGAAGAAACTCCCATCTAACTGTCTAGCTTGATTTTAAAAACCTAAGAAATTCGGAATCTGGTCCGGCTAAGCAGCTAAAGACGAATGGGGTGACGAAAGGATGTAACTACATTAATTCACTTGGCTGCCTAGATTATAATCTTCTTAAAGTTTTGATAGGTTATAATAAAGTAACAAAAGATGCATGTCTCTGGGCTCAAATGCAAAAACATCTTATGTTAATGGTTTCGGTCATTATCGCCAACAAGCTCCTCCAAAGACAAAATAGTTTGGCTCTTGATGTGAAAGGCTCAGGTTTCACTAACCAAAATAAAGTCGAACAAATAATAGATTATTTTTTTGTTTTATTTTATATCCTTTACCCGGCTAGGTTCACAAATAAAAGTCCTAATAATATTCAAAGTATAACTTCAGGTCCTTTAAAAGTTATCAATGTCTAAAATGAGCTTGAAAATAAATCTCTATAATGGATCAACGGAGTTCGGGGCAGCCAGCGAAGCGTTGTGAACCAATTTTCTATAAAATTTTCTGTAGGTTATTAAGTACCTACAACACGCAAGCCTACAATTTTAGTATATTGCTCAGAAATTATCTCTAATTTTCATCTCTTGCTTTGTACGTAATCCAGTCAGTAAATGGTGTTAAGTTCAAGGCAATATTTTATGTCTACAAAATATCATTCACGCATCTGTTTTAGCCTCAAATACTAATCTAAATTTATTCATGAATACTTTTAGCTGCCTTGCAGAGATCATCAAGTATTGCTTAACATCTTTAAAGACCCAAATAGGTTGAGGTATACGACCGATTATTTTACGAATTTGATTGATGAATCGATTTTTTTTTCAACTAAAAGAAAATGAAAGTTCTCACCTCTGTCTCCCCGTCGGTCATCTTGAAAATGGTATCCAAAATAAATCCAATTTAAACAATTCAAATTTACAAACGTAATGTAGCATAAATCACACAGACTCTGAAATCATTCAGGCAAATTCACACGTGAATTTGAATGGGTTTCGATTACCACAGACACAGTCACTCGCGAGATTATCGGTTTCGATTTCAAGCGAAGCTAACCGCCCGAATAAGAATATCTATCGATTTAAGTTACTTCGTTACAGATACCACCTTTGGGTGCATATTTTTTTTTTTTAGTATTTTTAAATTCAAAGCCACAACGAAAAACACCGAGTCTTAAACACCGTGTCACTGCAAACAACAACCGTCTGCTACAGTAGATCACTCACAAATAAGCCGCGATCATTCTGAGCCACTATCGGAGTGAAGCTTTTTTCGCTGCATTGTTCGCGATCGCGTCGCGCAATGTGGCGTTGCGCGAGAAAGCTTTGCGCTTACGCGATAACCCACTGTAGTTATAGGGTCTTGGAGTTCTTGCGTGCTTCAAAAGTTTGTCTAACTGTCACAGAAAAACAATTTCTCCCTCACTGAGTTCTGATTGATATAATGCGCAGGCACAATGGGAAATGAAAGTGCGCCTCCGATGCGCGCCGGCCGCCACGAAAGAGGGCTTAATCGAAATGAGTTTTTCTGCCGCGTCTGTCTAACAAGATTCTTTGGGAAAACCTCGAGATGCACTGATTGCCGCAGAGCAACCGTGGAACAGGGCCAGCCGAACACACCTATATGGATGCGCAAGTGGCTTGGATGGTTTGAAGCACGAAAGCCGATCGTGCGACTAATTGAAAACCAGAATTCACTTGTGGAAATTAATGCGAATAGCCTTAGAAAAAAAAACTAAAAAACAAAATAATGTCATTCGTACTATGAAAGAAAATTGTAATTAAAATTGAAAATGTATTCCCAATTAGAGGATCAAGCTCCACGTCCACAGAGGAATACTAGCTGCTTGCTAAGAGTGGGTATAATTGTGACAAAGATCACTTTACGGGTGGCTTAATATAATAATTGTTGTCTTTACAGGCTTCTGCCTTTCTATTGGGTTTAATATCGGCTGTTACCATATTTATTTTGATTTACTTTTCATCTTTGGTCAAGTCCGAAAAGGAGAGTACTATTCTTCGAAACTTCGAAAAAATACTTGAGACTCAAAATCAAACCAATTTTTATATGAGAATTTAGGAAGATGGAAACGCGATTTTCATCGGTATCATCATCACAACCCTTTGTGGTAAGGTCGCCAAGTGGTGCCTTAATTTTGGATTACAAGATCTTATTTCAAGGTGTAAGTGCGTTGCTTTGAAAACTTATCCTTATTGTAATCTTTGCATCCTTAAAATATAATAATTATACCCTCACAAGAGTTTGGTTTGACTTTTTTGAGTCATTAGTTAGAGCTCCCCATTCACCCGCAGGTGTTTTTGGAACCGAAAACAAATGTGTTAACCCCAGGCCAAGCAAGATAAAAATAAATCGGAGCTAACACAGAGAGCAGTTTTTCAGTACAGAGTGTAGAGTGTCAATAAAGTTTTCAAAAAGTCAATTCTTGACAATCCCGCTTGACAATTCTCAAGGAAAAAAACAAAGAAGGCAAAGAAGTTCGAGCTGTTTTCTAGACTCTGCTTAAACGTAGGTAAATTCTTATAAGAAATATGCGAAGAAACTGTCATTTCAAAAAAAAAAAAGGAAAGGAAGCAGTTGGAATGGTTCACAAGAGTTTATTCCGACATTAATAAACTACACTAAAACTGAAGTTTAGAACTTTAGACTTAAATAATTTAAAGTTATTTATTATTTCTGAGTTTCGTCGTATTGACGATTGAAAACTAAGTTTTACGTTGGCCTCGGTGCAGACGTCGCAAGTCGTAAGTCGACTAATTATTTCCGTTTCTATTTTTATCTGCTTCACTGTTTTCACGTTTCCATGCAAGAGTTGAGGTAGTCGAGCAGTTGAATTTCGATGCGCAACTCTGAGCGAACCGGGTCGATTAGTCGTGTCGAAAAAGGTTTCAAATCGATCAAGTTGTGCCCGTCCGTCCGTCCGTTTATCCGTACGTAAACAACTTTTAAGCCTTAAATTTTAAGCTAAAGAACTGAAATTTGGTGAGTGGGCTGGAAATCCAGTTTTTCAGATCTAGTTTGAAAATTATAGTTTGATTCGCCCACTACAGGCCTGTATGTGCGACCATCTCCAATTTTAATACCCCGTCCCATAGGATAGGAGGTATATTAAGTTTGTCACAAAGTTTGTAACACGGTAAAATAATAATGGTAGACCCCCAAGGCCTTAAGGGCATCGAGACCAAATTCTGAATCGAATAAACCATGTCCGTCCGTCCGTCCGTCTGTATGTCACATGTTTTTAGACCTTAAGTAAGGTCCACGTCATGCGAACCAGTACAAGTGTAAAAAGTTTTTAAATCCACCCAAAGACACGCCCACAATCGGTCTAAATGTGCAACTACCTCCAGAGTTTTCAAAACTGTAAGACGTTCTAAAGAGCTGAAATTTGACATTTAGCATCTCCTAATGAATGTAAGACACAAAAAAAAAACAAATTTAATAACCAAAACACCTCCTAGTCGGCGTAGCATCTAATTTAAGGGTACATTTTCAAATGCAGCTTACTCAATATTTTTGCTCGAAATTGAAAAAAAATTGCTTAATATTTTATCTAGAAAACGCTTAGTTCCACATTTCATACAACACTTTGGGCCCCGCCCACATTTGGAGGCAGAATTGAAGAAAAACCTAAAATTTTCCAGAAAAACTTGATTTTGACTGCCCTTGAGCCTAATTTAGGAAAGCATGAAACAAAAAAAGGTAGCAGGTTAGGTAAACAATACTTCCGTCCAGATTTCGTTTATATAAAGTTTTTAGCCACGCCCCCTTTTAGGGGTCGATTTTTCAAAAATATTGAATTTGAACCATGCATTTTTACGTACAATTGGGTGTAACTTGAATATCTGTGGAAATATCTTATAATTAATAGTTTGTTATTAGGGGCGGTTGGACCACGCCCCTTTTCGAAGTTTGCATTACTTATAAAATGTCAAAAAAAATAACTATGCCATCAGAATTTTACAATGTTGGATAGGATGGGGTATTCAACGGTCCGTTTTACGGACTGTAACTTCTGCGAACACACGTAGCACTTACTCACTGGTTAATAATGTTTTTTGCGCACTACGAAGGGGTGGTTAACAGTGCCACACACACTAACCATGGCGTGCCATGGTTAGTGTGTGTGTCTACTACGTCGCGCCTGAGGTCTGGGTTCGCTGTTCAGATATGCTGAACTTTTGCTTCGTGTAAAGCAAATGGGGGTTGATTTCGATCGCACACACGAAGTCAATCAGTCTGCCTTTGGCTATATTTGTATAAGTGTGTTGCATGGATATGACGCAGAATATCTGAGTGTGTCTACATTTTGGGCCAAATTGCGTAATATTTATTTATGAGTTGGACATGAATGTTCCACATAATTATGTACACAGCACTAGCTACCAGGGCTAGCTACCTACACTAGCTCGGCTGTGTGTGCGTGTTTTTTAATATATCTTGGCATGCTTGGAGAGCGTAGTGACTGCATAATAAAAGCTCTCTCTCCATGAGCGAAATGTCATTGCAAAGCCGGTTCAAAGCCCACGTATTGTAACGGGGCGAAGCCGAAGGTTGAGGCTGCTTTGTGGTCCCCGATTGCCTTGAAAAGTTTCTCAAAGTGCCGTTCGGATTCGGCAAAAAATTGAAGGTCCCCTTATATGTGTAGAAACTAACGCACACAGCATACGTTGTTGAGAAGTTGGCCTTGGTTCACCTCGAGGTGTTGCGCCACTCTATTTATTTATTTTTATTTTTTGCGCACTAGTTTCTTGTATGTGATATTGCCTTGTAATTGTCTTTCATGTAACAAAAAAAGGTTAAGCCTTTTAATTGACCACGCCCACTTTTTAAGGGATTTTAACATAAGATGACTGTTTTTCAGTAACTATATATGAAATTAAGCAAAAAATTATATGAAAAAAGTTGTAGATATGAGCATTTTCTAACTGTTTTGTACAAACAGTATATGCCTCCGCCCCTTTTTGTGGGCGTGGCTTGAAACAGGTGATTTTTTTACTTCAAAAGGCGAAGCTTTAGTCCGAAACTTTTTTTTATCCAACCACCTAGCATAAAGCATTCAAAAGTTTACTTTTATGTCCCGCCCACTTTTTAGAGGCGTGGCAGTTTCCTTTTTTTTTGGTAACAAATGGTATTTTGCTATAAGTTGCAAACGGACTGAAGTTTTTACATATTGGTTAGGCCGCAGCCATCAAGCTTTGTCAGCCAGCTCTGTCTCCAGCTAGCCGTCTACAGTTTTGCACGGCACGCGAAGGTGGCGGGGGTCCCCTTCAACTTGCGCAAGCTACCTGAGTCTCGGTGCTGCTATGCTGCGCCATCCCTGCGGGGTGGATTCAAAGATATTCCGAGCAGGTTCCCATCTACCAAATAGCATTGAAAGCTTACTATCACTGGTACATAACAGAGGGAACGCTGGACTAAAAAGGTCTGAAACCTTTATAGTTGCTTTCAGGGCATTGCGTTCATGATTTTAAGTCATCTTCGAGGTAGTTTCACCCTCGCTAACAAAGGTAACATTCTTAAGTTAACACTATTTGCAACGGCTGAAAAAAAAGTTGCCAGACTTTGTAAAATGACATCGCGTGAAAAAGACCTTTCCAATGATATCCATTTTTTTGGATATAAGAATATCAAAAATATTTTTGGATCAAATATATTTGGATCAAAAAAATATGATTGAAATACTTTTTTCGGGTACTGCCTTTCTGCAACCCCCATGTTTTGATTGGGCCCTGCCAAGCATCTCCACATAAATGTAAGACCGCCTCTATGGCGTGGCATGCACCGATGATCAATCTTTCAAATTCAATTTATTCAAATTTTTTACTGCAAATCGAAAAATATTTACTTAAAACATAATGCACCAAACGCTTAGTTCTACATTTTTATAATACAAAGTTTTGGGCCACGCCTGCATTTGGAGGCAGAATTTAAGAAAAACTTCTTTTTTGCCAGAAAAACATGTTTTTAAACCCCATTCCATAGGATAGGAGGTATATTAAGTTCGTCACATAGTTTGTTACACGGTGAAATAATAATGGTAGACCCCCAAGACCTTAAGGGCATATGATCGAGACCAAATTCTGAATCGAATAAACCATGTCCGTCCGTCCGTCCGTCCGTCTGTATGTCACATGTTTTTAGACCTTAAATTTTGAGCTAGGGTGCTGAAACTTCGTACGTAAGGTCCACGTCATGCGAAGCAGTACAAGTGTAAAAATTTTTTAAATCCACCCAAAGACACGCCCACAATCGGTCTAAATGTGCAACTACCTCCAGAGTTTTCAAAACTGTAAGAAGTTCTAAAGAGCTGAAATTTGACATTTAGCATCTCCTAATGAATGTTAGACACAAAAAGGACAAATTTAATTGGTAAACCTCCTCTAGTGAGCGTGGCTTCTACTTTAAGGGAAATTTTCAAATGCAGTTTACTCAATATTTTTGCTCAAAATTGAAAAAAAAAATTGCTTAATATTTTATCTAGAAAACGCTTAGTGCCACATTTTGTTTATACAAGACTTTGGGCCACGCTCATATTTGGAGGCAGAATTGAAAAAAAAAACCTGAAATTTTGCGACTGGCCTTGAGCCTAATTTAGGAAAGCATCAAACAAAAAAGTAGCAGGTTAGGTAAACGAGACTTTAGTCCAGATTTCGTTCATATAGAGTTTTTAGCCACTCCACCTTATAAAATATTGAAATATTGAGCCACGCCCCGATTTTTCAAAAATATTGAATTTGAACCAAACAATTGCAATTTTAAGTACATTTAAGTGTAACTTGGAAATATCTGCGGTTTGTAATTAGGGACGGTTGGACCACGCTCCTTTTCGAAGTTTGCATTACCTACTTATACAATGTCAAAAAAATAACTATGCCATCAGCATTTTACAATGTGGGATAGGATGGGGTATTCAACGGTCCATTTCACGGACTGTAACTTCTGCGTACACACTGTAGCGCTTACTCACTGGTTAATCCTAACTTAAGGAAGAACAAGAAATAAAATTTAACACAAATCGAACATCAAACTTTTCTAATATGTACAAAGCTTTTGGCTACGCCCATTTTTAGTCGATTTTATAAAATCATTGTACTTGAACTTGAAAATGATTTCATTTTATTTGATTTGAAATCAAAATGAAAAAATCGGAATAGGAAAAGAATTACATTCAGACCGAAACTTTTACATACGCACTGTTGCACTTAGGCATTTGCTTTTAATAATTTTAAATCAAACAATTTAACAACAATGTTCACTTATTTTATATTTTTACAGATCATTGGTTGTGTTATTACCGGGTTAGCTGTTGCCATCTTGATTGGACTCGGCTTTGCTATTATTTTCGCCATCGAGCCTATCTTAGGTGCAATTAACATTAAATATTGGACGCCAGCTGATAACTCTACTGTTCCCTAGTTGTTTTCTTTTTAATTTATTTCCTTTCTTTTTTAAGAAATGTATTATATTTATTCGTCTAATAATTCAAAACAAGGAGGAAAACTAAGCAATGATAAAAAAACGAAAAAAGCAAGGATATTTCGAAACAAACTATGTGTAAGCGTTTTACTTTCGTATGTGAAAATCATATTCAAAGCCGGTTCTGTTGTGTACCCGGATTTTCTGTGGATAAAACGACTGCGGAAAGCGTTAAGTTTCATCATCTTCTTAATCTCTTAAAAGTATTGTAAGCAAACTTTCATCATCTTCATTCAAATGGATCCATGCACTGCACAGCCGCGAATTGGAGGCGAACTACTTACACTTGGAGCTTTAAAGTGGACAAGTAACAAAAGAAATCTAACAAGGATCGACTAATCTATAATTTGGTACTTAGAATTAAAAAAAATCAGATGCGAACAAAGCCAGCGAATAGTGAATATCTTATCAAATTTGGTGAATATTATTTTCGAATGGTGTAAAATTATAGATCTGGTCCGCAATACCTCTCGAACTAGTTGTTATATAAACGTTGTTTCTTTAAATGTAATAAAATTGACTTGGTCGTAATTTGCAGCTCGCAAGTACGCTGACTGTGAGTGAACCTTTAGGATGTCTATCAGTGGTACTAGACTAGCACAGCATGCCTTTTCCTCGTTGATGCCTTTTCCTCGTTGATGCCTTTTACACCTCCTCGCCTCAAAAACTACATCTTAATTGATTTATCTTTTGTTGATATAATGCAAACTAAGTCAAAAGGTTTTGCATCACTGCAAAGGCAAACACTATTTTTAAATCGTACTGTTCCTTGCATTCACCACACTAGAGGCGAAATGAGTAAAAAGAAAAATCGGTATACTCTTAGGCGCTTAGATTCTACAGTCGGGAACGTAAAAAGTTGAACAAAGTTACATGTTTGTTGTAAAATTTTCGGAACAAGTTTACCGTAGAGGTTTAACGTTTAACGCTGTGAGAGTTCCTTCGGCCACCTTGAAAATGAAGCGAGCATACCTAGAAAGACAGGTTATTGGTGCGCCTGATACAAAGTTATAGCTATAAGGTCTGTCCTCGCACCATTCTGCATCGCTATATCCTTTACAGACATCGTTATTGTCGAGATTTCATGTCATAGCATCATGCCTGAGTAGTTTGTGACCGGTTAGTATTCCTACTAATAACAATAGAGTGAGTGTGCTAGCTCGTGACGTATTATAATCTGGCCAAATTATGCCTACAAATTTCACAAGTAGACCATGCATCAAATTTCCTTTCAGAGTCGTATATATTGCTTCAAGTCCACCTAGTTTAAGTTTAAACCGGTTTTAGTCGACTCGGTTACGCTTTGCGAGTAAAGTCAAGTCAAAATCGTGATTGGAAACGCGAGTGGAGTAGTCGATAAGTCGAATTTTCGCATCTCCACCCACACCAAATCATATATCTTTTTTTGTGTGAGTATCTTCCAACTGTATGAAGAACGTAAGTGGTGTACGTACGTGTACGTAAGTGGTTGTATACTCATCTTAAGTAAAACTACGTTTGAAACTCGACTACTCGACTCGGTGTGCGCGGAGACAAGGATCGAAATTAATCTCCTCGACTACTCAACTCTTGCATGGAAACGGGGCAAAGAAGGCCCATCTTGTATTTGCTTTAATCTTCTGAATCTTCTGAATCTTTCTGGGCTCACAGAGTGGTGGTTTGACTCTTTGAAGGTCTCATCAACAACGGTTTAATGCTCTATCGTCCAAACTGGACAGTTTTGTTGAATCGAATGTTTCTGTGGCCATTGGTGGGTGCGGCAGTGCAAATTACCTTCTGTGGGTTCAAAAAGCTAGATTAAGAAACATTTTAAAATGATTTGCCGCTTCAACTTATGTGTATTCTGATTAAAGCTGATGTCATCAAGAGACCAGGCCGACAAAAACAGGAGCTGGACGATAAACACGAGAGTTTTGTGCACAGCAGGTAAATGTGTGACGCGTATTTCCTTGCAAGAAACACACACTTTGTATAATTTTTTTGCTGTCCTGCTGGTACATAATTTCAGCGCAGTTTTTGAACGTGCGTCAAGTTCTGGAAAAAGTAAAAGCAAAGGTTCGAGCGTTTGCTTTTACCATGTTTCCATCGGCAATATTACGGGGATTAACTCGAGATGATTAATAATAAATCCCAAAGTGGTTCCACCAGACAAATATAGGATTAATTTGACACGTGCTCTCATTTTCTGTCATTTTTGCTCTCAAAAGAGGGTGGCGATGTCGTTTCCCAGGAGTGAAAAAAGATTAGCAAAATCGCAATAGAAAACGTATTTGTGCCAGATGTGTCGTACAGGGACAGTTTTAGTTTCCTTTTTTGACTTTAAAACTGTGATAAAGGTGCATAAGATAGGTTTCCTTGTTCTGATATTGTGATTTCCGATGACCCATTAAATATTTCTTTTCAGACTCCTGGAGAAAACTAGAAGGACCGAAAAATCATCAAAACTTAAATAAATCGGCCTCCTGGATGAGAGCCACTAGGTACAGGTTCTGTCAAAGTCGAATCATTTTGTCTTTCTAGCAGCATAGGTACGTTGCAGCATCATCATTCCATCCTCCCGAATACAACTTAATTGATAGAAGTAAAATTTGTTTTCGCAAACTTTCAGGGTTTCAGTTCTCATCAATGCGCATTTTGGCTTTTATCCGTACTACGCTTTACAAAAGCTCCATGAACAGAATAGTCCCTGCTCGCGGAAGCACTGAAAGATTTCTTCCCCAGATTGAAAGATTTCTTACTGGGTCAACAAAATGACGTTGACCCAATAAGAACATAAGCTTTATTTTAAAGTTCTACAAGAATATTTTCGGATGGGTTTCGACTTTGAAGTAAGGCCAGGCACAAGAATTTTTCACTGTCCACTGGGTTCACACCGTTTTGTGCCGGAAAATTCAGGATGACTTTGCTTTCTTTCCCCTTTTTTTGACAGCCACTTCACTACCTACTTGACGCATTGACTTACTAGATGACATATTAAATCACATGTCAATGACTTGACGCAACAATGTAATAAGGTCTGTTCGATTACTTCCCAAAACAATTGACGATCGAAGACTTACCCCTGGCGGGTAAATTCGGAATATGGGAAGACCTCGTCAACGTTTGGCTGTTGTCGTCATCCCATTTGTCAAACGAGTACAAAAAATATTTGTTTAGGAAAAATATTTTCCGTTTAATCTTGTGAAAGGACAAACTATTTTATTCACAAATCAGGCCACGGAAAAACGTGAGTTCGATCATCGAAGGCAGGTAAATTTATTAACTTTGGCATCAGTATTGACAGCTATTGCTCTTCACATATTCTAAATTTGACTACCAGGTAAATTTAGCCAATTCCTGTTCGATTGGACACAAATTGGGCACTTATGCACAAATGACAGAGCTGATGAGAGAGTAAAACATTTCCCCCCCCCCCTGAAAAATTTAGCCCAATTTCCGGGCAGGAATGTGAGACCTGTCAAAAGTCACATTTGATAGTTAAATTATAAAAACTATTGATTTGGGAATTTTGTATAAAATAAAAATGGAATAATAAAAATCCATTAATGAATTTCAAGTGGCATGTATGTTGCAATAATGAATTTCAAGTGGCATGTTCGTTTCTTATTTGTTGACGTTTAAGACGTGTAAAAATTTTATTGCTCAAAGTGTACGCTTACTTTTTCACAGTTTCTCTATCTGAGAGGATTTCATTCCGACTTTATAAAATTTTACATGCTGCCCTTTTTAGCGCACAAAAGTAAACGAACAGACCTATTAGCTTATTTTGTTTCAGGGCACACATTTTTGTACTAATGTGTTCTAGATCAGCTTCTGTTTGCAGATCCTTATATTTCTCATCCAGTAAAGACGACATCGAATTTAGAATTAGCGTTTTCATCTTCTATTGGCGATTGTAGGCAACCCTCCGGTGGAGAATAGAGGAATATTTATAGAGACCTGCAACAACGTCAGCTATCAAAAAAGCTCCAAATTTATCATCAGGCTTTGATTTACTTGTCAACTGGCGAAAAAATAAACAAAAACTGACCAATCAAACTGAGGCGGGAAATCAGCATTGAGTTTTTGTCAGTCAACAAACAGTCAAAATTTTCTATTTGACGTTGTTGCAGGCCTCTACATATTCCTCTTCTGTCCACCAGGTATCGCATATCGACTTTTCCATTCGACGTTCGATATTGGAGATTAAAGGCAACCCGCCGGTGGATAATAAAAGAATATTCATAGAGACCTGCAACAACGTCAGCTATCAAAAAACCCCCAAATTTATCATCCGGCTTTGATTAACTTGTCAACTGGCGAAAAAATAAACAAAAATTGACCAATCAAACTAAAGCCGCGTTGTCACAAGCAACGTAAAACAGGAACAGAAACAGAATCTCATACATTAGCAACTGAAACCTAAATTCGCTGAATACTTTTTGCGTTGCTAATGTATGAACTTCTGTTTCTGTTCCTGTTTTTGTTTCTTGTGACAAAAACTGTTTTTGTTTCTTGTGGCTTAAGGCGGGAAAAACGCATTGAAGTTTTTGTCATTCCACAAACAGTCAAAAATTTCAGTTTGACGTTGTTGCAGGTCCTACATATTCCTCTATTCTCCGCCAGTTATCGCATTGTGACTTTTCCATTCGTTAATTTCGCCGACGAATATGACTCTCCTGTCATCGCTGGGCCGATTTTAACAGTTTTAAGCGGCATTGTCACAAGCAACGTAAAACAGGAACAGAAACAGAATCTCATACATTAGCAACTGAAACTTAAATTCGCGGCTTAAAGCCGCGTAATACAAGGAACAGAAACAGAAACAGAATTTCATACATAAGCAACGCAAAAAGCATTCAGCGAATTTAGGTTTCAGTTGCTAATGTATGAGATTCTGTTTCTGTTCCTGTTTTACGTTGCTTGTGACGCGTTCTTCAGTTGCAGGAAACATGAGAGACGTCTGTGACACAATTATTTTTGACATTTGATTGTTGTTGTAATTTTTTTTATGATTATTAAACTGAATAGACTTTGAAAAATAAAAAATAATATTGTCATTCGTACAATTCGAGAACAAAATTATAACGAAAATTTAAAATGTACACCGAACTAGAGGAACAAATTTCGCGCTCACAAAGGAACCGGTGTAACATTTTCATAAGAGTGGGTATAATTCTGTTTAAGAGTCATCACTCATTCATACGTGACTAACTTTAATAACTATCTTTACAGTTTTTTTCCCTTCTAATGGGCATAATATCCGGTATTACAGTAATAACTTTAATTTACTACTCAACCTTGATCAAGGCCGAGACGGAAAATACCACACATATAAACTCTAAGGAGTACTGAAGATTTTAGTGAATGAATGTGAATTTTTGAAAGGAGATACAAGTGCTTGGAAAGAAAATCTAACCATTATTTTGACTAACCAAAAGACTTCGTTCAGTTTATCAATCTGCAATTTCAGCAGCGACAATCAGATTGTCACTAAACATTCGAATTGACTTTGAAGATTTCAATATGTCATGTTATCTTCCCCCTTATTATTTGGAAATACTTCGCGTTCTTTAACAGCAAAGAAGGATACACAAATTTATTACTTAAAGTTTTTCACCTTTAATAAATCAAAATAAAAAACCGAAAAAAAAAACAAATAAAAATCTTTGGCAACACTACAAAAACACCCTCACTTTTCCTCTTAGATATGGAAATCATCTTGGAAGCTTGCCCTATTGTACAAAGCTGCATTTCCATTGCTTCCGCGGTTAAAGAGACCGAAACAACCACGCCGGTACAAGATGATGGCACCAAACGTCATCGGTATTCCAACCAGGATTCCAATCAATAGTCCAATAAGCAGACGTCCATCATTCTCAGGATGGCTGTCAGTGGTACAGAGCAAGATAGTCTTTCCCTCGTTAAGTTCCATCAGAGGATTTGCCTTCCATGCATCTGGAGAGCCGCATGCAATGTTTTTCACTATCTGAGGCGTAGTGTCGTTGATTTGAGTCATAAGGGTATGAATCAGCCATGTGTTGTTGCAACTACATTCCCAGGGGTTAAATTGCAGATCAATTGTCTTAACCTTGTCCCAACGCACTAAGAGGCTTTTATCTAACAAGGTAAGGTTATTGTTGTGAAGGAAGAGCTAAAAACAAGATTCACACAATGACAAGTTGCAAAAGAAATGAACCATGTTACATACCTCTTCAATTGGTGGATAGTCAAAGATAATTGGATTCACCGTTGGAAGGGCGAAGGCCTCTGGGTGAATGTAGGCAAGCTTTGGATTACTAGCTAGCACAAGAGTCTTCAAAGCTGGATTTAAATAGAAACATTAGAGTCAGTTAAAGCCTTTTAGGAAACATGCATACCTGTCAAATTGCCAAAGGCCCCCTTTCCAATTCTCTCCAAATCATTGGAGTATGAAATACTCACAAATTCTAGTTTTGACATGTTTCCGAATACACTTCAAAAGACACAAAAATATTTTCTTATGTTTCTATTGCGGTGGAGATAGAGTAACTTACTTTTCGCCTTCCATATTTTCCATTGGATTCTCATCGAACATAAACCTCTTCAAATTGACCGCCAGTTCAAGCCCATCTGGAAGCTCGTCCAAAAGATTTCCTGTCAAAATAAGGTTCTCGAGGTCTCTCGGTGCATTTAGAAAATGATCTGGTAAGTCTTTCAGCTCCATGTAGGACAGATCAAGAGTCTTTGAGCAAAAAAAATAAATTCCAATGTCAACTTGTATTAAATTAAATAAATTAAATAAATTATTGTATAAATTTACCTTCAATTTAACCAGTCCACCGATGGCAACTTCTGTCAGATGATCAAGAACGTGAAACTGATTTGAACCCAGAATCAACACCTCCAGGTTGGGCACTGTCGCAAATAGGCTCGAGTCCAGCGAATGCAGTTCATTGTGACCCAAATCAAGTTCCTTTAAGTTCACCAGTGGATCGTACTGAGTTGGATTGAAAAGTCCTTGGAACACAGCCGGCCTTAGAGCCTTTGATGTTAGCTTGTTATACGAAAGGTCCAAGATTGTAAGATTTGGTACATTTTTGAAAGCTTGATCTGCGATTTCTTCGATGAGGTTGTGGCCCAAGTAAATGTTTTTCACTGGCATTTGATTTAGCACCGGAATCTTGGTTAAGTTATTGTTTTCCAAGCGGATCGTCTCGAAGAGAACATCTCCATTGGTGAGGGTATTCAAATCGTCAGCGTTAAACCATTCTGTCATCGACCTGTTGGTGCAATCCAACTCGAACAGTTTTTCGTCAATGAGGCATTTACATTTTTTACAGAGTGCACTGTCCTTTGTATTCACCCGGGGCTAAAAGAGAAAATTAGATTGGTATACTTCTAGGCGTTTCAATTCTACAGTTGGGGTGGTAGAAGTTTGACGATTTTTATACCCCATCCCATAGGATAGGAGGTATATTAAGTTTGATTCATAGTTTGTAACATAGACAAATAATCACTGTAGACCCCCAAGACCTTAAGGGCATATGATCGAGACCGAATTGTAAGTCGAATGTGCCATGTCCGTCCGTCCGTTAAATTTTGAGCCAGGAACTTGAAACTTGATATCTGTTCTTTGTAGGTCCCGAAACAGTACAAGTGTAAAATCTTTTGTACAAGTGTAAAAGTACAACAGTACAAGTGTAAAATCCGCCCACTGACACGCCCAATTTACTTAGCAGCATGATAAATCAAATTTGTCGCAGGAAGCTGAAATTTGGTATGCGATATCCTCGCTTAAGTGTATTGTGATTGGTATTTAAAAAAAAGCGAATACCACCCCCATGTAGGCGTGGTCATAAAAATGGTAGACCCCCAAGACCTTAAGGGCATATGATCGAGACCGAATTCTGAATCGAATGAGCCATGTCCGTCCGTCAGTCCGTCCGTCCGTCCGTCCGTCTGTATGTCATCTATTTTTAGGCCTTAAGTTTTGAGCTAGGGTGCTGAAACTTCGTACGTAAGGTCCGCGTCATGCGAAGCAGTACAAGTGTAAACATTTTTGAAATCCGCCCAAAGACACGCCCACAATCGGTCTAAATGTGCAACTACCTCCAGAATTTTCAAAACTGTAAGACGTTCTAAAAGGCTGAAATTTAACATTTAGCATTTCCTAATAAATGTAAGATATAAAAAAGAAAAATTTAGTCGGTAAACCCCCTCTAGTGGGCGTGGCATCTATTTTAATAGTAAATTTTTAAATGCAGTTTACTCAATATTTTAGCTCAAAATTAAAAAAAAAGTGTTTGATATTTTATGTAGAAAACGCTTAGTTCTACATTTTGTTTTACAAGACTTTGGGCCACGCCCATATTTGGAGGCAGAATTGAAGAAAACCCTAAAATTTGCCTGAAAAACTTAATTTCGACTAGCCTTGAGCCTAATTTAGGAAAGAATGAAACAAAAAAAGTAGCAGGTTAGGTAAACGAGACTTTAGTCCAGATTTCGTTCATATAAAGTTTTTAGCCACGCCCCCTTTTAAGGGTCGATTTTTCAAAAATATTGAATTTGGACCAACAAATTGAATTTTTACGTACATTTAAGTGTAACTTGGATATATATGTGGTTTCTCATTAGGGGCGGTTGGACCACGCCCCTCTTCGAAGTTTGCATTACTTATAAAATGTCAAAAAGTAACCATGTGTTCAGCATTTTACAATATGGGATAGAATGGGGTATTCAACGGTGCGTTTTACGGACTGTAACTTCTGCGTACACACTGTGGCACTTACTGAAAAAAGGTATACATAATTTTTTGGTATTAATATTAAGTAATAGACAAAGCCTGACTATTTCGAAGAAAAATAGATAAAGGGGCGCGAAAGAGTAGGCGTCGTATTATTTTGTGAGTTCGATAAATAATATAATAAACCTCTAGAAAGAGGCAACAGAGCAACAGAGGAAAAATTTACCTCAGCTTAAATGCTAATTTAAACGCAGCTAAGACATGGGGCCAATATAGCAGCATTTTGTATAAAACTTTTGCTTAAGCCGCGTTGTCACAAGCAACGTAAAACAGCAACAGAAACAGAATCTCATACATTAGCAACTGAAACCAAAATTCGTTGAATGCTTTTTGCGTTGCTAATGTATGAAATTCTGTTTCTGTTTCTGTTCCTGTTTCTGTTCCTTGTGCCACCGCGGCTTTAGACAGCTTTAATTTAAAGTGAGTCCACCAAGACTCAATTTTCTAAGCATCTTATAGACAATGACGAATAATGATGGGATGATGCAAAGAATAGCTCTTGCATCATCCCAGTCGTGCTGTACAATGCACAGGCATAGAGCATAGACCCTACCAAACGGTGGATGAAAGCTTCAAGAAGAAAATCCTTCGGGTGATTTTTGGTCCCATATGTATAGATTAGAGAATGGAGGTGGAGGTATAACGTCGAACTGTATTGGCTGTACCAGTGACACTGACCCACCTAGCTAGAAGAATACAAAGGCGGCGAAGGCTGGGTCATCCTGAACGGATTAAAAAGAACACTTCGATCCGGAAAATTCTCGATTGCACGTCCCATGAACGGGAGAATAGCACTGAGACTAAGAAGGGCCGTACCATGTAGAAGAGAACCTCAATCAACTTCGCTTCACGCTTGAAAAATTGGAGACGGCCAGTTAGAAGCAAGGGTGGTTGGCGAAGCTTGTTAATTGAGGCCAGGAATGTAGCACCACCTAAAGTATGACGTACCGTAAAGATGACCTTAGCATGTGGTAATTTACAGTAAGAATTTCGCTGTAAGTCAGCCCATGACAAAGTGAACTTTTTCGTTACATTTTTCCTTATTATATTTTACAAATTTATGAATTTGAAAAACTATAGCGGCTAAAGTAGTTATTAGCATCATAAGCTTTTTACAACCTATCCAGGGTATATTACGTTTGTTGTATAGTTTGTAACGCCGTGAAATAATCACCGACCTCAATTATCATAGACCTTTTAGAGATATGAACGGGACCGACGGGAAAATCGATTAAGCCATGTCCGTCCGTCCGTATTTAAACAACTTTTAGGCCTTACATTTAAGGCAGAAAACAGAAAAAATATATATAAAATTTGATTAAAAATTATATGAGAAAAGTTGTAGATATTGGCATTTTCAAACTTTTTTGTATATGTAGTATAGGTTAGGTTAGGTTGAAGTGGCTGTCGGATCCAAAGAAACCAACACACTTAGACCTATGTAGGTCCATTGTGATACCACGCGGATCTGACTCTATTGCCTACTCGTTGAACCATTTCGAGCTGTTAATGAAGCGTAAGAGACGTTTCGGGTCAGTCGTGCTGTAGTATATGCCCCTGCCCACTTTTGTGGGCGGGCCGTTAAAAAATATTGATTTTTGAGTTAGAAAGGCGGAGTTTTAGGCCAAAATGTATGCAACCACCTAGTATAAGGCATTCAACAGATACATTTTTATATCCCGCTCACTTGTCGGAGGCGTGTCAGTTTTTTTTGGCATGGTCGGGTATTTTGCAATCCGTCGTAGATAGACTGAAGCTTTTGCATACGCCCTGTTGCACTTTCCCACTTGTTTTTAGTCAAATTTCATATATATTTATTGAAAAACGGTAATTTTAAGCTAAAACCCCTTAAAAAAGTGGGCATGGTCAATAAAAAGGAAAAACTTTTTTGACTACTTCAAAAATAATTACAAGGTAATTTTACATACCAAAAATGAATGCACTAGCGCCGTTGTAACATAGCTAAAATTTGGAAACATTTTTTTTTTATATTAGAGATGGTCACACATACAGGCCTGTAGTGTGCGTGTCTGTGGGCGGATTCTGGTAATTTTCAAACTTGATCTGAAGGACTGGACTTGCAGCCAACGCACCAAATTTCATCTCTCAACCTTAAAATTTAAGGCCTGAAAGTTGTTTACATACGGACGGACATAGCTTAATCGATTTTCCTGTCGGTTCCATTAATATCTCTAAAAGGTCTTACGGTGTCTGCGGTGATTCTTTCACTGCATTACAAACTAAACATCCAACTTAGTATACCTTGGGTCGGGTATAAAAATTATTTGAATTTCTAATCGCTGCACAATTGGTGCGCCAATTGGAGAAGCTGTAGCGGCTAAAGAAGTTATTTAGCTAACTAACTTGTTAAGGTATTCGGTGCTTAAGCGTCCTAAGCTTCTTTCGCTTAGTAAACTATGTTGTCTCGTTTCTACACTTAATTAAAAGCCTATTTAAAAACATAAAAAAAACAAGTGCGCCCAGGTTAAGTGGTAAAAGTATCGGACTACTGTGCACGAGGTCCCATGTTCGACTCCCGACCGGGGAAACTAAAGTTTTATCACGGCCTCCCCACAGTAAAGTTTTGGCAAGCCATCCGAAATTGTAATTTGCCATAAGGGAACTCTCAGGTCGCTGTTCGGAACCAGTCAAAAACTGTAGGACCCCTACTTGTGTGCTTAAGCCCCTGAAATGCACACAGTTAATCTGTAACTGTGTAAGCTGTAAGTACCAGTAAGTGTTGATAGGTATTTTCATCAAAGGATCACTACATGCCTATAGTAATTCCAAGCCTAGCATAAAAATACGGCTATAACTTCAAGGCCTTCTAACTATGGAAGAGAAATTGGCCGCTTTTTCGATAGAAACAATGTTTAGGATAAGATAAATATAGGCCCGTTATGTAACCAGGTGTTCGAATGTTTTTTTTTCTTCACCATAACCCTGTTAAACGTAGTCTAACTAAACCCACATAGACGGATAAGAGACAATGTCTAAAACAGGTTCCAATAGATTATTTAAATTATTTAACTTCAATTTGACATTAATTTGTAGCTTAGTCTAAATTGTGACATGGTGTTATAACCGTCTGCCAGGTTGACATTTTGGTGCTCAAGAGTACATTAAAAAAGAAAAAAAATTAGGGAGTAGCAACAGACAAGAGAATAATGACAAAATTAGAAAGTTGAATAGAATACAATCTGGGTCTCAAACTATATATTACTTTAAAGAAAGTTAAAATTCTTCGTTTAATATCTGTTTTTTATATTTAAGGGTTTCTTTTATGTATTTGTACAAATCGGTCCAGTTTGCTCCAGTAAGTAGGCTGTACGTACGCAAGCTCAGAGGAAAGAAGCTCGCTCCTAGATGCAGGCGTCGCAGCTCTTGTAGAACAGGACATCTTGCTATAAATTGGATAGTGTCTTCCCTTGACTTAAGATTGCACAAGTTGCAAAAAACAGCGGCGTTATCCATATGTGGGATGAAGTTTAGCGGCAGGATATCTCCTCTGACTCGAAAGATTAGGGATATCATTTCCGTGCTGATGTTTGGATGAAAGTAATTTAGTTCGTCCAGGTTGAGCACGAGGTTTTGGTAATGCTCGCGGTGTTGTGATGCTTTCGCTTTAGTAATAAACTCATTCCTTGCTTCTAAGTCTAGGCTATGGATGACTTTATACATGACGCTCTTAAGTTATTCTGTTTGTATGTTCAGAAAGTCGATAGAAAGCTGTAGCCTCTGGTATAGTTCCTTCCATTTAGCTGCCCAAGAGTAGACATTATTTAACAGGTAACGTAAAATTCTGTTCAGGAGCCTCTCTGAATGCATATTAAGAGTTTTTACAAAATAGTTGACATGTATTTCAAAGGTTTTCATATAGGAAGTTGAAAGACCAGTCTCTATGTACAACATGTAGTTTGGAGTTGATGACGGAAGCTTACAATAAGGCTTCAGGTTACTTGAGTAGCTTTTTAACACCTTCATAGCTCTCATACCCCAAAACTTGCGCTGAGCTTAACATGACTGCCAATGAAGTTGCTCTAAACACTTTAAATTTTGCTTCGTGCGGGATGCTGTTTTTTGTAAGAAACCTATGCCACATGCTGTTTAAACCTTCTTAGACTCCAGAAGCATGGTTTTTTTAAATTGACTTGCAGGCTCTAGGTTGCACAGTAATTTTGCAGCTCATCAATCATTTTCTGTAGTTCGTCTGGGGATTCAGCGAGTAAGACTATGTAGTCTGTGTAGAGAAAGATGTGGATACTAATATGTCCGATTCTTACACCTCTGAATTTTTTCATAATCTCAACTAAGTCGTTAATAAACAAAATGAATAACAGTGCTCTAAGAGCACAGCCTTGCGCACATGTAGGATGGAAATTCAGCGGAAGTTGTTACACTATCCCAGGTGACAATTAAGTTTTCAGCATACAGTGCTTTCAAAATGTTGACAAACTTAGTGGATATCATGTTGTTAAGAAGCTTGTAGAATAATGCATCTCTGTTAATTGAGTCAGAAGCAGGTCTTAAATTAAAGAAGAAGGCGCAGAGTTTCTTTTTCGCTTGCAGATGCATAGTAACAATATTTGACAATGTAAAGATTTGATCAATCGTAGAGTGGTGCCTTCTGAAGCCGGCTTGTGCTTCATGCAATATTCTTTTCTCTTCCACCCATGTTGTCAGACGATTGTAGAAAAGTGTGCTCAAAGATTTTAGCGAAGAGTTTAAAAAACGATCCTTCTCGGTAATTTGAAGGATCGTTTTTGTCGCCTTTCTTATAAAGCGGGAAGATTATAGATCTCTTTAACTCTTTCGGAATTTCGCCAAACTGGTACATTTGGTTGAAGCAGGCTAACAATTCTTCTTGAAATCTGTGAAAAAGGTACGGTATGAGGACTTTACTGTATAATATATTTATGTATCATTCGATTCCCATATAACCTTCCGATAGGTGGTAAAAACACTCTGCGAGCATCGCTGTCAGGTGCAACATACGCCTGTACTATACTTCAAACTGAACAAGCTACTCGGATGAGGACAAGACTGTAACTTTCCAGATCATTAACGGAACTGCTGCCCTCAGAATACCTCGGTATTTTTAAAGGGTCCTTCGATACATTTAGCTGAGACTATGACACACGAGAGACATTGGGGCGAAGTCCGCTTACCCAAGCTTTCCGATAGAATATATACCTAACCTCCGATTTGCACATAATATGTACAAGAAAAGTTTCAAAAATAAAACAAGGCAGCATAGGCAAGATTATCAATTTCATCCAGAAGGTAACTTCCTAATCAAAGTGGTTTTGTTGTTCACTTCACCACAATTTTAATCTTAAGACCAAGAGAAGCATTAGTTGAAGAAATTGGAACCAACTGACGGGAGCATGGATAGTGTGGGATGTGTGGGTATTAAATTTTCGATTTTAACTCCTCCGCCCTTGTAAAGACAATGCTAGCTACCTAAAAATTTTTCTAATTGACAATTCTTATAAGTTTTTGCTTTTAATTTCCTAGAGAGAATTATTGTAACAACAAAAAATCACAACAAACTTCTGTGCGGCTTAAAAAATTCTTTTAATAAAGCTTGACATTTTCAAAGCTTGACAATAAACTAGAGGTATCAAGCTTTTAGCGATTTTTTTTGTATAAAAAACCGCTATAACAGTCACACCGATAGAGTTTTAATGCAATATTTGTGCCGAATTTCCAAGATACCACTGTATTGTGGACAGTAAAAATAATAATGACTGATAAAAAATAAAGAAATGGACGTTATCTCTTAAACCACATATTTATCTTGTTAATTATTCTTCATAGACGTCAAATTAAAACCAAAATACTGTTTAAGAAACTGCATTGTGGTGGGTTTCGGCTCCCCTACTGTAAAAATTTCGTTTAACAGTGAAGTATTTACATTCTTGTAAATTTGAGCAGTTAAATTCGAAGTGTCATAAACACATCTTTAGATAAGATGAACGATAAAACTCATAAAGACTAATAAAAACTTACTTTTGCGGTTGTTGTTGTTGTGGCTACTGTTGTTGTTGTTGTTGTTACTGGATCACTATCCGCCGCATTTGAACAGGCTAAAACAACTAGCCCGACAAAAGTCACCAGGCACACCTTCCATATCATTTTTCACCTACAAGATTAAAAACAATTTGCTATAGTCTTGAAATAAAGCATTTTAGTATAAGTATGATTCACTAAGGCACTCTTATCACTATGTCTTATCACGGTTTTGACTGGTTTTGAATGATAACTGATAATAACTCGATTGCCGATGACACATATTTTTCTATGAAAAACTTTTTCACCGCCGACATTTTATTCAGCGTAAAATTTACAATATGTTAAGAAAATTGTAACCAGCATTACAGGTTATGTTCTATTCACCTTAAAATCTGTTAAAAGTTTTTAGATATTGTAAAATAAAATCTTTCCTAACACTTATAATTTATTATTATCACAGATAAAGACGCACAAAAAACTCTTTTCGGTGTCACTTGGATAAGCTTTCAGTTGGAACTAAGTCTCTAATGTCATTGTTAGCCCTAACAGTCCCAATACACTTATCTTTGCAAGCTCTATCTTATCTAATCGCGATACTGTTTTGGGGCGGAGTGAGAGAACGGTTTGTTAGCAGGTGAAGATTTCTTTTAAAACATTTACTTGAAATTATGGCTACGTCACAACTAAGGTAGGAGGCAAGATGTTGGTTGAAAAAATGACGCACAAGCTCTAGTGTATTGCAATAGCTTTTCCTAATACCCTATGATTAAGCGTAAGTTTTTCTAAGAGTAGGTAGATTAGACACTGAACAAACTCAATCTGGAGAGCCCAGTGTGGGACTAAGTAAGAATTTTTATTTTCCTTAAGGCGGTGACTTTTATCCATCGAGGTCTTAGCTTGGTAAAATTGCCAAGGCTATGTTTTGACAAGAGAATAGAAGCTTAAAACACCAAAACCTACAAATCGCCCGGCAACGAATAACTCTTGATTATGGAGAAGGACGGCTTTAAAATCATAGCCTAAGCTGACTATATAGGGGGCCAGTATCATGCAAGGTCCTCCCCACAATAAGGGGTTTTAGGCAATCTGCTATTAGGAAAATAGAACAACGCACAGGGCACGTGTTTTGTCGGGGTCGGAGTGTATCCGTAGAAGACTGAACAAGTACTATTCACAAAAGGGTATAGCTCCATCAAAACTGAAAGGAGTTTAATTGACACTCTTGCAGATCATGTCAGATATTTGGGGTTTATTTAAGACCGTGCGGTTGATGAATGCCTTTATGACGATAGTCACGGCTCACTTAGACCAGCAGTTGGGTCCACTGTGTCCATTTGGGGAACCTTCTCAACACCTGGAATGAAAACAATAATAAACCGCTGTTAGAAGCTCAGAGTGCCGCTATCTTAGACCCATCCGGATTTGTAAACAAATCTTACGAGGTCCGTTAGATCTACATAAATATTCAGATCTTCGATCTCGTTGAAGAAGTAACTGTTGAGGGTATTACGCCTGATGCTGTTTAGGACTGGGCATTCACAAAGCAGGTGGCGAACAGATTCAATTTCTTCAACGTCCCTGCAGCTTCTGCAGTAATCGTTATGCGGTATGCCTAGCCGCTCAGCATGTAGACCCACAGCGCAGTGCCCCTTGAGGTTTCTCGTGAGTAATTGTATATCCCTGCGGGCTAATCCGATCATATATAGTGATCTCTTTTTATTTACCGCTGGCCATAGCTCCAACGTAGGTCAGTTCTACTCAGGGATTCAGTTTCTATTCTATCATACTCAGCGGAATTCTTATAGATTTGAGGGCTAGAGATGCATTCATCCCTGACCGCAAGCAATCTTGTCGCGGGATATCGGTGTGACCTGGCACCCAACACAGAGTTACAGTGTTGCCAAGTGATAACGCGTCCAGAATTTCCCTGCATAGTTTCAAATTGCCGTTTGGCTGTCAGAGTATATAGTGATGGTCTTGTTTACGGGCCTGCGTTTCTTCAGCTCAGTGGCAGCTTGGATTATGAATGCCAGCTCCGCCTGAAAAATGTTGCAGTCGTTATTGATCCGAAAAGACTTTCTTAGTCCCAGAGCTTAACAGAAGTGGCGCGCGCCGGCTCCGACGTTTATCTTGGAGCTGTCAGTATTTACGGCGATCTCGTTATCTCCTGTGATGGTCTTATCACATCTCTCACGGTATTCTGGTAGTGAAACTTCTGTTAAAAGCAAATGTCATAGGAAGGTAATCCGTGACTGGGGTATCTATGGATAAGGTCTATGCATAAGGTCTTGCGGACCACAGCCCGGATTGCCTTGGGCTAACAACTGTTTTAACTGCCTTGCTATTGCTGTATATGTCCAAGGGTGTAAGGTTGAGTGGTACCTCCAGTGCTGCGGTGGGTGTGGTCCTTAGGGACCCTGTTATACCTATGCAGGCTGCCATTTGAACCTTGAAGAGGTTAGACAGATGACACTTTCGTTCTGTAGCCTTCCACCATACAACTTCACCATAAGTAAGGATGGGTCTTACAACCGCTATATGCATCCAGTATACCATGTTTGGTTGCAGTCCCCACATGCTTTTGAACGTTCTGCGGCAGGCGTCTAATGCCACGTGTGCCCGCTTGACACGATCTTCTATATTATCCCTCCAGCTGAGTTTGGAGTCGAATATGATGCATAGGTATCTTACCGGTTTGGGTATCGGTAACTTAGTTCCCCTCATTCTTGGTGTACTGAAGGGTGGAATTGCCCTTTTCCTGGTAAAAAACAAGACCTCCATTTTAGAAGGATTTATTCCCAGTCCTCGACCCTCAACCTATAGTTTCCAACAATATGGAGTGCGTAGCTGAGTCGGTCGCTGAGGATTGATGGGAATTAATCTGGGATCAAGATTGACACATCGTCTGCGTATGCGCTCACAATGAAGCTTTCCCTCTCCAGGGCTTTTAGCAATTCGCCCATTACCAGGGTCCATATGAGCGGCAATAGGACACCTCCTTGCGGAGTTCCTCTACTGACGTCTGGTGCATTCTTTAGCTAGGTAACTGTTTATCTTTCGTGAGTTTAACATGAGTCCGATCCAGTCGCATAGACTGCTATCTAGGTGAGCGTTTCTCAGGCTGCGCAGTATAGCGTCTGCCTCAATGTTATTAAACGCTCCCTCTATGTTTAGAAAGGCAACCAAAGTGTACTCCTTGCGTTCCAAGGATTCTTTACTTACCACTGTTACTATTCCATGTCGTGCTGTAGTTGACCGGTCTGCTTCTCCTGTACGCATGTTGTGATTTTGATAAATAGTTTTTCACCAATCAGCTTTCCCACATACACGTCAATAAGCCGCTCCATAGCCTTGAGCATGAATGAAGACAGGCTTATAATGGGTCTATAGTCCTTTGCCAATGTGTGAAGGCTATTCCCTTCCTTATGGATGAATTTTACTCGGACTTCTCGCCAAGCCCTGCGAACATAGGACAGCCTTAAGCACGACTTGTAAACGATACTCAGCAGTGGAATGATAGTTTCCCCTGCTTTTTGGAGCATTATTGGTCGGATGTTATCCGTCCCTGGTGCTTTAAAGGAATCGAAGGAGTTGATCGCCAAGGCCAGCCTTTTCACATCAGTTGCAAGGAGGGCTTAGATCACCCTATACTTCTGCAGGAAGGCCGTAGGCTCAAACTTGGCACTTCAACCGAATTAATCACTGGACTCACACGGAAATCGTAAGGTCCATCCTTATGAACGGAGTACTTGACTATGGTTTAAGGCAATAGAAAAGACTAGCAGTATCGCTACATTAAAGAAAGTTCAAAAACTATCCTGTATTTGCATCGCAGGTGCTTTTTGAACAACTGCTACAGCTGTTATAGACACATTGCCTTAATTTCTTCCAGTAGACATCTTCTAGAAGTCGATGACAACAAAAGCTAAGGCTTAGGGAATCCCTACAATATTGGCTCGTGACAATATGGGCCAGTTAAGCATCTTAAATGGCCACGTTACTGTCCCGAGCGGATGTAATACATACACAAATAAATGCTACTGGTCATGATGTTTTTTTTTAAGCGTTATAATGGCCGTTAAGAATGCATGTTTGGTTGGAATATAATGCTCATGGCCATCAACATAAAGCTTATATTTGCTTGGGCATACACTGTTGAATTTGCGATGGGTGCGAGTTTGGGTGAATGCAAACTTTAAATATTTACGACAACTCCATGGACATTAAGTCGTCTCTCCTACTGTTCCTAGCAATCCGGACTACGTTGTTCTAAAACTAGACTTCAATGTAAAAGCCAAGTACAAATTTTCAAGCATAAATATCTGGAAGTCGGTTGAGACTGTTAAACGAGTCTGCAACAGAAATTTACACAGACACGAATCAAAAGAAGTATTTAGAATGGGGGCATGAGCCCTGTCTAGTACTCTTGGCCTATCTTGAAGCAACTGCTGCTGGATCACTCCAGCGAATTTCAAACAGAAATAACATTGGCCAACAACGGGTGCAAAACCATCAGCACGTGTCTTTCTTTCTTCTAAACAAACCTAATCAGTGCTTGGTTGTAGAAAAACAAAGAGACTCATTTTCCTTGGCAGGCTTGATCTTAGAAATATTCTTGGAACCCTTACAGGTCTTATTGTCTGGTAGGGAGACATAACAAGAACATAGCATACTTAAGGCAAAAACTAGTGAGGTGGCCGAATCTGGACAAAGAATCAATCGTATTCACTGTAGCTCAACCGTAGAGCATTACTCGCGACAAGTAAATGTTGCAGGATTGTACCCTGCCGGTGAACCACACACGGTTTTTTCTTTCGACATTTCCGTCCGCTAACATTTTAACTCCACTCCATAACAACTTCTGTTTAACTGTCTCGCCCTATCGACCTTGAGATGGAAAGCCCTAGGTGAATCCTCGAACATCTTTACAATCTAGTAAGACTTAAAGTCATGTCTTAAGGCAAAGACCTCACTTTGACGTCGTGTGACTTATCTTACTTTATACTTGACAGAGTCGGGGCGAACTCCTGCGCCAACACCAGAGCTACAATCTTTCAAAATTCCGTTCAACTACTCGCATACGCAGACGACATTGGCATTATCGGAAGAATAAAGGGTGATGTCAGTGAAGCCTTCGTGAGTATTGGGACGGAAGCGGCGGTTATAGGTTTAGCAGTCAAAGAGGGCAAAGCCAAGTATATGCTGTTATCAAGAAAAGACACCCAACACCGACGTCTTGGACAAAACATCACCATCGACAGCTTTAACTTTGAGGTATTTAGGGACTTTCTTTACCTGGGTTCCGCTATCAACTCAGACAATGACACCAGCGCTGAAATCAAACGGAGGATCTTGCCAATCGCTGTTTCTTTGGGCTAAGAAGGCGATTGAGTAGCAAAGCCCTCTCTCGAGCAACTAAAGTGTCCATGTATAAGACCCTAATCATCCCAGTGCATAGCCGGAGAGTGGAGGAGGCGATATAACATCAAACTGTACAGCGACACCGACCTAGCCAGAAGAGGCAAAGTGCAACGTCTACGATGGCTGCGTCATCTAGAGCTGATGGACACCAACGACCTGGCCCGGAAAATCTTCGAATCCACCCCGCCAGGGACGGCGCAGTAGAGGAGCACTGAGACTCAGGTGGCGCACGCAAGTGGAAGAGGCCAACTTCGCAGGCGAAACTGAAAATGGCAAGCTAGGAGACGGCTACAGAGCTGGCTGGCGAAGCTTGTTGGCTGAGGCTTATGTCCACCCGGGACTGTAGCGCCACCTAAAGTAAGTATAAGTAAGACATGACTTTAGGAAGATAATGAGTTTAATATCTTGGTCAGAATTTATGGCTAATGGCTCAAAAAAGAATTGGTCAAACGCCTTAATGGCGATTTCGTCCCTTGTTTCGGGAGCTTTATTGTAGAGCATATACAAAAAATGCCAAATCAACCCACAAATTTTTCCCTAATTCAACCACACCATGCCCATACCGAAAATTAATCTGTGTTTAATATAAATCCACCACTATTCTCTCTTAAATCTCAAGATTAACTATTCAAATTTGAATCCTCTCGGCAAGCGATTAAAACTATATCCCGTCATTGATCATAATCTTGACCTTTTCATAAACCTTTTTTTCTTACCACGTTCTAACCTTTTCAACCCTTTTTAAACTCTGTTACAGTTTGAGAATCGACAGGGCAAACTGAAACTTTTCACGTATGACAGATATGTCACACACGTAGTACCAATATCTATTGGTATTTTTACAACGTAAATCTTTTTTTTTCTCACCAGTACGAAATGAAAGAAAAAGAGTGCTCGTGCCAAGTTAATCCTATTTTAGTCTGGTGGAGCCATTTCGGGATTAATTTTCAATCGTCTCCCGCTAATCGCAGTTTTATGGCCGATAGAGACATGTACATGATATAAGTCTCTAACCAACCGGCCTTCGGATTAGGCTTATACCGAGACGGCTTGTCTAGATTTTTTTCGCTCAAATCGGGATATCGCAAATATAGGTAAGCGATATCCCATAAATATCGCTCAAATATAGGTGAGACTAGCATTTTGGTCTTACCACAGTGGTATTGTACCTTCTACGGAGTCCTAGTGTTCCTCCTGAGTAAGGACAGACTAGGTATCTAACCTAATCTAAGTTGGGTTGCTGCGGGTGCGTACTCTTATTCTAAAGAATAAAAAGCTCAGAGAAAACTTACCTCGCAGCATAAAGGTTACAGACATTTCATTGACATGATTTCACCAGCGTGTGAATGTCTCATCCTAATTAGGAAATTTTTGACAACCTCGATGTTATTATAATTTTGTCGGCGATTAAATAAGGGCAGTTGATAAGTAACCTCAAGTGTTTGAGTTAGTTCTGTGCTATTAAAACAATCGAATAAATCGAATTTTAAAAACCGTCATCGATTTTAACTTGTAAATCATTGTTACGTGTTAACATCGATGCTTCATACGATTTTCAGGCAAGGCCTGCAAAAATCGTAGGTGTGTGAAGCGGATAGCTCAAGAAGTCTTCGGTTGAAGAAGTCGCGTTAAAGGCTCAAATTGAATCAGAAGATGTTAAAACCCATGTACTATACTTGTTACATTAGCAATTTGCTATAGTAAACCAGTTAATATGTTTAATATTTTTTGGAAAGTAAAATGTTTAATGCGTAGATATACCTACTGCGTGAAACGGAGCTTTCGACTAAATTGAGTTCTTGAGGTGGACTTAAACTCTTGGTCGTTTTTCAACTCAATTTAAAGAGTAAACCTAACTTATTGCTGCTAATAGTGCTTGATACTGGAACTTTGATTAATGATGCTGGCCTGAAAATGTTTATTTTCAACCCTTCAGTTTATCATGAGGTAGCCAGTACTTTAAGAACAAATAAAAGAAAAAATTATAATACAGGTTGACGCACGAAACGTGCTACAAAACAAAACGTAAAACAGAGGATTACAATCCGCTTAGGCGAATCGTTGGATACCCCATCCCAATTGACCACTGTCAATCCCCTTATTGCGTCAAAATCCTTGGTTGTTAGATGTCAGTTTATATAAACTTTAATTGTGTTCAGAATTTGTCAGTTAAGAATCTTCTTTCCTTAAAACGGGGCGTGGCATCAACCCCTATTCAATAACACTTTTTATCCCCGTCCAAGGGTATATTGATTTTAATGCATAGTTTGTAACACAGTGAAATAATCACCGTAGACCTCTAAGACCTTTTAGAGATATGGTCGAGACCGACAGGTTAGTCGATTAAGCCATGTCCGTCCATCCGTCTGTCCGTCTATCCGTCTGTCCGTCTGTCCGTCTGTCCGTCTGTCCGTCTGTCCGTCTGTCCGTCTGTCCGTCTGTCCGTCTGTCCGTCTGTCCGTCTGTCCGTCTGTCCGTCTGTCCGTCTGTCCGTCTGTCCGTCTGTCCGTCTGTCCGTCTGTCCGTCTGTCCGTCTGTCCGTCTGTCCGTCTGTCCGTCTGTCCGTCTGTCCGTCTGTCCGTCTGTCCGTCTGTCCGTCTGTCCGTTTGTCCGTCTGTCCGTCTGTCCGTCTGTCCGTCTGTCCGTCTGTCCGTCTGTCCGTCTGTCCGTCTGTCCGTCTGTCCATCTGTCCGTCTGTCCGTCTGTCCGTCTGTCCGTCTGTCCGTCTGTCCGTCTGTCCGTCTGTCCGTCTGTCCGTCTGTCCGTCTGTCCGTCTGTCCGTCTGTCCGTCTGTCTGTCTGTCCGTCTGTCCGTCTGTCCGTCTGTCCGTCTGTCCGTCTGTCCGTCTGTCCGTCTGTCCGTCTGTCCGTCTGTCCGTCTGTCCGTCTGTCCGTCTGTCCGTCTGTCCGTCTGTCCGTCTGTCCGTCTGTCCGTCTGTCCGTCTGTCCGTCTGTGCGTCTGTCCGTCTGTCCGTCTGTCCGTATGTGTAAAGTTTTTAGGTCTTTAGAATTGAGCTAGGGCGCTCAAACTTGGAGCAAATTTTGGCTCCTATTTTGTTCATACAAAGTGTGAAAATTATTTACATCCGCCAACGACCACGCCCACTACTGGCCTCAATGTAAGACAACCACTATTTCAAATTTTCTTTCAAAATACATTTTGGTCAAGTTAGACAAGGCGTAGGAACTCAAATTTTGGTAAAGAAGGCATAAATTGGTCTGCCCACAATATCGACCACTTTTGCCATGTTAGATCTTTAAGAACCCGATTTCTCGCAAAGCTTACTCCAAGTTGGAAAAAAATTATATACCTGAATAATTTGAATAAAAATTATATAAAATTATGTAATTGGAAAAAAAATTATTCAAGATATTACTATTTGCTAGGTTTGCTCCATACAAAGTTTTGAGCTTCGCCCACTTTTAAATGGCGTGTATACGAAAAAACGTTTTTTTCTGCAATAATTTTCGGTTTTAACGCATTTTGTGATTCTAACGAAACTACAATTAATTGATTTTAATTTTTAGCCCAGACACCTTTTTGGGGGCATGGCCTATACAAATGATATATGAATTCGGGACAAAAAATTTAAGATTTGGTGTTATACGGTATATAGGGTCGGGTACATAGAAGTTTGTCACAGACGAACTCTTGCACTTACTCACTGGTTTTTTTAATCTTATTTTTCATCAGATGTGGTACACACGTGCTGATTGCAGTTTTATATAAAAAAATTGGTGTTTTGCTAAAAAACACCCCCCCCCCCCCCAAAGGTGGGCAAAAATTTATTGACTTGAGTTGATAGCTTACACACATATCTGAGTATATGAACAATTATGATGCTGGCGAACAGGTATGCCTAATTTTAAAGTATCACACGAAGACCATATCATCGAGATCCCTATGTTCAGGTTTAAGGCCCAATCGCGGCTATAGCTTCGTCAATTCATGCTAATCCATAGCGTTCATTACGTTTATGATGATTTAAACTTGTTTCCATACAATCTGCAAATTTCAAGAAATTTAAAACCTCGGTATGATGGAGCTCCAACGAAAATTCCTCAACAAATTAATATCCAGATCGCCACTTTCCGCATTGAAGAATTGACAGCATTGAAGAATTCCATTAAAAACATATTGAGGCGATACCGAATTTGACTCTACAGATCACAATAAATATCATCTTCAGATGCAATTAGTTATGAATATATAAATAAATTTTCTATGCAAAAAAAAAATTAATAACTGTATTTAGAAAAAATTTATTTGAATTTTTAATTATAAAACAATTGGTGCGCCTCCCTGTATTATACTGCCTTTCATCCCCTTCTCTCTCTCGTCACAAACTTTGTTGGAATATAACTAATCAATGAGAAAAAGTTCAAAAATTCTTGTAAATCTAATTAGCGTGTGGGTACGTCTTACAACTTCTCATACATTTTTTCATCACAGTGCCTAAATCACACTTGCACAATATTATAAGTATTGTAACTTCGTCGCGACTTTATGGGCATAAGAGGTTCTTAAATGAAATCCTTATTTTAAGATCTCTTAATATTAGATTTATATCAAAATTGTATAATATTAAAATTATATTAATATTCTGAAGTCCAGATTTTTTGACCACGTTGCCACCCCAAGCCGCTTCCCTGGTCAAAAATTTTTCGCATATGTGATGAGTACCGCACGCTTAAGATAGTCACTATTCTTTCACTTGGTCCTTGATGAAACTATGTTGATTTTTTTTCGATTTGTTCAGTCTGGATTGCTTGACTCTAGGTGGCGGAATCAAATTCCGGAATCAGTTGCATCCTTTTTCCCGTATTCTTAATAGAATGGACAGATGCAAACTTTTGTTTTACTCAAAATACTATCCACGAATAACAACATGCACACAGCTTAGTGATCATCATTAGCTAGTTACTCAGATATGCAATACGAATTTCGCAAGACCTACCTACAGATCTAAGAAATTCAAAAAAAAATTCAAGAATAAACCTTTTTTTTGTTGACGAAAATAGTAGCCTACTTTTATTCAAACCCTACACCCACATGATAACTAAGTCGCGCTCATCGCCCAAAAGCTTTATTTTTTTATTAATAAGCTCAAATCTTATTTATTCTTAGATTTACTCTCCTAGAGACGGCAGCAAATTGCTGCTTCCTGTCTATTGCCTACAGATTTTAAAATCCTTCAAACACTTCTAATATGTACCCCAACAGTCACGTCCACTTTTGTCATGCTTCCGTGCAAAAACTAAATTCCATGCCTCAAACAATAATTTTGTCATCTCGAAGATTTATTCCAAAATAAATGGTTCCTGCTAACATACTCAAATACTGTAATTAGAATTCCCCAAACCATTCCTCAAAGCATTAAATTCAACAACCTGCCACATATTCCCGTTCCGTGTGAAATTAAAAGTATTTTACGGCCACAATCGTTGCATTAGCAGATGCAGTAGGCGCTAAGTCCCCGCCAAACTCAAAACACATGTTGTCCTTTGTCCATTGACTCAGAACTCGGAACGCAGCCAGCCGACAAACGACAACGTTTTGCAGTGCGGGAAGGCAATTTCGCCGACTTGTCTCCGCCAATAGTCGGCGGAGCGGGCCGATGCGATGGGAGCGTTCTAAATTTAGAAGCCGTAGACAAACGCTTCAGGCGGGGGTATTCCCATTCCCACAAGAGCATTAGCTAGGTATGAAAAAATAAAAACAATAAAAAAATACAAAGAAAAATACAAATTAAAACGATAAATCTTTGATTTTCTTTGCTGTTTTCGGTCCTCCCAGCAGCGATGGACCCGAAAGTCCATTTTCTAAGACGTCAGTCAAATTGATGATGACAAAGAACTGCCTGTTATGCCCAAAGATCCTCGGGGTGCCAGTGCTATCCTATAGTTTTTTTCTTCTTCATTGTTTCCAATGAAATTCAATATATTTAGAAGCTATTTTTAAACACATCCCTCTTGTGTGCATCAATGGCAGAGGTCCTTGAGAAACGCTGAAGAGCCTCTTCAGTGCGACATACACTGTGATGCGATGGAAACGGCCGCGGCGACGGAACCCCTTTAATAGCTTCTATACTTTCTCTAAGTGGATTTTTGGTTTGGATTTTTTGATTTATGCCATTTTTAATTGCCTTGCTTTTCTCCACTTTCTTTTAGTCGATGTTTTTCTTCATTTATCATCGTAAATCTCGGAGAAATTAATTCCACCGAAACCACAATGCGCCACGGATAGGTGATGCCCATTTTGATAGGTCTCGCCGCGGAGGAGATTCCGAAATAATGTTAGAAAATATTTAATAACTCGTCCTGTTGACAGTTTATTTTCTTGGATGGCCCACACTTTTGAACACCATTACAGATTAGGGGGGGGGGGAGATACAGCACACAGCGTGTTGAATGCGGCAACCGCCGGGCTACATAGACTCGCATAAAAGTTGGTTTTGGGAAGAATTTTTGACAGGTTCTATGTTTATTTCGATTGGTGGGCTTAATTGAAGTATATCTAAGGGCTGTCAGATAGAAGGGATTAATTGCAATTGTGTTCACACTGGGAAGTTTATTAGACTGCTGTGCGATGAGATTACTTTTCAGGGTTAAGGGATTTTTTTGTTTAAATGTTCTCTTATTTAAAACATCGTTTGAGAAATATATTCTTTGTGGTGTATTTAAGTGATCTGACAAATTGATATTTTTTAGCCGTAAGTCTTGTTTTCTCATGATAAGAACTAGAAGACAGTTTGAACTTCGCAAAAAATGGCTTTCATTTGTCGCAAACAAATATTATGAGTAACATTTTGATCAAAAAGAAAAATCACTGATGTGTTATTTTCGTTTTTGCATACAAGATAAATAGGTGGTTTTGAGCATGGGTTTTCAGCTTTTGTGTTTCGCGATATGACCTTTACCGATATCATTGATCATTACTTGCGAATCAGTAAGAAAGTATTTGCGGGTACCCTGCAAGGTCGGGCTTAAGAATAGCCTTGAGGTAAGGTATGCCTGTCGTAAGAGCCGACTGAAATCCACTGGAGGAAGTAATCTTCAGGCATAAGTGATGCTGTCCAGGAGTATAAACTCCTTGTGGGGCCACCCTTGGCAGTAAAGTTATACCTGAAAAAGATGAACCCGAAGGTTTAAATAAAATCCAGCAGCGTCTGTTACATATTGTGTGGCTTGTTGGTCAGCGTCTGATCCCAGAGGAACGGCTGAACTTCAAATAACAGAAATCCAGGAGCGCCAGTTTCGGAACGAGCGGCTTCCTGGTCGGCGTCTGTTGTCCGGGTTAGGATCGGCCGAATTTAAACCTGGCTGCTAGGTATAAAATGCACCCCCCCCCCCCCAACCATGAAAAGAAAACGAAAGCAGCCTCGGATATTTGCTGATCCTGGTAATCCAGGGCACCCTTTGGAGCTAGGCCTGAGGGGTGTCAGCATGCGAGCGCTTGGTGGTCGGAAGGTCCCGCTCGGCATCCGACCGGGTTTAACCCGAAGAAGTTACGAGCAGCCCGTCAATGGTGCCGCTATCCATTACGGGGGGCGGAGGGGGACAGCGCCAAGTCAAAATGAGGGCTTAGATGGAAAAACTACAAATCGACAACGGCACTAACTCAAAATTGGCACGTGGAATGTCTCGTCACTAACCAGGAACGAACTCGAACTGGCTGAGGAGGTCAAAAAGTATCAGCTCGATGCAACTGGCATCTCCTCAACTAAGTGGAAGGGTTCTGGAACCAAAGACTTCGATGATGGGTGGAAGCTCTTCTGGTCTGGCGTCCCAAATCACATGACTACACAGGCGGGTGTGGGGATACTCACAAGCCCCCGGTTGTCAGAAAATGTATTCGATGTCATTCCGTTAGGGGGAAGGATTTTGATCTTGAAGCTTAAGCTTGAACGATCGACTCTGGCTCTGGTTCAGGTTTATGCACCAAATCGAGAGTCAGAGTATGAGTCCTTCTTGATGTTGCCCTGGACAGAGTGGCAGAAATGGACTTCTTTCTCCTGATGGGTGACTTCAATGCACATGTGGGTACAGACGACAGTACTTGGAGGAGTGTGATTGGGAGGCACTTTGACTTTTGCTTTTCATATGGCTTGTCCATCATGAACACCTTTTTCCCACACAGTGACTTTCACAAATACACATGGTACAAGCACAGTTTAAATCAAAAGTCACTGATTGATTTCTTTGTTGTACCATCGTGTGTTCAAAGAATGATTTGTGATGTTCGAGTTTTCAGGGGAGCTGAGTTGTCAACTGATCACCACTTAGTGTTGTGTAAATTGTTTTTCAGCGACAGTATTCCTTTGCCACCCATGCGAAAACCAAGACTGGTGACCCGCATACGGTGGGAAAGGTTGCAGGATGCTGACTCTGAATTCAGAGAGCGTTTTGCACAGCATGTTTCGGAGAAGTTTGAACAAATTCCAACTGACCTTTTGAATGTAGAGGAGGAATGACAGTTGTTGTTATTGCCAGTCATTGCCTCTGCAGGAAATGTTTGTGGAGTGAAGCGGCTTAGGGAAGCGGCTGGTGGTGGGAAAAGAACTGCTTGGTTTAAAATGCCTGGAGTTCAAGAAGCCATCAGAGAGAAAAAGAGAGCATAAATTGCGTGAATCCAATGTAGAAACTCAACTTCTCGAGCCCGGTACAATGAAGCGCGAAGGAATTCCAATCTGGCAGTCAGAACAGCCAAGGAACAGTCATGGAAAAAGTTCGGCGAGAAGTTGGAGCACGATTACAGATCTGCAAACAAGATATTTTGGCATACCATTCGCTGGCTCAGAGGAAGGAAGTTAAATATCATCCAAGGGGTTAAATCCAAGGACGGTACACTTCTTTCAAGTGAGAGCGATGTCTTGCGCAGATGGAGAGAGCACTTTTCGGAGTTGCTCAACCCCCAACTGAAGATGGCACTGAAGATGGCATTCCCACTGCTGACGAGATAAGGTTAAATTAGATTAGATCGCTAAAAGTTGGCAAGTCTGCTGGAGTTGATGAAATCCGGCCAGAAATGCTCAAGGCAATGGGTGAAGAGGGTGTTAAATGGCTAACACGTGTCATTAAGGTGGCCTGGGATAGTGGGAAGGCACCTAGCGATTGGCAAACGGGAGTTATAGTGCCCATTTTCAAAAAAGGGAACAGGAGATATTGCGCCAACTATAGGGGCATATCTCTCTTGAGTCTTCCGGGAAAAGTATTCGCGAAGGTGTTGGAAACGCGTTCCAGAGCTGTAATCGAGCCTTTGTTACGGGAAGAACAGTGCGGCTTTCGGCCTGGCAGAGGCCGATTCTCTCTATTCTTGAGAAGGCCTGGGAATATGCCAAACCGGTCTATGCGTGTTTTGTAGATCTGGAAAAGGCGTATGACCGAGTACCTCGGGATATACTGTGGAGAGTTTTACAGGACTATGCGCTGAGTGGGCCTCTTCTGAGAGCCATTCAGTCTTTGTATGGAAACTGCAGAAGCTGTGTACGGATAAATGGCGTCAAATCCCGTCCTTTTGATGTGCGCGTTGGACTTCGCCAGGGCTGTGTTCTGTCGCCGCTCCTTTTCATAGCATATATGGACTGGATGGTGAGGCGCAGTCTTGTCGAGCAATGTTTCGAATTGGCTGGCATCAGGATGCTTTTCGCAGATGATTTGGCCATCCTTGTATCATCCAAAGAGGAACTTCAACGAGCACTGGATAGGTTTGCAGCCATCTGTGGTGATGCTGGGATGAAAGTAAACGTGAACAAATCGGAAGTGATGGTTGTTTCCCGAACTCCTGTGCAGTGTACCCTGCACATAAATGGAGTTTCATTAAAACAGGTGGACTTCTCCACCTAAGTACCTTAAGTATCTCAGGGTCTTTTTCACGAAAGATGGGAGTAGTGATACTGAGTTGTCCTGTAGAATTGGCCAAGCTGGAGCAATAGTAAAGGAACTGCGCCGGCCGGTCATCAGGAAAGCTTAGCTTGGAGTGAAAGCAAAGATCTCAGTTTTTAATTCAGTGTTCGTTCCGACCCTCATCTATGGTCATGAAATTTGGGTAATGACCGAAAGAATTAGATCGCGGGTACAAGCTGCCGAAATGAGATTCCTGAGGTGCGTTGCTGGTGTTACTCTAAGGGACAGAGTGAGAAACGTCAGTATTCGTAGGAATCTTAATGTTGAGCAGCTACTTCTCCGAGTGGAGCGATCGATTCTTCGATGGTTTGGACACATTGTTCGCATGCCCCCTGACAGACTTCCTAGACAGGTCATGCTAGCCGAGATGCGAGCGCGTCGCCCCCCTGGTAGGCCAAGACACAGGTGGTGGGATTAGGTAAAAAACCTCTCTGAGTCCCGCCTGGGGATTGCGCCGGAGTCTCTTGAGTTGGTGGCGGAGGATAAGTAAGTAAGTTATTTATTTCAAATTCAATTATATATAAATCTAACAATTAATAATATAAATTTATTAATTTGGTTACAACCGCCTGCTAGATACCAACTTTCTAATATTTATATTATTTGACAATTATAGTGATTTGTTTAATGTTTGGCAATGAGATTTTGAGTACAGCAAAATAAAGATTAGTGAGTATATGGTGAAAGCGAGAAAATTACATAATTATTAAAAAGAAGAAATGTATTTAGAGTAAAAATATAACTTAGAGTTAGTTGCCAAAACAAAAATGGAGATTTTGGTTAAAATATGTTAATATTCGATATAATCTTTTCTGTATTTTTGGGCTTCAATACAATATTTGGCAAGAAGTTTCCAATTTTCTCCATTTAGAATACTTACTGAGTCTTTTACGGTTAATGTTGCCTTTTGGAAATATAAAAATCTTAACTCTTTTAAAATCGGACACATAGATAGAAAGTGATAAGAGGTTTCTTGTTCTTGCATGTTGCATAATTAACAGAAAGTGCTTCGGTCGTTGAAGTATGGCCTATAGTTTAGATCGAGGAGCTCTCCCCTTACACGAAAAATTTTCGATATTTCATACAGGCTTCGTTCATCGGAGAAATAGTTCAAATCACATAGGTTATATTCAAGTTTTGGGTACATAGATCTGCGAGAGGAGCCCCTAGCTTCTTCCATAAGGTTTTTCTAAATTTTTGTCTAGTAGTTTAAGAACATTTGATAAGCTTTCACTTATAGCTCCACCACTCCAGTCAAGTAAATGCACCGAACCTCCAATTAACAAAAATATATCCTCCCATTTTCTGTACTAACATAAATTTTTTTTCCATGCTGTGTTTGGCAAGCAGTTTTGGAAGGCGATTATCTTCATATGATAGTATCTTGATTATATATTCGAAGTGCATCTTCAAAGTAAACAAAAATAAAGGCGAAAGACCAGTTTTTAAAAGAAGCATCGAAAAAAGGTGAACGATCGTTGAATAGCCCGCACGGAACCCAGCTTGAAACTCACTAAGCAATTTTTTCCTCCTACACACACTTGGAGTCTTCTGTAAAAATTTTGGCAATAATATTAATAAAAGAAATGCCCCTCTAGTTTTCAACATTATTTATATCGCCTTATTTTTGGATAGGAAAAATTAAAGAGTTTTTGAAACTTTGCGGTATATCACCTCTGTTTAGTATTTTGAAGTAAACCCTAGCTAAAAAATCTAGAAAGGTTTGGGGGCGTTTTTAAAAAATTCATAAGGGATTCCATCTTCTCCAGGCGCCTTGTTATTTTTTGCTTTGCTTAAAACCAAGTGTATCTCTCCTGTCCTGCTCTAAGTAATCTATAACCACTAGATTTTTAGCAAAGTGCACGTACTTGCGAATCAATTAGAGCTAAATTCTGTTTCTGAAATTTTTTAGAGTGCGATTTTCAAAATTTTAATTTGGTTGCGTTTTTGATTTCTAGAATGACAACGAACACCCTCATTTTAACTAAGCGCTGCCCCCGTCGGACCCTCTAATGGATAGCGTCACCATAGCTGGGATGCAATAGTAACTTCTTCGGGTAAAACCTGGCCGGATTCCAAGAGGGACATTCCGACTTCAAAGTGCTCGTATGCTGACACTTCCCCCAGGCCTAGCTTCGAAGGTTTGCCAGGATCAGCACATATCCAGGGCTTCTTTTTTATACCCGACCTAGGGTAGGTATATTAATTTTAATGTATAGTTTGTTACACAGTGAAAAAGCCGCACCCATAAGTCGCCGTAGACCCACTAGACTATCGCAAAATGGAGGGTATCGCCAGATAGCACCCTGTCAGATCACAGATACATCGAATTTCAAATCAATTGCGAAGTTCTACCTTTGCAAGAGAGGAGAAATCCGAGAAAAACGAATTGGTCACAGTTTAGAGAGGAGCTTGGCCACTCTGTTCAAGTTCCACTCAAACTGAGTTCACGACAAGGGGTAGGGATGTCCGCTCAAAATCTGAACAGCATCCTTACCCGTTGTTTTGAACTCGCGTGCCCAGTTACGAAAAACCTCCGTAGAAAATCGGTACCTTGGTGGAATGCCGAACTGCAGCGTATTCGCAAAGAGACCAGGAAGCTCCTGAATCGGTCCTTAAAAACCAATTTAGTAGAAGACTGGAATCTATATCGATCAAGGCAAAAGGATTTTAAGAGACTTATTCGTAAGTCGAAAAATGACTCTTATAAAAAATTTTGTGACGAGATCGAATCTCTAAGTGAAACTAGTAGGCTTGTGAAAGTTCTTCAGAGGAACAGGCCAAGCAGACTAGCTTCAATACTCAAACCTGATGGCACCTACACTGAGACCAAGGCGGAGACCTACAGTCTTCTCCTTGAGACTCACTTCCCGGGAAATCAGGTCACCACGTGCTCTTCAGTGGTACCGGTAACGGTGGCCACTGCAGAACCAGCGAACACAACGCGGCTTAACTGGTACATTGCATCTAGAGTGGTGACTGATGACGCTATCAAATATGCTATTGCATCTTTTGAGAGCTTTAAGTCACCTGGTCCAGATGGAATCTACCCGGTTATGCTGAAGCAAGGTTTAGGTCAGCTGTTACGCACGTTGAAAAGAATTTTCACTGCGAGCCTTGCCTTGGCTTACATACCCACCCTTTGGCGTATGGTTAAAGTCGTTTTCATACCAAAACCTGGTAAGTCAGACTATAGCCTAGCCAAAAGCTTCAGACCCATAAGTCTGTCTTCCTTCCTGCTGAAAAGCTTAGAGAGACTGGTTGAGCTGCGCGTGCGCAAAGTTGCTCTTCGTTTGCACCCTCTTTCTGAGATGCAACACGCTTATCAGCGCGGAAAATCCTGCGAAACTGCGCTTCAAAACCTTGTTGGTAGGATTGAATGTGCTCTTGACCAGAAGAAGTACGTGCTGGGCGTTTTCGTCGATATTGAGGGTGCTTTTGATAACGCGACGTTTGATAGCATGTGCAACTCAGCCAGACAACATGGTGTAGATGAAACATTAGTTCAATGGATTAGGGCAATGCTAATGAACAGGACGCTGATAGCCGAAGCAGATTGTGGCAAGTGCGTCATAACTGGGGTAAATAAGGGCTGCCCGCAAGATGGTGTTCTGTCTCCCCTTTTATGGTGCATGGTTGTAGACTCTCTACTATCGGCTCTCAACCTTCCTGGAACCTACACACAAACCTACGCGGATGATGTCGCCGTTCTTTCTGTCGGCTCAAAGCTAGGGACTGTGTGCTCTCAGGCGCAGAGATCCCTGGACTTGATCGATGATTGGTGCACTAGGAATGGGCTTTCAGTGAATCCTCTTAAAACTACGGTTGGTCTCTTTACGAGAAGGAGGAAGGTCACTGGTCTGACTCAACTAGTGCTTAAATGTGTCACTATCCCGATATCCGATGAAGTCAAATATCTGGGAGTAATCCTTGATAGAAAACTTCTATGGTCTAAGCATGTTGAATCCAAAACCGAAAAAGCATTGTCCACCTTCTGGCAGTGCAGAGGCGCTTTTGGCAAGACATGGGGCTTATCTCCGAAAAGGGTCCTCTGGATCTATACTGCCATGGTTAGACCAATCCTCTCATACGCATCGGTTGTTTGGTGGAACACTTTCGCGGAAACGTGTTACTGCCTCTTTTGCCAAACTCCAAAGAACGGCTTGTCTTGGCTGCACAGGGGCCTTCCCTAGCACGCCGGGCTCTGCTCTAGATGCTTTGATGAACCTCCCCCCCCCCCCCCTTGATATATTTATCATGGGGTGTACGCTGAAAACCATCTTTCGCTTAAAGAGAGGTGGTTTTTGGTACCACACGCATTGGAATTTTGAAGAACTTGTTCGAGAATTGTCCTTTGACCCCTGTCTTATGGACATGCCCTCTGACGCAATGACCCCAGAAATCCTTTTGCGACAAAATTACCAAGTCAACTTTCCTCAGGTAATAGAATGGCTTCGGCCAGACTCTGAGCCGGGGAAAGAATGCCATCGTATTTTCACGGATGGCTCCAAAACCGGACAGGGGTCTGGTGCTGGAGTCTTTGTGGAAAGCAAGAACATTAGACTCCACTACCCCTTAGGTAAATATGCGTCTGTCTTCCAAGCGGAGATTTTCGCTATCCTAATGGCTATGCGCTATATTGTGACTAACAGGTGGAGGGCAAGAAGCATATGCGTTTGCAGTGACAGCCAAGCCGCTCTAAATGCGTTGCTCAACCCTGTTACCTCGTCCAAGATAGTGCTCGAACTCAAGAATTCGTTGAACTTAGTCGGAAGGCTAAATGCAGTGAATCTTGTTTGGGTTCCAGGTCATACTGGTATCCAGGAAAATGAGATCTCTGATGAGCTAGCCAGACTTGGCTCAGAAGAGGTTTTCTCAGGACCCGAACCTGCTTTAGGCCTGCCTGTATCTGTTGTCACGTCTGCCATTGATACTTGGGTTTCTCGTGAGCACAGGGCTCGTTGGCGTGACTGCGATGGGTGCAGACAGACTAAACGACTACGCCCAGACATCTGCGAGGGGTCAGCGTCTTTCCTTCTATCTCTTAGGAGAATCGATTGCAGACTTCTTGTAGGCGTCCTTACCGGCCACCAAGCTTTTGCTAGGCACTTGAATGTGTTAGGCTTAAGCGAAACCACCACCTGTCTTGCCTGTGGAGAGGACGACGATACAGCGGAACACTTTCTCTGTAGTTGTCCTGCCTTTGCTCGCATCAGGTGGCGGATCTTTGGGGCTGACGTGGTGAGTGCCGAATACCTAAGCTCTTCATCACTGAAGCTCCTTCTCATCTTTCTTCGAAAGACGGGTAAACTAAATACATTACTGTAAGGTGTCTGCATGGTAGTACAATGGACCAGTAGTTGTGTCTGAGTGCTCCATCGGATAGTAGCAACCTCCAACAAAAAAAACAAAAAAAAAAAAAACAAAAAAAAACCCACTAGGCCTTTTATAGAGATAATCAAGACCGACAGGTGAATTGATTAAGCCATGTCCTCCTGTTAGTCTGTTCGTCCGTCTGTATGTGTGAAGATTTTATGTCTCCAAAATTAAGCTAAAGAGCAGAATCTTGGAGTACGGCCTGGTTCTAATGTTGAACAGACAAGGTGTTAAAATTGATTAAATCCACCGCCGGCACATTTACTTTTGGCTTCAGCGTGAGATAACCTCTATTTCACATTTTACTTCAAAAGACCTTTTGGCCAACTTAAACAAAATCAAATTTTGGTGCTAAAAACGCTTAATACGACCGAAATTAAACCGCACCGGCAATTCCTTGTTTGGCCACCGACAATTCCTTGTTTACAGTGTTATATCTTTTAAAACTTGATTTTTCTTAAACTCACTGTAAATCTAACAATAAAGTATGACAACTATTAAAGATATTGGCATTCTCTAAGTTTGTTCCTTTCAAAGTTTTCAGCTCTGCCGACTTTTAGGGGGTGTCTTTAAAAAAACTGCTTTTTTTGGCTTAAATTTTCGTTTTTAACACATTTCCTCACAGTTCTAACAAAATAAGTTTCAACGAGTTTCTTCTAAGTCAAAAATGGGGGGATTGGACATTTTTGGGGGATTGGCCCATACACATAATACATTTCTAACGAATCAATTCTGGCCAAAAAAAACCTCAATATTTGCTGTTGCTGCGTAAATAGTGTCGGGTATTTAAAAGTTCGTTACAGACGAGCTCTTGCACTTACTCCCTTTTTTTATTTTAAAAACGTTTTATTGGCTCTTTAAATAATCATTACGTACAATTTTAACATCTACGCTCTAATATAATATGAGGAAAGCACCCAGAGGAAAAATTATTTCATAAGTGTCCCATCTAGGTATCGGTATGGTATATCTATGCTATGGTGCATGCTTTTGAAGTACTATATGTACAAATAGGAGGCATAGGTATTAGCCAACAAGTTGTGAAATTAATTGCTATAAAAAATTGACCAATTTTCTTGAATGAAAACTAAAAAATAATTCGCTCGCAACACGACATCGACACTACATTTAGAAAAATAAACTTTCATCTCCTGAAAAACCATCGAAATCAAAACAGAAACGCATTTCATTCATCTCCATCACCAACGATCCCAGTTCCGAACATTTTCATTTCAAAGTCAACACAACAACTAAAAGCAAACAAATCAAAGCAGAATTAAATCTCAGAACATCGCATGTGGTTTCACTTCGGCACTGTATACACCATCAGGTCCAGGGCAGAGCAGAGTAAAACACCGAAGAAATAAAATAAAAACTCCCCGAATACCCAAATGTTTCCTCGAAAGAAAAAAATCAAGCAGCAGTGTACGTATCTAGATATAAAGCAACAATCCTACTAAAATTACTATTTGCTGTTTTACACTACCATAAACATTAGGCCATGGACCATCCCAGTCCTGGCACCGTCATTTGCCTCGTCAAATCCCTGTCTTGTTGTCTACTAAAAATCTCTTGAATGCCTCGTAAAATTGACGAACTGTGCTGTGCTAGTCCATAACTCCTTCATGGGTCATGCATTTAGTCGACTCTGCCGAAACCGAAGCACGGAGGAGGAATCCTTTTATTTTCTCCACGAAAATACGAAATCCTCCCTCGATACACTGAGTGACTATATAGTTTTTTTTTCTTCAAATTTCTTGTGTGTTTATGTTATTTCAAATCCCTAATGGAATTCTGGATGTTTTACTAAAGTAACTTAGAGGGAGAGTATACTAGAGTCCGCTGCGACTTCACCTCCTTCTAACGGGGACCATCCAAAGTCATTAAGACGAATCTCCGTCACGCAGATGCATTGCCATAAACAATGGATTAGTGTTCTAAAAACAGAACCCGGTAACCCAACCGCAAATGGGATTTCTGAGTCTGAAAGTCGCCAGTCAAGGCGGTAGATAGTTTTTTCGTCTTTAAATAAAAAAAAGGAAATACTCCCTGTTATTGTAATGACCTTAGAATCCTCGACCTCTTCAGCATCGATAAGGTGTCACGTTTCAAAGTAGAAACAGACGTACCCTGTGGGACTCTATATGCTATCAAGAGTCGAATCCTTAGAGATTTAGTTCGAGGCAACAGAAATGACAAATTTTGTCATCTACACAAGAAAGGTCGTCTTATTGATTTATTGCTTTGGTAACATTCTACGAGGACAGTTTCAATTTGCAATAAGAGGATGACAAATGCCCACCCCTTTTCAATTCACAGACTTGATCCACTATCACATGCGGGCTATAAATCGGATCTACTAATAGACTCCTCGATAAAATATTAATAGCTCTAGGAGAATCCAAGCTGCACCCAACCTATTGCTCGATGAAAACCAGCCAAATTCGTACACCATAAAACTTTCAGGACGATTTATAGCCCGGCCCCCTTGCTTTTGTGGAAATTCCTCATCCCTACACGGTGACAAGGCAACAAGAATTTTCTTACATAAATTCGATTTAAATGTGAACTTGGGACGTCGTCTGTCCAAAGATTTGTCTCATACGCTGCCGCCCAATCCCCCATCATACAGCAAGTGTTTTCCACGAACACATCCCCTTAGGGATCTTCTCGCAACCAAGACTGTGGGAAAATACTAAAAATCCGTCCCAGTAGCCCGGTGTGTAGGAATGTTTATAGAAAGAAAAAACACACACGATCGCTCCACATAGCTGCTGAGATCAATCAACGTTGTAATCCGCCTCCTCCTCGCCGACTTCCATGATCGTGGTGTCATCTGCATGCGGTACCGAAAGTATGGAATGATCCTCGCGTTTCCCCTCTGGAACAGATGTTTGTCTCTGCGTCTGCACCCTGTGCCATGAAGAAATGTATGTTTAATGAGCATTACTGTCGCGTTTGGCTGCCATTGCGAGACCGTATAAAATACACCGAAGACCGCATTGCCAACCGATCCTGACTTAATTAGAAACTCATCATGGTATCAAATTGCTAGTTGAACATTGTGTTTAGGTTTGGCTTTGCAACTCTCCCATGACAGGTACGTGAAGGTGGGGCGCTTCTGCTTTGCTCGACTAGAATAGTTGATTAGGAAATTTACGCACAAGTTTGTGCACTTTTTCAGACTCTTTTCGAACACGTGTTGGAGGACAATCTTCAGACAATCCGAATGTAAACAATTTTTGCCGAGCTTCCAAAGAAATGAAATTCAGAAAAACAATGATATTCACTTGAGTGTTTTTGCTGCGAAAATGGGTCATAAATGTGTCTCTTTAAATAGATGCTTGCTTATGGCGCAAACTCAGTGTCTCAAGCCCTTTTTTCAGACCGTTGCCGGTGAGTCATAAGCTGGTTTCTCTTTCGGACATTTAGTCCGCTGAACTTCGCTCTGGCAATAGTCAACTCAGTACCTAAGTGCAAAATGCGCGACCTAATTAAACGGGCGGCAAAAATGTCGTGTGGTGTCATAGACCCTTGAGAATTTGTATCCAAGTTAGAATTTAAATTTAGAAATAGCTTCACCCTCTTACTTTGTTAGTCTCCAATATGGTAAGGAACCACCCACTAGGTCCTCTATAAGGCAACCCTTACTATAAAAGATGATGAGGGCATATGAACGAAAGCTAGCAGCCAGAAGGAAAATGCACTCGTGTCAATATTATGATTGTATTCGCGTTAATTAGATTAGGCTCGGCCAGTAATTATACCAATTTCAACAGCCTAAAAAACAGACTCGAGCCATGAGTTCGCTTTTACTCTTAATTGAAAAATTTCGTTCTTGGTCCTTTCCCTTGGATATTGCTGGCAAATCTATGTTCCGATTTGAGGTGAAGGTGTTGTACGCTTTGCATCCCTAGTTTCGCTGATTGATTTTTCTCCCATCATGTTTCTCAGACCCTGTTTAAAGAACTGAAATATCTACCTATGGCCAGGTATCCGACTCGCTCGGAAATCCGAGCATGAGTGAGGCCAGTGTACTGCTACTGACGCGACGTCTCGGAATACCCTTGTGGTTGAACGGGCTTCGGAAGGGGCAGGCTCTGAGGTCCGCGTAACCAAGGGTCGGCGGAAGAGGAAAAGGAAGCGGCAGATCGATAAGTCGCGCAAAGAAGCTTCACGGGCTGAAGACGCTGCTAGTTCGGTCGGCTCTTCGGCGATTTCTATGAAGCGGGAGAGGTTGGTGGAGGTCTCAACTGAAGCAAATCAGTCCGCTTCATCGGACATCGCCTCCTCTTTTGCTGTAATGAAAAGCAAAATAGTAGCAGTTCAAATTGGGAAAGCAGGTAATGACAACAGTTTAATAAAAAAAACATTAAAACAGAAAAAAAATGTTGAGTGCTGTGGAGTGCGAACACTGCAAAACTCGATTTTTGGAACTTGCTGAGGCAACTAATGCTTGCATTCAGGCGGAAGGCTGTGGTTTGAAGAACGAAACCTTTTAAGCCGGTCGAGTATTGCCAATCCAAGGGGTTTGGGTCTCGTCTTGTACTGCGACGCTTATGCTCAGAATACTGTTTGGGGCAGCAGTAAATGTAACGCAAGAGGAGATCGTCTTTTGGAATTCATCTTATCGTTTGACATCACCATCATTAATATCGGTCATCGACCTACATTGGTTACCGCTAGCAAACAGAAGGTCATTGACCTTACCCTGTCCTATAAGTTTTCAAGGACTATCACATAAAGGAGGGTATCGCCAGATAGCAAGATCTGGCGATACCCTCCCTGTCAAATCACAGATACATCGAATTTCAAATCAATTGCGAAGTGCTACCTTTGTAAGTGCGGAGAAATCCGAGAAAAACGAACTGGGCACAGCTTAGAGAGGAACTTGGCCACTCTGTTTAAGTTCCACTCAAACTGAGGTAACGACAAGGGGCAGAGATGCCTACTCAAAAAGGTGTCACTAACCCTGGTCAAATATTTTTGAGAGTTATCCTTGAAAGATGTCCGATGATGTCCGAGAATGTTGAATCGAAAACCAAGAAAGCATTGTCCACTTTCTGGCAGTGCAGAGTCGCTTTTGGCAAGACATGGGGCTTATCGCCGAAAAGGGTCCTCTGGATCTCCACGGCCATGGTTAGACCACTCCTCTCATACGCATCGGTTGTTTGGTGGAACAGGCATTCGCGGAAACGTGTTACTGCCTCTTTTGCCAAACTCCAAAGAACGGCTTGTCTTGGCTACACAGGGGCTTCTCCGAGCACCGGGCTCTGCTCTAGGTGCTTTGGTGAACCGCTCCCCCTTGATATATTTATCACGGGGACAGGGGTCTGGTGCTGGAGTCTTTGTGGAAACATTAGACTCCACAACCTCTTAGGTAAATATGCGTCTGTCTTCCAAGCGGAGATTTTCGCTATCCTAATGGCTATGTGTGCCGTGGCGTAGTGGTTAGTGTGTGTGCTTACTACGCCAGAGGTCTGTCTGGGTTCAAATCCTGCCATTCTCACCTAAAAAAAAAGATTTGTTCTTTTTCACGGTCCCCACTTCCGTGAGGGTCTGACACGCCCTCCGAGAGTATCATATGTATTGAAAAATTTCTCAAGGTGCCGTTCGGATTCGACAAAAAATTGTAGGCCCCCTTGTATGTGCAGAAATTAACATACACAGCATACATTGTTGAGAAATTGGCCCTGGTTCACCTCCGAGCTGTTGCGCCACTCTATTTGTTTATTTTTAATGGCTATGCGCTATATTGTGACTAACAGGTGGAGGGCAAGAAGCATAGCCTTTCTTAATGCTTTGCTCAGCCCCCTTACCTCGTACAAGATAGTGCTCGAGCTCAAGCATTCGCTGATTTTAGTCGGCTAAGATTTTAAGGCTAGATGCAGTGTATCTTGTTCGGGTCCCAGGTCACACTGGTATCCAAGGAAATGAGATCTCTGATGAGCTTGCCAATATACCTTGGCAAGCTCATCAGAGCTTGCCAGATACCTGGGTTTCTCGTGAGCACAGGGCTCGTTGGCGTGGGTGCACCACGGGTGCAGACGACTATGCCCGGACATCTGCGATAGGTCAGCGTCTTTCCTTCTATCTCTCAGGAGAATCGATTGCAGACTTCTTGTAGGCGTCCTCACCGGCCGCCAAGCTTTTGGTGGGACACTTGAATGGGTTAGGCTTGAGCGAAACCACTACATGCCTGTGGAGAGGACCAAGATACAGCAGAACACTTCCTCTGAAGTTGTCCTGCCTTTGCTCGCATCAGGTGGCGGATCTTTGGGGCTGATGTGGTGAGTGCAGAACACCTAAGCTCTTCATCACAGAAGCTCCTTCTCATCTTACTTCAGAAGACGGGTAAACTCAATACATTAATGTAATATAAGGTGTCTGCATGGTAGGACAAGGGACCAGTATTTGTGTCTGAGTGTTCCATCGGATAGTAGCTACCTCCAAGAAAAACACACAAAAAAAAAAAAATAGTAAATCAGCGACAAAATAAGGTGTGCTCAGGAGCGGATCCAGGGGGGGGGGCAATGGGTGCAATTGCCCCCCCCCCCTGAGCTACGAACTATTATGTAAAAATATTACATGTTGCTATTGAATCAAAAACAATCAAAAAAAAATCCTTTATAATGTACGTTTTAATAAATAAACTTTTAAATAAACACGCAAACAACAGTGTTGTATACAACATTGTTTGAGTGGGCCGCTTCGCGGGTTTAATGGATTTAATCTCTACATTCTGCAGGCTTCACCAGCTCACGTGACTTAATAGCTCTTCTAAGGGCAGGCGCCTGTGACCTAGTAGTGGCATTTAAAAGGTGTTCTTAACTAAAAAACCTTCACAAAACCATGAATGCATCTCCGATAGTTATATTTTGTGAGCGTATAGCTTAGGTTTTCCTTGGAATAATTTGGAAAAATTCTTCTCGAGTTCCTCGTCATGGTGAATATGTCATGGTCAGCAATAACTGGAAATTGCATCCGTTGTTATGCCCTAATGCACATCCACCGCAAAATCTCTATCGTCATTGAAAAATTCATCACAAGACTTTCAAAAACCGGCCGCAAGAAGAGATTGAAATCGAATATTAAAGACCTAAAATCAAGAGCTTAAAGTATAAAATTTTAAGCATGTACCTAGAGTAATTAATATTTCGTTCTCTCCTTATGGTGCGAGCTCTTTTATTTTAAGTTAAAATTAAATTTCTTACGACAGACAAGCAGAGCATTCTTGCTCTGACTCGCATTTCGCCTTATCCTTTTTCGCAAAACCCTGCTTCGCCAAATGATAAGCAGCCAATAATCAGCTAAGTTTGATTATAATATGTCTTGCCAAATGCATTTGAGCGTCCTGATTCTTAATATGTTTCGAAAAATTTTCGGACTCAATTGGCTTCTAAGTTATGGGAAACAAGTAAGTAAGTGCAAGAGCTCGTCCGTAACGAACTTCTAAATACCCGACCCTATTTACCCAGCAACACCAAATCCTGAAGTTTTTTGGCCCGAATTTATTCATTGAAATTGAAACATGTCTATGGGCCACGCTCTTAAAAATGGGCGTGGATTTAGAAGAAAATCTTTCAGACTTATTTTGTAAGAACCTCAAAAAAGAACAGTTTTCTAAAAACGCTCCTTAAATTGGGCGGTGCTCAAAAGCAAACCTAGAGAATATCTTCAATATTTGTTCTACAACAATTTTTCGATTTAAAGTGAATTTTCAGAAAAAACAGTTTGAACACAGTAAAGGTGAGCATAGTCGATCGGGGGAGCGGTTCAGTTTTCGTCGTGTTAAAGGCTTTTAGACGCATTTTCTATACACCAAAACTTGGGTTCCTATGCGTTATTTAACTTGGCCAAAAGGTCTTTCGAAAGGTCTTTGTAAGAGGTTGTGTTACATTGAAGCCAATAGTGGGCGTGGCCGTCGGCGGATTTAACTAATTTTTGCACTTTGTCTGTGCAACAAAAGCTTAATTTTAAGCTCTCCAGCTTAATTTTAAAGATCATAAACCTTCAGACATACAGGCGGACGGACATACCAAAATCATTTCACCTGTCTGTCTTGAACATATCTCTAAAGGGTTTTGGGTTTGAAAAATATGCATTCAAATTAATATAGGTACCCTGGGTCGTATGAAAAAGCTCAAAAAGACTGCAACCTTATTTCACTTTGGCTTAAAACACATCGTTTTTCATTATATTTGGCGAAGAGGGCCTTTGCGAAATGGAATTTGGCGAAATGGGATAAAATCAAATGGAGGTGGACGGGAAACTAATATATTTGAGACTTTTTTGCAACACTTTATCAAGATTGTTGCAAAAATTATCCGCAGCCACGCCCACAATGGACTGTTATATAAGACAACCTTAGATTAACATTTTATTAAAAACAAAAATTTATCAACTAAGGCAACGCGTAGGAGCCTAAATTTTGGTGTATAGAAATAGTAGACAAAGAATCAGAGCAAGGGTACCTCTACTGGCTGGCCTCTGCCATTCTTGCCCATTATATGGCAGTATGGGGTAGTTCTGATATTTAAGACAGAGATGTGTTACTTTTTGATTTTATTAAAAAAAAAATCAACCGCATTGTATGCAATACGGTTAGCGAACCTACCTTCATAACCATATGTCGACAAGAGGTCTTAGATATTACCCCTGTCTCTGATTCCATCGCTCAACCAATTATAAAGTCTCATCTTGACATTCTTTCTCAGACTATAGATATATTGGATTCAGTCTAAACGATGAACCTCCCCGCCAATCAACCTTCAGGAACTACTGGAGGACGAATTGGCTTTTATACAGAGATTAACTGAACCGTTCGTTTAACTCTTCTCTATTAAGTCCTTCTCGTGACACCAGTGAGCTTGAACACAAGGTTAATGAACTCACTGTGGCCCCCAACAAAGCACAATCTTCCTCCTGTCCTCTTATACTTCCAAGAGGCCAGAGGAAACCGCATTGGTGGACCTCAGAACTTGGCATTTTTGGAAAAGAATATATCAGGAAGCTTTTCAACAGAGCCTAGGCCACAAGTATAGATACAAACTGAGATGCTTACAAAACAACCCTCAAACCCTACAAAAAAGAACTGAGAAAAGCCAAACGGTTATCTTGGCGACTCCTTCTTAGAAAAATAGAAGAAACCTCCGAAGCCTCTAGGCTGAGGAAAATCCTCTCTATACTAATCCAACGATGCCCAGCAACCTCTAAACAAGAAGATGGCTCCTGGACTTCCTCTAGCGCAGAATCGCTGAACCTGCTGCTGGACACCCACTTTCCGGGTAGCTCCGATATTATTAATAGTGTTTACCTTAACTAGGTCAATGCCACATATAACCAATAAGTATGATCTTACAAATCGGTAGGACCAGACGAAGGACCAGCCAAACTACAAAACACATCGGATATTATCCTCCCTGCACTGGAGATAATTCTGAGAAGTTGCGTAGCCAGAAAAAGCCAGAAGAAAAAGCCAGCAAATATTCCCATATTACCCCAGATGATCTCACAGTCTCTGATCAGTCTATCATAATTTCTCTTAAAAACTCTAGAAAGATTGATTCATATTCAAGAGGCTGCTGTCTACAGTTCAGCACGCATACTGTAAGGGTAGATCTGTGGTAACAGCTTTGCATATGCTAGTACATTCCATTCAATATTCCCTTCACCACAAGCATTACGCACAATGGTAGCCTACCTCGATATAGAAGGAAGGCCTTTAACAATGTCATCACATCTGTGATCTTGACTGCACTGTTAGCTTTGAAGGTTGATGGCACACTTTGTGAGTTAATTCATCAACTTTAAACGAGTAGGATTATTAACTCAAAGCCAGGTGAGACCACTGCCAGAAGATCTCTCAGCACAGGAACCCCGCAAGGTGGAGTCCTATCTCTACTTCTTTGGAAGCTGTGAACGAACTGCTGGTTATCCTGGAAGGAGAGGGCCGCAGAGTGATTGCTTATGCAGATGAAGTTGCCATTGCTGTTTCGGGGAAGCACTTAAATACCCTTAAAGAACTCCTACAGAATGCTCTAAACAAGCTAACCAGATGGACTGATAGTTGTGGACTGGGTGTCAACCCCCACAAATTTGAACTTGACCTCTTCACCAGGAAATACAAAGCCTCTCATATCGACCCTCCCTCAATCAACAGTACTAGCTTAAATTTCTCGAAAGAAGCTAAATATCTGGGTTTCATCCTCGATAGAAAGCTCAGCTGGAAATCTTATATACAGGAAAGGGTTCGTAAAGCTACGATAGCACTCTTTTCCTGCAAAAAATCCATCGGCAACACGAACCACCCACTGGTTATATTTCTCGGTCGTCAGCCTGATACTGACGTGTGGAATGGCTGTTTTGTGGACCGCTTTGAACAAAGCGGTAAACCGCGACAAGCTAGGCAAGGTTCAAAGGTCAGCTTGATTATGTAAATATAAGCGCGAGCGCTTCGCACCACTACCTCAGCAGCAGAAGATACCCTGCTCTATCTAATTGCCCTCAGACAAACAACTGCTGTCATGGCTACTCGCCTCAAAGTGACCTATGAGTAGATCGATTGTGAGATAGGTCACTCCGCTATTCTGAACACATTCAGATCCCCTTTTAGAAACATTAATTTCACCATAACACAGCTAGAATTTGATTGTTGTTTTAAGTTTTAAGAAAGTTTTAAGGAATGTTGTGACAATTCTCGACATTTCCTCCAATTCTCAGCCTGTTATTCCAAATGCCCGGGTCAATGTATAATTTTACTGGACCACATACAAAGTTATAAGCTCCGTCCACTTTGAGGGTCGTATTTAGAAAAAAAACGGTATTTTTCCGAAATAATTTTTAGTTTTAACGAATTTTGTCACGATTCTTACGAAATTACAATCAGGCAGGCCCACTTCGGGGACGTGGCCTATTCAAATAATATATGAATTCGGGACAAAAAATTTGAAGCTTTGGTGTAACATGGTGTATGCGGTCGCGGGTATATAGAAGTTCGTTTCAGACAAACCCTTGAACTTACTTGGTTTTTATTTTTATTAAACTTTAAGCTACGAAAAATTTATGCAACAGAATGCAAAATATATGAATATCAAGCAATAATTTTAATAAAAAACAAGTGGGAAAGTACAGCAGTGCGTATTAGAAAGCTGCAGTCCATCTACGATGGCTTGAAAAGTACCCGACCATACCAAAAAAACTGCCACGGCTCCAAAAAGTGGGCGGGATATAAAAATATAACTGCGTTTGATGCTTTATACTAGGTGGTTGCATACATTCCGGCCTAAAACCCTGCCTTTTTCACTAAAAAATCAAGTTTTTTTAACGCCACGCCCACAAAACTGGGCGGAGGCACATACTTTATATACATGAAAGAAAATGCTAATATCTACAACTTTTGTCATAAAATTTTTCGTCAAATTTCATATATATTTATTGAAAAAAAAATCATTTTAAGCTAAAATTTCTTAAAAAAGTGGGCGTGGTCAATGAAAAGGCCAAACTTTTTTAGCAACTTCAAAGACGATTTCAAGGCAATGTTACATACCAAAAATGAATGCGCTAGAACTATTGTAACATTGCTAAAATTTAAGTGGACGGGCGGACGGACATGGCTTAATCGATTCTCCTGTCGGTTCCATTCATATCTCTAAAAGGTCTTAGGGGCCTACGGCGATTATTTCACTGCGTTACAAACTATACATCAAACTTAATATACCCTATGGGTGGGGTATAAACATTAGTTAACACACGACCTGTTGCCCCATTTAAAGAAGACGAATCCTTTACGATTTCTGGTTAAAAGGGCAGGGTCAAAAACGTTGCTTGTCGGCAAAAATAATAGTTTGAGATAGAAAAGTGGTAAAGTGCTCCTTAACCGAATGGCCCGCAGGTTAATCTATGGGTCAAGCGGCCCATTAGGAGCAAGCAGAAAATGGTTATGATACCTCAGCTTCAAAATTCTCAAAAGAAAGAACAAGACTTATTAGGTATATTCAACTCAATATCAAAACCATTGCTTAAAAGTTCTCTTCCAAATATTCTATTAACGAATGAGTCATGAAAGTTTTTCCAAAAATAACTCCAGCACCAATACATCATAATTATTTTTCTCTCCGTTATTACTATTGCTTGTGTTTGAAACTATCAGCACCTAATCCTTGAAAATTAATTAAAAAGCAAACAGAGATGATGATGCGCTAAAGAAAAAATAAGTTTCTCGATCTTTTTCTTCGAGAGTAAACACAAAGTAGATATCTTTATGTACAAAAGTCGGCATAAAAAAGCTTTGTTTGTAAATAAAGGAACTGAAAAAAGAATAAAAAAAATGGCGACTATCCAAGCAATATTTCTCTTTTCATCTTTCATTAGTCCATTGAGAATCCAATGGAGACGCTATGGTATACTCCACCCGCGCTACTCGTTTCATTTTATTGTCACATCATATCATCCGGCGTATCCAACCGTTTTGCGCGAAGCAAATTCAACACAAAGAGCCTGCTACGAGTATCTACACCCCCTGTTTCACCAGCAAAAAAAGAAAAGAACCGTCCAAAAGCCGCACTGACTGACAGTGCAAATGGTGTTCTCTGTCAGCTTCAAGTCTCGAGAACATGGCGTCACTAATTCAAAACAGATAGTGTATTGAATTTCAACGCGAACTGAATCCGAATTGGAACGCAAAGGAGGCTGTGCCAGTGCCTCTGATGCCTGCTCCCCACAAGACTATAATGAAGGGTCCTACTTGGTGTTTTTGAAGAGTTAGAGGAGCATTTACAGCAATTACGAGATAAATTATGAGCTTCAGAAGAGCTCCCGATTATGTGGTGCTTATGAAGATACTTCTCAGATGTGGGGTGGATTGGATTGGAATTGTATCTATAGTTGAAGTGGGACAGTCGTCGGTAGAGATAGATATGACATATTTTCTATGCACTGACCCTGGGATTGTTTCATAGAGAAGCACACAACTGTTGCCTTGTTTCGATTGAAATCAATCAACAATTCACAGCCTTTTGAAGAGAGTGTAGTGAAGGACCTATTTTTAGAACGTTTGCACTCACTCCTGGACAGATGTGCAGACTTTTGGCGGATATGTCGATTTCTCCTCATTAATGTGAGCATGTTCGAGGCATTGTTCCTTGACGAAAGGGTTAAAAATAAAAACCGAACACAATCGACCAGAAGTTCATTGGAAACCATCCTTTGATACATCATCAGGTTAGAAGTAAACAGCGCCTTGGCTAGAGTGATGTAATTCTCATCTGGCGCTATAGCTAACTTTCTTGACATCGGTTTTTGCATTTCGGAACTACCTACCACGTGCGAAAATCCATGCAACACAATGGAACAGTATCTGGTTGGTTGTTCACCCGGGTTTTATGGCTTTGTTAGGAAAACAATCTCTCTGCGTAGGACGATGCTATTTGAGTGTTCCATCGGGCAATCGAAAACACATGTTGGAAAAAACGGTGCGTTCCATATGAGCGCGCACTACAGCGTGAGTCCTTTGAAAATCCTTAGCACATTCTGAATTTCCAGGCCCGCTCAGAACAATGGGCCGAGAAAACAACACAATATATTGCTAATGCTAATTTTTATATTTTCCCGGAAATGTACAATACAGGACGATGCCGATAGTGTGATACATAGCGCCTCTTACTTGCCAAGCATCGGTTATTTGAGGCGCTAAGGCAGTTTTTCTAATTTTACGGTCACAATCCGATTATATCGGTGATCGGTGTAGGCATGTATGGGTGTAGTCTTTGTTGTAAAAAATAAATAAAGTAAAATAAGGGAAGGCCAACACCATGGGGGTTTCAATGCACATGCTAGAAGCTTTACATTTATTGACGAAATTATCGGCTTTGTAAAGGACATAGTATTGAGTTTGGCTGCCATACTTGATCGGAATTCCGAAATATAATGAAGACTTGATTCAAGCTTGGGCTCAATCAGGATCTAAGGGTTCCAACAACCTTCATCCTACATGTAGCTATGAATCTTGTTTACTTCTCTGGAATGCAAAGAAGTTCACTCGCCCCTGCTATAAATCTAAACGTCAATTGCTCTCTATAAGCTGCTCACACAAAGCTAAAAAGAATCAGATAAAGCGTTCAGCACATCAGTCAAAAGCAAAAAAAATCTCTTAATTTTATTAAGTAAATCACCACATAACACCTTTTCTGGATGCTGATGCTGCCTTCCTTTTAATAAAACTGGAATTACAGCCAGCCTAAGTGGAACTTATTTGAAATTTATGAAGCCCAAGAAACTTTTCCGAGTCTTTTCCCAAAATCCTCAAAATCGTCTTAACGAAACCGTCATAATGCTCTGCCATCACTTCACTCCGTCTTCATAATTATTATTGACAAATGACTCTAAGCCAAGTAGGTCTGTCGCAATCTTCGATCTATTTTATCCAAAAGGCAAGAAATTCCGCATAGAAGTTTCAAGGAAATCCAGAAATTACGAACCAATTCATGGTCCTAAAAAAATTAATCGAAAATGGGTTAAAACGGAAAATGAAAATCTGTGCAAATTCCGAGGACAACCAGCAGCCTACGACACCTTGCGCAAAATGATGTCCTGAACAATCTTAACTAAACTAAGATAAAACTAAAATAAAACTACCCTGTACTTGCAGCTTAGAAGAGCCATCACCTGGACCTCGTACAGCCGTGCATGCTGTGTGATGTGTGCGTCCAAGGTGCTTGGAGGAACCTACACTTTTTTGATTCCGACTCCGAAAGGCAAATTGAGAGGTCTTATTATGAAAAATGATACATATGATCATAAGGATTAAAAACAGGTTATAAAACTTATTTTTCGACGATAACCACAGTATGACAAAAAAACAACAGAGCAGCGGTCGTCCTCAAGAGCCGGTTCTTGGACCTACACTTTTTAGCGTGTATGTGTAGGACCTTTCAACCACATCCACCTTCCAACCACAAACTACACTGATGTTTTTGTCCTTGTATTTCAAGTAAAGTCCTCTAAAAAGCTGGAACCAGGTAACGACATCAGGTCCACACCATATCTAACAGCATATTGCAAGAATTAGCGGCTTCAAACAAACGCAGAAAAAACCGAGATCTGTTGTTTCCTGCTCAATCACACGGAGGCTCGAAAATAACTCAGGCAGCCCTTGGAGTAACCTGGGCCCGAACTACGCGTGCTCCTTGATGGTGGTATGTGCGGTGCAATTTCACCCCAAAAATATTAAGGCATAATCTTAGACTGGCTAGTTAGGTGGCTGTCCCTACTCAGCAGGGATCTAGCTACTTAGACCTTATAGGTGATAGCACTATTTAGTTAAAGCGGAATGTCGGCCCAGGTGCTATAGGAGAAATTTTCAATTTGGTCGAAAGGGTCGAGCCCACCAGTGTCCGATAGAAGCTTGTTCCATAGGTGAATTATTAAGAGACTTGCCCTAAAAGTAAGGGATTTTCTTTAAAATCCGGTGCAAGTCCGTGACCCCTGGAACCCATGCAAGTGTTTGCTTTGAGGATAGGAGAGTATGAATCAGTAGGATTAGTATGAATCAGAGTGAATAAATTAAAAATACCCGTCCAACAAAATAATGGAAGGGTGTTTTCAGATAAGCAACCGAGGTAAGAGGTTAAGCTGAAGAAATTCTGAGGATTTGAAAAGACCACTTCTGAAGACGAACCAAATACCGCTGTCAGGCAGAACGAACCATTCAACCCGGGCGAAGACGTTACTGACGAAGCATACGGACGATACCCCCCCCCCCCCAACCTGGAGGAGGTGAAAGTAGCTCTGGCTAAGCTCAAGTGAAATAAAGTAGCCGGAGCAGATGGCCTAGCTGCCAAACTTTTTGAATTCGCTGAGGATGAGCTGGTTAGGAGCATGCACCAGCTCATCTGCTATATATGGTCGGAAGAAAGCATGCCCGACGAATGGAACCTCAGCGGAGGCTGTTAATGTTAATGTTAAGAAGACTGATGCCTCAACTAGGCATCAATCTTCTTAACATCGCATACAAGATCTTTTCTGCTGTACTGTGTGAACGCCTAAAGCCGTTTGTCAGCCATATGATAGGCACATATCAGTGTGGCTTTAGGCCAGGAAAGTCCACCAAAAATCAAATATTCACATTACGGCAGATCTTGGAGAAAACCCAGGAATTCCATATCGATACACACCACCTCATCATCGATTTCAAGGCCCTGTATGACAGCATCTATAGAGACGAGCTATATAGCGCAATGTCTAGTTTTGGTCGTCAGTCTGTGCAGGATGACGATGGAAAACTCACGCTGTTCCGTCAAGGTCGGCAAAGACCTCACCGACCCCTTTGATGTCAAAAAAGGATTCAGACAAGGCGACGCGCTGTCATGTGACTTCTTTAACATCATACTTGAGAGAATTGTGTAGAACTCCTGCGCCAACACCAGAGGCGCAATCTTTCAAAAATCCGTTCAACTACTCGCATACGCAGACGACATTGACATTAATCGGAAGAACAAAGCGTGATGTCTGTGAAGCCTTCGTGAGTACTGGGATAGAAGCGGTGAATATGGATTTAGCAGTCAACGAGGGCAAAACCAAGTATATGCTGTCATCAAGAAAAGACAACAAATACCGACGCCTTGGACAAAACATCACCATCGAAACTTTGAGGTAGGTAGGGACTTTGTCCATCTGGGTTCCGATATCAATTCAAACAATGACTGCAACGCTGAAATAATCGAAGGATAACTCTTGCCAATCGCTGTTTCAGGCCTTGAGCACCTAAAGTGTCTATGTATAAGACCCTCATCATCCCAGTCCTGCTTTACGGTGCAGAAGCATGGACCCTGTCAAAGGCGGATGAAAACACTTAAGGCTGCTTCGAGAGGAAATATCTTCGTACGATTTACGGTCCCGTCTGCAAAGACGGAGAGTGGAGGAGGAGATATAACATCGAACTGTACGGGCTGTACAGCGACACCGACCTAGCCAGAAGAGTCAAAATGCAACGTCTACGATGGCTGGGTCATCTAGAGCGGATGGAAACCAACGCCCCAGCCCGCAAAATCTTCGAGTCCACCCCGCAGGGACGGCGCAGTAGAGGAGCACCGAGACTCAGGTGGCGCACGCAAGTGGAAGGGGAACTCAGCCAACTTCGAGTGCAAAACTGGAGACGGCTAGTTTGAGACAGAGCTGGCTGGCGAAGCTTGTTGGCTGAGGCCCTGGTCCACCCCGGACTATGGCGCCACCTTAAGTAGGCAAGTAAGGAACCGAGGTTAGAGTACCCGAATGCTTTAACGAGAACCCACGGCAGGGTAACCGTCTTCGGTAAAAGCCCGTGCCTAAGGCGCCTCAGGTGAGAGAGCTCCTGAGAAAAAGGGAAAAGTAAGGGTAATTGAGATGAACCCGTACCAAGAGGAATGTATTACGGTATTCCCGTGAGGAGTGTAGAGTTGAGGCAAGCATATTCTGTGTGAGTCCATACTAGACCAGTCCTGTAAGGGAAAATCCTGGGAGATGTAAGGAGGTGGTTGGACATTTGTCGTTTGTTATTGGTGCTCTATAATTGATTTTCCGAGTGGAATAAGATTCAAAGTGTGTGGCTCGCCATTTAGGAGTGGCGTTGAATCAATTTCGCCCGAAGTTACAACTTCTTATTTAAGTCCAGACTAGATTTATATTCTCAAGGAAGATAGGGCCGAGATTTGTAGATTATACGGGGAAGGTGGCACAGTAAATCTCAGATCACTGCGGCCACCAGTGGGCCTTTTGTAATTAGGGCCTCTATTAATAGCTCATCCATGATGCCACACTTTGTTATAAAGGCGGCTAGCTCTTTGGGTGTGCTGGCAGCTATGTCCCCTGCTTCGAGGTAGAACTACTTGCCTAGAAAACGTTGACGTGTTTTTATTAAACAGTTACAGTCACATTATATGTCTTCTGCTGTTTATGTGTCCTCGCATAGTCTGCATGTGTTGTCTTGCCCTATTCCCATGGTCATCAGGTGTTTTCTAACTCGACAGTGCCCTGTGAGGAAACCTGTGACCAATCGAATCTGGCTTCTACTTTATTGTAGTAGCTGTTTCGTTCTTTGGTAGGAGCTGTTTGGCATGAAAGCTTTGGCTTGCCTGTTTCCTTCGGTTACCCTCCACAAATGGAGCTCCTTTTCGATCAGACAGGTTTTCACACAACTTTTTATGGTGTTAATTGGTAGCCCACAGAATGGTCTTGGCATCATGAATTGGGATGCGGATCCTTTTCTGACTACTTCGTCTACTTTTTCGTTGCCTTCAAATCCTTTGTACCCTGGCACCCAGATCAGGTTTACCTTGTTCGTGCTGGCCAGTGTTTGTAGGATTTGAAGAGAGTCCCAGACCAGTTTTGATGTTATCTCAAAGGCGTTAATTCCGAGTAGAGCTGCCCTGCTATCAGCAAAGTTCAGTTGCATGTATTTCAGCCTGAAATACCGAACTGCTCATTCATTTGTTTTGGATCCATCTGTACCATACAAGTGTGTCGTTGGCAAATGTAGTTTTGTTATGTTCCCAGTTTAGAGGGTCTGCGAAAGATAGGTCATAACAGTTACACAGAATGTGAACCATATTTTCTTCTTCCTCCTTGTTTCTGCAAATTCTGTGGATAACCTTGAAATAAGCACCAAGTCTTTTGTTATGTCTCCCTACCAACAATTGCCCTTGAGGGCTCCAACTTTCTTCATAATTTTCAACCTACAAAGGGAAAAGAGTTTTTCTTATTTCCTCCCTGAAACCAAGCTCTAGCCCGGCTTGTTGATAGCTTTGGCCTTTTTGATAGCTTCAGTATTCAGCCGAAACTATACCGAATTTATGAGTGTTGCCGGTAAGTCGGATCAGTATTAGCAGTTCTTTAGCTCGTTAGCTCTACAGTTGCCTGGAATATCTTTGTGGCCTATTTGAAAGTTATAGTGTTGCCAAGAAACGCGTGCTTTCATGTTTTAATAACTTTTATTCATCTAAGCTGAGTTATAGAAGACGTTTTTTCTTACACGCTTCTCTGGTGGCGGTTGAATAGAAAAAAGAATTTTTGAAAGGGATTATGCTGGATTATAGCATTGCCATTTCCTCTTAATTTTAGGAGGAGTTAAGAAATGTTGTTGGGGAGCATTGCCTGCTGTCATTACATACAAACTCGCGTCTAGATGTCGCATCGGTTAATCGCAAGAAAAGGACATCTAACTAACAAGCAACACCTTACCCATTTGGGTAAACTGCTGTCATAAAAAAGATTGACTCCTTGGCAATGAGGCTAATATCTGACCTCATTGACCCAATCCCAGTTTAATGGCTCCCCGTCACCATGGATTGCAAGAAAACCCCACCTCACCTTAAGAGGGAACCAAGTCTTGTTCAATTGATTCCAAAAAATCCAAGGATATGCCATCGAAATTCCCCTTTCGGCGAGATTCGAAACTCCACCCCGCTGAGACTTCGTTGAAGACTCGCTTCGATAGCGCTCGGAAAGAAGTTAGGTGCCGAAAGCTTTTCCGTGGAATAATTTGAATCTATTGCGAGCATATTCCTGTCACTATTCACTATTTTCAGCCGAAAAGAGAGAACTTCTGAGCAACTGGCACTGGTACGGGATACGAACTTCCACGTGAAGATGCGATGGAGGATTTTTCCTTTATCCCGGTTTGCCCATGCGTCGATCTTGTTCAACTTCGAAGTACTGAACACGTCCTTCTCTGCTTTTTGGAGCTGTCAACTATGAGGGCAACTGTGATGACGTCAACGACATTACAATAAATGTTTTCGGAATTCCTGCATATGTTAAATATTTCTTTATATTGTATTATAATTTTTTCTGATATACTTGAACCATATTTTTCCTTTTCAAGCTGATTGCATAGCACATTCCTGTTAATTGCGCTATGGCTGTTTCAGAATAAAAAGGTCAAATCGCGACTAGAAAATAATATGCAATGAAAGCGAGAAACCGCGACGACTGTTTTTACTGCAAAGTGACAAGAAACAACATAAAATCTATCGACCTTATTAAACATGTATGGTTTATTCTTCACGAGTATTAGCTCAGAAAAAAACATCTATTTAATAGAGTGTCACAACTCACAAAAGTGAATGACAGAATAATCGTTGACCTGAGCGAGGGTTTCTCAATTTTTACAATAAGCCGGCTTGAGAAACAGCGATAACAACGCCAGCATTGTGAATAAACCCCATACATTTCTATTGATTAAATTTCGTTTGACATCTCTCCCGAATCTCTCGCTCGCTCTCTCGCGTTTGCTGTAAGATAGACATTTTTTTCGATGAGTTTGTGCACTCAGATTGGATCTTGAAAAAATAGTATATTTCTACGAAAGGGTCTTGCTTGAAGCAAACTGCCCTTTTAAGTCCACAAACTAAACAAAGTAACTGATAAAATTTTAAAATCATAATTTGTATGATGAACCTACTCCTACATACTTCTGAATCTGTTTTAGACAAATAAAGCAAAAACTTCATTAATCAAATTATTTTTTTCGGAAACTTTAAAATGCTAGAAATACTGACAAGACTTAATAAACGGGGAAATTTGAATTTTGCTTACTTTCCCGTGAGGATTCCCTCGTCTCTTTAATTAGAGTTGTAAACAAAAAAAAAAACCAGGACAATAAACCGGGAAACATACCTATCGCAAATTTGTTTGATGCGGTATACCTATACAGGTAGCGGGTAAAGCCCAAGGGGTATAGTTTGAATGAATTAGGGCTTTTCCCACAATCGTATGTTCAGAGCTCATGATGTTACTACAATTTATGAAACCCCCAGGGTAAATTTATAACACTAAGCTTATAAGAAAATTTATTAGGATAGAATTGAAAATAAACACAATTTTTGGGATTTTTTTTTTGTAATGAGTCACCCAAGAAGGACACATCTAGGGAAAATTTCATCTGGGAAAAGAGGGAGAGGTATTACCCAAGGAAGAATATAACTTTCGAAGAACACCGATACTCGTAAGAAGACAATTTTGGTTTTATGCGTAGTCAGAAGCAATTTTCGCCATCTTACAACTTAGGTTAAAATCTGATCACTGGCGAAATCTTTAAAGAACTACCGAAAAAAGCATTAGTAAAGCTATTTTATGTCATAAATGCATCTTTAAGACTCTGATACGATTCGAAAGGAATGTTGAAAGCTGAAGTTATTATGGTTCCAAAACTGGGGTAATGTCCAAATGACAAAAAATCTTATGGGCCCATAATATCGAAGGTCTTTGAGAAAATTCTGCAGAAGCGTTTACAACCAATAATTGCAGAAAGTTTTTAAGAACTAATCAATCAACGGGAAAGAGTCATCCAACGTTTCGCCTAAGCGAATTGAAACCCTCCTACTAGTTTCGGGTTTTAGAGTGAATTTTCAGAGAAATTAAGTTTTTAATAATTTAACACTGTAAAAGTGGACATTGGCGATGCGGTGTGGGCGGTTCAATTTTCGTCGTGTTAAAGGTTTAAAGGCAAAAAAATAGCAAAACTCTAACTAAGGTACAAAGATTGGCTTGTGGCTTGTCCCGTCACAACAGGCGCTCTGAGATCTACGCCTAGTATGGGGCAAGAGACAATCCTAAACACTATGCCTTTAGATTACTCCATAAAAGAAAGCGCCATAAAAAGACCTTTCCATAGGTCATAGCTCAATTCTATCCCACATTAGGATGTTGTGCAGGAATAGCAGACCATATCACACCTTATCCTTACTTCAATCAAGACCACTTTATTTATATTCTTAGCAGAGAAGACTGGAGGCTTAATAATATTTTCACAAAATCCGAGGTAGCAATCTATACAGATGGTTCCAAATAAAGTGAGGGTGTTGGAGCAGGTTATGTTTTGACAAACTCGGTATCTTCACAAGCAGAAGACTGCTGAACTAACTTGTCCAGTATCGTCCAAGCCGAAATTCTAGCAATATTTACAGCCGCCGGAAAGGCCAGAGTATTGGAACTATCACAGGAGGATTTTTTCATTTACGTAGACAGCCAAGCAGCCATTAAGGCACTGGCAACATCAACAGTAAAATCTCATGTAGTAGGACTATGAGGCTCGGAACTGAGGGCTTTAAGCAGTCTGAAAAATGTCCGTATTGTTTGGGTACCAGGCCATAGTGACTTTAACAGGAATGAAAAGGCTCATATCTATGTATCACTACAGCAGACAAAAGGACACATCCTCGACTCTCTTTTGAGACAGGTTAAATGTCTGCGACTATTCATAATTATAGCCCAAAACAAATGGGAAAATTTGCATAGCTGCGGCCATACAAAGGCCGTACAGCCGTCCATAGATGGCAACAAATCAAAGAAGCTTATGGCAAGAGTGATAACAGGACACAATCTGTTGGGAAAACACGCAGCAAAATTGAGAACACTAGCTTCATTTGGAGGGGCTGTCATGATCCAGAAGCGGAAGGAGATGTGAAACACCACCACTGCCAGTGTCCTAGTGGCAGCAGACAACGTTTTCGACTTCTGGGCCCAATACTTCTTTGAGGAGCTGAACCCGCTTGCTTGTACACCGGTGAGGAAAATTGTGAAGTTCAGCAGGGTCTCCGACTGGGCCAAGTTTCTCTTCGAGACTCAGGATACTTTATCTGACTTAGGACCAGTTTCTTAGTACTTAGTTAGGCCCAGCTTAAACCAAGATCTGTTAATCTCGGTACAAAACGAATCTAGAGTCAACCCAGCGAAAAATTTTTCAGTGCAGTGTTACCTGCGTCAGTAAAGTTGTCAAAATCTTCAATTCTTGAAATTATTATCCCTCCCAGCTCTGCCTCCATGTGGAAAAAGTAAGTAAGTGCAAGAGTTTGTCTGTAACGAACTTCTAAATACCCGCCCCTTTTTACCCATTAACACCAAATTTGAATTTTTTTGGTCTGTTTCATATACTGAATGACAATTATTTGTATTGGCCATGCCCCTAAAAAAGGGCGTAGGCTGAAAGTTAAAATCAACTAACTCTAATTTCGTTGGAATCACGAGAAAATGCGTTAAAAGCGAGTATTAATATTTCAAAAAACAGTTTTTTCCCAAAAACGCCCCTAAAAGTGGGCGGAGCCCAATAATAGTAATATCTTTAGTATTTGACATAATTTTTTTTTCAATTAAGAAGAAATTTGCCGAGAAATCAGGTTTTCAAAGATTTCAGATGTTAAAAGTGGGCATGGTCAATAGAGTGGGCGGTCCAATTTTTGTCTAATTAAAGGCTTCTGGTCAATATTGCTCTCCACCAAAAGTTGGATCATATGTTTTGTGTACTAATAAATAAAATGTAAATTTGAGGTTGCCTGACATTCAAGCCAATTGTGGGCGTGGCTGAGGGCGGATCCTCTCAATTTTCATACTTTGTCTGTACAAGATAAGAACCAAGCAACGCTGCAAGTTTCAATTTCCTAGCTCAATTTTAAAGACCTCAAAACTGCATACATATGGACAGACGGACAGACGGACATGGATTAATCGACTTACCTGTCGGTCTCGATCCTATCTCTAAAAGGTCTAAACTCTAAAGGGTCTATGGTGATTATTTCACTGTGTTACAAACTATGCATTAAAACTAATATACCCTCGGTCGGGTATAAAAACCCGAGAAAAGATGTTGGAGTATTTTTCACATGAAATTTTTTACAGATACACGCAAGGCCACTGCAATTTCACACAGGAAAAACACTTAAAGATGTTCATACTGTTCACCAGAGTTGATCCTGGATAAACTTATTTAATTTGGCGATTTAAGCCGAGATTAACCTCAGATCTAAATTCACTGAAAAACTCATTTCTGGCATTAATCTCAGTTTAACATCGATGATCCGGTACTGAAAAAAGGGCGTAAGTATCATAGTTACATCAGAATCTTTTCTCCTTACCGGTTGTCGTTAAGCGCCCTCGTTAGCCTATGCGATTTGGTGGCGTTTGCTGGCAGTAACGGCACCTAACCTAATCCAGCCTAAGGCTATTAAATTAAATTTCTATGCACCAACGTTTGAGTTGAGTCTTTTTAAATAAAATGTAAAGTGAAAAATATAATTTTTTAAGTTTTATACCAGGTGGTTGCATACATTTCGGGCTGTAAGCTCCGATTTTGAATAAAAAAAAAGTTTTTCTTTTTTTTTATTGCTACAAACAAAATCTACACCTACAAAAGTGGGGGAGACATAATGACCTTGGCACACAATTTGGAAAACGCTAATAATCAGAACAAGTATTTGAAAAGTGTAGGTATTTGCAATTTCTTAATCCGTGCAGCTACGGGTGAGAACATGGCTGCAGCGCCCCCCAAAACGAAAAGATAGCGCTTGTTAGTAATAAATGCAACTGCCTAAGCGCAAGCTAAGGGTCACGAGTTGGAATGTTGAAGCCATCGTAGCTATGAAATCAATGATGGTAAGAAGTCGAAATGGCGGAACACCGGAAATCGGGCTCGTTTCTTGGATGTAAAGACAAAAACTTACAAGATGTACTACTACGGAACTGAACATGGTAGGAAGGGAATCGGTATCATCCTTGCGGTAGAGCTACTTGATGGCATCTTGAATATTTGAAAGCCAAGTGACCGGTTGATGTCGCTTAAGCTGGTGACACAAGGTGAGGCGTGCTCCCCAAGTTGCGTGTGAGCAGAGGGAAAAAGATGCATTCTGGATCGATTTTCATAATCTTATCAAGGCGATACCAAAGGAAGAGCTTTTGTTTGAAGGCTAAGACTTGAACGGACATGTTGGGAAATCTAACGAGGACTTTGAAGACTGCCATGGTGGGCTGGGGTATGGCACTCGGAACTCTTCTGGTGAAGATATCCTAAATGTTTTCAAGTCATACTGTTTTATCGTGGTTAATACCATGTTCGTCAAGGAAAGCAGGCACCTGATCCCTTACAGCAGCGGTGGGAATAAGACCCACAGAGACTATCATTTGGTTCGCAGATCGCAGTTCCCTAAAATTGCGCGTCAAAGATTGTAAAGTGTTTTAAGGTGAGGCGATTACAACACAACACCGCCTGCTGGCTGACCGTAATTTTTATGGAACCGTCAAAAAATAGAATTTAGCGAGCAAAGGTATCTGGGAGAATCAACTGGCATAATTTGAATAAGAAAAAAGGCGAAGCTTTTTTAAATGCGATAAAAAACTACCTCTGTAACATCATTGACGAAATCGAAAATGTATAGTGCAGAGCAGAAGAAATCTGGGATGACCTACAGCGAACGTGCATAGAGAAGGCCAAATCACTCCTAGGGACTTCAAAAGGCCACTGCAAACAGGTCAATGAAACATAGTGGTGGTCAGATGAGGTGAAACTAGTGATCAGTGATAAAAAAGCGGCATTCAGGGTATGGAAGACACCGAAAAGAATGGAGGGCCTGTATCAGGAATTGCAGGAAGTTTCTTTTTCCACTGCTTATACACATCGGGCCGTGGGGTGCCGTGGCGTAGTGGCTAGTGTGTGTGCTTACTACGCTGGAGGCCTGGGTTCGAATCCTGCCATTGTCACCTGAAAAAAAAGACTTGTTCTTTTTCGCGGTCCCCACCTCCGCGAGGGTTTGACAAGCCCTTCGAGAGTATTAATTGTCTTGAAAAACTTCTCAAGCTGCCGTTCGGATTCGGCAAAAAATTGTAGGTCCCTTTGTATGTAAAAGAAATCAACACACCAGCATACATTGTTGAGAAGTTGGCCCTGGTTCACCTCGAGCTGTTGCGCCACTCTATTTATTTTTATTTTAATACACATCGGGCCACACAGGATCTTTGATAAAGCACCTTGTATAAAGGAGCTTAGATCTTCAAAATTGCCGCTCAGAGCAGGAGAAATGGCCAGAAGATTCGTTCGCCAAAGTTCATCAACAATGCTAGGGGACAGCTTCTTGTGGATGACGACAAAATTCTTCACAGGTGGCGGGAGTATTGTGAGGAACTTTTGATTGAACAGTTTCCCAGGCAACACTTTTCAGAAGAAACCACCCCTAACCGGGAAGAAGTACCAGACATCACAGTCAACGAGTTTGGGAAGGCGGTACTCCAATAAGCGAAAAGCGGTTTGGCCAGGTACCCTGAGAGTTCTGGAAGATGGCTCACGACCTGCATCTTCAAACTAATAAGAGGGGATCCAATGCCTTATCAGTGGAGGGAAAGTTGTCTCCTTCCTTTGTTTAAAGAAAAGGTGATACATGAAGCTGTGACAATTACCATTCTATCAAGCTGATGTTTCACACAATGAAGATCGTCGAGCGGGCACTATAGATAGTCGACTACGGAAAATAGTAAGGCTATCTGAGGACCAGTGTGGGTTTGTCGAGGGCAAATCAATCACTGATCTCCAAAGCATAAGCATCATAATGGAAAAACATCGGGATGCCCCTAAAGATCTGCATATGGTGCTGGTTGATTTTGCAAAAGTTTTCGATAGACTACCACGAGATCTGATATGGGTGGCGAAAAGCATACGAGGAGTTACAGAAGCATACGTGCTGATGACCATGGACATGTATGATGGAGCAAAGACAAGAGTAAGATGTCCTTCCGGAGTCAAAGATGAGTTCTCAATTGAAGTCGGTGTACACCAGTGCAGCGCCCTAGGTCCTTTGCTTTTCATATTAGTCCTTGATTATCTGCTTGAAGGAAAACTGACAGACTCGAAAGTATATCAGTTATTCTTCGCTGCCAATGGGGCGATCATAAGTGTAAGAAAGATCATACATCCCTGCAGTGAGCATATGATAAATAGATGGATGTTGAAGAGGGGAATGGGTATCGTATTATCCAAAAGAAGACTGAGTATAGCTGTTGAAATGTGGTTCCAAGTGTGAAAAGTTGAAGTACCTGGGATCTATGATCAATAGCAAAGCAAACTGTGATGACGACATCAATCTCCGCGTAAGCGTGGGATTGATTGTGACACGCAATACTCAGGTCACATATTTTTTATTTAAAGATATTAGAAAATTTTAAGTTAGAAACGCCATTTTTGAAAGATCTTAAAAGTTTTAGGATTCAATTCATTCGTTTCGTATACAACCCGAATTTCATTCTAGTCACCGAATTTTAGCGTTAAGATTCCAGAACATTTTGAAAAATAAATTTTGAAATGTTTTTGAAGTTTTCGACCTATATGTCAAAATCTCAAAAAATTTCTATAGTTTTCTTAAAAATCACAAAGGACAAAATTTTTAATATTGTCCCCAAAACTACAGTTCTAAAACCGTTTAACCAAAGTTAGCCTTTGCTTAGCCTTTAGGTGCCGTATATCTTAGCCCAATGTCGGCTTTTTAAATAAAGTGATGAAAAAATTATGACCTTAATTACGTTGAAAATGGATATCTATTTTCCATTTCCAAGCTGGGTTGAATCAAATAATGCACTCAGTGCTTTTCAAGCAGGTTTTCGTCCAGGCCTGTCAACAATTGACCAAATTTTCACCCTAACGACTATTGCGAGTCATTTTATTGGGAAGAAAAAGAAACTTTACTCCTTTTTCGTCGACCTGAAAGCAGCTTTTGACACAGTAAATAGAAATCTACTTCTTTATAAATTGTCAAACCTAGGTATATCCTCCAAATTTATTAGATTATATGAAAAACTGTTGGCTAACAATTCTGCCTCAGTTTGGGATGGAAGTAAGAAATCTTCGGAGTTTCTAACAAACTCTGGAGTCCCACAAGGCTGTATTTTGAGTCCCCTGCTGTTTGCTTTGTTTATCGATGATGTAATAAATTTCTTGCCAGGTGGAGTAAGATTTGGAGATGCTCTAATAAAGGTACTTCTATATGCCGATGATCTTGTTGTCTTATCAGACAACCCTCTTACTCTTCAGCTTGTCATCAATAAGCTGAAAGATTATTGTGATCTTTGGGACCTAAAAATTAATGTTTTAAAATCTAAAATTATGATTTTTAAACATCACCACAAATTGAGTAGGAGCGAAAGGTGGACCTTGGACAACGACAACATTGAAATTGTGAATGAATTCAAATATCTAGGCTTCCGCCTGAAATTCAATTTAGACCTTCGTCCTTACATTAAAGAAAGATCGGTGGCAGCTAAAACTGCGATCAATTCTATGTGGAACAGGTTTTTCTCCAACAAATATGTTGACTTGCGGTCTAAATTCAGGGTTTTTGAGGCGGTAGTTAACACCTGTTTTCGGTATGCAAGTGAAGTCTATGGTCACCGAAAGCTCGACGAGGTTGAAGCTATCCAACGTTTTTTCGTAAAAAGAATTTTCAGGCTCCCTCGATCATCGCCAAACAACGCAATAGACATTGAAACAGGTTTATCTCCAGTTTTTGTAAGAAATGCCAAATCAAGTGCCGACTATTTGTCCAAAGTTATTATAAGATCTGTGAATAACTTGCAACGTAGAGTTCTTTTGGTTGCACTAGAAGGGGGCTTTTCACCTTTTAAGGAATGGCGTGAGCTTGCTGTTAACCATAATTGTCAATTAAATCTTGACGAGAGAAATTGCCACGAATGGCGAAGTATATTCTATGACTGCCTGGCAGCCATTGACGAAAAGCTCTATCAGCAGTCCTTGTGCAGAGCGAGAACATCACTTACAAGAGAACTTTACAAAAGCCTCACTCACGATTTACACACCGCCAACTATTTTTGTGATAAGCTGAACGCGTCCGAAATTAGTTTAGTATTTAAGGCACGCACTGAAATGCTTGATCTTAACTTCAGACCATACCGAAATGACTTAAACCCGCTTTGTAACCTCTGTAACCTCAATCAGAACGAAGACACCTTCCATTTCTTAGCTTTATGTCCTATCCTTCAAGAGATCCGAAGATTATTTTTTGCCAAGAGCTTTCTCTCGATCCAGGAATGTCGCTCCTTACTAAACGGCGGATTTGGTTGGAAGATACTTACATGCTATCTAAAAGAAGCAATTGCTTTTCGTAATTTCGCCTTAATTGTTGTCTTAAATTGACACTAGATGCAACTGGTAATGTTTAACACAAATGGTGGATTGCTAATGAAAAAGAGCAAACTTAAAACTTACTCGTGTGTTTTCATTGCACTTTTTGGTTAAATCATCAAACTAAAGTATACGTCTAATTATCCTTGCTATGTTTTTCAACATTTTTACCATGACGGATACAATGACTCCACATTTACATACAATGTTGCTCGTGATGATTCCGTGCAGGGACTATGCTTAATTGACTATTTTCTCAAACCAGCTTAAATTCTTAACTCAAGAGCTCGAAAATTTATTTTTAACTTAGTTTAAATAAAGTTTATAGGCTTGCTTGAATTTTGTCGCTCTGATCAATTTGGCTCTTCCTTCAATCAACTTACTGAGCTCACAGGTAGGTAATGGAAATGTCTTTTATATCCAAAAACCATTGAATCAACAACTAAAACATTTATCCTTCAGAAACAGCCAATTGCTTGAAATGTCTACAAGCAATTCTCTAGCCACCCAAGATAATTCCTTGGAAAATCCCTCAACGGAGACCAGCAACTCATAGAAAAGCCACTTCTCTTCTCCCCTTGTCCCAACCACCATCACCATATTATTTCACACAGTGACCTGCTTGCAATCTCAACCGGAAACGGTTTTATTCCCATTTTATGAAAGCATTATAAACATTTCGCACAAAATAAAATCCCGCTTATTTCATGTGAAATTAACTGGAATAGTCAGCAGTTTTCTCAGCAAGAAAAAAAAAAACCTCGAACATAAAATTGCCTTCGCACAGCCAACTGTGCAGATCCAGGACCAGAAAATTGGAGTTGGACTAAAAAAAAAATATATCCAACACGCCGTATTATAAATCACCACCGGATGCACACTGCCTGCAAAGACCCTATTTGGGGACCGTTTTCGTTGCCCATTTTCGCTCCCTTTTCCATCCAACGGCTTCTGGGTTTGTCCTTCGAAATGGCGACAAAAAAAAATGTCACACAACATAAAACAAATCGTTTTCGAGCCCGACTGCCTTTAGCGATTCTGCACTAAAAAAATCTTCTTCGAAAAAAAAAACGGAACTGACGGAGAATTCTTGCGAAAAAAATAAGATTTTGAAATCTTAGTTGTTGTGATATATTTTTTCTTTAAATAAATTTATAATTATCAACATACTTTACATTTAATTTATACATATAAAAAATATTAAAAAATACATTTTCTTATACAATGCACAAGTTTATTTTTTTTTTTTTTATTAAATTAATTACTTATCGTCTAAATGGAAATGCGAGTTGGAAGATATTCGAGTTGATTGATTGGGAGGTCTTCTACGATTTATTGTGGGCGTCACCCTCCATTCGCCACACTCCGAAGAGATAACTGAGTTTCTCTGGAGGGATTATCGGTCCGGTCCGTCGGCTTTTGGACTCGTCATTTAGAACGGACGCGCCTAGCGCAAAACCACCCAAGTTGCCCGTATTGCTCTGCGTCACACCGTGATTATCCAGAGCCTTCAGGAGGCTGATTTCGCTGGTCGATAAAACTCGGCACAAAAAGTCGATATATCTGAAAGAAAGAAAAAAAATACTCATTAAGGACACTGCTCCGCGGGGAAGAAAGCAAATTCAAACACCCACCTAGTGGCTAATTTCAACGTTTGGATTTTGCTGAGTTTATCGCTGGGCAGCGTCGGAATGATCTGTTGCAGGGCTTTGAAGGCATCGTTGAGGCTCTGGGTACGCTGACGTTCCCGCACGTTGGCCATGACGCGCTGGTGCTGGAACTCCTCGGCGTCTTCGCTTTTGCTGGATTTTCGTTTTGTCCGCCGGCGGGGTTTGCGAAACTTCGTCGGATCACTGCAACCGGTCATCTGCTGGATGTCGTCCTCGTTGGGGTACATGTACGCTGACTGTCGGTACTCCATTTCGTCACGATCCGAGCTGGAGTAAGTGCTGCCGTTTAGCGAATTTGTCTGATCGTAATCGAATAAGCTCTGCTGTTGTTGGACGGGCGCGATCGGACCTTGGGTCATAGGATGCGCCGCCATCTCGGTGGGCCGGTGGAATGGTTGATACTTGAAGTCGTCCTGACTCGTTTCGCAGATATCCTCGTCGTTGCCGTTGTACTGATCGAAGGGTGGCGTCGGGTTCGCATTTGGCCCTGCTGCGACCTCAGCCAAAATCGTCGGCAAGTAGTCGGCGTAGAATTTACCATTGTTGGCGGACGTGGAGTTTTGCCTCGGAATGTGATTGAATTGGTGGTCATCGGCCTCATTGTACAGATGCGGCCTTTTGCTGTCCTGCAACATCTCACCGCTGCAATCAAAGTCCTGTCGACGCTTCCCGTTCTCGTTCATGAAATGTTGCAAGTCGCTGCTATTGTACACCGCATTGTTGTTGTTTGTGTTGTTGTTATTGTTATTGTTGGCGTTTTCCTTTTGCAGTGGCGGCGTCCCATTGGGCGTGCTGCTGGCAGGACTTAAAACTTCTATGCTTGGAATGTTGTACTCGCCTTCGGGCTCGTGATCCATTGGAGCTGCAGTTACGGTATAACCATGCGGCGGGGCATATCCTTGCATGTTCTGTTGCATGTTCATATAGTTTTGTTCCACTTGAATTATTTTGATCACGTTATGATTGATGTTCATAATGTTTCCACAGTTACTGTGATGCAGGGGCTTGTAACTTATGTCGAGCAACACTTTTGGTGAAGCAGGCCGCACGGACATTGCTCGCACAATAGGACACTTAATAATATTTTTCTTATTTAAGAATATTTTCTATTTTTAAAACAATTAATAATGCCGGTATTAACACTTTGAAAATTTTATTCTTTTTTGAATTTTGTCAAGGTATGAAACAATTATCCGCGCTCACTATGAACAGATCGTCATCACCGAACAGAAAGATTCAAACTGATCATAGTGTCCTTACGCGCATCCTCAAAATAGCTGTGTGGCGCATCTATTGCTCTGTACACGGATTTTATTTACTAATTAATAACAGAGTGAGACAGATTGCAAGTGACGTCACACAAGAAGTGAACCCATGCACCCACTCGCAGGTAGGAGAAAAGAGATGCAGACAGCGGAATTATTTTTAGGAACTGCGAGCGCGGGCCAATCACGTTGGAGAATGAAGGGATGAAGGAGATAGTTGTATGATTGTGTTATGGATATGAAGATCGTACATCGAAGAGCTTTGATGTTTTTGTCTTTGAGTTTGGCGGTAGACTTTGTTTGGGTTTTTTCTTCAATTTATCTTTCAATTTCCCAATGGATTGGGAAATGGAGAATCAAAAGCAACTAGGAATGTGTGGCAAAGCAGGTTGCAGGTATTTAAACATTAAAAAATTGGCATCACACTTTTTTTTTTAATAAATAATACAGGTTGGCATAAAAATTAATAACATAAAAATAATATAGAGACTTTTTATACATAGGAATGAACAATATTGCAAGAAAGCATTGTAGTATTTCCACCAATCATTTTTTCTTAAAACAACAAAAAAAAACTTAAACTTTAGAACTTAAAAAAAGGCTATAACTGTTTTAATTATTGATTTATTCATTTGAAATGATTTAAGATTGTATAGATAAAAGGTGATAATAACAGCGTTTGACAGTTTTGCCATATCATCCGCAGACTTTTCTCTTACAAGGATTTTCAGTTGGCCTGTCAAATGTCAAAAATCGCGGTCGTCAGTGCGAGGCAGTAAACCTATTGCAGCTATAGGCTAGAATCCTTAGAAGAGCATTAAAATCAAAAACTTTTAAGGAACATTTACCAAAAGTGTAAAACAGGCAAATATTTGTACAAGGTTAAAAACTTTGAACTTTTTTTTTCTAAAGTATTTCAAGGGTTGCAGATACCAATATGACAACATAAGAATGGTTTTTAGAATTTTTTGTAAGCTACAGAGAGTATTAAATTTTTTTTGAAATAGGGATGTAAATTATAAAAAATTAATGCCAAATATAGCACGAATGCATTGAAGTTCAATTCAGATCTAACTACATTTGTTACATTTGCGCATTTTACTAAATTTGTATTTAAAACGAAGTCAAATTTTTATTGAAATTTGTAACAAACATGAAATAAAAACTATTAAATGGAATTATTGGCAAATAATAGAAAATTAAGTATCATTATTTTTTAACATGCAGTTGTTTTATTACTTAATACATTTGTAATAAAAATTTACTGGAAATTTGCGCATGTTCGCCAGAAATTACTGCACAAATAGCTTTTCTTATTTAAAAAATTTTCAATTCCAATTTTTAAAGTCTGCTGTTGATTTGTATGACTGAAAATTATTTCACTTAGAGTATATGATCGAGACCAAATTCTGAGTTGAATGAGCCATGTCCGTCCGTCCGTCCGTATGTCACCAATTTTCAGGCCTAAAATTTTGAGCTAGGAAGCTGAAAGAAATTTCGTGCGTAACTCCTTGTCATACGTAGCAATACAAATGCAAAAGTGTAAAATAGCGCCAACAGACACGCCCTCAATCAGCCTTAATGTGCAACTACCTCCGGGGCTTTCAAAGCTGTAAGACGTCGTGAAAAGCTGGAATTTGACATTTAGCATCTACTAATGATTGTGGGGTGCCGTGGCGTAGTGGTTAGCGTGTGTGCTTACTAGGCCAGAGGTCTGGGTTCGAATCCTGCCATCATCACCTGAATAAAAAAGAATAGTTCTTTTTTTGACGGTCCCCACCTACGCAAGGGCTACTGCAAGCCCTCCGAGAGTATCACTTGTCTTGAAAAACTTCTCAAAGTGCCGTTCGGATTCGGCAAAAAATTGTAGGTCCCCTTGTATGTAAAGAAATTAACACACCAGCATACATTGTTGAGAAGTTGGCCCTGGTTCACCTCGAGCTGTTGCGCCACTCTATTTATTTATTTATTTATCTTCTAATGATTATAAGATATAAAAAGTAAAAACAAAATCGACAGACTGCCCTTATAATGGGCATGGAATCGATTTAAAGAGTAAACTTCAAATGCAATTTCTTCAATATTTTTGTTGCAAATTGGAAAACTTTTACTTAATATTTTATGTAGAAAATACTTGGTTCTACATTTGGTTCATACAAAGTACTGGGCCGCGCCCACATTTAGAGACAGCATTCAGTAAAAACCTATAAATTTCCTGAAAAACATGGATTTCGACTGCTTTTTAGCTGTATACTGAGGAATAAGATAGAATAAGATAGAAAATTTAGCACATCAAATACACCGGACTCTATTCTAGATCTCCATCATACAAAGTTTTTTAACACGCCCACCTTTAGAGGTCTATTTCATAAAATTATTGAATTTAAACCAAAAAATTACATCTTCGCATACATTTTAGCTGCAAACGTGGATATTTCTATGCTAATGGTGATTTTTGGTTAAAGGAGTTGGACATGCCACGCCCCCTTTAAAAAAAAGCAGTGAGTAAGTGCTACAGTGTGTACGCAGAAGTGACAGGCCGTAAAACGGACCGTTGAATACCACATCCACATGGTAAAATGCTGATGACATAGTTAGTTTTTGACATTTTATAAGTATTGCAAACGAAAAGAGGCGTGGTCCAACCGCTCCTAATTAGAATCCACATATATATCCAAGTTACACTTTAATGTACGCAAAAATGCAATTTTTTGGTTCAAATTCAATATTTTTGAAAAATCGACCCTTAAAAGAGGCGTGGCTAAAACTTTATACGAACGAAATCTGGACTGGAGTCTCGTTTACCTAACCTGCTACTTTTTTTGTTTCATGCTTTCCTAAATTGGGATCAAGGCTAGTCGAAATTAAGTTTTTCAGGCGAAATTTTAAGTTTTTCTTCAATTCTGCCTCCAAATATGGGCGTGGCCCAAAGTTTTGTTTGAACAAGTTGTAGAACTAGGCGTTTTCTACATAAAATATTAAGTAAATTTTGTTCAATTTTGAGCAAAAATATTGAGTAAACTGCATTTAAAAATTTACTCTTAAAATAGATGCCACGCCCACTAGAGGAGGTTTACCAATTAAATTTTTCTTTTTTGTGTCTTACATTTATTAGGAGATGCTAAATGTTAAATTTCAGACTTTTAGAAAGTCTTACAGTTTTGAAAATTCTGGAGGTAGTTGCACATTTAGACCGATTGTGGGCGTGTCTTTGGGTGGATTTAAAAAATTTTTACACTTGTACTGCTTCGCATGACGTGGACCTTACGTGCGAAGCTTCAGCACCCTAGCTCAAAATTTAAGGCCTAAAAACATGTGACATACAGACGGACGGACGGACGGACGGACATGGTTCGTTCGATTCAGAATTCGGTCTCGATCATATGCCCTTAAGGTCTTGGGGGTCTACTTACTTTACTTAAGGTGGCGCTACAGTCCGGGGTGGACCTGGGCCTCAGCCAACAAGCTTCTCCAGCCAGCTCTGTCTCTAGCTAGCCGTCTCCAGTTTCGCACGCGAAGTTGGCTGAGGCCCCTTCCACTTGCGTGCGCCACCTGAGTCTCGGTGCTCCTCTACCGCGCCGTCCCTGCGGTGTGGATTCGAAGATTTTCGTGGCCGGGGCGTTGGTGTCCATCCGCTCCAGATGACCCAGCCATCGTAGACGTTGTGTTTTGACTCTTTTGGCTAGGTCGGTATCGCTGTACAGCCCGTACAGTTCGATGTTATATCTCCTCCTCCACTCTCCGTCTATGCAGACGGGACCGTAAATCGTCCGAAGAATTTTCCTCTCGAAGCAGCCTAAAGCGTTTCATCCGCCTTTGACAGTGTCCATGCTTCTGCACCGTAAAGCAGGACTGGGATGAAGAGGGTCTTATACATGGACACTTAAGTTGCTCGAGAGAGGGCTTTGCTACCCAATTGCCTTCTTAGCCCAAAGAAACAGCGATTGGCAAGAGTTATCCTTCGTTTGATTTCTTGGGGGTCTACTAGTATTATTTCACCGTGTTACAAACTATGTGACAAACTTAATATACCTCCTATCCTATAGGATGGGGTATAAAAATAATAATAAACTTATAAGGAACACATTTTTTTTCAATTAAAAATGATGCATGAATGATGAAAAATAAGAATATCTACGAATTGAAGGGAGATTGGAATGAAAAGTAGAAGAGGAATGGAAAGGAGAAAAGGATTAGGGTATACCAGGGTCCGCTACAGACGTACCGAAGCTGTTACATATGCACTGTTGCACTTATACTCGCTGGTGACTTTTTACTTTTTACCTTTTACATTTTACTTTTGTTAACATAAAATTTTGTGCTTCACCTTTATTTTCCGGTATTATAAAGAGAAGAATATAATTTTTCGGTACAGCACACCAGTTTAGGAACTCCAATGAACACAAAAAATTCTGGAGGAACTAGGCAGGAGCTAGAGGAATCCTTTATAGAGGGGTAAGCATATCATTTTTCGGAACTATCAAGCCAAGAAACTCAAGGAATTCTGGGGGAACCGGGCAGGAGCTGGAAAAATCCTCCATAAAGGTATTTATGGCATTTTTAACACTAATGCTAGTAAAATAAAAAATGCCCCGATCCACATTTCGCGGGTGTTTAAATCATGGGTTAAGTGTCAAAATGTCAGTTTTACACAGCCCCTGGCATAGCTCAAACTACATACATATAAAAGAAAGCGCGTGAAAATGGCTAGTATGTAAAGATTGCGAGTTTGGAAAACAATATTTTATCAAACTGAAAATAATTCAAGACATCAAGTTTGCTTGATCTACCATTCCACCAAGTTATATTGAAAAATTGTGCGACTCGCCTTTTAATCTAACCTAAAAAGCCATGACGCACAAACACAAAGAAGGATTTGCTCATTGTTAAATTTATTCAAAAATGACTAAATTACTAAATGGGTAAGCTTAGAAATAATGTCATGACTCACGAGCTCAAAAAAAAAAAAAAAATAGGATGTGCTAACCTGAAACAAATCTAAATTATTATTTTTCGTGATATTTAAGAAAAAATATAACCAGTGAGTAAGTGTGTACGTACCTATCCCACATTGTAAAATGCTGATGGCATTGTTATTTTTAGACATTTTATAAGTATTGCAAACTTCGAAAAGGGGCGTGGTCCAACCGCCCTGTTTACAAACTATCAATTATAGGATATTTCCACAGATTTTCCAAGTTGCGCTTAAATGTACGTAAAAATGCAATTTTTTGGTTCAAATTCAATATTTTTGAAAAATCGACTCCTTAAAAGGGGCGTGGCTTATAACTTTATATGAACGAAATCTGTAATGAACTATCCTTTACCAAACTTTTTTATTTCATGCATTCCTAAATTAGGCTCAAAGTCAGTCGAAATTACTAGGTGGTTGCATAAATTTCGACCTTAAACTACGCTTCTTTAGCTTAAAAAAATCACTTTTGTGGGCGTGGCTCATACTTTGTATAAATGAAAGTTAGAAAATGGTAATATCTACAACTTTTGTCATATAATTTGTAGTCAAATTTCATATATTTATTGAAAAACAATCATTTTAAGCTGAAATCCCTTAAAAAAGTGGGCGTGGCCAAAGAAAAGGCTAATCTTTTGGTCACTTCAAAGACAATTACAAGACAATGTTACAACCAAAAATGAATACACTAGCACTATTGAAACATAGCTAAATTTTAGAAAAAGTATTTTTTAAAATTAGAGATGGTCGCACATACAGGCTAGAAGTGGGCATGTCTGTAGGCGGATTCGGCTAATTTTTAAACTTGATCTGGTCCAATGGACTTCCAGCCATCCCACAAAATATCAGTTCTCTACCTTAAAATTTAAGGCCTAAAAGTTGTTTACATACGGACGGACATGGCTTAATCGATTCTCCTGTGGGTCCCATTCATATCTTTAAAAGGTCTTAGGGGCCTACGGTGATTATTTCACTGCGTTACAAACTATATATCAATTTTAATATACCCTGGGTCGGGTATGAATATTGAGTAAACTGCATTCGAATATTTATCCTTAAAATAGATGCCACACCCACTGGAGGAGGTTTACCAATTCAATCTTTCTTTCTTGTGTCTTATATTCATTAGATGCTAAATGTCAAATTTCAGCCTTTTAGAACGTCTTACAGTTTTGAAATCTCTGGAGGTAGTTGCACATTTAGACCGATTGTGGGCGTGTCTTTTGGGCGGGAAATTTTTACACTTGCACTGCTTCGCATGACGTGGACTTTACGTACGAAATTTCAGCACTCTAGCTCAAAATTAAAGGCCTAAGAACATGTGACTTACACACGGACGGACGGACGGACATGGCAAGCCGATTCAGAATTTGGTCTCAAGTATAAGCCCTTAAGGTCTTGGGGTCTACCATTATTATTTCACCGTGTTACAAACTTACCCAAGTAGCACTCTGGAACCATAAGCATTGGTTTTTGAATATTGGACTTATAAGACACTCTAAATGCTCTTCAGTAGCACTAATGGTTTTGTTATAGTACCATTGGTGCGCAACTTATTTACTCATAAAATTGGTCATAGAAACGTATACAGCACCAAAATTATAAAACTAAAAGTGCTAGCACCAAAGCTTTCGTAAACGTGGTGCTATAAACGTTCCTAGCACTCAAGTTATAAGGAAATAAGCGCTGAGGGGTTAGGCTCTTTAGCGCAGGCTCTGTAGATCTTTCTGGGACCTGTTTTCTAACACTATAGGTTTGACACATCCGAAGTACTACTTTGCACTCTTATATAGCCCTTTGGGGTTGCCAGATGTCAAACAATAGAAAACAATATAATTGACAGAAATTGCTGTGAGAACATTTCAAGCAAACATCTAAATGTAAGAAACTTAATTTTTTTTATAGAATGATATAAATTTTAACTAGATTACATATTAGGCTGGAGAAGTATATCATACACAAAAATTTGATTTCGAAAGATCATGCTTTTATGCTGTTTATCTATGAATATTCATCAAAAAGCTGACACACAGCTCACACTTTTTCACTTTTCTATGCTCTAGCTGGTCAAATAAGTTAGGTTTAAGCATTTTTGGTCCAGCACTTCAAGTATTTCATCAGCTCACTGACATGCTAACTTTTAAGGTAGAAGTTTAACAGGTATCCTCCTTGGGGTTAAAAACTGTTAAGGTATAAACTACATTCATGGATAAGATAAAAACAGCCTGTAAAATATATATTTCAATTAACGTCTGCCATGTCAATAATTTCAAGTAGTCAAACCAACGTATATCCTAAAAGAAAAGAGAGTGATGGCAACCCTAAATAAATTAGCGAAATGTTTGACAGAAAACACAAAACCTTATAATAGTTCTACAGTTGTTCTACAATAGTTCTTCTAAACCTTACACTCTTTATTTTATGTTATATTTAATATTTCAAGAAGAGCATTGTTTCTTTTCGTCCTATTTTAATAAATCATTCGAAGAAACGAGATGCGCACCTTGTTTTCTGCTAATTAAATGCACTCGGTTTGCTCTTTAATTTCATCACCATTTAATATGAACGAAGTTATTTGTGCAAAAACATCAACACTTTCAAAGAATAAGATAGGAATGTGTGTATACCCAACTAAAAGACAAACCACACCATGACAGTAAAAGGTAAACACCATTAACGTGTGTGTACCTACATATTCTTTTAAAAATGTATTAGCTTTCAAATAAGTTCTATAAGAGCCCGAACTAGAGCCCTTTCTGCACCCAAAATTAAGTTCTATAAAGTGTCAAATCATTCTTATAGGGGTTTTGTAAGGGGCCCCGTTACTTGTATAAACAACTTCAAGAACCTAAGGTTTTATGATGTGGTGCTGAAAACGTTACGATGGCCAAAGCAAGAGCTTCTGTGTTACTTGGGTAATATACCTCCTAACCTATGGGATGGGTATAAAAAGCGTTGAAAACTGAAACTGAACCCAGACCTCCGGCGTGCTTACTACGCCGGAGGTCTGGGTTTGAGTCCTACCGTGCGTCGGCCCCTTTCTTTTTTACGGTTCCTACCTCCGCGGGGGTCTTATAAACCCTCAGAGAAACAATTGTGATGAAAAACTTCTCAAAGTGCTGTTCGTATTCCGCAAAAAAAATTAAGGGTCCCCTTGTATGTGAAGAAATCAACACACACAGCCAGGGGTGGATAAAGGTAAAGTGCCGCCATGGGCCAGACCCATTTTTTTGCCGCCCCCATATACCACCACCATCACTATCACAAATACTTCCCTGTAAGATGTTTAACATAGGGGTACCTATATACCTACCAAGCGGGAAAAATACTTCCATTGATGATAAAAAGGCTCCTGTTTGATAAGATTTAGTACCTATGAACTAAAATTTTTATATGTCAATACCACAGTATTATAGGATTTTTTTTCGTCTTATAAGTTTGCCGCCCCCCAAAATTAGCCGCTATGGGCCCGCGCCCCCCGGGTTCTGCACACAGCATTCATTGTAGAGAAGTTGGATCTGATTCACCTTGAGCTGTTGCTCCACCCAATTTATTTATTTAGTTACATTTGTCAAGATTGACACCGGTTTTTTTTTTTGTGAACTTTATCTGGCAATTTGAAAGTCCATATAAAAGTCTATGTAACAATTTTTTTCGTTGAAAAAAATAGAAATACTTTGTCTTCCTTCCTGAGTTTTTAACTGGATTAACTTCTTTGATAATTTTTATATTATGTTTGTATCTTTTTATTACTTTAAATTTTTATCTGATTAATTCTGCTTTATTTTATTTTATTTTTCTTTGAAAACATTTTTTTCCCCTTTCTTTTTTGCTATGATGGATATGACTGTGGTAAAGTTGATATCCTTAAGGAGGAATTCTAATGAGCTTAAACAAGAGCAGAACCAAATGTATGCGCCTGCCAACAAGAAGAGCGACGCACAGCCACGTAAATTTCTTTATAAAGACAAGTCCCATCACACTCCAACGCCCCTAAAATATTACATAATAAATTTTTAATAACCTTTGTCGTAACGAAAGTAATTCAACAGAAAATGTCACAGGACTCCCCACGTTATTACTGTTTGAACTAACCCGTCCGTACACCACAAGTCGACATGGACATTCCTACACACTTCTACAGCATCGCGGATTCAATCTCAGTTTTTCCGGATGTTTGTAATTTCCAGGATATGTCCATAAAATAAATATGCATAGGTAAGGATAATCTGGATGCATGTGTAGGTATGTAGATGTTCACATCACACATCTACGCCAGCAAGTTACAGTGGCGGGTTTTCCTTACAAAATACCCGCAATAATCACTAATTATACAGATGCGCCTTACAGTCTCGTATGAGTTGCCTACCTATCTACCTGTTGTTCTGTTGATTAAGATCGATTAATACTCGTACCAACGGGCAACGGCCACGATCACATCGCGAGGAATCCCCGACTTCGGCTCGCACATATCCTTGCCTGGCCACACTGAGACTGCGGGGTATTTACGTTTCAGTTTTGTTGTGGGTTTTCTGGTTGGGATATCCCTCACCGATCATGACAGGATGTCGTCGAAATGTCTATGTTTTTACGATGTTGCAACAAAGTGTTGCAAGGACTAATAAAAAATGCTGTGCAAACAGATTTATTACCCATGAACAAGCAACTTTGTTGTTGCAGCGGTAAAAATACCGTGAAAGCGACGAAAGTGCGCGTCTGTGTAGTCAAACTTGACAGAATTTGTTTGTCGAATGTCTGTCTGCCTGTAATGTGGGGGTGATGTGACGCTGCTCCCCGGCACAGATACGCAATCAAGTGGAGCAGGAAGTCGGTTTTAATGTGCGAATATAAAAACAAATTCAAAAGCGATGAGGGCATATTTTTTGACAACCGCATGTTTATTGACAAAGCCATTTCAGCGGTGCGTGGTGGTGGTTGTTTTGCAGCATGAAAGCACTAAAAGGGGCGGGACTAAAATGTACGCCTGTCTCGCTTTAATTCATTTGAAGAAAGCATTATGGTTATGAAAAAGCAGGTTGAATGGTTTGGAAATCTGATAAATTGCATAGACAGAAACCATTTTTATTCGACAGCTTCTTATGCTGACCACAAGGCTATCAAAGTTGAGACAGCAACCAGAAGTAAGGTGTGGTGATTTTCGGAGGAAAATGGTGAGAAACGGAAAATTATAAATTTGAATGGAAGAGCAATAAAGTGATATTATCTGTCATCCTTAACTAATTCTCGAAAACGAGTTCGAAGCCCAAAAAACTGTTCTAGAGTTTTATTTTTAAGCTCTCAACGAAACTCGAGACTCGTATTTTTTTTAAATAAATTAAGAGAATACAACATTGATTTACCGACAAGGGGAAGGCGGAGATAGTGGAGAGAATATAAACCAAAAACTGGTGGGAGGGTTACAATCCGCCTAGGCGAATCGAGTTAAGTTTGGTTCATAGTTTGTAAAGTAGAGAAATAATCACGGTAGACCCTCAAGACCTTAAGGGAATATGATCGAGACCGAATTGTTAGTCGAATGAGCCATGTCCGTCCGTCCGTCCGTCTGTCCGTCTGTCGGTAGTTTTTAGGCCTTACATTTTGAGCTAGGAACTTAAAACTTGATATCTGTTCTTTCTAGGTCCCGAAGCAGTACAAGTGTAAACATTTTTGAAATACGTCCACTGACACGTCCACTTTACTTAAAAGCATGAAAAATCAAGGTTGTCGCAGGAAGCTGAAATTTGGTATGCTATATCCTCGCTTAAGTTTATTGTGATTGGCTTTTAAAAAAAGCGAATACCGCCCCCTTGTAGGCGTGGTCATAGTTAATATCCATTCTAATAAACGGTTTTTTATTTGATATATTTGCCATAAATCCAAGAAACTTGCACTATCAAATGTTCAGATATGTGCGTAAGCTATAAACTCAAGTGAATAAATTGTCGCCACGCCCACTTTTGGGGGCGTTTTTAAGTATAAACCAAATTTTTATTATGAAAATGCAGTCAACAAGTGTATACCACTTCTGATAAAAAATATAAACAAAAATACGATGTTGTTGAGAAGGGGTGGATGCCACGCCCCTTTCTTAAGGAGAAGATTCTTAACTGTAATTTAACAACCAAGATTTATGACACAATTCGGAGCTTGACAGTGGTCAATTGGGATGGGGTATCCAACGATTCGCCTAAGCGGATTGTAACCCTCCCACTAAATTTTTTTGGGTTTGCAATGATGAGACGTTGCTAAAAAAAGAAAATTCGGTAAAAAAAATCCTGTGCTGCTCGAGAAAAGCTGGAAAATGTGACTTTTCACCAATTTTCCGGAGCCTTGAAACACTATTTTCTTAATATCTCGGGTTCTAATAGTGGTTAGATAAAAAAAATCAAAAACGGGTTTCTATGGGTTGAAAGGGCTTACATGACTGATTGAGAGGAATACTTAAAAAAATAAATCCTAACCTCAAAATTTCTTAATTTCTGAATGCTAAGGATTTTTTCACTAAAATCACGATAAGTCGAAGAATCATAGTCAGATTTTCATGAAAATTGGAGGGAAGTTGTACATTGATGCCAGAAAAACGCGACTTTAAGGAAGAAAAAAACATTTGAATTTTGGGATTTTCGTAAAAAATGAAAATGACCGCCATTTCCTTCCAAATCACGGTAGGTAAAATTTTTTATTTTAGATGTGCTTGCATTTTTATATGCTCTTTGGCAAAATTACGATAAATTTTTGCACTCTTCTTTAAATGCCGTTTTTAGCGGTGGAAAAATAAAAAAACTCAATTTTCACGTTTTTGCCATTATTTTCTTCAGAAAACACTTTTTTTAGAACTCTAAGCATGAAATATGTTATATTTTACTAAAGCAGTAACAGATCCCTTACTTTAATTTAGCTTACAGTTTAAAAAAAGTTGTTTCTAAAGAAAATAATGGCAAAAACACTTTAAGTTACATCCTTATTAGGTATATGACATTTTAACTCCACTAAGAGGGGAACAGGAGGTACGTCCATCGCGTCGGTCCATAAGGATTAAGGGCCCTACGTGTTTGTAAAGAGCAGATAGAGCGAAAAAACAGAATTTTCGGTTGATAGTGCATGAAGAAATAGAAAATGCAGCTGCCTGACTACGATGTTAAAAAATTATGCCCGATTTTTAAGATCGAATTCGAAACTGATGCCAACAAACTGTCAAAACCAGTGAGTAGGTAAGTGCTACTACAGTGTGTACGCAGAAGTTACAGTCCGTAAAACGGACCGTTGAATACCCCATCCTATCCTACATTGTAAAATGCTGATGGCATTGTTATCTTTTGCCATTCCCAAACTTCGATAAGGGGCATGGTCCAACCGCCCCGCCCACTACAAACTATCAATTATAACGCAGATATTTCCAAGTTACGCTTAAAATTGTACGCCAAAATGCAATTTTTTGTTTCAAATTCAATATTTTTGATAAATCGACCCCCGAAAGTGGGCGTGGCTAAAAACTTTGTATGAACAAAATCTAGAATAATATCACGTTTATTTTTTTTATTCTTTTTTTATTCTTTTTATTCTTTCCCAAATTAGACTTAGGGCAGTCGAAATTTTGTTATTCTGGAAATTTGAACGTTTTTCTTCAATTATGCCTCCAAATGTGGGCGTGGCCCAAAGTCTTGTATGAACAAAATGTAGAACTGTAAATATTTTCGATTTGGAACAAAAATATTGAATAAAATGCATCTGAATAATTAAGCTTTAAATCGATGCCACGCCCACTAGGGGAGGTAAAGCGATTAAATTTTTAGCTTATGTATCTTACAATAAACAGGAGATAATAAATACATACCAAATTTCAGGCTTTTAAGACGTCTTACAGCTTTGAAAGCTCTGCAGATAGTTGCACAATTGCACCGATTGTGGGCGGCGTGTATGTGGGCGGATTTGAAATTTTTTTTACACTTGTACTGCTTCGGATTACAATAAAACTACGTGCCAAACTTCAGCTCTGTAGCTTAAAACTTAAGCCCTAAAAACGTGTGACATACAGACAGACGGACGGACGGACGGACATGCACTCTAAAGAAAAATCTAAAATTAACTACAATAAATGTAGTGAATTTCACTCGATTTTTGGAGTACAGGTTTTTAAATGTTGTGAAATACTCGCAGCTAGAGCAATTTAAGATAAGATCTTATCTTTTCAACTGGATACGATGATAGAAAATATGTGTTGCACCCAAGGTAGTGGTTCAGTTTGCTATAATAGGCTCTATACTGCGACATTTGAGCTTCTCTGGTAAACTTGTCATACATATGATTACTAGCTTTTCTGAGCAATTCCTTAAGCTTTAAATTGATCACAGTACCGTTTTCGTTCGGTGCTTGTGTTAACGGAGATGAACAATCTTTTGCCAATTTGTACCATTCAATTTGTTGAAAGAAACTTTTCAACTTCATCATATGATGTGTAGCCCCATACTTGGGCTCCGTAAAAAGAATAGAGATTGCAGTAGTACGAAATATTTTGATTTTTGGCGCAAACGAAATTTGTTTTTTGTTCATACAACTACCCCAAACTGAACATAAGCCTCTTTTAGCTTCCGCTAACTTAGCTTGACGGTGCTGGTTAAATTTCAGATTGGAGGTAATCAAGACTCCTAGATATTTGTATTCGTTAACAATTTCTATCAGGACTCCATCAAATTTCCACTTTTCTCTTCTCGAGTATCTACCGCCGCCATTCCTTATAATCATAATTTAAGATTTCGCTAGATTTACTGAGAGGTTCCAGGTTTTACAATAAGTTTCGAGACGGTTGATCATCAATTGCAAGCTTTCGATGCTTTCCGCAAGAAAGACTATATCGTCCGCAAACAGAAGCACCGGAACGTTTTTTCCACTTATGTCAATCCCTCCTTTGACCGCATCGACTATGTCGTTTATATACCGTATAAAAAGCAGCGTGCTTAGGACGCAGCCTTGCTTTACTCCCATTAACGTGGCAAAATCATCAGATAGGGATGTCCCATCCCATACTCGTGCACGGTTTCCATCAAACAAAGCTTTAATAACGAGAATTATTTTTGATCATAGGCCATACATGTAGAGTTTATAGAAAAGCAGATCTCTGGGTATAGAGTCGAACGCTGCCCGGAAATCAACAAAGAACATGTATAACTTTCTCCCTTTTTCCTTGTAGAATTCGCCAATATTCACGAGCGAGGTTTTTCCTAAAACTTGCTTGGTATTCATGCAGAATTTTATTCTTTTTGACCCAAGCGCTAAGTCGGTTGAATAAAATTGCAGCGAAAATTTTGGCCACCGTATTAAGAAATGAAATACCCCGATAGTTTGTTGGATCGTCTAAATTCCCTTTCTTGTGCAGTGGAATAATAACTGACCGGCGAAAACAGTCTGGAACATCTGCTGTCTCGAAAATTTTGTTGTAGCCAGAGGCAAGAAGGTTAACGAAAGCTGGTGTAAGATTTTTGAAAAACTCGTATGGAATTCGATCATCCCCCGGCGCTTTGTTCTTTTTAGTTTTATGAATTACAGTTTCAACTTCACAAAGAGCCACCGGCGCGTCTAGATCTTCATCAATTATAAGAGGTGTTGCGTAATGGAAACAAGGCGATGATTGCGATATGTTAAGTAGGTTAGCGAAATGGTTTTTTAACTGTTCAAGTTGCAGGATGCTAGATGTCGACTTATTTTTCCCACCTATCAATCTGGTTCTTGGCTTTCCAGAACTCAGCTGAACTTCTAGCTTTGTTTATCAGAGTGAGATTTCTTTGGTCGTAATCAAGCTTTTTCTTGCAGCAGAGCGCTTTGTAGTTTTTGAACGAGACTACATACAGGATTTTATAATTGATGTTATTTGTAATTCTAACTAATTTGAGATAAGCAAACGACAAATTTCTAGCTCTCACACAATCCAAGTCAAACCACTTTTGCTTGATTTGTACGCCCCTATTCCTTGACACTTTTATCGGAGCTGCTTTTTTTTATATTATCAGTAACGTTTTCCAAGTCGATATTTGCAAGTTCGTCTGACGAAAAGACTTCAAGCTCAGATCTTAAATTTTGGTAAAACAGCTCACGGTTGCCGTCACTCCAATAAAGTTTCGGTAAAAGGCTTGGTTTTGAATGTGTTGAATCTCTCGCTGAATTGGGGAACTGGACAAAAACCTCCAAGGGCATATGGTCCGAGAAAGGTTTAAGTGCCACTCTAAAATCGTTAAAAGCTGAAAGCCAGCATCCGGATATAATGCAGTAATCGTTCACCGAGCACGCTGTTCCACGAATAAAAGTAAATTCACCAGAGCAATCACCTTCACAGCTTCCATTTAGTAGCCGCCCATCAAATGAACCTGCAAGATCAAGAATCTTGCGAATTTCATCCTTTATACATTTAAAAACCTACTTTAGAGTGAAAAAGCTTTCGTCTCTGTGTAAAGTTCCTTTTGCGGCTGTGCATCGTGCCAGCTTCACTTAATTTGGAGTGCGTTGCGCATAAAGAAGTAACGTGTGTGGTTCCTGATTTCAGTTCCTGAGTCAAGGATTTTTTTTTCTACATAAATAGTAATGGAATACATAACATTGTTTGCAACTGGATCAAGAAGTTAAGGTTGACTCAAATTTAGTTTTCAAAAACTTTGTTAATTTGACTAATGCATTATCTCGTTATAGATTTTTTATATTTTTTTTTTCAATTTCGGGCGACGTCAAATGGTCAAATATCGAGCGACGTTAAGGTTTAGCCAGCCGACGAAGGGTTACTCCGTGAATACCTTTAACTAATCCTTTAGTGTGAAATGTGTTCCCTTTTTTTAGTGTTTTTTTGTATAGAAGAGAAAAAATAAACAAAAAAAACTGTCTGTGTATTTTACTTATTTTTGACTTAGAAGGTTGTGGTATATGCTATGCGAACATATAACACGAGAGAGTAGTGAATTCACTTGCAAAAAGTGAAAAATTACTCTCAATTTGGAGTGAATTTGCTATAACGTGCCACAAAAATTTGTGAATCCCCATATAGAAAGAGTAAAATAACTACTGTTTGGAGCGATTTCACCTTATTCGCTACAAAAAAGTGTGAATTCGCTCGTAAGAAATAGTAAATTACCCTTTTCTTGTGGCATATTATGTCTATTGAACACAAACATAAAGTAAATTCCCTCCAAAAGAGTGTAAAATTAGTGTAAAATTTTAGAGCGAATTCACTCTTATTTTTGCCATCCCTCTTTGTTGAGATTTCACTACAATTATTGTAGGTTATCGGTTTCCTACATTAATTGCAGTGAAATCACATTAATTTTTTTTAGAGTGTGGCTTATTCGATTCAGAATTTGGTCTCGATCATATGCCCTTAAGGTCTTGGGGGTCTAGCATTATTATTTCACCTTGTTAGAAACTATGTGACAAACTTAATATACCTCCTATCCTATGGGATGGAGTATAAAAACAGCTGTGCCGACAAGGATTGGAATCTATCTTCGAGTGCAGTTGCGCCGAAGGGCCTGGGAGTAAAATACTGTAAGAAAAATGCAGAAAATTGCGAATTAAGCCAATTATCAGGATCAAGAGAAACAACAAACAGCTGTAAAAATGGCAGGTTAGAAAATGTTCACTGAGGCTCAACCCGTTGCTTTGATTATCTATGGAGAAACATATTTAAACCAACGCATTCAAGCATTTCCAACGAGCACAATTAAAAGCATCCTTGCCGAAGCAGGGCTACCTACAGTGGAAGAACGTTATATTGAAGTCAGTGCCAAACTTCTACCAAAGCTTACCTTTCTAACCGGATCAGTAATCGATAAAGATATTATGCAGGCTGTTTCTCATAAACGATCCCAACGCATTCGCTCCACAATCCACACCATCTTGGACCTCGGCAAAAGTCTGAAACTGCCATTCTAACGCCACAATAAATATTCCCCATCGCACCGGCCCTGGTCCTTAGATAGCACCTCCATTATTCTCAGCCTATGTGACCTTAAAAAGCAGAATACCAGTGCAACAATATACAAGCAATTTTTTATGGAAACTGTATCACCGCTAACAACAAAAGGTTGGAAACTTTTATTTCCAGACGGCTCAAAAACAGAACATAATACTGCCTTTGCAGTTGCTTCAATAGATGGCAACATATTAGTTCAAGGTACTTTTCGGAATCCTTTGAACAATACCGCTATTGTATCCCAAATTAGGGATGCTCTAATAGCAAAAACATCCAAACTTAAATTAATATGGACTACAGGACACGTTGGAATAAATGGCAATGAACTGGCCGACAATGCTGCCAACAATGCTCACTTGGCTCCAGTATAAATGTTTGATCGATACTCCCGGGAAGACCTTCAACGAGTGATACAAAACAAAATACATGAAAAACACCTCCAAGAGTGGACAGAGTACCAACATCACTACAAATCATTCAACTCTAAGAAACACCCTCCGAATTATCCAACAACCGTACCGAAAGAATGGATAACCAATTTCGTTCGCCTCCGACTGGGTCATACAACCTTAACACACCAGCACCTCCTCAAAAAAGAACCACCTCCCACTTGTCCCACTTGCCAAAGCAACCTTACATCTAGCCACTTGCTGAGTTCTTGTCTACTCTCATCAGACAACGTACTTCAACACTTCAATCATAGCCTTAACATTATGGATATCTTAAAGGAGACCACCCAGGCTAACATAGAAATTATAAATAAAATATTATCTGTACTTAGAATGTTTAATATTTCACTTCTTACCAAAGAGCCGATAGTCTTTCGCTGCTAGTGCTCTTTATTATAAATATTGATAAGAAATTTTAATTTGTTATTGATAAGAATAAATAAATAAATAAATAAATTAATTATAGGGGTCCCGACCCATGGAGGGTCTCTACCTGGTTCACAGTAGCCTTCCATCCTCTACAATCCTGGGCACGCTGCTTCCAGTTGTCCAGACCAAACGGAGGTTCGGTCTTGTTTTAAGTAGCTATTTTAATTAGTTGCCCCAATATCAAAATACTGGGAATGTGGCAGATTGTTGGATGTTGCAAGTTTGTATCATTTATCGGGTTCTTAATAGACTCTGTTGTAAATTGCAACGAAGCAGCCATTAAGTCCTGAATTTGACCCTGATGTGTCAAAGCTCTAACCTAGTCCTGGGAAACGCTGATGTTGCTTGGTCTATTAAAACTTTCCCAAGACCTCCAAAATCAATTATCGCGGCTCGTTGCGAACCGGTGACGACCTCTAACAGATCAAAACGTCAAAAAACACCACGCCACTCAGTTAGACGTGGTGTAGTTGCGCAGTGTTTGGGGTTCCACACACTATACACGCACTTCAAGATTTTGGCGAATTAATTAACTCCAGACAACACACCGACCGGTGTCTGCACCGGCTTTTGCGTCGAAGCTCTGTAAAACACTTGCTTCGATCCGCAGAGCGCACAACTCACACCTGGAACGCGGTGCGTTTTAGAGCCAGCATTGGCAGATCTGTGTTAGGCTTCAGCTAAGTTAAAGCGGCTTAGTAATTTATCGCCGACAACCGCTTGTACTAATAACTCGAATGCTATTAGTGCAAGGAGTCTTTACTCTATGGTGGGGGGTGGAAAAATAAACTTAAACGAGATTATTGTAAATTAGTCACCGACACCAAGTCCACTTAGTAAGTCTGTGTGTCCATTGATTTATGCGTTGTGCTTGGGAGGAATCCTAGTGCTGCCAGGCTTGAGTTGAGATCTCGTTTTGGACTTAAATGTCGTCTGTACACACTAGTATTGGTATACGCAGAGTGCCTGTCCAGCGCTACCGTGCGCACCCAGCTGAGGATTTGCATTAGTATCCGACTACTGACGAATGAAGCAACAGCGGTGAGTGCAGTGCTAATCCACACTGAGAAATACCTGCGATCAATAAACCTCTCACCAAGCGCAGTATCCAGTCGCAGTGCTGTGAGTACTTCATTTCGTGCGTTCTTGTACTGTGAACGGACACTTAACATTGCTTGCGTAATGTCTGTCAATTTGTATCCTTCATAATTAAAGGATGGAGTGCTGCGTTGTAGAATGGAAGCATGTGGTGTTGTAGTCGATTTAATTCTGAAGTGATGGTTTGTAGGATAACGGATCTGGAGAGTAAATGGAAGCATCGTTGCGCTCTTACAGACAGAGTTTTCAAATAAGGTTGATTTGAAGGTTGTGTAAGGACACGCGTTAGGTTCACACGCACCTATTTGACACGATCTGCTATATTGTCCCTCCATTTAAGTAAGGAGTTCAATATAACGGCCATACATCTAACTGATGATCACACATTTCCTGTTAAACAACAAGACTTCCGTCTCAGATGAATGCATTCCCAGTCGTTGGTCCTCGATCGCTGAAGGTTGTTGGAATTCGGCTGGTATCAGTCTTGTCACATATCGTGTGCATATGCGATCACAATGAAGCCTTCCTTCTCTAAAGCCTTTAACAGTTCATCCGCATTGCCAGGATCCATATGTGCAGACAGGACACCCCTTTGTGGTGTTCCTCTGCTGACTTTTCGACTTTTCGGCATACTTCTTCTGGGTAGCAATTGATGCTTTGTATGCCTAGCACGAGCTCGATGCTGTCGCATAGACTAATAAAGTAAGGCACTCCTTGTACTTACGCCAAGGATTTTTCCACTACCGCCAGCAACAAGCTTCGCCAGCCAGCTCTGTCTCTAGCTAGCAGTCTTCAGTTTCGCACGCGAAGTTGGCTGAGGTCCCCTTCCACTTGCGTGCGCCACCTGAGTCTCGGTGCTCCTCTACCGCGCCGTCCCGCGGTGTGGATTCGAAGATTTTCCGGCCGGAGCGTTGGTGTCCATCCGCTCTAGATGACCCAGCCATCGTAGACGTTGTGTTTTGCCTTTTCTCGTTTGCATTGGCCGTCAACAGTAAATCCGTCCGAATCCGAGGCTTGTTTCTGCTTCGTGACTGGCGTTTCTTTACGTGGCCGGGAAGTCACCCCAACGGCACGGCCCCCAACCTGGAGGACCAGATCCTTTGCTTAGCTTTAAGGACGGAGAGCCGGATAGCCCGCTCCTTATAGGCCTGAGCTCCGAATACGTCGTAGTAGCCCATATAAGGTGTTCACTAAGTAGTTCGGCCTGACTGGAACTATGGACGCCACCGTTGATTCTATCTGGGGAATTCCTCCGCTGCCGTCCGGATGCAAGGAGAAGTGCCTTAGTGGGAACACTTCTCCCCCCCTCTCTCGTCTGCTACCCCCAACAACCTTCCAAGGGGATTGGAACCCAATCTCCAGTTGAGGTACTAGGCACCCGGTGTTCACCACGGGGAGGTGAGAGTAGGAGTTGATAGACAGAGGTGGGTTTAGAAAACCTGTGGATGCTTGTATGCTCTTGAGTGCACATTTCTATCCTTTGACCACCATACGGAATGACAATCAAGGAGAATTCCAATATTATCCGCGCCAGGTTCTTTGAGGGGAGCGAATGGGTCTAATCGCCCAGACCAACCTTTTTTGATCGTTCATAGCCTTTATATTTTCTTCCGAGATCGTCCTCCGAGTGTCTTGATCAGAGTAACTGTCGTAATCTCAGTAGGTATTGGTATAACATTGTAAGTGGGTTTCTGTAAATACATAAAGCGTTTCCCCGTCAGGCGCCTCATCGCTCTTCCTGGGTGCAGACATCGGCATCGACGCTTTGGAGAGGACTATATCCTCAGTCGAGACGCTTCAATTGATTCGCAGAAAATTTTCATTGATTCGCTCTTCTTGTATGTTTCGTCCATTGAATGGGCCCTGCTTGAGCAAGGTTTCATAGATTTAGACCGATCTGTTGTTTAATTGTTAGATATCTTCTGACTAGGCAGGATATAACAGGCCGCTGCAGTTCCTCATCGAACTTCTTTCAGTTTGCATTTCTTCGGATTTTTTTTTTTTAAACCTTCCTGCCTACTTGTATCTCGAAGTGTAGCAGTAGTTTAGCAGTAGTGTGAAAGCGTTGCCTGCATGGATCTTCTAGTTTGTTACTTAAAGACAAGACGTTCTGAGACACAAAAGTTGCGCCTTATACTTCCTTCGATTCTCTGTAACGAAAGTGGGATCACTTTCCCTGTTACATACTAGAAATTTGGAGCGAAGGAAAAAAGCAAACGAAACCTCTTTCTTAGCCTTAAATCAGAGCCTAAGACCAAATTTTCCTAGTTTAAATCAGGACGTTGTTACTAGTGCCCTCATAGATTCCGGGAGGATCGAGGACTGATCTGCACTCGAGGAACTCGAGTAACCTCATGTTGGCTGTGGTAGCCTTCATGTGATGCAGGTTTATTTGGACTATCTTCCTCGTTTCCTGTATTCTCTGCCTCCATCACTCTGTCAGTTGACTGGGTGCCTTCGGCAGTTGGTCAAAGGATAGATATGTAAACTCAAGTGGATACAAGCATCCACAGGTTTTCTAAAACAACCTCTGTCTTTCACCTCCTACTCTTACCTCGGGTGCCTAGTACCTTGACTGGAGATTGGGTTCCAACACTTTTGTAAGGTTGTCGGGGTTAGCAGACGAGAGAGGGGGGATGAGTGTTCCCACTAAGGCACTTATCTCCTTGCATCCGGATGGCAACGCGCGGAGGAATTCCCCAGATGGAATAAACGGTGGTGTCCACAGTTCCAGTCAGGCCGAACTACTTAGTTAACACCTTATATGGGCTACTAGGACGTATTCGGAGCTCAGGCTTATAAGGAGCGGGCTATCCGGCCCTGCGTCCTTAGAGCTGAACAGAGGACCTTGTCCTCCAGGTTGTGGGTCGTGCCGTCGTGGTGACCTCCCGGCCACGTCAAGAAACACCACTTACGAAGCAGCATCAAGCCTCGGATTCGGGCAGATTCAATTTTGACGACGAGTGCTAACGACGAAAGGCGAATGAAAACACTTTAGGCTGCTTCGAGAGGAAAATTCGTCGGACGATTTACGGTGCCGTCTGTAAGTAACAAGTTTCTGTTAGACTTGGAACAGAAATATTTCAAAGAAAAATACATTCATTCTACAGTTTCGTTATAAAGCCTGCAACAGGAAGCTTTATAGAAGCAACAGTTTTAAGTATAAGCTTCGGTAAATTTTGCAACAAAATGCTTGGTACAGGTACAGTGATACTGATACTTCCATACGGCCTTTAAGAGGTAGTTCGCATTCTGCACTGAAATTCCGAAGTTGCCTTAAGGCTATGTAGAAATAGTAGACTTCCTGCAAATTAACAGAGGAGATTAAAAGAAATTTCTCCCTCTATAAGACCTTGTTGCGGCTGCTTTAAGGTTTTTTACAAATTGTGTCTGAAACATTTACCTCGGCAATAATCCACAGGTACTTTAGAGGCCTTATAGAAATAATAGCCTGCCAAAATCTTAAATTAAAGCCTTATCGAAGTGAAACTATTACTTTTGGGCGCTATAGGGGAGATAGATCTCTCTGAGCGATAGAGGACTTTGGTTGGCTGTCAGTATCAGAATGCCAACATGTATTGCTTTGCCATTTCAAACAACCTCTTTTCACTAGGCCACGGTGGTTACTTTCGGGAGCGGACCGCGCGGACCCTTCTTAGTTGCCGGAATCAGTGGAGTGTTCAGCAAGGACCCGTTGTTCCCTTTCCTTTGTTTTCTCCTCAGTATCGTACGGTACCAACGGTAGGACGTCTTCGTGCCCTCGCCACTAAGCGTGCCCTCTTCTACGTTCTTGTTTGTATTTTTGTTTGGTGACAAAACTTAGTTCCTACAAAGTTTCCGAAAAAGTGAGTATGACCGGAAGGGTTGGTCCGCACCTGAGGGGCTCACACCGCATCACTGTAGCCTGACTTTGGCAGAACGGGACTATAAAAAAAACATTTTAAATTTTTTAATAAGCCCTCGCCTGACCTCTCGCAACCATTCAAGCTGTGTGCGTTTAAGGACCCACAATGTATTGGTGTATGATGTAATTCAAGCTGATCTTGGCCCTAAAATAATACAAAAGGCTTTTAAAAATTTCGCCTCTCGTGTTTATTTGTGAGTTATGAATTTTTTAAGGTTCTTTTAACAAAAAAAAAAAAAAAACTACTACGAACTTCCATTAGGATAGCTCTATGGTCTGCCTTGGCACTCATGATTTTTTTTTGCGAAAGCTCTGGTTTAATATATTCTTACTTCAGGTCATCCGGAGTGGACCTGGGGCCTCAGCCAACAGATCTAGCTAGATCTGTCTCTAGCTAATCATATCCAGTTTTGCAGGTGAAGTTGCCTGTGGTCTCCTTCCACTTACCGTCGCCACCTGAGTTTTAGTGTTTCTCTCTCTACTGCACCGCCCGCCACTGCGGTGTAGATCGGAAGATTTTTCTGCTTTTTCAATGTTAGCTTCCTTCAATGTTAATGACAAACTGTCCAAGAAGAAGACGCATGCAAATCGACGAAGCTGAAAGACTGTAGCCCCATTTCATAGTCCCTACGGCTGTGCCCTTAGAAGGGCAGAAGAGCAAAAGAACAACTCCCTAAGGATAAATGATGATGTTTAAACTCCAATAAAAGTGAAAGCCCCCAGGTGCAACTGGTACAGGTACCCAAATTACTAAAAACCAACATCTGACACCCACCTCCCATATTATAAATATGGTCACTAATCTTTCAACACAGTATTGAGAAAAATGTGACTAGGTAGTTCCAATCAAACTGATTGGCATGTTAAATTGTTACGAAAATCGTTGTCCCTGATAAACCCTGAGACCACAACACATTGTAGCCTCTCACGATCTCATATCAAAGTGCTCCAACTGGCATGGCAGTCATTTATCGACTACCCTCATTACAGTCCAATCTTTCCTCGTGAAAAGCACATTTTCCACATCGCGTTCGTCCCGATTTGAAGATCGAACGGCATAAACACAAATATGCCAGACGCATGTCCGTCGCTTGATAAATAATCCCAGCTCGCTACCGTGCTCGCCAGCTAATGTTTGCATTAATCTTTTTCGCCGTTTCCTCCTCTCGGTATGGCGTTGGACGCGATGTCCTCGCGTCGAGGCTGGCTGGCTGGACGTTTCTGTAGCGCAGCCTTCTTATGCCGAGCCAATCGATTGCATTAACCAAATTACAGATGAATTGAAATTTGTCATTTGTTATTATTATTGTGTCGATGACATGTTCGTCGTTTGCATTGATCAGAGACCAGCAGCTTAAGCACGGGGACATCAGACTTCCTCTACTCGGGTACAAGACCAGTGGACAGGTTCTGCAGAGCATTATGCCAACCAGCAGCTCTTGATGCACGCATTCTCACCTGAGGAGATACACTGGAAGGTTGGTGCAGCAAACTTGATGCGAAAAATTGGACTGATGCGATTGGGATGTGAAAATGCGCCGCACCTAGTTGTTGAAGCGACTGTGGGTCTGTCCGGCTGGACGACAGATTTCTGTGGGCCTCAATGAGTATACAAATGGAAGCATAATTTTCCTTGTCTTTATTTAGATGGCTACTTAGTTTATGGTGTTCCATTGGGCCTCACGATGGGAGTTGGAGCTGCAGCCGTATTCAGTGTCGGGTAATCAGTGTGCAAGATGTTCCAGCATTGAGATGTATTTAATGTGTTTTCGCTTGCAAAGGATTCGCTACTATTTTGCCATGTGGGTAGGATGAATGTTTTTATGGCCGACATATGATTGAACTGGGGATTAGCTGTTTGTTTTAGGTTATGAGGGTTTGCTACTATAGGCTTATGGGCTTTCACTTTAAAAGTGAAGAGCAGGAGTGAAACTAGCGAAATTAAGTACATACTCCTACCCATGTAAGTTTAGCGCACATTTCGATTGTTTTACGATCGAAAGCATTAAATTTGTTTTATAAAAAAAAAGGGTCAACCTACACAGCATGAAACGTTAGATCGCCCGCCACCTTCCATAACTTCGGTTCAAAGTTTTTAAAAGAAAGTAAGTAACAGAGAAAGTCTATTGCCGACAGTTAAAAGACTTCATAAGAATAAGTTAAATTATTGTACTATACCCAGTAAGGAAGAGACATCAGGTAGAGACTGCAATCAAATCGCTAAGGCCGCAGGACTAGGCGGATTTTCAGCTGAAATATTCCAAGCACCCCAAACTCGTCGATGGAACTTTTGCACCCCCTCTTTTTCCCGAGGAGTGGACAAATGGATGAGCATCAAGCTTCTGAAAAAAGGAAATCTTACTGAGTGTGAAAACAGGATAGGCACCTGCGTAATATCTGCGGCTAAGAAAGCGTCAAAAATTATGTTACACCGACTGAAAGACCGCATCTTGAACAAAAGTTTGATACAGAACTGGCAGGGTTCCGAAAACGTTCTTTGTGTTTCGATCACATGAGTGAATCACAACGAATTTTCGTTTTCAAAATTCAGATCACCACTTCACCTGCTGAGATTAAGAAGGCTCTTGACAACGTCAACTGAAAGTTTGTCTGGCATACTCTCGTAGAAAATGGGATTCCAGAAAAGCTTTAAGTTATCTATCCTAAGTGCTACCCACAATCAATTAAAGCGCCGCATTTTGCATGCGAAAATTTTCGAAGGCTTTAAGATCAAAAGTGGATTAAGACAAGGCTGCATCTTGTCACAAATATACTTTTGCTGCTGGTGATATAAGTGATGTAAATTGTGCAACATTGGCCTCGGTAACGGAAGAGGTCAAGAAACTCTGAAAACTTCCTTAAAACATTTTTTCGGGGGAGAATGGCGTTTACTGTAGGAAGTCTATTATATCGGTCCCGGAAGGTATGAGGGGCAGGTTGATTGTTCACCTGCCAGGTATATAAGCTTATTAACCGGGGATAAGGTACCTATTCCCCTTTACGTCGAGTCTAACAAGATTCTTAGAAGATCTATCTATCTATTGCCCCTCAAGTAAGAGTTAGTCTCAAGGATTGGAGAGTGCGGGGGGTAACCGATTTCCGTAAGGACCCTTGCAGGATGGTTCTTAGCTAAGACGCTGATGTAATGTAGCCGTTTCGGTGTTTGCTCGTACCTCAAGCGACTCAAGCCAGAATTAACCTTGGAGGAGGGGGAAGTAAGCTAACTCTTACTTGAGACGTAGGGGAAATCGAAGCGGTATGAAACCGCATCAGGGGGAATATTTACCGGGATTCCCATAACAGCGGAGAGATGAATTCAACCGAAGCGGCATGAACTGAAGCGGCCCTTACCAGGCCGGCCCTATTGGGAAGACTAAGGTGCAGGGGGGGGGGGGGGGGGGGAGTTCGAGTGATGGGGGATATATGGCGCTTCACTGAAGGTGATGTCTCCCCCATATAGAGGGTAGGGATATATCTCCTCCTCCACTCTCCGTCCATGCAGATGGGACCGTAATTCGTCCGAAGAATTTTTCTCTCGAAGTTGCCTAAAGTGTTTTCATCCGCCTTTGACAGGGTCCAAGCTTCTGCCCCGTAAAGTAGCACTAGGATGATGAGTGTCTTAGACATGGACAGTTTAGTTGCTGGAGAGAGGGCTTTGCCACTAAATTTCCTTCTTACCCAAAGAAACAGTGATTGGCAAGAGTCTTCGTTTGATTTCAGCGCTGGTGTCATTTTCTGATTTGATAGCGGAACGCAGTTAGACAAAGTCCCTAACTACCTCAAAGTTATAGCTGTTGATGGTGATGTTTTGTCCAAAATGTTAGTATTGGGTCTCTTTTCTTGATGACAGCATAAACTTGGTTTTGCCCTTGTTAACTGCTTAACCCATATTCACCGCTTCCGTCCCAATACTCATGAGGGATTCAATGACATCACGTTTTGTATTAGATAAAGCTCATTATTCTCTTTAAATCGAGTCGTGCTAGATCATTAAGACCATCAAAGAAAAATTTCCCTACAGTTTTCCTTCTCAGGAACAATAGATGGGGCAGTTATACAGAAGATGAAGTTTTATCCTCTTCCTCATCTCTCCAAACTCTGCAGAAATCGTTAAAAGGAGCACCAAGTCTTCTGGCATTCGTCCTACGAGACGGGCCTGATGTGGGCCCCAATTATCTTTCTAAGACTCAGCCCATCAAAGAAGATGGGCCTCTCTGTCTTCCTACGATCAAGTGCTGGCCAGTTTTGCTTGGAAGAGAGACATGTGTTGATGTTATTCAACCAGCTGTAGCTTTATCGAATTTATGGGTGCTGCCGGTTCTGTTATATGAGTCCGATTGGCATTTGCTAGTTTTTCGGCTCTGCAGTTTCCTGGAATATCTCTGTGGCCTGAACCCAGCACAGGGATACGTCGCACCTTATAGAAATCTCGTTGAGAGATTCGCCGCATTTGCTAACTTGGATCGTCTCGTTGTCCATTCCAAGGCTTTTATTGTAGCTTGGCTGTCTATTTCGAAAACAGCGCTGCAGTCTATTTAGTTAATTGAAAGCCAGGTCATTGTTATTTCTGCTTGAAAAACACTACAGTGGTCCGGTAGGCGTTTGGAGATAGGTAATCAGGTCAAGAGTACTGAAAAAGACTTCTGCTCCTGTTCCAAATGCTATTTTTGATCCGTCTGTGTAGATTTCTATTGTAGATGCATTTAAATTCTCACCTGACTCCCAGGCATTTCTGCTTGGGAATTTGGTCTTAAATTTGACATTGAAGTTGAAGTAAGGGACAACGCAGTCCGAGTTACCAAGGATGGCATCGTAGCCATTCAGGATGCTTGCATGTCCCATGTTGTCACGAACCAGTTGCAAAGATTCCCTTACCCTAGTGCTGCTTTCGCTGCCATCACCTTCCCAAAGATGTCAGCGGGAAGAAAATGAAGCATTATGCCAAGAGCAGCCGAAGGAGTTGTTCTTAGAGCACCTGTGATGTCTAGGATAGTCTTGTCTAGGAGATACTAGGATAGTCTTTCAACTTTCTATAATATACCAATATATTGCTACTTTTGTCTAGTGCCTTCCACCAGACTAGTACTCCATACCTGAGTATGGGCTTTACCATTGCCGTGCATGTCCAGTGCTCAATCCGGGGTTGTAGGCCTCAGTTTGGGACTCGGACCTTCCTGCAGGAACACAGTGCAATCGAGGCCTTCCTAGCACGGTCTTGTATATTTAGTTTCCAGCTGAGTTTCTCAGCTAATATAACCCCCAGGTAACTAGCGTGATCTAAAAGTATCAGTTCAACGCCTGTGCTACCATCCCACCCTTTTGACCTTGAGAAGGAAAACCCTAGGGGAGTACTTATTCGAAGATTAAAACGATCTAGCCGCCCTCGATTCAAAAAAGCGAATGAGTTTTCGGTGAACCGCACTCTTCTTCGGAATGGTTCTTCACATTCAGATTTCCTGCAATAACCTACAACACCTGATAAGTCGCAAGTCATCAATATCACTCCTTCTGGCTTTACCTCTCCAGCCTATATGAGAACACCGACCTAAGCTCCCCCTGCTATACGGGTTAATGCCGCACCTGGTTCGGCAGTTTTCTTACCTATCCCATTCCCGAGGCACGAGTTTACACCGAAATATGGTTGCCTCGCCTAAACTTCTCGGTTAAAAATTTTCGTTACTGGTCACCACATCCTTTTGTTGACCAGAGTCTACACTGAGAACGGTTGTCTCCACTCTCAATATATTGTAAAAAGGCGACAAGAAATAAGACGAAATGCAGGAATCACTGAATGCACCTAACGATTCACTTTACGAACACACCCACTCGATTCACTTTTCGAACGCACCCAATTGTCATTCCCGAGAGCTGACAGCAAACTGATATTGAAGTTAAAATAAGCGGAAGAGTACCAATGGAAAATTAACAATTGGGAAGTATGGAATGTCCTAGAAGGTGCTTAATTTGTATAAATGCACCGATGACAGGCTCGTATGGGACAGTTTTATTTTAAACGTTGACGTGTGAAAATCGACAGTAAAATAGTGATTGAAAATAGTAAATAGTGATTGAATTAAAATAAAGTGTTGAAATTTATATAAATAGTGAAGTTGAATTAAGTGTGATTTGAAGTTAAATAAGTATTGTTTGATAAATAAATTGTTTCATTGTGTAATTGCAAAAGTTAAATTCAGTTTTATTCGACGAACCCCAGGCCAATCCGGCACGTATTCATACCGCAACCTTTAATCAAACCTCTTACAGGTTCATACTGAAAACGGTTGTCTCCACCTTCAATTTATTCCTTGCAGTTCAGATTTATACCAGAGCTGGTCGGCTCTACCTCTCCAATCATTGAGATTAAATCATAGCTTGGCCTCATTAAGCCCCGGTTGACACTGATAACGCGTGACTTTTTAGAAAGTCCTTCACTGGCTACCATTAAGCTGTCATCAATGGTTCACACTGAAGCGGTTTACCCTATCTAATCACATTCATTAGATATGGTGCTGGTATACCGATTTTTTCCAAACAGTTCAGACCTGCTATGCCTTAAGAGTGTCCTTGTTGAGCATAACCTAACCTAACCATAACCTTACCTAACCTAAGCATGGGTCGATTTTTGATTGCACAGATCTGTGACACCAGAAAACCTCACGAGAAAAGTCTAGTAACCTTTCTTTAAAATTCTTCGCGCACTGAATCGTGGTGCTCACATGTTGTCAAGTTTCAAATGCAAGACTTTGACTACGAGGAATTGATTATCACATCATTGCGTTTCACGTATCGTATACTGCGATTTCGCTGGTTAACACAGTCATTCATTTAAAAAGGCGCCCTAAAGCTCAATTTTCTACTAATATTGGGATTCTACTTTAAACTCCTCAGAAAGCTCACTCAACGCCGTTACTTGTTGTCATTGAATTTAAGCTCGTGGGTAAGTTCGATCGTGTACGAGTAGGGGGCCGGCCAAGTTGTACCTACAAAAATTTCGCTACGTTAAAGTCTGCAAAAGGCCAAGTTCTGGTGCACGACCTGAAATCGACTGCCCTACATAGGTATAACCAAAGGCGTTATCGACTTCGGTCAGATTTTAACCCGGGATTGTTTTCGTTGTGGAGTTATTCTTTTTTAAAAACGTAATTAGAAATGCTTAGCTTGATGTTACCAACTTTAAATAACTGCAACACCTGGCGACTACTTTCAAATCAAATTTGTTTTTTTTTATTATTATTATAAGCCGACAATATAATAAATATGTGTATATTTTTTAACAAGTAAGTTTTTCTTTTTAAAATACTATTTTTTCTATTTAAAAAAAAATCTATTAAAATTAGCACCATTTCTTTGAATAAAATAATTTTTCACATTTTTTTTTTCGAATGTCGAATGATTGAAATTTGTAAATGGAATGATTTTATTGATTATCAAATTTTTCCTTAATAACAGTGTTCATAATAGTACCGAACTGCTTTACAAGCACAAAACTACATTTTCTCGCCATATTTAAAAAAAAAACTCTATTTACACTATCAAAAAATTTGCTAAATTAAATCTAAAAAAAAAAGTATTGCAAATTACACAACTATATTTCTAAATATTTTATAACCTCTTACGCAATAAAATTATGCAATAAATAAAATATGTATATTTATAAAAAAAAACTGGGATTTTTGTTTGTTTCTTTGTTTTATTTCCTTAAAGACGCCTTTAAGAATATATTTACTGGTTTTCAGATATCTGATGTAATGCCATAGTTTACGATTGTAAAATTAACTGGTAAATATAATAAATAAAAATAAAAAATAATAATAAATGTACAAAACGTTTTACTGGCCTCCTAATTGAGATTTTCGTTCTTATTCTGTAAAAATAAACTGATGTAATTGTAAAAAAAAAATAAACAAAAAAAATAAAACAACACATAAAATAAATTTCTTAACTCTAACCTATCCTGTATAAACTGTTTGTTTTTGTTTGTTAACTGGCTATAGTATACTGGCAATTAAGTTCCGTTTTCGTATAAAAAATATATACCTACATAATATCATTGCCACGCCTCCTTACGGCTGGCTCTACTGGCTACAAATACAAAAAAGTTGCTATCTGTTAATAAATCTCTAGATTGCTCCCAACATTTTGCTAACTACAATAAATAATATAGAATCGAAGATCAGTGTGTTGGATTGAAGATTTGTTTTTAGGTTTCTTGATAAGATAAGAGAGAGATAGATGATGATGGATGTCATGTCAGTGTCGTCGCATGTGCAGTGAGAGATGATCGGATCGGCTAAACGAACGCGTGCATAGTTTACATCGGAACGGCTTCACGCCGGTGTGCTTGCGGAAGTGTCGAGTAAGTTCGTCGGATCGCGCGAAACGCCATATACAGCCCTCCCATGTGCAAACGTATGGCTTCTCACCTAGAAAAAGGGAAGGTTTCACCTAGAAACAAAGACAAAGCTGTATTCGATTGCAACATACCCGTGTGCGTCCTCTTGTGGGCCTTCAGATGGGAACTTTTCGTATAGACCTTATCACAACCTTCAGTGTCGCATTTGTGCACCTTGCGGTTTTTCGAGAGATCACTTCCATTGGCACTCGCATCGTCGGCCCGGCTGAAGGCGCCGCTGCCCAGCATCCCGCAACCACCACCCACAATACTGCTGAAGGCGCTCTTTCGATTACAGCCCGCACTGCCCGTCGACGATGTGAACGAATTGTACGAAGGACCCAGGGCTTGCGAGGCCGCCGCCATTACTTTCCACGGCGACGACGATCCACCCGACGAGGGTGTAACCGAGCTTAGTCTACTAATGGCAGGATTCGAAGTTGGACTACTGGTGTTGTAGGCTCGCGATGCAACCGGTGTTATCGATAGCGCCGGTGGTATCGCCGCTGATCGTGGTGAGATCGGTGGTGGTCGCTCAGAATATTTGTACGGATTCTTAAAAAGACTCAATAGGCTGAATTTTCTGTCGTAGTCTTGGAAAATTGATCGCGATGCTGCAGCAGCTGCGGCTGCTGCCGCTGTCGACGAGGTCAATGATGATGCTGTCATGCTGCTATTGTAGCCATAGTGATTGTTATTCGCATAGTTAAGGTTGTTGTTATTTGTTTCGTCCTTGAAGCGGCGGTATGTGAAGAGAAATGGTGAGGCCGCCAACAATGGTGGTATTGGTCGCTTCGATGAAGCCGTTGCAGACGAAGAGAATGCTGACGATGTGGGCGAGTAGCTGTGCAACGCCGATGTCGATGATGAGAAAGTTGATGCTGATGATTTGTGATGCACATGGTGATGAGATCCTGAAAGATACAAACAAAAAGTTAATCTGATTACTTGTTCAGCAGTAGGTGGAAAAAACGCTTTAAATAGGTACTGGCATACTGCAACTCAAAAACATTCACCAAATGTAAAACGAATTTTGTTGTAAATTTTTGTAATTTTTCACGTTTCAATATTAACACGGATTTTGTTAAAATTCGGCGTTGATGAGCAGGTCCTACACAACAACACCTAGAAGAGTTCCCTCTTTTAGTCAAGCGAATGAGGCAGATAAGAATATCAGCAGCATAAAATAAATTCGGATGATTTTTCCATTTATACCTGCCCGGAACGATATGCAACGACTTAAGGTGTAAAAGACACGTCTTTCGTTTCACAACTCATAAAGGGTGATTTTTTAGCTGGTTTGGTTTTGGCAACACTGGTTTTGACAGCTGACGTGTGTTAAGTACCTTGTGTCACTGTCAAACAGCTTCAGTTTGGTTTGCAATTTAACCATGGATCGTCTTACAAATGAACAACGCTTGCAAATTATTGAATTTTACTATCAAAATTCGTGCTCGGTTCGGAATGTTCATCGCGCGCTGCTTCCATTTTATGGTCGGCATTCTCGACCTTCTGAGCAGTCTATTCGGAAGATTGTGACCAAATTTCGCACCAAATTTACTTTGTTGGACATTAAACCACCAACACGTTTACGTACTGGGCGTAGTGAAGAAAATATTGCGGCCGTATCAGCTAGTGTGACAGAAGACCGCGAAATGTCGATTGGAAGCCAACATCCATGCATTCATTCGTGAGATACCGGCCGATATGTGTGAAAGAGTATGCCAAAATTGGACTCAGCGGATGGGCTACCTGAGACGCAGCCGCGGTCAACATTTTCATGAAATTATCTTTAAACATTAAATTGCAAGGTTCAAACTATCGATTAAAATAAATATTTCATTAATTTTTTCGAATTTTTTGTGTTTTTTTTTTTTAAAAAGTTCTCAAGCTCTTAAAAAATCACCCGTTAGTACCAAATGCAGGTACCAACTCTGTCTGGTACTTGCACTTATTTACTTACAAATTTCCGACCAATGGATAGTCTCTGCAATCTCTGAGAGTCTTTTCAATCGCACTAAAAAAAAAACTCTATCATGGCACTATGGCGCTGAGAGATGATGCCAATATCGTCGTATAGTGTCATATCCGTGTTAATCTTTGGCGTCTGCACTTTCATCTGCGGAGAACTAGATTAAAGGACACACATGTAAAAGCCTGCAAAAATGGAACCAAAATGTCTTGCACAGGTATTTGGAAAAGTTCCGAGGAGTTCTTCCCAAACTACATGTTACTTATAGGGCTCCCGAACCATGGAGTGTCTCTACCTGGTTCACAGTAGCCTTCCATCCTCTGCGATCCTGGGCAGGCTGCTTCCAATTGTCCAGACCAAGCGCTCTGGTATCCGCGATGGCTTGGTTCGGTCTTCCTGGTCGTCTCGAGCCTGGGGGCTTGGATTCGAAGACCCTCTTGGCTGGAGCGTTGTTGTGCATTTGCTCGACGTGACCGCGCCAATGTAGTCTTCGTGTTTTGGCTTTTTGAACTACATCCAAATCTTGGTACAGCAAATAGAGTTCGCGGTTATATCTTCTTCACCAATCGCCCTCCCCGCACCCCGGGCCGTAAATTCGCCGTTGATAACATATACTTGGTCTTATCTTCATTTACTTACAGGCCAACCAAATTCGCCTGCTCTTCAATCGTCGTAAAAGCCTCTATCACGGCACAACTGGAGTGGGCGATGATGTCAATAACGTCCGCGTACCCCAGTATTTGCAAGGATCTGTTGAAGATAGTGCCTTCCGTGTTGACCGTTGCCCTGCGCACTATCATCTCGAGAACAACATTGAAGGATGCACATGACAACGAATCTCCTTGCCGAAACCCAGTGCATGTTCGGAATAGTTCCGAGGAGCTGTTCCTAAACTGCACGTTGCACCGTGTGTTTTCTAATGTTATACGGCACAGTTTGATCAGTTTCGGCGGGATCTTAAATTCGGCAATCGCCAGGTAGAGTTCCTGATGATGAATGCTGTCATAAGCATCCTTAAAGTCGATGAAAAGATGGTGTGTCTCGACTTGAAGTTCATTGGTCTTTTCCAGGAATTGCCTTAGTGTGAAGATCTGGTCTATGATCGATCTTCCAGGCCGGAAGCCTCATTGGTAGGTGCCGATTAGTGTGTTGCAGAACGGCCTAAGGCGCTCACACAGTACGTTTGACAGGATCTTGTATATGCCTCGATAGTTCTTGCAAGACATGGGATCGCCTCTCTTAAAGATGGGGCATATGGAAATGATTTTCCAGTCTTCAGACATGCTTTCTGTCACCTACACTTGGTTTATGATTGAGATAATCAACAGATGGTCTGGCTGTTTTGTGAAATCAGATTTTAATATTTGTTTCAAATTTCTAGTAGCACTTTTCTTAAATTTTATTTGCGGAATTTTTAACTGTTAATACGATGTCTACACAAGCCATTAAACTGCAATTCGCGAGATATGATTAAAGAAAAATCCCGTAGTGTGTCCACTGGACAAACATAAGATAAATTTAACACGAACACTCTTTTTTCGTCGTTTTAGCTCTCCAAAGACAGTGACAATGGCATTTCCCAGGAGCAAAAAAGTTATTTCGTTGATAACCTACCAATAAAATCATATTTGTGACAGATCTATCATACGTGGCTAGTTCCTGTTTTCTTTTTCTAGTCTTAAACTGGTTCTAAATGTGTGCGAAAAAAGTAAAAAAAGTGGCAAGGGTTAAAAGAGGAGATTTTCGAGGAGAATTATATTTTATTATTCGCCGAGGGTTAAAATTTGTATGGAAAATCTCTAGATTTGTTGGAGATTAGTTGAAGATTTGTGTAAATTACGGATTTGTCTCCGGTGGAAAAAAATGTAGTACTATTTAGTAATCTTACTACTAAAATGAGAGACCAGTTACAGCTACTTTTCTGATAAAGTAAAATTTTGGAAAGAAGTGTACCTGGCAATAAACAAAGTTGTCGATTTTTGGAACTGGTAAACTTATACGAGATTTACCAATGAATCTTAAGAATATTATCCAGAAACGCCAAAATCTGACTTCAGGACTCCTTCGCGATTCCATGCATAATTTCGACTCGGCCCCACCCGCAAAGCGTAGTCGAGTCGACTCGAACCGCATTTTCATGCGATTGAAGCTGGGTCCATCTCTGCATGGAAACGCGATAATAATAATTGTTTCGTTTTATTCAACAAAACCTCCGAAACGATTTCTTCGCTGTGTTCTTCTTGTCTTAATGTCCTCATATAAAATCTTTAAAATTTGTATGCTTCTGCGATGTTAGGGAAGCCAACTTTTTCGACGCAACACTGTACAGGTCTGCAGCAAGTTTTTATTATTTCCTTAGACGACAACATTAAAACATTAACATTTTGCAAAATATCTACGAGGGACCTAATAATAAAATCCTTAACATAACCTCTAATACAAAACACAGTATTTAACTAACAGAACCGATGGTACCTCAACCCTTATTGAAGGCAGCCATCGATTCCAAATTTTGACTTTCTTATTTTGTGATCATTTGTTTTTTAATAATTTTTACATATCTGCTCGCGGAGCACTTGGTCAACGCTCACGGAGCACAGTTCGGGAGCCGCGGCTGTACACGGTAAAGGTTGATCCCAACGTGACGACGATCAAAAGATGGTGTGTCTCGAAATGAATTGAAATTCATCGGTCATTTTTAGGATTCGTCCTAGTATGAAGGTCTGGTCTAAAGTCGATCTACCGGTTCAGAAGCCACGCTTGAACGTGCCAATCATTGGTGTGTCCGGTGTGGACGACTTAAAACAAACGCACACCACGTTTGACAAGATCTTGCATTCGACATTTTGCAGGTATAATGCCTCGATAGTTCTTTCATAGGTTCGCTATTCTCTAACGATATCGAGCTTGCTGTCATCGGGCTTGCTTTTTGTCACCCACACCACCAAAACATGATAAACGCCTCTCTTAGACTTCTATACGTTCCAAGACAATGTAAAGTTGCTGAAGTCATTATGGTTCCGAAACCGGGGAAATGTGCAAATGATAAAAAATCTTATAGGCCCATATCGCTTCTGCCGATAATATCGAAAGTATTCGAGAAACTTCTGCTGAAGCGATTACAACCAATAATTGCAGAAAGATGCTTGATCCCGGATCATCAATTCCGTTTCAGACCTAACCATTCCACAATAGATCAAGTCTACAGAATAACGCATGAAATTGAAAAAGCCTTAGAAGGGAAAAAAATATGTTCAAGTGCTTTTCTCGACGTATCGCAAGCCTTCGACAAGGTATGGCACGAGGGCTTGAAATATAAGCTACGGCAAAACTTGCCGGAAGACATGTTTAAAATATTGGAAAATTATCTTGAAAGCAGACTCTTTCGTGTTAGGTGTAGTAGTGAATACTCGAGTTTCAAGCAAATTCGGGCTGGCGTACCACGGGGAAGCGTCCTCGGTCCGACCCTGTTCCTGCTCTACACAAGAGACATACCTCTAGATGACGAGACAGTCGTGGCCAAGTTTGCGGACGATACGGCCATCCTGGCAACAGGCGAATCAGTCGAGTCATCAACGAGAAACCTCCAACGAGCATTGGACAGAATTTGTGTCTGTACGAAGACTTGGCGAATCGCTCTTAACGAGAACAAGTCTACGCATGTGAGTTTCACTTACAGAAGGGTTAACAATTTACCTCTGTTCATAAACTCTGCACAAATACCTTATGCAAATGAAGCGAAATATCTAGGGATGACACCGGACGCTAAACTAAGGTGGAAACCACACGTAAAGAAGAAGCGTGACGAGCTTTTCGGAAGATTTTCGAAACTAAGCATACAGAACAAACTTCTCTTGTACAGGCAGGTGTTAAAGCTGTTCTGGACATACGGAATACAACTTTGGGGTTGTACCAAGCCGAGCAACATGTCCATGTTGCAGACTTTCCAAAACAAGACACTAAGAGCAATTGTGAATGCTCCATGATATATTAGGAATAGTGACATTCACAGAGATTTAGGAATAGCTACCGTGAGCGAAGAAATAACAAACTTTGATGATAACAAACTTGAAGACCCTTCGATCTAGCACGAATGAACGGCTTAAGTAGGTGCATTCACTGGATAGCAACCTACCCAATGCGATAAACACTACGGAAGCGTAAACTACTTGTTAAGTTAACTTAGTTGTCACGAAGTGTTATGAGAGAGCGAAAATTTACTACTATGAAGTGCGTTCTGGCAGTTTCACAGTGTCACGACAAGAAACTTTTCGAATTAACCGCGTTTGTAACTATTTTTAATGAGTACAAAATGAGTAGACTCACTCCAACAAAAACAAAGCAATTTTGGCATCGAAACGCTTAGTCCCATCATGTACACAGCCACCTAAATTTTATGGACTACCGAAAATTCACAAATAATATGCGACCAATAGTTACACAAATAAATGCCCCGTGCTATCTTTTAGCAAAGCATTTAGTGGAAGTGTTTAAACCTTTAGCTGGGTCAACGGAACACCATATACAGGATTCATCTTACTTTGTGTCCATTCTGAGTGGTTTAAGACTCGACGCTGATGAGGTCATGGTGAGTTTTGACGTGGAATTACTATTCACAAATGCTCCAATACAGGAAGTTCTCGATGTTGTCCGTGATCTTATCCCAGATTTCGGCATTAACGACAAATACCTGCCACTGTTAGAGCTTTGCCTAATATCAGGATATTTTTGCTACAACAAGCAGTTCTATCTACAAGTAGATGGTGTTGCTATGGGTTTACCCCTAGCCCCTCTTGTGGCAGACTTGTGGATGGAATATTTTGAAGCAAAAGCCCTAAGAAACTTCGAAAATAAGCCGAAAATCTGGCTGAGGTATGTGGATGACACTTTCTGTATATTAAATATCTCCACCATCACGAGTTTCCTAGAACATCTTCACTCGCAACATCCAAAAATCAAGTTTACGATGGAAAAAGAAAAGGACAATTCAATCGCGTTTTTGGATGAGAGAGTTTTAAGGAAACCCGACGGGACTTTGGGACACACAGTTTTTCGCAAAAACACACACACAAAGAGGTACTTACATGCTACTTCTCACCACCACCCGGCAAACCTAAGATCCGTTGTCTCGACACTGTTTCAGCGCGCCCACAAAATTTGTGATAGCGACCATCTTTCCGCTGAACTTGTCCTGGTCAACTACGTACTTAAAGCAAACGGCTATACAAAAAGGCAAAGAATATGGAAGCCAGATTTGCCAAGAGAAAGGGACGAAAGCAATTAAGACAAGAAAGCTTTCTTACCAAACGTCAAAGGTGTTACAGACCGAGTAGGAAAAGTACTCAAGAAATATGGGATAAAATCCATATTTCTACCGCCAAAAAAGGTGAGAAGTTACCTAACGTCGCCGAAAGATTACTTTCCTCTTCAAACGCCGGGCGTTTATGCAGTCCCCTGTAGCTGTGGTTCGTCTTATGTAGGGCAAACCAGAAGGAGTATTGCAACCCATCATGAAAGAATACATCAGTGCGGTGACTAAAAAACAACGGGAAAAATCTGCAATATGTGAGCATATCTTGGATAATCCAGATGAACACCACTGGATCCATTTCGATCAAGCCAAGATCTTAGCTCGTGAAAATAATTACATCCATTCAGCGTACCGATTGGTCCGCGAAGCGATTGAAATAAAACGCCACCAAAACTTCAATCGTGATGAAAGTTTTAAACTTTCGCGTACATGGGACCCCGTGATCAACATCACACGCCCACTCCCAATCGTCCCAGAAACACCCGGTGATGTTGTTAGTACAGTTTGCTCTCAACCACCTTCATGCCAACTACAACAACAAGATGAGTCAGAACCGCCTACGCACCGCTACAATCTACGCAGCCGATCTCAGCGATAACACTTTCATAGCAATTTCCCGGTGACCACGCTCAATGCAACTTAAGCGAAACGCTCGGGGTGAGTCTAGTATTGTACTCATTAAAAATAGTTACTAACGCGGTTAATCCGAAAAGTTTCTTGTCATGTCAATTAACAACCGCGAAAGCCTTAAAACTTATAGTTTCATAGTGTCTCTCATAAATGGATGGTTTTTTAGCACGTAGAAATCGGGCTTAACCAATATCGGCTACTTCGGTATTATATACCTGCTATAGTGGGCGTATTGGTATCTTTAAAAGATTTTGGAGTTTTAGCCTCCGTCCATCCTAGTATTCAAAAAAAAAAAATGGTGGTGTGACTTCTTCTTAGAGCACTGCTTTTTAGTTCTCTTCTCGTTTTGATTCTTCTATCTCTTGTACTTCTTTCACTCCATCTGGAATCGGCTTAGGTGATCTATGATAAGTGATGCCAAAAATCACAAAAATTCGTGACAGCTCTCGATCAATTACGGTCAAAATCAGCTGTTTGCTAGTTTTCAAACTTTCTGGTTACTTGGTGTTTTTGCCTACACTTAGCTCACCATAGTGGATTCCACCCCAGATTCCCACCGCTATTTCAATGAGCCTGCGTTCCGGTTCTAAAGCCAGCAGCATGTTGATTTATAGAAATAGTTTTATAGAAATTTTTTGGCTAGTTCGCTTAACTCTTCGATCCCTTGATCGCAGTTACCCTTTCTCCTCTTTTCTTTTGGATCGATACTCTTAATAGACACTGCTCTTGTTTTATACTTTGCATGCATTGGTATAAAGCTTCTGTCTTCGTTTTTTCGGTGAACGGAATCATCATCATTGCAAGGACTCTTCTTAAGGGGTCGCTAGAAACCTAAAATTGATTCAGTCCCATTTTTAATAGTGTCGCGGCACTGACTCAACTGGTCTGGGTAGAGTGAATGCAAAGCAAGGAGTCTCTTAGCCAAATCGCTCTCTGTACTATGTAGGTAAATATTTAAATAGACTTGTCACCTTTAAATGCGACACAATCTCAAATAGCTCTCTGCGAATTCAACTCAAACCATTTAACACCTCCACCACTCGCTAATTGCAACAACTTCTGGCATCTATTGCCACATCTGTGATCTGTTGACAACACCATTAGTTTGGGGAACAGCACGGTCCGATAAAGGCCTCTCGATATCGCTTATAAAGACATTAATGCGCGCACACAATGCAATTCACGTTGCGGTTGTATACAACACTCCGCACATGGACGGTCTCTCATGGGAGTCGGTTGCGGTGGCGGTGGTGCTGGTGCCATAGCCGGCCAACCGTGGAGCATTTAAATCAATCGCAATAAATCGCCATATGATTATTGGGGGGTACTTGGAGATAAATTATATTCAGTGCCCCCTGGCTGCTGCGCGCCCAAAAACGAAAACGGATCCAGTTCGCGCCACTATTTTACCTCACGAGTGCAGATCGCAAACGGAACCGCTGCTGCACACACAGGCACTAAGTGGTCGCAGCCACCAAACAGACAGCTCTAAACCGAGAGCGCACTGCATTAGCCCGCCAGCGCTGCTGAGCTAGCACATGTACAGGGTAAATTAAATGCGAACTAGCGAACGAGCGCACACCTAAGTCTTTATGTACCTGTTGGCAGATCCGAGATAACCCTTTAAAATATGAGAGCATTTAGATGCCAGATGCGCACGCTCTTGGGTCTATTGTCGCGTAGAGCCGTAGAGGCAACAAGGCATACACACAGCCATTGATTGGAGCGATGGGCGGCCCAGGGGGCTAGATCGACGACGCATCGCTGTGCTGGCTGACTGGACGGACCCATAGCATGGTGGGTCATCTATTAAACTCACACTTTCGACGAAGATGAAAATCAATTTACCGTACCGAGGTGTAGCTGTACCGTAAGCGCTGCACACACAGACAGCATCACACAGCGGGCAGGCCTGACCATTTAATTAACCAAATTCTCACATCCCCCCTCTCCGGGTGGTGGGGCGAAATAATGACGCGGGCATTTCATGATTATAATAATTGGAAAGCACCATACTCTCCGTCTTAATAGTCCAATAAATATTGGCAACTGGGCGCACTGGCCAGGCCAGGTGTTGCAGTACGCAGTTAAACTTCTGGGTAGCCCGGTTGCGATCGCGCATAAGTGAAAGGATGCGTCGCGCAGTCGTCGTTGTCTCTCAACCTTAATCCCTTTGCGAGGGGATCAACAGATCCTTATCCCCTGACATAATACCTCCGAGCAGAAGACGACCAGCCAACCGATCCGACTGATCCTAAAATTGCGCCTAATTGCGAAATGTGATTTCAAATGGCGACAGCTCGATCCACATGTGGATTCTGATGACGATGATGATGATGACGATTGTGGGAATGAAAAACAAAAACTTGATTCATTAGCCGACATGTTCGTATGCTGGTGGCAAACTCGACAAAACTGATGTTCGTGTTCATCCAACGAATTAATCAAAAGATCAATGGAAACATAGAAGCCCGTAGATGTGGCCACAGGTTACAACAGGATAATTGCAATTATCAATTCAAAGTGCTCGGCGAGTGCTCGCTGTGTCTCGATGCGCGTCACCTTACTACCGATGCTGCACCAGGCCGGAAAGATTAAGTGGAGTAGTTTCACACACATGTGGAGAGACTCTGATGATCCCCCGAGGTGAATTCATGTGGCCAGTGATTTGTGTGCCGAGTGCGAGCGAGTAGCGTGAGTCACCCAGATGACGACGGCGGGCAGAAGGTGAATCAGATCTTTGATTCGGGTGTAAGCACAGTGCCTCCGGTGGTTAATTATAAAGTGAGTGAATTCACAAGGGTCTTTCATAACGAAAAGTAACCTATAAATATCGATTACTAAGGAGCTACAGGACAGCCAATCTTATAAATTTGAATAGTTGGCGCATGTCAACTAAGGATCTGAGGTATTTTATGTCCGTCAAGGAGATCTGACTCTGATGTTGTATGAGAACAACACGGGGAAGGTGTCTCATTGGTGTGTTTTGGAATCTTATGAAAATAACGGAAATTTATATTGTATCGGTAGTCTCTAATCAGACTTTATTTTATGGTTAAGATAAGGTGGCAACCACGCAACCGTGAGACATACACTCTGCATTGAAAGCAGCTGAGACGATGTCAGAGAGAAAAAAATTGTTGCAAAAGGATGATGTCGTCTTAGGCTCGCTCTATCTTCCCGAAGATATAGAAAGCCTGGGGGGTGCTTCCCAACGCAATACTGTGGAAGATCTTGAAGATTTTCCACCAATAATTTAGAGTAAACTGCTGACAAGATGCTAAAAATGATGAGGGGCTACGTTAAGAAGCTTCATCGAGGCAGGCCTTGAGTGTGAATACGGAAAGAGAAAAGGTGACAAAGTTAAGGTAGAACGTGCTTCCCCAGTATATAACACGTTGCGGTCCTTTCCACAAATTTCAGCTGGACCGATCAAAAAAAGAAAATGTGGATCTTGATACGTCCTTTGCTTGGCAGACAAACCACTAAGTACACAATTCTTTAAGCCGTAAATGCCGTCAAAAGCGAAAAGGCGACGAACCTTGTGAATGGCTATTTTAAAACGCCTTGCAGACTCGTCACTGAACGAGGAAGTGCCCTTACACTGGCAATATTCGAGCAGTCTCTGAGATAAATGGAGCGCATCACGCATCAAGATTGCTGTTAGGACACCTTAAATCCTTCAATCCTTCAAATCCTTCAAAAAAGCATGATTTTATTAATGGGGGAGGGTCGATACGGGGGAAGACTGGAGAGCCCGGACCCACTGCTTTCAGTCAGAGGGAAGTACCGTCCCTAGAGTCAGCTAGAGAAACCAAAGCGAACGATATTGATATAAGGCGACGACCAAAGGCTGTAGGACAACCCTCGAAGGCTAAAAAAGCTTTCTTGACAAAAGTGTTGCAGCAATAAAAAATATATGACATTCCAGACGTGTTTGCAGCGCTAAATAAGAGGGCGGTTTTTTCTCGAAAAAAATGTGACATTCGGGGACGCTACAAAGATTCGCCGAAGAGGGCGAAATGGATTGCTGCTACCTCAAGGAAGTGCCCAGTAAAGCGAGGGGACGAGGTACACCTAGCTGTAGGGGAGTCCAAGAAACCGACGAACCACTTTAGACATACAACAGTCTAGAAGGCAGGAAGATCGAACAGGTAGAGAAATTTAATGACGAAGAGCAAAAAAACCGTACCAGAAGCTTAATGTAACCTTCGACTAGATGCCCTGGACCTTAAATACGGAAAAGAAGTTGTTACCGTCGGTCGTTTGCAGGTAGTAAGATCACCCTCAAACTGATTAAGCAAGCTCCGGAAGGCACCCTTGTAACTGACAGGGCCAAGGAGCAGAGGCTATAGGCAAAAATTAAGGTATAAATGCATCCATATCACAGTAAGGTTTACACAGATAGCCTGAGGTTGCTCCTTGAGAAGACTTAGCCATTATTCTGAAACCCTGAATCAACAAAAGGAACAGAGTTTTAGGGCTAGTTTGAACAGGAACAGGGCTGACGGTGGCCGAGATTATAGGGACTGACAAGAACTGTTCAGTGATGTCGTCGATATATGCCATCCGACGATGGTACGTATGTATGGTATGGTATGATGGCAGGGTTCTATGAGGGCGCCTCAGCCGTATCTGACTGAGGGAATGTGCTCAAATAAGTGCTGTGATGTTTATACTCATCATATCTTCTGGCGTAGCTCCTCAGCCACTAACGCTAGGGACGTTTTTCTTTGTTCTTCGCTCTAATCTGTAACAGAGGATCCCACCTTCGTCTTAGCGAACAATTGAAACTGAGCTCTGCACTTCATATTGTAGGTAACTGGGTTCAAGGGTCGCGAGAATGTCCTAGGGTCGTGGTTTGTGGGTCGTCGGTCACGAGACTCAGAGTAGAGGGGCGCGATGACTAGAAGTAAATGCATCTAAGACGATGTAGAGGGTCGTGGGTCGTGAGTAAGAGGACCGATGTTAACGGGTTGCTGACTAGAAATAAATGTGTCCAAAACGGATGTAGAGGGTCGTGTGTCCTACGTGGTGGGTTGTGGGTCGTTGGTTGTGGGTCATGGTTCATAGGTTGTGGATCATGGTTCAAGATGGGTCATGGGTCATGGGTTGTGGGTCGTGGGTCATGAATCGTTGGTTGTGGGTGGTGGGTCGTGGGTCGAGGGTCGTGGTTCCTGGGTCGTTTATGGGTCGTGGTTTATGGGTCGTGGCTTATGGGTCGTGGTTTATAGGTCGTGGTTTATGGGTCGTGGGTCGTGGATCGTGAGTTGTTTGTTTTGGGTCGTGAATAAGAGGATCGAGGGTTCACGGGCCCCTGACTAGAAATAAATTAATCTAAAACAGAGGTAGGGGATCTTGAGTCGTGGGTCGTTGGTCGTGGATCGTGGGTCATGAGTAATGGGTTGTGGGTCGTGGGACGTGAGTAGAGGATCGAGGTCGCGGGTCGATCACTGGAAATAAATGCATTCGAAACGGAGGTAGAGGGTCGCGGGTCGATGACTGGAAATAGATCTATCCAAAGCGGAAGAATTGCTGTTTCAGGAAAGAGCTAAAACACGAGGAGACAAGCTTGGGTTCCATGCTCAACTGGAAGGAGTTTATAAAAGTCGCATCAAATAGAGTTCTCTATCATGCCAGCCGCAGAACGTTCGGCAGCACTCGTGGACTAAAACCGGACATGGTACACTCATCTGTAACCTCACCAAAGTCACTCTCTGAGGATCACATCCGCCCATAGCATTGGAGGTTCTACTCGGACTATAGCAGTTCTGGACAAATGTTTACTTCAGCAGAAAAGCAGCTTAAGCTGCTATGGGTTAAAGAGAGTGACTGAACGCTAGGGCCTCTTTGTAATCTCGGTGGTCTCACACTTCTAAAGACATTCAAGCCTCAGAATATTTACCTTTGAAATTTGCCCTTAACGGAGATCCGATGGAGGTCCGACGGAGATCCTCCATCTGCATAGACGGAAACTGGAGGAGAAGCTATAACATCGAACTGTACGGGCTGTACAGCGACACGGACCTAGCCAAACGAGCCCAAATACAAGGGCTACGATGGCTGGGTCATCTAGAGCAGACACTAACGTCCTGGACCGGAAAAATCCACCCCTCAGGGATGGCTCAGTAGAGAAGCACCGAGACTCAGGTGGCGTACGCAAGTGAAAAGCGACCTCAGCCAACTTCGCGCGCGAAACTGGAGTTTGTTGGCTGAGGCCCTGGTCCACCCCGGACTGACTGTGGCGCCACCGTAAGGATATACGATACCAAAGTACTGCTTCACAAACTGACTAGGATGCCCATCGGAAAAGGCACAGGTCTCATCTGATTTGTCTCGTGACCACAGTTGCTCTGACATCCACTCCTACCTTGGGGTTAGAGACAATTCTAAACCTTACGCCTTTAGATCTTTTCATTAAAGAAAGCGCTGCAAAAAGTGCAATAAGACTTTAAATCACAACAGGCAATTGGAGTACAACATCCACAGGACACTGGGTTGCTGTGTAGGTACAAGTGACCACATAACGCCTTATCCATTCACATTCCTAGAAGAGGAGACTGGATAACGTTGTAATTTACTCCGAGGTAGCAATCTACACAGATGGCTCTAAATCAAGTGATGGTAATGGAGCAGGTGTATGTTCTGAGTATCTCCGTATCCTAGGAAGCAGAAGCTAAGCTGCAGTATCTTCTAAGCCGAAATTTTAGCAATATTTAAAGCCGCCGAAAAGGACAGAGTATTCGAACAATCACAGGAGGATGTTTCCGTACACGTAGACAGCCATGGAGCCATTAAGGCCCTGGCAAAACCAACAGTAAAAATGTGGTAGGACTCCGTCACTCAGAACTTAATATGTCGGACAGAGCCTCAGCAAGTTTAACAGATCTTCGCGAGGATTTAGAGGGCTCTTAGTGGCTGAGGAAAATTAGAAGGGATGACTGAGAAATCGACGTATTTTCGATATTTTGTTCAGATAATGCATGGGTCTTAAATGACTGCGCCTAATTGTATATATTGTATAACTGCTGAGATTTAAAATGCTGCCAGTGCAATTATCGAAACAAGAAAATTGCTGCTACACCTAACCTCATTATATTATATAAAACCATTTCTTTCTGCCACCAATAATGGATAGAGATTGAGCAAAACCCGCAACATTAAACACATTTTTAAGTGTGAAAAGAAAGGAAGTTTTTTCACTTTAACCTATACCCCAGACTTCAGTTCGCTAATACGTCTTTATGGCTTTAGCAAGCTATAAACTGTTAAGTGCGATACTAGAGCAACATTTGTGGCGTTGCCCAATCCATAGCTTCCAGCATCGAACCATTCACTTTGGTAATAGATTCCCGCATTTAGTACGTGCTACTACAAGTTAAACTTTAAAAACAAAACACACTTTCCACGGAACAGCATTCCAAGGATTAATGTCCTGTCCTTTATCATCCTCACACACTGCCGTGCGATTATTTTAATTATTATGATTATTTCGCTGTGCTGTGCTGCAGTTGCTATAACATTCGCGCCACAACATTGTGTTACATAGCATGGCCCAAAGGTGCCATAAAAATCATCATCGGCTCGTAAAATTATTAAATATGGACACAGGTGCTTGTATACATCGCGCATCGCGAATCTTGAGCGCACGCACACCTTATAGCTTGGGCTTTCGAGGCCGATTATCACTTTTCCTAGACGCGACTCACACTTAGATAACGGCCGGGCCGGGTTTTGTTATGTATTACTACTTGGCGATAGGGTGACGGAAAGCGCGAACCGCGACGGTGCGTGATCGTGAGGTGTTCAAAAAAAATCATACAAAATCGCGCGGACGCACACATGGAAAGTCGCGTCGCGTCGCGTCGGTCGGTCGGTCGATCGGAAGACTCTGCGGCATCAAACTGTTGATTGAAGTAATTGCAAAGTGAAAATTACAAATGCCAAGTTGCGAATATAAATCGCCGCTGGATGATGATGGTGCGGTGGGTAGAGTCTGCGGCTGCTCCACCTCAAATGGCTTTCGAATGGGATGCGAATCGTGCTTCATCTTCATGGATAATTTATTTGAAAGCAAGACTTATTAATGCGTTATAATCACACCAAACGGGCATTAAGTGCGTTGTGTTTAGCCATTTTGGGTTGTTGTTGTTGTTGTAGTTCTACTGCTGCTGCAAAGTGTGCTTAATTTTTTGTATAGTTGTGTGCTTTTCTAGGAAACAGCCAACAAATTTCTCCGATCGTTGATTTAACGATGGCCTGCACGTTAAGTGAAAGGAGTGGTGGCAGTTAAGCTAAGTTCTTTTCCAGTTTTGAGATATGAAATATGCCGTTTCATCGACAAGGTTATAGGGTGGTTCCACATGATTTTTCGCGGAGAAAAGTTAAAGATCTACGATGATAAAATAATAATAATACCTATCTCTGGGAGAAGTTCGCAAAAGTCTAGTTAACGAAATTAGGTAACCCACATCATTGTGACATAGCTAAAATTTGAAAAAGTATTTTTTTTAATTAGAAGTGGTCGCATATACAGGTCTGTAGTGAGCGTGTCTGTGGGCGGATTCAGCTAATTTTCAAACTTGATCTGAAGGACCGAATCTTCAACAAACCCACCAAATTTCAGCTTTTTTAAAATCCAAGGCTAAAATTCAATTCAAGGTGTTTACATATGAACAGGCGGACTGACGAACAGACGGACATGGCTTCATCGATTTTCCTATCGGTCACATTCATATCTCTAAAAGGTCTTAGGGGCGGCCCGTTCTCAGTAAAATTGAGAACAGATCGCAAGGCTGGGCCGTTGTATAAAGTCTGTTTGAGAGATATGTTTTTCATAGTTTGGTGGAACTGCTTTCGGGTCGCAATACGCAATGATGTGGAAGGAAGTATTGCGGTTGATCGTTTGAATTGGAATGGTAGTCGGTCTGTTCCATGTGTTTAAGCGTGATATATTTCTGTCGTAAAGTCAATGTATTGTTTTTGGAATTATGAATTTCGTAGGTGCCTTCTTTCCAGATAGTAAGGCCGTATAACATTCAGCGCGAGAGCGTCAAACCAGAGCGACAGCGACAACACGAGACCAGAGAAATCGTTTGTTAATACACAATGAGAACGAGAAACCGCGACGACTCTTTTGACTGCACAGTGACAAAACATAACATATTTCTAAAATTTCTCGACTTTATTGCACATAAATAGTTTATATTTCACAACAAGCTTCAAGAAAAAAAATGCCTATCCAACTCACAACACCGATTGACAGAATAATCGTCAACCTCCGCGAGGGTTTTTCAATTTTTCGAAAAGCCTGGTGAGCGTGACAGCGATCACGCCGCGCCGGCATTGTACACCACCCCATATATTGTCATTGATTGAAATTCATTTGACAGCTCGCCCGAGACCCTCGCTCACTCTCTTGCTCTTTATGTGAAACAGCCATAAGGAATCTTTGAACCGCTATTTCTCTTGAATAGCGTAGATTTTTCGGATTGTTTGAGAACGGAGGGGCAACAACGTACCGTCTAGACTGGGTTCTTCTGATAGTTTTTGTAAATATTTCCTCGCACTGTTTTTCTTCCTTAGTCAATCGACCTTTGTTCCAGAAGGGCTCCACCAGATTGTCTAGGCTTTCAAGGTTCGGACCGAAAGTTTCCATGCCTAGACCGCAGAGTCAGTGTCGAAGGAACTCCTGTGATGGTTTTCCCAAGCACAACTCAGCCTAGTAGGGTGTTTTGTAGTGTAGGACCTGAACTGTTTAATTTGATTTGTCGTACAGGGAGAAGTCCTGGATACAACTCCGCTCCGATAAGCAAACCAATGTATTCAGGTTGATTTAAAGCTCTGCCAGTTTAATGTTTTGAGGCTTCTTCCAGAGGCGGGTTTCGATAAATTGGCTTGGCTGTTGGCTGGTTATCGTATCAAGCACAAAGACTTGGAGTCGTCCAGTAAAACAAGTTGCGTTGGATTGCAGAGAAATACTGACCGTTTTGATTATTTTCAGTGGTTGGTTCCCAATTCGTAATAAGCTGTAGTTGTTTGATGGCTAGCCTCGCGGTAATGAAGCTCATTTGCCGAGGCCGGAATCAAGCAATGCTCTTGCTTTGACCGCACTGTTGGTTCGATTCAGTACCTGAATCACAGCTGTTCCTAGGAGTACGTACTTCGAGGCTAAAGAAGTTGTATTGGTAGCTGAGAGCGTTGTCTGGTTGTCTATTGTTGGAACCTGCTCATTGTGATCGTCCTGAAGCAATGTGTGATGAAACTTGGAGCATTTGGTACAATGTTTGAGCTTCGTGTCCGAGGAGTAGACAATTCGAACATCGGCTAAGAGATTTGACCTTTTGCAGCCTTTCCTGTCGTGAGAGCTGCAGAAATTTAGGACAAGTAAATATGCAACGCTTTTGTTGTCCTGATGTTGGGCATTGTCCACATGTTGGGTGTGTTTCCCTTGACAGTTGCAAGGGCTTCTCTTGGTTTCCGATGCGAGTTTCAGTTGCTGGTTTGGTTGCCTTGGTTCCCAGGGCTTTAAGGACTGGAAACGAGCCTCGTGGCGCCACAGCCTGGGGTGGAGCTGGGCCTCAGCGAACAAGCTTCGCCAGCCAGCTCTGTCTCTAGCTAGCCGTCTCCAGTTTGGCACGCGAAGTTGCCTTAGGTCCCCTTCCATTTGCGTGCGCCACCTAAGTCTCGGTGCTCCTCTACTGCGCCATCCCTGCGCGTAGATTCAAAGATTTTCCAGGCCGGGGCGTTGGAGTCCATCCGCTCTAGGTGACTCAGCTATCGTAGATGGAAACGGGCCTCTAGGAACGACAAAATGTGCGCCAAGGCTGGTAGTACCTTTGGCTGTTTGAGTGACTGTTCCCAAAGAGTCAGTGTCATTCTGTCAAGTTTTTTGAGCAGAATATAGAGGAGAGGAGGATCCCAGTTGCTAGTGTCAATTTGAAGGCCTTTTAAGCTAAGAAGGCACCCCTGAGTAGTGTAGTGCATAGCTTGGATTGCGATTTGACCTTCGTTTTGGATCGCGGGTTGCATTAGCGGTTTATTAACTTGCACCGTTACTAGTAGTCTAGGATTCTTGTACCGGTCAGTGACAATCTGCCACGCTGCACTGCGTAGTTATCGTCTGAGATGGTAAAATGCCTGATAAGTTTCTTTGCCTCTCCTGTTAAAGTTTTTTTTTAGGTAGAACAGTTTTTAGCAATTCGCGAGGTCTTTTTATGAGCAAGTTCCGTAAATAGGTCACTATACTGCTTCCACTGGGTGTAGGCTCCATCGAATTTAGGAAGCGTAATATTTGGCAGATTAGTAGTTGTCTTCGGAATATTGACCGGTGGTGGCGAAAGAGACTGGCGCCCAGCCAGTGGCAGAATAGGGTGTGATCTCTTCCAGCTTTGTCGCCAGATTGATAAGATACCTTTGGACGTGGTCTTCTATCTGGTAATATTCTGCCATGTTGTATCCAAATCTTGAAGGATCTTCCGTTAGCTCGCTGTTAGCCTTATGAGTTCCTTCAAACTCGGGTCCAGTATTTGCCGATGGTGTTTAACTATTTGTTGCACAAGTCGAATGTAAGCTTGGGAATGGGCATTGGAACGGGAATATTTGGATTGCGTATAATGTGTTCAAAAACTGCATTGGGTGCAGAAACAGTACTATTTTACGTTAACTCAAACAGGGTCCAAAACGGCATAATCTTTCTTCTTCTTCGCAACGTGTTTTTCTGTATTCACGAACTTGCTTAGAAGCTTGGGTTACTTATTTTAATTTTTTCCTACTCTCCTATTTCAAAAATGTTTGAGTTCATTCGCGGTATGCTAACGCACAATAAAAGTAAAATCATAGTCCTCCTGAAGGTAGGTACTAGCCATATAGCTTCCAAGCGCTTCTCGACACTGAGAACGCCGGTTTCGCTTATGGGGCATCGTCCCTGGAACTTTTTTTATAGTGCCAGCTGTAATCACAACATTATGCTTATATTTATGCCTGATTTGGAACAAAAACAAAGAGTTGCCAAACTGATCTCAAGTCTAAATCGGGCCGTCGTTAAAAGCATTGAATCAGTGTTTGAATTGAATCAAACGAAACACTGGAACCAGTGTTTTAAGCTACGACCTCCCATAACTGCTGTAGTATGTCGGTCCATAGCTTAGTTGTTTGCAACCTCAGATCTAATGAGTTGACCGGACTTCGAAATGGAAAAATCTACGATGAGAGATGTGATCAATGGCTTACATTTCCAGAAAAGAGAAATCACACACACACACACACAGTTGTCACTGACGCGGTGCCATAAAGACAAAAGTGAATGTTGTCGCGTCCTAATTATGATGCCACCGCAATCGAACACAGATCAGCTTCACGGATCTGAGATGTCAAGCTTTTAATAAATGGCCCCAGCGAGCAGCACTGATGTAGTCGCACATACGTATCTACACAGCCCTCGGAATCAGTGTGGATCACATACACAAATCGGCGGGGGATGGACACCACCGAGGGGGGATCCCATTAACCATAACATGCCATGAGAGACTCACAATGTACACAACACCAAACGTTATATTAGCATTGCAAAACTAATCGACAGCAATTATAATTATTACAATTGCGCTTACCTGCTAGGTATAAGGCCTCTGATGATAATTGAAATTCATTAGGAAAAAAAAAAATTAAAACACCGAAGCATATCAGCGCGATCCACAATCGGGTGGTAAGCCATACGATAATCTTGAAATTTGCATGCGACATACTCGAGTCTTGTCGGCTTAATCTTTGGCTTATCCATTTTTAAATACACGCCAACGCGCCGCTGCAGAGGCTACTAAACGGAGTGACTCTATGTAAATGTAGCTCCAAAAGTCAGCCCGCTTAACCTCTCTAAGTGGTGTCGGCGAATATTTATTGCGATTGGTCGCCCGATCACGATATAGATTTCGATGATATTTTGTAATGTCACAATTAGAACACTGAAAACAGCTGCAATTGGCGGTGGCGTGGAGTGCGGTAGCTGCACGACATTTTGCTGCACCAGCAATGCATGCAGAGTTGCGGTTGCATATAAAGACACACACACTATAGCCACGACGGGAGACGATGTTTTGTTCGAGAGATCGGCAAAATTGAGATGTTCCTTTGCGGGAATTCGCTGTTAAAGGGGCTTAGAGTTTGGCATCAGGTGCAGTGGGGGCCAGCTTATTTTTAAATGGCAGAGTGTTAAATATGAGGCAGACTCGTGAAGACATCACAACTGTGCATATGGAACAACGCTTTTGGTTATTGGTTATAACTTATAAGCTTAACCTTTTCAAAACCAATTGCGACTTGAACTAATTGAAGTGATCTCAAGTGGATGTTTATGCATGGCAGTTTGTAAGGATTAAAGAGACCTTTGGGCATTGATTTGTGTTCTATTGAACGTGCCCGTTCAAGGATGCATTTTTATTTCACCTAAGTATTTAAAAGCTGCTAACTGCGACTTTTAGCTTTAGAAGCGCTGACTGAACGCTCACAGGCATGCAAACTACAGATGTTCTTATACATAGTTTAAGGGACCTACAATTTCTTGCTGAGAGGTCTTTTATGACAAATCATACTTTGAAAGTTTTCGCGGACCCTATCCCCAAGGAGGTACGAAATCTGAAACCAGGACCTCGTGCACAGTAGCCCGACAAAACAAACCACTGTTCCACGCCGGCTCCAGACACAGCTGAACGGTGTTAAAGTATTACCATCGGACATAATCTCTTTAAAGCATGCCTATGGGTGGAACCCATACCGCAATGACGGTGGAAGAAGCGAGGGTGCTTCTTGAGGCAGTTAGGATCAAAATCAGGTGGCTTATACAATTAAAAGCCTCTATAAGGGAAGCCTTATATACATGGAATAGCCTGTATTAAGGCTGCAACAGGCAGCCTTATACAAGCAATATTCTCTATAAAACCTGCAACAGAAAGTTTTATAAAAGTAGTAGCTTCTATGAGGCCTGCAGCAGGAAGTCTGATACAAACTATAGTTTCGGTAAAGCCTTACAGTAGGATTTATACAGGTCTGTTAGGTTTTTACGGAACAAAGAACAATTTCGGTAAAGCCTAACAGGAAACTTTATACAAGCCTGATAGGACTTAAAAGTTTCGGTAAGTCCTCCAAATGGGCTTCTATAAGGCCTTACACACACTATTTAACGGAAGGGGACACAGCCTTTTTAGAACCTTACCGAAACAGAAATGTTACTTGGGAAGCTTATATAGATCTTATAGATATTACTATGCCGATCCTCTTAATGGAGGGAGAGGAGTGGCTTCCTGAAGTATACGCATCCCAATCTGGATCTGTTAGTGTGCTTTGTGGAAGAGGTTCTGAAGCATTATCTAAGTGGGCCCGATTCCCAAGTCCACCGTTTGCCTCTCGAAGGTATGAGAAGGCAGGAAGAAGAAAGCACTTTATTGAGAAAGTAAAGTAAGTTCATGATTTTGAAATCTTGAGATCTTGAGAAACTCCGGCTTTCTCTAAGAGAAAAGAGAAATAAGAGAATCCGAGATTATTTTAAAGTGCTGGAGCTTAATATGCACTTACTCCTCTACGATCAGGCAGGGGAGCCTACTTTCACTGTGCTATTTGCTGAGGTCCTACGATCCGGAAACAAATAACCGATAGAGTATCAGAAACAGGGGATTATCGTCCAGAACTGGGACAGAAACCTCTCTAGGTATTAAAGTTCAGAATAATGCGATCATAGTCTAGGGAGTGAGGACAACTTGCCAGACTGTAAATTTTCCTTTTTATAGACTCTGATAGAGTTATTAACCCAGTCAAAGCATATCACATCTCATGGTTTTAGCAAGACCAAGCAGTGGTACCTGATTTGTCAGCAATCACCAGCCACTAAAGGAATCACCACTAAAGATCTCATATCTTCCCCATTATTTGGATTTCGTGCCATCAATATCGCTGCGATCAATCACATCAATCAATCACAGAGACTACGATACGATCTCTGAAACGCACTGCCTAACGACCGGAGAGGTGTAGATAACAGAGGAGGAGTATTAGGTTCCTGGTAATCTGCTTTCTGGTTCCTAGTTTCTTCCTTCGACCATCACTGACGAATTAATTCTGCGCTCATTTAAACTTGGCGATCTGCTGCGGTAATTTATTTGCCTCTGATCGACGATTTGACCCCTTAAAAAAAAAGTAACCTCCTCAAAATGGTCTATAACAAATGCAAAGTACCTCATCTTCCTTACCGTGAACTCCGTGTGCACAAGTCCATATCTGCTGCTCTATGAAACACAACATATCAAATGACTTCATGCAACAAGTCAAAGTCGATCGCTCAAGCTTAAGCTTCAAGCTTCAAGCCTCTCATCCTAAAGAATAAATAAAAAATCGAAAAGAATAAACATTGCCTCAAGAATATCTCCGAAGGCTTCCAGAGTCCGTAAAGCTTTACTTCAGCTGTTATTTATATATGTTTAACGATTTTGATGGAGTGCATAGTCGCGAACGTCCACTATGAGACGTACGTGAGGCAAAGGTTTTACGCATACAGAGCGATCGTCTCTTTTTGCTACGAGCTTTAATGTCGTTCTTCGGCTCTGAGCTTCTGGCAATGCCAGCATAGTGCGTATCACGAGTAGCCACACCGCTAGTTTCCGTATTAGACCGATTAAATGAGAGTTAAAGTCAAAATAGCTAAATATAGTCAAAATAGCTATGTAATAAGATTCTTATAATGCTCTTTATAATCCTTGAAGTAAAAGCCTTTTAATTTAAAAAGCTTTTAATAAAATCCAAAACTCATCTTAGCGCTACACTCTCTTCTTATAAGTGAGCTATTTTTTGCTTTGTCGCTTAAAAACATGTTTGTCAGATGTAAGAAATATAACCAAGTAGGGAAACTCACAAGCCCGAATATTGTAGTTTTTTATATTTTAAAATTTTTCTCGCTATACGCGTAGTTGCAGTTATACCGATTTAAAAAGAACACCCAAATACTTTTAATCAAAAACAATTCGAATGATAGAAAAACAAATTTCTTCTTAAAGAAAGTTGCGTCACAACTTACATTTGTTCATTGTGCCTGAAGGTTGCCGAACTTGTGAACTACACCAGAGCTTGTGCCCAAATAGTTTCCATGGTTAAAAAGAAGGTTTTCTTACTTAAAAAAGTTAATCTCTCACCATGTGATCGCCGGACAATACGACAAAATTTAAAAATTTTCATGAATATTCATGAAAAAATCAAATAGTATTGCTTCCAGTGACACACTGTAAATGAGGTGACAATCAATCAAGTTTTGTGGCTGGAAAAGGAAGAATCAACCCAATCGAAGATTGCAATCAGAAACGGGTTTCTTGTTATTCTGGGTTTTGTCACACTAGTAAATCCGAATCCGCTGACATGTATATGTAGTGGACTTAGGCCAAGAGCAGACATCAAAAAATGTAGGTAGGTACTGATGAGCTTAGGTGTAGCTTAAAAACCAAAAAATTAAACGAAGGAGCCCCTGTTTTAAGACAATTGGTTTTGACAATTTGTGCAAGTCAGTCCTAGAAAGGTTCGGAAGGAGACAAACTTAACTGGTCTAATTGTATTTTTTTTTAATGAAAGAAATTTTCATTGGAGCACGTTTCTCATTCCGGATGGCACTAAATCCTTGCATGTGCAATCGAAAAGTTTCCCCACTCAGGCACTAAATTCAAGTCATGCACACTCCTCATCAGCCTCACGAATTACCAGTGATTGCTTTCCATCAAAACAAAACACGGTGACAGGCCAACAATACTGATGCACCAACCTTTCTATTCCGAAACACCAACTATCTACCGCAGATGCATCTCCACCGGCAGCGCATGCTGTATGCTCGGCCATACAAAGGACATGAATCACGATCACGCGCACGGTCTCATTATCTCTGCACAATGTTGGGCTACACCCATTCCATTCGCGCAAAGCATTTTGGCAATGAGCAGCTTCATTTTATAGGATGCGCCAGCTTCCTCCTTTCGATTTTCATTAAGGCGAGTGCAGCGGAGCAATAACGCCAAAAACGCGAAGCAATAACGCCGCCACCGCACTCTCACTTCGTGCTGCTCGCCGCATCCGTATGCGCGTCCCATCGCATACCGGCAGCATCTGCGAATGCAATCGAATTTGCTTGCACTGTGCAACAGACCTTCACTGCGCCATCGAACACAGGTTGTACTCCAAATTTAGTAACGATAATTGCAACAATTATACGCGGCTCATAAATGACGAGCGCGCAGCCGCAGCTACCGTAGGACGCTGCCAGTGCCAGACGAACCAACCGACAGACAGACAAACTCAATCAGTGGAGTGGAGTGTGCTTTTGTTCGGCAGAGAGGTCACCAAGATGAGCGAGCTTGCTAGCACACATACCGATGTGAAATGCGATCGAGCGCGAGGACTGGCCAAAACCAGAAACAGAATCGCACCACCATGCTTTATGGTATGGTGTGGGGCACTAAGGAACAAGTGAACGGACGGGTGACGTGTGTCCGCTGATCGTGGTGGTAATACCTATACCTACTCGAGATTTCCATAATGAATTTTAACGCCTTTCGCAAGTAGGTGCATGCGAAGCTGCGGAATCGGATATGAGTATTTGCACTTGGTCGTCGGCGGCGGCGGCGCGCGGAGCTGCGCCCGATAGCTGATGTCGTTGTCGTTGTCGATGCCGTTTTCCGTCATCGTCATCGTGTTTTTGTTGGCAATAAAAGCCATTTAAGATAATGAAGTAATTGTAGAGCCAACGTGCAGAACCGCATAACACTTGTTACTCGGACTGGATAAATAATATATGCGCACCACGCCACGTCGCGCCCGATCGCACGGTCCCGCATCGTCATCTTTCTACACAATTGTTGACCGGATAAATACGTCTTGAGTTGATTTTCCGCTTAAATGAAAAATGATTTTCTGCATGGTTTTATGGATCATTTGTGGACAAGGCTCTAGGTGTTGAGTGCGGCGACCAGCTCTGGGCGCAAACATGGACGTTCATCATCGTGGTTCGTCAAGCAGTAACTTCACATACAGTAGGGGGTCAAGAAGTGCAACACGCATCATGTGTGGTAAAAAAATTACTGCTACGATAATAAGTCAATTCAGTAAGTCGAAAAATTTGTCAGTTGACGCAGTGATTCTTAAGTGGCAAGCTCAGAGATGCCTCAGCAGTGAATGGCTACCAATGTCGTTATACACGTTGACTGCTGATTATACGATGTCAAGGCTGGGCCGAATTTCATTATTTCAGTGACACCTCATCCTGATTCTCTGCCCTCCGGAAATAAATTATAGAAGTAGAAGCGCAATTAAAGCTGTTATCACTGCATCCGTTAAGCGGCAGGTTGACAAAACTATCAGCGATATTGACTTGAGGAAATTTGAAGCAGTCTCCCTCATATTGGGCTGATTGTAGACCTAGTGGTTTTAAGAACCAAACATCCCTATTGAGCCCTACTAAAAACGTACTGGAAAAAGTCGACCAGATGGTGTATAACCTCCGTCAAATCTGACGGCATAGAAACCAGGAAAACGGAAGAAAGAAACTCGTTTTCAAAATTGTGGAATTCGAAGAGCAATGCTTACGGGACGGAAAACCGTGCTGTCGTTGAATAACAAGGCACTGGCGGAACTGCAGGCGGGAGTTAAGATTCTGACTTAAGACTTAAGACTCTGAAAATTCGTACCTTATAAAGTCTATTAAACAAGTGTGTCGTACTTGAGAGGCAACTAGGTACAGACAGACGGGTTCTCAAGGAATAAGCATAACCATAAGGAATGGTTCCTTAAAGTTGAGTGTGCATTTAACATAGGTAAATACCGAAGTGCTGAGTTAGTTCACGTTAGCTGATCCTGATGAAAACGCTGCATTCCAATTGTACAAACTAAGTGCTCTGGCATCCGCAATGGCGTAATCCTTAGAACGAGGGTTAAGTGTCCTGGTTCTTTGGAGCCTGTTGGCTTAGATTTGAACCCCGTGTTGGTAAGGGCGTTATTGTCTATCCGCTCGATATGGCCAAGCTCTTGTAGTCTTCGCATATTGGTTTTTAGCGGTCATCATCATCATCATCATTTTCTATTAAGCCGGTTATCCTCTACAAGGGTCGCGGAGCGAGAGCAGCTAAATGGTCCTTCCATCGTTTTCGATCCTCCGCCACCAACTCAAAAGACTAAGGCGCAATCCCCAGGCGGGACTCGAAGATGTTCTTTACCTGATCCCACACCTGTTTCTTGGCCTACCAGGGGGCGACGCGCTCGCATCTCGCCTAGCATGATCTGTGTAGGAAGTCTGTCAGAGGGCATGCGAACAACGTGTCAAAACCATCGAAGAATCGATCGTTACACTCGGAGAAGTATCTGCTCAACATTAAGATTCCCACGAATGCTGACGTTTTTTCACTCTATCTTTAAAAGTAACACCAGCAACGCACCTCAGAAATCTCATTTCGGCAGCTTGTACCCGCGATCTAATTCTTTCGGTCAATTCCCTAATTTCATGACCATATGGAAGAGTGTAGGAACAAAAACTGAAGTAAAAACTGAGACCATAGCTTTCAGTCCAAGCTCAGCTTTCCTGGTGATTGGTTGGCGCAGTTCTTAACTATTGCTCCAGATTGGCCAATTTTCAGAATAACTCAGTATCACTCCTTACATCTGTCGTGAAAAAGGATGATACTTAAATTTGTCCACCTGTTTCAATGGAACTTTATTTATGTGCAGGGTACACTGCACAGGAGTTTCCCGAACAACCATCACTTCGGACTTGCTCACATTTACCATCATCGCAGCTTTACCACAAACGACTGTAAGCCAATCCAGTGCTCGCTGAAGTTCCTCCACGGATGATGCTAGGATGGCCATATCATCTGCGAAAAACAGATGGCTCATCCTGATGCCAGCCAATATGCTTGCAAAACTCTCCAGAGTTTATCCCGAGGAACAAGGTCATAGGCCTTTTCCAAGTCTACAAGACACGCGTAGACCGGTTTGACATATTCCCAGCCCTTCTCAAGAATAACCTTCAGAGTAAAAAGCTGGTCGGTTGTGCCTCTGCCAGCCCCAAAGCCGTTTTGTTCTTCCCGCAACAAAGGCTCGATTACAGCTCTGGAACGCGCTTCCAACACCCTTGCGAAAACTTTTCCCGGAAGACTTAAGAGAGATATACCCCTATAGAGCAATCTCTCCTGTTCCCTTTTTGAAAATGGGCACTATAACTTCTGTTTGCCAATTGCTAGGTTCATTCTCGCTTTATCAGGCCACCTTAATGACACGTGTTAGCCATTTACCACCTTCTTTACAAATTGCGTTTAGTATTTCTGGCCGGATTTCATCAACTCCAGCAGACTTGCCAACTTTTAGCGATTTAATCGCTTTAGTGACTTCGTCTACTGTGGGACTATTGTCCGCCCTTATCTCGGCAGCAGTGGAAATGCCATCTTCAGTGCCCTGTTGGGTGCTGAGCAACTCCGAAAAGTGCTCTCTCCATCTGCGCAAGACATCGCTCTCATTTGAAAAAAGCGTACGGTCCTTGGATTTTACCCCTTGAACAATATTCAACTTCCTTCCACTGAGCCGGCCAATAGTCTGCCTGAATGTCTTGTTTGCAGATCTGTAATCGTGTTCCAATCTCTCGCCGAACTTTTTCTATGCCTGTTCTTTGGCTGTTCTTACCGCCACATTGGAAGTTCTTCCAGGCTCGAAAACTTGAGTTTCAACATTGGATCCACACAATGTAGGCTCTCTTCTTCTATCTGATGGCTTCTTGAACTTGGTTTTAAACCACGCAGTTCTTTTCTCACCACCCGCAGATACCCCAAGCCTCTTCACTCCACAAACATTTTCTGCAAAAGCGATGAATGCCAATAGAACAGAAACAGCTGCCATTCCTCCTCTACATTCAAAAAGTCAATTGGAATTTGTTCAAACTTCTCCGAAGCATGCTGTGCAAAGCGCTCTCTGAAGTCAGCGTCAGGGTCCTGCTGACTTTCCCATCGTATGCGGGTCACCAATTTTGGTTTTCGCTTGGGTGGCAAAGGAATACTGTACACATCATAAAGTGGTGATCAGTTGACAGCTCAGCTCCCCTGAAAAGTCGAACATCACAAATCATTCTTTCAACGCACGATGGTACAACAACATCCCTCCGTTCCTGTTTTAGTCCGGGTCACCATGCCTCCCGGTCACACTCCACCAAGTACTGCTGTCCATTCCCACATGTGCATTGAATTTCCCGCATGAAGCATGAGACTCTGAAGAGCAGACACTGAAATGGACGCAAAATTACATCCATGCACAGCACATGCACAAGATGCTTAAAATTGGGCAGCAAGGACAAGCCATCAGTTGATAAAATCAAAAACAGCGTATGGCTATCAAGGAGGGATTAGCAGCTCTAAACAACATGGGGTTCGACACAAAATCTTGGGGTCCTATCATCTTTCATATAACGATAAAAATACTTGATGTGGAATCCAGAAATCTATTCCAGCAGTGGCTTACAAAACCAAATAAAATGCCAACTCTTTGCAGTGTGACCATGTTATTTACACGTTTACAAAGTTTCTAAGTTCTCTCTTCTACATGTGGAGTGGTCTGAAAAAGCTCCACAAAATAAGAGAGAAGAGGTTAAACAAACTCAGGGGATTCAACAAGCAGCAGTTCAACAACCAGGAGTTCAACAGAAGGTCGAAGCTAAACAGATAGCCCATGGCTATCAAAATTAGAACGTCCTTCTGGCAACGAGTATGCTACACAAGCAGCAGTGATGGGATGAAAAATGTAAGGACACGAACCCTGATCGATCCAGGTTCTTAGGCATCCCTTATAACTGAGAAAATTAGCCAATTATTGCGGCTTAAAAAGCAAAAGGTACTCGTAGAAGTAAGCGGACTTGGTGTTATTGGCGCAGGAACTGCACGACAAAGTCGACGTCACAATATCTCCACGCTGCTCATCTTAATTCAAACTTCAACTAGACGCCCTTGTATTTCCAAAAACTAACAAGGAAGCTGCCATCCTCTACAACCCATAACCTTACAACAGATGAATATGACGACATAGAATTGGCAGATCCTACACTCAACTTTCCAGGTTCAATCGAATGCTAATTACCTTCGACGGTTTACGGAGAGAAACTATCAATAAGCTGATAGCACATGAGTCAAACTTAGGATGGCTTATTTCTGGTCGCACATCCCCAAAACTGGACAGTGGAAGGTATCAACGGGAGTCCTTCAAGTGATACCTTTCGGTTTAACTTCCATATAAGCCCACCAAAAAAGAAATTCAAACTCTTACAAAGAGAGCGACATTATCAGAAATAGAAAATCTGTTTGACCCGCTTGGAAAAAGTGACCTTTATAGTCCCGCTTACCCGCTAGCTCCTACTCTATGTATCATAACTTTCGGTATGTTGTTCAGGGCTCCTTTCTCTACAACTAAGCCAAAAATAACTCGGTCTTATTTTGGTCTTCGTTGCTTGAACTATCTATCAAAAGAGCTCCGCAGGTAAATCATAAGTGTCGGCGACCTTATTGCTCTTAAGGCTCTTTATGGCTAAGCTTCTTTAATACTACGTAGATGGTGGTGGGACTATCTCTTCCAAGCCTTCGTTCTGGTACAGTTTCTTCTTCTTATTCTTGAACTTCTTCCACACTCTCTGCATGATGAAAATAACACAGCTGCAATTGTTCGCCCAATTGCTCTCTGTGCGGTGGCTAGTTTCTCTTCGCTATTTGAAAGAGCCTGCATTCAGGTTCTTAAGCTAGCAGCCTTTTGCTTCACTTGCTTAACTCTTCGATCTACTCGTTCTCAGACGACGAAAACTAAATGTATTTCTTTTTTTAATTATCCAGTCCAAAGGACTTTGAAAAAAGTCTTCGCGCTTCATATATGAGGAGGACTGCACTGCTACAATATAGAAGGGCGATTGGTTGCAGTGTCCTTGCTGCGGATAATTATCACATGTATTGACTCTGCAAACACTTCTTTAAGTATTGCAGCAATATAAGGAACATGTGAAACAGGAATATGTATAGAATTCATTTGGTGATCGCTATGATCGAAGTGGCTATACCTTCAAAGATCTCTTGCAAGGTTGCAGAGGACTACAGAATTGATTTGTATTCGTGATAGTGAACCAAGAACAGGAGTTTTTACGAAGCTTTTACGAAGCTTCGAATTGCAGGTCCTCTCTCTATGGTGATGAGACTTAATGTTGTTTATTCTTATGGCCGCTACTGTAGCTTAATACCTTTTTCGTTGACCAAAAAGCCTCTCCATTCCTCAGGCTGGCGAAAAAAAAAACAAAAACAAATGGCGTTTTAGCACTCGGGCACACCTCTAGGGGCTAATATACCAGACTTGCCAGTCAACCAGTCGTCGGCATAGCCATCCGCACACTCCATGTTTGTTATAATAGTGCGCCCATACCAGACACCCGGTTAAGCACAATTAATTACCAAGTTTATCATAGACTCGTTATTGGAGTTAATTGCGAAAGCGCCTATTTCAAGTCCCGGCAAATGTGGCAATTAGTCGTTGTTTAGATTAGACAAGACGACCAGTCTCGTTTTGCTTAATAGGTACGCGATCGCGATCTCGGCAATGACGACGAATCGCTGCTCATCAATTTCTGGAGTACACAAAGTGCAATCTGAGGCTTTGCCAAAGTATAAAGTCGGGTGAGCGAGCACATATAGGCTGTTAAGTACGATCTCAGAGGATCGATCACCCGTAGGCTGACGTTGGCTAAAAAAAAAAACGCTTTTTTATGCAATTTAAATGGGGAATGGATAAATTGGAGAACAATTAAAAAGCGATTACGTCTGAACACGAGTACCCAGAAGCAATATCTTTGGATACAAGTGTTTCACAACACAACGGGAGGTGATCTTTTTTTCGCTAATGTTGCTGTTCGAAGGAGACAATCCTCACTAATGATGAGAATGTCTTTGGGGCATGTAGGTACTGCGCTGCTTTCACTCTGGTCGGTTCGCTGCATTCGCGGGTGATAGTTCATTCCATCACAATGCCTAAGGAGCACTCAATTCCTTTGATTTGGATCCTTTTTGTGGGCACTTGACAAGCGCAGTAAAATTTTATCCACAGATCAATGCATAACGTGCAAATCGGACACTCATCTCATAGATCGAACTGCCCGATCGACGTTTTTATAGCCACCATCTGTGCTAATTAAAAAGATTTGTTTCGGCCTGTTATGAGCTACCAAGGCAATTGCTTAAATCCTATTTCGATTAATACATTTAATTGTCTTCAACCGGCGGCGGCAAACTATAAGGATTCCTTTCCGTCTTCGACAAACTCGACTGCGGGATCTGCAAAATTGACAATTAATTGCCGCCTCTGTGTGCCTCATCTCGTGTGGCACGACAAATGTCGTTATCTCAAAAGACATTATCTAGAAATCATGTGGCCGGGCGTATAACTCAGCCGGACTAATGAAATAAATTAGAGAATTCATTTAGCTTAACCTGAGCGGCAGGTATCGGCAACACAGAGGTGCACCGTAACAGCAAAAAAAAGAAACTACTGGCAAAAGTATAATAATTGTCGGCGCATAGATTGAGTGGACCCCGCACCAGCTCTTCAACAAGTGACAATTAATCCTCGCGCTAGTGGACCCTCAGCGACCGGGCATTCCGTGGGGGATAACGGCTGCGCTGCCCCCCGTTAGAATGGCCTACGATCGCAGCACGATAAAAATCTTTGAGGAGGATTCCTCCGTAGCGAGACAAGTTCCCTTTTTTGTGGAGCTCCCATCGCCACTATTGATTGTTGCACTACTGTAAACATCGACAGCGTCAGCGATTTGTGACGACGTTGATTGGGTTTTATGATCATTCCGATGGGCAATAAAAAGAGACCTCTCCAGAAGCTCGGAGCACTCGAGTAAGTGCCACTTGAAAGTTAATTTAACTCACTTGGCATTCGTCCTAATCAGTTGTAATTGCGATTCCAGGGGGCTATATCGCTAACGACGATGCACACTCGTGCAGCACTCATGCAGCACATGTGAATGCTCGTCCATACACTGCCGTGTAATTATATCCGGGGTGTATCGCTGAGAACCTGCCATCGAACAGTGATGCGGGTGAGGCAGAGTTTTGTCCAACATCAGATAGAAGCTGGTTTATTGGGTGCAAACCTGAGAGAACCCCATAAACATTGGAAACTCATTAACCAGTGATCGGAGCCCGGAAGGAACGCATGTCGTACGCGCTCAGGAGCGAATAAATTAGAGACTAACTCATGGTGCACCTCATAAAAGTCATCGGTCTCTCCCGGGGCATATTAATGAACATCACGATGGCCTTGAGGGCAACTCCGCGCTAATCCCTGCTGCACGCCATTGTTGCGAGTTCGAGCGCGCGCACCAGATTAATATGCATTCACAATCGAATTGAAAAATGGCATTTTAAGCTGCACGGTTCGATGATAAATCTGTCAAACCAGAAGTTGGCTGCACATATGCAAATAAAGTGATATCCTCGGCTGGGGGAAACAACAACTCCAGCAACGCACCGCAGCGCGAGAGATCGCGATTCGAGATCAGCTTCCAGCATATAATAACGCGCAGATGTATGGCAGCATCGTCAGCTCGATGCAGTAAAATTAAAGAAAGAGGCGTTTGCGCTCGTTGCATGCTCTGCGTTGAGTTATCGAATTTTAATTTGGTCATAATTCAATCAGCCCACTCTGTGGCAACACACACTTGGATAGAGCCGGGCTAGCGCAGAGTGCATCATCAATTGTCGGAAGAGAAATCAATATTTTACGTGACTTACGTGCGCGATGGTAATGCCGACTAGTACGCTTTACCAAAAAGACGCGCAGAACTGGGTGATTTATTACGCAGCAGCAGTTTGTTGTTGTGAGTCTTTGGCTGCATTTACGGGCAGAGTTTCGAAATTGAATGGGAAAAATCAAACTTTCTAACATATAGGGGCGCAATTGAAGACCGAGCGATCCGCGGGCTCCGGAAAAGAATTGCGCGGACAAATTGCAGCAGCACTTTCCCCACCCGGATTGTGTGTGAATCAAGTCATATGGCACGCATGGGCGATCACAATCACGGTTGCATTTGTACCCACAGCGCATATTGTGTGAAGGATCTCGTGCGACTCGCGTGAACGATGCTTATCTGTTTATGACTGTTAAGTGAAACGCTCTAGTTCGTGCACCCGTTGGTAGCATGCAGCAAACTCGACATCACATGGGAAATATAAGAATTCCGTTCCGCGTAGACGGTGTGCCGACGCGATAAGATAGTGCGACTGCGCACTATCGCACATTTTGGGTGACTTCCTCTGAGAAACTCAGTCGTCGATGGCCTGCAGCAAGTCAAATCTACAACAACAAAACCATAGCGTGCGTGATCAACGAAAATTCCAATACCTATTTCCATCAGATGACTATCAGAACCAAGGACTTCGACCATATTGGACCACCCTTACGGGAAAAGAACAGGACTCAAACAAAAGTCACGCAATCTGATAAAGCATAATATGGAGAAGATTGAAAATATTGTGATAAAACGTCGAGTTTCTAAAATCTGAATGGAAATAAGAAGCGGGACTACGAAAGATTTCCCAGGATCTATATCAGGTTACTTCGCTTTAAACTATCGTTTCTTATGATTTGATTAAACGTACTTCCGTTTGAAGACCAGGTTTAATTCAGCTCTTGCTGCGACAATCAGTTTGACACTTAATGCCTTAAACAGCGTAGAAAAACCGAAGTTTTGTTGTTAAAATCTTAAAACCGAAGGGGATATACCACCAGGGGATATACCACCAGGGGATAATTTCGGAAATGTCGAAAGAAAAAACCGTGTGCGGTTCACCGGCAGGGTACAATCCTGCAACCTTCACAAGTCGCGAGTAAGCTCCACCGTTGAGCTACAGTGAACACGATTGATTTTTCGTCCAGAGTCGACCACCGCATTAGTTTTTGCCTTAGGTATGCTATATTCGTTGCTGTTCTTTGTATTATTTGGCGTGGAACTGATACGATTCATTCAACCCAAGTGAGTTAAGAGGGCTGCACCGAAGAGCTTTCTAAAAGCCTGAACATTCTAACAACACCAGTTGGTTTTTGCCCATACTAGCACTTAATTTTTATATGAAAGTCATGCGAACGATATCTATGAATCATGACTTGGAGACACAGATTTTCAATGTGAAAAATTTTGAAGACGAAGATCACTTCTTTCATACCCATGCAGAACACTTAGGAATTTATCCTTCAAAAGCCCATCACAGTGTTTTGCCAACGTGTTTTCGGGCCAACTTTATGATGCGAATAGCCTGGTGCTCGCAGCTTTTTGTGTACCTTTTTCTGTCTGGCTGCCAAACACTCTAGAATATTAACTCTAAGCGATGCGTCCATCGCCAAACTAATACTTCTAGCGCTCACAATAGCAAATGTTTTATTTGGGAATAGTTAAAGTTTTTATTCTGAGATGTACACCACCTTCGTATACCTTACTCCCTGGATGATATTCAACATCTTTCCTCATCTTTCCTTATTTGATCTGTTAAGAGTCTTAAAATTCCTGCCAAAGTATCTCTCTGAAACTCTTTTCACTATATCAGTTTGAAAGGACTTCAAGGATCCGCAGAAGCCCTTTAGCCCGGAAACTGAAAATATAAGTCCCCACATTTAGCCCACTCATCAAAGTTCTGTTTCGAAAAGTTTTTTTTAACACACAACTCGATACATAGAGCCGCTTCGCTTCACAAACATACTTTGCAGAGACCGTCGAATAAGACATAATTTCGACGGGTGATTGCTCTTTAGTTTTAGAGAGTGTGTATTGTGGATTTACTGGAAAATTTCGGCATCGAAATCGGAATATTTGATGTCAGCTAACTTGAATAACAGATCAATGGCTGAATGTGTGTTCGGTGAGTGTGGTGATGTTTGTATTTTCGCCTTTAGTTGCATCAGGGTGCGGAGTGTATCTTTTGATATCGTGGCATTTTGTCGCCACTTCAAACTTTTATAAAAAGGCGTCTTAAAGCGAGAGAACTGAGCTTTCAGTTAAAAGGTGTTTTAGTAAAAAGGTGTTTGGCTAAGCACTGCGTAAAAACTTTCATTTGTCCTACTATTCCTTAATTTTTTCCAAGTCCTCTGGTATTTTGCCAAGTACCTAGATGGAAAGCAGCATCATTTCCAGAAGGACTTACAGAGCGACGGTTCTGCTTCTCTATTCAGTTCTTTAATTTCAAAAGTAATGGAAACATTGATGAAGAGTTTGGTCGAATCAGGAAAACTTATAACGACCGACAGAATACTGCTTTCGTAGCAGAAAGTGTTTCAATAGCTTATTTCATCAAAAAGGGCAACCATTCCTTGACAGCGATCTCTTTTGTCTTCAATGATTGCATTTGTAATCGACGTGTATTTCACTTTCTGACGCCTTCATCTAAGTGATTTGATTGATTCTGAGGTATTATAAATCTATTACTCCAACAAATCTTTAGTCAAATCTTTAGCAAACACAGTGCACAGAGTTTTTTCTACACGAGCGGATTTGGACTATTTTCCTCCACTTTAAAACCAAAATTCTTGCCTTAATCTACTAATGGTATTTGCATTCTTGAAATAGAAGAGCTTTATCTTCTCGGAACGTGCGGGAATTACAATCCACGATGAAATAATGATAATCAAATTGACGTCGCAAAAAAACCTGTGTAATTGTTATGATTCCTAAAAACCAATAACAAAACGGTGTTTCCACCGGACACATAACCGCAATTAAGATAAATCATCCTTAAATCCCCTCTTAATCACGAGATTTACCATAAGATTATTGATTTCTTCATGCGGAGATCAAAAATTAATCCCGTCTCTTCCACGCAAGAAATCTTAAATCAAACCTTACAGAATTGTATGTGTACAGAACACGTTTTCTGACGAAACAAAACAAACACACATTTTTTTTGACAGCTGGGTATCATCAACCAACATACGCCAAGTTTGTCTCCTCTATTCCGTTGGAACCAATTTGGGATTTACTTTTAATCTTCCTACGTGAATGTGCGATGGAAACACCCTATAAAACACGTTACAACTAAAGATCCCATGCCTAAACAAATACTCCAAAAACCACCTTCTATGCACTTCTATTTACTTAAAAGGTGATAAAAACTCGAACGGCTTGAACATAGCGAGATCGTTAGACTCTTTGGAACATCGACGCAATGCCAGCTAAATAACCAGTTCACTCTGAGTTTTGAGCGAACCATTTTGTATAAGAATTCCTTTTTTTAGCAGTTCGTCACGAATGTGGAACAGTCATCCACATAATATCTTTTCTCCTCACTTTTAGTCCTTAACCGTTTTAAATCAAATTGTATCATACCCCATCTCATCACTTTTCTATCTGACCCTTTCTAATCGCGTTATTATTAATATTTTATGGGTTAATAATTGTAGCTAAACCGTTTTACAAGAATGTGGTGGCAATTTAAAAGAAGAGAAGGAAACTTTAAAGATGCGCTTAAAAAAACTGAGTCAGATATATGAGAAGGCGAAATCACGAACGGAGGGAACTTGTTGGACTTTTGCTGCGCTGATGGCTTGTCCATAATGAACACCTTCTTCCCACAGAAAATCATTCACAAATACATTTGGTACCGGCGCAGTTTACATAAGACATTTTTGATTGATTTCTTTGTGTTACCATCGTGTATTCAAAGAATTATTTGTGATGTTCGCGTTTTGAGAGGAGATGAGCTGTCAACTGATCACCACATAGTGCTGTGCAAACAGTGTTTTAGCGACAGAATTCCTTTGCCACCCAGGCAAATCAAAGACGGGTGACCCACATACGGTGGGATAGGTTGATGCTGAATCTGATCACAGGGAGCGGTTTGCACGTCACGTTTCAGAGAAGTTTGAACAAATTCCAACTGACTGTTTTCATCTGCAGTCATTACCTCTGCAAGAAATGTTGTGGAGTGAAGCGGCTTGGTGTGGCGGCTGGTGTTGGGAAAAGAACTGCGTGGCTTAAGACTTCTGGAGTTCAAGAAGCCATCAAAGAGAAGAAGAGCGCCTATATTTCTCGAGTCCGGTACACTGAGGCGCGAAGAACTTCCAATATGGTGGTCAGGACAGCCAAAGAACAGGCATGGAAAAAGTTCAACGCACGAAAAAGTTCGAGCACGATTACAGATCTGTAAACAAGATATTTGGCAGACTATTCGCCGGCTGAAAGGAAGGAAGTTGAATATCGTTCAAGGGGTCAAATCCAAAGACGGTTCACTTCTTTCAAATGAGACCGCAGGCAAATAGAGCGAGCACTTTTCGGAGCTACTCAATCCTCAACAGGGCACTGAAGATAGCAGTCCCATTGCTTACGAGATTAGGGCGGAGAATAGTCTTACAGTGGGTGAAGTCACTGCCACGTTTAAATCGCTTTAAGTGGGTAAGTCTGCTGGAGTTGATGAAATCCGGCCATAAATGCTCAAGGCAATGGGTGAAGAAGGCGTTGAAGGGCTAACACGTGTCATTAAGGTGGCCTGGAAAAGCACCCACCGATTGGCAAACAGGAGTTATAGTGCCTATTTTCAAAAAAGGGGACAAGAGAGATTGCTTTTGCTTTAGGGGTATATCTCTCTTAAGTCTTCCGGCAAGATTCCCAAAGGTCTTGGAAGCGCATTCCAGAGCTTTAATCGAGCCTTTGTAGTGGGAAGAGCAATGCGGCTTTCAGCCTGGCAGGGGCACAACTGACCAGTTTTTACTCTGAAGGTTATTCTTGAGAATACGTCAAACCGGCCTACGCGTGTTTTGTAGATTTGGAAAAGGCCTATGCCCGGGTTCCTCAGGATAAACTCTGGAGAGCTCTGCAGGACTAGGCGCTGAGTGTCTAGCGCCTAATATTGTCAAATCCCAACATTTTGATGTGTGCGTTGGACTTCGCCTCTAGGGCTGTGTTCTCTCGCCTCTCCTGTTCAAAGCATCATATGGACTGGATGGTGAACCGCTGTCTTGGTGAAAAATCTTTTGAAAAGGCTGGTGTCAGCATGAGCCATCCGCTTTTGGCAGATGATAAGCTATCCTGGCATCGTCCGTGGAGGAACTTCAGTGAGCACTGGATGAGTTTGCATCCATTTGTGGTGAAGCTTATGGGTAGCCTATCCCATAAGCTTACCTTCATTACCTCCGTTACCTTCATTACGATTTAGGATGAAGGTAAACGTAAGCAAATCCGAAATGATGGCTGTTTCCCGAACTCCTCTACAGTGTAGCCTACACATAAATGGAGTCCCATTGAAACAGGTAGAGTAGTTTAAGTATCTCGGGGTCTTTTTCACGAAAGATGGAAGGAGTGATACTGAGTTATCCTGTATAGGGTTGGCCAAGCTGGAGCAATAGTAAAGGAATTGCGCCAGCCGGTCATCAGGAAAGCTGAGCTTGGACAGACAGCAAATATCTCAGATTTTACTTCAGTGTTTATTCTTACCCTCATTAATGGTCATGAAATTGGTGTAATGACCGAAAGATCGAGGGAACAAGCTGCCGAAATGAGATTTCTGAGGTGTGTTGCTGGTGTTACTCTTAGGGTAAAGGAGAAACGTCAGTATTCGTGTGAATCTTAATGTTGAGCAACTACTTTTCCGCGTGGAGCGATCGATTCATCGATGGTTTGGACAGGTTATGCTAGTCGAGATGCGAGCGCGTCGCCCATAGCGCGTAACCCATGGCGCCAAGAAACAGTTGGTGGGATCAGGTTAAGAATATCTCCGAGCCCCGTCTGGGGACTGCGCTGTGTTTCTTAAGTTGGTGGCGGAGGATCGGGAACGATGGAAGGACCATTTAGCCTTCTAAGAAAAGACCCTTCTAAGAAAAGGCGTTGTACATTTTCCTCCATTTCCTTGCCTCGGCAGCTTCTACAAAAGTCGTTTCAAAAACAACCTAGTCTTTTTGCGTGAAGACCTAATAAGCAGTGTCCGATAATTAGTGGAGCTGAAATTTGACTTTGTAAGTAGACTCCATCGTCTGGCAGTCTAGTAGAGTTTTAAGCGAGCTTGTCAGCCTCACAGTTTCCCATAGTTGTATCTATGGCCTGGCACCCATTAGCACAGGCGGATGTGAAACTGCGTTCAAATATTTTGTCAAGAGATGTGCGAAAGTTGATAGCTAATTTAGAGTTTATAGAGAACGATGTCAGTGATTTAATTGCGGCCTGGGTTTCCGTGAAGATACAGATGCCGCTGGCGGATATCACGTTCCACTTTAACCAAGACAGGGCTTCGCAAATCGCCATTATTTCTGCTTGGAAGGCGCTGCATTGAGTAGGTAGTCGAAGAGATTTATTTAAATTAAGACACTCAGAGAATACACCACTTCCTACACCATCTTCCGTCTTGGATCCGTCTGTGTAAGAGCGTATGGCGTTACGAAAGGTATCTCTGCCTGAGCGTCGAACTTGCCTAGTTGTAAGGGCTGAGTTAGCCTCTAGATGAGTCGCTCCACCCCACCCGTCCTTTCCTTTCCCTTTCCTCTTTCAATATTCTTTCGACCCTGTGCGGTCAACAGCAAGAACTGCTACGAAGCAGGAACTTCAGCGTCTGGTAGTGGTGGGGTTGTGGAACTTCATGGCCCCTTCACAGCAGCTCCAACACGAGCTCTACGCGCCCCAATGGCAATATCTCTGCCCCCAGAACATCTCGAGGTGGAAGATAGCCTCACGCGTTCCAGCAAGAGAGTTCGCTAAGCACATGCGGGAAACTACCCGGACTCTGAAAGTCTTTGCAGATATTCTGGAGATGGACAGAAAACCGGCGCAAATCGCTAAACTTAAATGGGCGGAGAAAATGTTGTCGCAAGGTGACGCTCATAAGCGATGGAGGTCGGAGGAAGATACCGATTCAGTATCTAAGCGTCTTAAAGTGAAGAACACCATCACCTTACCTAAGACGTCCTCCATCACACCTCACAAGTCTTTCAGCGAGGTTCTTTAAGATTGTATTGTGTTTGCTGTGATTGATCGTAGTGACCTGGATGCTTAAATAAGGCTCAAAGATAAAAATATTTTTAGTATATAAAAAATCGATCAGTGGTTACAAAGTCAAACTACCAATGTAGTATTTAAAAAGTTAATTTTAAATATTCTACCTCAAACTAGCAAAGACAAATCCAAGCAATGCATTTTAACCGACAAGCACTTTTTGAGCACTTGAGAAATTAGGTCAACATATTCCCATGGAACGCAGCAAATTCGTTTTTGTTGAACTCTTACTCCTCGCTCATATGCACTGCACACATTACGCGTAAGGTGCTTGCGACTCAGCACAAACAACCCACATTTCCACGCCATACTTAACGCAGTGTTGGACAATTTGTCTGCCCCGTATATATGGACTGGCCAGTGCCATTTTGATATAAGCCTCCTTCCATTTTAGTACTTTAAAGCGAATTTATTCTCCAACCATACGCGGAGTGTTTGTGGTGGCGGTAAATGCGACTTCCTCGCCGTAGGATCTTTGACATGCGCTCACCTGCAGCTAGAACCCGCCACGAGAAGTTGCATCTGCACAGATCCGAGATCCAGATCAGTGGCGGCGGCGACGACGACGCGACGGTGGTGTTAATGAAATTTATGTTCACATTGAAATCGGCACCGACTTGGGATATTTTCCCACACAAACGATACGAAGAGATTTTCCCAGGAAAATGCCCAAATCCCAAAATGGACAATCCCCCCCGCGCGATCGGCACAATAATAATGAACTCTTCGCTCCTAAGAAGTTTTATTGCACCTGCGCGTCAGCACGCATTGATATTGCTCCAGATACGACCGAGGAGCTAGTGTGCTGCTCCTTAAGGTGATCCGACTGACACCGCCGATAAATTTAAATTAATTTTGCCCCTTTTCGCTGGTCGGCCAGCCAGCCGAGGACATCAGTCAAGTGCGTTACCTTTGGTGCTCGACCAGTGGGCAGAGATCTCGTTGTCAGATCGAATCGGATCTCGGTGTGTCGGATAGATTTGGATCGATTTGTCCATGAGTGCAAGTCGACTTGTGACTACGCGAGTCGATACAAGAGGTCCGGTATGTTGGTGCCCTGTAGTGCGCGGCAACGAATTACGCAATAATCCTTGCTCGGCCCAAAACTGGAATTGTTTTGAACTGTTTTTGGTCGTCGTCGGCCAACAATGCGGGAAGCCGCCGCCGCTCGCTTGCGCTCTGCCAGTAGTAAATTCTCTCAATTTGGCTGTCGGAGTTTTTAAATGCCATCTAATAATGGTCACCCATGGAATTCTCGGTTGCCTATTTGGCCAACAGTCCGAGTGCCGGTCCTGCTGCGTCCACCATAGGTTCTCAGGTGTTGTTATGTTGATGTTTTGTGCACTGTCTCGTGTAGTACTTTTGCGTGGATATTCAGTGATGTCGCCTTGAATGCGCTTGAGTAACATTGGCAAGATAATTGCTCGTATATAAACGTGGCCGCGGTGCTCGTTGCCTATATAGCTTCGAGGTGTGAAAAGGCATTTGTTGGCAACATTTTTGTTGGCCTTTTTTCATGCTCCACCACAAGTCCTTCTCATTTGGCTCTGGCTATAGCTCTGTAACTATGCCAGAGGCGGTGGCGGCGGCGGCGGCTACAAAAATAAGCTTTCCAGATGCGCTTATATGGGGATGGATACTACTCGGATTGGAACTGCTGTGACCATATATTTCCTGGCATGGAGTGAACAGTTTTGTGTCTCACCAGTGTGTTACAAATTTTATGCGCATTTGTAAGATGTCAATTTATCTGCCAAAGCAATGAGCTATAAATGTTTTGTGCTAGTGTTTGTGTGAGACTTGAAGTTTTTGCTCCACCACCTCTTCGGATGGTCACTGGCCAGAGGCGGTGTTGAGTCTGGTAAATTATCGAGTCTTGAGTGCCTAAACTATCTGAGATTTTCCGCATTTTTCGGCGAACGAAAAACATGAAGGAACCTAGTGAGTTGTACGCTCATCAATCGATCATTAGCTGTGTTGTTTTTCTATAAGGTTGTTTTTCAATGAGTTGAGGGAAACTCTCGGTGCGTACAAGGCAGGTTGTTGGAAGGTGAAAGCAATTAATGACAAAACAAACTGACTTATTTTGCTGGTGTATTTCTATACCCCATCCCATATAAAAGGTAGGAGGTATATTAAGTTTGATTCAAAGTTTGTAACAAAGAGAACTAATCGTAGACCCCCAAGACGTTAAGGGCATATGATCGAGACCGAATTATAAGTCGAATGAGCCATGTCCGTCCGTCCGTCCGTGTGTCGCTAGTTTTGAAGTAGGAACTTGAAACTTGATATGTGTTCTTTTTAGGTCCCGAAGCAGCACAAGTGTAAAAAATTTTAAAAGCCGCCCACTGACACGCCCACTCTAACTTATAGCATGAAAAATCAAAGTTGTTGTAGGAAGCTGAAATTTGGTGTGCGATATCCTCACTTAAGTGTATTGTGATTGGCATTTCACAAAAAAGACCATCAAGTATGAAGACATACGCCGAGCGGTCTGTCGGCTTTTGTTGAAGGCTAAGCTCATCTATATTGCACAAGGCTGGCTTTTATTATTATATTTTAATAAAGGCTGGCGAAAAACTTTTCCCTTATTTTTTTTAAATATTCTTCTTAAGAAAAACTCTTATAAAAGTTTATTGTTTTTTTTTTGAATCTTCGGCATCAAATTTGGTTGATGTAAAAAAAATGGTTCAAAAGTTACAACTTACATATTTGCTAGAAGCGAGCTGAAACTTAGTACACGGCTAGGTACCTCTTTTGTTGCACAGACAATGTATGAATATTGGCCCACTGTGTCAACGACCACGCCCACAACTGGCTTTAAGGTGAGACAACCTCTCTTTCACTTTTTCTTTTAAGACAGACGCCTTTTGATCAAGTTAAACAAGGCGAAGAAACTCAAAATTTGGTACTGAGAAAAATTGGCACAAGACCTTTAACAAGGCAAAAATTGGACCGCCCAAAATATGGACTACGCCTACTTTTTATATGTTAGATCTTTAAAGACATTCAGTTTACTCCAAATCGAAAAAAAATTCTATGACAAATATTAAAGATATTACTATTTTCTACGTATGCTCCATACCAAGTTTTGAGCTCCGCCTACTTTTAGGGGGCGTTTTTAGGAAAAAACTGTTTTTTTTTTTTGAAATAATTTTCGCATTTACCGTATTCTCTTAACATTCAAGCTCCATACCAAGTTTTGAGCTCCGCCTACTTTTAGGGGGCGTTTTTAGGAAAAAAATGTTTTTTTTCTGAAATAATTTTCGCATTTACCGTATACTCTTAAGATTCAAGCTACATACCAAGTTTTAAGCTCCGCCTACTTTTAGGGGGCGTTTTTAGGAAAAAACTGTTTTTTTTTTCTGAAATAATTTTCGCATTTACCGTATTCTCTTAAGATTCAAGCGAAATAATTGTATTATTTGATTTTAATTTTTAACCCATGTCCACTTTTGGGGGCGTGGCCTATACAAATAATATATGAATTCAGGCCAAAAAAAGCTTGAGGTTGGAAACAGCAATTTTGAAACGTTTTTAATAAAGTTAGCTTACCTTTTAAATGTAACATATTTCAGGCAAATTTAATCACGATCGTCATAACCGTTAAGGGACTAAAAATCTTTAATAAAACGTTTACGAAAATGTTTTTACGTTTTTAAGTCAAATCGTCGAAGTTTTTAAATATTCGAAGTTTGTTATAATATATAAACTATATTGCTAGAGTTTTGTAAAGAAATTAAACTTTAAACAGTTTGGGTGTTATAGGCAAAATATACGTTCTTTTGAACTTTATTTTTATAATTTTTTTAAATTTTTAATCCAAAAAACAAGTATTTTGAATTTTTTCAGTCTCCGTTAGACCTTTTTTCGAATAGCACAACCACCTGGGATAGTATTGTATGTTTTTCTTAAATTTTATGGCCAAGGGTTTTTTGCGGAAACGGTAAAATAAGCACCTTTTATATTTCGCATTTTAAAAATTTCAAAAAATTTAGGTTAGAAACGACAATTTAAAATTTCTTTCACTTAGCTTGATTTCTTTTTGTACGTTTTGTTCATACTTTAACCAAATCTGAAGACGATCGCTTTTACTGTTAAGATACTACTAGAAAATTTTGAAAATTCTTGTTTGTGAAATCTATAGAAGGTTTCGAAACTTTAAAATTTGCTATATTTTTTCCTTAAAATTTTGGACAATTTCTGATTGTGATATCTTTCAAATTAATTTTTTTTTTCTTTTTAAATCTAATTAATTAATAACAAAAAAAAGACCGCCAAATATGAAGACGTACGCGGAGCGGTCCATCGGCTTTTGTTGAAGGTTATTGTCATCTATATTGCGCAGTTTGTGTAACATTCTATTTATTTATTAAAATTATTTCTGGATATATTTTACAGTCTGTAATATACTTTTTTCGTAGTGTTCCTGCTGGGTTCTGTACTGTTTCCTAATGTTCTTATATTGGGTGATTTTATGTTGGGTTTCGTTACTCTAAAAATAGGCTGACAAAAAGCTTAACCGTTTCGAAAACAGAGGAAAGGACAAACTCTTTTTTGGCCTTTTTAAGGATTTTTATCATTAATAAACAGCAATTTCAATTATTTTTAATTACCGTTAGACTTTTTGATCAATTTTACAACCACCTGTGCTAGCATTTGCCACTTTTCTCAAATTCTTTTGACATGGATTTCTGAGAAAACGGTAAAAATATGCTGTTTTTTATTTCGCTTGTTTGAATGGGCTTGAGAACTAAGGGTCGAAAATGGAAATTTTGAAACGTTTATGATGCAGTTCGCTTGCCTTTTAAACATTACAGGCTTCAGCCAAATTTTAACAAGGTCGTCATAACCGTTAAGGCTCTCGAAATCTTTAAAAAATAGTTTTCGAAAATGTTTTTACGTTTTTCAGTTAAATCTGCGAAGTTTTAAGATAGGGAGATAGAGGGAGAGACATGCGTTCTTTTGACCTTTTTACAATTTAAAATCCATAGAACAAATATTTTGAAGTTTTTTCCAGTTCCCGTAAGACTTTTTTCCAATAGCACAACCAGCAGCACTAGCCTTGGATGTTTTTTTTTAATTCTATGGCCACCGGTCTATGCGCAAACGGTAAAACAAGCTCCTTTTTTATTTTGTTTTTTAAATAGGCTTCTAAAAACTGAGGTTAAAAACGGCAATTTAAAAAAATTTTAACGCAGCCTTCCTTCTTTTTGTAAACTATGTACTTTAATCGAATCTGAAAAAGATCGCTTATACCGTTAAGCTACTAGAAGACTTAAAAAAATTGTTTTTGAAAATACTTTTATGTTTTTCAGTTAAATCTCAGAAGATTTTGAAATTTCAAAATCCGCTATAATTTTTCTTAAAGTTTTGAATTTTTTCTGATACGTGTAATTTTTTTCATAGAATTCCACCAAACAGCACCGGAGATAAGGGAGGGGACACACGTTTGATTGATTTTGAGCGATAAGCATTTCAAAAGTTAAGAATTTTCGACTCTTCATTTCTCAAAAACGTTATGATATTTTCGAAAAGTTTTGTTTTTTAATTCAAGCTTAGTATTTCTTTAACCTAAGCTTCGTTCTTCTAGTTCTTGCCTACTAAACTATCGATCTTTTATAAAGTGCGCTGAGAGGTTGGATCAAATGGAGACTGCATTTCTTAAGAACAATGACAGGCAGGATGTCGGGACCATAGGAGTAGTCGTCTTTTAGCTCGCTAATTTTATCGTTGACTAGGGATAGAAAGTTATATTCATTCATTCAAAGTTTTGAATTTTTTCTGATACGTGTAATTTTTTTCATAGAATTCCACCAAACAGCACCGGAGATAAGGGAGGGGACACACGTTTGATTGATTTTGAGCGATAAGCATTTCAAAAGTTAAGAATTTTCGACTCTTCATTTCTCAAAAACGTTATGATATTTTCGAAAAGTTTTGTTTTTTAATTCAAGCTTAGTATTTCTTTAACCTAAGCTTCGTTCTTCTAGTTCTTGCCTACTAAACTATCGATCTTTTATAAAGTGCGCTGAGAGGTTGGATCAAATGGAGACTGCATTTCTTAAGAACAATGACAGGCAGGATGTCGGGACCATAGGAGTAGTCGTCTTTTAGCTCGCTAATTTTATCGTTGACTAGGGATAGAAAGTTATATTCATTGAAACTAAGGACGTCTGTGGGCAATTTTCCATGTTTGGGAAGAAGTCCGGATCAGGCGGTGAAGCTGCTGGGCTCTGAACGATTGACTAAAATGATGAGCAAAAAATTTGCGACAGTATTGGACTCGTTGGACGAAGTATTGAGGTAGTTTAGAGTAGAGGGGTAGAAATCAGATTTAGTTTTTGTATTTATAATTAATTTTGTATTCGGTTTAGGTATTGGAGGTAAAAAGAATCACAAAGCTGTGCGATTTTAGTATAAGACTGATGGTATTTTGAAAAGTCGGACGAAGAGCGGGATCTGAGATAGGACAGCTACTCCTTGTTTCTTTTGTTGCGCAGGGAGCGAAGTTCCTTTGTGTACCAGGGTGAGGATGAACTTTCACCCTGGTACACAAATTCAGAAATTATTCTTTTCAGAGTATGGGGCGGATTGGATGACGCAGCTGAGTATTTTGGAGCAAAACAGGGCAACTGTTTCATTTAGGGGGGTAATAGGGTTGAGAAGGAAGTTGAAGTCAACATTCGAATCAGACTATTGAGCTTATTAAAATCTGTTTTGTGATAGTTGAAGCAGTAAAGAGATTTGGAGAGGGGAGAAGTAAATTGATTGTCTAGAGAAAGTACACCCGATAGTGAAAATCCGAAGAAGGCATAAGCTAAGCTTCACAGGTCCATTAAAATCCACACCCCAAACAGTTCTGGAAACAATGCTGTACCTTCAACCTCTGGAGCTTTTTACCTCTGGAAGACACAATGTCTGGACACTCGACATACTGAACAGCTTAAATCAAAATGGGCCTGTTACCCGTGCGGATTATAAGACGCCTCAATTTTACTTCGATAAAAGTAGACAAGACTGGGTGGAGACAAATGTGGACATCAAAGGTATCCCTATCTATACCGATGGATAGAAAACAGAACATGGAAAAGGTTCAAGAGTCTTTTCGGAAACAAATCAATCAGTCATATCGACTAAATGACTATTGCAGTGATTTTCAAGCTGAGTTTTATGCGGCGAAGAGAGCTGCACAGACAATTCAATCTATAGATTGGGTCTTACAGCAACGGAAATCATCATATGTGTTGACAGTCAAGCAGCACTTAAAGCCCTGGACTCCAACCTCGTATACTCCAAGTGTGTCAAGGACGGCCTCATGGCATGGAAGAAAGCCTCCAGACAGTTCTAATCTGCTGGGTTCCTGGGCACGTTGGCGTGGCCGAAATGAAATGGCGGACGAACTGGCCAGGAAAGGTTACGGACCGACGGATTTATCTCCCTTTCAACACAGCCAAAAGTCTTATAGATCATTACACGGTCCAACTAGCCAGCAAACGTTGGCAACGATCTAAGGATTGTATCATAACTCACTGCTTATGGCCAGTACTCGACCTAAAAAGAACAACGACCCTCAGTAGAAACTTCATAAGAACATTCGTTGATGTATAGTCACAGGACACTGCACCATTGGTGTCATGGCTACACGAATAGAAGCTGTAGGGAAGAAGAAGAGTCTATAGAACATTTTTCTGCCACTGTCCAGTTCTCCAAGAACGACGACTAAGCTTTTTAGGATTCAGGCTCTTTGAGAGCCTGGACGACCTGGCAAGAATATCACTACTAGACCTAAAAAGATTTATTAAAAAATCAGGCCGGCTCAGTTAGCAAGACATATGTCCAACCATGTTTGTCTTCCTTACAAGGGTAATCACAATGGACCAATCTGGCCACCGAGTGAACATGCACCATATGCCAACAGCCCTTCCAACCTAACCTAACCTTACTCTCATCTTGCTATGCAAATAATGGAGATGAGTCCCACTTTGTTTGAGTTCTTGAGTAGTTTTACGAACGAAATTTGAACTGTAAGGTTCTAGGATAGCTGAATACAATTTTTTCGAAAGCTTCAAGTTAATTCGAATAAAGTTAATCGAATGCTTGAGCTTAATGTTGGACGTGCTTGAAAAAAAGCGTTTAGTGCAACTTTGTTGGTCACTTCTTAGTCACAAATATATAGCGGAGAGTCATTGGGAAAGCGAGTATCTCCGCTTGGAGACAGACGCCTGTAGGGAAGGCTCCTGTCCACGTTTCTGCGAATGCTTGTGCCACCAAACAACTGATGCGTATGAGAGGAGTGGTCTCAACATGGCCGAAGGATCCAGAGTGCCGTTTTTGGACATAAGCCCCGCAGGTCTTGCCTAAAGGCAGAAAATTTACAGTGCTTTTTCGGTTTGGGACCATAAGAGTCTTTTTCTATCAAGTATTACTGTAAGGCATTTGCGACACATCGGATATTGGGATAGTAACACATTTAAGCACGAGTTGAGTCAGACCAGTGACCTTCCTCCTTTTCGTAAAATGACTAATGTAGTTTTATTTATGACTCACTGAAAGCCCATTAACATAGTGTGCCGATCGTCGATCAACTCTAGCGATTTCTGCACCTGAGAGCAGACAGACCTTGGGCTTCAACGCACGGAAATAACAGCGGTCCGGGAGATCCGCAGACTTGTGTGTAGGTTCCAAGAAGCTTGAGAGGAAAGAGGAGAGTTTGCAGCCATTAAGGGAAGAGAAAACACAACCCTGCGGGCATCACCTATTACCCCCCAAATCATTTTGCTTCGGTTATCAGCGTCCTTTGAATTAGCATTGCGTTAATCCACTGAAGTTATGTTTCACCTACATTTACGTGTTGTCTGGCAGAGTTGCACATGATATCGAAGATCGTGTTTTCAAAAGCGCCCTCAATATTGGCGAAAACTTCCAGTACCTATGTATTCCTTCCGGTCAAGAAGGAATACACGTTCAATCCTACCAACAAGGCTTTGGTAGGTAGGATCGGTATGAAGAACAACTTTGCACACGTGCCACCAGTATTTTTCACTTTTCATTAGAAAGGAAGATATACTTAGGCGTCTTAGAAATTTTAAGGAGAAGTCAAGTGCTCCGAGCAATTTGTTACAAAAATTTGAATAAGAAGTTAGGACTTATTCAGAGTTTAACAGTTTTACAAGGAAATCCTAACAAGGAAATCCTAAATCCTAACGATTTGAATGCTTCTTGAACAAAACAGGTGGGGTACACTTGTTCAAGCATTTGATAAAACAACCAAAAAGTGTATTACAAGAAACTCTCCTCCATCCAGCACACTCTAATCTTTTGTTTTTAACACCTTCAGCCAAAGAGTTACCTATGGACTTGATAAAAGAAAATATTTTGGCATTGGCCCTTCACTCCATCACCTTATACAAAAGGCGACCACACATCACCGTATCGAAATCGAATGACGTTTTCCAACGAAAGTGCACTTAGCCAACAAAAGTGACTGTCACGGCTTCGCACCCATATCTCTCTCGATGTCGACAACGATAATGACGACAAGAACGACGCCGCCGACGAAGGCAGCATCTCTTCACGCGACCTAGATTCAAAAAATCCCTCCGAAAACGGAACAATCAAACGCCGCTGGGAGACACGGCAATCATAGTCCTCCCCTTGCAGCTATGATATGTTCAAGCGACGAACGACCGATGACGATGACGATGACGATGATCGACCCACCCAGCCCCTACATCCAAATCGTGGGAACAAACTCGCGATCGCCCCAGAAATAATATGGGCAGCATACCCAAAGTACACCAATACAGACACCCAATCGAATGGATCTAACCTCGTGCGCTGCTAGGCCCCCAGGGCACACACGAAAGCGAAGAATACCCATCGCACGCTGTTGCATGCAGATTGTGCCGTCTAGTTTGTGCTGTTGCAGAGAGCCGCAAGGCTCTAGCCAAAAGTTCAGCTTATATTACATCGGAGACATTGATCTGGCCGTCCGATATCGATTTGTTAAACATGTCTCTTTGGGTTTTCAGCAAGATCCAGCCACGATAGCCGCCGCCGCCGCCGCCGCTATGTCCTTCTTTTTGTCCAATGATCGTGCGGTGCGGGGTGGTTGAGCTGGTGGTAAATTTATTATCAGCAGCGGTTCTGTTAATTCGCGTTTCATTCAAGGCTCACAGCGCAGCACTGCATCAGCTACGAAATCGATCAGTTCAAATGCATAAATTTGTAGCTAATCAACCCATAGGTGGTCAGATGTCAAAGTCGAATTAAAATATCCCCCCGAGGCTGGAAGCGCGGGGGCGCGCACGCGCACTATCTCGCCAATCGATCGACATCGCGCAGCGAAGCAGGAGTATGGGAGAAGCAGACGGAGCCTGCCTCAACACACACAGAGAGATCTGTAATGGGATTCCATGAATGCTACAAAAGGCTTAATTAATTGTGTGAAGTTGTACATGGTCCGACCGGTATGTGATTTGAATTCGCAAACAGATGTTGGCCGTTGATTGCCGATCGGATTGCGGGCTGGGAGAGTCAAGTTTTTGTCTCATTCTGCAGGAAGTGGCACACAGGAACTCCGAGGAGTTTCTGCATTCTGCGCAGCCGTGACCATGAGAAAATCTACTTTTCCGGTGCTGTTGCGCTGGGTCGGAATCGGTATCGCCGCGTTTATATAGCACACGGCCTAGAACAATAGGTACTCGCGGCCGCCTATCAGCCTAAAGTATCTGTACGGGTGTGAAGCGTCGGCGGCGCGCGGATCGGTGCGGTAACTATAGGCTCTTAATTAAATTTACAAAATCCCACCAAAGACCACAGTACTCCAGATGGTGAATGAACTGCGCTGCGGTGGCTTCGTGGAGTGTGACTCTCTAATCTCAGCCAAGTATCTGGAGTTTTTTATGCGCGCACTTGCGGAAACTTATGGGTAATTGAAAGGCCGCCACCACCACCATGAATACCACCACCAGCACCACCCGACGGCTGCGTTGTTGGTGGCGCGGGCGGGTTGTGAGATGTGCGCATTATGATGCGCGCATTAGCGCATGCGATTTGTTGCCTTTGTTCACGTTGCATGTGGCATGCGTAAATCGCTGTACGTGCGCGCAATTGAATTTTAATGAAGATTCCACCTCCCGCCGGCCGGTCGATGGATCGGTGGTGGTATTGGCCTGGCCTGGCAATGCGCCTTGTATCCACAATAGGCGTTGTTGCTCTCTCTCCGCTTAACGGCTTTGTTGTGGGTAGGTATAGAGTTGTTGCTCCGCCCTGCGCGCACAGCACTTTACGCTGAGAAAAAATCCGATTTAATTGTGCGCGGGAAACATCGATTCGTATAATGCTTTACTAGCGCAGCACACGAAAACAACAACAGCAAAACGGCTGGAAAGGTGTTTTAAATGCGCGCCACAGATGCATGGTCATGCTGCGCGCAGCTCTATGGTTTGCGCAGACCGATAAATCGTGCTGAAGGTGAACTTTTCGCGTCGTCTTCTCAAAACCAAGATGCACTCGCGCAACATTCACATAATGGCCATTTGGCTATAAGGAGGATGGTTGTCGAGGTACCGACCGACGTGTATCTATATGAATAGCTGCAGTTAGAAGACAGGGTGTAGGTACCCATAATAGTTCTTCTTTAACGGATCTTGCACGCTCTGTATAGCAGCGATAGGAGCTGAGCTGTGCATGAGTAGAGTATATTCACGGGTTACAATTTGCGCCTTCTTTTTTCGTTAAACCATTTTACCGGTAGGTGCTTCGTAGCCGTATTTCACTCTCGCTCTCGCAGAAAGTTTTTTCGCGAGGTTTTCGTTTTTGAGGTTTTGTTACTTCTGAAGCAGAAAGATGTTTACTTGGCGCTTTTAGCGAGCTGTCGTTACAGAAAGATCGGAGCTGATTAGATTATTGCCTCGCTGCAACCTTTTATTTAACGCAAACGTTTTTCTGAGCTAAAAATTTTGTTCTTTTGAAACTACGTTACTGGTATTTTCTTTTTAAGAACGGGCTTTAAAGTTGATGTCTAAGAGGACTGTGGGGTGCCGTGGCGTAGTGGTTAGTGTACTACGCCACCTGAAAAAAAAAGACTTGTTCTTTTTCACGGCCCCCATCTCCGCGAGGGTCTGACAAGCCCTCCGAGAGTATCATTTGTCTTGGAAAACTTCTCAAAGTGCCGCTCGGATTCGGCAAAAAATTGTAGGTCCCCTTGTATGTAAAGAAACTAACACACCAGCATACATTGTTGAGAAGTTGGCCCTGGTTCACCTCGAGCTGTTGCGCCACTCTATTTATTTATTTATTTATTTATTTAGTCTAAGAGGACTGAACTTTGGTGTCTATTGTAATAACAATTCTGATGCTTTTTTTTATCCTATGGCCTTAGCGCTTCAGAAGTATTTACTACGCCCCAAATCTGCATAAATGCTTTATTTAAATGCCTGATCTTGTGTTTCCACCGGTCATAAAATGAAGGTTAATGAGAAAGGATTAAAAATCAATCTCACAGCGACTGATGTAAGCAAGTTCTTTTTTTGTTTTGACTCTCAGAAGTGAGTGGTGATAACATGTCCGGGATAGAAGAATGTAAATTTGTCAGATGTAAATTTTAAAGGCCCAATAGAACACGTATATTTGTGACAGATCTGAAACAACCGGGTGTGTTCATTTCCTTTTTCACGTCTTAAACGTCAGTTATAAATGAGAGTGGAAGGTGTAAATCAGATAATTTTTAATTTTTAACCATATTTCCACCGGAATTCATAATCTATAATAAATAGGTCCACTAATCCATTTTTGACGTAAAACTACAAACTAAGCCTTAGTCATGAATTAATTAATGAATTGCATTGGGATTTTTGAAACGTAGGTTTACAATTTATTCCATTCTTGGGAAACCGAATGTTTCGTCAAATATTGAACTTGTGCAGCGGAAACACTTCCAGATCTATAAGGCGGAGTTTAAGGCCGAAATGTTTCGTTAGAAAATCTTAAGCAATACAAAGCTTTAATGTTTAAACATAAATTAATATTAACGAAAGAACCCGGTTATCTTTTTGAGACACTTAAATCTGCAAGAAATCAAAGACCATTGCAACTCATCAAACCACGATGTAATAACCTTAACATCTTGCGACAATTCTTCGCACATGCGATTCAGCTTTGGAATGCCTTACCCGTAAACATTAAGCAGCTTACCCACACACCCACATTTAAAGGTGAACTTTTTAAACACTTCGTTACAAATCAAACTTTATAAATTTGATACTCTTCTTATTTTCCCATAGGATGGGAGGCATATTCAGTTTATCACACAGTTTGTAACACGGCGAAATAATAATGGTAGACCCCTTAGACCTTAAGGGACCTTAAGGGCATATGATCCATACCGAATTCTGAATCGAATAAGCCATGTCCGTCCTTCCATCCGTCTGTATGTAACATGTTTTTAGGCCTTAAATTTTGAGTTAGTGTGCTGAAATTTCGTACGTAGTGTCCACGTCATGCGAAGCAGTAGAAGTGTAAAAATTTTCAATCCGCCCAAAGACACGCCTACTATCAGTCTTAATGTGCAACTACCTGCAGAGCAAACTGTAAGACGTTCTTAAAGGCTGAAATTTGGCATTTAGCATCTCCTAATGAAATTGACTTGAGTCACCTGAGGTAGTCTTCAGCGTCTTAACGAAACTTCCTCCCCCAAGTAACACAGAAGCTCTTGCTATGGCCAGCGTTACGTTTTCAGCACCACATCATAAAACCTTAGGTCCCTTACAAAACCTCTATAAGAACGATTTGACACTTAATAGAACTTAATTTTGGGTGCAAAAAGGGTTCTACTTCGGACTCTTGTAGAACTTATTTGAGAGTCAATACATTTTTAAAAAAATATGTAGGTACACACACGTTCATGGTGTTTACCGTTACTGTCATGGTGTGGTTTGTCTTTTAGTTGGGTATACATACATTCCTATCTTATTCTTTGAAAGCGTTGATGTTTTTGCACAAATAATTTCGTTTACATTAATTGGCGATGAAATTAATTAATAAAACGAGTAGTGCATTTAATTAGCAAAAAACATGGTGCCCATCTAATTTCTTCGAAAGATTTATTATAATAGGACAAAAAGAGCCAACGCGCTTCCTGAAATATTAAACATAACATAAAATTAAGAGTACAAGGTTTTATGTAAAGCCCACATAGCACCGTTGTAACACTCAAGGTGTTCTGCGTTGCATTTTAGAAACTTTGGGTTCTATGTAGCACTGGGTAGCTTCATGTAGAAATATTATAAGGTTTTGTGTTTTTTGTCAAAAATGGCGCTAATTTATTTGGGGTTACCATCACTTTCTTTTCTTTTATGTTATATGTTGGTTTCTGTTTCCTATATTAGGTGGTTTGACTACTTGTATTGACACTGCAGATAATTAACGTCTGACAATTGACGAAATATATTTTTTACAGGCTGTTTTATTCTTATCCATGAATGCAGTTTATACCTTAAGAGTTTTAAACTCAAAGGAGGATACCTATCTTTCAAACTCCTACCTTAAAAGTGGGCATGCCAGCGAGCTGATAAAATACGTGAACTGCTGGACCAAGAATGCCTAAACCTAACTTATTTGACCGGCTACAACATAGAAAAATATAAAAGTGAAAAATTACAATTATATAAAAATTACTCAAGCTTAGTTGCTTTCATGCAATAGCAAATAAGCAAATAAGCATGTTGTAAGCATATTCTCTAGAAATCAAACTTTTGTGCATGATATATTTTTCCAGTCTAAAAATTTAATCTAGGCAAAATTAATATCATTCTGTTAAAAATGTAAAATTCTTATATCTAAATGTTTGCTTGAAATGTTCTCATAACAATTTCTATCAATTACATTGTTTTCTTGACATCTGGCAACCCCAAAGGGCTATATAAGAGTTCAAAGTAGTACTTCGGATGTGTCAAACCTATAGTGTGAGAAAACAGGTCCTAGAAAGGTCTACAGAACCTGCGCTATAGAACCTAACCCCTCAGCGCTTATAATCTTATAACTTCAGTACAAGGAACGTTTATAGCATTACGTTTACGGAACCTTTGGTGCTAGCACTTTTAGTTTTATAATTATGGTGCTGTAAAGGTTTCTATGACCAATTTTATACGTAAATAAGCTGCGCACCACTGGTACGATAACGAAACCTTGGAAATCGATTAGTGCTACTGACGAGCATTTTAAGTGTCTTATAAGTCCAATATTCAAAAACCAATGCTTATGGTTCCAGAGTGTGCTACTTGAGCCGGCAACGGTCTTTGCCGAAATCGGTTATCCCACCTGCTCTCTCCAATCTCACTTAATCGGCTACAGTAAACAAAAGATCTAAAATCTACATGTTCCTCTGACACCACCTGGGACGTAATTAGTTGTACTCCTACATTAATTGCCATTCTCCTCATCATTCCCCACCTCCCCACCATATCCCACGCTCATCCTTACAGGGCTGGACCGGTGAGGGCTTATACTGCTTCAGTTGCTTCAGTTGGTTATCCCTGCACTTTCCCATCCCCGAGGATAATTCTTAGCAGAGAAGGAATAGGTACGGACTTAAACCGAAATCGGTTGCCCCTGCCGGGCTTTCTCTCATATAGGAACTATTCCTCACTGACCCCTTACCTCCTTGTCGAGGTCACCCCTCGACCCGAAGCTACTTCTTCCCCCTCCCAATCCGTATCAAGCCGCCCCCTCCACAATCAAGGCAAATTCTCATCTGGAGTCCAACAGCTACGAGACCACCATTTCTTCAGGAAGTCACTTGCTGGCCCCCTCTGCTGGCAGAGGTTCACATTGAAAAGGTTACCTCCAGCCTTCATTACCCTCGGGTATGTCTTAACCAAATCAAACTTTTGGTGGTGACCTTCGGTACAGATTTATACCATCATTGGTTGCCTAGACCCCTTCCACCCAAACGGGTAGTTATCATTTAGGCCATCGGGCTGGTAACTCCGGTCCTACAAGTGGTATCACAATGGACCTCTTTGGTCTAAGTGTGTCCTTGCCTTTAGCGGGAGCCATAGCCACACAACCTAACCTTACCTATCTCCTAATGAAAGTAAGACACAAAAAAAATCTTCACTGGTAAACGTCCTCCAGTGGGCGCAGCATCTATTTTAAGGGTAAATTTTAAATGTAGTTTACTCAACATATTTGCTCCAAACTGAAAAAGAATTTGCTTAATATTTTATGTAGAAAACGTTTAGTTCTACATTTCGTTCATACAAGACTTAGGGCCACGCCTACATTTGGAGGCAAAATTAAAGAAAAACCTAAAATGTTCCAGAAAAACGTAATTTCGACTGGCCTTAAGTCTAATTTAGGAAAAAATTAAACAAAAAAATTAGCAAGTTAGGTAAACGAGACTTCATTTCAGATTTTGTTCATACAAAGTTTTTGGCCACACCCCGTTTTAGGGGTCGATTTTTCAAAAATATTAAATTTTAAATAGAAAAACTCCATGTTTACATACATTTAAGCGTAACTTAGAAATATCTGTGTTATAATTGATAGTTTGCAGGAAGGCGCGGTTGGATCACGCCCCCTTTCGAAGTTTGCACTACTTATAAAATGTCAAAAAATAACAACGCCATCTGCATTTTACAATGTGGAATAGGATGGGGTATTCAACGGTCCGTTTTACATACTGTAACTTCTGCGTACACACTGTAGCACTTATTCACTGGTTTTCTTACACTATCTTCTTCTATTTCGTTAATTTCTTTTCTAGAACAAGTTTTCTTAAGTTAAGATTTTTTTAACTTAAAAAAACTTGTCTAAAATTGTAAATATATTGTCTTGTACTCTATACCAATTTAACCATGCACGAAGATTAAGAAAATTTCACTGCGACAAATATAAACATTCTAAAACAAAAGCTCTTTCAATAAAAGCTGTAGACTGACAATTTATGTTGAACAGAGTATGAACAGTGTATTAAGTTGTATGGCTGCTTCGAGCAATACCCTCGAACCGCGTTAAAAACCATGACTTAGTTGATCAAGGCTGTCTGGATGCTCAATTAAAGATTAATCGGGGCTTTGTGGACGGGAAATCGAAAGAAACTTCATACTAAAGAACTCTTTTCAACGCTGAATTAAACCAGAAGTGACAAAGTACGGTTCTAACTCTTAGCCTTTTCGGCTGGCCATCCAAAAGCCTTTGTAACATTAGCTACTGTTTCACAAATCTAACGATAACTTTCAAAGTCAAGGAGTATGAGGCCATTGTGTACTTGAAGGAATTACAAGTTTGTTTGAATGTCTTCTCACAATCGGGCTTAATTTAAAAACAAATCTTTGTTCTACAAGCTCTCAAATTACGCAATAAAGTTTAGATAACTGCTAAAAAGTTCCGGCTTGGGGCAAAAAAAAAACATCTCTTACCATCTGGGCGCTAACACCAAATCCATTGCCGTTTTTGGCCAAACAATATTTTTTCCCATACCCAGGCCATCCTGCCTGAATAGTGAGTAAAGTTGTTGTTCCCATGGGATAGATCGTCGCGCGATTCACGAACTCTGACGGCGCGCGGAGGTGCCCTGCCAGCTCTAGCACCAACGCTGGGTGGGTACATTACATACCCTACCCGTCGACTAAACAAATAATGCAAATAGACGCGCAAATAAACCTGGAAACGAGCACCAGAACTCCAGAACAGCTCGCGCATCTCGACGAGGTTCTATATAGGCACACAGCAAACTCTATAGAACGACGACGAAAGTCAAGAATATGGTTATATGCGCGCTGAAGGTGATCGTGTACTCGATTGGGTATTACCGGTTGCTCAACTGAAAGAAGGAACCACCGCGTTCGTGATGGCGTTGCACCCCACACTGCGGCATCTCCCCGCAAGATATGATGACCAGTGTTCTCACAATGTTCAACATGAAATCTGAGACTTTGGCGGGATGCGCGCGATGCCCTACATGCAATTAAGGCTCTATATCACCCACTTTGCGCGACCGAGCGCAGTGCCCAAAGTGACACCTTTCTAATCGGGGCTCGATTGCGCCAGTATTCTCCTCAACCAGCCACTATACGAGCGTGGGAAAATCAAATTTTTTCCAATAAGTAATAACACTACAAGATACACAACAACCAGAAACTGGCCAGCTCCGCAGATGCAGCTACAGTACCTACCTATCCAAAACCCGGTGGTGGCGGCTTCGTCTGAATATGCGGACTGAAACCGCAAACCAATTATTTTTTATCGATCCACTTCCAGAGCGCGCTCCGAATCGTAGGCAAATGATATTTACTTTTCTGCATCATTACGCGCGACCAGCAAGTTGAATGTAATCATCGCACCGATCACTTTGCTGGATACATTTTATCAGGACGATGATGACGACTGGTAGCTGGTCGTCTTTGAATATCGACATCAGAGGTACCGTTTTGCGGACAACGGCTATGAGAAATGACAAGTTCACCCACAATCATAATTATTCGATTGAATTCCGAGGGAAAACTTAAGTGACAGCTACAGCGCTATAGCTACAAGTATGGCTCAGTGACAGCTGCAGCAACAAGTTCGAGCACACATCCTCGTCGTTGATATTGGTTCGGGTGCACATGCGCAAGTGTGTTTATATCTCATAACAGACATTCAATTTATTGACACATTTATTGGGTTTGCAATTTTAATGCGCCACGGTCTGTGCGCAGCACACAGCATTCTGATGTTGTCCATCGGTCGGTTGAACAGTCCTGCTGACGGTCCTGTCTGACCACTGCTCCGCCACCGATCCGAACGAACGATCTCGGATCGTTTAGAGTCATGGCAATTATTCAGTGAATTGGACTGGAGTGCGCTTGAAAATGTGCAGGGCGATCGACAGAAGACCACATCGATTGTCCGGTTCTGGCAACTACCCTAGGTATAGTACTAGCTAGTTCTGCAAGGCGCAAGCTAAACGGTACAACCCGGCACGCTGCTGCAAAGCCTTATGACGTCCGCAGTCTGGTCGCCGACTTAACCTTTGCCGTAGTGCAGATGATGTTTGTTCTTCTGTAGTGCGCCGAGTGCATCTCGGCTGGCTAATGAGCCTTGTAAATTTTACAAGCACTCTGTATTCGCAATTAGCGGTTGACTAACCTTAGCGAGCGGCAAGGGGGCTCTAAGAATGTTAATCCCGGGGGCGATCTCTTTTGCATCATTAGCAGTTTCAGGTGTATGCAGTGATTTGTACACATGGTTGTGCCGGTGCGTGAACGAATGCGATTGGGGCATGACTCAGTAAATTTGTTGATAAATGGGGCTTCATTATTCGCGAGGCAGGTTCTTCTGCAGTGGGGTAACGAGGCAGATATAAAAATAAAGTCTAATATGCGTGTAATTTTTTTATCTTGAGACCCGTTCATGAATTTAACAGAATCAAAAGTTCCTAATCTAGGCTGCGCCAGATAAAGATATCCCCTGCGGTATGTCTGCTTGAACACTTATGGGTACGAGTATAAACAGCCCGGAACACTTGTTACAAAAAGACGATTAATCGGTGATAATTTTCCTGATTAACCAAGGCCAAAGACACCTGTAAATTATTTTAAACTTATAAGGTGTTTCCACCGCACATATTACAGAGATTAACGTTGGAAGATAAAAAGATAATCCCAAAGTGTTTCCACCGGAACAAAGGAGATTTACGAGACATATTTCATGACATCACGACATGACATCACGTCATCTGCGCATCTGCATGTAAACGTGAATTTTTTTTTCTCTCATCATCTCTCATCTCTGATTCAGAAATAATTAAATTCACTTTTAAATTCCACCGGATGTGGCATTTAAGAATGTGGCATCGAAAATGCCTTTTTATAATACACGCAACGAAATAACTCAATGATAGAAAAAAAAAGTCAAATCAACAGACTTAACGTTTTGTTTTTCGTCAAATCTGTTAATTGGGATTACGGTCCACAAAGTTAATAGTAGACCAACTTGATCAACATCAACCAGCAGTAAACATTAACATGCATCATTATTTTTCAGTTTGCACACCTTATTGTAATTAACTTTTTTGACAGGAACCACCACATCCACAACAACAGCAACATTAGCCGTTCTGCGCATCCCTTTACAATACGCAAGAAACACTGCTGAGTTGATGATACGCAGCATTCCCAGACATACCCAGACATAAAAGGTTTGTCTGCTTTGTTTCGTCAGGAAAAGCACGGACCACGTAGAATTCTGACGTGGAAATGATTAATTTCGCGATTAATTTTTAGTCTCGTCGTGAAGAGATTAATATTCGTATGGTAAATTTCGTGATTTCGTGACTAAGGATGATTTGCCTTAATCGCGGATTAGTGTCCGGTGGAAACACCCTATAAGGAACCTATCGAATAAAAAATTTTTTCAAATTTATTCCGTTAAGGTGATTTTTTGATAAAATGCACACCTTCAACAGTGTAGTATTCGACATTTTACCCACAGAAAATTTCATTTATTTAGGAATAAAGATTGTGGGTGCGGGTCGAAAAGCGCTTTAAAGGCAAATTGCCAGAGTGGCTTATGAGGGCAATTATTAAAAATTATAAAAGGGCGGGTTCGAAATGACCGAAATGAAGCAAGCACAAAAGCTCTGAGAACGCAGTAACAACTCGGAATGAACATGATCTCTTCAAAATCTTTTGAGATATCATGCTGTAAAATTAAAGCTCGACAATGACAACATCTGCAGAGAATCCGTATCGGATCGCTCCTAGTGCACACCTCATTGTCTGTACCACTGTCTCAGTCTTAGTCAGTTGGGGAAAAGGACTTAAGGTTACCCCGCCCCACAAACCAAACAACCTTTCACCTTACCTAACATATGAGCCCTTAAGTTCTTTTGTAGCTTACGCCAAAAGAACTAAAGGGATAAGCTCTCTTGTAAGTTACGCCAAGCTTGGCCGTGACTCGAAAAGAGCATGATTCCCAAATCTTCAAAAATAACGCTAACATTTTTTGTGATTCCCCTACACACAAGCTGCACTCCGCATTCCCTTCTGGGATCGCTCGTCGCCTCACCAGGTGGCAGACAGGAGAACGCTCACTAGATACAGTGGGTAGCGACCGAACAAAAACTAGCAACAAACGAAAAATCTAGAAGCTTCTTTCTCAAAAGAAGCAACTTTCTGGTCGACGTTTGTTATCCAGGTTAGAATAAAATGAGAATAGAATTGACAGCAATTAGATGTATGCCGAATGCTTTTTTTTATTGAATACTCTGCTGGCTATATCGTTGCTTTTTCCATAAAGGCACAACACTTGCGGGAGTACGTTTTTGTTTTTCTGTGCAGGGTTTTCATATTTCGTACTGGCTTATCAGCGTTTGTGTTCGAACGAGAACTCTTTTTCTCTTCTATCCTTAAATTCTTTCCGCTCGCAATGTACTACGCATTTTAAGGTAAGTCAAAAACCCTTTATCGTGATTTAATTATAAAAAAATTACATATACAAATACTTAAGGTAATACAGTCTTTTTAGAATAAATTTTCGCTTTTAACGCATTTCCTCATGTAATTTAATTTTGGAACGTTTTAAAAATTTTGAAAATCTCGATATACATTAGGGAAAAAGAGGTATCGCAAGGGTCTTAGAAGTTTTCGATCTTATCTTATTATTCTACTTAAATTGTAAGACTTAGGTTTTTCACATTTTAATACCTTTAATTTATGTTATAGAACTTAACACAAAACAAAAAAATAAAGATGAGGTCCTTTAACAAAAGCCGACGGACCGTTCTGTGTATGTATCATACTTGATGGTCATATGTATCATACTTGCACGGTTTTAGCCAGTGGCGTATATTGTGTATATTGCAGTGCAAACTTCGAAAAGGGGTGTGGTCCAACTGCCCCTTATTACAAACTATCAACATTAACAGATATTTCTCTACACTGATGATCAAAGACAAATGATGGGGTAGGTAGGGGTGTAATCTCAGAAAAACTAAATCTAAGTCTCTCTTTCCGTCTTCCGGTGATTAAGGAAGCCTTGTCCTGGCTTAAGAAGATCGTTATATCCGCCAAGGATATACGTGTATTTTCGGACAGCGAGGCGGCCATCAAGTGTTTGGAATCGGTTTCTTTAAACTCTAAAGTAGCCTTGGACTGCCGTTCATCTCTAAAGGAGGTGTCAGAGCAGTTTAATACTCTCCCGTGCTGCTGGGTGCCAGGGCATAGTGACATTCCAGGCTGAATTCCGATTTCGACTTACATACTCCTGATAAAATTGGATGAAATAGAAAGAAAAATCTCAGATGGACAAGTGGTAGACAGGTAGTCTACTAACGAAACAGATTTGGCCTAAGCTAGGTCATAAACGCTCTAGGAGTTTGATAAGTTTGATAGCTCTTAATAGATCGCACATGGGTGCAACAATCGTTGCTATTACAGGACACAGTCTGATAGTCAAGCACGCGACAAGGCTTGGTGTCTTTCATAACGGTTTTTGCAGGAGCTGCCTGGATAAAGAGGAAGAAGAGACCACTCTCCGCCTTCTCTGCACATGCTCCGCTCTCTCTTAGAACTGAAATATCCACCTTGGAGCTTTCTTCTATAATGTTCTTAGTGATCTTTAGTGGTGTGAATGTAATTGTGATAGCAGCTTTCGGATCACACTGTTCTTAATGATAGCGGTGAGCAGTTAAAACCTAACTGCTCAGTGTTCAATGCTCATCTGTTATTTGTCCTTCAGAAATCAAAAAGACACACACCGTGTTACTTTTTGTGTGAAGCTTATTTGGTTGCAATGCTCAAACGAAGCAACGAAACAAAGGGTCGAATAGGCAACCGAACTTTTTTTTTTGTGTTTTGTGTTTTTCTTCACACAGCTTATCAGGAAGCATACAAAGCGGCTCTGCATAGAAGGAGTAGAGCTGCTCGCGAGCTCTACGAGCAGAGGAGGAGACAGGAACACCGGCTCCTCCGAAGCAATTTTTGCCTGAGGGCACGAGAAGCGCGCGGTTGAAGAGATGAGAGGTGTTACAACAGGAATGAGGTAAGAAAGCTTTACCAGAGGATCAAAAGGTCCTGCCAAGGGTATAAAGTTTGAACTGAAGCCGGGAAGCAAGGAAACATCGTTGTAGAATCGCAGTCGGTGCTGAGGATTTGGAAAGACCACTTCTGCAGACTGTATAACGGCGAAGGCGAACTTGTTCTGCTGTCAGGCAGAACAAACCATTCAACCCGGGCAAAGAAGTAATCGACGAAGCATACGAACGATACCGCCCGCCCGACCTGGACGAAGTTAAAGTAGCTGTGTCTAAGCTAAAGTACAACAAAGCAGCCGGAGCAGACGGCCTAGCTGCCGAGCTTTTTAAGTCCGCTGGCGATGAGCTGGTTAGGAGCATGTACCAGCTCATCTGCACGATATGGTCGGAAGAAATCATGCCCGACGAATGGAACCTCAGCGTTGTTTGTCCAATCCTTAAGAATGGAGACCCTCTGAGTTGTGCCAACTACAGAGGCATCAGTCTTCTTAACATCGCATACAAGATCTTTTCTGCTGTAAGAACACCTGAAGTCGTTTTTCAACAATCTGAGGCACACATCATATCAGTGCGTCTTTGGCCAGGAAAGTCCACCATCGATCAAATATTAAAGCTGCGGCTGATCTTGGATACACACCACCTTTAGAATGACGATGGAAGATTCACGCTTTTCCGTCAAGGTCGGCAAAGACCTCACCGACCTCTTTGATGTCAAAAAAGGATTTAGGCAAGGCGGCGCGCTGTCATGCGACTTCTTTAACATCGTACTTGAGAGAATTGTGCAGAACTTCCGCGCAAACACCAGAGGTACAATCTTTCAAAAGTCCGTTCGCATACGCAGACGAAATTGACATAATCGGAAGAACAAAGCGCGATGTTAGTGAGGCCTTCGTGAGTATTGGGACGGAAGTGTTGAATATGGGTCTAGCAGTCAGCGAGAGTAAAACCCAGTAGGTATATGCTGTCATTAAGAAAATACACCCAACACCGACCTCTTGGGCAAAACATCACCATCGACAGCTATAATGTTGAGGTAGTTGAGGACTTGTCTACCTAGGTTCCGCTATCAATTCAGACAATGACACCAGCGCTGAAATCAAACGAAGGATAACTCTTGCCAATCGCTGTTTCTTTGGGCTAAGAAAAGGCAATTCAGTAGCAAAGCTCTCACTCGAGCAACTAAAGTGTCCATGTATAGGACCCTCATCATCCCAGCCCTGCTTTTCGGTACAGAAGCATGGACCCTGTCAAAGGCGGATGAAAACACTTTAGGCTGCTTGGAGGGATTTATATATTAGGGAAGTAGGAAATATAGGAAGTAGGGATATAAGGAATCGTCCGAGGCAAATTCTTCGGACGATTCACGGTCCCGTGTCTGCATAGACGGAGAGTAAGAGAGGATATATAACATCGAACTGTACGGGCTGTACAGCGGCACCGACCTAGCCAGAAGAGTCAAAACACAACGTCTACGATGGCTGGGTCATCAAGAGCGGATGGACACGAACGCCCCGGCCCGAAAAATCTTTGAATCCACCCCGCAGGGACGGCGCAATAGAGGAGCACCGAGACTCAGGTGGCGCACACAAGTGGAAGGGTTAGGGGACCTCAACCAACTTCGCGTGCGAAACTGGGGCGGCTAGCTAGAGACAGAGCTGGCTGAAGGTCAGGTCCACCACGGACTGTAGCGCCACTTCAAGTAAGTAAGTTTTTCTTCAGAAAACTGCACAAATGAGATATTCTTTCGCCCTGTCCCCTGTAATATGTATGGGCAGGACGCACAAGCAAACTAGAGCACACAGAAGGAATCAGCGATTGAGTTTCATCATCACTAGTGATCTTATAACGACTAACCCAAAAGCGTCTCTTACGCTTCATTAGTAGCTCGAAATGGTTCAACGAGTAGGAAATTTTTCCAGATCCACAAAAATATTAAGTAAAACGCATATGAAAATTTACCCTTCAAATAGATGCCACGCCCACTGGAGGAGGTTTACGAATTACATTTTTCTTTTTTGTGTCTTACTTGAAGATGGTCTTGAAGATGCTAAATGCCAAATTTCAGCCTTTTAAAACGTCTTCCAGTTATGAAAGCTCTGGAGGTAGTTGCACATTTAGACCGGTTATGGGCGTGTCTTTTGGGCGGATTTCAAAACTTTTTACATTAGTACTGCTTGACATGACGTGCAGCTAACGCAGCACCCTAGCTCAAGATTTAAGGCCTTAAAACATTTGACAAACAGACGGTTGGATGGACGGACGGACATGGCTTATTCGATTCAGAATTCGGTCTCGATCATATGCCCGTTAGGTCTTGGGGGTCTACCATTTTTATTTCACCGTGTTTTTCACTATGTGACAAACTTAATATACCTCTCCTATTTTATTGGATGGGGTGTAAAAAAAACTTTGTTGACACAAATATCGAAGATAAATATGTCAAGTGAGACAAAATAATTCCAGGTAAAAAATGTATACCAAAACTACTTCAAGCATTATATCGAATTTTGTAGCTTTAAAAACTTCTAAGATTTAATTCGAAAAAATAAAAGCATTTTCAAGATAAATTTTTTTTTAATATTCCTGTGTCTTAACGTTAACTGCTAGCGACTTTTTTCAGATTTGCTTTGAGTAGAAAGCGTACAGAAAGAAAGCTTCCCACCTAAGTTTTTGAGAAAATGAGAGAGGAAAAAGATTTTTTCAAATATTTCTTAGAGTAACAAATCTTGAAAATCACCCAAAGTCCGAAGAGTGAACTGCAAAATACGAAAAAGTATACAAAAAAATATAAAATAATCCAAGAAAAACCTTTATTAATAAATAGAATTTTTTTGTTCTGTATTAACTGAATCCTCCACAATTTTGAGTTGGTAGTGGAGGATCAGGAACGATGGAGAGACCATTTAGCCGCCCTCATTCAGCGACCCTTCTAAGGATAAGCGGTCTTGGAAAATGATGATGATGATGAATAGAAATTTACAAAAACGACGCGCGTAACAAAGATGAGCCTAACTTTTAACAAAAGCCGAAGTATTCCACGAAACTTAAAGCTTCTCTTCGTTTTCGTCCTCATAACAAACCAAATGTCAATAACACAAAATAAAATGTCACTTTTACAAAGACATCCACTCGCTAAAATGATTTAGGTAGGTTATGCCCGAGATGCATAGAGATCAAACTCACTTATGACTGACAGCTTCGCCACCCAAATAGCTGTGTACGTAAAAAATTTATTTTAGTAGGTAGACGTTTAGTGCCTCAAGTAGTTGCCATCAACATGAAGACAGTTTTATCGTTATGTCCTCCCACTGAATTTTACTGCACTGGACATTGGCAGCAATAAAGAATAAGTGTCCATTTGAGTATGAAATGGCTAATAATACTGGCCATAAAGCTGGTAGGTAGGTTTAGGTACCATGCCACTGTCATTTAAAAACTGATTTATGCGACTCAAGTTTCCAAAAAAAAACAAGCAATATAATCGCACATTTACTCCGTCAGTCCTTAACAAAACACCTCGTTTAACATTTAGAAAAAAAAAACTTTACCATGATTTCGGAATTCGTTACACGCCAAGAATTAAGCGCACCTTTCACACCCAGTGGGGGTGATATAGGTCAATTTGTAACCAACAGCTTTGCGTGTGACCTATTCGTGTGCCATGAAATCTCAAAAAAAAAAATATTTCCTCACAACTTGTCTGCGAGAGTTTCCAAAAGAAACTTTATAACCCATAGGACACGCATGACTTCGTCATTATTTCACCCGTCAATCTTATTCGCACCTCATTTAGCTATCCATTCCCAAACAAAGGCTCACGACGAACAGCCCAAAAACCTATTGAGGCTGCCCAAAAGAACGGGCTTAATAATAAGAGTCTCTAAGCGCTCAACAATCAGACAATTTTCACACTCGAGAGCAATTTTTTTCCCACCAAAAGACGACGCCCCTGCTGCTCGGGCTACTGGCCGAATCATAGCTGTCAAACATTTCAGGCTTGCATTCATCACCTCCGCATTTGGCGCTCTTGGGCCCACTGCCACACCAATTACACCGATCATCAGACAGATAGACGGATACCGGACGGACAGACGGACAGACAAACAATCGGGCTCGTTGTGTGTTGTCTGTTGTGCCATGTTAATAACCGAATCGGCAGAGATCAGCTCAGATCGCGCTCAAGTGAGATGTAAGATAAGCGGTGGCCGCTGTTGCCGCTGGTAGACGATGATGATGACGCGCCTTAACAATGCCCGCGTTTACAATGTACGATAAGAGTATACAAAGCGACGCAACGTGCCGCGTGTTGATGCCTCCCGGTTCAGTTAAGAGCGCGGGCGCAGTCTCATTTTGTCGCGTTGCGTTGGCGTGAAAGACAAGACGTACCTACGAGAAGAATGGGAGACAATCGATCAATTTGTCGTTTGTCGAATCGGGGGCAGAGTCATAACATAGTGATGATGTTTATCATGACTTGTTAAGTGGAGGAATGTTTTGAAGTTGGCCACCATGGAGGTGTAGGTTACGTAGATTTATCTAGATGGAGTTAGGTGGTAAGTTGGTAAGGCATAAAACCATATCAGGGTTCCAGTTTATACACAAGACGAGAGCTATGGCCCACAAGCGGAGAAGCCTCGACTTTTAAAAAAATTGAAGAACTAATTAGCAATGGCAGGTCAGAAGAGCAAGATCACAACCATACGTGCTGTGTGCGTTTAATGTGCTTTTACACACATGGAGGGGACCTACGTTTTTTCCGATTTCGAACGGTGAAATACCTACGCATTTCTATCTAGAACACAAAATGCAGATGATGTCCAGAAGGACCTGTCATCTATTTACAGAAAAAACCCTCTGGGTGCTTAAAAGACAAATGGGAACCCATATTTTAAGTGCGATGACGAAAATGATCCGGGTTGCTGCCCAAGCATATCGCAAGGTCTATAAAAGACAAGAAATAGTGTACCTAAGGTACCTATGTCAACTAGACAATGCACAGACTGCATACCCGTAAATTATAAAGGTTGCCCTAAATATACGGTAGGTAAACGAACAGAAGAAATCCACCAAGGGCCGGTTTTTCAGTGCGAGATCATCCGACTTTCCGAGTTAAACTGAGATTAACCCCAGAAATGAGTTTTTCAGTGAACTTTAGATCTGGGGTTAATCTCGGCTGAAATCACCCAATTTTGTGAGTTAATATCGGATCATCTCTAAAGAACAGTATGAACTTCTTTGAATGTTTTTCTGCGTGGAATGTCAGTTGATTTGCGCGTTGCTGTGAAATGAAATTTGAGAATAACTCGAACTTCATTTCTGTGTATTTCTATGTGAATTTTGAGTTGGGAGAGTCAATAAATTTGAGAGTCGAAGATTTTGACAACTTTGTTGACGGATTTAACTCTGCACTGAAAAACTGCTCGCTGAGTTAACTCCAGAATCGTTTTGTTATGGGATTAACAGATCTTGGTTTAAGCTGGGTTTAACACAGCTCTAAAAAACCGGCTCTAAGAAGAATTGACTGCAAACATTCTTATTTTGAAATCGGCAACTGCAGCAATTACGCCAAGCCTTCATTTTGGTGATGCAACACCCCCCCCCCACCCTGGAGCATAGAAGCAACTACAGTAAAATATTTTTAACCCTACACCAAATGCCGCAAAAAATCCTGCAGAAGGTGAACTCACCAGTGCAGAAGAAGCCAACACGCACTATGGGCGTTTCTAGCGGTTCTCACGTCAAAACGGAAATTGTATTTTTCTGTGTTAAATGCACTCTGTCAATTGTTTCCATCTACAAGCCAACAGCACTCAAGGACCATATTGGAAAAAACTTTGCAGCCACCGTCACCAACCCATCGGAGGTCACTTAAATGTCAAACAATAAGTTTGCCAAGGCGAGCTGAGTCAGCAACAACTCAGGGTTCTGCCGTTGTTAGAAAGGATGGCAGACAAACCCCTTCAAGAAAGGCCAAAAACGCCACTTACGCTAGACTTTAACTTCGTGACTTAAAGCCTCCAGAATCGCTGAACTGACCACCCTGCCATCGAACTAAGGAAACAGATAACTCAAAATATTACGACTCGATTCCCGGCAATTTTTAATATCGATTTCAACTAGGTCAACGGAGTAGATACAGAAGCAACGTTCATGGTAGTCGGGTAAAATGGCTGTTCCCGCTCAGCTAAGGTGGTACGTTTCGCTACCTACCAGTTTTTGGTCATCCCTATATTATGGCTTTACCATTTGGGCAAGGAGGTTGAGGCAACCAGAGTCGGTATTCAAGCCCGCTCCGATGGCGGATTATTTTAAAGCTTATCCAAAAAGCATTTTGAAGGCGGGGTAGCAGTTTCAGCCGTTATGTCCCTCCATCGTTCCCGATCCTCCGCCACCAACTCAAGAGACACAGGCACGATCCCCATAAGAGTCTCGGAGATGTTCCCACCACTTGTTTCTTGGCCTACCAGGGGGGCGACGCACTCGGATCTCTGCTAACATTACCTGTCTAGGAAGTCTGTCGGAGGGCATGCGAACAACGTGTCCAAACCATCGAAGAATTTATCATTCCACTCGGAGAAGTGCTGCTCAACATTAAGATTCCCACGAATGCTGATGTTTCTTACTCTATCCCTATAGTAACACTAGCATCGCACCTCAGAAATCTCATTTCGGCAGATTGTAGCCGCGATCTAATTCTTTCGGTCATTACCCGAATTTCATGGCCATAGATCAGGGTTGAAACGAACACTCAATTAAAAACTGAGGTCTTTCCTTTCACTCCAAGCTCAGCTTTCCTGATGACCGGCCGACGCAATTCCTTTACTATTGCTCCAGCTTGGCCAATCCTACATGATAAGTCAGTATCACCTGTTTCAATGGAACTCCATTAATGAGCAGGGTACACTGCAGAGGAGTTCGGGAAACAACCATCGCTTCGGATCTGCTCACATTTACCTTCATCCCAGCTTCACCACAAATGGCTGTAAGCCTATCTAGTGCTCGCTAAAGTTCCTCCTCGGACGATGCCACGATGGCTTATCCTGACACCAGCCATTTCAAAGGATTTCTCACCAAGACTGCGGTTCACCATCCAGTTCATATTATGCTATGAAAACGAGAGGCGATAGAACACAGACCTGGCGAAATCCAACGCACACATCAAAAGGTTGGGATTTGACGCCATTTAGTCGAGCACAGCTTCAGCAGCTCCAATACAAAGACTGAATGGCTCTAAGGATCAGCGCATAGTACTGCAAAACTCTCCAGAGTTTATCTCGAGGAACCCGGTCATAAACCTTTTCAAATCTACAAAACGAGCGTAGACCGGTTTCGCATATTCCCACGAACATTCAAGAATAACCTTCAGAGCAATAAGTGAGTAAGTGCAAGAGTTCATCTGTGACAAACTTCTTCATACACCAAATCTTAAATTTTTTTGGCCCGAATTCATATATTATTTGTATAGGCCACGCCCAAAAAAGTGGACATAATTTCGTTAAAATGATGAGAAAATACGGTAAAAGCGAAAATTATTTCAGAAAAAAAAACAGTTTTTTCCTAAAAACGCCCCTTCAAAGTGGGCGAAGCTCAAAACTTTTTATGGAGCAAACGTATCAAATAGTAATATGTATCTTTAATATTTGTCATACAACTTTTTTTCGATTTGGAGTGAACTTTCCGCAAAATCGGGCTATTAAAGGTATAACATGTTAAAAGTGGGCATGGTCGATAATGTGGGCGGACCAATTTTCGCTTTGTTACAGATCTTGGGGCAATCTCAGATCTCAGCACCGAAATTTGAGCTCCTACGCCATGTCAAAAAGCATTTTGAAAGAAAATGTGATGTAGAGGTTATCTCACATTGAAGCTACTAGTGGGCGTGGCCGTTGAGGGATTGAGACAATTTTTACACTTTGTCTGTGCTACAGAAGAGCCAAGCCAAGTACCAATTTTCAACTCTCTAGCTTGATTTGGGAGACCTAAAACTTTCACACATACAGACAGACGGACAGATGGACAGACGGACAGACGGACAGACGGACAGACGGACAGACGGATAGACGGACAGACGGACAGACGGACAGACGGACAGACGGACAGACGGACAGACGGACAGACGGACAGACGGACAGACGGACAGACGGACAGACGGACAGACGGACAGACGGACAGACGGACAGACGGACAGACGGACAGACGGACAGACGGACAGACGGACAGACGGACAGACGGACAGACGGACAGACGGACAGACGGACAGACGGACAGACGGACAGACGGACAGACGGACAGACGGACAGACGGACAGACGGACAGACGGACAGACGGACAGACGGACAGACGGATAGACGGACAGACGGATGGAAGGACATAGATTAATCAATTCACCTTTCGGTCTCAATCATATCTCTAAAAGGTCTTAGGGGTCTGGTACGGTGAGTACTTCACTGTGTTATACAATTACAAACTATGCATTAAAATTATTTTACCCTGGGTCGGGTATAAAAATCCGATAGCTAGACCGCATCCTTCAATTCTCTCAGTTCTTCCTCCAGTGAACCCAAAGTGGTCGCCAACTTTTTTGCTGACTTCTTTAGTCAATCTTTTACCGACCAGACCCTTCAATCGGATCACGATTACTTTCTATACCTGAAAGACCTTCCTCAAACGTCTCCTAACACGGTGACTAAAACGTCTCCTCCTTCCGCTTTAGTCACCGATAAAATACAAAGCCTTAAGTATGATTTCATCCCCGGTACTGAAAGCCCGGACAGCAAAATCCATCTAACAAAACCCCTCGCTGGCCTGTTTCAGAAGTCCATTTCGCAGGGTGTCTTTTGGATCGCTATGGAAATCTGCCATATCATCCCCATTCACAAAAAAGGACGAAAAATGTTGTCACGAATTATCACCCCATTGCCAAGCTTTTTGAGAGCATTGTCTACGACACTATTTCATTTCACTGCAAACCAATACTATCTAAGAACCAACATGGTATCCTGAAAGGCCGATCGACCACCACAAATCTAGTCGTGTTTGTCTCATAATCCTTGTGTGCTCTTGAGAACGGTAAGGAAGTTGATGTTGTTGCCACCGTCTTTAGCAAGGCGTTTGACAAAATCTCACATCATGGCATTATTCGAAAATTCACAGCTCTCGGTTTTCCCCCTAACTTTATTTCATGGCTCAGGTCCTATCTTGAAAATCGACAACATATCGTTATCTTCAGATCTTTTTTATCTAACCCAATCTAAGCCACATCAAAGTAGCAAAGCCCTCTCTCGAACAACTCAGTCCTGCTTTACGGTGCAGAAGCATGGACCCTGTCAAAGGCGGATGAAAACACTTTAGGCAGCTTCGAGAGGAAAATTCTTCGGACGATTTACGGTCCCGTCTGCATAGACGGAGAGTGGAGGAGGAGATATAACATCGAACTGTACGGGCTGTACAGCGATACCGACCTAGCCAAAAGAGTCAAAACACAACGTCTACGATGGCTGGGTCATCTAGAGCGGATGGACACCAACGCCCCGGCCCGGAAAATCTTCGAATCCACACCGCAGGGACGACGCGGTAGAGGAGCACCGAGACTTAGGTGGCGCACGCAAGTGGAAGGGGACCTCAGCCAACTTCGCGTGCGAAACTGGAGACGGCTAGCTAGAGACAGTGCTGGCTGGCGAAGCTTGTTGGCTGAGGCCCAGGTCCACCAGGTAAGTAAGTAATCTATGCCACATCAGGAGTTCCCCAAGGAAGCCATATTGGCCCTCTAATATTTTATCTTACCATAAATGATATCAACCTGAAAATCGCGAAAAAAATATCTTCCCTTTGCGATTCCCTCTCTCTCCAATCTGACCTTAACAGTTTCTTTATTTGGTGTCAAAAGAATTTCCTCGAGCTGAATGTCAGCAAATGCCACGCGGTAACTTATTCTCGCAAGCGCTTTCCCACACCCTTCAGATCCTATGTTATCGGTATTGAATGCGTTCCCACAGTCGACTCCTTGATCGACTTAGGAGTAATCTGCGTCCGGGAACTTAACTTTCGTGTTTACATCGATAACGTCATAAAACGTGCGAACTCGACCCTTTGGCTTCGTGAAACGTTGGTCCAGGGAGTTCTCCAACTCCTACGTTACCAAATCCCTATACATTTCCTTCGTTCGGCCCGTTCTTGAATACGCTAGCCAAGTCTGGTCCCCCTCGTAAGCTATCCACACTTCGCGTATTGAGGCGATTCAACGTAGGTTTCTTCGTTTCGCCCTTCGTGGCCTTCCCTGGGCCATGAACTACCCCCTTACAATGATCGCCTTATATTGATCAACCTACAATCCCTCGAAGAACGCCGGGAGGTTGCAGACATACTTTTCATCCATGACCTACTCACCGGAAATATTGACTGCCCTTGTACTGTTACACATGATTACCCTCAATACTAATCCTCGGTGGCTACGCTCTATGTCGCTCTTTCGCATTAACTTCCATCTCACGAACTCTGGCTTTCACGAACTAATGTCCTGAATGCTGAGCAATGCTAACTCCACTCTTTTGGATCTACAACTCAATAAACATAGTCTCCGAAACATCTTTTACCTTCGCTCTTCACCCTCTCTTTTAGATTAAGTTTAGAGCTGTGAGTTCAGATAAGTTTAGAAATTTTAAGGTTAATTTTAGTTACATTTAAGGCTTGTATAAAGCTTATATAGTGCCCCGTGGGTGACGTCAATCAATCAATATTGCATCAAGCATGCCTTGCCTATTGGTGCGCTTAGGAGGTGAGCTTTTTTTTATCCATGCTTTGCTTCCTTGCTAACATTTCTTTGATTTCAGGACTTTTGGCTTTGGTAACATGTAGTGTTGGAGAGTTGTGCATGAGTTATAGTCAATATGTGATCTCCCAGGCGAGCGTATTTAACATGAAACAGGTACAGGAACTAACTATCTCTAATTTTGATAGTGTGTTAGAACAATCTAAGTCTTATGAAGCTGTATTGTGGTACCGCATGATCTAGACGACAGTAAACCTACTCATTGAACCATTTTGAGCAGCGTGAGACACGCATTGGGGTTGTCCCTTAGGTATGCCTTAGGTATGTTTCCTTATGTATAGATCGATAGCGGGATATGTGTAGAAGGGTTGGAACCCTTGTGTAGAACGATTGGAAAGACAAAAAGAGGCTTAGATTTAATCTTTCTAAGAAAACGACCCCATCGCAGTTATGACCCTTTGGCATAGAAGTGTCTCAAATAATTTTCCAGGAATGGAAGATAACCGCAAGCTGAGTCTGAAATCGCAATAGACGCTGAGATGCGGTCTTGGTGAAACGCATTTCTGAAGAATATTTAACCCGCTGTCAGGAAGAGTGAACCTGTGCACAGATTACGCCGTTGAACACTACGAACGACATTTAGGTAATCGCAAAAACCCAGCGTGATGTCTGTGAAGTCTCCATTGTTATTGAGATGCAGACAATAAATATGGGTTAAGGATTCAAAAAAGGTCAAAGGTCAAGGTCAATGCTGTCATTGACAACATATAATCGTTGTCTTGGACAAACATTATCATAGACAGTCGTAGCTTTCGGGTTTTGAAGGAATTTGTCTACATAGGCTTCGTTATGTCGCTATGAATTCATACAATACCCTTCGCTGCTTCCTCGAACTTAGAAGGCAATTGAATAACGATAAGCCCTGTCTCGAGAAACTAATCCATTATTAGATCCTCATCATCCCAGTCCTCATCATCCCAGTCCTTGTTTAAGGAAGAGAGGTAATCTACAACCCATTTTTTTTTTTTGCGTCCATCTCTTGACTTGTTTAATCCCTGCTAAGAAAGATCAGTTTGAAATGTAAGGCACTTCACACATTTCGTAGCATGATCTTACAACTTGATCACGAAAGATCATCGGGCCCAAACGCAAACGACATCTGGTCTATAGTGGCCGTCATACAATTCAATTAGGTGCGACAAAGCCTGCGGTGCTTATATTCAAATTGGCGATCGAGACCATGTTAACACGCTGCTACACAATGCTAACATGGGTCACAAGAAAAGAAAAAAAACCTGAGAAGATCGGAGATATCTCGCCTTGTACCCCGGTGTAAAGTCATTAATTAACACAGTCGGGCTATAGTTGGATAAAATTGTTCGAAAACGATCGTAAGCATCAATCGATCTTGGTGACAATTGGTTATGTGTTCAGTGTCTGAAATGACATATAGAAAGGAAAGTTCTCCCTTTAATTCTCAGCGAAACATCAGTGGTGTCTGGTGAAGACAATAAAAATCCATTACAATAGTCATCGTAGGTAGGATGTTGGCAACTAAGTGCACCCAACCCTGGTCTGGATGTCTCACTTTCAATTAATCATTCTCGGGCTTTTTTGCATAGATTCAACCAACCACGCCCGATTCATCTTTCCTGTAGATCCCCACCTTTTTTCGCTTTCTGCCGCTACCGCTGAGAGCAATTTCGGAGAAGAATAGTGTACAACATGTGGTGCGCCGCCAAAAAAAAATTGGGTGTGTTGCTGCCTTAATTGAAACAAAACGGTTTTTGTTTAATTCACACCCTTTGCACCGATGACTGGGTGATGATTTTATGTCAAGCCTCGAGCCTCTCCCGGATGGATGGCGCAAGTGACTACAATGTGGTACCAAACCCATGTCAGTGCGTCTGCTTCTCCACAGAAACCCACCCCTGACAGGTGTGATATTTTCGCATGCAGCCTGATCCATCAATCAAAGCTCATTAAAACGAACAACCGCCAAGGAACTCAGCCGTCACATCTCGAGTGACGCAAGAGCCGCACGAGCATTAGACACAGCACAACCTACTCCATGTATCAATTTCCATTTGGGACCACCGACCGCACCGGCTCAGCTATTTACATGATCATCAAGGTTGCACACCTCTTCGCATTAAAATTCACCGCGAGCCGAGAAGAGCCCACCGCATCGGATCAGCCTACGCCGCGACGAGCTGTGCGGGTCCACGAGATGCAAAGAGACCTCGCCGAGATCAATCAGAGCAGATAATGGGGCTTGTGTTATGGGCTTTCGTTATTATTAAATGCGGTAGGATCGAACTACCTTTCCCTACACGTGTGTGTGTGTGATATCGGATTGAAGCGCCAGACAACGTGGACACTCCATACAGAGACTACAACAGAGCTGGCTGACGCGGACCCAAATCACCGAGCATTTGAATTTCGGTTGACATAAACGATCGACGATTGATTGACGATCGTTGAGAGACCCGACCTGTTACACTTTTAATTTCTTTATTGCGCTTCGCAGCGAAGCTGCATGTATTCGCTGTAACCACTGTCCGAGTGCAGCGTTGATCTTATCGATTGCACCTGAACAGTGTGCGCGTACAAGAACCGCATCTCGGTTAATCGCGATCGTTTAGGCTGCGCGGACGATCTGTGCCTTGCCTGAGTGCAATTACACACAATGCCAGTTGTGGTGGAAGAGAATTGTTATACCGTTATTTTCGGGTTCTGTCCTTGCTGTGGCTGGTTGGCTATATGTAGATAAAAGCAATTGTGCCGGCTGCAGCACGATCCGTCAGTCAAAATTTGCCTGTGCAGAGCGCGCTTGCGCTGATTACGTAATTTTTGAAAAATTTGTAACACATGTCGCAGCAGTCGTCCTGTTACCATTCTTACGATCAGCTAAAGTCTTGAAGTACCTTGTACTTAGTTTTCTTTGATTTTTAAATTTTTTTTTGCTTTTTAAACTTGCGGTCGTTACATTTGGAGCAACTAGAGCAGCAGTGGCAACAGCCTAACAAAAAAGATCGCGTAATTGATCCGTAGTGTTGTGGTTTCGTTGTTTTCGCTAAAGAGCTACTAACGTACAAACAACGACGGACAGAAGAACGGACGGACAGTCGTCGGATAGACGGATGTAAAAAAAGCCACGAACGGCAGGAGTCCCCATTTCATGGCGCTGCTTGACCTGGTTTTGGCCCGTTTGAGTTATTGTCTCAGCAGATACTCAACATAAATAGACTTCTTTGAAATGCAGAGTTTTTGTGTAACGAAACTTTTTTTTTGTATGCTCCTCTGATCCCCGATGTGTGTTTTCTTTCAATTGGACCGTTTGGGAAATCACACCAGAAGTTATCGAAATTTGACGATCGTATTGGCAACGTGAGAAAACTACACCATTCTACCTATTCCGAGATCCAAGCTGGAGCTGTAAAGCTCATTGGAATCCCAATTTGGGAGCTAAGTTCACATGGTCACCTCTCTTGGAGGCGGACGGGGACGATGGACCCGGGCACAATGTGGTCGCATTATTTGCGGAAAGCAACATGTTGGCGACTACCATTATCTGCGATCGCGCAGGTTTGAGCAGAGGAAGAATGAGTTATGCCCGGTTGTCGCTCATGAAATCGAACACCTGAGTGGTGGTGTTCGAGATCTGATTGGCCTGGTTGTTAAATTGTGTTGTATAGTTTTCTGAATTCATGGGTAGGTACATGTGTTGGTTAGTGTTGTTAATAGCTGAACAATGATTGTCGTAAGTGGAAGACAACTCGATAACGTTTGGTTTTTCTTTTAAGTGGACTCTGGCTTGCTAATGTGACAGTTTACTATAGAAGCTGGTGAACATGCCATAGAATGACAGAGTGATCAATTCAGAATTCTTTACAATTTTACATCTCCTTCAAGACGCAGTGAATTAATTGGCATCAATGAAATATTGAGGTTAGCGTTGGTGCTCAAAGGACTGGCGGGCTAAGAATGAAGAGTGCTTTTGGTGAATACTAGACGAGACATACGATGAACAATGAAGGGATGTCAGGAAAATATACTCACACAGGCTCGTTCCTGATCGCTGTTCGTATACGCTTGCTCAAAGCACTTTCAGTTAAGTCTCTAAATGGATTTAGGATTATTTCCTTTTCGCTTTACCAAAGTCATTAGTTCCATAAGCCATCGTAGTCAGTGATCTTTGAGGGAGCCGAAAAAATGTGGCCTTTACATTATCCACGCCCACTTTTTAAGGGATTTTAACTTAAAATTCCCCTGACTGTTGTCGAACTTGTCGAGTTGTATTGGCTGAGACGGGGGACAACAATGTTGGAGAAGCTCTTCTCTAGATGAGGCCGGAAACCAAAAGTCGCTCCACACCACCCGTCCTAATTCTTCCCTTTCCTCTCCCAATCCTCTCTAATTTTACCCCCCTCGCCGGGCCGGACGAGTGGTGTTATACGACCCGTGCCGTGCTGGGGACCCAGTTTCTCAAATAGCCCGGTCTTGATCGGAATATCCGGATGCCTGCCACCCTCCGGACTATTTAGCCTTATCTATATACTGCGGATCTCTGTTTAGATAGCCTGGACATCTATATCGTCACACTGCTCGTGGAACCGTAATGAATACGGTAATGAAAAAAAAAGAGTAGGGTAAGACCGGCACCCCTTTAAAGCCGTGGGGTAGTACGGTGACGAGACTGCCTACAGCTCCTGCTCTGCCAAACAGTGGTGCGATTGTGGATACTCGTTATCCACCCTGTGCGGTCAGAAGCAAAAATTGTAAAGAAGCAGGAACTTCAGCTTCTGGTAGTGGTGGGATTGTGACTGTTCATGGCCCCTCCACTGCTAGCAGCTCCAGCACGAGCTCTACCTTCCCCAAGGGCAATATCTCTGCCACCAGAACGTCTCGAGGTGGAACATCGTGGCCACGGGGCTCCAGCAAGAGAGTTCTATAAGAAGATGCGGGAAGCTACCCGAACTCTGAAAGCCAGAAGAGATATTCTGGAGACGGGCAGAACACTGCACCGGCGCAGATAGCTAAACTTAAATGGGCAGGAAAAATATTGTCGCAAGGTGACGCTCATAAGCGACGGCGGTCGGAGGAAGATTCCAATTCGGTATCTAAGCGTCTTAAGGTGAATGACACCATCACCGCCCCAAGGACGTCCTCGGTCGCATCTCACAAGCTCTTCAACAAGGTTCTTAAAGACCGTATTGTAGTTGCTGTGATTGAGCGTAGCGACCTGGACGGATCAATCTCTCCGGAAAGGTGAAAATGAAAGCTTTCCAGCAACTTTTTGACGTTCATGCGGGATCACTCGGACCACCACTCCGATCACCTTCGATGGCGGTTAGCATGAAGGCCATGTAAAGCTTATCGCGTGCGAGATCCTATGATCTCGACAAGCTCGCGATAAACAGTTAAGGGGAGATTTGGCCTGGTGCAAATTTCGGGATCGTCGCTAAGAAGAATATCCCTAGCCGGCCGAAGATGCGCACGTGGATCCCTACCGAACCACCTTCCGCACAAGAGATCCTTGAAGTCATAAGACTTTGCAATCCCACACTTCTGACTCACGATTGGAAGCTGGAGGAGCAAAGGGGTTCCCATAGATCTGCTGTTATAGTACCAGGATTACTCAGGATTCTCTTGCTCATCTAGCTGAGACCAAAGATGTGATAAGATTTGGTTGGGATCAGATACACTACGAGTGTATAAAAAGGTGGAGTTGGAGAGTGGCAAGTTGCCTCCTCACGCCCTGGGAAAGGATGACTTTGAGACTGGCAACTTGCCTCCTCTCCGCCTAGTATCGTTGTCTGCATTACCGCACCCGGAACTGCAGTCCCCTTTCCCAATTTGGACGACGTCGCCACTGCGGATCCTACCCAGTCCGCCGCCTCTGTTTCTGACATTCCGTCAGACAAGGAGACGGAAGACTGCCTTAGTATGGTCCTTTGCAAAAAAGAACTTTTGGTTTCGTTTTTAGAATCGGAAGACCTAAACAATGCTGCCTGCGGTGAATGTTTCTCTGCCTGGCCGTAGCAACCACGCTGCAGTTAGTTCAGATTAATCTCCATAACTCCGAAATAGCCTCGGCCACTCTTCTTCTGGTCTGGCTCAAGATCGGAAAGATATTGTCTTTATCCAAGAACCATGGGTTCTTGACAACAGGGTTTGCGGACACAAGACTCCTGTTAAAAAGTTATGTATACGACAGGTAAAGGTAAGCCTAGGTCTTTCATACAGGTGAAAAGTAGTCTTAATGTATTTTTACTCCTTAACTTCAGCAAGAAGACGGCCAAGAGACGGCCAAGGGCACCTACTGGCTGGCCTCTGCCTACCTTGCTCACGATATGGTGGACAGTGCCCTCTGTATACACCTTGGAGAGTGCCATTAGAGAAGCTGAACTGTGCTACACTGGCTTCATCATTGGGTATGATGCAAATACTCATCACTCAGTGTGGGGCAGTTCCGACATCAACGATAGAGGTGAGTTACTTATTGATTTTATAAAAAACCAACCTCATTGTATGCAATACGGGTAGTGAACCTACCTTCACAACCAAAACGCGACAACAGGTCCTAGAAATTACCATTGTCTGGACATTCTTTCTCAGACCATAGATTTATTGGATTCAGTCAAAACGATGAACCTCCCCACCAATCAGCCTTCAGAAACTACAAGAGGACGAATTGGCTTTTTAACAGAGATTTTCTGAATGGTTCGTTGAACTCTTTTCTCCTACGTCCTCCTTATGACACCAATGAGCTTGATAACAAGGTTAATAAACTCACTCTGGCACTCAACAAGGCACTATCTTCCTCCTGTTCTCTTATAATTCCAAGAGGGAAGAGAAAAACGCATTTATGGACCTCAGAACTATTTAGAAAAGAATGCAGAAAGCTCTTCAATAGAGCCAAGGCCCCAAACATAGAAACAAACTGGGATGCTTACAAAATGTCCCTTAAAACCTACAAAAAAAAAAAACTGATAAAAGCCAAACGGTTATCTTGGCGACTCTTTTGTAGCAAGGAGGAGAAGAAACCTCCGAAGCCTCTAGGCTAAGGAAAATCCTCTCTACTAATCCAACGATTTCCAGCAGACTCAAAAAAGCGGATGGCTCCTTGGTCAATACTGAACCTCGCCTATTATAGGCCCAATTTTTCCTCCTAACTGCCTCTTAATGCTCTTTTAGTTTCTTACTATACTTGGCATGAACTTTTTTAAACTTCTTTCATGTATATGAAGCTGTTGAAGTCCCAGACCAAACAAAGCATATTTGCGTTTTTTGTAGATGCCTAGGTACCTACTATGAACACGTTTTTCGATCTTTATAGGTAGTAAGGTAGGTTCATATATAATATTTGTTACAGACAAGAAAAAATGCCCATCTTCATCAAATGGCCAATGACAAAAGAGAAATAAATCTATGAATCACGGTGGGGCTAGAAACATGCTCCAACCATCCAATCAAAATTGACAGTTTTTAGTGCGTCACTCTATATCTAAAGTCTAAAAGGTCCTAATCACAAGATCCCAACTAGCCCATATATACTAATAGCATGACTGACAAAAAGCTGCTAAGCTCCCATATACAATAATTTCTTTCTGATTAAGAGCTTCGCACCTCTGAGAAAATATTCGCAATAATTTAATTATTACAAACACCACCTGTCACTGTCGGTTAGGAAATTATGAAAACAAATAAGGCGCCTATTTTGGAGCCAGTAGGATAAGGCAAGCCCGATAGAGCGAGCCAGACAGCCACGTACAGCGATTACTCATCGCACAACCATGGCGAGTCGATTTTTGGCACCTCGCTAACAAAAAACCCGTGAACCAGTAGCCGTAACGTTACACTTGATCTCGACGCGCCAGGCTTATGTGTCGGGTTGTCGTCGTCTCCGTATATGAGAATCTTCTCAGCCATGCGGCAAATCCTATTCATAGGTTCCACTCGCCTTTAATTAGGAACAGCGCGGTAATTATTGAGAGCTAACTTGATAGCACGGTCGATGAAATGATTCAGAATATGATATGTATCTGTTGGATACGATTAAATCTGGGCACGAACTACCGGCGGAATTCGGGAAGACATGATGATGTGATGATACGCCACTATGCGACACACTTGTGAGCACTTGTAATCTCAATTTATTACTTGAGTGATTGTCATTTGGCGAGGCGACCGACCCATCCGTAGAGAGGTGAGGTGAGCGCACTATAGAGACATTCCTGGGCTGGCACGCATGCGTCACAATCAATTAAGTGTAATTAACCGTGATCGAGAAGTAATGCACGACAACATCTGACAACCGGCAACGACGGCACACCGCTAGCTTTGAGAGGGGTGGCTGGTGGGGTCGCTCCGAGGGAAAAACAAACCATCCGCATACTCTGACTAAGTGAAAGATGCTTGGGTAGGTTAGTTATACCCAGACCTAGACCTACCTATAGCCAGATTTGCTAGATATCTTCTGGCATTGGCGCCTGCAGATGATGAGTTTACGCGCGCAGTCACAGTTTGGAACTTGGCAGATTGGTAATATAAAGGAGGTAATAAAAAATTGCTTATATACCTATCGGGTTTTTCAATAAGAGCGCTTCAAAAGTTTTTTTAAATAAAACAAAAAAGGTTTTGTATATCAATGAAATTCGTTATTTCTGTGAAAGTACGTTCGATGCCATTATGAAGGGAACTCGATTTCTTTTGCATGGCCACCACGGGTAAGCTTGCAGAAGTTCAGACGCTGAACTCAATTTTCGACGGTTTTCGAGCATAAATCGGCCGATACTTCTGCAATTTCACGTTCGATATTCGTACGAAATTTATCAATTGTCGCTGGCTTGTTGGCATAGACCACAGACTTGACGTAGCCCCACAGGAAATAGTCTAACGGCGTCAAATCGCACGACCGAGGCGGCCAAGCGACTGGACCACTTCGTGAGACAACACGTACTCCAAACTTGTTTTCCAATAAATTGATTGTTACATTCGCTGCGTGGCTTGTGGCACCCTATTCGGGCGCACACAATTCATGATGTTCGGGCCAAAAATATTCGGTTATCATTGAACGGTAGCGATCCCCATTCACATTAACGTGCCGGTCTTGATGATCACGGAAGAAGTACGCCCCAATGACGCCGCCGGCTCATAAACCTCACTAAACCGTAATTTTTTCGGGATGCAATGATGACTGATGGAGATCGTGTGGATTGATGCCTGATAATGCCGCATATTTTGTTTATTGACGAAGCCATTTAGCCAGAAATGAGCCTCGTCATAAATTGGACATGGCGCTCTTGACATTGGGGCCACTACTCCGAATTTCGATAGTAAATTTTAATTATTTCGTCTCGTTGTTGGCTCTTCTATCTTTCCATCATGAAATGGCAAACCTTACTGAAGAAAAATGTGAAAAAACCGCAAAAAAATATGGCGTCGTTTGCTTTTCCTGTCGGTCTACTTTTGTAGCGCCCCTATTGAAAAACCCTTTACAAGCATAGACAAATGTGGTAGACGTGAGACGTAATATCACTTGCCTCCGCAAACATTTGCTATTTTTTGTGCGCTTAGGTAAAGTGAATGCTTGTATGTAGCCGTTGGTATAATTAGACAGTGGGAGGACATTTAACTTTTATTGACTTCCCCGACATTGAAGCATCTATTGTGACTATCTATATTGACTTCCCCAATATACAATTGGACACTTTGTAGAAGACGCAAAAATATGTTATCGGACAAAAAGGCTCTAAGAAACAAAGAATTAAGAACGGCTAATAATAATGTTCAATAGCACCAAGTTTCCAATAGCAGATAAAAAAAACTCAAGGTTCTTGAAAAAAGCAAAGAAAACCTAGTAAGGCACTCAAGCACAATAAATTGCAGAAGTGCTTATCATCAGTTACTTAATTAGCATCACGTGAAGAGACTCATAATTCCAGTCGGCTCATGTGCCAAGTGTCCATGCCAGCAAATGCCTATACCAGTAATGCAACGGATCATGTATACCAAGTATGTATGCCTGGAAGCACTCAAAGATGGCAAAGTATGACCATCAGCGTCATACTTTGCCCCGTCTTCAAGAATGACGATCCTGTTCTTTGAAGCTCAATATGAGCCATGACACATGATACTCTCGGAGAGCTTGTCAGACCGACTCGAGTGGGGGGACCGTAAAAGCTTTTTATGACAGATTCAGGCTGATCTTCTTTGCTAGCGTTTCGATTTTTCCCGCAGATTGAACACTTCTCGCGATCAACGCAAGACACTTGTGCAATATCGCAGACTTCTCGCTAAAAAATTTCACAATGCTTAAGTTGGCCACATTCCGTTATTGTGGTACAAAGTGTTTTAATACTAGTAATAGAGGAAGACTATCACTGCAGTGTGTTTCAAGCAGAAATTACAGCCGTTCGTGAAGCCGCGGCCTGGTTTTCAATTAACTCAATAGACAGCCAAGCTGCAATAAAAGCCTTGGAATCGCCAACGATACGATCCAAGTTGGTAAAGCAATGCCGCGAATCTCTCAACGAGATTGCTGTCAGGGGCGAAGTTCCCTGTGCTGGACTCCAGGCTACAGGGATATTTAAGGCTACTGCAGAGCCGACGAAGTAGCTAGAGAAGGTGCTAATGCTAGCCCGACTCATACAACGGAACCGGCAGCACCCATGAAATCGATAAAGATCCACCTGGACATCGAAGCCATCACAATGGCAAACAAAGGTGGAATAACATCAGCACAATGTCTCTCCCCTAAGCAAATCAGGCCAGAGCTTGATCGTAGAAAAACAAAGAGACTCAGATAGACAGAAGATAATCAGGGCCCTCACAGGCCACTGTCTAATAGGGCTACATGCCAGAAGACTTGGCGCTCCCTTCAACGATTTCTGCAGAAGGCGCAGGGATGAGAAGGAAGAAGTGACCATGGTTCATCCTCTGTGCAAGTGCCCGCCCTATCGACATTGAGTGGGAAAACTTAAGATGAATACTTCTTTGATGATCTAAATGATCTAGCGCGACTCGATCTAAAGAGGATAATGATCTTTATCTCCGGGTCAAACTGGTTAAACGCCTAATTGTGCTTAGGCAAAACCCAACCCTCTTCCATATGGAAACTCTATGTGAGCGAGCAAGCACCTTACAGTAAAGCGCCTTATAATCCCCATTACACCACCCCTCCCTCCTCTTCAAGTCTTACCAACAGGTCGGGCCTGGAAAGGGCTCATACCGTTTCGGTTGCCTTAACCTCTCCGCTGTAATGGGAACACCGGCTCATATTCCCCCAGGTACTGGTTCATACCGCTTTAGTTACCTCTACCTCTCCTACTACTTTTTTTTGTCAATTTAGAATGAATTTCCCGAGAAATCGGGTTTTCGAAGATTTCAGATCTTAAAAGTGGGCATGGTCAATAGAGTGGGCGGTCCAATTTTTGTCTAATTAAAGGCTTCTGGTCGATATTGCTCTCCACCAAAATTTGAGTTCATATGTTTTGTCTTTCTTGACCAAAAGGCATTTTGAAATGTGTAAAATGTAAATTTGAGGTTATTTGACATTCAAGCCAATTGTGGGCGTGACTGAGGGCGGATCTTCTCAATTTTCATACTTTGTCTGTACAAAATTTGAGCCAAGCAACGCTGCAAGTGACAGTTCCCTAGCTCAATTTTAATGACCTCAAAACTGCATACATACGGACAGACGGACGGACATGGCTTAATCGACTTACCTGTCGGTCTCGATCATATCTCTTAAAGGTTTTAGGGTCTACCGTGATTATTTCACTGTGTTACAAACTATGCATTAAAAAAATATACCCTCGGTCAGGTATAAAAAAGTCAAAAGAAGGTTTGTCTCCCCTTTAACTGCTCAACGGTATAGGCAACTTTGAACCGTTCTGCTGAACTTTTATGCAAAGTTATAATAGTAAACTTCAAATTTTCAAAAATTTGAAAGATTTTACTCAAAAACGTAAAACTATGTTCGAAAAAGATTTTTTTTTCAAGTCAGCTAAACGAAAAAGTGCTAGTCTGCTAACGGTTATTTTTTTTCGTTTAGCCATGCTCCTACTTAAAATTTGGCTGAGGTATGTATGTATGTATCTCGGCTAGCGTATGGATTGTCTAGTAGCTGCTCAACATTAAGAGTCCCACGAATGGTGACGTTTCTCACTCTATCCTTAAAAGTAACACTTGCAACGCACCTCAGAAATCTCATTCCTGCAGCTTGTACCCGAAATCTAATTGTTGTCTAACTTGACCCAAAGGCATTTTGAAAGAAAGTGTGAAATAGAAGTTTTCTCACATTGAAGCCAGTAGTGGGCGTGGGCGTTGACGGATTGAGCCATTTTTCACATTTTGTCTGTGCAACAAAAGAGCTAAGCCGTGTACCAAGTTTCAGTTCTCTAGCTTGATTTTGAAGGCCGGCGTCTGATCCCAGAGGGGCGGCTGAAATTCAAATAACAAAAATCCATGAGTGTCTGTTTCGGGATCAGCGACTACCTGGTCGGCAGGGTTGGGATCGGCCGAATTTAAACCTGGCAGCTATGCATTAAATGCACCCCCCCCCCCCCCCCACCCCAAACCATGAAAAGAAAACGAAATCAGCCGGTTATTTAAAGCGGATGTTTGCTGTTATAAACGGTTATAAACGATCGGATATTTGCTGATCCTGGTAATCCAGAGCACTCTCTAGAGCTAGGCCTGAGGGGTGTCAGCATGCGAGCGCTTGGGTTAAACGCCGACCGAGTTTAACCCGAAGAGGCTACGAGTAGCCCGTCAATGGTGCCGCTTTATTACAGGGGCGGAGTGGGACAGCGCCAAATCAAATAAGGGCTTAGGTGGAAATTCTACAAATCGACGCCACCTTTATTTTAAATGACAAAACTAAAGAATGACCCAATTATAGAACAGTAGACTCCAATATGAAAAAAGTATACAACAGAATGTAAAATATATCCAGAAATAATGGCATGTTTCTACTTGACCATCTGCCCTTAATGTCTTGGGGGCCTATCATAATTATTTCTCTGTCTTAAATTTTCTCCATTTCTGTGGATCTGATTTGAGGAACTCGCTGTAAAAATGCGTAGCAACAATTATTGTTCCGGATAATTCGGAACCTACGGCCCAAGAACTAAAAAGTTTGCATGACCGAAACTAGCTGTTTGAGAATGTGACGCCACGTGCAGTACATTTAGATATTCTACCCCCATACGTATTCTTTTTAGCGTGTTGGCAATCTATGAACACAGTTATTAATTTGGTAAGCCGAGGTACATGAATAATGTCTGCAGAGTAAACTTTGTCGTATAATGTGAGTCATCTGCAAAGTCCTCTCTAATTTATGCCGTGTACCTAAATCCGTGCCCCAAGGGTTAAGACATGCCAATAAAAATCCGCCTCCATAAACAAGACTCCCGCTAACTTGACCATCTGCATCATCTACACTTTCAAAAGGTCTCGAACCGAGGATACCTACTAGGTACCTACTCCTTTGTCGACAGCACCCTCTTCAACATGTGCAACCAGGCACGCTCAAGAGCCCCATTCAGAATTGCGTGATTTGCAAACAAATTGAAAATATGTAACTCGACTACGTTTGGATTGGTCTACAATCCTTTTTAGCCAAATATGTAACCGTATTACAAAAAAAATCAACAACAACATAAAAACATACATCTGCGAGGCCCCCAGCAGCTACACGGGCCACATATGTCCATTGCCGGCGCACATAAACTCCCCGGGTAACCTACAACCAAACACCATATACACAGCCCAGGATGGTATTTAGCTGCCAGAAATTAGTATTAACCCAAATGTGCCACCAGAAGTGGTGTGTTTTAGCTTCATCTGACCAAAGATGGTGCCAAGTACACTCAGGAGGCTGGTGGGTGCCTCTTGCATATGCATGCATAACCGCAACTTAACAAACATAAAATCAGAGTCAAACACACATACGAAACGGCTCAAATATGGTAGACTGTTTGTTCGGCCATAATTAAGCAGAAGTCAGAAGCCATGGCAACAACGGCCTCTGCGCACAGCAGCGCAGCTGTGTGGCACAGAAAAAAAATTCAATCTGTGAGTACGCGCACTGTTTTAGAGGAAGCACTGGACAGTATAAATAGTTTAACCTCGGACTGTAGCTCCGTGCCCACGTCGGTTTATAGGGGGAGCCTTAACAACGGGCTAAGACAATCAAAAAGCGGCAAAAGAAAAACTTAAATACATCAGCCGCGCTCCAGTTTGCACAGACTCTTATGAATTTTTATTGATCTCAAGTAGATCTCCCAAGCAGCGCAGTAGCAAACGCTCGCAGATCGAGCCAAAGTGGCTCCACACATGACCGGCCTACCTACAGTTATGTGGCATTGTTATTGCGCGGGTGCAATCGCTTAAGACACTGCGCGTGGATATAGCGACCTGATCTAGAAGAAAAAGAGAAAGGCTTGAAGGCGCGCACGCGCGCTTACTCCTCCATGTGAACGCGATCACACCGCGCAAAAAATACTGCGCGCTATTTTCGCGAGTCTATTAAGCTCTTGATTTAGGCTTTTCTTTCGTCCATAAAGAAACACTGTGGCTGCACTCCATCAGGCTCACGTCGGTCGTCGTCGAGCAGATGCCAATCGACAAATTCGCACACAATTTGGCAGATCAATATAATTGAAACGCGTGGAGGAGGCAATGGTGAATTGTGCGCATTGCTGACGTCCCTGGGGCATCTTTTGTGGCGGTGCACGCTACGGTGTCGCTTTAGACACGCAATCCTATCCACCCGCCTGCCGCGACGACATCTCACTTTCTACAAACGCGACACCGACTGCGCGATGATTGTGTGCCATGTGGCGCTGTGCCTGTCGGTGCATAAGCGGGTATAATTTAGCATTTTGGCGCGCACTGTGGTGTCGAACGATATACGAACACGGCACGAATGTCCTGTGATGCATGAATCCTATTAAGCACTCATCAAATGGAATTCACTTTTCAATTGAATTAAAATAGTGGTTTTTGGAAGGAATTTGTTGCCTCACTATTGGGAAATTGTGTGCACGATACTTTTGGGATATTCCATGCAACACAAGTCTAAGGCTAACCTCATAACATACACTAGAAATCTGCAACACTGAAAGAAGGAGTATCTTTAAGAGATAAACTGAAAATCTAACAATAACTCGACAAAACCCATAGTAAACGGGGATATTGGACCCATTACAAAGCAAGATAAGGAAACGCACACTCATGTGCGCTCACTAAGCAGCTCATGGCTCATAACCTGCTCACGCACGTATGCAATTTCCAGAAACTCATGTTCACGAGCTTGCACTGTTGGTATTTTCATCAGCGCATACTCAAGAACGAGTTTGACGTGCGCCTGTGCAATTTCCAAAAACCCATTTCTATTTTTTTTCGATGCGCCACTTGAAGGTGGTAATCTTGACAGATTCGTATCTGTCAAGTGTCAACTAGGCTACCAGCATGCATGATCAGCGTGTTTAGAATCCGAACCTGAAATAATCGACTCTAAGCACGCTGGACACAAGTGCACCGACTCATGTGCCTAGGGAGAACTATGTTTCGCCAATGGCCATAAATAATATTACTCATGAGCGTTTGCTTCTTTTATTGCTCACTGGTTACGGCACGGATATCACTATGGTATCCCTCTACAAGGTTGGGGTGAGCATAGCCTTTGGATTAGGTATGTCTTTGGCAAGAGTTGACTTAAATCCACCGAAGAAGCTAGCGTGATGTTATAAGTAGTACTGTCACTTATTGCACTACGGTATTGCACTTGTCACGGTATTGCACTACAGGTAGGGAGGGCCACCCTTTGACTGGAAACCCACTGTTTACGCTGAGGGATGTCTGCGTTCGAGCGTTTGGTTGGCAATATTTCCCGTTCAAGATGCTATTGGGTTGTTTCCATGGTTGCAATCTTTGATATTAAGCTTGAACGATCGACACTTAATGCAGGCGGGTTGGGGTCAAAATTAGGTAGGTAAAACTTTTGAAAAAGTCAAAAGTTTGCTTGCTTGTTTATTGCTTAAGTCAGAATTTCAGAAAGCAGAGTTTTGAAAAGCAGAGATTTGAAAAAACACAATTTTGAAAAGAAGCATTTTTATTGTAAGCAAAATTTATTTTTAAGAAAAATCAGAATTTTGAAAAGCAGAATTTCGGAAGCAGTATTATGACCCGCTTCCAGTGCAGGTGTATATAAGCACCAAATCTATAGGCTCATAGTATACAGTATTTTTAGACTGAACTTTTATTGGCTGCTATTGTGGAGTGAAGCGGCTTGATGATGCAGACTCTGGTGATGAATTAAGAACCGCGAGGATTAAAACACCTGGAGTTGAAGAAGCCTCCAGAGGAAATCCGAGAGCCAGCACTGTTCGGGTTCAATGTTTGGACTTAAATTCCCAAACATGATACGTTAAGCCGCGAAAAATTCCAAACCGGCGCCGGCGGTCAAAACAGCAAAAAAAAAAAACAGTCATGAAAAAGGTTTGGGAAGGGGTTGGAGCATATCAGAGCTGAAAACAAAATGTTTTAGCAGATGATTCGTCGTCTCAGAAGAACTTCAATATCCTTCAAGGACGATTAACTTCTTTTAAAGAAGCGATAGCTTCATCGCTAACAAGGCAGAGAACTACTGATTAAGGCGGAGAATTTTTCCGGAAACAGACAGCATCACTTCCACGATTAAATCGACTCCAGAAACTCTCAAGTCAATGAGGGAAAAAGGTGGTCATTAGGGCGATTGGCAAACAAAGGTGATGGAACTGCCTTATCTCGAGCTATTATCGAGCCGTTTTAAGGGGAAGAACAGTACAGGTGTTCCGGTTGTTCTTGAAAAGTGATTGAACTGGAACTGCAGGCTGAATCAATGGCGTCGAATCACAACCTCTTGATGTGTGCGTAAGCCATCTGCTTTTTGCAATTCCGAAGAGGAATTTCAGCGAGCAGTGGAAAGTTTTGTGGCTATCTGTTATGCCATGCTATAGGATAAAGAAAAGGGTGAGCAAGTGGGAATTTATGATTATTTCGGGAAAGAGTTTGTCTTGCACTTAAATGGAGTCCTATGAAAATAGGGTGTTAAGTTTAAGTAATTTGGGTACTCTTTTACGAAAGATTCAACAAGTGTTACTAAATTATTCTTTTTAGCGGTCCGTCCAGAAATGGAAAAAGGACCCTTTATGGTATCACTACGTCCAATCGCATTGTAACTTCTGAACGGTAATATGTACAAAGACAAACTTTTAAACTGCGAAAAAAATCAGAAAACCCAATGAGGACGGATTTTTTTAAGCATAACTAACGGCTATCATAACTGTATACTGACAGTTTGATATTTTTAAAGCCAAAATGGATTGTTAGTACGTTTTTTTAAGAAATTTAGCAGGTAAGAACTAGAAAAATGAAATTTAGGGGCAAGTAAATACCGAACTTCAACGAGAACATAAATTTTTTGGAAGATATTAAATTTTTTTTGAGAAATGAGGAGTTGAAATCGGGTGACGTTTTTTAAAGTGTCTGAGGCCATAACTTTATGCAACTCAAAGCTTACCAAGTGCTTTAGTCATATTTTTCTGAAAAAGTTTAAATACTTTCGTTTTGACGCATTTGCAAAAAAACAAATCGCAAAAATGCATAAAAAATGCATTGGAAAAATAAAATAAAAATAAATGAATAGAGTGGCGCAACAGCTCGAGGTGAACCAGGGCCAACTTCCCAACAATGTATGCTGGTGTGTTAATTTCTTTACATACAATGGGACCTACAATTTTTTGCCGAATCCGAACGGCACTTTGAGAAGTTTTTCAAGACAATTAATACTCTCGGAGGGCTTGTCAAACCCTCGCGGAGGTGGGGATCGTGAAAAAGAACAAGTCTTTTTTTTCAGGTGACGATGGCAGGATGGCATTGGAAAATCTGCCCCTAAAACGGAGCGTGGCTGAAAATTTGTAAGAACGGAATCTGATATAAAGTCTCGTTTACTTAACCTGCTGCTTAAAGCCAGTCGAAGCTACGTTTTTCTGGAAAATTTTAGGTTTTTCTTCAATTCTGCCGCCAAAAGTCTGCGTGGACAAAAGTTTCGTATTAAAAATATGTGGGGCTAAGTGTTTTCTTTATAATCATTATTTAAAAAAAAGTGTTTCGATTTTCGACAAATATATTGAAGAAAATGCATCTGCAAAATTACCTTTCAAATCGATGCCACGGCCACTTGGGGAGGTAAAGCGATATGTAATTTTTTTTTGTATATCTAACAATAAACGTTTTTAGGCCTTAAATTTTGAGCTAGGAAGCTAAAGTTTAGTGCATAGGTTTGTTGTTATCCGAAGCAGTACGAATGTTTATAATTTTCAAATCCGCCCACAGACACGCCCACAACCGGTGCAATTGTGCAACTACCTCCAGAGTTTTAAAAACTGTAAGACGTCTTAAGACGTCCTGTTTGTTTTGAAATACACAAAATAAAAGTTTAATCGCTTTACCTCCCCTAGTGGGCGTGGCGTCGATTTATAAGGTAATTTTTCATTTGCATTTTATTCAATAGTTTTTTTTCTAAATGAATTTTTTTTTTAATTTTTATACCCCGGAGGTATATTAAGTTTGTCACATAGTTTGTAACACGGTGAAATAATAATGGTAGACCCCCAAGACCTTAAGGGCATATGATCGAGACCGAATTCTGAATCGAATGAGCCATGTCCGTCCGTCCGTCCGTCCGTCACATGTTTTTAGGCCTTAAATTTTGAGTTAGGGTGCTGAAACTTCGTACGTAAGGTTCGCGTGATGCGAAGCAGTACGAGTGTAAAAATTTCTGAAATCCGCCCAAAGACACGCCCACAATCGGTCTAAATGTGCAACTACCTCCAGAATTTTCAAAACTGTAAGACGTTCTAAAAGGCTGAAATTTAACAATTAGCATCTCCTAATAAATGCAAGACACAAAAAAGAAAAATTTAATCGGTAGAACTCCTCTAGTGGGCGTTGCATCGATTTTAATAGTAAATTTTCAAATGCAGTTTACTCAATATTTTTGCTCAAATTTAGTTCTACATTTTGTTCATACAAGACTTTGGGTCACGCCCATTTTTAGAGGCAGAATTGAAGAAAAACCTAAAATTTGCCTGAAAAACTTAATTTCGACTAGCCTGGAGCCTAATTTAGGAAAGAATGAAATAAAAAAAGTAGCAGGTTAGGTAAACGAGACTTCAGTCCAGATTTCGTTCATTTAAAGTTTTTAGCCACGTCCCCTTTGAAGGGTCGATTTTTCAAAAATATTGAATTTGGACCAAAAAATTGCATTTTTACGTACATTTAAGTGTAACTTGGAAATATCTGTAGTTTCTCATTAGGTTGGTTGCGCGGTTGGACCACGCCCCTTTTTGAAGTTTGCATTACTTATAAAATGTCAAAAAAATAATCACGTCATCAGCATTTTACAATGTGGGATAGGATGGGGTATTCAACGGTCCGTTTAACGGACTGTAACTTCTGCGTACACTGTAGCACTTACTCACTGGTTATACTATGTAGAAAGCACTTATTTCTATATTTTTTTAATAAAGACCTTGGGCCACGGCCACATATGCAAAATTAAAGAAAAACCTAAAATTTTCCAGAAAAACGTAATTTCGACTGGCCTTAAGCCTAATTTAGGAAAAAATAGCAGGTAAGGTAAACGAGACTTCAATCCAGATTTCGTTGATAATAAGTTTTTAGCCACGCCCCTTCTTGTGGGGGTCGATCTTTCAAAAATATTGAATTTGAACCAAAAAAATGCATTTTTACGTACATTTAAGCGTAACTGTGTTATAACTGTGTTATAATTGATAGTTTGTAATTAGGGGCGATTGGACCACGCCCATTTTCGAAGTTTGCACTATTCATAAAATGTCTAAAAATAACAATAACATCAGCATTTTGCAATGTGGGATAGGACGGGGTCACTGTAGCTGTCACGTGTAGCACTTACTCACTGGTTTCTGTTTGATAATGCTGCATAGCAATTTGAAAAAACTATGCCGGTTGGTCATATGGAAATCTGGGATTGGATTTAAGCTACGATCTCAGCTAATTGCTAGCTATGTCTCTACCTGTCATAGAACGACGATTAATGGGAGACGATTAAAAATAAAGTCTGAAGTGTCTCCAACACGACAACGTATAAATATTTTGACACGCGAACACCCTTTGACTGTCTATAGACTGTGCTAGGGTATAAAAGCCCCTGGTTGAATAGGACGTTTCCTGGACCTGTCTGCGGTAATGCAGTTCACGGAACAGGTGTCTTTCTTATCGTGCAGAATTCTTAAAACAGACCGCTTTAAGTTTTATTTTTAGCGTTACAGCACCTAAAAGTGCTTTCTATAGTTCTTACCACTTTAAACACTTTCGTTACGGACTCGGCCCAATAACATTTTTAGTTACTTCGCAAAGTCTTATCTAAAGTCTATCTACAATGCAGATCTTGAACATTAGAAAGCTTCTGAGCTTCGGACACTAAATTGTTCCTTTGTCTAGAAGTAAATGTTAAATTGAGCCATGAATATTGGTTTTTTTTAACATTATAATCAATTTTAGTGTCAATCTCAATGATCACTCTCGATAGACAAAAAATCTAACCCTGGCATAATCTATTCGAGATCAGTTTGCAAGAAGGCGATTGCCAGGCAGTTGCATAAGTAAATCTGTAAATTTTAACTTCGTGTTATCATTCGAAGGCGAACTTGTCTTAATTACATCCGACAATCTTTTGCTCTTAGGACTACATACATTGCCGTACAGAGCGAATGTCTGGTGCAAGTGCAACTTGCACACCACACCATGTGGGCAATTTGAAATCAAATTATTTTTATGAGCAAACATGTTTTGTGCTTTATTGTCCGTCTATAACGAGCAGCTGTAAAGCACTTAACGATTTACATATTCAATCTTATTATTAAAATGGGATACCTTTGAATTTTTATTAATTGCAGGCATTTACTTTAAGTGGATTTTCGTAGACCTTCGGTAATGAACTTGTCATACATTTGCTGCCAAGGATGGGAAAGTTCCAGCATCATTTTGGAGGCCATGAAAGGAACTATGTACCTACGAAGGCTGGAGTACAAGGATATTTAAATTCTTAAAATGAGGACACCCCTCGTAGCGACTCTTTTGTTGCAGGTTAGTAATTACTGGTGAGCATTGCCCCAAATGCTACCTTGGAACAAATCAAGTTCCGGCTCAGAAAAGTGGGGTTGATGGTCCCTGATTCCTTGCTGGACACATCTTTTTGAAGTTGGCGAATTATTATATGACCCAGATATCATTAAACTTAGTATTTTGAGACGAATAACTCTTAGGGCCCTTGTAAGCTTGGATGTCCAGCAATCCTCTTGACTTTTATTTAAGGTAAATTTAAGCACTTCAGTTTTCGGATATTGCCAAGACATTATTGGCATGCTTATTGCTGACCTTTCGTGTTCAGTGCATGCAAAACGCTGCAGTGGATCTCATAAAGTCACCAGGATCTGACGAACGTTGAGGTTTTGGGAGTAAATTTAGGCGAGGTCTTACTTTCCACAAGAGGCTTTTCAGCCCAAAAACCGGAAATTTATCATCATCAAAATGTTTGGTGCCCACTTATTATTAGAAGGGTCGCGGAGCGAGGGCGGCTAAATGGTTCTTCCATCGTTCCCGATCCTCCGCCACCAACTCAAGAGACACCGGCACGATCTCCAGCTCTCACCACCTGCTTCTTGGCCTACCAGGTGGGTGACGCGCTCGCATCTCGGCTAACATAACCTGTCTAGGAAGTCAGTCGGGGTGCACCCCGAACAATTTGCCCAAACCATGTAAGAATTGATCGTTCCACTCGGAGAAACAGCTGCTCAACATTAAGATTCCCATGAATACAGACGTTTCTTACTCTATCGGTAAGAGTAATACCAGCAACGCACCTCAGAAATCTCATTTCGGCAGCTTGTAACCGCCATCTAATTCTTTCGGTCATTACCCAAATTTCATGACCATAGATGAGGGTTGGAACCAACACTGAATTAAAAACTGAGATCTTTGCTTTCAGCCCAAGCTCAGCTTTCCTGCTGACCGGCCGGCGCGGTTCCTTAGCTATTACTCCGGCTTGGCGAATTCTACAGGATAACTCAGTATCACTCCTTCAATCTTTCGTGAAAAAGATCCCGAGATACTTAAACATCTCCACCTGTTTCAATCGGACTCCAATGATGTGCAGGGTACACTGCACAGAAATTCGGATTTGCCCACGTTTACCTTAATCCCAGCTTCACCACATATGGCCGCAAACCCATCCAGTGCTCGCTGAAGTTCCTCCTCGGACGATGCCACGATAGCTAAATCATCTGCGAAAAGCAGATGACTTATCCTGACGCCAGCCATTTCGAAAAATTCCTCACCAAGACTGCGGTTGGTCTTGGTCACCACCCAGTTCATTTATGCTGTGAAAAGGAGAGGCGATAGAACACAGCCCCGGCGAAATCCAACGCGCACACATCAAAAGATTGGGACTTGACGCCATTTATCCGAATACAGCTTTTCTGCAGTTCCCTTATAAAGACTGAATGGCTCTCAGGAGAAGCCCACTCAGCGCATAGTCCTGCAAAACTGTCCAGAGTTTATCCCGAGAAACCCGGTCATGGGCCTTTTCCAAATCTACGAAACACGCGTAGACCAGATTGGCATATTCACAGGCCAATAGAATAACCTTCAAAGAATAACCTTCAGGCTAAAAACCTGGTCGGTTGTGCCTCTGCCAGGCCGAAAGCCGCATTGCACTTCCGGCAACAAAGGTTCGATTACAGCTTTGGAACGCGCTTCCAACACATTTGCGAATACTTTTCCCGGAAGACTTAAGAGAAATATGCCTCTATGGTTAGAGCAATCTCTCTTGTCCCCTTTTTTGAAAATGGACACTATAACTCCTGTTTGCCAATCGCTAAGTGCTTTCCCACTCTCCCATGCCACCTTAATGACACGTGTTAGCCATTTAACACCTTCTTCACCCATTGCCTTGAGCATTTCTGGCCCGATTTCATCAACTCCAGCAGACTTACCCATATTTAGCAAATATACATCATCTAGAGTAGCACTATTCTCCACCCTAATCTCGTCAGCAATGGGATTGAAATCTTCAGTGCACTGTTGGGGAATGAGCAGCTCCGAAAAGTGCTCGCTCCATCTGCGTAAGACGTCGTTCTCATTTGAAAGAAGTGTACTGTCTTTGGATTGAAACCCTTGAACGATATTCAACTTCCTTCCTATGACTCGGCGAACAGTCTGGCAAAATATCTTGTTTGCAGATCTGTAATCGTGTTCCAACCTCTCGCCGATCTTTTTCCATGCCTGTTCTTTGGCTGTTCTTAGCGCCATATTGGGAGTTCTTCACGCCTCGGTATACCGGGCTCGAGAAAAAGAGTTAATATATTCATTCCGCACAATATAAGCGCTCTTCTTCTCTCTGATGGCTTCTTGAACTCCAGTAGTTTTAAACCACGCAGTTCTTTTCTCACTACCAGGCACCACACCAAGCCGCTTTACTCCACAAACATATCTTGCAGAGGCAATGACTGCCGATGAAAACAGCTGCCATTCTTCCTCTACATTTAAAAGGTCGGCACGAATTTGTTCAAACTTCTCCGAAACGTGGAGTGTAAATCGCTCCCTGTAATCAGTTCAGCATCCTGTTACCTTTCCCACCGTATGCGGATCACCCGTCTTGGATTTCGGCTGGCTGGGTGGCAAAGGAATACTATCTCTTAAGCGCAATTTGCACAACACTAGATGGTGATTAGTTGACAGCTCAGCTTCTCTCTAAACGCGAACATCACAAATCATTTTTTGAACACACGATGGTACCATATACCTTAAAATAAAGCAATCCAAGTGCGCCGTTCCTGTTTTGATCTGGGTCACCGTGCCTACCAGTCACACTTCTCCAAGTACTGTCGACGGTAACCACATAAATATTTAAGTCACCCATCGGAAGGAAGAAGTCCATTTCTGCCACTCTATCCATCGCAGCAACAACTTCGTTGAAGAAGGCCGGATACTCTGACTCTAGGTTGCGTACACCTGCACTAAAACCAAATTCGATCGCTCAACCTTAAGCTTTAAGATCAAATCCCTCCATCCAAATGGAATAAACTCCAATATGTTTTCCGACAACTGGGGGCTTGTGAGTATGTGGGACGGCAGACCAGAAAAGTCTCCACCCATCAGCAAAGTGTCTGGTTACGAAACCTATCCATTTAGTTGAGGAGATGCTAGTAGCAATGAGCTCATACTTTTTAGCCTCATCAACCAGTTCAAGTTCAAGCCGCTCATCCCGAGACAGACGCTCTTGGAGTTTAGCTGTTTAGAGTTCAGCCAACCCTCTGGGATGAGAAACTGACCAGTTTGCCGGACACTGTGTATCAGCCGCTACTGGGTTTTATTTAGACCCTCAGGTTCATCTGTCAGTTATAACTTTGCTGACAAGGGTGGCTCCACCAGAAGTATATACTCCTGACAGAATCACTTACAACATGCTGAAGACTACTTCTTCCAGTGGATTTAAGTCAACACTTACGACAGGCATACTTTACCTCAAGGTTATTCTGAGCCCGACCTTTCAGGGGGTCCGGAGATTTATACCCAAAATGAATCCACTCGATTTCAACAAAAGATTTCTTTCTTACCATCGTTGGCAAGAATTATATCGAATTCGGTTTGAGCTTCAATCATGTAAAACTCTTTTTCTATTATTTTGCAACTGCTCCTTTGTATAATTCCGGCGTTGAAACCAACGGACAGCCGAGTCCATATGATACTTTCCTTCGGTCTTGCCAGTCTAAACTTTCAAGGAAATTTTCAAACATCTACTTTCGGTTCGGTGAAGCTTACATCAGCCCGCGCAACAGGTCGACCTGAACCTGAGCCAACTTTTAAACGAACCATCATAGCATAGGTACTGTTGTATTCTTCACATACAAGAGGATCTCCATTTTCTGCCGAAGCCGAACGGTATACCTTGAGAAGCTTTTCGAGGCAAATTTAACTCTCTAAAACTTCCGCGGAGACTGACTAGATTTTTAGGTAAATGTTAAATTCGATAGATTTAGCTTAGGGCCGATTACCATACAATTATTTTCTTTGCAGATCAGGTTCATGCTTAATCAATTTCCAAAAAAGATTGTAGAAGATAGAAGATCTTGACATTTCGTCCCTTCTACTGTTTTCCAATACCTCTTTTGTTTTGGTGCACGCAATAAAAGTTTTATTGCCGCGGTATAGGCATGTTAAAGTCGTCTTTTAGCAGAATGACTACATGTTTAATTTACGACCACTTCTTGACGTATTAATTACTTTTTTAGCAAACTCATATCTTGTGTGTGTATGCTGACCTTTATTGGCGGCACGCTACATCGAGGATGGGCACACAGCGTGCTAGTTTCCCCAGGCAGGACCACTCACTCGGCTCGCTTTGGTCCGCATAGGTACTCGCATAAAACTGTTTAAAATCTTTACCAAACGGAGTACTTACCACTTCCTCCTGTAAGATGATCATTCACACGATCGCGTCGGCAAATCAATCAAGCAAACGCTTCACTATAACCAATACTCTTGTTACCCTTTCGTGCGGAATGGGAAGACACAGGGTTCCAGCTCACCGCACGCGTGTTGATATTTCATTTTTCGCATAACGTGAGGCCAGCTGCCCCGTTGCAACGCTCCCAACCCCTGATCAGAACATCCAAGATCAGGTGATGGTAAATCAGATCAACTTTAAGGCGATATACGACGATGTTAATGCCTGTTGTAGTTGGTGCTGTGAGTAAAACAAGCGCACATGCCGCATGCACCCAGTTCAAAGGAAGCCGCGTCCGGACTCCTTTTACTTGTCGTCGTAGTAGTCGTCGTTGTTGTCGTGCGATGTTCTATGGGGCGCTTCTACAACGCTTCACTCTCTGCGTTTGCCTGCCTGCCTGATGCTGCCGCTTTTGATGGCACATCTCTAAATAGCAAACGCTCCGAGATCTAGCTCTGCGATTGTGTGATGATGACAGTGGTGGTGGTGGTGCGGTCGGTGGTTGTAGTGGCAGTAGTTTGTGCAAGCGGTCAAGTGCCCGAGAAGCGGGCCAAGTGCTCTCGACAAACCGGGAATCGGTGGAGTGGTCCTCTTGGGATACAGGATTTAATTTGAAAATAAATTTTATTGCAGTGCTTGGACATCATGTTCTACCCGTGTCCGTGTTTAATGTCCGCTTTTAAAGTGAGTTATAGATATGGAGATGCCGCTTCTGGTGCGGAGCCTGCGCACGTAGCCTGTGGCGTTTCCCGCAGCCACGGCTATGGGGAGATTGTCAACAGCGATTATCGGATCTAGTTGTCAGGCGTTCCGAACCAGTGTGCTACAAGTCGTCCGTTTTAGTTTTTGGAAAAATAAATTACCAACCGCGTCCTTAGATGGCACAGCACCAGCCTTGCTCGACTGTGGGTTTTGGCTAAGCTAATTGTGGATGCCCAGTTTTGGGGGGCGCGCTCTCAGCTCATAGCTTTCTCGGGCGCGATTCACTTTTGGTTTGGTTCTCACAGCTTTCGGGATGATTTCCCCAGTGATTTATGAGAGATCCCATTGCTGCTCATAAATAAAATCGAAGCCACCGACGACAGCCACCTCGGAGCTAACCTTAGCTTATGCGGTACGGGCAAAAGCTACTACCAAAAAAGATCACCAGATTGACTCGACGAAGACGACGACGAAGCTGGCAAAGACAACGACAACGACGAATTGTCATCATTTAAATGTGTCGGAGGTTAGGGAAGAATGGAAATGGATAGTGTACCAAACCAAACCCATCCCATCGTAGAGCAGCCGCATGCCTCGGAGAGCAACCAAAAACCATCATCTTTACTCGAAACCTACCTATAGCCCAAAGTCGTCGTCGATTCGTCTTGGCGCTCTGGTGCAGCGTTAGCTTCTCTATGGGTTATGTGAAAGGTCAAGTTCGTGATCGCATTCAAAATTGTTGTGTGCCAGCATCCGTGCTGACTGCACCGATGAAGATGAACAAGAGGAAGAAGCACAAAAAGAAGAGCCACCAACACCGCCACCGCCATCACTATGAGTCGAGTCAGCCGACCGATCGACCGACGTCGTCGTCGTCGTCGTCATTGAAGAAGATACGATGTGAATGGTTCACATGGAGACATGTTGTCTCCATCACATCCAGTTGGGATGGTCGCCACCGCCACCGGCTGTTTGGGGCTCTGGCTGGATGCCTTTACCTGTATATAACGAGGTGGTACCGCTGTCTCCCAAATGCAAAGGCCTTCCTTTGATGACACGTTAACGGGATCCACCTTTCAAATCATAATCAATAGAGCATGTTGTTCCCATTTGGGAGCAACCAGTGTGTTTCGTCAGACGCTGACATCGTTGTCATGAAATCGATTGCTGGTTGATATTTGGCCCACGGTTCATGGAATTCATTGAATTTTTCGTTTTATATGTTTTTGTTGCAATGCGGGTCCAGTGTGGTGGTGAACACATATTTTCTTTATTTATGAATAAATTTTGAGATTTGTTAAACTTGTCCACGATGTGCCAGTTGGCTGTGCAGCACGAGGCAAAGATTGCATACCCGACAGCAAAAAGGACAACGTCATGAGCGAATTCTAAAAACGTGTCACATTTGGGATTGTGAATTGTTATTTAAAACATTAGATTCTCTGCTGATTCTCATTCTATCATGACCCGTATAAATTAAGTGCGTCTAGGAGGAGCTGGGTAGATATTGGAGAATCGATTCGTAAGCTTTAGAGAAATAAAGGTTCTCTCTTTGAAAATATTTCATAAATTAAAAAAAGCCTCTTTCATCGCTCTCGCTGTATAGCAATGCCTCAAAATCGAAGAATCGATCTGCATACCATGCTCAAAGTTGAGTTCTTCCCTCAGATGTCGCTTTTCTACTCAGATCTTAGCAAAGTTAGAGAAGCTTGGAAGCTCCTCCATTTTATAAGGAAAGGTCAGTCAGACGATCCCCTGCAAGGTCGGGGTCAGAATAGCCTTGAGGTAAAGTATGCCTGTCGTTAGAGCCGACTAAAATCCACTGGAAGAAGTAGTCTTCAGCATGCTATAAGTGATGCTATCAGTTATATACTCCTGGTGCGGCTACCCTTAGAGCAGTAAAGTTGTAACTGAGAGATAAACCTGAAAGTCTTAGTCAAACCCAGTAGCGCCTGAAACATAGTGTGCGGCAAACTGGTCAGCATCTGATCCCAGGCGGGCGGCTGAGCTCTTAACAATTAAACTTTAAGAACGTCTTTCTCGCGATGAGCGGCTTCTTGGTCGGCGTCTGTTGTCCATGTTAGGATTGGCCGTAACCTGGGAAACCTGGCAGCTAGGTATCAAATGCAAACCACACCCATACCATGAAGAGAAAAAAAAGAAGAAGCCCCGGATATGTCAGGGCACCCTTTTGCAGCTAGGCCTGTGGAGTGTCAGCCCTTGGTGGTCGGAATGTCCCGCTCGGCATCCGACCGGGTTCAACCCGAAGAAGTTACGAGCAGCCCGGCAATGGTGACGCTTACCATTACGGGGCGGAGGGGGCAGCGCTAACCCAAAATTAGATCTTAGGTGGTCGGTCTAAAAAAAATTGACAACGGCACCAACTTAAAATTGGGAAATGGAATGTTTCATCGCTAACGACGAAGGAACCTAAACTGGTTGAGGAGGATAAAAAAGCTACTGGCATCGCCTCAACTAAGTGGAAAGGTTTCGGAGACTTCGCTGATGGGTCGAGACTTTTCTGGTCTAGCATCCCACATAACATGACTGCACAGGCGGGTGTGGGGATACTCATAAGCCCCCGGCTGTCGGAAAACTTATTGGAGTTTATTCCATTAGGAGGAAGCTTCTTAAAGCTTAAGCGATCTTTGGCCTTAGTGCAGGTCTACGCACCCAACCTAGTGTCAGAGTATCCGGCCTTCTTGAACGAAATTGATGCTGGGCTTGATAGAGTGGCCGAAATGGACTTCTTCCTCCTGATGAGTGACTTCGATACTCATGTGGGTACGGACGACATTTACGAACGGATGAGGGAGCTTGTTGGACTTTTGCTGTGCTTATGGATTGTCCATTATGAACACCTTTTTCCCGCACAAAGACATTTACAAACACACTTCGCGTTTTGAGAGGAGCTGAGCTATCAGTTGATCATTGCCTAGTGTTGTGCAAATTGCGCTTTTACGACAGTATTCCTTTGCCACCCATGCGAAATCCAATCTGATTTCAGGAAGCGGAACGAATTCCAACTGATCTGTTTTTATCGGCAGTCATTGCCTCTGCAAGAAATGTCTTTGCAGTGAGGCGGCTTGGTGTGGCAGCTGGTGGGGAGAAAAGAACTGCGTGGTTTAAGACTACTGGAGTTCAAGAAGCCATCAGAGAGAAGAAGAGCGGAATCAATGTAGGAACTTGTTTTGTGCAATTTTTTTATGTAATGCAGTGGCATTGCAGATTTAAGGATAACCTACAAAAAAGCGTGTAATCCACAAAAAAAGTCAAAACTTAATGTAAAATTTTCAAAGCAAAGTAACACAAAAAAACTGCTCAAGTTAACGGCATAGATCAAAAACGCTTTCAGTAAGAAAGAGATTGCACTCTGTGCATTTCTGGACATAGAGGGTGCTTTTGACAACACTGGATATAATTCGATATCAAATGCCTTGATCCACAGGAACATTGAACAAGCTACAATTAACTGGATCAAAGCGATGCTCGAAAGTCGGTTGATCACTTCTACATCAAGACTGACGGTATCAGTTTTAGCCACAAGAGGCTGTCCACAGGGAGGCGTACTGTCACCCCTCCTGTGGTCTCTGGTCATCGACGACCTACTTCACAAATTAAGTAATTTAGGCTTAAACATAATTGGTTACGCCGATGACCTAGTCATCATCATAAGGGGTGAAGAAGCAAACGAAGTAACATCACGTATGCAAAACGCCCTTAAGACAGTCCTTGACTGGTGCTCTAGAGAAAACCTTTCAATAAACCCTAGTAAGGCTGTCATAGTTGCTTTCACAAAAAGAAGAAATATCAACTTAGGTTCAATTTCAATTAACGACAAAATCGTTGAGTCTCCAATGAAGTCAAGTATCTGGGAATTATTCTAGACAAGGGACTCACCTGGAACTCACATCTAAACAGCAAAATCACTAAAGCTTCCAACGCTTTATGGGCTTGTTGACGTATGTATGGCACCACATGGGGAATCTCTCCAAAGATTGCTCATTGTATCTACACTATGACGGTCAGGCCCATCATAACTTATGCTTCCATAGTATGGTGGACTAAGACCACCCAGCAGACCGCCATCCTAAAACTCAAAAAGGTACAGCGTCTTGCGTGCCTCGGTATATCAGAAGCTATGCGGACGTGCCCCACAGCTGCCATAGAAGCTATAATTGGGCTTACACCCCTGCACATTTTTGTACAAGAAAATGGCAATACGCAGCATGGCAAGTCAACTACAAGTTAATGAGTTAAGTCTTAGCGACCATCCGGACCTGCTTTCACTTTTCTCTGAACTCCCGGAACTTGAAATGCACTGCACGGTTACAGACCGCATACAAAAAACTTTATGCTTCAACAGAAGGTTCTCCACGGAGATCCCTACTAGAGAAGTATGGGTTAGCAATTACTCACCAAATAGCCAAAACGGCCTTAAATGGCATACGGATGGCTCTAAAATGGGGTCGGGAGTGGGAGCCGGCGTTTTCGGGCCGAACCTGAAATACACTATTGCGATGGGAAAATGTCCCAGTGTATTCCAGGCAGAACTCCACGCCATTCAAGAATGCGCCAGCCACGTATACATCTCTGGTATCATAGGTGCAAACATCCATATATACACGGACAGTCAAGCAGCTATAAAAGCCCTTAGCTCGCACATCATTGACTCCAAATCAGTCATGCACTGCTTCAATACCCTACAGAAACTTAGTTCAAGAAACAAAACCAAACTGTGGTGGGTTCCTGGTCACGAAGGTATTGATGGTAACGAGAAAGCCGACGAATTAGCCAGAAAAGGCTCGGAAACCCCCTTTATGGGACCTGAACCTTTCTGCCCCACCCCCAAATCGGCAATTAACGAAGTTATAAAAAACTGGGAGCATGCTAGATGTATCTCATATTTGGTGGATACCCCAGGCCTAAGACAGGCCTAAGACAGGCCAAACGGGCCATTCAGCCCTTCACAAACAATGCCAAGAGCTGCCTCAATCTAAACAGGCATGATTTTAAAAACCTAGCAGGTTACATAACTGGGCACCACAGGTTTAGGTATCACTTCTTTAAAATCAAAATAGTTGATTCCTCTGAATGCCGACTTTGTCTTGAGGAAGACGAAAGCGCTGAACACATCCTATCTGAATGTGTTATCAGCCCTAAATGGTATTAGACGGACCTTTTTCTTCAGAGAACAACTGAGTTCGGAAGACATAAAGACCTCGTCTGCTAGTAGTGTTATCCATTTCACACGGAAGGTGAATGACCTACTAGCCTAACTATCCTTGATGTTTCACGGCACAAAAGATCTATTCAGGTCGAGGTGCCTTAGTTCGCAATAGGCGAGTCAGGTATAAAAAAAAAAAAAAAAACACAAAAAAACGGTGTCAAAATTGTATCATATTAATAGAGCAAAATTTACACCGAAAATTATTCTGCACAATGAAACCGAGTGTACACCGAGTGTTACATGTTAACTTAAAATTGACTCAAAATTAACACTAAAATTTGACACCGATTTGACATGATGTATGGACATTTTAACACCGTGTGCTTAGAGCGGTCATAACGTTAAGTGTCAAATCGCTTTGAATTCATTTTTCATTTTGCAGCGTGATTTTGTTGGCGTTAGTCGTTTTTTTACTTTTTACTTAAAATTAATTTTGTTAGCTTTGAGCTGGTGATATTTTGCAACTTTTTTCTAATTTCATAAAATTTGGGTCGCATTGCAAAAATAACGAATGAAAATTGAGTCGAAACGTCACTTAACATACACAATCAAAGCTAGACCCAGCCTCCACCGTCAAATACGACGGTGGCGAAAATTCGAGTTCGGTGTCGACACCGAACTTATTCGGAGTTCAAAAGAACATTTACATGAACACGATTCCGTTCAAGTGTACACCAGTTTAACGATTCGGTGTTGAAAAGAATACGCCATTTATGTTGAGCAGCTACTTTTCCGAGTGGAGCTACTTTTCCGAGTTCGCATGCACTCCAACTGACTTCCTAGACGGTTTATGTTAGCCAAGATGCAAGCGCGTCGCCCGCCTGGTAGGCCCAGAAACAGATGGTGGGATCAGGTAAAGAACATCTCCGAGACCCGTCTGGGGATCGCGCTTGTGTCTCTTGAGTTAATGGCGGAGGATCGGGAACGATATAAGGACCATTTGGCCGCCCTCGCAACGCGACCCTTCTTAGGATAAGCGGTAACGGAAAATGATGATGATGATGAGTCAGACGCTGAGTGATTTTTTCCTCAATCGCCGTATATAGGAAAAAATAAGACATAAAAATTAACACATAAGGTTAACCAGAGTATTCAAGATTCTAGACAACTACGGAAGAAGTATTCCACTGTATCGTCTCCGCAGGCAGGACAGATGGTGCTTATGCACAAGCCTAATAGGTGTAGGTTGTAGGTGTGGAATGCCTACAAAAAGTTCGCAGTCAATTCTGGCTGCAAATACAGGAAGACCAAGCGCATGTTCGGGGCCTGAAAAAACCTCTTCTGAGCCTGGCCCAGGGCCAGCAAGCTCATCTGAGATCTTTTTTCCCTTGGATACCATTGACCAAACATTGACCCAAACAAGACTCATGTATTAAGCCGCCCGACTGAGTTCAACGAATGCTTGAGTTCAAATACTGTCTTGGATGAGGTAAGAGGGTTGATCATCGCTTTTACTCTAAGCTGTCACTGCAAACGCACAATGCTTCTTGCCCTCACACACTCCCTACGTTTGAGCCAATAGAGAGAACGGCAACATCATCAGCATTATCCTTGCGCTTCAGGTAGGGAGGTTGAAAGCCCGATAGCAGAGATTTTATAACAATACACATTTAAACTGTACAAAGAACACCACCTATCGGTCAGCCTCTATTTACCCCAGAAATGACGCACTGGCCACAATCTGGCCTTAATCCATTGAACTTATGTTTTATGTTCAGACCCTTTAATAGACCGCATTATTAAAGGCGCCCTCAATATCGATGACAACTTTTCTGATCAGATTCAATCTGCAATCAAATCCTTCTTTTGTAAAACTCCAAGTTTAAAGCAAGAAGTCTACAAATGTTGGTGGATAAATCTCCATTCTTGTTGCTTCTTACTAAGACCCAGTTTGAGCAACGACCCCTTATTTCAGCTTTTGTAAGTCAAGAAGTAATATTGTGTTCCGGCAGATAGATGACATGTCGTTTTCATTGCAAGCACTGTTCGATTTAAAACAGAGTAGGACCTCGATCTGTTGAGTGAAATAATACAACACTCAAGCTTCTGCAAAGCGGGACAAATCAGAAAACATTTCAAGCCTAGAGCTCATTCACATCATCGTGAACGGCTACCTACCACTTGACATCTTTTCTGTGCAACGTTTGAAAAGAGTTTGCCTCAGCCCATTTTAGTGCCAGGCAACAAGCCAACCAAAGACAGTTGACATTACAAAGTAGGACTGAAGATGAGCCTAGCCCCTGGTTCGGAAGCCCTTTTCATTGCACGCTATCCAGGTGCCAATTAGTAATTATTACGACTGTTACTGGCAGCACCGCGCCCAATATCGAATCGGAGCGAATCGATACAGTGTCTCTGCAGCAGGAAGCCGAACTTGCTTGCTGCTTTCGCGCATGTTCCCCATATCACAGCGTCACAATGATTAATTCAATCGATTAAGCACACGAGCACGGATATTAATCAACCCAGCGATTGGGCTTTTACTAATGCTCGCCGATGCATACGCATAAGTCCAACGCGAATACCGAGAATATTCTCAAGGAGCTGGAGAATGGAGATATAGGAGGTAGCAAAAGAGAAAGGCAAACCAGATCAACAGCATATTTCGCGCTAGACGTCGGAAAACCCATGATAGGTAGGCGCATACCTACCCATGCGCCATGCCTATTGTAAGACAAGTCGCAAGACACTCGTTGTGACACACCAGAACTGTCAGCGCGCCCGCCTGCCGCCTGCCGCCAGCCAGCAAGTCACGATTGTACCTATACCTACCAACGACGACAAGACCAAACCCACATTTCGTTTTGAAGAAGATCTTTATGTTTAGGCAATAGGCGCACCATAACCGTCGCCGCGCGCCGCCAAAATGTCAAATAATTACGCCGCGGCTGTCAGCAGCATTCAGCGAATGTGCCAATGAAAAGAGCAGAGACTCCAGTGTCGCAGTCGTCTAGATTGGGACTGAGGAGCTGCGTGTCCAAAGTGCAAGTCCCCATAGTTCGCACGCCACCGGTTTAGGGGTGACGCCTGAATTGTCAGCTTCAGAGACATTTGGCGACAAGAATTACGTGAAGATTTGCAGCGTGAAGGATTCCAGAGAATAGTGCACACCAGAGATTCACCAGAGTAGAGCACACACCGGCAACGGGAATCAATGCGAAGACGAGACACAAGACATTGGTCGCGCCAACAATTATAACCTTCTTGCGTCCATTGGGAATCATCGCCTGTCATCCAGACTGCGAACACTCTGACTCTGAGTATGCGTTGTCGTCTTCCTAGAAACGCGTTCTAAATTCTCTCCTTATCATCAGACAGCGCGAGTGGACATGGACACGGACAATGACTGTCCCGGGGCATGTTCGACATCGACATGCGCGCGCAGAAATCATCTAGAATGTAAATTTATGGGACGCACGCATGCGCTTCACGCATAGTTCCCTGAAAATTCGATTATGCACGCGTAATGTGTTCCCGATGTGTTCGTTGCGTATAGAGGCATCAATATACACAGTTTGAGGATAATTAAAGCGTTTTGTCTGCACGAATGCAAAGCGGTGGCAGCACCGGCGACACGACGCACGACAACAATGCAACGGTGCTGCGGAGGTGGACGACGCGACGATTCTATGGACTATCTATACACATTAATTGCACAACTATTGCCTCTTCAAATAAGGACTTGAGGTCTTGTTAAAAACTCCGAGATTAGCCTGTCCGCCAAAGAACACAGAATCTACACAGTAAAAGCACACAAAGTGGAACCCACAAATCACTGCGCTCTTAACAGGGGACCGTAATTAAAAAAGAGCTCCTCGCCCGCATCTGGTGCTCGTAAGCCAAGGCGCTGTAACCTATGTTCTTGCTATTAAATTATTCTCGCAGCAAGCTGAACTACCACCAGGCACAAACGCGGACATAAAGAGTCGGCCTCGGCCTATGTAGCACTTGGCGATATGTGATTTGGTTATGCGCTTACCTTGACTATCGTTATGCCTGACCGACGCGACCGGCGACGCCGGACGGTGGTGGTTATGGTTACACGGATAGCTTATGATTCAAAGAAGCCCAAAACAGGGCATTAGTCGAAGTATAGCTTGTACACTTGCGCGTCATTTAATTAGTGCACGGTACGTGATTATATGGAGCACTGTGGTGGCACTCGTCGCCGTTGGTGCATATAGCTTGTCTACACTTGGTTATGCAAAAAGGTCTTAAAAGACTCGATGCCGGTCTAACCTATCGGATTGCTGAAGGCCAAGTCAAAATATACGAGAGCCTCTCTATGTCTTCATCGTGTGAATATGAAGCTGTTCGGCGCCCGAAGCCATTCAACGGCCGATCTGTCGAACCACTCATTATCGAATACACGACGGACTAAGTCTTAATGATTAACTCTCTAATGATCCGCCTGGGCCGACAAATGAACGATAATGGCGGTAAATCGTTTTCGTGGCCAATTAGCCCCGTGGCCAGTCGGCCAGTTTGCATGTTTAACTCCTCAAAACGCGGAATTTAATTAATTACACTGATCCAATTGGGGGCCAATTACAGAAGAGCGTTTATTGGTTTTTCATTCTCAATTTGGCCGTGGCGGAACACTGGGGCTAAGCAAGGAAGGAGGTCTGGGACAAAGAGTTCCGCCCTCCCTTTAAGACATTTTCAAGAAAATCGTGGTATGCATGGCCTCAGACGCAGTTATTGCCAGAACGATTCCATGGGAATATAGTTTCGGTTTAATTTGTGTTACCGTTAAGGTCGACAAATAGGATGATTATTACAGTTTCGACCATTAGAGATGGACACCATAAGACGAAGCTAGTTTCGGAATAATGACAAACAGGCAAGACGCTTGCGATATGAAGACTTGTGGGGTTAGTCAAGCGAACACTCGTCAACTATTTTTACACATTAATATTGGTTAAAGTCTCAGAAGCAAGTAATGCACAGGGTTAAGATCGGTAAACATCGTCTTCGGTCCATATGGACCCCCAGATAATGTTGGAACCGTTCATAACTTTTTTTGTTGTAAGCTTTTTGAACTCAGGGTAGAAGTTCATTAAAAGAAATTTAATTTTCTCTTAATATTTGAGTTTTTACGATCACTGCAATTTCACAGAACTTTCTAGTACAATATTTTTCCTCAAAACATTGAGAGACTTGGGAATGGGGTCTATGTGAACTTCAAAAAAGTGAGTAAGTACAAGAGTTCGTCTGTAACGAACTTCTAAATACTAAATACCCGACCCTCTTTTCCCTTTAACACCAAATTTAATTTTTTTTGTCTGTTTCATATACTGAATGTCAAGGTATTGGCCACGCCTAGAAAAAGGGCGTAGGCTGAAAATTAAAATCAAATAACACTAATTTCGTTGGAATCATGAGAATATGCGTTCAAAAGCGAATATTAATACTCAAAAAACAGTTTTTTTTTCCAAAAAACGCCCTCTAAGAGTGGGCGGAGCTCAATGCTTTGTATGCAACAAACTTAGCAAATGGTAATATCTTTAATATTTGTCACACATTTTTTTCGATTTAGAATGAATTTCCCAAGAAATTGAGTTTTCAAAGATCGGAGTGGAGGGGCGGTCCAATTTTTGTCTAATAAAAGCCTTCTGGGTGATATTACTCTCCAATAAAACTTGAGTTCATATGTTCTGTCTATCTTAGCCAAAAGGCATTTTGAAATAAAATGTAACTTTGACGTTGTCTGACATTCAAGTCAATTGTGGGCGTGGCTGTGGACGGATCTTCTCAATTTCCATAATTTATCTGCACAAAATAAAAACCAATCGACGCTGCAAGTTTCAGTTTCCTAGCTCAATTTTAAAGACCTCAAAACTGCATACATACGGACAGATGGATGGATGGATTTGGCGTAATCGACTCATCTGTCCGCGATCATATCTCTAAAAGGTCTTAGGGGTCTATTATTTCACTGTGTTACAAACTATGCATAAAAATTAATATAACTACCCCCGGTCGGGTTTACAAATCTCAAGTTTTTTGTACTCGACCCAGGCTATATTAGTTTTAATGCTTATTTTGCAAAACAATGAAATAATCAGCGTAGACCCTTAAAACCTTTTAAAGATATGATGTGGACCGACAGGTGAATCGATAAAGGCAAGTCCGTTCGTCCGTCGGTCTGTATGTGTAATATTTTTAGGTCTTTAAAATCAAGCTAGACAGCTGAAACTGAAGGTGTACAGCTTTGTTCTTTTGTTGCACAGACAAAGTGTAAAAATTGCTCAAATCCGCCAACGGCCACGCCTACTGCTACTGGCTTCAATGTGAGACAATCGCTATTTCACTTTTTTTTTCAAAATGCCTTTTTGTCAAGTTAGACAAGGCGTAGGAACTTTATGTGCGATTTCTTGGAAAATTTACTCCAAATTGGAAAAAAAAAATTGGAAAAAAAGTATAAAACATAACTATTTGCTCAGTTTGTTTCACACAAAATTTTGAGCTCCGCCCACTTAAAGGGGTGTTTTTAGAAAAGAGCTGTTTTTTTTAGAAATAATTTTTGTTATTCATGATTATTCTCATGAATCTAAGCAAATAACAATAAATTGATTTTCATTTTCAGCCCACGCCCATTTTTGGGGGCTTGGCTAAAAATATCTCTAAGATTTGGTGTTACACGGTAAATAGGGTCGGGTATAAAGTTCGTTACAGACGTCTCAGACTTCTCATAGACTTAATCATTTGTTTTGTAAAATAATCTCCCAAAGGTTGAATGGTTTTGCTTCCCTTATAAAGTGTTAACAGAACGCGAGTGTAAAGGATTATACGGAAGAGGAGAGAGGTACTGATCCACTTTGGTTTTAATTTGTTGTTGAGGACTAAAGTGATCGGGCTTCCTCAAAAGATCTTATGAGGAAGTCTGTTTCACATTCGTGATATTTTGCTAAAAATTAACTCCAATACAACCCGCGGTTCGCCCAAAACTATGCCCCAGGGTGGTCAACAACTGGTTCTTGAGCGGGTATTTTTGAACTGAATTCTTTAAGCGGTGGTATACATTCCTTATAGAAGCTAAGATAGAGCAACGAGATGAAAGAAATATTGCGTCTATGGTCCAAAGAGAGAAACGACTTCAAGTTGGTCAACTAGCCCATGAGTTTAAGATAATGCTCGTTGTTGTTGGACTCTATTAAGAAGGTGTAAGGTGGTGTTTGGTGCACCTACCCAGACGTTGGAATTATACTCCAAATTAGCCATATCTTAAGGCGTAAAAAATTTTTCGATCGCCTCTGACGAAAGGCTGCGTTCTTAATATTTTACATTTTTGGGGGAGTGGCCAAGACATTAATTCAGGCCAAAAGACTTTGAAGTTTCGTGTTACAGGCTAAGTATGGTAGGGTTGGCTTAGAAGTTCGTTACAGAACTGTTCCGCTTAATCACTGGTTTCTTTGTTGCCGAGCTGTCTTTTTAAGTGAATTATAACAATTGTGATGACAAAACCACCACACAGGTCACCTCTATACTGAAGTTAAGTCGTACAGTACAGTTAAAACACTAGCGTACGAAGTGACAGAAGAAAGAACTGCGTGTGGTTACTGGCAGATATCTGTTTCTGACAATCCGTCAGAAGATGGAGACGGAAGACTGTCTGAACACGGCTCTTCTGAGCGAAGACGAACTTCTGGGTTTGTTTTCAGAATCGGAAGACCTAAACAAAACTGTGGTGGATATTTCTCTGCTTGACCGTCGCAACCATGCTGCAGTTAGTTCAGATTAATCTCCATCACTCCAAAATGGCCTCGACTTCCCTTCTTCTCCGTCTGACTCAAGATCGAGAAGATTATTGTCTTAATTCAAGAACCATGGGTTGTTGACTACAGGGTTTGCGGAGTCAAGACTCCTGATTACTACGTTTTGTATGAGACAGGTAAAGGTAAGCCTAGGTCTTGCATACTAGTAAAACGTAGTCTTAATGTTTGTTTACTCTCCAACTTCAGCGACCGAGACATGACCGTGGCGAGGCTTGAGACGGCCAAGGGCACCTACTGGTCTCTGCCTACCTTGCCCATGACATGGTGGACAGTCCCCCTGGATACACCTTAGAGAGTGCTATCAAGGAAGCTGAACTGCGCAACACTGGCTTCATCAGTGGGTGCGATGCAAATGCTCATTACTCAGTGTGGGGCAGTTCCGACATCAACGAGAGGTGAGTCACCTACTTTTTGTATACAATAACCTCATTTTATACAATACGGGTAGTTGACCTACCTTCATTAGCAAAAGTCGACAAGAGGTCTTAGATATTACCCCTGTCTCTGATTCCATGGCTGAGCTGATTGTCAATTGGAAAGACTCGTCTTAACATTCTTTCTCAGACCAGAGATATATTGAATTCAGTTTAAACGATGAACCTCCCCGCCAATCAACCTTCTGAAACTACAGGAGGACGAATTGGCTTTTATACAGAGATTCACTGAGCCGTTCGTTCAACTCTTCTCTCTTTAGTCCTCCTTGTGACACCAAACAGCAGGGGTAATGAGCTTACTCTGGCCCTCAACAAGGCACTGTCTTCCTTCTGTCCACTTGTACTTCCAAGAGGCAAGAGGAAACAACATTGGGGGATCTCAGAACATGGCCTATTTAGAAAAGAATGGAGGGAGCTCTTCAACAGGGCCAAGGCCACAAATATAGATATAAAATGGGATGCTTACAAAACATCCCTCAAATCCTACCAAAAAGAACTGAGAAAAGCCAAACGGTTATAGTGGCGACTCTTTTTTAGCAAAATAAAAGAAACTTCCGAAGCCTCTAGGCTAGTAAAAATCCTCTCTACTAATCCAACGATGCCCAGCAGCCCTTAAAAAATCAGATAGCTCCTGCACTTCCTTTAGCGCAGAATCGCTGAACCTGCTCCTGGACACCCACTTTCCGGGTAGCTCCGATATTATGAATATCGAATCCGTTATTATGAATGTTAACCTTAACAGGTCAATGCCACATAACCAATAAGTATGATCTGATAACTAGGGATAGATTGCTCTGGGTACTTAACAGCTTCAAACCTTACAAATCGTCAGGAGCAGACGGCATAATACCAGCCGAACTACAAAACACATCGAATAGTATCCTCTCTGCACTGGAGATAATTCTGAGCAGTTGCGTAGAGCTGGTCCACATTCCAGTGTTATGGAGAAAAGTGAAAGTGATGTTTATACCCAAAGCCGGCAAATACTCCCATGTTACTCCAAAGGATCTCAGACCCATCATTTCTCCTTAAAACTCTAGAATTATTGATTGATATCCGCCTATGCTCTAGGATTGATAAAAGGCTGCTTTCTACAGCTCAGCACACATACTGTAAGGGCAGATTTGTGGAAACAGCTTTGCATACGCTAGTACGCTCCATTGAATACTCCTTTCACCACAAGGAGTACACATGGAAGCCTTTCTCGATATAGAAGAAAGTTAATCAACTTTTAACGAGTAGGATTATTTACTCCAAGCTAGGTGAGACCACTGCCAAAAGATCTGTCAGCAGGGGAACCCCGCAAGGTGGAGTCCCTTCCCCACTTCTTTGGAATCTAGTGGTGAACGAACTGCAGGATTATCCTGGAAGGAGAGGGCTGCAGAGTGATCGCTTATGAAGACGGCATTGCCATTGCCGTTTCGGGGAAACACCTTAATACCCTTAAAGAACTCCTACACAACGCTTTCCCCTATAGAACTCTTACTAAAGCTTACCATATGGACTGACCAGTTGTGGACTGGGTGTCAACCCCCCAAAACTGAACATGTCCTCTTCACCAGGTAATACAAAATCCCACATATCGACCCTCCCTCAACCAACGGCACTAGCTTAAATTTCTCCTCTCTAGAAAGAAGAAGCTAAACATCTGGGTCTCATGCTCAATAGAAAGCTCAGCTGGCAATTTAATATACAGGAAAGGGTCCAGAAAGCTATGATAGCACTCTTTTCCTGCAAAAAAAAGCCATCGGCAACAAGTGGGGACGTCAACCTCAAGCCACCCACTGGCTAAAGCGGTAAACCGCGACAACCTAAACAAGGTCCAAAGGTAAGCTTGCTTATGTTCAAGCGGAGCGCTTCGCACCACTGCCTCAGCAGCACTAAACACCCTGTTCCATTTAATTCCCCTTGACATTTTCAGCCGACAAACAGGTGCTATCACGGCCAAAGCACCCTCTGAGTGGACCTATAGTGAGATAGGTCCCTCCGTTATTCTGAACACATTCAAATCCCTTTTTAGAAGACTTCCTCCCCTTTTAGAAGACATAGACTTCACTATACCCCAGTTACAATCTGACAAGAACTTCCAGACAACTATATCCCCCCAAGGTCTTCTTAGGATGACTGTGTGCCTCTGGAATATAAATCGATTCACTTCTACGGATGGATCAAAGACAAATGATGGGGTAGGTGGGGGTGTATTCTCAGAAAAAACTAAGGAATAAGATTCCTTCTTTCCGTCTTTCGGATTATTGCAGTGTTTTCCTAGCTTAAATCATGGCGATTAAGGGAGCCTTGTCCTGGCTTAAGAATAGCATTATATCCGCCAAGGATATAAGTGTATTTTCTGACAGCCAGGCGACCATCAAATGCCTGGAATCGGTTTCTATAAACTCTAAGACTGCCTTAGACTGCCGTTCGTCTCTGAAGGACATGATACAGCAGTTCAACATTTTCTTGTGCGGTTGCGAGGGCATAGAGACATTCCAGGCAAGGGTAAGGCTGACGAGCTCACCAAACTTGGAACTACTCTCTTGATTTCGCCTGATAAAGGCTCCTAAGGCATTCCAATTTCGACATGCAAACTCATGATAAAACTGGATGCAATAGAAAGAACAAATCTTAGTGATAGTACTTGTCTAGTAACGAAACAGATTTGGCTAGTTTAATAGCTCTCAATAGATCGCATATGGGTGCTACAATCGGTGTTATAACAGGACACTGTCTGATAGGCAAGCACACGACAAGGTTTTGTGTCTTATCGCACGACTTTTGCAGGAGCTGCATGGATGAGGAGAAAGAAGAGACAACTCTCCTCCTTCTCTGCACATGTCCCGCTCTCTCTAAGAACCGAAATCTTCACCTTGGAGCTTTCTTGTATAATGATCTTAGTGATCTTAGTACGACTGACCCAAAACGTCTCTCACGGTTAATTAGTAGCTCAAAATGGTTCAACGAGTAGGCAATTTTTCCAGATCCACGTGGTATCACAATGGACCTACATAGGTCTAAATGAGTTAGGTTCTTCGAACCCGACAGCCTTTTCGGCCACTCACCTAACCTACCGGCATGTATGATCCTTCATCCTTGCCCTATTTCGAGTAATGCACTTCACTTAATTTAACCTGCTAAGTATGACTTCAGTATGCTAAATATTCGTTTTTATTCCTTGTAGATAAATGGAGCTCAACAAGATAGGTAAAGGTTGCAGGACCGAACCCTGCCGGAAAACCACAAATGGTTTCTTCTTTCGACACTTCTTCCGCAAGTAGCTTAACCTTAAGCTTCACCTTAAACCAAAGCTGACGGACCGCTCCATGTATGAATGCGATGAATTTTTTTTTTAAGACGGGAGGTTTTATTTATTTATTGCCAAAAACGAAGTCAGATTATCTTTTACCTATTTATTTCTTATCAATTATTTATTATTTTAATATTGCACAGTGAGGGGTGCCGTGGCGTAGTGGTTAGTGTGTGTGCTTACTACGCCGGGGGCCTGGGTTCGAATCCTGCCATCGTCACCTGAAAAAAAAAAAAAAGACAAGTTCTTTTTCACGGTCCCCACCTCCGCGAGGGTCTGACAAGCCCTCCGAGAGTATCATTTGTCTTGAAAAACTTCTCAAAGTGCCGTTCGGATTCGGCAAAAAATTATAGGTACATTCTATAAACAATAATTTTCACTTAGAAACCTTTCATCAAAAAATCCGAGATCGCTCAACACGTTCTGGCGCCTCAACACGTTTTCAACAAGCAAAAAAAAATGTTATTACAAATCACACAGTCCAAACTGGGACTTCATTCCACTTATAATAATTGTGGGAAACATTTTTTATCGCGGATCTTATTTATCGCATAATTATCCAATAGCAACAGCTATAAGCATAATATGTAAATAAAATTCAGTTATTGACGGTTCTATCGATCGCAAAACACCGTTCAAGTCATGCAACTTAAATTAAGTCAGTCAACTGCACTTACCCCTTGGTGATCGCAGGCTTAGATCCACTGGTTCCACTTGCACTGGAGGGCCCTCTGCCTGTAAAAATACAAAGAGAAGAAATGACGAATTAATTAGCTGGGTAAAAAACGCGGAAAGACGACTTCGTCTAAATACAATGCATCTGTGAACCATATCGAACCGCTCGGACTCATAGATCTGATAAGTTCCTCAATGAACCAGAAAACAGAAAACCATATACAGCAGGGGCCCAATCGACTTGCAAATAAATTCAATAAATTTCCACCATCAGCCAGCCGCTGCCAACTCAAGCACCGCGCATACACTTCCCTACAGGTGATCGAGGTGTCTTAATAAATTGCATAAGGGTCGACCTAAGGCTGAAGCCTGTAGTTAGCCGTAGCTAGTAGCGGCCCTGAAACGGCACCACAAGCCAATCGATTGACAGCGTCCGATTGTGGGGCCGCAGCAAAGTGAGTTATTAACCAGTTCTCGCGCAGGTATTAATAGTTATTAATTACTCTCGATGTTTGCAACTGTCGTTTGCGTCGACGACGTGCTCGTTCGCCCAGCAAATCCAATGCAAAGTGATGTAAATTAAATGCAGCAACAGCAGCAGCATAGATACAGCACTCAGCAGCTATACAGTTGCAGCCGTGCGATATTGGCATCTGCAGGGTCCATGGAAACGAAACCACCCCATAGTGTGCAGATTGTGGGCGATGCTGGGACATTAAGAGCTAGATTCGATGTGGATTTTGATAAATGACGACAGGCTCCTCCAAGGAGGCTGCCTATCGATTCGTACTCCAATTTAGTCAGTGGTCACATTAATCAAGAATCAGTTACCGTGTCAGTAGCGGGCTTGACGGCTCGCGACGTGAAATCGCACCGACTACTGCCTGGCTGCGCCAATTTGAATGTTGTACGGCTTCTTGCTGTGGGTTCCTTTGGACCGGACTGTAGGTTTTATCTGTATCGATGCGAGGGTGTGTTCGTAATGTCCGACACCTGCGGCTTTTGCAAGAGGCACCCTCCCAGCGCTGCTAAGACAATTAAAGTGTATCCAACGAACAGCAAAAGTTCCAAGTACTTAATTGCAACGCGAATTATTCCAACCGGAAGCTTTTCCTTCTAGTAAGCTGACACTTAACTGGCTTACAGGTGCTCGCATGTCTGACGTTGACAATGGTGTCGGTGTCGAATCGATGCCGGCGTGACCAACACACAATGTGCCGAGACAAATGAGGTGAGCTCACACTCGTGTTCTGATGTGGGGTTGCCCACAATCGGGTACAAGCTTGAGACGGTGGTTGCAGTCAAAGTTGAACAAGATTACAACACAGGGCATTTTGCCTTAGGACACCCTGCGATACATTGTCGTATGGGGTGCTGCAGAGGATTTGCACTGCTAGTCAATTAGTTTGCACTTAGTATTGCACCAGGCGAACACGCACCCGATGGAAACTTTTCCCAGTTTCCGCATTTGGGGGATGAAGAATGAGGGGATAGAGTTTATAAAGGCAAAGAACCTTTGTCCTGGATTAGGAACTAAGATAACGCTGTCTGCACGCGATTCATTCGGTGTCAAAAGGCAACTGTCGCATCCCAAAACGCATCTAAGTGCAGCAAAACTGTGATACATACCTGCGGCGTAACCGCACAAACACGACCAATTCAACGGCTACCGACAACGGCACGAGCTCCAAATTGGGTTGGTGTCGAACGATGTCAACCTAATTTCTGGCCACCCCAATCAGAGTGGAACAACGCAACCGACATCGACATCGACAGCGCGACAAGTCGCGATCTATTCATGTGAAAACAAGCGACTTAAGTCACTCGAAATCATTGTCAACACGACTTATTACCACGGTTTGTGCGGTTCGACAATGTGCAGTTGCTGTGTGTGTGTGTGTGCGCGCGCGGTGACACACCCACTATGGCAGCCACTATATGACCTTGATGGCCATTAGAACAACATTAGTCCGACAATCGGTGGCTATTGTGAGCTCGCTGCGCTTTGTGCACATGAACAGCTGAAATGAAAATCTCGTACGGCTGAGAGGAGGTATTATTTTTTTTACAACACAGCGGGGAAGTGAATGATTGAGGAACCTTAATCTAGATACTTTGGCTTTTGGTAAATTTAGATAGTTCCAATGGAGGTGTACACTGACAAGACGAATTGAGCGATCAAATGAAAGTGACTCAGCTCTGAAATAATAGATTCTTAGCTATGTCAATCGGCATTTGGGAATGGACCTACTGACTCACATGACATTTGTTAGTCTCAATTGGGCTTTTTGACTCACATAAGTTTAAATTAATGCAACGAAATGTAGATTGAAAAACGCAACAAGAACAAATAAAGTTTGTGACATCAATTGCTTTTTAATCGAACCAAATCTAACGTTTTCACCTGCCGCAAGTGTTATGCACTTACTGGAGAAATCAATTGTAAACCACCAGAGAGTTCGGCTAAAGTCGACTTTACTTTTGAATGTTTCGCGGCCTATTTTCATTTTGGGCCAAAGATAAGAGAGAAAGAGAAAATTTTGTTTATGCTCAGATGCTCAGGTTAGCTGACCCAAATCTGGTTGACGAGCCTCAACCCGTCAATTTTTTTATGCTCGCGAGACAAGCTGAACCAGAGCTGTCGGCTGATTACCACCTGGCGTTGTGCATCTTACACTTAAGCAACAGTATTCCTTTGCCATACTGTATACTAGGCAAAAGCAAAGTTAGGTGACCCTTACACTGCGGGCCTTATCCTATACAGTGATATAGGATGTTCACTCTGACATCAGAAAACAATTTGCGCAGCGCGTTTTTTTTTAGAGGAAGAATGGCTACTTTTTTTCGGCAGTAAACGATATTAAAATTTGTGGGGTGAAGCGGCTAGTGGTGACAAAAAAGCTGGGTGGTCAAAACACCTAATGTAGGGACTTAACTTCTCGAACCCAGTACATTGACCTTGCAAACTGGCAGACATACCTTAGCAAAGCAAAGATACAGTCGTAGAAAAAGTTTTTTAAGTTGTTGGAGCACTAATGCAGATCTAAAAAGAAAATGGCTATCGTATAGAGGGGTTTAATCCAAGCACACCCTTTTTTAATTTTATTTTCTGATGTTCTGAAATCCCCAAGCAGCTTAAATAAGAACGAATAGATAGTCAAATTTAGTACGCAATCATTGCCGCGACTTATTTCGTTAAAATCTCGAAAACAGAAACTCTCACGATAAAAATGAATTTATCTCTTTTTTATGAAATTTTCTACAGTCCTGGAAACTTTTTTATTGTAAAATTTACCCTTACCGCGATACTCACGTGAGACTTTTTTGTAAACTTTGACGACTGTAAAATTTTTATTCCAAAGTAATTATTAAAAATTAATTATTCCAAAGTAAAACCATTTTTTGTCTTTTTCCCCTGGGCAATATTATATACAAACGTCGTAGAATTTTAGAAAATTTGCTACTTGCACTGGATGTGTCTGTGTAAAAGTTCCAAAGATCCGCCACCTGTTGCGAGCAAAGCAAGGACAGCTACAGAAGAAGTGTTCCACTCTATCGTCGTCTTTTTCACAAGCAGGACAGGTGATGGAATCGCTTAAGCCTAACACATTCTTTTTTTTTAGCAAAAGCTTGGTGGCCAATATGGACTACAACAAGGACTACAAGAAGTCTGCAGACGATTCTTCTGGGATATGAGTTGCCGATCTGCCCTCAACGCGTGTGAATGCTTTTCAGCGTTTGGGTTTTGTGTCTGGGATAGATGCATTGCAATGATTTTGTTGTAATCAAAGCAATGATTTCATTCCAATGCAGAACTATCCTAAACCATGTGCATTGGTAACTCTCACTCCTTTTCCCTACTTCTACTTTCCCTATAAAAACTTTCCACTCGCGAAAAGCTCACGCATCATAAGGGTAGTCATAATCCCTTGTTCGCGCGTTAATTATAAAAAAAAAATATAGAAAGGAAGACTCTGACATTTGGGCGCAGACGTTAAGTATGTCAGGGAGAAATACTGCGGCAGCCAGAAACCATGCCCGGCAACAGCTGTAGTCAAAGAGACTGTGGGAGGACTTTGATAATTGCCAATAATACCAATTGGAGAAGAAAAATGCCAGGTTCTCCATTTATGTAAGATTCTGGATATCTAGGGAGGCAGAAACAATAAGATAGAAAGGATTTATTTTGGGGCTTTGGGTTGCACGCCGAAAACAAACGAGTCTTCGCACGTTCGTCACTGCCGTGTCCTTATTAGAGTATATCATCCTTGCAGTAAGACTATCGATGCTGGGAGGAAGGTAAAAGTGAGCAAATTGGAAGTGATGGTTGCTTTCCGAACTACTGTGCAAATGGAGCTTAAGTGGATTCATAAGTAGATGTATCATGAGTAGGAGCTTAAGTATGTCGGGGATCGGGGATTATTTCATTAAAGACGGGAGAAATGATACTGAGCTATCCCGTAGGCTTAGCTAAGCTGGAGCAATAGTATAGAAAAGAACTGTTCTTGCAAGCCAATTGGATTATTCAGTTTTTGTGCTGGAAAGGCGTTTCAGTGCAGTAATCGAGCCTTTGTTACGGGAACAGCAGCGCAACTTTCAGCCTAGCAGAGGCACAACTAACCAGCTTTTTACTCTTAAGGTTATCCTTGAGAAGGTCAGGGAATATGCCAAACCGGTCTATGCGTGTTTTGTAGATCTGGAAAAGGCTTATGACCGAGTTCCTCGGGGTACATTATGGAGAGTTTTGCAGGACTATGCGCTGAGTGGACCTCTTCTGAGAGCCATCCAGTCAGTGTTACCGATGGACAATTTGAAAATGTTGCCAAAAAAAGTCGGCCGAGCCAAAAAATGCGTCCCACTTAAAAAAAGACACAAATGCTTAAATTTTACAGAAAAAAAAAAATCGTAACACGATAGAAAAAAAAATACTGAAATTTGTAGTCTCAGACCCGCCGCACACTTGATACCCAAAATAGTAAAAAACAACAAAGAGTTAAATGTGGAATAAAAACTTACTTGTTGCAAAATCTTTTAATAGCGACCTTCAACTTCTACACATATTAAAATATTGAGTTGAGAATCGAACAACACATGATCATAACATGACATGACGTAGACGTCTTACCTGCTATTAGCAGCCTTAAAGTTGTCAAAACCTTCGACTCACGGAATTATTAACTCTCCCAAATCTCACTTCACATAGTAAAACACAGAAAAAAAGTTCGAGTTGGTCTTAGATATCATTTTTCATAGTAAGTCTCAGCTTAACTCGGAAAATCTGATGATCTCGAACTGAAAAACCGGCTATCCGGTTATCCCGCTCTCCGCCCTCGAGTAATTAAAACGGATCTGTTCCTCCAGGCAGGGGGTCGTCCCGTCGGGGTAACCTCCCGGCTACGCAAAGAAATCCCTAGACGGATATACTGCTGAGTAGAAAATTTATTCGACTCATTTAATTCGTTTTGTGAAATTGGTTTAGCAAGAGGCAGATGCAATAACTTTTTCCAATTTGTGACTATTGTATGTATAACTGATTTGAAAATAAAAAATCCGTCCCAATGTCGCCTGATTTTAAAAAAAGTGTCCAAAAACCGCTTATTTCGAAATGTGGTCGCCTAGCGTCCCGATAATAGAAAAATCGCCATTTGGCGACATATGACGCCCATCGGTAACCCTGCATCCAGTCTTTGTATGGAAACTGCAGAACCTGTGTACGGGAAAATGGTGTCAAATATCCCGTCCTTCTGATGTGTGTGTTGCCCGCCGCGCGTCGCGCGCCGGGTAGGCCAAGAAACTAGTGGTGGGATCAGGTCAGGATCAAAAACCTCTCCGAGTCCCGCCTGAGGACTGCGCCTGAGCCTCTTGAGTTTGTGCTGGAGGATCGAGAACGATGGAAGGAGCATTTAGCCGCTCTGACCCCAGGACCCTTATACAGGATAAGCGACATAATACAAAATGATGATGATGATAATGACACCTGCAACTTTTTTGTTGGATTTTATAAAAACTTATTGGTAACAATAAAAGGAATTGCCAGCTTTTCGTTATTTTTTCGTCAAAAACATGAAAAGCAAATTAGTTTATTGAGTTAATCCCAAGAGAAGTTAATCCCAAAGTGTTTCCACTGGAAAAGGGGAGATCAACTTCACGCTCTTTTTTTTCATTTCGCAATGACATCACGTTATCCGCGTATCTATTTATAAACATGGATTTTTTTATCTTTCGGGTTGTTTTATTGCTTATAAATCCTTTTGAGAAAAGGACAAAACTAAATCGATCACCACCACCTAGATCGAACATATCCAGAAAAAGCAGTCCACCGGTAAACCAGGACTCTGTGAAAATTAAGAGCTTAGAAAAGGAGAATAATGAACTCCGAGCTAAGCTTATTGAAATGGAGCGACTCTTCCAAGATCTAAAAATGGAAGTTGACTCTCTGCGAAAAGAAAACGAGGATATTAAAAATACTCGTTTAACGAAAGACTGTGAGGTAACGAAAGAGTGTGTAACACCGAACCGACCAGCAGTCGAATACTTCACGGACGAGGACGAACTTGCACTTGAGACCGATTCAGTCTTAAGGAAAAGGTTTAGCAAGAAGCGAAAGGCGAATCCCTCTCCCGAAGTAATACAAAAAGAAGATAAGCCCTCTGGCTCAAACAAGGCTAAACCAGAAGCGAAAATTCGTCCACCTCCCGCAATAAACATCGTCGGGATAGCAGACTTTGGGAGATTGCGCAACCTTCTTGCAAACACGGTGAGAACAGAAAACTAAAATAAGCTTACCTCGCACCGAAATAACGTGTGGAAAGTAAATGTTGACAACGCCGATTCCTATCGCGCACTGTCTCTTAGACTGAATGCAGAAAGAATCGAGTGGTATACTTATCAAAATAAGTACGAAAAACCACTGCGAGTCATTGTAAGGGGGCTCCACCCATCATGCACAAAAGAAGACGTTGTAAAAGACGTAAAAAATAAAGGCCTTAAAATTATTGATGCCGTCAATATCATTAAAAAGGAAAAGCAACGCACGGAAGGAGAAAGAGACACTGTGATCAGACGCGGCCTTCCAATTTTTATGCTCTCCTTTGAAAGAACTGAGAGCATAAACGATATTTATAAAATAAAAATGATACTTAACATCAGGGTTAAAATCGAACCCATGCGAAAGGGCAATAGACTGATACCACAGTGTAAGCGATGCCAAGAATTCAGGCACACAAGTGCCTACTGCCAAAAAGAACCACGTTGCGTGAAATGTGCCGGAAAACACCTGTCAACAGAGTGCAAAGTTGACATAAAGGCTCCAGCAGTTTGCGCCAATTGCCACGGAAACCACCCCGCGAACTATCGAGGATGCGAAGTAGCCATAGAGCTGCAAAAGGGACGAGAACCTCTTAAGGAAAATACTAGAGGTCAGAATCAAAGCCTAGGACGCCCAAAACCCGCTGAAACTCCTAAGCCAAAGACTCCAAAGACGCCAAAGCCGATCAAAAGTGGAAGATTGGCAAAGGAGGCGTCGACAAAAGGCGTAAAAGCTCCACAAAAGAGCGGCGCCAGTTCAAGTGCAGCGGAGAAACCACCACTGGTCGCACCGAAATCATACGCACAGGTTGCGGCAAACGAAAACAAGGCAAGATCGCCCACAACAGATGCAGTGTCTCAGATCCTCGCTGTAATCTTGGAGAAACTTGAGGATCAGACTAAAATCAACAAAGTTATATTTGACAAACTGAGCAAGCTCGAGTTTAAGCCTCGAAAAAATTACAGGAGAACATGAATATGAAGCAGTTATTTAAAATACTAACATGGAATGCAAACGGCCTTCTGAATAAAATAGACGAACTAGAAGTATTTCTACGGAAAAACAATATTGATATTTGCATGATTACGGAAACTCACCTTAAAAGCGGGTCTACACCCAAACTTAAAGGTTACAATGACTATCACGCACATCACCCTTCGCAAAATTCGAGAGGAGGATCCTCCCTCTACATTAAGAACTGCATAAAGCACTTCAAGAACACAGAAGTTGAGCTAGACTCTATGCAGATCAGTTCAGTTTCTGTAAAAATTGACTGCTTAGATTATAACATTGCATCTTGTTATTTCCCGCCAGGATATAGACTGGTGGAAGACGATCTTGATCGTATGTATGACTTCATTGGGTCCAATTTTATCATTGGGGGTGACTTTAACGCGAAGCATACTTTTTGGGACTCACGATGCAATTCAACAAGAGGCAGATTACTGTACAAAAATAGTATGAAGCGTGGGGTGGACTTTTTCTCCACGGGTAAGCCAACATATTGGCCAACCGATAGGAATAAAAAGCCTGACCTTGTCGATTTTTTCATCGCTAAAGGGTACCCCATATACCTTACGCGAATTGAAGAGTGTTATGATCTTTGCTCAGACCACTCAGGAGTTATCTTGAAGATGGGTGGAAGACTGGCGAAAATAAAAAGAGATCCTAGATTAGCTAGCAAAAACATGAACTGGGACGCTTTCAGAAAGGACTGTAAGGAGGGTGTTGGCTTGAATGTGCCATTGAAAACTCCTTTCGAGTTAGAAACCGCAGTTGACAAATTCATTGAAGCAATTCAGAGCGCTGCTTGGAACAACAATTCGTCCCAAAAGAACGCAGTTAGCACCGACGGGCATGTACGTAAGACATATCCGCTCGAAATCGAAGAATTGATTCGTGAAAAGAGAAGAGCGCGTAGGAGATGGCAAGGCACGAGGGCCCCCCAAGACAAAACCCTATTGAACCACCTCTCTAACAAACTGAAAGGAATGTTGCTAGATCTTAAAAATCGTGAGACCACTGAATACCTTGAAGGCTTGTCGGCGGATAGGACCTCAAACTACTCGCTGTGGAAAGCAGTTAAGTATATCAAGAAACCTATAATCCACTCGGCACCAATAAAAAAAGCTAACGGCGAATGGGCAAGAGAAGACAAAGAGAAAGCGAATTTGTTTGCTGAACATTTAGAAGAAACATTCAAGCCTTTAGACGGTCCGCCGATGGCAGACGTTCTAAACAACAACGAGGAACCTGGTAGCTTTAGAATGAAAAAAGTTTCGTTATTTGAACTCCGACAGACAATTAGCAAACTTAAAAATAATAAGGCCCCGGGTTACGACCTGATCACTGGCAAAATATTGAAAGAGCTACCAAAAAAGGCATTAGTCAAGCTACTTTATATGATAAACGCTTCTCTTAGACTTCTATACGTTCCAAGACAATGGAAAGTTCCTGAGGTCATTATGGTTCCTAAACCGGGGAAATGCGCAAATGATAAAAAATCTTATAGGCCCATATCGCTTCTGCCGATAATATCGAAAGTGTTCGAGAAACTTCTGCTGAAGCGATTACAACCAATAATTGCAGAAAGACGCTTGATCCCGGATCATCAATTCGGTTTCAGACCTAACCATTCCACAATAGATCAAGTCTACAGAATAACGCATGAAATTGAAAAAGCCTTAGAAGGGAAAAAAATATGTTCAAGTGCTTTCCTCGACGTATCGCAAGCCTTCGACAAGGTATGGCACGAGGGCTTGAAATATAAGCTACGGCAAAACTTGCCGGAAGACATGTTTAAAATATTGGAAAATTATCTTGAAAGCAGACTCTTTCGTGTTAGGTGTAGCAGTGAATACTCGAGTTTCAAGCAAATTCGGGCTGGCGTACCCCAGGGAAGCGTCCTCGTTCCGACCCTGTTCCTGCTCTACACAAGAGACATACCTCTAGATGACGAGACAGTCGTGGCCACGTTTGCGGACGATACGGCCATCCTGGCAACAGGTGAATCAGTCGAGTCATCACCGAGAAACCTCCAACGAGCATTGGACAGAATTTGTGTCTCTAACAATTTGCCTCTGTTCATAAATTCTGCACTAATACCTTATGCAAATGAAGCGAAGTATCTAGGGATGACACTGGACGCTAAACTAAGGTGGAAACCACACGTAAAGAAGAAGCGTGACGAGCTCGAGATTAGGCTCAGGGAAATGTATTGGCTTATCGGAAGATTTTCGAAATTAAGCACATATAACAAACTGCTCTTGTACAGGCAGGTGTTAAAGCCGTCCTGGACATACGGTATACAACTTTGGGGTTGTACCAAGCCGAGCATCATGTCCATGTTGCAGACTTTCCAAAACAAAGCACTGAGAGCAATTGTGAATGCTCCATGGTATATTAGGAATAGCGATATTCACAGAGATTTAGGAATAGCTACCGTGAGCGAAGAAGTAACAAACTTTGCTCGAAAGCTAAATGCTCGCCTTCATGTTCGTTGCAACAATGAAATGATCCGTACTCTAAACGAGACTCTTAACGATGTTAACAACGAGCGACGACTACAAAGAACAAGACCCTTCGATCTAGCGACGTAGGGTGAAGCCGCATGAATGAACAGCTAAGTAGGTGCATTCACTGGAAAGCAACCTATCAAATGCGATTAACACTATGGAAGCGTAAACTACTTGTTAAGTTAACTTAGTTGTAGTCAAGAAGTATTATGAGAGAGCGAAAATTTACTACTATGAAGTGCGTTGGGTGGTTTTTTAGCACGTGGAAATCGGGCATAACCAATATCGGCTACTTCGGTATTAAGTACCTGCTATAGTGGGCGTATTGGTATCTTTGAAAGATTTTGGAGTTTTAGTCTCCGTCCATCCTAGTATTCAAAAAAAAAAAAAAAAAATCTTTCGGGTAACTCAGCTTCAGAAATAATAAGATTCATTTTTAATTTCCAATCATTGGTAATTCAATTATCATTTCAATATACCCGAAAATAGTTAAATAAAACGTCAAATATGATGTTAGGATTTTGGTCCACAAATTTGATAGTAAGCCAACTTGATAAACATCAACCAACAGTATCACCATTGACATCCATCATTATTTTGCAGTGTGCACACCTTATTGCACTTAACTTTTTGACAGGAACAACCACATCCACATCCATAGCAACATCAGCCGTTCTGCGCATCCCTTTACACTGCACGAAAAACACTGCTGAGTTGCTGATACCTCGCTGTCAATAAAAGGTGTATTTGTTTTGATTCGAGAGAAAACGCGCGGAACACGTAGAATTCTGTATTGCTTGATTTAAGAATTCTTTCGCGGAAGAGTTTAATTACGCGATTAATTTATAATGTTCTCGTGAAGAGATTAATATTCGTATGGTTAAACTCGTGATTTAGAGGGGATGATCTGTCTTAATCGCGGATTACTGTCCGGTGGAAACACCCTAGTAGGAACTCAAAAATTGATACTGAGCAATATTGGCCCAACACAGGCATAAATTGAACCCCCCACAGTATCGACCATGCCCACTTTTAACATCTTAGATCTTTAAAGACCCGATTTCTGGGAAAGTTTACTCCAAACCGAAAAAAAATTGTATGGCAACTATTAAAGATATTACTATTTGCTATGTTTGCTCTGTTAAAAGTTTTGAGATCCGCCCACTTTTAAGGGGAGTTTTTTTTGTTGGAAAAAAACGTTTTTATCTGAAATAATTTTCGCTTCTACCGTATTTTCTCATGATTCCAAGGAAATTACAATTATTTAATTTTAATTTTTAGCTCAGGACCACTTTTGGGGGCGTGGCCTATACAAATGATACTTGAATTTGGGCCAAAAAGCTTTCAGATTTGTTGTTTCACGATATATAAGGTCTCTTGCAATTACTCACTCTTGTCGAAGTCTAATTTGACTGGACTTATAGCTTGTTCGGACTACTATGCACGTGGTATCAGGTTCCCAACCAGAGAAATTTTGCACTGTTTCACCTCCCCTAAGGTCTTGCAAACCCTCCGATGATATTTGTCAGTAGAGACTTTTCAACTCACTGCTCCGAGTTGTTACTTTCAGTTTGTCCGAATATGTAGAAGTGATACCGACTGGAGTCTAGGTTATTGAGAGAAGTCGATTAGTATGACCTTATTATAAAAAGTCAACGTAGTAACAACGTCAAATTCGCGGGTGTGAAACTTTTTTTTCGTCGAAAGTATGTATACAGAGGTTACTAGGCGAACCACACCGACACCATTGAAAATTATGTTAAGTGTGCAGAGAGTTTTAAGTTTGAGATTCGGTATAGAAGTGGAACATTAGTGAAGGTGACACTCGAAAGGACATAATCACCGTTTAAACCACTTTTTGCGAACCTGTTTTATTAAGATAATTTTGACAATTATGAAGACAGCTAGGTACGTTGTCATAAAAGCAGTACAGCCATGATCCCTTAAGTCAAATTTATATTTATCGTGAAGACTAATTCTTATCTTACAAGGAATCAAAAGCGCTTTGTCTTTAAATTCAAGTTTGGAGGTATATAGGATTCAGGAATCGATCTTAGAATTTTCAGTTAGTTTGTTGATTTGAATGTCTTGCATCGGAACTTTTAAAACGATGTTTATTTTATAAAATTAGTCAGAACTTGTGACAAGTGAAGATGTTCATCCACGTCATGTACTTTCGTTACTTATAAATATTGACGCTTTTTTATTGCCTCACCTAAGTTCATGTCCAACAACTAGAGAGTCATGTTACGTGACTGTAACCATATTTTCAAGGTCTCTAGGCCAAAGTTTCTGGGTCACACCTCGAGATGGACTTTCTATGATTTATGATCATGTTTGACATTGTTATTGTTTCCACAGATACTCTGGCTCTTTCCATACAGATATGCCACCTCACCCTAAACTCAAGCAGGCGCCACTCTCCGCCGGATTGCCATTCATGTAATTATTTGCAAAAACAAACATTGACCCAATAACTGTGTGGTTGGTTTTCCCATTCACTTTGATCACTTGAAAAAGTCTCCAAAATTGTATAATGTCAACACAAACACACCAGTCAGTCCAATAAGGCCCCCTTAAGACAGCTCCAGTCATACGTGCGGGACATTAATTCTTTTTTGTTTTGCTTTTTGTTAACCTGCCGCCCCAGGCCAGCTGGGAAATTCTCAATTAAGCCGCACTGATTGACCGACCGAACCAGGTGGGATAACATGTGGTAAAACAAACCTCTCAATTAGATCCAATTCCGTAATTTTTGAGTAATGCCGCGCGCACCGTGTGCGTGTCCTTGCTGGCTAAGTGGGCACTATGGGTCGCCCTCCTTATAGAACAATTCCCACCACATGCCAGCCCGCTTTTGGTGGTCCAGCCGTGCGGAGGACAATTTTAGCCGTAGCTGTGTGTCTCTGTTCTGGTCGTCTGTTACGGACCACTTAAGCAGCCAGCAGAGCAATTAAGTCAGAAACCATTCAGTCTATCATTTGCTGTTAAAAGTCAATAAATAAAACCCGCAATAAATTTTCCATTTAGCATTAAATGCGATTACAGGTTGTGCTATTGGTAGCAGCTATGGGTACGTATCTCGTCGTTTGGGCCACAATGTGTATAGATATCCTCTGGATGGAGGAGCTCTTTGGAGCTGCTGCTGCTGGTGCACTGTTGTGTTGCATGTCATATGGTAATTTCTTCACCTGCTAGTTGTCACGATCCACATAAATGTGTGGTAATAAGTGCGACTGAGTCTATCACGGGACTTCTATCTGCCTGCCGTGTGCGGAGTGTGCCTTGCCGGGGACTCGCAGAGGCTGCTGCAGATGGTGGTGGTGACAAAGGGTATTTTATTGAATGGGTAATGTGCAGTGTGGAAATCTGGTCACCGGTGCACAGGGTAATTGACAGCGCGAATGACAACGGTGACTGGTAAATCACCTGACAATGCCCCGCAGAGCGAACGACAGACCAATAAGAAAGCCCACATAAAACCTTTTGCTAGATGGCTGGTGCCTGATGTGCGCCACCGTTTTATTATGGGTGAAACCTACAAAGGTATTAAGTAGAAATTTATATTGCCTGCAAATGCTCCTGCGGAAGTGTCGCCCGAGGTGCTTTGCTTTGCTGCGCCCGACTGCGCCAAACTGCACCACCTCCCTCAAGCTCAAAATGTGGCGGAATTTATTGGCCAAAGACACGAGAGGAATTTCAGGAGCTCCCACTGCACGTTTAACCGCTTTTTAGGGAAGAAATGTTTTGAAAACAAAAAAACACCGCCACCGCCATCGCCACACTGTGTACGCGCCTTATCCATTTGATTCGTAATGACACCATCAACATAGTCGTCAACACCGTTGTTGTTGTGGTTGCGGCACAATGTCCGCCGCGTTGACAACGATCTCGCATACTGCAGCCGAGATATATACCTGAAAGGTGTGGTAATTTTCCACTTTATTAGATTCTAAATTAAATTGATTGTGTTGCCCGATCAACTTATACTCATTGGAATGCAATTAAGGCTTTAAGGCTCTTTTGTGCCTGCCGCCTCACACTCGGATTGACGGAGCTGGATTTGCGCTGGTGTCGATTTTTTTTTCGTCTAGACTTGATGGAGTATACCGATCGGTAATGATGTTTCGCGGTCGGGTGACAGAGTAATAGCCACCAATTGAGCGCAGAGCGAAATGCGATCGGAGCGCTTGGAATCCTTTTGAATTCGATGCAGCGGCTACTGGGGTAAATCTACGAGAACCATAAAGTTTGATTGGTTAACTGCATGAAGCAATTAATCTTCGCCTTCTTAGCAAAGGCGATTTGGAAATCAAGTGACTTGTGACCCCTTAGAGAGCAGAGTAGAATTGATGCATTCGACTTGCAAACATAGCTTGGAAATAAGACCGTCAAGCATCGCATATCCGTCTTTTTAGTGAACTCTTTGATCCCTCGAGCTCGGCGATGTAAGTAGAACTTTAATTAAGTAAGTAATGAAAGTTTGAAATTTTTGTACAACTAAATATAACGCACAAAAAAGATAGGGCCAGTTTTTAGGTGCAGATTGAATCCCGTGTTAAAGCAAGTTTCGTTGGAACTAAACATGGGATTTTTTACCCCAGAAAAAGTTTTTCAGAGCAGAGTTCCGTCAATCAAGTTATCGAGATCTTCAAATCTCGAAATAATCGACTCTCTTATCAATTCTTTTCTGCTTGTCTTTTTCCGGGATCCACCCAGCAATCTTGGTTAACAGCGGATTGAAATTTAATAAAAAAATTGGCAATTGAGTAACCAAATTCCGGTTAATTTTGCACTAAAAAACTTTTCTTCGGCTTCACACTGTAACGATACGTCGGCTTTGAACCGGCTTTGCAACGACATTGCGCTCTTGAAGGGAGAGCTTTCATAAGTGCAATCACTACGCTCTCTAAGTATGCAACGATGAATTAAAAAATAGGCACGCACAGCCGAACACACAGTCCTGGTAGATAGTGGTGTGTTCATAATTATGTGGAGCATTCATGTCCAACTAATAAAGATACGCATTTTGCCCAGAAATGTAGACTTACTCAGATATTCTTCGTCATATCCGTGCATGACCAACACACTGTAGAAATAGAGCCCAAGGCAGACTGATTGACTTCGTGTGTGCGACCGAAATCAACCCCCATTTGCTTCACACGAAGCTAAAGGTCAGCACATCTGAACTCGGGCTGCGGGCTGCGGAGCCTTGTCAAAATTTAGAAGGCAAGCTTCATTGTGTAGCGAAGAATCAGTTTGTCTCAAAATGAGCGACTTCCTGGCCGGTGTCTGTCTTCCGGTCAGGGTCTGACGAATATTAAACTTTTTCATCTTCCAACATCGAATAAAAAGGACAATAATTTAACGTCGTTCGAATGGTTTTATTGAATACTCTGCTGGTTACATGACATCGTTGCTTTTCTTCGTAAAGGCATAGCATTTGAGCTTGTGGCTTTGCTGTTTCTGGGCAGAGCTTTCATGTTCCGTACTAGATCATCCCCCTAGGGGCCCACTTTCTGCTCTTACCCTAACTTCTTACACTCGCGACGAGCTATGAATTTTAAATGTAGTCAAGTTCTTGATCGTTGCCCTGATCGTAAAGTTATTACATAGAAAAACGACCTAACTAAAAACTCTCCGCGTCAAAAACTACTTCCTGGCTTCGACTTCAAAATTTCTCCGCCTCAGTCTACAAGGAGCGATAGAGCAGATCGAAAAGAGCATCTTACTAAAACAAAAAAAGGGCAAGTAGTTTCACAAAGGGTTTATAGTGATCTACATAAGCTTTCTCTTAAGCTTATAAGACTTCAAGCTCACCCAAACAAGTTTACCTACTTCGTTGCCAACAAGAATTTAAAAGAAAAATGCTCTGGTTAAAGAACGTCCAATCAAAAGAGTTGCCTTACATTTGCAATATATAAGTAGAAATAAGAACGAGTGGAAGAGCTACAATCCGCGCATCGTTGGCTACTTAATCCCAATTGACCCATATCCAGCTCCAAATTGCGTCATAGATTTTGGTTGTTAAATTTAAGTTTCCATCACCTTTAATTGTTTTTAGAATCTATCAGTTAAGAATCTCCTTCCTTAAAAAAAGGGCGTGGCATCAGCCACCACTTTTGAATAACAGCGTTTTTCATGGTTGTTTGCTTAGACCAGTTTAAGAACTAAATAGTGTTTGAAATGGGCTTTTAGGTCGTTGTTCTTTTAAATGCGAAACGTAAGAAAGAAATGTTATTCCAATTTTTTCTCGACGTTTCGTCGATTATTTGTCGACTTTCTCAGGAGTTTTACTTATAAGATCAACTCAAATCACATTTTTTTGAGTATTTTCTAATATTTTCAAAGTTTTTCCACTTACATTTTAAATTTTTTCGTCTTTTCATTAATTTAACTAATTGGCAAAATGGAATAAAAGCTCTTTCTTTTTTTTCGCATTTAAAAAAACAAGGACCTGAAAGCCCATTTCAAACATCGTCTTTTTATACAGGGGTACATTAAGTTTGATGTATAGTTCGTAACGCAGTGAAATAATCACTGTAGACCCCTAAGACCTTTTAGAGATTTGAATGGGATCGAAAGGAGAATCGATTAAGCCATGTCAGTCCGTCCGTATGTAAACAACTTTTAGGCCCTAAATTTTAAGGTAGAGAGCTGAAATTTGGTGAGTGGGCTGGAGGTCCAGCCCTTCAGATCAAGTTTGGAAATTAGCTAAATCCGCTCACAGACACGCCTGTATGTGTGACCATCTCTAATTAAAAAAAAATACTTTTTTCAAATTTTAGCTATGTTACAATGGTGCTAGCGCATTTCATGGTCGGGTATTTTGCAATCCGTTGTAGATTGACTGAAGCTTTGGCATACGCATTGTTGCACTTTCCCACTTGTTTTTCATATTTTTGATCAGATGTGGAATACACGCGTTGATTGCATTTTTATATTTTTTTTTTACTTAAAAAACGCCTCCAAAAGTGGGAGTGGTAAAAATGTATTCATTTGAGTTGATAGCATACTCACATATATGAGCATTTTTTAGTGCAAGTTTTTTTTTGGATTTTAAGCAAATATATCGAAAAAAAACCGTTTATAAGGATTCAAATTAAATATGACCCAGCCCCCATGTTTCCCTTGTTTTCCCCTTTTTTGGAAAAACGCCAATCATAATACACTTAAGCGAGGGTATCGCCAAATTTCAGCAAAGTGGGCGTGTCAGTGGGCGCATTTAACAAATTTTTACACCTGTACTGCTTCGGGACTTAGAAAGAACAGATATCAAGTTTTAAGTTCCTAGCTCATAATGTAAGGGCTCAGAACTAGAGGACGGACGGAGTCGGCTTTCATTTGCATAAAAAGAAGACGACGAAAAAGTCCAAAGAAATTAAACCAAGCTACAGAGGAAGATATTAACATAAAATGTTTGCCTGATACTCAAGAAAAAAGGCCTGCAGAATTGTTAAAACGAGAGAGACACCAGTCTCTTCCTTAATATCGCACATATAACTTTTTCTGCTGTACTGTGTAAACGTCTAAGGCCGTTTATCAACATAATCTCAAAGTTTTATATTGTTGTTTTCGCGGTTATTCGATATTGTAAATTTATTAATTTAAACGGACTTACCGCGACGTTTTTTAATTTGCACATTTTAATGAAAATGCCCGATGACGTTTCCATGCTCGAAAACGTCGCGCTAGTCCGTTTAGAATAATAAATTTACATAATCTCATAGTTTCAGATCAGTGTGGCTTTAGACCAGGAAAGTCGACCTGTTTGAATATCACCGACCCCTTAGATGTCAAGAATATGATTTACACAAGGTGATGTGCCTTATTGAAACACATTCTTGACAGAATTGTGCAAAATTCTCGTTCCAACACCGGAGGCACAATTTTTCAAAAGCCCGTCCAATTACTCGCATTGTCGTTATCGGAACAAAAGGGCGAGACGTCAGTGAAGCCTTCGTGAGTATCGGGGCGGAAAAGCGGCGAATTTTGCGTTACCTGTCAATCAAGGCAAAACCAAGTATATATGTTGTTATAGAGAAGAGACACCCAACACCGACGTCTTGGACAAAACATCACTTTAGACAGCTATTACTTTGAAGAAGTTATAGGGACCTTGTCTATCTGGGTTTTGCTTTAAATTCAGACCACGACACAAACGCCGAAATCAAACTAAGGCTAACTCTTGTCAATCACTACTTTTTTCGGTTAAGAAGGCAATTGAGTAGCAGATCCCTCGATCGAGCAAAAAAGTGTCCTTTTATAAGATCTTTATCATTTCGGTCCTTTTTTACGGTGCAGAAGTATGAGCATATTGTCAAGACGAGTGAAAGCGCTTAGGCTGCTTCGAGACATAAGTCTTTAGGGTGATTAATGGTCCCGTTTGCCTGGATGGAAAATCGGGGAGGATATAAAATCGCACTGAGGCTGGGTCCTTTTAAGCGGCTGGACACCAAGTCCTCGGCTTGAACATTTTTCGAGTACAACCAACAGGACGACGGAGTAGTGGAGCGCGAAGAATCAGGTGGCGTTCGCAGGCCCACTTATCCTTTTAGACGAGGCAGCGTCATAGATTTTGCTTTTATTACTGTCAACAAACAGCTATTGCTATACAATAACTTCGCTCGAAGCTTCCAAAAATGTTTGGTTCCTACACTCCAAATTCTATAAGGTCCTTACCTCGTAAGAGAGAGTGGATAAGTTCCTTGTTCTGCTTATTTGAAGGCATAGGTGTTACGGAATACCTATGGTATACCTAAGGTATTCCCCTATTTCGACCTGTGAGGTGTCATCTAAAATGGAACCTTTCTCTGAGACGTTATCTGAGAAAGTGCTAACAACCGATTCAATTACAACAAACATGTGTCGCATGGAGCGCGTAAGACCATCACAATATACGACTCATTATCTGGCTTAGCGTTAATTGTTGAAGCACTATGCGGCGTACAAAATATTGAACGAAAAAACTAATTGGGACCACAGGTTAACTAAACCAGGTTAACTGTAACGAAATGTTTCGCCACGTAACTAATCTACCACACGCCATTCGTTGGCACTTCCTGCACATTTACTGGCCTAGATCAACAGCAAGGCCATTACCCCGCAATCCAATTGATCAAAACTGATCGAAGTAAGGGTTGATACTCAGTTCAGTTCCAGTCACACTATAGTGACTCCACTATTATAATATTCAGGCTTTCTGGCGGGTCCGTTTTGACAGTTCCAAAAGACCTTAAGACCTGATAATAAGATCGAGTTCATGTTTGAACTTATCTGGTATCAACCGAGTCTTTTTCAAACATTTTCATTTATTTTTTTAGCTTTTGACGGGCTCGTTTCTGGTTTTCGAACTGAGTACAATTTTCTGATCGGAAAACTGAGTGCATTTCAACTTTCTAGCAGACAAGTCTAGAAATTACTTTGGGCCTTCACCTGCTATAGACAGTAAAAAACCAGACATATTATAAGACAAGCTCGGAAACCTGCAAACGTATTCAAATACACACAAACTTTCATAAGTTTAATTTAAAAGCCTTTATCCTCCACAAAAGAAAAAAAAAATTAAAAAATGTGCAGAGGCTTAATAAAAAGCCTCGGTTAATACTTAAAAATTTTGTCAACATATTACAGACCTTCGCAGCACCACACAATATAGCGATCGTATACACATAACCTCCTTTCACATTAAGAGCCTAATTCTCATGTTAACATTTATCAGCTTTCCGATTGCCCATACAAACCTTCAATATGATCTGAGCTTGCGCCCAATGAAAATAAAAACAACTGTCAGGCAAACCATTTATCACGCGCTCTCTAAACAAGCGGCGATTAATGTTCCACCACAACACGATCCGCCTTTCATTTGCACGCCGATCGAATTAATTAACCGATCCTCGCCCCAGCACAATCGGAGCCGATTTATTGGGTCCGATTACGCGCCGATAAGCCCAGTGAGTATGCGCACTCGACTTGGTATACTCCCCTGTCAAGTTGAAAGCCCAATAAACTACAAAGCCAAACGATCGGTGATCTCACACAACGATCGAGGAAATGCACTCTGTTTCGCATGACCATTTTTGCGGCTTGAAATGGCAGACTTGCGGATAGTGCCGCGGAACTAAAAGGGCTTTTATAATGGTTAGCCAACGTTCGTGTGTGGAGATCACACGGGAAGGGAAAGTCCATGCGTAAGCTGACAGACGACGAGACTCATTATGATGTTTACCCGTGTATGTGCTGTGCAGCGCACGCTAATGACTTAATTATGTTCCGGGAAAGACAGCGATCGAGGAAGCATGTGCCGGGCCGAGTTCGTAATTTAATCATAATATTTACAATGCGTGAATTTTGCGCCTCCCGGTGTATGCCGCAACGGACTCGGATGAACTCGCATTCATTAGCCAGAACACGTTACATCATCATGCAACGCAGGTCAATTTAAGGCAATCGATCTGATGTGTGCCCATACTAAGTTGCCTGATGTAAACAAACCCATTTAGATGGCACATTTGTTCGCCGATCTCCTCTCGTTGCCCGTGCTCGGCGCGGTGCCCAACAGTTTTCTTTATTTTTAATCGGCTTGCGCAGCTCGCGGTTTTGTTTAAGTTGATGAATTCCATTGTCATCGTCATCGTCAACACTGTCATCGTAATTATAGCTTAGAAGTAGCTCGTTGGGCGCACGGAAAAAAAGGTCGGAAGATCGAAGGGTGTAGCCTTGCTACGTTTAATGATCATATCGCAATCTGGCAACACGCGGTGTGAGATTTCGTTGTTCTATGTGGGTAATATTCCCCCCTGCCTCTCTGCAACATTTTAGCATGGTAATTATCTAATTAAGGTGCAGGGAGGTTCTCGGAGGTTACGATTAAGCTTAAATAGATTGCAAGGTTGTTTGATGGGTGGTCTCAATGGAGCAGTCAGCGCCTAATGGTGCCATAAAAAAAATAAACGACATTAATTGACATTTGGGAGCACACGAAAGGGTTTTGAGATTATGAAAGCTCGTTGTTGTGCAATTGGGTCAGTGTTTTCACGGTTTTGCTGCTGGCAGTCCTTCTGTTGTTACTAAGAGCAGATAAAGAGGGAGCCATTTGAGTTGCTACTTTTTTAGATTTGCAAATGAGGTGGGAATTGCAATTAAGTGTAGTACATTTGCATGGGAAATGCCAGGACTTAGAATATGATTGAGACACGCTGCGGAAGCTTAAAACGAAACTCTGTCGGGAAGGACTAGGTATCATTGACATTCGAGCATGTCAAAAATAAAGCTGGGAGTGACATATCGACACATGATGCCAGTTTAGCATTTGGTGCCTTACCAGTCTAAAACCAACTTGTTCGAAGACCAGTGTCGAATGAGGATGAGGCAAAAATGAGGTTCGAAAGAGCTACTAAAGGGTAAGAAAGTCCTATCAAGGGTAAATTGAACCCCTTACGGACGATGAAGTGAATATCGTAGTGGAATTACAGCCGGCGCTGAGTATTTGGATTACCTATTTCTACAGACAATATACCGACAAAAATAAACCAATTCAATGCAGCCAGCCCGAATGCATTATTCAATTTTGGTGAAGTAGACACCGACGACTAATATGAACGATATTCACTTCATCCACCAGAGCTGGATGAAATGAATCTTCATTACAGCTTCTTAATTCCACTGGCGACGATCTGGGCAGAAGAATGCAGTAGCTCATCTGCAAGATATGGTTGATGGAAAGCATGCTCGACGAATGGAACCTCATCATTGGTTGCCCAATACTGAAGAATAGAGACCCTTTGAATTGTACCAAATACAGAGGCATTAGTCTCCTCAAAATCAAATACATGTAACGCCAGGAAGGTCCACCCTCGGTCAAATATTCAAAAAAAATCCAGGATCTGCTGGACCCCGAAATTTCAAATCGATACACACCATCACAACCTCTTCATCGATTTCAAGACCGGGTATGATAGCATCTATAGAGACGAACTATATAGGTCAGAATAGTTTTTACATCCCTGCCGATATCGACCGATAGCGCAGTAAGCTCAAAACTCATCATCGGTCAAAGACCTCCCCGACCAAAGTGGGCGTGGTCAATGTAAAGGCCAAATTTCTTCTGTTACCTCAAAGACAATTACAAGCCATGTCGCATACCAAAAACTAGTGCGCTAGCAGCAGTTTAACATAGCTTAACTATTAACTTTGAAAAAAAGTATTTTTAAAAATTAGAGGAGTTCGCGGAACTAATTTTCATACTTGATCTGAAGGACTGGACCTCCAGCTCACTCACTAACATTCAGCTTTCAAGCTTAAAACTTAGGACCTAGAAATTGTTTACATACAGTCGGACGAACGGATGGACGAGGAACATGGCTCAATCGATTCTCCGGTCGGTCTCATTCATGTCTCTAAAAGGTCTTAGGGATCTTGGGTGATTATTTCAATGCGTTGCAGATTACACATTAAACTTAATTTACCCTGGGTAGGGCAAAAAAAAGCTAAGAAAAGGTAACGTTCCGTACGACTTATTTAACGTCACACTTTAAGGAATTGCGCAGAACTCCCGCGTCAACAGCAGAGGCAGAATCTTCCAAAAGTCCGTTCAATTGCTCGCAATGACATAATTGGAATAACCCAGCGTGATGTCAGTGAAGACTTTGTTAGTAAAGGGTGATTTTTTAGCTGGTTTGGTTTTGACAACACTGGTTTTGACAGCTGACGTGTGTTTAGTACCTTGTGTCACTGTCAAGCAGCTTCAGTTTGGTTTGCAATTTAACCATGGATCATCTTACAAATGAACAACGCTTACAAATTATTGAATTTTACTATCAAAATTCGTGCTCGGCTCGAAATGTTCATCGCGCGCTGCTTCCATTTTATGGTCGGCATTCTCGACCTTCTGAGCAGTCTATTCGGAAGATTGTTTCGGGCCGGTTAATTGGCCGCCTAGATCGTGCGATTTGACACCATTAGATTATTTTTTGTGGGGGTATGTCAAGGCTAATGTCCATAGGGACAAGCCCGCTTCGATTGACGCACTGGAAGCCAACATCCATGCATTCATTCGTGAGATACCGGCCGATATGTGTGAAAGAGTATGCCAAAATTGGACTCAGCGGATGGGCTACCTGAGACGCAGCCGCGGTCAACATTTGCATGAAATTATCTTTAAACATTAAATTGCAAGGTTCAAACTATCGATTCAAATAAATATTTAATTAATTTTTTCGAATTTTTTGTGTTTTTTTTTTAAAAAATCTCTCAACCTCTTAAAAAATCACCCGTTATTAGGAAGGATTCGATGAATTTGAGCTAAGCAATCAACGAAGGCAAAACCAATTGTATGCATTAACAAGAGACACCCAACACAGACGTCTTGGCCCAACATCAGCCCAGGCGGATACCTACTTAAAAGTTTTAGGTAGGCAAGGTACCTTTATCTACCTCTATCGGCGCGCTAATTTTAGACAAAGATATTAGAGTTGGATTCTTTTACCAATCGCTGCTTCTTTGGGCTAAAAAGGCAATTGAGTAGCAAAGCTCTCTCATCATTCCAGTCCTACTTTCAAAGGTGGATGAAACCGCTTTTGGCCGACTCGAGAGGAGAATTTTTCGGGTGATTTTCATCTGCGTACATAGACGAAAAGTGGAGAAGGACATTAAACATCCAATTGTATGGAACGAATGGACCGATCTTGCCAGGAGAATCAAAATACAACGGCTACCATAGCCTGAACGCAAAAGAAAACTTCGATTTCAACCCATAAGGAAGTGCAGAGGACCTCAGCCAACTTCGCGTGCAAAACAGCCAACGGTTAGGAATAAAAAGTTAACCATGCTCAACAAGGCGCGTGTTTTGGATTTGCTTTCAGATGCATTTGATATTGAAACGTGAAAACTGAGTTTTTTTTTGGTAAATTTTTTGCTCCTTAAATGGGCACTTAAAATAGAGTCCAGAAAATTTCGTAAATAGGCCAAACGGTATATACATATGCAATCATAATTTTAACCTTATATGATTTGGGAGGAAATGTGGCCATGATATTTTTCGAAAAATCTCGATTATGGAGGCCCACTTAAAATTTTTTTTCCTTGCAATAAGGATTTTCAGGCATTAATTCTTCATGGTATCAACTTTCCTCCAATTCGCATGAAATTCCGACAAATTTTCCTCGATTTATCGCGATTTAAGTGAAAAAATTCTTAGCATTAAGAAATCAAGAAATTTTGAGGTAAGAATTCACTTTTAAAGTATTTTTACGAGTCAGTTTTGTAGCCTCTTTTATCCCGTGAAAACTCCTTTTGATTTTTATTCCCGACCCAGGGTATATTAATTTGAATGCATAGTTTGTAACACAGTAAAAAAATCACCGTAGATTCCTAAGACCTTTAAGAGACATGATCGAGACCGACAGGTGAATCTGTTCATATGTGTGAAGTTTTTAGGTCTTTAAAATTCAGCTAGGACGCTCAAACTTAAAGTGTATCTTGGTTCTTTTTTGTTCTCACAAACTGTGAAAATTTGTTAAATTCGCTAACGGCCACGCCCAGTACTGGCTTAAATGTAAGACAATCTCTTTTTCAAATTCTCTATTCCAAAAGGTATTTCTTTCAAAATGCCTTTTGGTCAAGTTAGGCACTCAAATTTAAATATAGAGCAATAATGGCCCAAAACCATTAAGGAGGCAGAAATTGGACCGCCCACAATATCGACCATGCCCACTTTTAACATGGTAGATCTTAAAAAAGCCGGTTTCTCGGAAAAATCACTCCAAATCAAAAAAAAAAAAATTATAACAATATTCGAGATTTTACTAAGTTTGCTCCACACAAAGTCTTAAGCTCTAATCACTTTTAGGGGGCAGTTTTAGGAAAAAACGGAAAACCGAAAAATAATTTACGGTTTTCTCCGAAACCGAAAAATAATATTCGGTTTTAACGCATTTTGTTATGACTCTAACGAAATTACAAATGATTGAACAAAAATATTGAATAAAACGGATTTGAAATGATTTGGTGCCACGCCCACTTTTCATAACAGTTCATTGATATCCAAAGCAGTACAAGTGTAAACATTTTTTAAATCCGCCCACATTCGGTGCAGTTGGGCAACTACCTCCAGAGTTTTCGAAACTGTAAGACTGTAAAAGCCTGAAATTTAATATTTATTATCCCCTGTTTATTGTTGCAACCGTGACTGACGACGTAACAAACTTTGCAACAATGAAACTATCCGAATTTTGGATCAGACAAATCGTACGCGCCGTCTACAAAGAATCATGGTTGCGGCAATACACAGGAGATAATAAATATCTCTTTCAGGCTTTCAAGAAGTCTTTTTGAAAACTCTGGAAGTGATTGCTCAATTGCACCGATTGTGGGCGTGTCTGTGGGCGCATTTCAAAACATTCTACACTTGTACTGTTTTGGATAACAGTAAACTCTTGCACAAAATAGCTGAAATTTGGTGCATAAGTTCACACCAAATAGGCGTGGTTAAACCGCCCTTTATTAAAAATTATCAATATAAACATAAATATTTTCAATTTACGGGTGTTTCCAAATTCGATGCAAATATTTTGACACAAGATTCTTGGGTATATTTGAAGAAAAAAATTGTTCTACAGTATAGGCCTATCTCAAATTTTGATACCACTTATTGGGAATTTAAAAAACACCTACTTTGAGGTACCTTGACCCATACTAACACAAATATCTCCGCTAAAACTTACAACAGGTACTTCATTTAGGACTTAAATTTTAGAAGAAATATTTCTTTTAACTGCATTAAAATAAAATTGATGACTTTTTTAACTTTCGAGATATTTGCTTTTAAGTCGTATCCTTTTTCCCTGCCCATGACATTTTTTTGACTTTCAAGACACATTTCTGCGAAAAATGTGTAATAAACATATCGGTAATTTTTTTTTTCTAGTGCACCTAACAATACTTAATAAAAATTGCTAAGACAAGTTACCCGAAAAACCCACAGATTTTATGATACTTGGGAAATTCCATAGCAGGTAAAATTATGAAAAACCCGATTCATAGTGTTCAATTCATATTATTCTGAATAAAAATGCTTGTGTTTGGTTTATATTTTGTTTTTTATTTCATTAAGTTAACTTTGCAATCAAATAAGGTGTTCAAAGTGTCCTCCTCCATTTTGTATGCATGCTAGAGCCCGTTTTTGGATTGCGCTGTCAACGTTTATTGAGGACAACTCCTGCTCCACAATGCGATCTTCTAAATCATTTAGAGTTGATATTTCTGTAGAATAAACAAGTTCTTTCGTTCTCCCCATACAAAAAAATTCATAATTGTAAGGTCTGGAGATCTTGCAGACCAGTGAACTGGTCCATTTCTTCCTATCCAACGACCAGCGTACTTTTCATCCAGCCAATTCTTAACCTCGCGACCAAAGTAGGCTGGGGCTCCATCCTGTTGAAAATATGACGAAGCTCGTTGAGTTACCGGAACATCCTCCAGTAGATCTGTTAAATCATTGCTCAAAAATTCCAGATAGTTTGCAGAATTCAGTGTGGGGGGCAGTTTGAAAGGACCGATTAAGTTGTTTCCAATAACACCTGCCCACAAATTGACGCTGAATCTGTGTTGAAATGATGACTCTCTCCTTGTGTGTGGGTTTTCCGCAGCCCATGTGTGTAGATTGTGAAAATTTGTAATCCCATCTCTAGTAAATTGAGATTCGTCCGTCCATAGGATTCTGCTTATAAAACCGTTGTCATCCAAGTTCCGCTCTAACAACCAGTTGCAAAACTCAAGTCTCGGCTCCAAATCACTCGGTAGCAGTTCCTGTACAGATAGATGTATGGTGGTATGGATACAAGTTTTCCGTATGCAGGAGACGAACAATTTTATGTGTTGAAACATTAAATCGCAAGGATAAGCGCCTGATGCTGATTGATGGATCATTTGCAACCGCTTCCAGTATTCTTTCATCAACTGCAATTCTTCCTGGTGAAGCTCCTGCGTTAGGTCGTCTTGTTGAAACAGATCCCGTTTCCCGAAGTCTTCGAAACGAATTTGTAAATACGCGGGGATTAGGTACTCTTCGGTAAGGATAAAGCTGATGGTATCTTTGTTGTGCTCGAACAGAACTTCCGTTGCACACCCCATAAACGTAGATAATATCGGCGTATTCTTCGTTTGTAAAAGATGCCATTTCAAGTAGGGTTTCTTAACAACCCTACTTGAAATGGATTTAATTTTGTTTTCTAACCTTTTATACAATTTACATTAGGTAAATTTTCCAACTAGGCGACCAACCTCAAACTTAATCCTTTTTGGGATTTAACAGAAAAATGATAGGGAAATTACCTTTTTATCAGGTAGTCTAATAAATATGCATGCTCTAAAACCTACGTAAATTATTAATACATAGTCAAAAAACCGTTCTTCTTGTCAATCGCGGCTATAAAAGTAGGTAACAAATCATATTTCCACCTTATACCTGTCGCGGCTTCGTGAAAAGAGTTTTTCATAATTTTACCTGCTATGGAATTTCCCAAGTATCATAAAATCTGTGGGTTTTTCTGGTATTTTGTCTTAGCAATTTTTATTAAGTATTGTTAGGTGCACTAGAAAAAAAAAATTACCGATATGTTTATTACGCATTTTTCGCAGAAATGTGTCTTGAAAGTCAAAAAAATGTCATGGACAGGGAAAAAGGATCCGCCTTAAAAGCAAATATCTCGAAAGTTAAAAAAGTCATCAATTTTATTTTAATGCAGTTAAATGAAATACTATTTCTTCTAAAATTTAAGTCCTAAATGAAATACCTGTTGTCAGTGTTAGCGGAGATATTTGTGTTAGTATGGGTCAAGGTACCTCAAAGTAGGTGTTTTCTTAAATTCCCAATAAGTGGTATCAAAATTTGAGATAGGCCCATAGTGTAGAACAATTTTTTTCTTCAAATATACCCAAGAATCTTGTGTCAAAACATTTGCATCGAATTTGGAAACACCCTGTATGTACGTAAAAATGCAATTTTTTGGTTCAAATTCAATATTTTTGTAAAATCGATGCCTAAAAAGGGGCGTGGCTGAAAACCTTGGGTGAACGAAATCTTGAATGAAGTCTCATTTATCTCACCTGCTAATTTTTATTTATTGTTCTTTCCTAAATTAGGCTTAAGGCCTGTCGAAATTACGTTTTTCTATAAAATTGGGTGTTTTTCTTCAATTCTGCCTTCAAATGTGGGCGTGGTTTAAAGTCTTGCATAAGACAATTGTAGAACTAAATGTTTTCTACATAATATAATAAGCGAAATTTTTCCGAATGCGAACAAAAATATTGAAAAAAATGCATTTGAAAATTCACCCTTAAAATCGATGACACGCCCACTAGAAGAGGTCAATCGATTCAATTTTTCTTATTTCTATTAACTGTTAGGAGGTAACAAGCGTCAAATTGTAGCTTTATACGACGCCTTAAAGTTTTGAAAGCACTGGAGGTAGTTACCCATATAAACCGATTGTGGGTGTGTCTGTGGGCAGATTCGAAAAAATTTAAGAATTTTACTGCTTCGGATGACAGGAAGCTCATGCACAAAATTTCAGATCTCAAGCTCAAATTTTAAGCCCTAAGCACATATGACACACAGAAAGACGGACAGACGGTCGGACAGACGGACGGACGGACATGGCTTATTCGATTCAGAATTCGGTCTCGATCATATGCCCCTAAAGTCTTGGGGGTCTACCATTTCACCGTGTTACAAACTATGTGACAAGCTTAATATACCTCCTATCCTATGGAGTGGGGTATAAAAATTGACCGCATACACACCATCGACCACGACAACTTTTAACATGTTAGGTTTTTAAAGACCTGATTCCAAATTGAACAAAAAAATTATGACAAATATTAAAGATCTTACCTATTTGTTAATTTGTAATATACAAAAAATTTAGCTCCGCCCCCTTTTTAGGGGCGTTTTTATGAAAAACATTTTCAAGCAATAATTTTCGCTTTTAACGCATTCTGTCATCATTTTAATTAGGTTATAATTATTTGATTTGAACTTATAGCCCAAACCCATTTTTGGGGGCGTGTCTGTACAAATAGTAGACATACCTACGCATGAATTCGTTCCAAAAAACTTTTAATTTCGATGTTCTGGTCGTGTATTTAGAAGTTCGTTACAGACGAACTCTTGCACTTACCCACATGTTAAGTTGACTTTCCACTTTTTCGGCGTTAAGTAAAGGCAAGAAAATTAACATGCAGAGGATATCGTCCCTTCCCTATACGTACTTAATTTTTTGGTTTTGTAAAAAATAGATTACCATTTATAAAATATCAGGATTAATATAGTTAAATTTCGCTAAGAGAATTTGAACCCAACCCTGGCTGCCTAGGCTGCTCCACTACAACCACTTGTTCTTTAACATGCTAACAATTGGTTTCTGGGCTTATATCACCCAGGTGGGTCAAACAAAAGTCCGTTATGAACCTCTGGCCCTGTTGAACTTGTGACCCTGTGTCGTTTCATAATCCTAGACAATGATTCACCCTTATTTTCCTATCCCGTTTAAGTTATACATTTAAACGAAATGGATGCGGCCGGCCAGTCAAGTCAGCCTACGAAATCTGTGTTGTAGTTTTTTCTTTAAAAAACCAAGCTCAAAAGCAGGTTAGGTTATCACTCTCAATATATTAAAAAAAACTAGAAAGAAATTGGTGTCAAAAAGTTGACGTATCCTTAGCGCAAATTTATCGAAAAATTATGAGGTATAAAAGCTTTCTTGGTATAGAAACGCAGTTGGGTTCAAACTGCTACAAAAAGTGACAAATTTTAATCCTAATATTAATAGTTGTAACACAAAATTTTGACCTCCAGAATTCCTTAAGTACTAAATGGCTCTACATATAATTTACATCGAACGAATGGTTGATTTGTTACAAGATGCCAAATAGTACTGATATTGCAATGGAAATGACCCTGGTACTGGTTTCTCAAAACTTACCTATGCATGGCTTGAGCACCCTGCAGCTCTTAGTGTATTTTTGTTGAAATCCGCAACTTACCGACCCATACCGATACAGATGATCGATATATCTGTTCTGGCGCGTAATTAAACAGTGTTACCTCGTTAACCCATGGATATGCAAACCGAGTCAAAATCGATAAAACTTGTTCAGAAACAAGTGACTGAGGAGCTCATTATGTAAAGAAAAAAATCCCAATGCCTTTGATTTATGGTAACAAACTCATGCTGCACGACAAGTGCACATAAAGGCAAAAGTTCAACGCATTCTACGAGCTGCTTTCCCCTGACCTAAGTCAAAGCTGCTCTCATTACTCAACGGAACCGTTTTCCAAAGAGAAGTGTCACAAGCACGTCTCAAGTGGCCATCTTAAAGCAAATAGGAAAATCCTAAGCAATTTGCAATCTCTAAAGACACATAGATAGGTTAGGTATAACAACCTCACCTATACTTCATTGTGAGAGTCTATATTCGCAAACAACAAACTATCTCTAAGTGCAAGAGTCTTTCACGAAAAATTAATCACAACTGCGCGACCACACCACTCTCGATGGCTCTTTGGTGAGAAAGGAAGCCCAACCGAGCAGCACATCCCAAAATGAGCATCCGCCCAAGATGCATAGACACCACTCACATCCTCCAAGCAGCGCGGCGTGTTGTCGTGGTGCGCCATGGCATGCCACCAATATTTTTTTCCAAATCCCGCCGCGCCCCGTCGTCGCAAAGCAAAACATTTCGCAAAGAGCAAGGAACCGAACAACTATACGCCAAGACCGACCGCAGTAGGGCGTCCCAGGTGAAAATATCACAAAACAAATTTACAATTGTGAAAAACGCCAGCATGACAAAACGACCGAACATCGAAACATTCACGTTAATCTCTGTCCAAGTGAATGCGCGCCGTTGTATCTCAGTGTTGTGCCTACAATGTTTGGGCTGTTTGCTTGGGGGCTGCAGTGCAAAATAACACCGGTAAATACACGCTGTAGACACACGGCTATCATCTCTCCGTCTCACCTTGAAAAGACTGAGCGATCACGATTTCGGCTAAAATATCCGATTGTCGTTTTTCTGTGTGAATTTCGTATTTTTTGTTTTGGGGGAGTGCATCAACGTGCACGGCGATGCAGTCCCCGCCTCCTACACGACTAAGCAGCCGCCGTGTCGCTAGGTCTACGTGTAAAATAGCCAGCCTGGAACCTAGGTTTACTGTGGGTATAACGACGATCGCTCGCCACGTTTGTGCTGTTTGCGAACCGTGCGGGGGTTTAAGCTGAAGAGCGACGACCATATGTCACACATATACCAATTGCGCTGCAATTGCGCCTTATACCCGCAGTGCTGCAGATCGGTTTCTCAACCTGAATCGGGTTTCCGTGATCCTGTCTCTTTTTTCTTATGTTTGTCGCGCATTTCACTCGATTAGCAGTAACACTGCGTCGGACAACTTACTCACTTTACATGATTGGCGATGCGAATTCATCTGTCAACGCGCTGCTGCAACACTGCAGTACGCCAGCCAATCAATTAATCTAATTTAAAATAAATCGCTCTTTTATTGCGCTGCGCGTGCACTTGGCTCGAGCACGTTGCGTTGATTCAATCATCATCAGCGTCGAGCTTCGACGACACAGCGCAACGGCAGCTGGCAAGAGTACCTTACCTACACCGTACAACCTGAGAAACCAGATTCCGTTGAGCTACCGCTGCAGAGACACCAACTCAATTATCATCTCATCATCGGTCACAATCACCCAGGCGCGCACCGAGCGTGGAGCATCTCACCCATCTAACCCTGCGCTGCTTGGTGCAAATTAATCTCCGATAAGTTGTCACCACTGGCCACGTCGCATACGAAATTAGTACGCGAGCAGGAGGAGGATCATCGGGTAGTTCGCGGATCACCGGATCGAGCCGCAACGCACAGCACAAGTGCTCGGCGTCGAGTCGTAGCGGGTTCCAATAATAAATGCCGGACAAATAGTCGTGATATCTCGCCAATCACTCGCAGATCGCGTAGTGAGTGATTTATAAATGCTCGCTGCTTGTCGTACATAGTAATGGATTCCAGGTTCGGTTTTTGCTCGTCCAACCCCTCGGACTAATTTCCAATCACTTAGAGATCAATTTGTGTGACTTGGGCCACCATCGCATCCATGACCGGTAGCGCTGACGCTGAGTGCGTTGCGTCCGACCGAGCCAAAGCAAAAACTCTAAGCCGGCTTAGAGACGGTGTACACACGTTTTGTCTGCACGATCGGAAGATCTGCAGCAGCAGGAAATAGAGAGCCGACAACCACATTTCTCCGCACCATAAGCCCGGATCGGTGTATCTGTATCTATTGGTTATATTCCGCGCCATTTAAAAAGTTACAAATCGATTTTATAAAAGCTGAATAAATGAATAATAAGCGATCATTTTTCTTGAATAAATTGCAGTAGCTGCGCAGCGGCTTAGCGGCTCCAGATGATGTTGTCGATGCATTTACTCTGGTAGGCTGGCGGCGGGGCGGTGCACACAACCGCAAAGATTTATCCGAATCGATAAAGTGGCCTTTAAAATGGGCTACACCGCGCAGCTAGACCAAGAGCAGGCAAACTGCGTGTGCCATATTCCGCCCGGTCGCCGCACTGGTGTCTTCAACGTTACAGCTACCGGAGCTCGCTTGCGTTAAACGTTGGCCGGCTATTAGGCCTCAATGCGAAATTAATAATCGGCATTAATAATAAATTTATGAGCAACACCAGCTAAAGCAACATGACAGGTGCTGGCGGTCGATCCGGGAGGGGCTGGAACAGCGAACACAATCTGTTGTCCCGTACGGGCTTAGATATACACGTAGGTATGGGTGAACGACCATAAGGCGCCGCCAACGACTAGAGTGGCGAACGGGAAATGTACGTACATGTGGCTCGAGTCATTGTCTCTGGTGGTGTAGAACAGAGCGAGTGCACAATTCGTGGACACTTGTTGCAACTGCACGCGGTCGGATTGAATGTGACAAGTCGACGACGGTGCGGCGAAGCGGACGGTCGAGTATAGGTGTAAACTGTTATGGCTGTTGGTCTAGTAGGTAATTCGTTTGAAGCTTTTTTCCAAGGCTTGTGCTAAGACACAGATGCTGGGTACTAATTAGAAAGTTGTTGGTGATGTGAGTTCGGCTTGCGAGAGTTCTTAGATTTCGAGTGCGGATGCATACATCTGTGATAAGGACAATATTCAAGCTCAGTTTGGTCCTTAAATTTGAGCAAAAAAGTGTTTTTTTTCGGCTTAAAGAAAGCTACGTTGGCACTGTATTTTGTTCCCGGCACGGCCCTGCATCCTTCGTGCATTTTATTGTACATTGCTATGTACATCACCACTTTATGTACCTACCCCCTTTGTGTGATAGGTACGCTTCAGTTTAGCAGGACAAGTATAACACAAACAAAGCCAGAATGGAAACACGTAGGCGCAGACAATAAATCTGCATCAATCTGAAACTAAATTAAATCTACACCGTTTTAAATGCATAAGCTGTCCCAACAACTTCAAAACCTGGAGGAGGGAGTTAAAACCTGAGTTAAATCTAGGTTCTAAGCGCCAAGTGTCTCATAAGTCCACACATAGACCAGAAGTTAATACATTATGTAGTTTCTCAATCAATTCTCATCGTAGTCCCCGCACCTTGGACAAGGAAATTTTTCTTTTCACCCCCATCCAGGGTATATAAATAATAATCACCGTACACCCCTAAAACCTTTTATGGATATGAACGGGACCGACAGAAGAGTCGATTAAGCCGTATCCGTCCTTCTGTCTGTCCGTCCGTCCATATTTCAACAACTTTTAGGCCTTAAATAATAAGCTAGAGAGCTGAAAGCTGGTGAATGAGCTTGAAAACCTGTCCTTCAGAGCAATTTTGAAAATAAGTTGAATCCGACCATCTCTAATTTTTAAAATTGCTTTTTCCAAATTTGAGCCACGTTATTATGGTGCTTCAGTACTAATTTTTGGCACATGACATCGCCTTGAAATTGGAGGCGTGGCAGTTTCGTTTTTTGGTAGGGTAGAATATTTTGCGAAATGCAAGAATTGCTGAATGCATCCATCGATTCACTTTACAAACACACCCTCTCGATTCACTTTACGAACGCACCCAACTGTCAATCCAGTCAGCTGACAGCAAATTAATATTCGAAATTCGATATCGAAAACTTCCCGTCCATGGAATTCAGTGAGTAGCAATGAAAAATTACCAAAGGGGAAGTACGGAACGTACTAAAAGGTGCTTAATTTGTATAAATACAGGGGCGATAGGCTCGTACGGGACAGTTAGAGAAGAGTTATTATTTATTAGAGTTATTGAATTCTAAATGGCGAAGTTGAATTAAGTGTGATTTGCATTTAAAAGTGTGGTTTGATAAATAAACTGTTTCGTTGTCTAATTATAAAAGTGAAATTGAGTTTTATTCGAAACGAAAACCAGGCAAAAATATTACATTGGTGTCAGAAGTGGGATAAAACTCGTAATTGCGCAGAAATATTGCGTGTAAATAGCGTAGTAGTGCTCTCGAAAGCAAACTAGAAATGGTGGAAAGTGGCCAGAAAAAACAGAAGAATGCTGTCGAAATAATTCTCTCAAAAGCAAGTTTGACGAACAAAAGAATGCTCTGGAAAAGCAGCTTTATGAACAGAAGAATGCACTAGAAAGAAAACTCTTCGAAAGAGTGGACGAAAAATTCACTGAAGTCAAATCGGAAGTAGAAAAACTGGCTAAGGAACTGGAATTGGTTGAGAAACAGAAAGTGCGAGAATGTTTGCCCGACGGCCCACGGCGTAAATAAATGCAGCCTCCTGTCTTTGATGGTCAAACGTCATGGCCGATTTATAAGAAGCAATTTGAAGCTGCCACGATGACGAACAATTGGGACAACGACTGCTCTCACGCTTGCGCTCTGAGGAACAGATGCTGACAAGATTATGACGCCATGGTAAAAGCCATCGAGATTAAGTTCGGAGATGACCACATGCAACAAGGTCACCGAGTCCAGTTGTGCCAAAGGGTCGAGACAAGAGGCAAAACGCTCCAGCAGTTGCAAGCGGACGTCGAACGTTTAGCGAATTTATCTTATCCAAATACCAACAGGGAAATAATTAACGAGCTTGCAACCGATGCCTCCACAAATGCCATCGCGGACGGTAAATCACAAATGGCCGTCAGAATGGCAGGTTAGAAAACGCTTGCTGGAAGCTTTAGCATTCGCTCTGACCATGGAAGCAGATCAAGCTTTGCAAGGAAGCTATCGCATCAGGGAAATGTGGAGTGTTCATGTCAACGCGTAGACATCGAAAGACAAAGCACGAACGCCGATCGGGGAAAAAATGAGATGCTGGAATTGCAACAAGGTGGGACATCTACAGCGACAGTGCAGAGCTCTTGCAAGACAAGCGAGCTGCCCTCATTGCCCTAGAAGAAGGCAAAACGAGAAGCATATGGCAGGGACAACGTTCACCCTGCTGGACAAGCTTCGGAGCAACAGCAGTCGGGAAACGCCCAAGAACCAACTTCGCGGGGCAGAAGTTGGTTGATGGAATCGGTTGGTTGAATGGAAAAAAAACCAAGTTTCGCAAACAAAACGCTGCAACAAGGGTCTGACAGTGGCAGTGGAGGCAATCATCGCCAACAGAAAATGTGTGGCCACTATCGACACGAGTGCCACTGTTTCCATCATCCGAAGAGACCATATTTAGGCGGCCTGGCTACACAACACCATAGCTGCTACAGTCTGAAGACAGCTACAGGTGAAACAGCCAAAGTGCTTCTACATACATTCTTGGTAGCCCCCATGTGCGACAAATACATCATTGGAGTCGACTTCATGTACTTGGAGCCACACGAGGTAGCTTAAGACCAACGAATGCAGGTGCTAAGGTATTAAAAATCCGAAATCTCTATGGTACACGGAAACGACAACGCTGTGAATCTTCGGGCGATAATTAGTAGGGATGAAGTTCTGCGGCCCTCTTCAGCGACAGTTCTCTGGACACGTTTGGAGGGTGATCCTGGGAGCCACCTATTCTATCTCATCGAGCCAGGTAACAAAAGTGAATTTAAACTTACATGGTGGGAAAAATAGCTGCAGATCCCAAGACCAACATGGTGCCGGTAAGACTAATGAACCCAAATAAGCGCCCCGTTAAGCTCAGACAAGGAGGGGTGATCGGAAGACGCGTACCCATTGCATCCATTTCGACAGTAGCTAAGAGTATGCCTGCGAGTCCTGTCTCTCCATCAAAATTGACCGAGGAATGTAGGACTATACTCGGAGACTCTGAGCTAAATCAGGAGGAGCAAACCATAGCGGAAAATCCCATTGGCGAGTTTGCTGATATGTTTGTGTTACAGGATGGAGACTAGGTCGAACACACTTAGTACAACACCGGAGATGCTAAACCAATCCGCAAACCAGCTAGACGACTTCCGTTGGCAAAACAGGATGAGGGCGCCGAGATGATATCGACCATGGAAAAAGAAGGTTTGATCAAAAGCTCGAAAAGTCTGTTGTCGTCGCCTGCTGTACTGGTGAAAAAGAAGAATGGCAGCACTCGATTCTGCGTAGAAAACCAGAGGCTTTAGGATGTCACAAAGAAGGACAACTTTCCGTTGCCTCGAATAGATGACACATTGGACACACTCTCTGGAGCAAAATGGTTTTCCACTCTCGACTTGAAATGTGGCTACTGGCAGGAACAGATCCATCCAGAATAAAATGAGAAGCTGGTAATGTAATAAGAACCGCCTCCAAAACTGGTAATGGACTATGGCAGTTTACAGAAATCGGTCTGTGCTAAGCTCCGGCCACCTTTGAGCGTCTTATGGAAAGTGTCTTACACGGTCTGACATGAAAAAGGTATACTTGGATGACGTCATCGTTTTGGGAAAGACGTTCGGAAAACATCGAGACAGCTTGAGGGAGGTGTTCTTCTTCAGAGCAGAATTTAAGTATCTGGGGGCATGTGATATCGACGGATGGAGTGAAGACGGATCCAGGGAAAATTGAAGCTGTGAAAAGTTGGGCAGTTCCCAAAGACAAACACCATCTAAGCAGCTTTCTCGGTCTTGCTACGTACTACAGGAGGTTCGTCAAGTATTTCGCCGGGGTTGCAAATTCAAATGGTCAGGTGAGTGCGAAAGAAGCTGCCAACATCTGAAGCAGTGACTTTGCGGAGCACCGATACTAGCTTACCGCATCCCTGGTAAGACATTTTCTGTGGACGCAGCCGCTAGCAATGTGGTTTTGGCGTAGTATTGTCGCACTTACACGATGGGCAGGAGAAAGTGGAAGGATACTTCAGCAAAGTTCTAACTCGAGCAGAGAGAAGGCGAGAACACCTTTGCTCTTAAACTGGCGACGAAGCATTTCCAGAAGTACCTGAGTGGCCAGAAGTTCGTCTTGCGAACAGACCACGAGGCTTTAAAATAATAACTGCAGTTCGCAAATCCTGAGCGCCAAGTTGCAAGATGGATCGAGCGATTGCAGGCTAATGACTCCGAGATACAACATCGCAAAGGAAGACTGCACTGTAACACGAACGCATTATCTCGGAGACCATGTGAGCTCGATTGTAAGTATTCCATGCGACAAGAGGAAAATGGCGACTGTTTTTATGGCCAGAGAATAACAGCTGAACCTGCAGAAGGCTGGAGTACTGAGGAACTTCGTAATGCGCAACAAGTGGATCCTGACATCGAGCCAATCCTTGCATGAAAGGAATCTATGGAGAATCCGAATGCAAGAGATATCTCTGACAGAAGGTCTACATTAAAGGCATACTGGGCGCAGTGGGACTCTCTCCAGGTACAAGATGGTGTTCTGCGAGGAAAATGGGAAATGCCGGAGGGAAAAATCCTTAAGGATGCTGCTTGTGGTTCCACGGTTGAAAGTCCAGGATATTCTACGGAAAATGCACGATTGAGTGTCTGGTGGGCATTTGGGAATCAACAAAACTCTCGAAAGGTACGGGAACGCTTTTATTGGCTGAGTGCAAGAAACTACGTTGACAGCTGGTTTCAAAAATGTACTACTTATGCTGCTAGTAAGGGACCTAAAATCAAATCAAGCGGTAAAATGCACCAGTACAACGTTGGTTCTCCCTTCGAAAGAATCGCCGTCAACATCGCAGGTCCATTTTCGGAAACTGAAAGCGGCAATCGTTACATTCTTGTGATTGCCGATTACTCCAGCAAGTGGCCCGAGGCATTTGCGCCCCCAAATATTCCGCCATCTTCTGTAATCGAAAAATGTCCCCTAAGCTGAAAGGGAAGCTCTACACCGCAGTTGTGCATCCGGCGCTCACATATGGCTCACAATGTTGGACAGCGTGTAAGAAATATGAGAGCAAATTAGCGGCAGCTGAGATGTAAGATGCTTCTCATGGCAGCAGGAGTAACAAGGCGATATAGAATAAGAAGTACGAAGATCCGAGGAAGCCTACATCTAAAAGAACCTATCTCCAGAAAAATGGAGCACGACCGGCTCAGTTGACGTTGCCATGCTCAAAGGAGAAATGCTACGAATCCTATCGAAAAGGCAACGCCAATCAACATTCCAGGGCAATCCCGAAAGAAAGGAAGGGCTAAACATTCATCGATGACACAAATGCAATGACAACAGCATTTGTTTGGCCTCAGCGTTGAAGAGATCCAAAACCGGGTGGTCTATATTCTGAGCTCTCTATCCCGAGAGACTGGTTCCTATATTCTGAGCTCAAATCGGCGTACCATAGTGGCCAGTACAGTAGGAGAGGGCTATGATCCATCACTTCAGCCTCGCGCCTAAAAGAAGAATAAGAGGAAGACCGTGTTGAGTAAAACTTTTTCCATTTGCAAGAAAAATATTGAATGAATTGCTTTTAAAGGATGACTCTTTGAATCGATGCCATGCCCAACAGTGGCAGCCGTTGTTGAATCTTAATGTTGAATCTAAGCTTTTCACGACATCTAACAGCTTTGAAAGCACTGGAGGGTGAAGTGTCTGTGGGATGACAGAAACCTTAAGCACAAAATTTCAACTTGCTAGCTCAGAACTCAAGGCCTAAAAATTGGGGACATACGGACGTTCGGAACATCGCTCATTCGGCTCAAAATTCGGTCTCGATCACAAAAGGGTATATCGCTATTATTTCTTTATTTATGTCACATTTTCACCTGTATCAAACTTGCCTCTCCGTTTCTGTGGAATAGGGTAAAGCAACGTAAGGCTGGGTTAGGCTAAGGGGGCTGCTAACAGCCAGAACCGGCTGTTTGTATATAGGCGCCTATGAAATTGAGGCTCTGTAAAAACAAGGTTTAAGATCGATTTTCAGAGGTTCTCCTAAGATAAAATAGGCCTAGTCGTAATCCCTGCTAACCTCTCTTAGAAATAAAGGTGTGAACTAAAGAAGTCAGACGTGTACCTATGTAAGCATATTGAAATGTTTATGAAGGTCCTTAGTCTGCGAATAATTAACAAATTATCGTCGAGTTCACACTATTAGTCATTTTTCATCTTCAAGGGAATACTATTTTTTAAAAGACTGTCCAAGCCCTTGATGATAATGACCTCTTGCCAATTCTACCTCGTATACCTTTCACCACTCAACAGATTAATTTGTTCTCACATTTGACTTCAAGAATTAGATACAAGCCACAATGTCAGACCTTAATGAGCCACGCCGCCGTCGCCGTCTGCTTCGTAAGTCATATCTATATTCGCGACGTGACCCTCCCCACCGAGGGATTTGATTAGCATACATCTTTCCAAAAAGACCAAAACCTAAAAAAAAGCTCGCAAAATACCCACTCCCAGCGATTTTAAAGTGACAACATCGTTCACGGTATCTGCTTGTTAAAGCTCCACGATCTGTCAAAATACGCAATTTATCGATCGCCTTAATGATCTTGTAAATATTTTGTTTCTCTTTTGAATATATTCAAGAGAGAAGCAATTAGTCCGAGCGCTGAGCCATCATCGATAATGACTTAAAAAAGTAACACTTTGGCTATCCAATGACCTCTTTTTTATGCCATCAGGTCGGGTGTCGAATTGATTAAAAACCTTTTCCAATAATTGAATACCTGCAGCGCTGATTAGCTCGATTCTGTTTTGGGCGAGGTGGGGGGGGGGGGGGGGGAATCTGCTTACAACCATCAATCCACTTACCGAGAAGCTTAGTCCCCCTAAGGGGTCCTAACGCCCGTTAAAATGAAGATCTAAAATAATCGATTCCCTCATAATCAAGCATTCGCCCCAATACTCAGTTTGTGTTGATTAATGTTACTCGACCTTGAACTCTTAATTACCACGAATCTTCGGGATCCCATACCTGATGCCAAAGCTCACGCCGTCGTTGCGTCGTCGGTCGGCGACGAACACACATCCATATTATGGCAAACGAATATAACTCATCGAGGAATTCCCCAGAGAGACAAAGACCCTGAATTAATTTACTAATCAGAGTCTTTTACAGTGCGTTGAACTCTAACCTATTGACAGTTTTGTGAGCCGCGATAGACGCCTTCATTTAGCGCCCCAACCTCTAGCCACCGGCTAAATGCCTTTCACATAAACACAAGTCAACGGCTCCGATTCTATCTACCTGCTCTGCAAAAGGTTCAACCGATCGGGTCAACAGTCTTGCTGCCACTTTTTTAGTTTCTTGTTTTTTTTTTGCAACTGCAATGTTTGTTTAGAAAAATGCGTGCCACCTGGTAGTGCTTTGTCGAACTGTCAATCACGGTGTGTGATGGAAACTCAGCTTTAAACTCACTTGTCAGTCTTTTGCTTTTCGGTGCGACGGCGACGCGACGTACCTACGACGGCATGGCAAAAGAGTCCCGCTGGGTAGTAGCGCTGCTATAGTGGATAGACAGCTGCCGCGTCAGTAATGCACCGCAAAAACGAATTGGGCAACTTTCATTTGGATTCTGCACAAAGTGACGTGTGCGCCTACCTACCTGCCGACACGCAGCAAACTGCCGCGATTGCCGTGCCGCTGACTAGTCAGTCCATCAAGCTAGTTCTGGAGCTATAGAGCTGATTAGGCGGAGCAATCGAGTGAGAGTCGCGCCGCCGAACCGAATGAGATCCAACATGTGAGCCCCATTCAGCTGGCATTTCTAATTTAAACATTGCTTTGGCTTGTAACCACTGACAGGTTTGGAATTCGTTGATCTGTTTATGTCCAACGGGTGTGCTATTAATAATAATAGTGAAAACGTCCGACCAATGCGCATGTTCCCTTCAGCTGAAATGGCTACAAGTTCCAACCAAAACCAGACACTGGCGGCCGCTTCAAGTTTATCACACTGGAATGTGATTAGAGCGCAACCAAATATGCACGCAGGCATATTGCCTTTTGCCTTGCCGAAAACCCGTTCGCGTACGCCAAACCCATCGGGAATTTGAAATTGCTGTACGCTGCACGCGGCTCTGCCCAGATGTGTGACTGGTGAGGACTCGTGCGAGCAAGCTTCCTCAACTTCATACCACTTCTTGGACTTGAATGTGATTTATAATGCGACGCACTATGCGGACAAGTGGATAAGAAGAGGATTTAGGCTTGGACACCAGAATCTGACTCACTTTCATTGACAGACAACGCAGTGTGTAGGATTTAATGATGCACTTACCTCCTTGGCTGGCAGAGGGTCTGGTCCAAGTCCATTCTGGAAAAGAGTCAAAAGAAAAATTTTGTTTTAGGTGATTGTTTTAAAAGAATTTAAAAGTATGTATTTAAAACAAGTCAAATAAGAGTCGAAACCACTAGTCTAGACCACTACGACCGGTTTTTCAGTGCCCAGCTAAAACTAAAATCTGTAAATCCCAGAACAAAATAAATCTGGAGTTAACCCAGCGAGCAGTTTTTCACTGCAGAGTAGAATCTGTCAATTAAGTTGTCAAAATCTTCGACTCTCGGAATTATTGACTCTCTGAACCCTGACTTCACATAGAAAACACAGGAAAAGAAGTTCAATTTGTTCTTTTTTGTTATTTCTCGCAGAAACACGCAAAGCATTCCACACAAAAAAAAAAAACTTTAAAAGAAGTTTTTGCTGTTTTCCAGAGCTGATTCGGGATTAACTCACCGAATTTGGTGAGTTAAGCAGTGATTAACACTGGATCACGGGGTTAATCAATGAAAAGCTTATTCCTGATGTTAATCTCAGTTTAACTCCAAAGCTCGAAGCACTGAAAATCTGACCCTAAGTGCAAGTACAAATGGGCCAGAATTTGCGTCTCCGTGCTTCCTCTGTATAGTGCAGCCTCTGAAAAATAACAGTGGATTAGCCAGTCATCCAAATTCGTCTTTACATCAAGTGTTTTAAGTCAGGTAAAAGCGTGCGTGCAAAGGTGATGTCAATGTAAGCATACGCCTAAAGTCATCGCATAATATGCTTGACTCCAATATTAACCAATACCAAATTTGCCCAGTTGAAGCGAGGTAAACCCCAGATCTAAATCGACAAATGGATTTTTTTCTGGTATAAAACTCAGTTAAGCTCCCATGTTTTGATGATTTCTCTGAAAAACTGGACCTTCGTATGCTAAATACCACCGGTACCTACCTAAGGCAAGAAGAAATAGTGCTTCCGAAGCCCTTCTACATATCTGGGACCTATCCTTGAGCCAAAATTTAACTGGAACTAATAAATTGAGCACAGAGAATAGAAGCACAGAGAATATGCTCACAGCAAACCTTTGAAAAGAAATGGGGTAATTCAACCGAAGGGTTCACAGCCACTGTGCGCCCAATTTTCACCTACGAACTAAGGGTACGAGAAGTTGTAAGGGTCAAAGGTAAGGGAGTACTCTTACCCTTTGAGACTGTTGACTTCAGATCAAACTGTGTTATTCTCGAGCTAGCCTGAGCTTCCGAATGGGGTGCGCTAGCAACAACGCAACATGCGCTTTACAAAAATTGTTTTTTTACTTTAAATTAAGGGTTATCATAGTCTGCAAAGAAGTAGGCCTACAAAAGGCTCTCAGCTCAAGCAGATCGAAAAGTTTAAGGATAAAAACGAGCTGCAGAAAGCTTCATAAAAAAGAAAAGATCACAAATTCTTAAATTTTGTTTTCGAGACACACCATCTTTGCATGGTGAAAACATTGATCATTTCATGCTCTACTTGGCCATGGCCGAGCTCGGACTCCCGGGGATACTGATCAAACTGTACCATGTAACATTGGTGCATGCACCGATACTCGTTACGCTGCATATTAAAAATATGCAGCCTAAACAAGCAAGCTTAAACCAGTAGGTAAGTGCAAGAGTTCGTCTGTGACAAACTTCTCATCTTAAAATTTTTTGTCCCGAATTCATATATTATTTGTATAGGTCACGCCCCCAGAAGTGGGTCTGGGCTAAAAATAAAAATCAATTAATTGTAATTTCGTTTGAATCATGACAAATGGCGTTAAGACCGAAAATTATTTTGGAGAAAAACGGTTTTTTCCTAAAAACGCCCCCTAAAAGTGGGCGGAGCTCAAAACTTTGTACAGACCAAACTTAGCCAATAGTAATATCTTTAATATTTAATATAAATTTTTTTTTCGTTTTGGTGTGAAACTTTCCTGGGAAAATAACGGGATTTTAAAGATCTAACATGTTAAAAGTGGGCATGGTAGATATTGTAAGCGGTCCAATTTTCACCTTCTTTGAGGTTTTGGGCCATTATTGCTCTGTACCAAAACTTGAGTTCCTACGCCTTGTTTTACTTGACCAAAAGGCATTTTAAAAGAAAATTTGAAATAGAGTTTGTCTTACATTGAAGCGAGTAGTGGGCGTGGCCGTTGGTGGATTAAACCAATTTTCACACTTTGTCTATACAAAACAATAACCAAAATACACTCCAAGTTTGAGCGTACTAGCTCAATTTAAAAGACCTAAAAGCTTCACACATAGGGACAGACGGACAGATGGACAGACGGACGGACGGACTTAGCTTAATCGATTCACCTGTCTGTATCGATCATAACTCTTAAAGGTCTTAGAGGTCTACGGAATTTTTATACCCTGGGTCGGGTAAACAAAGCACAGCCTTGTGGTACTAACTAGGTACACAGTTCCCGCATTTCAAGATCCAAAAAGGGATTGAGGTTCGAAAGTTTTAACGGGTCAAGGGTAGAAAGTTCGAACGTTAGAAGCTTCGAACTGGACGAAGCTGCGTCTAAGTTTATAAGTTGGAGTAAGCTACGTTTTATGTGCAACACAATGCTGTTTGAGCTGACAGCTAGTTTTTCGGAGCGTGCAACTCGAAACGCCGATATAAGTTCTTTCCTTCCATTTCCTTTAATCCTACTCTTCCCGTCCAAATGTAAATCTACTCTTAGGAGCAGTAGTATAAAATATTAGAAATCATTGTTGGATGGACAACTCAAAGGATGTTTTTACTCCAGGTGGTTCTGGCCAGAGCCATCCGCACTTTTTTGGACTACGGCCGCGGCGGGGATTATTGATACCCCAATATTGTTTTTTTTGTCGGGGGTAGGAAAAATCTTCATTGTAGGCATAGGCATAACGAGGACCGGCAGCGCGTGCGCATAGTAAAAATCCTCCCATTTTCCGTCAGAAAATGGATACCCCAATATTCTTTTTGAACAACCAAGCTACTCATGTATCCGGCTATCCGGGGTCCGGAAGAGGCGCCCTGACTAAGGTGCAACGGAAGAGGAAAAAAAAGCAGCAGAGACGCGCATGAAACCTTCGCGGGCTGATGGTGATCGGACTTCTGTTCAGCTAAACCGAAAAGCAAGAAGAGTCAACCCAAGCTCGTTACGAGATTGGGCCCCCCTCAGGCCAATGAAACAGCCAGCACCCGGCATCAAATTATATCAGTGCTGCTCCTCTTGTGAGTTGTACTGACAGATGGAACCGGGACGTCGCAGGTTTTCCCCTTGGGCATGAGTCCAGGAAGCGTGCAAATTGTTGGAGCTGCCCGTTCATGGTGATGTATACTGGAGCTGTGACCAATATAGGTAGCGAACAGAACTTAGTCAACGCTGTTGGCTCTGGTAGTTGGTGTGCTTCCATTTTATTAATACAAATAAATCTACAGCACTGTAAGGCTACAACTGCGCCATTAAGCTGAAGGCTTTTGGCATGTAGAATTGAAAATTGCAACTTCAATTCAAGAGTCATGCGTGTTGAAAGGTGACGTGGATTAAAGGCTTCTTACGATCTTCTCTACAATAAGCAGCCCGTAGTCTTATTGCGTTGAATTTCTTCGTTTGTACCCAAGATCTGGATGCAGCCTCTATTTCTTGCCATGGCGGATGGGATATCTTGGTTGTTGCATCGGCTTACTTCCCCTATAACTCTATAACTCCTCCTTCAACAAAGGCAGTTGCTGAGCTTGTAGAGTACTGTGAATCGAAAGGGTTAGACCTCATCTTGTGTTGCGATGGGAATCCTCAAAATTTCTCGCTTTTGGAATTCATCCTATCGTCTCACATCCGCATCAATAATGCAGGTCATCGACCTACATTTGTTGCTGCGAGGTGACGGCAGATTATTGGACTTTACCCTGTCCACTATATTTTCCAAGACTATCAAAGGAGGACAATCGATACCCAATCGTGGAGGGTATCGCCAAATAGCACTTTGTCAGATCACAGATATTCGAATTTCAAATCCGCTTTAAAGTTATACAGAGCAAGAGAGAAGAAATCCGAGAAAACTAATTGGGCACAGTTTAGAGGGGCTTGACAACTCTGTTCTGTTGACTCAAACTTAGAGTACTTCTCCGCCTTGAACTAGTGAACCCGTAGCAGAAAAGCGGTACATTGGTGGAATACCGAACTGCAGCACATTCGTTAAGACACCAGGAAGCTCCTGAAAAGATCCATAAAAACCAAATTAGTAGAAGACTGCAATAATTACCGATCGAAGCAAAAGTATTTTATGAGACTTATTTGCAAGTCGAAAAGTTACTCTTGAGGAGGTCGAATCTCTTAGTAAAGCCAATGTAGCCTTGTGTCAATCCTTCATTGGAACAGAACCAGCAAACCGGTACCTACACTGAGATCAAGGCGGAGACCTTTAGTCTTCTCCTAGAGACTTACTTTCCGGGATATCAGACCTAGACATGCACTTCAGTACAACGGATGCCCACTCTAGAACCAACGATCACAACGCACAGCTAAAGTGGTGTATCCAGACTGGTGACTGATGACGCCTATCAAATATGCATTTGCATATTTAAGACAGTTTCAAGTCATCTGGTCTAGATTAAATCTGTTATGCTGAAACAAAGTTTAAGGCAGCTGTTGTCCATGCTGAAAAAAATATTCACTGCAAGCCTCACCTAAGCTCACATACCAATCTCTGGCGTATGGTTAAAGCAAGTCGTGTTCATACCATAACCTGACTATAGCCTAGCCAAAAGTTACAAACCCATAAGTCTATCTTCCTCATCATCATCATAATTTGATGACTGTCCGTGACTGCTTATCCTTAGAAGGGTCGCTGAGCAAGGGCGGCGTAATGGTCCCTCCATATTTCCTGATTGTCCACCAATAACTCAAGAGACACAGGCGCGATCCACAGACGGGTCTCGGAGATGTTCTTTTCCTGATTCCACCACCTGTTTCTTGGCCTACCAGGCGGGCAAAGCGCTTGCATCTCGGCTAACATAACCAGTCTAGGAAGTCTGTGGGGCGGCATGCGAACAACGTGTCCAAACCATTGGAAGAATTAATCGTTCCACTCGGAGAAGCAGCTGCTCAGCACCAAGATTCTTACGAATACTGACGTTTTTCACTTTAAGCCTAAGAGCAACACTAGCAACTCACCTAACACCGCACCTCAAAATCTATCTTCCTTCGAGCTGAAAAGCTTGGTGAGACTAGTTGAGCTACGCGTTTGCAAGGTCGCTCTTCGATTGTATCATCTTTCTGAGATGTAACAGATGTAACACGTTTATTCAAAGCCCTGTTGGTAGGACTGAATGTTCGCTTCACCAGAAGAAGTGCATGCTGGGTTTTCGTCGTTTTCGTCGATATTGAGGGTGCTTTTGACAACACCACCTTTGATAGCATGATAGCCAGACAATACGGTGTATATGATATATTACTTCAAAGGATAAAGGGCACTGCTAGCGCACACGCTCTGATAACCGCGGCAGACAGAAATAGGGGCTGGCCGCAAAAGGTGGTGTTCTCTCTGCCCTCTTATGGTGCATGGTGGTAAACTCTGCTATTGGCTCTCAACCTTTCTGGAACATTCCGCAGATGATGTCGCCGTTTTTTCAGTCTTCTGAAACATAGGGAATGTGTGCTCTTAGGCGCAGAGATCCCTAGACTTGGTCGATGATTGGTGCGCAGTGAATCCTCTTAGGATACGGTTCTTCTCCTTACGGGAAGGAGGAATGTCGCTGGTCTGACTCCACTCGTGTTTAAAGGTTGTCACTAGCCCGATATTCGGTCAAGTCAAATGTTTGGGAGTAAACCTTGATAGAAAACTTCTTTGTTCCAAGCATGTTGAATCCAAAACCGAAAACGCATTGTCAACTTTTTTGGCAGTGTGGTGGCGCTTTTGGCAAGACATGGGGCCTGTCACCGAAAAGTGTTATTTCGATCTATTCGGCCATAGTAAGACCACTCCTCTCATATGCATCTGTTGTTCGGTGGAACAGGATTTCGCGAAAACGTGTTACCACCTCTTTTGCCTAACCACAAAGATTAGCTGGTCTTGGCTGTTCAGGAGTCTTCACTAGCACGGCGGGCTCTACTAGATGCTCTGATGAACCTCCCCCTTCATATGTTTATCATGGGAGGTGTTCGCTGAAAACCGTTTCTATCTTATGGACATACCTTCTGACGCAACGATACCAGAAATCCTTCAAAATCATCATCAAACCAGAAATCTTTTTGCGAAAAAACTACCAACTCTACTTTCCTCAGGCAATGGTATGGCCTCAATTAGGCTCTGAGCCAGGAAAAGAATGCAAGAGTCTGGTGCTGGAGTCTTTGTGGAAAGCGAGAACACTCAACTACCCCTTTGGCTAAATATGCATCTGTCTTTCAAGCGGAGATTTTCCCTTGGAGACTTCTTCCAAACCGCTCTTAAAGCGTTGCTCAACTCTCTAACCTTGCAAACATAGTGCTCGAACTCAAGAGTTTGCTGAGTCGGAAGGCTAAATACAATGAATTTTGTTTGGGTTCCTGCGTTTGGCAAAACTTGAGAGGTTTGGTTAATCCCACTTGGCACTATTATGGTTTACGCAATATTTAAGTGACGTTTCTATTTTATTCACTGGCCATAAAGTGACTATTAAAAAAATACGAAAAACGCGTGGGCTATATAGTTGTCACTTTAACTATCCCAGGAGGGACTGACGAAGGGACAAAGTCAACTCATTCAGAAATTCTCGTCTTACACAACTAACAACGAATTAAAATAGCTTCTTACAACTTCTTGCACCACATTCATTAAACTCGGTCCGCTCGTGATATAAAACCGAAATTTAATTGGTGTCACAGTAATGCTAATAAGCGTGAGTCCAATAAAAGCATCACAATCAACATCAACCACATCAGCTGCTACTGTGTCGCTGACAGTTCCATATTATGTGCCAGCCATCACAGCAATCTCTGTGACACACACGAAGCCCAAAGCCGCGCTTAGTGTATTGCAGCCAAAGAGCCAGATCTGCGGAGGCACACACTAAAAAACTTCACCATTCAACCGACTTAAGTAAACAATTAAAATTGGAGCCTACTACACTAACCCGCAGGTGAGTCAAGAGTAAGAGTCGCTGGTAGGTAGGTACCTACACCGTACCACATGCTACTGCGGCGGGAGCAGAGTACCTTTTTTTATTACGTATACCTACTCTTTATTGCCACCTTTCATTGCTCCATAAAACAATAGGCAGCCACCAGTATGTGAGCCTCATAGCCACACGCAGCGCACTGGCCAGTCCGTGGAGGCCCAATTCACAGCACGACAAGTGCTGTTCCAAGTCCCCATTTGGTAAGGTTGGGTTTTTGGGCTCTTTTTTTTGGATCTCTCAGCATGAATCTCATTTATTGGCCGCTGCTGGTCGAAATTATCTCGAAAAAATTATTGGTTGCCATAAAAAAAAACCCACCAAAAGAACTTAAAATTAAATGGGAGCATGGTCTCTCTGGAGGTCTTAAGCGACTGCGGAGGATTTGCAGTAAGTGTCAATTAATTGACAAAGGACATGGGAAGGGAGTTTCGTTTTTTTTTTCTATTTGGCTCATATTTAGTGCAGTCATACTAAGTAGTTTTTACGAGAGTTGGTACAAAGAAAAATTATTAATGAACTCATTAAATAAGCTTAGCAGTCTTCAAGTGATTTCCAATTAGAAATCGGCACAATCAGAGCTTAAGTGGCGTAAAAGAAATCCGAACTTTCGTAAATGGGTGGTAACCGCTTTTGTTTCAAATTTTTGCACTGGTCATCATGGACCAATTATTTTTTAACACTTTTATTTAACATAGGATGTTAAACTTTTTTTTTTAATTTATGGATAATCTTTATAAGCTTTTGTTACTTGCGCACAAAAAAAGTCGATCATCTGGTAGAATATGAAAAGGAAATCATATTGTCAACAACTTACGTCGAAAAGATTCATTTATAAAGGCAATGTGCCATTATATAATAATTTTGGGTTTAAAAAACGGTCATAAAAAATAATTTTTATGCAGCTTCCTTTTTGCTGAATAAGTTCAAAATCGCCACCAATGTCTTCCACAGTGTACACCTATAAAGACATGGAAGTGTTTATTTTTTTTTAATTTTAATCTTAACAATAAATTACCAGCTTCGGAAAAAAATTAATTTTTTCGATGCAAAAAGATATTTTAATGGCGTATTCTAAAACTTGGTGTTTGCGACAAATTCCAGCTTGGTGTACACTCGGTTTCATTGTGTACAGAACGGCAAATACCGCACCCGTGCAATCATCACGTTAAGTGTTAAACTATTTTGAATTCATTTTGTTTACTTTTTTTTTCATTTCGCAGAGTGATTTTGTTGCCGTCGATTTTTTGAACTTTCTACTTAAAATTAATTTCGATAGCTTTGAGTTGTTTTTGATCGATTTCATACAATTTTAGTCGTGTTGTAAAAAATCACGAATGAAAATTGAGTCGAAATGCCACTTCACATACACGATCAAAGCTACACCCAGCCTCCACCGTCAAATGCGACGGTGGCGAAATTTCGAGTTCGACACCGAACTAATTGGGAGTTCAAAAGGACATTGACATGAGCACGATTCCGTTCAGGTGTACGTGAAAAGAACTATTTTTTTTCTGTATTCCACACCAGTTTCACGATTCGGTGTTGAAAAGAATACGCCATAAATAAATCTTATTTTTACAATATCTTTTTTTAAGACTTCAGATTTCTTAATTCAATAATTATTTCAATAGAAATAAAACTAAAATAAAAGCAAGCAAGTGAGTAAGTGCAAGAGTTCGTCTGTGACAAACTTCTATATACCCGACCCTGCATACGGTGTAACACAAAATCTTAAATTTTTTTGTCCCGAATTCATATATTATTTGTTTAACCCACGCCCACAAAAGTGGGCATGGGCTATAAAAAAAAAATCAATTAATTCTATTTTGTTAGAATCATGAGTAAATATGGTAAAACCGAAAATTATTTCAGAAAAATACCGTTCTTTCCTATAAACGCCCCTTAAAAGAGGGCGTAGCTCAAAATTTTTTATGAAGCAAACTTAGTTATATATAAAAGCATAATAAGCATAATAGCAATATGCATCTTTAATATTTGTCATAGGTTTTTTTTTTCGATTTGGAGAGAATTTTCCGAGAAATCGGGGTTTTGAAGATCTAACATACTAAAAGTGGGCATGGTCGATATTGTGGACGGTCGAATTTTTACCTTGTTAAAGGTCTTGGGCCAAAACTGCTCAGTACCAAAATTTGAGCTCCCACGCCATGTATAACTTGACTAAATGGCATTTAACTCAATTTAAAAGGTGCGCTTTGAGTTTCCTCAAAAGTCGGTGCGCTTAGAATTTAAGAAAAAGATCTTAGCTAACCGCAAGTGGTTTAACCTTTGGACAAAAGTCTGACGTAAATTGAAACAAGTGGGAAAGTGCAACATTGCGTATGTAAAAACTTTAGTCCAAACCGCCCCACATTATACAAAAAAATGATTAATTATTATAGCAATTATTATTAAATTGGGCCTTACACTGTGACCAGTTGGTCTATTGTGCTCCCTACTAAGCCTTGGAGGGCTTTTTTTTTTCATTTTCATTTGTCGGAGGTTGCTACTATCCGATGGAGCACTCAGACACAATTAGTGGTCCATTGTACTACCATGCGGACACCTTACTTTAATGTATTTAGTTTACCCGTCTTTCGAAAGAAAAAAAACGAGAAGGAGCTGCAGTGGTTAAGAGCTTAGGTGTTCGGCACTTACCACGCAGCCCCAAAGATCCACCACCTACATCCGAAAACTACATAGGAAATGTTCAGCTGTCGTCCTCTTCACAGGCAGGACAAGTGGTGGTTTCGCTCAAGCGTAGCACATTCAAGTGCTTGGCGAAAGCTTGATGGCCCATAAGGACGCCTACACGCCTACAAGAAGTCTGCAATCGATTCTCCTGAGAGAAAGAAGAAAAAGACGCTTACCCCTCGCAGATGTCCGGGCGTAGTCGTTTAGTCTCTCTGCACCCAATGCAGTCACGCCAACGAGCCCTGTGCTCACGAGAAACCCAAGTATCAATGGCGGACGTGACAACAGATACAGGCAGGCCTAAAGCAGGTTCGGGTCCTGAGAAAACCTCTTCTGAGCCAAGTCTGGCAAGCTCATCAGAGATCTCATTTCCCTGGATACCAGTATGACCTGGAACCCAAACAAGATTCACTGCATTTAGCCTTCCGACTAAGTTCAACGAATTCTTGAGTTCGAGCACTATCTTGGACGAGGTAAGAGGGTTGAGCAACGCATTTAGAGCGGCTTGGCTGTCACTACAAACGCATATGCTTCTTGCCCTCCACCTGTTAGTCACAATATAGCGCATAGCCATTAGGATAGCGAAAATCTCCGGTTGGAAGACAGACGCATATTTACCTAAGGGGTAGTGGAGTCTAATGTTCTCGGTTTCCACAAAGACTCCAGCACCAGACCTCTGTCCGGTTTTTGGAGCTATTCGTGAAAATTCGATGGCATTCTTTCCCTGGCTCAGAGTCTGGCCGAAGCCATTCCATTACCTGAGGAAATAAGTAGTTTTGTCGCAAAAGGATTTCTGGGCTCATCGCGTCAGAGTGCATGTCCCTAAGACAGGGTTCGAGGGACAATTCTCGCACAAGTTCTTCAAAATTCCAATACGTGTGGTACCAAAAACCACCGGTCTTTAGGGAAGGCCCCTGTGCAGCCAAGACAAGCCGTTCTTTGGAGTTTGGCAAAAGCGGCAGTAACACGTTTCCGCGAAAGCCTGTTCCACCAAACAACCGATGCGTATGAGAGGAGTGGTCTAATCATGGCCGCCCAAAGATCCAAAGGACCCTTTCCGGCGATAAGCCCCATGTCTTGCCAAAAGCCCCTCTACACTGCCAGAAAGTAGACAGTGCTTTTTCGGTTTTGGATTCAACATACTTGGACCAAAGAAGTTTTCTATAAAGGAATTCTCCCAAATATTTGGTTACCTTTAAGCACGAGTTGAGTCAGATCAGTGACATTCCTCCCTCTCGTAAAGAGAACAACCGTAGCTTTAAGAGGATTCACTGAAAGCCCATTTCTAGTGCACCAATCATCAATCAAATCTAGGGATCTCTGTGCCTGAGAGCACGCAGTCCTTAGGTTTGAGCCGCCAGAAAGAACGGCGACATCGAGTATAGGTTCCAGGAAGGTTGAAAGCCGATAGGAGAGAGTCGCTTTGGAGAGCTTAGTTTCCTCAAAGGAGCCCCCCTCACACTATAATTCATTACTAAATTGTACCGAGGGTATGTGCTCCTGTTTGGCCTACGCTGAAAGAACTCATCCTTATAGCACCTTCACTTATCCAGTTTCACGTAGGAATCTGAGAATGAGAAGTGGGTCCAAGGTGGGTACCTCTCTGTCTGGTATCTGGTATTTACCCAGGTAATTTTATTCTATAGTGGTTTAGAGCCCCGCACAGGATAGCAAAATGTGTTCCGGAGTTTCACTAGCCTTGTCCGAAATTTCCAAGAGGGTTCCTCCGTTACATCAATTTTCCTTAAGTGTTCCCTGAGTTTACAATGCTCCGTTAGGAACCCTGTAAGAATGCGTAGCTTATTTTTACTAAGGCCGATGCATGCTTTGAATCTTCTCTAGTTATAGTTCCCTAGAAGTTTCTTTGCTTGCCTAAGAACTTGAAGGCTTTCCCACATCTTAACTCGGTTAACCTTCTCTGTTTTTCTGAATTCTTTCCTAAGATGTGTTCCCCAATCCCGGTTCAGGTCCAGAAGGGTTCTGCTGCTTCTCGTCTTGCCAAGGAGTCCGCGGCTTCATTCCCCTCTATTCCAACATGGCCAGGTACCCAATACAGGGTCACTTTATATACCTTACCCAGATCATTAAGCTTGTGTCGGCAGTCCTATTCAAGCTTGGACCTGACTATATGAGCCTTTAGCGCCTTAATGGCCGCCTGGTTATCGGACATTATTGCTATGTCTCAATTCCTGTAATTTCGGTCAAGACTGAATTGAACACATCTGTCTATAGCGTATATTCCCGCCTGGAAGATGCTGGTGTGTTTACCCATGGATTCGAAGTATTTTGTTGTTGGTCCAAATACTCCGGTACCAGTTCCATCATCAGTTTTTTACCCATCTTTATACCATTTGGTGGTGCTGTTGCTCAGTCTATATGTTATAAATTCATTGCTCCTGCTCTTTTAAGTGCTGAGCTTCATGATAAAGTTCTTTTCGAAGCTAAACTTCCTCAAATTGTCATCCTTGGCGATAGCCAGAAGGGGGAGTTTATCAGTTAGTTTGTAAAAAGGGGCGGTTGCACCACGCTCTTTTCGAATTTTGAATTACTTATGTCAAAAAATGAAAAAATGTGGGATAGGATGAGGTATTCAACGGTCCATTTTACGGACTCTAACTTCTGGCTACATACTGTTGCCCTTACTCATTGGTTTTAAAAATTTACTCGCGATACAAGGGTTATGATGACTCTTGAAGTGCATTAAAGTTTTTAGTGAGGGAGTGTAAGATTGTAATGCGATGCAGGTTGTAAAATAACTTCCACCTCAAACCTTAAGATCGCACTCTTCTTTAGCGCGACTCAAACATAAACACGGTGCGTAGAAAAAAACTCTTCCCTTTTACACAAGATGCTTGTGAGATGAAGCGCTTTGATGTGGCAAATCTTACAAAAGCTAAAACTTAAGAAACCACCAGAAAAGAGAACGAAGCATGCAATATTTTTAGGCATGAAACCGCCCATCATTTCGAATCTGAATCCCCCTCGAAAGAAAAAAATCTGTGGAAGGTTCTGCAAAGAAGGGATTCTATGTAGAAATGTCGCAACGCTGCCTACACGACTTTGTTATTTTTGTATCATCAATTCGTCTATAGTTTCGTAACTCTGTCACGATGCGGGATTGACAGCTCATATGAACGATGCCTAAGGTTATTTAAGGGTTGTATTAAATTTTTACTTTGTACGGGGAGTCGGATTGAGAAAGCATCAAGTAGCTCGGGGTCTATTAATTATGATGGCATGGACAGAGGTAAGCAATACTTTATATGTTTTCAATGCTAGCTGGGTAGCTTCTGAATAAGTTTCGCCGCGGGCCACATGGGTATTTGGAAAGCTGAGCTATGGGACTATAAGATTCATATTTTGAATTCTCCATAGGCAACATTTCTACGATAAAATTGGTGGAGTTTCTTCCAGTTAAAGAGTGAAAAACGTCAGTGCATTATTCTCGCAAATCTTGGCACAACTAACTATTTGTAGATTGTCGTTGGATGGTCAAATATTCTATTGCCAACAGTTTCTTTTTGAGCCATGAAAGCAATACCCAGGTAACGATAATGATACGGCTTGAAAAAAAATAAGCTGTGGAATGCCTGAGGATCGCGACGTATGTAATACCCAAACCACGCTTGAGCATCGTTCCCCCCTTAACTCTCAGAATAGAAAAGCGTTCCAAGAAGTCTTTCTTCCCCGAATAAATGGAAAATCTTTCAGCAAGTTCAAAACAATACAAAACAATTCCACAAAAAAGTTGTTACATGACAAAGCCCAACCCTCTCTCTTTCTAATCTTTGCTAGAAGAATGCGCCACAGCGTTCATCTAACCAAATAAACATTTCATATTCAATTGTATACTCTAATAGCAGCAGCACCCAAACCCACAGCGCGCGCAAACGCCCGCCCAACCCAATGACTGGGCACATTGGTCAAGTGCACTCCAGCCTACTACCTGTCTTTCACTGGGAGAGATGGTGATCATCATTGAGCCCATTATCTGATCACCCTGAAGAATAGTTGAAGAGTCATAAGTCACTCCCAGGCTTGCGCTGCCCTCACACATATTTATTTATTTATTTAACCAGCAATTCGACTTGAGGCCTCTTCAGGCTGCAAGCGCAAGACACTTGCATGTGCACCCCCATGGTGCGGCGTCTATGGCGAGGGAAGGTTCGTCGCTGCTCGCACAGTGGTGGGGAACTTAATTGAAATAATCTCTCCTAACCTTATTTGATTTTTAGCTCCACTCTCTTTCTCACCGTTAGAGCGGTGGTTAAGGTAAAGGCGGCTCGGGAGTGATTAACGATCGCGTTCGAATCGATTTCCAACACGCCAGTTTTTCCCATAGTTCATGCGAGCCTGCCACGCAGCGTCAGTAAATGCAAAAGGAGAGCCCGTCGCGCCGCCGTCTGTGCCGCCTGCCAATTACAAATCTATCACTTCGGGAAGGAAGCCAAAAAAAAAAAATCGAGTGCATGAGATCCTGGACACAAACAGTCCAACGAAAATCGGTCTGTTGATCTTGGCGAGCGATCGTGCCGAAGCATCTATCTGCGCTCTGTGTGCATCAGCAGTTGTAGCCGCTTGATCGTCCTCCTGCGATTGAAGTATGCCACAAGTGTCACGACAGACGACAAAGCCCAAGCGGAAAACAGTCATTTATACCTCCATCAGCGGAAAACATTTGTAAAACACACAAAGCAGCAGCTGTATATCCACTGGGAATGTGCTAAGTGTATCGTGCCTCCGCCTCCATCTCGCGGCGAGCAAACGCCGCTCCAAGCCGCCGGCCGCGCCAGAGCGCCCTGACAAAGGCTACAAAGCTAAATGAGCCTGTAAAGTAAACACGACGGCGATTGTGATTGATTTGGAATTCTCTGGCTACTGACTAGATTCGACTTGGTGGACATGGAGTCGTTTGATTATGGAATTCTTTGTTTGCACCTCTGATGCATATGCTGCGGCGGAGTCATGGTGCGGCTGTGCATTCAACCAAATCCACACAAATGGGTTTTCTGCGCCACGAAATTGCATTTCTTCCCATTATTGCATCGATTTATGTATAAAGCTCTGTGCCGATGCAATTAAAAATGAGAATGTGACCAGTCCAGCCCTTTGGCAGGACACATGAGCGTACGCACACTTGGAGCGCCATATTAGGCGACACTAATTTAAATTCTGGCTGCGTTGCGCGCTCGTAAATCACTTTGCTTGGTGCTGGTGCCAAAGCATCAAATTAACGAAGGATCATCGACAGAAAATGGGAAAATTATTATTTTATGGTAAAATGGATGGAAAGCATGCGTGCGCTTGCGCGCATACGTAACGAGTTGTGCAGAGCTAAACACCCACCAACACGAGTCCACGATTATAGGCTTTCCATGCGGCGAACATATTTTTATTTGATACAAGAGCAGGTAAAACGATCGTCGCTCCAAATTGGGAGGAAGCCTTGAAATATGGGCATAGTCTGGTGGGTATACACGAGGTGGCAGCAGCATCATGGGAGCAGATGGGACCAATAGAGTCAAGCTCTATAGTGAGGGTATTTGTTAATGTGTCAAAAAAAACTAAACATGCGGGTTGCTACACTTTGGACATACTTGGAAAGATGCATCAGTTCCGGGTAAATGTATGCACGAAAAGCCAAAAGTTCCTAGTTTAAAGCTCGATTTGGAACAGATCATGGGTCAGAGTTTGTCCATGCCCCTTTGAATATAAGGGGAAAAATTTCGGCTTATGTTACATGACAAGATCAAAGGTTCTTTAGGAATAAATGTTTGGAAGGCAAATCGATTGCAAGACCTTTGTAAGTACAGGCTTATCTTACCCCCACTGATTTGACATCACTTGGAAAGGAAAAATCCTTTATGCAACTACTTTAGTAATATAACCCAAAATGTGCTATAGACTCTTCACCCATTTGTACAATTCAATTCTCTTACACATTCAGGCTCAAGAGCGAAATTACCGGTAGTAAAAATTTTGCTCCTGAGCCCGACAATGGGGACGCTATCCATTACGGGGCGGAGGGGAAGCGCTAGATGGTGAGTCTACAAATCGCCAACGGCACCAACTTAAAGTTGACACATGGTGTGTCTCATCGCTAAGGGAAAAGGAACTTGAGCTGGTTGAGGAGCCTTAAAAGTATCAGCTCGATGCTACTGGTATCTCCTCAACTAAGTGGAAAGGTTTCGGAACCAGAGACTTCGCTGATAGGTGGAGACTTTCCTGGTCTGGCGTCCCACATAACATGACTGCACAGGCGAGTGTGGGGATACTCAGAGTTCCCCGGTTATCGGAAAACTTATTTGAGTTTATTCCATTCGAAGCGAGGGGTTTGAGCTTTAGCTTAAGCGATCGACATCGGCTCTACTGAAGGTGTATGCACCCAATCGAGAGTCAGAGTATGCGGCCATCTTGAACGAAGTTGATGCTGGACTTGATAGAGTGGCAGAAATGGACTTCTTACTCCTGATGAGTGACCTTAATGCTCATGTGGGTACGGACGACAGTACTTGTAGAAGTGTGATTAGGAGGCACAGTGACCTAGACAAGAACAGGAACGGAGGGAACTTGTTGGGTTTTGCTGTGCTTATGGCTTCTCCATCATGATCAACTTTTTCCAACACAAAGACATTCGCAAATATACTTCATACTGGCACAGATTGAATCAGCGATCTTTGATAAATTTCTTTGTGGTACCATTGTGTGTTCAAACAACTATTTCTGAGGTTGGCGTTTTGAGAGGAGCTGAGCTGTCACCTGATCACCACCTAGTGTTGTGTAAATTGCGCTTTAACGGCAGTATTCCTTTTCCACCCAAGCGAAATCTAAGACGGGTGACTCGCATACGGTGGGAAAGGTTACAGGATGCTGAATCTGATTGCGGGGAGCGATTTGCACGACACGTTTCGGAGAAGCTTGAACAAATTCCAACTGACCTTTTGAATATGTAGAGGAGGAATGGCAGCGGTTTCTCTCGGCAGTCATTGCCTCTGCAGAAAATGTTTATGGAGTGAAGCGGCTTGGTGAGGCCGTTCAAGAGGAGGAGTTCAAGAAGCCATCAGAGAGAAAAAGGGAGCCCATATTGTGTGGATTCAATGTAGGTACTCTATTTCTCGAGCCCGGTACACTGAGGCGCAAAGAACTTCCAATATTCCAAACAAGACATTTTGGCAGACTGTTCGCCGGGTCAGAGGAAGGAAGTTGAATATCGTTCAAGGGTTTAAATTTAAAGACGGTACACTTCTTTCAAATGAGAACGACGTCTTACGCAGATGGAACGAGAATTTTTCGGATCTGAACAATCCCCAACAGGGCAGTGCAGATGGTACTGCCACTGCTGACGAGATGAGGACAGAGAATAGTCCCACAGTAGACGAAGTCACTGAAGTCACTAGCATCGCTAAAAGTTGGCAAGTCGCTGCAGTTGATGAAATCCGACCAGAAATGCTCAAGGCAATGGGTGAAGAAGGTGTTAAATGGCTATTCGCGAAGGTGTTGGAAACGCTTTCCAGAGCTGTAATCGAGCCTTTGTTACGGGAAAAACAGTGCGGCTTTCGGCCTGGCTGAGGCACAGCCGACCAGCTTTATACTGTTAAGGTTATCCTTCAGAAGGCCTGGGAATGGGACCTGGGGACGGCAAACCATTTATGCCAAACTGGTATATGCGTGTTTTGTAGATCTGGAAAAGGCTTATAACCGAGTACCTCGGGGTATACTACGGAGAGTTTTGAAAGACTATGCGCGGAGTGGACATGGAAATTGCATAAGCTCTGTATGGATAAATGGCGTCAAATACGTTCCTGTCGATATGTGCAGGAGGGTAAACGTGGATGAAGGTAAACGTGAACAAGTCGGAAGTAATGGTTGTTTCCCGCACTCCTGTGCAGTGTTACCTGGACATAAATGCAGTTCCATTGAAACAGGTGGAAAAGTTTAAGTAACTCTTTTTCACGAAAGATGGGAGTAGTTACACTGAGCTTTACTGTAGAATTGGCCAAGCTGTAGCAAGAGTAAAGGAACTGCGCTGGCCGGTCATCAGGAAAAATGAGCTTGGAGTGAAAGCAAAGCTCTCAGTTCTTAATTCAGTGTTCGTTCAAGCTCTCATCTACGGTCATGAAATTTGGGTTATGACCGAAAGAATTAGATCGCGGGTACAAGCGCCGAAATGAGATCCCTGAGGTGCGTTGCTGGTGTTAAATGTGCTCGCGAAAAGCCAATGGTTCCTAGTTTAAAGCTCGATTTGGAACAGATCATGGGTTAGAGTTTAAACTAGCTTAAACTAAAGTTAAAACCAGCTTTAAACTAGGAACTTTTGTCACTTTTGGTGATAGAGGGAGAAACGTCAGTTTTCGTGGGAATCTTAATGTTGAGCAGCTACTTCTCCGAGTGGAACGATCGATTATTCGATCGTTTGGACACGTTGTTTGCATGCCCCTGACAGACTTCCTATAGACAGGTCATGCTAGCCGAGATGCGAGCGCGTCACCCCCCTTGTACGCCAAGAAACAGATAGTGTGTTCAGGTAAAGAACCTCTTCGAGTCATGCCTGGGGATTGCGTCTGAGTCTCTTGAGTTGGTGGCGGAGAATCGAGTACGATGCAAAGACCATTTAGCCACCCTAGTATATATGTAAGCCTACCTACAGACAGACGGGCAGACGAAGGGACATGACTCATTCGGCTCGATCATATGGCCTTTAAAAGCCGACCATAATGAGTGTATGTGGCTGTGTTTCGCCTCATTTTTCACATAAAATGAGAGACACTTAAATGAGGGCACTCAGAATCTATTGCCTGGTAGGCCAGAAGTCTTGGTGCTTCAACGACTGCAGAGAAGAGGAAGTGGAAGAGACCGTGTGGTTCACCTCGTGTGTAACTGTCGCAACCTATCGACCTGTAGAAGGAAAGTTCTAGGTGAATTATACTTCTTTGAATATCTAAACGATCTAGCAAAAGCTCGACTTGAAGAGGATAATGAGCTTTATTTCCTAGTCACATTGGCTAAACGCCTAATTAGGTCAACCACAAAAACTATCCCTTCACCATTTGGAAACACAATCGGAGAATACATCTTATAAACGCCAAATCCTCCCATTACTTCTCCCTTCCCCACTACGCCACTAAGATTTTTCCTCACAGGACTGGCGTGATACGGGCTCATGGCGAAAACCGTCTCTATCTCTCCCATTCTCCCCTCCCAAGATTGGTACGAGTTTATATTGCATAGCTACCTCTCTGGTATATATTTCCCCTGGAGCTACAGGTTCGGTGACGCGACGTGACATTTGGCTTTAAGTCACTTTTTGAAAGTGACATAAGACCATAATTCTGCCGTTTGGCATCGTGACACTTTTGCAAGCCAAATTTGGAGATTTGGTTTTATGTCGCTTGGTCTTATGTCACGGCACCATGGGTTTTTACCTCCTTAATTACCCCTACCTTTCCATTCCCCATAAGGTGTTCTAAGGGGAAATTCTGATTTAACTCGTCTGTAGCATGGGCTTATACCAAAAACGGTTTCCCTGCATCAGCTTACTGCCTTAGAATTCTCCTCCGGCAGGGGTTCATACCGAACTCTGTTACCCCTGTAGTAACTCCCATTCTTCAGGCGTATCCTCACTTGAGGAGCAATAGGCATGGATTTATACCGAAATCGGTTGCCCTTGCCTTGTTTTTCATGTTGAAAAACTACACACTATACACTCACGGATTCACACCGAAAACGCTTACCCTCGATCTCAAGTAATTCCCTCCGATTCATACCAACCCTTCCCCAGTCATCCTCTATAAGCAAATTCATGTCTGGAGTTCAATAGTATTTTCTTCAGAAAAATCTCTCACTGGAACCCTCAACTCTGTTGGGCCCTCAACTCTTTGGTTCATACGGAAATGATTGAAAGCTCCAGCCTCCTTTATCTTTTTTCGGATAAGTCCCTAACCAGTCCAGCATTGATTGACAATCTTTGGAAAATTCTTACACCATTATTGGTTGCCTCAACCCTTCTCACCCAAAACGGTTAGTTATCATTTAGATTCTCGGGCTGGCAACTCCAGTTCAACAGGTTGCATCACAATGGCCCTCCCCTGGTCTCAGTGTGACAGCAACTTAACCTTACCTAACCTGAGCTCTTGTTTGGCCTTGGCTGAAAGAACTCATCCTAGAACACCTTCTCTAGTCCATTTTCGCATAGGAATCTGGCTGGTGTCTGGTGCACTAAGAGTTTTTAAGGCGGTCGCAAGGAAAGGTCGAAGAAGGGTTGACAAAAGCCAACCTTGGTAATGTCATGGAACGGCTAAACAACCGTCAAAGAGGTCGTTTCCCTGCTTCTGTAGTGCAAATCTAAGTATGACTTCCATGATATGGTCATGATTTAGTAATTTTTAGAATAGGTAACGTGTTGGAAGCACGATATTTAGGTGAACCCATGCAGAAAGCCTTTAACAGGGTATGGTATGAAGCTGACATGATATCTCCCATAAGAGCAACACCTAAAAACTAAGAAAATTCCCTGCGCATCACGCAAAATGTCCAAGTGTCTTGGGGTTACTCTGGATAACAAACTCGCTTGAAATGCTCACGTAAGTTCCATATCCAGCCTAAAGTACACCTAAGATAGCTCGAATCTAGAATATGCGGGCAAAAAATTAAACATTTTTTGCCTGCACACAACAGATAGTCTCCATCCCATTTGGTGTTTCACAACAGGCGTGACAGGCGCTTGTCTTGTTGTGTTTTGGGCAGAGTGCGAAAGGCGCCCAACTGTCAATCAAACTGTCACGCCTGTTTTGAAACACCAAATGGGGTTGAGACTACCTTCATAATTCACTGGAAAACATGGGGACTATAACCCAAACCAAGTTCGTGAAATATTCGAATGAGCCCTTCATGTGTAGACATAATCCTTAAGAAATTAAACTCCAATACAGAAAGTAAAGTTCATCACTTCACTCTTCAGTCAAATTTTGGAAGTACCTCTTACTTAGAATTTCAAACCTTCCATTGTTTTCAGCTCGCAATATTCGAAGTCATCAGTTATCATAATATTATGCTGCACAATCTCAACATTACTATAAATATAAAACAATCTCATACACTGATACCTTCCGGTGCAGGAAATCGAACCTGTAACTTGACTTGATCACGCACAACATTCCTTTACTCTAATCAGGCGCTTTCCTCTCAAGTTCTTACACATTCTACAATTTAACTACGAAAAACAGCTCGTTGAATGCCAATTTTTTTCTCTGTTATTTGACTGATCTGTCACATTATGACAATTGTTATTTTTATATTTCTTAAAACGAAACGGATCTGCTTGATCACGTAGGTTGATGCAATTTTTTATAGTCTTAAATAAGTTAAAAAAAATGCCATGATCTACCTACCTACGTATAGTAATAAGCATCAACGGTTCCTGTCACGTTTTTCTCCTGATCTCTAGAACTGGGTAATGTCCTCAGCGATATCACTGAGAACGGAACACATCACCAAGAATGATAGAGCACATCGTTTGACGAAATCCTTAGCTGTGTGTCCGTTTCTCTGCATAATACAGCAGCACAGATGCACAAGGTGGTGGTCAGACAGACAGATAGGCAGCAAATTACGCTAAACAACAAGTCACACAACCTGACAGACAGACAGAAAGACAAAAAGCCGGAATGAAATGGGAAAAATGGCAGATCTGCAAACTGCAACCCAAACGGTCGCGCAAATATTTGAGTGATTTCAGTGGTGTGTGCACACGCACTTGTTGTTGCTGGGCCTCAGACGGCCAACGATGCTGACGCTGATGATGGAATGAACGACAATCCTTTTCGCGGCCACCAAATGCGGCAACACAGGCAGCGAGGCAATGCAACGCGAACATGATGACAGTAGGAGCGCTAACAGTGCGAGATTTATGAGATCTTAAAGATTTATTGGTTTTACGGATTCAGTTACAATCGAGATGATAAATTGCCAACGAGTTCGATGACGATCTCGATCCGGTCAGCAGACATATACACACACATTATAGCGGGTTGGCGTGCAATCTGGCCCGCATCAGCTGGTTTGTCAGCTCACTGTCATGTCACAGTTGAGTACTAACCGCTGCCCGTATACCCGGCAGATTGGTTGAACGTTTGCTGGCTCTGTCGGTTGTGGGCTGACGTCCGAACGGACTATCTGCCTAGATGCACACTGACAAGGCGGAGCTGCGCCATTTGATTGAATACGTTGCTGCATGTCCTGAGTCTGACCCTCAGGAAAGACACCACCACCAACCGGGTGTGCTCACAAGTGGGTGGGTTGGGTAAGACCTGGTGCGTGCGTGTGGCAACCAGGAATTGATATGTTTTCGAGCTCACTCACGCTCGAGTGACACTTAATTTTCGTCTGTCACACAAGAGGTGATGTGTGTTGCCGTGTGGCTAAGTCCCTTCAACTGTCAACCGTAGTCGCTGCGGCTGCGCCACCGCGCCCCATCGACGCGCGGAGTGGTGAAGGAGCATCGAGCATATGCAAAGCACGAGAGGTGAGCACTAGCCCGCAGCGCTTCCAGACCACAATCTAATGCCTGATTTGAATATGAAAATGTGATCGCACGTCTAAGCGGCTATAGATGTTGCTATGCGAGGTGTTTGGTACCACCACACGGACCCCAGGTGAGTGCGACAGGTACGCTATGGGCTATGCGCGCGGTGCGAGTGTTCGTCGAATCGTGTTTTATGATTTATGATTGTACACCTCCAGTTTTCGCGCGCTGCTGCCGTTGCATGAAAAGCGCTGCGCAACCGCTGCTGCTGCAGCTCCGCAAGAGATTTGCTTATACAAATGGCATCGGGTAGGTGATTTGTTTGCTGCTGCTGCTGCTGCACAGCACAGGCACACACTCACCTTCGTCGTCGTGGTCGCTGGTCGTCGTCCTTCTTAGCCGGCAAGCAATAACAGTGTTTATTGTTCGGCGGGGTCCCTCTGGTTGTTCGCGCGATCGCTCGCAAATTTGATTTGATTTGTGATGGATTGAGTGTCATTATTTCTTTTCTTGACATGAAAACTTTGACACCTCAGCGAGTCGCAGTGACAGCGACAGCGACAACGACACTATAGAGCGTCGAATGGCTGCCCTCTATTTCCATATTAGGCGGTCTTTGGCGTGATTGCGATTGTTCTACTGACGGTCATATGCCCACAAAGTACAGATCGCATATATCACACCAGAGAATGCCTTTTCACACTGCTGAATGTCGATGGATGAAAAGATAGATGGATGGATAGATTTGGATTGGCAATTCGTTTTCGGTGCTACGGAGAGAGAGATTTGGTGCTAACGAGTGCAGTAATTAAATTAATGAAGGGGACTTGCCTTGAGCAATACCAGTGAGTTATTGGCAATTTTCAGCGCAACGAAGCGGTTCGATGTGAACAAGGTAGGCTTGTAACATGACGTTCTCTTTCGGGAACTTTTATTTTTATTTTCGCACCTAATCAGCGGACCGTTCGTCGCTTACTAAGGGCATGTTAGCGAGAGGCCTTTTAACGATGTAGCATAAAGGTACCTTCTTAAGTAGAGATGTCGGACTCGGATTTATTGATCGGAATGATTGATGGCTGTTGCGCAATCGGCGATGGAAACGCAGAAAGGCGATTTGGATGAATCGAATCTATAAATGGATGCCCATCAAATTGACTAGCTTTCAAATGTTACAGACATAAGGGTCGAAGAAAGTTTGTCAATTTATCTTTTGAGAGAGGGTAAGATCACCAAATTCCTAATTGTTTCTCGTACCTAAGTCCTTTGAAACAGTTTTTAAGTTCCACTATGCGACATAGCCCATGTCATGCCGGGTTCACCTTAACGTCCCCTTAAAATAATACAACTCCTATATTTTCGGCCGGAACTTAACAGTGAGCGTGTTAAATGCGATAAAAAGACGTTCTCAAAAACTAAGGATATGCTAATTGCATTTCAGCGATAGTATGATGATAGTGGTGGTCCGCATACAGTGAAAAAGGATGCTCACTTTGACTTCAGAGAACTATTTCCACGACACGCTTTGGAGAAGTTTTAACAAATTTCAACTGACCTTTTGAATTTAGAGGAAGAATGGCAGATGGTTTCACCGGTAGCAATTGGTTTTGCAAAAATGTTTATGGAGTGAAGCGGCTTGGGGTAGTATGGCGAAAAGTGATGATAAAAGGTGATGAGAAAAGAAGTGCTTGGTTACAAACATTTGGAGTCCTGACGCCATGAGGGGGAAAAAAGTGCCTTCGTTATGTGACATCAATGATTGAATGAAAAAAGATGAATGAATGAAAAAAGATTTTTTGCAAGAATTTTTGCCGTCTCAGAAAATAGAGGTTGAATGCCGGTTGAATGCCGTTTAAATTTAAAGGAGGGTGTCCAAATGAGAGTAAAACTACCGCGAGTAGCTCTTAGGCCATTATCAAGAATCCCGATTACTCGCAGAGAGTTGGTTTTCTACTCTCAACTCCCCGACTCCTTGAAAATTTCTCTCTGCAAGTTACTCTCGTAACTCTCGACAGTGTTATGAGGACTAAAAGTAGTTTTACCCTCAAGTACCGTCACTACGCGCCTTAGGGATGAAAGAAGTGTTCAAATGAGAGTGATGACTCACTTACTCAGATATAGCAAGCACTTTACGTAGCTGCTCAACCCACAACAGGCCACACAAGATGGCAATCCCATCTCGCACAAGATTATGCGAGATATCTCGCATAGGGATATAAAACTTGGTAGAGAACCCTCACCACCTGAGTTTGTCGAAGTTTGTTAGTATTGGAGGATGGGCAAAAATGGAAGGAAAAATCAGTTGCCCTCCCTGGTTAAAATTTATGAACTTTTTATTCACCTTGTTCGCAAAAACGATATTGGGCACAGCAACTTTTTGGAACGTATTTTGAAAAAAGGAACACAAGTTTTTAAAATTTATTCATTTTTAGATGTATCTATCCCAATTATTCCAAACTATCCAATGATTGCGAGTTTTGAATATTTGAGATAATTTTGAGATTCAGCTCGAAAACTTGTCAAAACACATCAAAACGGTTTTTTCTCAATTGAGCGAGCACTCTTTTCCTGTCTTTCATGATCTCAAAAGAGAGGGCGCTATGTCATTTCCCAGGAGCCAAAAAAGATTTGCGTTGTAAATCCCAATAAAAATCGTACCTATTTGTGGCAGATCTGTCATAGATGCACAGTTGGACTTTCATTTTTCGATTCTCAAACTGTTTTAGAAGTGAAAATGTAGGAAATGTGGTCTGTTAAAAATGTGAGTGACATATACGAGGCGATTTACTTTTAATCGCGTGCCAAGAGGACTTGAATTTGTAAGGTTAAACACGTGATTTGTAGAGGATATAATGAAGATTTATATAAGTCGTGGATTATTGCCCGGTGGAGACATGGTGTTAATGATTTAATAATTATTTAAGTTGGTTCTCAAAAATGTCGCTAAAATGTGCCATTAAAATGCCTTCTGATGTGTTTCTCTAATAAATTTTGCACAAACACATGTGTTATGTGAATGTCAGGTCAAAAATCTGTACCTTCGATAGCCAAAGCCAGTGAGTAAGTGCTACAGTGTGTACGCAGAAGTTACTGTCCGTAAAACGGGCCGTTGAATACCCCATCCTATTCCACATTGTAAAATGCCGATGTTATTGTTATTTTTTGACATTTTATAAGAAATTCAAACTTAGAAAAGAGCGTGGTCCAACCGATTCTTATTATAAACTATCAATATTAACACAAATATTTCCAAGTTACACTTAAATGTACGTAAAAATGCAATATTTAGGTTCAAATTCAATATTTTTGAAAAATCGACCCCTAAAAGGGGGTGTGGCTAAAAACTTTATGTGAACGAAATCTGGACTGAAGTCTCTTTTACATAACCTGCTAATTTTTTTGTTTCATGTTTTCCTAAGTTAGGCTAGTCGCAGTTAAGTTTTTCTGGAAAATTTTAAGTTTTTCTTCAATTCTGCCTGTAATCTGTAAACTGCATTTGAAAATTTACCATTAAAATAGATGCCACGCCCCCTGTAGGAGGTTGACCAATTAAATTGTAATTTTTCGTGTCTTACATCCATTAATTCATTAGGACACGTGTAATGTCAAATTTCAGCCTTTTAGAACGTCTTACAGTTTTGAAAGTTCTGGAGGTAGTTGCGCATTCCGATTACGGGCGTGTCTGTTTGCGGATTTCAAGATTTTTTACACTTGTACTGCCTCCCATGACGTGACTTTACATAAGAAATTTCAGTACACTTTCTCAAAATTTAAGGCCTAAAAATATGTGACATACAGACGGACGGACATGGCTTTTTTGATTCAGAATTCGGTCTCGATCATATGCCCTTAAGGTCTTAGGGGTCCATCATTATTATTTCACCGGTTACAAACTATGTAACAAACTTAATATACGTCCTATCCTATGGGATGGGGTATAAATATCGACTGCTACAAGATAAAAGTAGAATAGGACACTCAAAAGTGGTACGAAATAGTAGACAACCCAAAGTAACAAGAGCTGTTTGAGCAAGACTGTCGATTCCGTAACGTTTAATATTTTTGTAAAATCGACCCCTACAAAAAGGTCGTGACGAAAAACTTTGCGTGTACAAAATCTAAACTTGAGTCCTGTTGCGTTATGGTGGCTATCACAAGGAAGCAAAAAACTACATAATTGTTCAGACTACTCAATTAATAATTCCTTAATCTATTCAACTATAAAAAAGCCAAAAACGCTCTTATAAGACACTTGTACCGCTCTTTTGATAATCTTCGATCACAACCTCTTGTTATAAGATCAAAAAATGATGTAGCACTCTTCTTAAAGAAGTATCAGTCTTACTACTCTCTTGTTGAATTAAAGTTTTGTAATAAGACTCTTATAAAAAATTAAATCTTTCAATGAGGGCGCAACTCTTGTTAGGAGACATTTACTCTGTTAACAAAGCCTCTGGTTTAAGAAGATAACTTCATTTCCTCCGTCACTGCCACTAAAAAAAGTCACACTTTTTCTTTCTAGAGATACCAAATAAATTTCACCTCAAAACAAATGGAATAGAAGTATGACAATTGTCATTTGATAGATACACATAACATTATTTTTTCCCAAAAAATTCTATTATTTATGGTGATTCCCAGCCAACTTTGAATAATATCAAAACGTCTTTGAATACCAGAAAATAGATAAAGGATTTTAAAAAACATTATATTAACTTTAATGGATCGCGAAACTTTCCATAATAATTAAGAAGATGCCGAAATAAATGCCATAACGCAAATCCATTTCAATTTGTTTTTAAGTAGGTATCTCGTTCTCTTTTCATATTTATTTTATTATGAAAATCTACGAAAATTGCTCTGGCAGCATTGTATCTTTCTTTCTTTTTGGCAATACACAGGGAATACACACCTCTTACGAGAAGAGTTATAGTTTCCTTATCAGAGTTTAATAACTCTTATAAATAGGCCACTTAACGCTTGAAGGGCTCTTATAAGACTTTTATAACACTACACAAAAGTGAGGTTCTAAGAGCTTTACTCTTCGACATAAATCTTGTTAGGCTTTTGTAGAGTCTTTAAAGGTCGAAAATGTTAGCTATCAATCAATCGTAATAAACCCCCTATGCTATGGGGTGTAAAAATAATTCACTTTGTAGTACCTAATGGTACTGGAGGAACCAAAATGAAATTCTATACATTAGTGCTAAGTGCACAACGGTCGGCCCTGCCCTATCCAACTTGAAGCTGGTTATCAGACGCTAAATCGCGTATTGAAGCAGATGTGCATAGAAGCTGACGTCCAGGCATTGCAATTTTACACCACAGAATTTCATTTAAAAATGCTTCCACCGGAAAAAAGACTAATTCTACGCATACTTTGAGAAAACCTTGTAATCATGTTACGTAAATCTCTGTTTCATTTCGAGATCTTCCGAGTTGCCGAGTTAAACTGAGATGAGCCCCAGAAATTAATTTTTCAGTGAATATTGCCCCGGGATTAGTCTCGGCTTAAATCGACGAATTTGGTGAGTTAATCCCGCGTTTATTCTGGTTAACAGAATTAACTTCTTTTAACGTTTTTTCTGTGTGAAATGGCAGTGGCTTTGCGTGTTTCTGCGAAATGACATCTAAAAATGACTCCAACTTCTTTTTCTGTGTTTTTCTATGAGAAGTAAGAGCTGGGGGAGTCAATAAGTTCGAAAGTCGAAGATTTCGACAACTTTACTGACGGAGTTAGCTCTGAAACTGAAACTGTTCGATGGGTTAAAGTCCAAAACGCAATGCTGCGTTGCTGCGTGCGTTCGATGACAAGCAGAGTAGAAACAACGGGCAAAACGAAATGTTACTTCAAGACCTCACCCCGCGTTTGACCGTAAATATCGTAGACGTAAGTAGACGTACGTAAAGTAAATCTACTTTCTCCTTCTGCGTCCGTTGAACAATCTCATGCTCATTCATTGTGTGGTGAGTGCGTATAGTTCTCTTGTCGTCAGTAGTAAAAAAGGGTTGTTTCTATTTATAGTCAGAATAAAACAGGTTTGCGTAGAGTAGAGAGGTTTGAGTAGAGAACATGATGTTTTTCGGTATTATTTCTTTTTTAAAATTTTCGCGACAACTTGCAATGTGTTGGTTTTAAGCATGGCAAAGGCCCGAGCGCACCACCTTGGATTTATTTGTGATGCAATCAACAGAAATAATTTTTTTTTAATTGCTATCCAACTTGGTTTGTTTTTAAGAAGCATCTTTTCAGCTCGTTCTTTTGCAAATATTTTTTTAAGTATCTTTAAACAAAAATGGAATGTGTATGAGCTGATACTTTCCACTTTCCTATCCCAAAACGCAAAGCGGCATTTTGTTTTGCAAATTTGTTAGGTGCGTTGTTTGACGTAAAGTATCGTAAAGTTTTGGAAAAGGATGACAACGCATATTAACGTACGCACGCAGCAACGCAGCATTGTGATTCTAGCTCAGCTCTAGATTCGTTCAATTAAGCAGCTCTTGGATTAAACTGGGCTTAACTCAGCACTGAAAAAGCGGCCCTGAGTCTTAATCACATTTTTTTTCGCTATGTATTGGTCTTTGTAGATATTTCAGGCTTGAATGTATGGTTTCTGGGTTTGAACTTAGAAGAGAATAAAAGCAATCATAAAGCCTTCTAAGGCTCAGTACGACATTGTTTTTCCCAAGCAATGCCTCAGGAAAGAGTTAAAAACTTTGCTAGAAAAAAAAAAAAAACATGCAAGGACTAAGGTGTGCCGTGTGAATGAAGCTTAGAAGTCATATTAAAGCCGGTATAACTTTCATATTGAAACTAAACCCACTCGACAAAAGCTAGCAGAATAGGCAGAATTGGATTGCCTAAAGCCGCATTGTCACAAGCAACGCAAAACAGGAACAGAAACAGAATCCCTACAATAGCAACTGAAACCTTAATTCGCTGAATGCTTTTGGCGTTGCTAATGTATGAAATTCTGTTTCTGTTCCTGTTCCTGTTCCTTGTGACCATGCGGCTTAAGTCAGAATTTGAAAAAGCCGAATTCAGAAAATGAGATTTTTTTTTGCGAAAAAGCTGAATTTTATATGAAAAAGAATCTTTATGTACATAAGTGTTTATAACTCAAATTTAAGGTTCCCCTATGTCCCATATCTCGCAACTTTCTTGTAACATGAAATTGACTGCATCACGTGCAGCAACCCCAAGCTAGGCCTTACCATACCGCTACATTACCGTCGAGTTTATGGATGCCGCTAACGACTATAAAACTCGTTAAACTCCCATTTGGCGTTCGGTTGTATGGAGAGCTCGTCTCCTCTCGTTTGTTTCGCCCATAAACCCCGCACATAAGCCCGACATAAAACAGGGGGCTAATAAAACTAATTCGAGTGCCATAAACAGAGGCTCTCGCAACAAAGTGTGTACAATCTACAGAATGAGCGTTTTTTACAATGTGCATGCGAGATTTTTTAGTTGCTCGAAAATCATACATGAAAGTGTCCCACCAATCCTTAGGCACACATATGCCACGCATGGCATATCCGGTGCGCACTCATTCCTGGGCAATGAAACTTTCTATCGCGGTAACTATCGCAGAGGTGCGCGGCGCCGATTTACTTTATGGTAAGCTGCTGCTAAAATTCTCCCATAAAAATGCACTTTTGCGATAAGGCCGACTGGGTATGCTTTTTCGGTCTTCCAACCTTAATTGTATTGAGGAAAATCTCATTGGGGGCCTTATGGCCATCAGGCCACCTCGCCGACCATTGGGCAATATCTTCGTTGGTGGCGTTGGTTAAGCGACGCGTAAAACAAACTCAAACTTTCGTTAATAACCGAAAAAGTGATTAAAACTGTTAGTTTGTAGGTAATGGGAGCAGCAAGCGATTCGCACCGCTGGTGCTGGCGCTGACCATACTATATGGAAAGTGATGTGTGCAAGCACTGTCATCTGGCTGAAACGCATATGCACAGCACAACGCGGGCACATTAGCATATTCCATTCTCCCCCATCGGAGGGTGAAGGTGGCGTCGCCACTCGATGATGATTGCTCGAAAGACGGCCGTAATTCGGTCATAATTTCGACTTTTCTATTGCCGCCGACCATTAATGCCACGGAGTGATCGCTATTAGGCCAAAGCAGTTACCAAGCGGTTGGTTTATGCAACCAGGACATAAATTTGGATTGGTACACGCTTTGCCGTACCAGGAGCCTCTCTCTTGCAGCAATGTATCCACCTGTAAACACATGTTGCAGGTGTAGCACTGACCATAAATTGAGTGCAGTGCGGCCAAGTTGCACTGCAGTGGATATGGACGCGGAAAGGGCAGCGAAATATGTCGGCTTTTTAATTGGTTATAAATTAATTAAACGACTATCAATTATCCGCTTTTATGTCGCCATGAATACACGAGGCTCTCCGAGGGGCAGATAAATGTGAATCCGGTTGCCGGACTGGGTTGTTGCCACGACCCATGCATCTCTCAGATATTAAACTCGGTGACAATTAAATTATCCGCAACTGCTGCAGGGAGCCAAATGCACGTGTTGTGTGTTTGTGTGTGTGTGTGTTGCCTTCGGTCGAGTGCATTCCGGGAAGATCTCAATCTCCCCAGAGCCAGGTATCCCTCGGCAGCAACACGAGGACTTGTCGGATTGCCGTGGCACATGGAATGACTGACGAATGCCCGAGTGAGTGCAGTGCATGTGTATCTTTGAATGATCACTACAAATTCGTAGGGTGTTTCATCTGTTTGCGATCAATATCATTTGCCGACGGTGAATGGTTTGTTTAGAGTTTAATAGGAGCATCACCATCGAGCATCGGACAGTCATCAGCCCCGCGATGGGGCGGTCTATGTCTAAGCCGAGAGTTTTTTTTTTTTCTTCTTCTTCTTTGTCTATAAGGCTGGGAACTCTTCTCGCGATCGCTGCTTCAAGTGCAGAGCAGTGGAGGCGAGTCAAAAGCAAAATGCGACGACGAAGGCCACGGAGCGTTTAGTTTCATGTTTCTCTTTTGTATGGGCCTCGCCGTTCTCGTCGTCGTCGAACGTGTAGGTAGACATCGAGGACCTCTTCGGGCAGTACTTAATAGATTGTTGATGAGGCGGCTGTACACCGTAAATTGTCAAAACGTGACTAGCCGCGAAAAAGCACTTGAATCTTCCAAGCCCAAAAAATTAGAAACAAAACAAAATAACGTCCCCGCGCAGCATGCCGCCCCCTTTTAAGTTGGGGTCCGACAAATGCTGGGTGTTTGCATGAAAAATTCAAATCCACTGGGCAGTGGCCATTGAAGCGATAAATCGGTGGCGGATCATTGCGTACGCAAGGGCGGCCGGGTTTCGGATGACTTTGTAAATTTCAAATCGAATTGTGCTTTCGAAAAAAACGAATGTGTCATTGCGCGAGTGAATTGCTGCGCGAATTCAGCGGCTAAGTTTAACGCAAATAGATTAATTGTTGTGTAATTGGTAATTGATTGAGGCGAAGAGGCACTTGTTACTATGGGAAGGTCCGATTGAAAGTTTTCTCATTTTTGCGTGCTTATACGCGGATTGATGCCGGCATTCGGGGTTAGATCTTCGATACAGCAAACTGGGTGGGTATTTTCATAATACCCAGACTGTATGTAAGTCTAAGAAGAGGGCTTTTGAGTGTCGAAGCTGCAAGCCGTAGACTGGTTTGATTGAGAGATGTAGGTCAAAAGGTGATTCACAGGTTAAGTCATACTTCAGCCGTGATATCAAAGGTGTGTGTGAGTTTTACAATGTCTTAATGCCAAAACTTTGGAAAAATATTTATACTTTATAATTAAGGACGTTACCTTAAATGGTCGTTTTTGGTATCCGGTGCAAAAGTTGTCAATTTCGCATCGCTATAGATCAGAGGTTTGGTATAGGTAGGTATGACAATGAACAGACAGCTGTTCAGAGGCTTTTGGTAATAAAACCCAGATTGTAAGTTGACGAAATGAAAAACCCAGTCCTCAAATTTTCTTAATAGAGCATCCATCACCCGGTGATGTATGACACGTAGCGCAGCCTTATTGCTAGAACATGTGGCTTCATTCAATTTCCTTTTATTTAGACAGAAAAAATGATTAAGTCTTTGGGTATTACAATCATCATTGTGGCGTATTGAAATATTTTGAAGAAGAATGGATCTATGATTCCGAGCTGGGCTCACATCAAATAGCAGAGCCTCTCTGGACGTATTTGTAGCATATACTTCAAATGCAACAATTTTGCTGGTGACACAATCACACATCCAAAATTGGCCCCCCCCTCAAAGTAGATTTCCCTGCAAGTCTTTGCTTCTAGACTTCACCAGGTGAAGGGTATAAAAACGAGGCTGATCGATAAAGAGGTAGAAAGGGAATAAGAAGGAGAGTTATTCTTCGTTTATCTGAAAATTAGGGAATCGATGCATATTACAATACGGCCTAGGATCAGCTAATAGAAACTAAGCCTTCCCTCAAAATAATAAGGTAAGCTTTAAATGGCTGCAGTATATAAAACATAGCTAGAATGTAGATCTCCTTTTGCCTATAGGTACAATGAACCTTTTATAATATTAATGAAAAGTAGGTAAACGTTTAGATCATTCTTTAGTCATCCGTTCAGCTTCTGCATTTGAAGCATTTTCAATAACGAGTCCAGTGTTACTTCATTCATAAAAGCTACATCGTCTTATTAGGTCTTATCTTTTCTGTAACGTAGACTGCCTAAGCTGTAGTAGCTGTAGAAGCCACTAGAGACTTGACCAATTCATCAATATGAAATAAGGAGCAAGCAGTTTCAGATATGGGCTGATCCCGGTGAAACAGGGTATGAGGACACTCATTCAGAAACTTATCTGAAGGCTTGTGAGCACTCGTTGATATCACTGTGAATTCTGACTGAGTTTCAACAACACAATTCCCTTACAACCTGGAAACGATTATACTATCCACTAGGGAGTACATATAGGACCGTTTGGGAGTGTAATTGGAAATTCTGTATTTTGCTAAAAAAACCGACAATAAAGACTTTTGAAGTGTCAACTTTGTTTTTTTCGTACCAAGAGCAGGGCCGTTGACTCGTGTAAGGTATTTTGGGTACCCTTTAGCGATGAAGAAGTCGACATGGTGAGGCTTTTTATGCCTGTTGATTGGCTTCGTTAGCTTCGCCGTGGAGAAAAAGTCCACACCACGCTTCGTACTGTTTTTGTACAGTAATCTCCCTCTTGTAGAATCGCATCTTGAACCCCAAAAAGTATACTTTGCGTTAAAGTCGCCCATAAGAATAAAATTCAAAATTAAGCTCAGGACATACCTACGTTCCTTTGCCTCTAGAATATATAGTAAAAATAGTATTGGGTCGAGAACGTTTCCTTGCGGGATACTTGCATTTACCTCTATGAATTTGCGAGTACTCGTTTAATACTTTACATTTAAGATTCTGTCTTCAGGGGTTTTAAAAGAGTTTTCCTTGTAATTTAAGCCTTAACTTATATTTCAGGCCTTAATGCGTCATGTTCCATCTTCCGAAGGCTTGTGGTACGTCCTCTTTCACCTCGAGATATTTTTTAATTTCGTTTGTTATTCGATTGACAGGGTCGATTGCTTTCATAAACGCGAATTAGTGTTCGGGAATCAATCGATTTTATTCAATAATTGACTGTTAAGGGACAGTTTCTCGAATAATTTAGGCAATAGCGAAATATCCCAAAAACATGTAGCAAACAGACAGACCTGTATTGCCCTTCTGCGGTTGCTGGCACCTTCCCAGGTGGCGGATAGGGTAACCCACCAGACATGGAGGGTACCGGTATGGAAAATATCCAGGGCGGGCCAAAGTGTCTCGCCTCAAAGTGAGCGGCTCACTGCTTGGCGTCTGTTACCCAGGTTAGGGTCTGCCGAATGCAAAACACCTTCTTCTCTTGCAATACGCAAACAGAATAGACAACAATTAGATGCATATCAGATGTTTTTATGAAATAGTCTGCTGGGCATACTATTGCTTTTGTCTATAAAGGCATAACACTTGCAGGGGTAAGCTTTGGTGTTTCAGTGCAGAGGTTTCATTTTTGGCTTATCAGCGTTTGTGTTGGATCAAGAATAACTTTCTTCTTTTTTATTTTCTATCCCCAAATTACTTCCGCTCGTGATGTGTCATGCATTTTAAGGGTAGTTATAACCCTTTGTTCTCGAGCATATTATAAAAAAATGTATTTTATCATTCGGTTTTTGAAAGCCTGGGTCTGTATCATTCCCGACCCTCGATATATTAATTTTAATGCATAGTTTGTAACACAGTGAAATAATCACCGTAGACCCTTAAGACATTTTAGAGATATGATCGAGACCGACAAGTGGATCGACTAAGCTACGTCCGTCCGTCCGTCTGTCCTTATGTGTGAAGTTTTTAGGTGCTTAAAATTGAGCTAGGACACTCAAACTTGGAGGGTATTTTGGTTCTTATTTTGTACAGGCAAAGTGTGAAAATTAGTTTAATCCACTTACGGCCACGCCCACTACTCGCTTCAATGTAAGACAAACTCTATTTCAAATTTTCTTTTAAAATGCCTTTTGGTCAATTTAAACAAGGCGAAGGAACTCAAATTTTGGTGTAGAGCAATAATTGCCCAAAACCTCTAAGAAGACAAAAATTGGACCGCCCACAATATTGACCATGCCCACTTTTAACATGTTAGATCTTTAAAAAACCGATATCTCGGAAAGTTCACTCTTGATCGAAAAAGAATCTATTACAAATATCAAAGATATTACCATTGGCTAAGTTTGGTTCATATAAAGTTTTGAGCTCCGTCCACTTTAAGGGGCGTTTTTAGAAAAACCCGTTTTTTTTCCGAAATAGTTTTCGGTTTAACGCATTTTGTCATGATTCTGACGAAATTCCAATTAATTGATTTTCATTTTTAGCCCAGACCCACTTCTGGGGGCGTAGCTTATACAAACAATAGATGAATTCGGGACAAACAATTTTAAAATTTGTTGTTACTCGGTATATAGTGTCGGGTATATAGAAGTTTTTCACAGACAAAGCCTTGCACTTACTCACTTATTTTTGTCCAAATTTCCGATAGTTTGACAAAGTTCAGCTAAAAAAAAAGGCATTGGCATTTTATGTGTATGACAGATTTTTGAAAATTCGAATTATGAAAGAAGAATAATTATGAACGCTGCATTTTGAAAGCAGAATTCTTCTTTAAAAATAATTTCGATACTACCAGAATTTTGACCCTTGACCCAGAATTTGGACCCTCAATGAAGGATATGGAATCAAAAAAAGTTCGAATGCTTTAAAGAAGTCTCGCTCGGTCTGACAAAAGCAAAGCTAACAACTTTCTAGGTTATAGGAACAGAGTACAAATAACTATATAAAAAAAGTTGATCGAATTGACTACAGCTGACGTGTTTCGCCTTATATGGGGTATCATCAGAGCACTTCTAGCAAGTTCTTGGCAGTTCATATCATCAGTACGGCTTTATTCAACTTGATTCAGTTCAGATTTCAGAATTGAATGATTTGTTCAAAAGCCATGCGAATGGCTGATTATCTACACTTCTTCCTGTTAGTTTTGTACTTTTTTTCTAGTCCTAAGAAGCAACAAGCGTTTTTGTTCCGCAGTTAAACGTTGAAAACCCATTCCAATTCTTGTTTCCTTAAATTAAGGAGTGCTATTTCCTGGCAGCTGCTAAGAGTCTGATTTTGACTATCCTGTTTTGTTTTATATTTGTCGGAATACAGCTGATCTTCGAAAAATTAAATTAGGTATAAAAGCTACATTAAAAGGCATTTTCTGAAACTCCTTTCCTGACTACTGATTGACTGCTTTCACAGAGAAGCAACTTCCCGTCGGCAAAACACACCGAAGGCATATTTTGACTTCCTCACCATAGTTTAAATCAAGTATGAGACTACCTTTACCCGCGCTTTTAGAGACGTTGTCTATTGAACAAATAAATGCAAAACAAGACGAATGGCTGAAACCTTCGCAGCCGCATATAACAGCATCCAATGTACATCTCTCATAAATACATACTAGTTAATAAGATACGGGATAATATTCTTACCCACATTAACTAGACAAGAAATTGCACTAAAGATCTCCACTAAGTGGCCGTTCCCAAGTGGGAAGAGCTGACATAAAAATGCATCAACAACAGCCACATTGCAGCCCATCAAATGGCGCGATGCGTCTTCGAGTTCCAGCATCAGGCATCAGCCGTGCATGCATATGCGCCAGGCCATCGGACACAGTTTGCCTGATGGGTGCTGCAACTAGAATCTATCAGATCAATTTGGAACACAGAATCTAAATTTATGATGGCCAATTAGAATTGTCTATAATGGCCGGCAATAGAGAGGCAAATAAATTGCCACGCGAGAGCTCGCACGGGCAGCGCAATGGAGCAGAGCGTAAGTGTGCGCACATTTTTAAATAGGAAGATGAATCCGGTCCATGCGCTGCAGAGGCGAAGGAGCATCCAGCAAGTGGTTGGTGGTGTTGCCCACCTTCGAAAATTGGCAGCGCCCGTTTTCCATATTCAGAATTGGATCAGGCGCGCGCCGCCGCGCGCCGTGCGGATCGTGATTAGGCTGGGGAGATATTTATGCATCCAGCCGCCCACCACCCATGTGTACCGATATGCATATCGACTTGAGACTGAGACTTTTTTCTTCTTATTTAAGACTATACTCTTCAGTGGATGGTCTACTTTTGCTGGAGGCGCTTTAATAGATTTAGCCGACGGGACTCTCACATTAAATGGAAGAAGTTATAGGAGATTTTTATGGGCTTGTAAATGTACCATAAGACTTCATTAAAGAGACTTAATACATTGTTGGTTAAAGAGATTGTGCTCTGTAGGCCAAGCCAATCGATAGTTGGACCAATCTTTGTAGAGAAGTCGACATCTTGGTCATTAAACGAATGGAAAAAAATGCGAAATTTTGCTAACTCTTTCCTTGATCATGACAAGCTCGATACTCATATGTAAATTTGTGTAGGATCTGTGTGGACCTAGCTAGATTTGGACCTAGGTTATTTGTTCAACCTAAATATCAAACGAATCTTTCGTTTATAAAAGCCCAGGAGTTACCAAATTTTCTGACTCTTTGTTGTTGCCCAAAACGCGAATATTTTCAATTCGAAAAGTCAGGCAAACAAACAACTATTTCAGACTGCAGTAGCATAGTTTTTTGGATAAGTACCCTTAAAAGAATCCAGCGCCGATCGATAAATAAAATTTAATAATTTTGTTTTTAATTTTTATTATTTTATTTTTACGCGGACTATTTTTTGAAATTAGCACGACCCATTCTGGATTTTTTTTTTTAATGGCAAAGCCAAACCCACTCTCGGGCCTCTAAAGTGTCCAATATAGCCTGGACTACCACGAGCGACGAAACAGTGTTTCTTCTGTTGAAGTTGCTAGGTTGGAGGCAGACTTAGGCAAAAAGTTTTGAGCTTCAACCCTGTGAGCGAGTGTCTCGCGAACATCCGTATCAAGGCTGAATTTGCCAACATTAGCCTGATATGCGCGCAAGCCCCCACAGAGGAGAAATATGACGACACCAAAAAAATGTTCTACGAGCTCCTGGGCAAAACTTATGAGCAGTACCCTAGCTACGACATTAAGATAGGAAGGGAGAGCATTTTACGTCGTACAGTCGGAAAGCACAGCCTGCACGACACGACCTACGATAACGGATTCAGGCTGATCGACTTTGCTGTGAAGTGACACGTTGTAGCTAGTACACAGCACCCGCATCTCAATATCCACAAAGGGATATGGAGATCAATAAACCAGATTGACCACATTGTGATCGACGCAAGGCACTCCTCCAGTATCATTGATGTCCGAACTTTACGAGGGGCCAACCTTGACTCGGATCACTACCTTGTTATAGCCAAGGTACAGCTGCAGATATACCGACCAAAGCCAAGTAAGTGTGAGTAATACTGTGAGGAAGTTTGACGTAAGCCGACTAAAATCGCAAGAGATCGCCAGATCCTTCTTCTACCGAGTTTCTCAAAACCGTCATCGAAGTCCTATGCAGCCGGCGTCAAGTATTGATAGCCAGTGGCAACATTGCCAAAATGCCATCAGAGATGCCGCCTCTGAAGTGCTGGGTTTCACACGGTCACCCTAACGAAACCCCTGCTTTGACGATGAGTGCCGGCAAGGACATGCAGCTAAACAGGAAGCATGTAAAGCGGCTCTGCACAGAAGGACTAGAGATGCTCGCGACCTCTACGAGCAGAGGAGGAAAGAGGAACACCGGCTTCTCCCAAGGAGAAAGAGAGAGCACGAGAAGCGCGTGTTTGAAGAGATAGAGAGATGTTATAACAGGAATGAGGTTGGAAAATTTTACCAGAGGATCAAAAGATCCGTCCAAGGGTATAAAGTTCGCCTGTTAGGACCATCAAGGGAACATAGTTGTAGAACCGCAGTTCTGCTTAGGTTCCAGAAAGACTACTTCTGCAGATTGTATAACAGCGAAGACGAACCAAATACCGCTGTCAGGCAGCACGCACCATTCTTCCCGGGCGAAGACGTTACCGACGAAGCATACGAACGATACCGCCTAGCTGACCTGGAGGAGGTGAAAGTAGCTGTGTCTATAAACTCAAGTGCAACAAAGCAGCCGGAGCAGACGGCCTAGCTGCCGAACTTTTTAAATCCGCTGGTGATGAGCTGGTTAGGATCATGCACCAGATTATCTGCAAGATATGGTCGGAAGAAAGCATGCCCGACGAACGGAACCTCAGCATTGTATGCCCGATCCTGAAGAAAGGAGACCCTCTGAGTTCTGCTAACTGCAGAGGCATCAATCTTCTTTACATAGCTTGCAAGATCTTTTCTGCTGTACTATATTAACGTTTTTTCAACGATCTGATAGGCACATATCAGTGTGGCCTTAGGCGAAAAAAGTCCACCATCGATCAAATATTCGATCAATATTCAATATCTTGGAGAAAACCCAGGAATTCCAAATCGATACACACCACCTTTTCATCGATTTCAAGGCCTCGTATGACAGCATCTATAGAGTTAAACTATGTAGCGCGGTGTCCAGTATTGACATCCCTGCCAAACTCGTCAGTCTGTGCAGGATGACGATAAAAAATGCAAGCTGTTCGGTCAAGGTCGGCAAAGACCTCACTGACCCCTTTGATGGCAAAAAAGGATTTAGACAAGGCAACGCGCTGTCATGCGACTTCTTTTACATCATTCTTGAGAGAATTGTGCAGAACTCCCTCGCCAACACCAGAGGTACAATCTTTCAAAAGTCCGTTCAACTACTCGCATATGCAGACGAAATTGACATAATCGGAGGACAAAGCGTGATATCGGCGAAGTTTTCGTGAGTATTGGGACGGAAGCGGCGAATATGGGTTTAGCAGTCAATGAGGGCAAAACCAAGTATATGCTGTCATCAAGAAAAGACACCCAACACCGACGTCTTGGACAAAACATCACCATCGACAGCTATAACTTTGAGGTAGTTAGGGACTTTGTCTACCTGTGTTCCGCTGTCAATTCAGACAATGGCACCAGCGCTGAAATCAAACGAAGGATAACTTTTGCCAATCGCTGTTTCTTTGGGATAAGAAGGGAATTGAGTAGCAAAGCCCTCTCTCGAGTAACTTAAGTGTCCATGTATAAGACCCTTATCATCCTTGTCCTGCTCTACGGTGCATAAGAATGGAAATGGAGCCTGTCAAAGGCGGATGAAAACACTTTAGGCTGCTTCGAGAGAAAAATTCTTTGGACGATATACGGTCCCGTCTGAGAGGGACCGAATACTCACGGAAATCCTCACGGGGCACTGCGCTGTGGGTGTACACGCTGAGCGGCTAGTCATACCACATAACGCTTACTGCAGAAGCTGCAGGATACTTAACGGATACGAAACTTTTCAATCCCATTTTAGGTAGGTAAGGAACAATCTTTGAGTACAAAAAGGTGGTAGCATAGAGCGTCTTTGCAGTGATTCGAGCTGAAAATAGCAGCTAAAGGGGTTGAATAATTTTAAATCAGTGAGTTAGTGCAACAGTGTTTACGCAAAAGTTACAGTCCGTAAAACGGGTCGTTGACAACCCCATCCTATCGCTGATGCTATTGTTATTTTTTGACATTATACAAATAGTGAAAACTTCTAAAAGGGGCGTGGTTCAACCGTCCCTTATTACAAACTATCAATATGTACAGATATTTCCAAGTTACGCTTAAATGTATGTAAAAATGCATTTTTTTGGTTCACATTCAATATTTTTGAATGCAAAAAATATTGAACAAAATGCTTTTGAATATTTGAGTGAACCTCCACGTCCACTTGAGGAGGTTTAACAATTATTTTTTTTTTGTGTCTCCCAATCATAAGGAGGTGCTAAGTGTCAAGTTATTAAATCATTAATACCATGTTTCCACCGGGCACTTATCCGCGATCAATATAAATCTTCATTAAATCCTCTACAAATTACGCGACTCTCTTTGGCATTAGAAATAAATCCCCTCGTTAATCTCATTCACCCTTTTCATGAACCAATTTCGAATTGAAAACTTTTTCAACAGATTGAGAATCAAAGAAGGACAATAAAACTGTCAACGTATGGCAGATCTGTCAGAATTATGATTTTTATTGGGATGTTTACGACGGAAGTCTTTTTTCGCTGGTGGAAAATTACATCGCCACTCTCTTTTGAGAGCCAAAATGACAGAAAAAGAGTGCTCATGTCATATTAATCCTGTATTTGTCTGGTGGAAACGCTTTGGGATTTGTTTTTAATCGTCTCCCGCTAATCCTCGTATTATTGCCGGTGGAAACATAGTATAAGACGTCTTACAGTTTTGAAAGCTCTGGAGGTAGTTGCACATTTAGACCGATTAAGGGCGTGTCTTTGGGCGGATTTACACTTGTACTGCTTCCGTACGAAATTTCCCCTCTCTCCAAATTTAAGGCCTAAAAACAAGACATACGGACGGACATAGCTTATTCGAATCAGAGTTCGGTCTCGATCATATGCCCTTAAGGTCTAGAGGGTCTACCATTATAATTTCACCGTGTTACAAACTATGTGAAAAACTAAATACACCTCCTATCCTATGCGATGGGGTATAAAAAATGCTTGGTCAACTTAGCAATGACAAATTTGACACCGAGTTTTAGTGTGCAGCATTAGAGAAAAATAAAGAGCGGCTAGAAATTTGGCATCTTTTTTGCAATGATGCTGCGTGTGTCATTTTCTACTGAAAAACCTTTGTTGTGAAGACTGAAATATATTATAAGTTTAATTTTTAGGGTCAGTTTTTCGGCGCAGAGTTCAGCTCGTCTTAAAAAAAGATCTGCTAGTTCCAGGACAAAATGATTTCAGAGTGAACCCAGCGAGTAATTTTTCAGTGCAGAGTTAACTCCGTCAATCATTTAGGGCCTCGGGCTGTAAACTCCGGCCCTACAAGTGGCATCACAAAGGACCTCCTCTGGTCTAACTGTGTCCCTGTCTAGCGGGCACAGCCATCCAACCTGACCTAACCTAACTCCGTCAAAAAAAACTCATTGAATTCTTCGACTGTATTTATTGACTCTCTCACCTCTACATAGCACAAAACCTGCAAAGAATTTTGAATGTAATTTTTCCCACGAAACAGACAACAACCAAAGCAGCTGCTATTTCACGTAGAAAAAGCAGGCAAAGATATTAAAATCGTTCTCCAGAGTTTAATCTATGGAATTAATGCTTAAAATTCGACGTGTAAAACCGAGATTAACCGCGAAACGAAATAGACGGAATCTCAGTTTCACTCACGCTTCCGCCTTTAGAATTAAAACTGTTGCAACCCAGAAATCGAGGATTAGTCTGCGAGTTTAACCCATGTGGCTTTTTCCACGTGAAGACTGTCGTAATCATAGACTCTCCTGATTGTCGTTTCTTAAAGGAAAGAAAACAGGGGTGGGATCGGCTATGGTGATTTGTGTTTTTCACATTTTGTGACAGTCAATGTGATCAAACAAGATAATCTGTGGTATCTGTGTGGTATAAGAACACTTGTTATATTCAACTTGTTTATTTTTCAAGCATGCAGACATGCAGCCTTAGTGTGGGCAAAAAACCAACTAACCAAAAAGTTTGAAAACTTGGGACCAGTTGATTTTGACGGTGATTGATCTTGAGCTGTGATGATCACATTTTACGCAGTCGATTTTTTGTGATTTGTGACATCACTTATCGCAGATCACCTTAGCCGAAATAGATAGAGGGAAAATTTCAATAAACTTACCATGAAAACCATTAAATAGTAAAACTGCAAACGAAATTCCGATGGCCTCCAGTTGCCAGTGTAATCGCACCAATCACACGATAACGATCACATTCCATGCGCATTACTTCCCCCAAATGAATGACGCTTGACGTTTGAGCAAATGTCAACACAAGGTGTAAGAAATAACAGTAAAAAAGCCTTCTTAACAACCGGAAACTTAAAATCTTTGCAACACTTTCCAAAAATCAAAAATACTTTAACACTGCCAATCACTTTTTTCACTCTCTTGAGACGACAATCCCCGCCCAACGAATAGTGTATAGGACCCCGAAATGGCTTCGAAACATTCGGCAGTCGATGAATTCAAGTTTCAAACAATCAAACCGAACAACCGAAATAAGTAGTAATAGTCGTCAAAATGGATGTAAGAGGCCGGCGAGCAACTGCTGCCGATGACGAGATGCTGATAGGCCTTATCACTCGCGAAGCCTAACAGCCTTTATCTTTTTTATCTTGCCGTATAGGAGCCGCAAAGTGCTACGAGCAGCTCGAAACATATCAGGTAGAACGTTCAAAAAATAGCAATTTTTTTTGTTTATAATCAAAAGTATGGCGCCCTTCTCTCTCTTAGCTCAGATCACAATAGTCCGAGTCCGGTTCGCGGGCGTAAAATGACATAACAAGCGCGCACGCGATCGCTGATGCTTTTCTTCACATGCACTGCACTGCACTGCACACACACTCATGCAACTCAATTTAATTATCCGCGGGCGGGAACTGGCATAAATCTAGTCCCAGACCTGAGGGATGGTCAAGTTGTGACAGGTAGTGTTGCTGTTGCTGCATATCCGGCACTAGATTCGCTGGATCTCAGCTCGGCGGCTCTGTCTCACTGAAGGGGGCAAGGGAGGCCCATTGACATTAGTCCAATTGGAAATATCCGGCTGTGAAGGCAGTTTAATTGTGCCCACACCCCATCGGTGTAGCCCAACTCGCAGAAAATAGAAGAAAAAAAAAAAAAAAACACTCGCAACAGTCACACAAAAGTTCGCACAGAGCGACCTTGCTGGGGCCGCTTTTCTTGTTCTGCCGATCGCCGAGAACCACACAGACTGTGTTCACAGTTCGTTTGCCAGGCAAACACACACGGTTACAGCTCAACACCTGTCAGGCTGAGAACTGATGCGGCACAGGTGTCAAAATAGTCCACACAGTTACCTCACACACGACATATGCGTTCAAGTGCAACGATAATTTGAGGCAAGAAAACCGTAACCAGCTTCACAACAGATCGCCGCCGTCGATCGTCGATCCGTTCTCCTCAGCTCCACTGAGTCATTAATAGCCAAGTTGGAGGGAAACAAAATAGTTTAGTGGGGTTTTTGAGAAAACAAAATTTTTAACGAAAACCTTCTCAAAACCAAAAGAGTTTTGAAAAACGAAAAATTAAACTAAAGAAACAGAAAAATAAATAAGAAATCAAAATCCGAACGAGAAATCAAAGCGAAAACCGAACGCACGTTATGCCGCCTCACGGGACAGCTCAGTACTGCCTCTACCCGGGTTCCGGCCAAAGTTGTCTACCCCCAGTCGAGGTTTATCTTTTAAAGTTACACCAGTTAGCCAACCAAACAGCCACCCAACACTCAGCCGAAACTTCAGATTGTTTACCTATTCTGGATGTGGTGGAGCCGTGGTGGAGGTGCTTCGCTATAATCGCGGGAGACCGCCGCCGCCGAGTGCATTCGGTGTATTTGAACGTGTGTTGTGCTGGTCGCGGCTTAAGAGAAAGGTTGTCGGACAAAGAGCTTGGAGATTGGTGAAACCATCTCATAACCAACGATATAAGCAACGTTGTCGTTTTGGTATTAAACTCGTTGGATGTGTGGAGATGTGTGATGGCTGCTCTCTTATGGCGCCCCATGCATGCCGGTCGGCGGCGGTGGTGGTGGAGACATAACAGTAAACAAAACGTTTTCGTTTTGGCGCTAATGCTTGGCTCACGTGTGTGTTGTTGAAAGGTGAGATAGAGAGAGCAAGTTTTAAGTACTGTTGGAAAGGTAAAAAAAAAGCTTTTCCGCAACAGGTGAATGTGGAAGCTCATTAAATTAGATGCAAGTGAATATAGGTGCTTTTCTTGTGCAAGCCAAAAAACTCCCGCATTTAATGTTGTAAAGAAAACGGATTGATTTGAAATGGTTACTCACATTATTCTAAAACATGTATCCGAACGGATACTTTTACAAAAAATGTTATTTCATCTTATTTTGGGAAGTGTCCAGAACTAAATTTTGGTCGTTGTTTTTATTCCGGACCGAGGGTATATTAATTTTAATGCATAGTTTGTAACACAGTAAAATAATCACCGTAGACCCCTAAGACCTTTTAGAGATATGATCAAGTCCGACAGGTGAGTCGATTAAGCCATGTCCGTCCGTTCGTCCGTCCGTTCGTCCGTCTGTCCGTCTGTCCGTCTGTCCGTCTGTCCGTCTGTCCGTCTGTCCGTCTGTCCGTCTGTCCGTCTGTCCGTCTGTCCGTCTGTCCGTCTGTCCGTCTGTCCGTCTGTCCGTCTGTCCGTCTGTCCGTCTGTCCGTCTGTCCGTCTGGCCGTCTGTCCGTATGGTCTTTAATAAGACCGTAGGTCCTTAAAGTGAGCTAGGACGCTCAAACTTGGAGTATATCTTGGTTCTCATTTTGTACAGACAAAGTGTAAAAATTAGTTAAATCCACTAACGGCCACGCCCACTACTGGCTTCAATGTAAGACAACCTCTATTTCAGAATTTCTTTCAAAATTCCTTTTGGTCAAGTTAGGCAAGGCGCAGCAGATCAAATTTAGGTATAGAGCAATAATGGCCCAAAAATTGCACCATGCCCACTTTTACCATGTTAGATCTTTAAAAACCCGATTTCTCGGAAAGTTTACTCCAAATTGAAAAAAAAGTTGTATTAACATTTTTTGCTAGGTTTGCTCCATACAAAGTTTTGAGCTCCGCCCACTTTTAAGGGGCGTGTTTATGAAAAAACTGTTTTTTTGCAATCATTTTCGGGTTCAGCGCATTTTGTCATGATTCTAACAAAATTACAATAAATTGATTTTAATTTTTAGCTCAGACCCACTTTTGGGGGCGTGGCCTATACAAATAAAATATGAATTCGGGACAAAAAAAATTAAGATTTGGTGTTACACCGTATATAGGGTCGGGTATATAGAAGTTTGACACAGACGAACTCTTGCACTCTTGTTTCGGTTAAAGTTACCTTTACCGAATTATTACAATATTTTGGTAAGAAAAACATTTACAGGCTTCATACGATTATTCTTCTTTCTGGAGGGAATTTCACCAAAGTTTGGCCTTTTAAGCGGTCCATCCAGAAGAAGAAAAAAGACCTCTTGTATCACTTCGTTGTCCACCCGTACGTCTATTGTAACTTCAAAACAGTCGGTAGTAAAACAGACGAAATATTGTGTGTGCTTGTAAACTGCGTAAAAAATAAGAAACCCATTTGTATAGGCAAGTGCTGGTTTGATAATTTTATTCATGCAGTTAATTTTTTTTTTTTTTTAATACTAGGAATCCATCCTAGGAGGCTTAAACTCCAAAAATCTTTCAAAGATACCAATATGGCTATGCCCGATTTCCACGTGCTAAAAAAAACCATCCATTTATGAAAGACACTATGAAAACTGCCAGAACGCACGTCATAGTAGTAAATTTTTGCTCTCTCATAATTCTTCTGGACTACAACTAAGTTAACTTAACAAGTAGTTTACGCTTCCGTAGTGTTTATCGCATTGGGTAGGTTGCTATCCAGTAAATGCACCAACTAAGCCGTTCATTCGTGCGGCTTCACCCTACGTCGCTAGATCGAAGGGTCTTGTTCTTTGCAGTCGTCGCTACATTCACAATTGCTCTTAGTGTCTTGTTTTGGAAAGTCTGCAACATGGACATGTTTCAAGTTGTATACCGTATGTCCAGAACGGCTTTAACACCTGCTTGTACAAGAGCAGTTTGTTATGCTTAGTTTCGAAAATCTTCCGATAAGCCAATACATTTCCCTGAGCCTAATCTCGAGCTCGTCACGCTTCTTCTTTACGTGTGGTTTCCACCTTACTTTAGCGTCCAGTGTCATCGCTAAATATTTCGCTTCATTTGCATAAGGTAACTGTACAGAATTTATGAACAGAGGTAAATTGTTAACCCTTCTGTAAGTGAAATTCACATGAGTAGACTTGTTCTCGTTAAGAGCGATTCGCAAAGTCTTCGTCCAGACACAAATTCTGTCCAATGCTCGTAAGAGGTTTCTCTCGTTGATGACTCGACTGATTCACCTGTTGCCAGGATGGCCGTATCGTCCGCAAACGTGGCCACGACTGTCTCGTCATCTAGAGGTATGTCTCTTGTGTAGAGCAGGAACAGGGTCGGACCGAGGACACTTCCCTGAGGTACTCCAGCTCGAATTTGCTTGAAATTCGAGTATTCAGTACTACACCTAACAGGAAAGAGTCTGCTTTCAAGATAGTTTTTCAATATTCTAAAAATGTCTTCTGGAAAGTTTTGCCGTAGCTTATATTTCAAGCCTTCGTGCCATACCTTGTCGAAGGCTTGCGATACGTCAAGGAAAGCACTTGAACATATTTTTTACATACAGTTAAAATGGTAGAAATGTTTTTGGGTGGTGCCTCTTTTGCAAAGGTTTATAAAAAACAACTACAAAAATGCAACCTAGGCCAGCCTCATGTTTTTTAAAATTGTTGAAATGTTGTTGAGTTCTTATAGGGAAAGAATAACTAAAATAGATTTTTAAAGACGTTTTATAGACTTCTGAAGCACGTACATAGCTTACAAGGATGATATTTAATACACGCGTGCTTAAGTCATATTTTTTTGAAAGAGTTTCCTTATAGTGGTTAAAAAAACAAGTGGAAAAGTGCAACAGTGCGTATGCAAAAGCTTCAGTCCATCTACGACGGATTTTAAAATAACCGACCATACCAAGAAAACTGCCACGCCTCCAAAACATAGGCGGGATATAAAAATTATAAAAAAAACTGTTGAGTTTTAGAACTGTTGAGAACTAGGTGGTTGCATACATTTCGGCCTTAAGCTCCGCCCTTTTAACTAAAAAAATCACTTCTTTTAGTTTAAAAGGCGGAGGCACATACAATATACACATAAAAGTTAGAAAATGCTAATGTCTACAACTTTTCTTAAAGAATTTTTTGTCTAATTTCATATATATTTATTGAAAAACAGTCATTTTTAGCTAAAATCCCCTAAAAAGTGGGCGTGGTCAATGGAAGGCTAACATTTTTTAGCTACTTCAAAGACAATTACAAGGCATGTTACATACCAAGAATGAGTGCTAAAATAGCTAAAAAAAAACATAGCTAAAATTTTAAAAAAGTGTTTTTTTTTTAATTAGAGATGGTCGCACATACAGGCCCAAAGTAGGCGTGCCTATGGGTGGATTCAGCTAATTTTCAAACCTGCTCTGAAAAGTTTATAAAAAGTTTAAAATTTAAGGCCTAAAAGTTGTTTACGCACGGACGGACGGACGGACGTGGCTTAATCGATTCTCCCGGTCCCATTCATATCTCTTAAAGGTCTTAGGGGTCTACGGTGATTATTTCACTGCGTTACAAACTATACATCAACCATTAAGGATACCCTGGGTCGGGCATAAAATAGAGACAATGAGTCTCCTCGGTCCCTCTCCTTTGACCAACCGACTTACTCACATCGAATAAAAACTTAGTAACATAACTTACTTAAGAGTTCTATTGTACGACCAGCCATCCTACAAAATTTCAGAATTGGGACTAGGCTAGGTAGGGTTAGGCTGATGGATGCCCTTGCGACAATAGTCACGGCTCACTGAGACCAGCAGGGTCCATTGTGTCCATTGGGAACCTTTTAAACACTGAAACGAAAACAGAAATAAGCTACTGTTAGAAGCTCAGAGTAACTCCCTTTTTGACCCATCTGGATTTGTAAACAAATCTTAGGAGGTCCTTAAGATCTACATTATTATCTTCGAGCTCGTTGAAGAAGGAACTGCCGAGGGTGCTACGATTGATGATGTTTAGGCCTGTTTAGGGCTAGCAGGTGACGAACGAATACAATTTCTTCAACGCCCGGCAGCTTCTGCACTAATCGTTGCCTAGCCGCATCAAACCTAATGAAATTGCAATTTTCACAGACCAGGTTCTGGTATCTTCTCAAAAGATCCGGAACTAAATGTATCCTTAAATAGCTACCGGATACATGCAGTGTCTTCCAATCAGAGGTTCTGGCGGTACTAAGGGCGGCCGAGCTTTTGCTGATGATATCGATATCCGGCAGAGATATCGCCATTTAGATCAATAGCCAGGCTACGCTCAAGGCAATGGAATCGATCAACATGAAATCTGATATAGTCAGGGGCTGTCGCACAATGCTCAAGGCATTGTGCAGTCAGAACCGGGTGAGACTGTGCTGGGTGCCAGGACACTGCGGTATAGAGGGAAACGAACAAGCTGATGAGCTTGCAAGAAAAGGAGGACTCCTTGAAAACAGTGTGGTTTCTAACATCAAACCACCAACCTGCGTAGTTAGCGGTACCATTGAGGAGAAAATTGAAATGACCGCCAACCAAAGGTGGTCTCGTCTGGCTGGACACAGGGTATCTATGTCCCTCTGGCCACGACTAGACGAAAAAGAATCGAAGGCACTATTAAAATTGAGCAGGGACAAGCTAAGGGCTTTCGTGGGAGTTCTGACGGGACATTGTCTCCTGAAGAAACACGCAAGGAGGCTCGGGCTTTCTGACACAGATATTTGTCGATTCTGCAGTGATCTGCAGGCGGTTGAGGATATAGCACACATACTGTGCGAATGCGAGGCAATTTCGCGAGTTTCTTTGGAAGTTTGGAAGAGGTACAGACAAACGTCGAAGGCCTTCTTGACTTTTACAGGGAAATTGGCTATTTCACGGTGAATGTAGAGATTGTTTTTGCCTTTTGAATATTATTTTCAGCTGGTTCCCCAGGGATCGTGATGGGCCCGCTTTGGTGCCTAGTGTCTGTGTGGTCCTTTTCACCACACCTCTGTTTAACCTGAGCTAGCCTAATGCCTAGCCGCTCTGCGTGTAGACCCACAGCGCAGTGTCCCGTGAGTCGGATATCCCTTCCGCTGGGATATCCCTTACGGGCCAAAATCAGTAAATATCCCTTTACCGCTGGCCAAAGCTCCCTTGTGTGTCAGCACGTATCAAGCTTTGTCCAACGTAGGTTAGTTCTACTCAAGGATTCAATTTCTATCCTAGGTGATATCGAACTCAGCGAGATTCTTAGAGATTTGAGAGTGAGAGATGCAGTCATCCTTGACCCATAGCTCGCGAAAATTTCCGCTTCTTCGTTTTCCGGGATATCGGTGTGATCTGGCACCCAACACAGAGTGTCAAGTGATTTACCCAACACAGAGTGTCCAGTAACCCGTCCATAATTTTCCTGCATAGTTTCACAGTCCTTGACTTCTTACTTACTTACTTAAGGTGGCGCTACAGTCCGGGGTGGACCTGGGCCTCGGCCAACAAGCTTCGCCAGCCAGCTCTGTCTCTAGCTAGCCGTCTCCAGTTTCGCACGCGAAGTTGGCTGAGGTCCCCTTCCACTTGCGTGCGCCACCTGAGTCTCGGTGCTCCTCTACCGCGTCGTCCCTGCGGTGTGGATTCGAAGATTTTCCGGGCCGGGGCGTTGGTGTCCATCCGCTCTAAATGACCCAGCCATCGTAGACGTTGTGTTTTGACTCTTTTGGCTAGGTCGGTATCGCTGTACAGCCCGTACAGTTCGATGTTATATCTCCTCCTCCACTCTCCGTCTATGCAGACGGGACCGTAAATCGTCCGAAGAATTTTCCTCTCGAAGCAGCCTAAAGTGTTTTCATCCGCCTTTGACAGAGTCCATGCTTCTGCACCGTAAAGCAGGACTGGGATGATGAGGGTCTTATACATGGACACTTTAGTTGCTCGAGAGAGGGCTTTGCTACTCAATTGCCTTCTTAGCCCAAAGAAACAGCGATTGGCAAGAGTTATCCTTCGTTTGATTTCAGCGCTGGTGTCATTGTCTGAATTGATAGCGGAACCAAGGTAGACAAAGTCCCTAACTACCTCAAAGTTATAGCTGTCGATGGTGATGTTTTGTCCAAGACGTCGGTGTTGGGTGTCTTTTCTTGATGACAGCATATACTTGGTTTTGCCCTCATTGACTGCTAAACCCATATTCGCCGCTTCCGTCCCAATACTCACGAAGGCTTCACTGACATCACGCTTTGTTCTACCGATTATGTCAATGTCGTCTGCGTATGCAAGTAGTTGAACGGACTTTTGAAAGATTGTACCTCTGGTGTTGGCGCGAGAGTTCTGCACAATTCTCTCAAGTATGATGTTAAAGAAGTCGCATGACAGCGCGTCGCCTTGTCTAAATCCTTTTTTGACATCAAAGGGGTCGGTGAGGTCTTTGCCGACCTTGACGGAACAGCGTGAGTTTTCCATCGTCATCCTGCACAGACTGACGAGTTTGGCAGGGATGCCAAAACTAGACATTGCGCTATATAGCTCGTCTCTATAGATGCTGTCATACGCGGCCTTGAAATCGATGAAGAGGTGGTGTGTATCGATTTGGAATTCCTGGGTTTTCTCCAAGATCTGCCGCAGTGTGAATATTTGATCGATGGTGGACTTTCCTGGCCTAAAGCCACACTGATATGTGCCTATCAGATTGTTGACAAACGGCTTCAGGCGTTCACACAGTACAGCAGAAAAGATCTTGTATGCGATGTTAAGAAGACTTATGCCTCTGTAGTTGGCACAACTCAGAGGGTCTCCTTTCTTCAGGATCGGGCAAACAATGCTGAGGTTCCATTCGTCGGGCATGCTTTCTTCCGACCATATCTTGCAGATGAGCTGGTGCATGCTCCTAACCAGCTCATCGCCAGCGGATTTAAAAAGTTCGGCAGCTAGGCCGTCTGCTCCGGCTGCTTTGTTGCACTTGAGCTTAGACACAGCTACTTTCACCTCCTCCAGGTCGGGTGGGCGGTATCGTTCGTATGCTTCGTCGGTAACGTCTTCGCCCGGGTTGAATGGTTCGTTCTGCCTGACAGCGGTATTTGGTTCTTCCTCGCCGTTATACAGTCTGCAGAAGTGGTCTTTCCAAATCCTCAGCACCGACTGCGATTCTACAACGATGTTCCCTTGATGGTCCTTACAGGCTTCAGTTCGAAGTTTATACCCTTGGCAGGACCTTTTGATCCTTTGGTAAAACTTTCTAACCTCATTCCTGTTGTAACATCTCTCTATCTCTTCAACCGCGCGCTTCTCGTGCTCTCTCTTTTTCCTTCGGAGAAGCCGGTGCTCCTCTCTCCTCCTCTGCTCGTAGAGCTCGCGAGCAGCTCTAGTCCTTCTGTGCAGCGCCGCTTTGTATGCTTCCTGTTTAGCTGCATGTGCTTGCCGGCATTCATCGTCAAACCAGGGGTTTCGTTGTGGTCGCCGTGTGAAACCCAGCACTTCAGAGGCGGCGTCTCTGATGGCATTTTGGCAATGTTGCCACTGGCTATCAATACTTGATGCTGGTTGCATAGGACTTCGTAGAAGGTTTTGAGAGACTCGGTTGGAGAAGGACCTGGCGATCTCTTGCGATTGTAGTCGGCCGACGTCAAACTTCCTCACAGTATTTCCATTACTTGGCGCTGGTCGGGATATCCGCAGCCGTACCTTGGCTACAACAAGGTAGTGATCCGAGTCAATGTTGGCCCCTCGGAAAGTTCGGACATCCATGATACTGGAGGAGTGCCTTGCGTCGATCGCAATATGGTCAATCTGGTTGACGGTTGATTGATCGGGAGATCTCCATGTCCCTTTGTGGATATTGAGATGCGGGAACTGTGTACTAGCTACCACAACGTGTCGCCCCGCAGCAAAGTCGATCAGCCTGAATCCGTTATCGGAGGTCGTGTCGTGCAGGCTATACTTTCCGACAGTACGACCAAAGATGCCCTCCCTTCCTAGCTTGGCATTAAAATCGCCTAGGACAATTTTAATGTCGTAGCTAGGGCACTGCTCATAAGTTTTGTCCAGGAGCTCGTAGAACATATCTTTGGTCTCGTCATCTTTCTCCTCTGTGGGGGCATGTGCGCATATCAGGCTAATGTTGGCGAATTTAGCCTTGATGCGGATCGTCGCGAGGCGCTCGCTTACAGGGTTGAAGCTCAAGACTTTTTGCCTAAGTCTGCCTCCAACAACGAAACCACATCCAAATAGGCGCTGTCTTTGATGCCGATAGCAGTCGCCGTAGTAGATGTCGCAGTTTTTCATCCTTCTTTTGCCCGGCCCGTCCCACCGCATTTCTTGGATGGCAGTAATGTCTGCCTTGCAGTCGTTAAGGGCCTCCGCTAGTTGCTCGGCTGCACGTGGTCTGTTAAGGGACCTAACATTCCACGTGCAGATCCGGAGCTCGTTGTCCTTTTCTCGTTTGCCTTGGTCGTCAACAGTAAATCCGTCCGAATCCGAGGCTTGTTTCCGCTTCGTGACTGGTGTTTCTTTACGTGGCCGGGAAGTCACCCCGACGGCACGACCCCCAACCTGGAGGACCAGATCCTTTGCTTAGCTCTAAGGACGGAGAGCCGGATAGCCCGCTCCTTATAGGCCTGAGCTCCGAATACGTCGTAGTAGCCCATATAAGGTGTTCACTAAGTAGTTCGGCCTGACTGGAACTATGGACGCCACCGTTGATTCCATCTGGGGAATTCCTCCGCTGCCGTCCGGATGCAAGGAGAAGTGCCTTAGTGGGAACACTCCTCCCCCCCTCTCTCGTCTGCTACCCCCAACAACCTTCCAAAGGGGTTGGAACCCAATCTCCAGTTGAGGTACTAGGCACCCGGTGTTCACCACGGGGAGGTGAGAGTAGGAGTTGATAGACAGAGGTGGGTTTAGAAAACCTGTGGATGCTTGTATCCTCTTGAGTGCACATGTCTATCCTTTGACCACCATGAAGTCCTTGACTTCACCACATCTGATTCCATGGCTTTAATTGCCGCTTGGCTGTCAGAGTATATGATGATGGTCTTGTTTACGGGGCTGTGTTTCTTTAGCTCAATGGCAGCTTCTCTGCCTGAAAAACACTGCAGTCGTCATTAATTCAGAAGGATTTGCCAGGGCTTCGCAGAAGATGCCTGCGCCGATTCCGACGTCCATCTTAGAACCGTCAGTTTATACGGCGATCTCGTCGTCTTCTGTGATGTTCGTTTCTTCCCATTCACATCTTTCAGGTATTCTTGTAGCGCATCTCCTATTGAAAGCGAATGACGTGTAATCCGAGACTGGGGAATCTATGGAGGCAGCCCATTGAGTTTCCACAGAGGCGTGTTTATAAGTTTTGCCTATCTCAAAAGAGAGCGAATGGATGCGCCCTTTTCTCCGCTGTAGTGATACAAAGATGTGAGCCATGATTCGCTAGCTCGTCAGCATTTTCCTTTCCGGTGAAGTCGCTATTGCCTGGCACCCAAACTATGCGCCCATTTTGCTGTCTGCTTAAAGGCCTTAGTTCTGAGCCAAAAAGTCCTACTACACGAGATTTAACTGTTGGTTTTGCCAAGGCCTTAAAGCTGCTTGAAGGTCTATGTAAATGGAAATATGTATACTCCTGTGATGGTTCCAAGACTCTGGCCTTTTCGGCGGCTATAAGTATTGCTAGAATTGCCAGCTTATCGTAAAGAATAGAAATTCGGCCTATTTGTAAAATGGACAAGCTCCGTTTTTGACGGCTTAACGCTAAAGCTGCTTGATCCGGTCCATCAGCTGAGTCCGTTTAGTGTATCTTGCATTAAACCAACAAGTGTTGGCAAGAGTTTACCACGTTCTATGAGCACAAGATCGTCAGAATAAGCGATGGGTTTCCCCGGCGAATGGTATGAGTGGTGATGAGATATTACAAGAAGCCATCTGAGAGGTGAGAGCACTCCCCCTTGCGGGGCTTCTCTGTTATTTTACATCATCTCTATACAGTCATCTAGTTTAGATGATATTGTTCGGTCTTTAGCAATTGAGCCCTGCATTACTTTGTGTTGTATTGGCCATGGTCGTCGGTGCAGCCTGGGAAGTGGAAGAACATCCAGCTTTTCCTCATACGATGTGATCCAGCTATGCCATTAGGCTTTCTGACGAATTGGCTGGAGGGTGGCCGGAGAGGCTCAAAAGCGTGCCGTAAGACATCTATATTGGATCTTTGGAGAGAAATTTACTAAACCGATCTTCAGCTGTAGTTTCGATTGATGAGCAGAAATTATTTCATGAATTCCTCTTGGCCGATCCGATCCGTTTTTTTTTAGTCTTTACGCTCTCCGTGTAGGTTCCGTCCATTCGATAAGCCTGTCTCTTGTAAGGTTCCGTCTAGATTTTGAGCTCTTGATGAGCTCCGCGATTTTTGAGTTCCACGACGGAGGGCATTTCTATACTCCTATGCTGCTGTTCCCGTAGGATTTTCCCTGAAATCTACCTATTCTGGGGAGCCTAGCTGCAACTTAAAGAGTATACAAATAGCCTGACAGCGATGAAAGCTTGCATTCCCTTCGGTTTGTTAATTGAAAATTAGTCTCTTCCTTCCGTTTAATACGCGGGAGGTATGATTTCAACTTTTAACCTGCAAGAAAAGACTCTTTCTTTTTCACGATCCCCACCTCCACGAGGGTCTGACAAACCCTCTGAATGTAGCAGTTCGGATGTAGGTCCCCTTGTGAGTGAAGAATACAACACACGCAGCATACATGATTGAGAAGTTGGCCAAGGTTCACCTCGAGCTGTTGCGCCACTAAATTTTTTACTTTCTCCCTATTCGCCGCAACAAAGATTAGTAGCGCACCGTTTCGCCTTCCTCGACACCCCTAAAGTGTCCTCGGTGGACCGCATTTGCTTCGAAACAAATGCCTGCCTTCTCTGCCTTTCGGCATTGACTTTTGAGTATGGTAGGGAGGAAGTAACCCAAAAGCGTCAAGGGGCATCGTGTTGGAAAGACCTTCTTACGTATCATGCACTTCCCTGGATTTGTTTTTTATCGTTTTCAGTCTACAACTCTTAGGACAATTTGGCCTCTTAACTTTGACCCAATAACAAGCTCGCTTCACTTTCATTGAGTAGAAAAATAGGTATAAATCTTTACCGACCTTCTCTGGAGCATTTCCTCCAAAAGCGGCTGTGCACAAGCACTTAATTTACTCCCGGACTCCATTTATTTCTGCCTCTTTCACCACTGATGCAATCAAAAGAAGCAAAACGAAAAATCTTCAAAACGTATCTATACTACATCGTTCTACCTACATTTCACTCGACCGGCCATCCGAATCCAAGCATCCATCACGAGCTGAGGAAAAGTTCATGTGATTAGTCACGACCTTTTATGGAATTCACATAGCTCTTCGTTTGCATCATGAAACAACGGCTGCGTGTTGGCTTGGCTGAAAGAGATCCTTTAGTTTGTCTATTTGCGTATACCGTCATTTCCATGTAAATCAGTAGCTATCATCTCAAAACTCCAACGACGACGACGAATGCTGCGAGCGCACGTCGACGACCAACGCTATGGGACATGGACATGGTCAGAATGGTTCCCATAACCCATTTCCACTTCGCTCGCCGCAGACGTCACTCAAAGCAGCACACACAATTCGGCAACTTCAGCCCAGAGACTCCCGCATTTTACATCGCCGGGGATGCATAATAGGCCTATGCAGATGCTGACGACTGATGCTGTATCTGCGCGGGAATAGCCACCAATCTGTGTGCCAATTGAACACACATCGATCCCAGAGCAGCCAGCGACCGAGCGCACAGCACATACAGAACACGCAGCGAGAGCGATTTAATTGATTGATAACGTCATTTTGCGGTGGCGTAGATACCACTGACTGCATCTTGTCAGATGTAATGGCAGGTTGATCTCTGTCTAGCGCTGGTCCACGATTTTGTCGTCGCATCTAACTGTGGACACGAAATCAATTTCGCATCTCGCTGAACGCAACTGTTTCCACCGGTCGCGGTCGCAGTCCCCAATCCCCATCGTCATCCTCATCGCTTAGGTCGCCGCGCATGCGGGAGATGTTGTTAAGTTGTTGCTGTACAGCAGCGAGAGCCGAGAGCCTTCATGTATTCGCGTCCACATATTGTGGTCGGGTCGGCGGCGATGATGGTGATCCAATTTCGTGCGAGGCGATCTCCGCTTTGGGATCTCGACGGCGAGCACAAAAACTTGTTCGTGATTTTCAGTTTTTTGGTTTTCTCTCGAGAAGACGCGTCCCGCTCCTGAGTGTGGCATAGAAAAACTTTAATTTTAATTGAAGCGGAGCACTTTCGCGGTTCCCACGCCTGCCGCTCTATGTGTGTGTGTGTGTGTGTATAGTGTGTGGTTCCGCGCACTCCAGGTAATGAAGTTATGAATCGTGTGGCACTGTGGTACCCCCGCTCCATGTGGGAAGATGCAAAGCATCGCATAAATCTTTCGTCAGCGGAGGGACGAATGGATGCGGCACGCGGGGATAGTCTGCCAACTTGCTTAATTTGAAACCTTTGACTTTGGCAATTTGAGTGCGGATGTCCAGAGGATGCAGGCACGCATTTGCCGAAGCAAACTGTAAACATTGCAACGTGACCAGACTGAGATTGAAATGAGGTAAAAGTTTCTAATCGCAAATGTAAACTGACATCCCTTTTGGGGCCAAAGACCATTTTTTGACAGCCAAATTAGTCAAACGTACAAGCAGGCTGGGTAGGTATAACCTTTTAGGGTGAATTTTTGAATTGCTTGGGCAAATGGACGGTTAATTAACCATCAGGAAAGTTTTGAGAACTTTGTTTTGTTTTGTCGAATTGTTTTGAGAACTTTTCAGTGTATCTACTTATTTAGTGCAAGCTAGACACGGTTGAGAAATTTCTAATCGTAAACTTAAATTTAAGCAAAGTGGGTTTGGATGTTCCGCACATTAGATGCAATTAATTCAGTTGGGAAGGTTTGCCATTGCCAAACCACAGCCACCGGCCCTTAATTGTGTTCATAGTTTGCTTCTTGCATTCTCGGGTGTTGCAGCAAAAGTAAACTCATGCTTTTTAAGAGATGTTTTACCGATTCCACCATGTCTCCACGCTCCTCTTCACCAACTAAGAGAAACTGCTGAGCTTTTGCTAAAATCGATGGAAGCTCAGCCATAACAGTAATATAAAAGTTGTATAGTTTTAGGCGGCAGTTAATGCTTTCAAAAAAATTAAACTTTTTCATCTTGTTATGAGAAGTTGTGTAGCTCTTTAGGAGGCTCAAAACGGGGTAATAAAGTAATTTTTGTAGAACTGCCTGATGTCCTTTAAATGCCTTTATAAGGACAAACGATGTTTCTATTTTTAAAACAGAATTAAGATTTTAAGATTTTAAAATCGTGATTTTAAATCGTTTTTAAGTGGTTCCATTGTTTGGCGTTAGGCTAGGGAGGGTTGTTGACATCAAAAGACGTCAGCTTGCAATGGCCTGCGAAAACCCTTTGCAGCATAAGTTGACCTTTGGTCTAAGTAGAAGTTGTTGAACTTTTTATCCTAATACATGCCTTTGGGTGTCCTGATTCCGAATACGCTATTAAAAATCATCGGGCTCGATTATTAAAAAAGTTAATAAGCAAAAAAATGTCAAAAAGACAACCTGAAAATTAAAGATATGTTTTTCCAATTAAATGGAAGATGTTGTCTGCTACCCATGAGACACTGAGGCAGACGCAGTGTTTGACACCTTCTTCCGCTTCCGCGCAACGTTATGGTATCTGGTATGCCCAGACATTCTATACTTTTGTGGTTCGCAGCCTGACAGGATTGCAAAATGTGTTCCGGAGTTTGACTATCGTCATTGCAAAATCTACAAAAGGGTTCCTCCGTTACACCAATTTTACTTAAGTATTCCCTGAGCTTACCTGTGCTTCAGTTATAAGTGGACCCGGGCCTCAGCCAACAAGCTTCACCAGCCAGCTCTGTTTCCAGCTATCAGTCTCCAGTTTCGCATGCAAAGTTGGCTAAGGTTTCACTTGTGGGCGCCACTTGAGTCTCGGTGCTCCGCTTTTTAACTCCGCTATTTAATCCGCTATTTTAACCCTTCTGGTTAGATCGTAAAGCCCGTGCAGTTCGATGTTATATCTCCTCCTCCACTCTCCGTCCGAAGAATTTTCTTCTCGAAGCGGCCTAAAGTGTTTTCACCCGCCTTTTAGAAGATGCATATTTCTGCATCTAAAGTAGGACTGGGGCGGTGAGGGTCTTATAAATGAACACTTTAGTAGCACGAGAAATGACTTTCCTACTCAATTGCCTTAGCCCAAAGAAACAACGAGTGGCAAGAGTAATCCTTCGTTTGATTTCAGCGCTGGCCAGTGTCGCTGTCTTAATTTATAACGAAGTCTAGCTAGACAAAGTCCCTAAGTATCTCAAAGCTAAAGCTGCCGATGGTGACGTTTTGTTCAAGATTTCGGTGTTGGATATCTTTTCTTGATGACAGCATATACTTTGTTTCGCCCGCATTGACTGCTAAGACCATATTCGCCGCTTCCGTTCCGATACTCACGAAGGCTTCACTGACAACAGGCTATGTTTTCCCAAATGCGTCAATGTGATCTAGGGTTACGGATCTTAGAAAGATTTTTCCTTTGGTGTTGAAACGCGAGTCATAAACAATTCTCTCAAGTATGGCGTTATTAAAGTCTCATGACAGCTCACCCAATTTCTTGACCGAAACGTTGAATTTCCAACGTCATCCTGCACAAAATGAAGATTATGATAGGGATGCCAAAACTAGACATTGAATTGAAATTGATTCCTGGGTTTTTCCTTAGATCTTTTCAACTCATTTTTCTAACCGCCTTAGAATGACGATATTTTTCAAATATTTTAATATTTTAGTGGTGTTTAAGAATCTTCAAAAGCGCCAACAATTTTTTTTTCTGCTTTAATTAAACAGAAACAGAAACAGACACAGAAACAGAAAACAGAAAACAGAAAACAGAAAACAGAAAACAGAAAACAGAAAACAGAAAACAGAAAACAGAAAACAGAAAACAGAAAACAGAAAACAGAAAACAGAAAACAGAAAACAGAAAACAGAAAACAGAAAACAGAAAACAGAAAACAGAAAACAGAAAACAGAAAACAGAAAACAGAAAACAGAAAACAGAAAACAGAAAACAGAAAACAGAAAACAGAAAACAGAAAACAGAAAACAGAAAACAGAAAACAGAAAACAGAAAACAGAAAACAGAAAACAGAAAACAGAAAACAGAAAACAGAAAACAGAAAACAGAAAACAGAAAACAGAAAACAGAAAACAGAAAACAGAAAACAGAAAACAGAAAACAGAAAACAGAAAACAGAAAACTGAAAACTGAAAACTGAAAACTGAAAACTGAAAACTGAAAACTGAAAACTGAAAACTGAAAACTGAAAACTGAAAACTGAAAACTGAAAACTGAAAACTGAAAACTGAAAACTGAAAACTGAAAACTGAAAACTGAAAACTGAAAACTGAAAACTGAAAACTGAAAACTGAAAACTGAAAACTGAAAACTGAAAACTGAAAACTGAAAACTGAAAACTGAAAACTGAAAACTGAAAACTGAAAACTGAAAACTGAAAACTGAAAACTGAAAACTGAAAACTGAAAACTGAAAACTGAAAACTGAAAACTGAAAACTGAAAACTGAAAACTGAAAACTGAAAACTGAAAACTGAAAACAGAAGCAGAAACAGAATCGTTTCCATCGCACCCAATGATGTGAACGTTGTTGGTGTTCGCCCCCAGCACAATACGCGGAAGCTATGATGATGGTTCGGTGATTTGCTCCATGTCCAAGCTCACCTGAAAAGGGGTATTTGAAAAAGCATATTTTGAAAGCAGAATATATTTGTAGTTTTTGTCTATTAGAATTCATTCTCTTGAAAAAGACACCCTATTTTCCCAAATTACCATCACATCCTAGCATGCTAGTCCTTTTGACAAACAGGATCCATGGTTCCTGAATAAACACTAGGTCCACGTTTTGGGTAGTAAACATCCTAGCTTTCACAGCCAAGGCTCAAAAAGCATGATTTATGCTCACTTGGGCGATGCTGTTTTTATTGGCATAGCCGCCATGGAGCTAATGCTTGTTTGAGGCCTGTTACCGATCCACTGCCAACTTTTCTTCTTCATGGAGCAGATCGAGATCTAGCTGGATCTCGCCTCGCCTCTCGTCTTGCCTAGTTCATTTTTATCGAAGCGCGAGCCATCTGAGGAGGCATATACTCTGAGCCGTGCTTCGGAATAGCAGTACGGGTCGGTGCTCCGACCTTTAGTACATTTCACTACACAGTTAGAGATTCGGCCACATGGGAGGTTGGATTCAGGGTGGTCATTGCCCCACCACTCTCTTCCGACCTGTTCCGCTCTACGACAACCTGCTGAAACGATAGCCCAAACTGCAGTTCTGAGCACGAATGGTTTTTAACGAGCTGTCGTCGATTCTGAGGGCCCGGTCCCCTCTTCTGATTATGCAATACCTTCAATGCTTCAGTGTTCAGGCCTTATTTCTGCGCTTCAAGGAGGCGTAAGAGTTTGATGCTCCTGGGTCCGCGCTCCCATTTGTCAGAAATATAGTGACCGAATGGGAGCGTAGTATGTGACACTAATTGCGGCGAGTTCCACCCCATTACAGGTGTCACAGTCAATCAGTAGTCAATCAGTAATAGGTAAATGTCCTAAAATTTGAGCTACAATATAGCATTCTCATATTCTTCGAGCTCCTTGGCATCGAGGATTACCTGTGGATATCCCACCGGAAATACCGCAACCCGATCTGCCCTCACCGTTTCAGCCTCGCTTCTGCCATAGCTGCTGCCTTTTTTGCAGTCGCAGCATAGCTTTGCCCGGCCCGCACGGTGTTGCCTTTTTGATCCTTTTTCCATTGGGTTGACGAACCACTTTACTTGAATTTTTAGAAGACGAAAAGCGTTGCATGTTCCAGCCGAAATTATTCGTTTAAACAACAACCGACTTCGATAGTTGCATAATTAATGCCTTCGTAATTTTCTATTCACTTAAATAATTAAATAATAATAACAATAATTTAGTATAACAGTAAACAAGATCATTGAATCTTACACAGGAAATTGTTTATAAAAGCAAAGTTTCCAGAAATATTCTCTACTAGGTTCAGTAGTTTCACTTCGCTAGAGACATGGCGTTGCAGGTTCAAGTCAAATTCTTTTTTCTTTTAGGTAAGTTAATATTTCAGTTCAAAAACTGCGGCTTTTAAACCGTTTGGTTCAGCTCTTTTTGGGTGTTTCATCGGCCTGGGCAGCTCCGCCATGGTTGATCCGAAAGAGTCTAAACTTGTTTTATATGGGTGAGTAGTTTTACAATCCCGCTTACATCTCGATAACCACAAATCTGTGAATATTACCAGCAAATCAAGCAAAGATATCGCAGAATATACTCTTAGCCAAGCTAAGGATCTAGCAAGTGACGAAAGATTTAAAGGTCGCAATACAACTATTTTCATACCGGATTTCACTGAGTCGCGACTTAAAGTTTGTGATTCCCACGTTAATGCAGATGCGTACACCAAAACGCAGGTAGCTAATTTCATAACACTTTTTTATTCACCGATGAAGGACAAGGCAGACGAACTTGACGACGTCGACGTAGAAGGGGTAAAACTGAATTTTTTCCTAGAAATTTTTTTCCTGGAATTTTTTTGAAATGCAACTAGGTATCTGCAGGGCTTGCTGCCTTTTTGTCAGATATGAACGATCTTGTGGATTGGAAGACAATACAATTGCTGGGCTACGCATCGGGCAGCATACTGACAGCCCAAGTTGCTAAAGATCTTGATGAAGAATACGGTTTAAAACTGTCAAGGTATCTTGTTCCTTGAAATGCTCACACTATAATATTAGTGACGCCCTATCCCTTCAGAATATCACTTTTAGATCCAACCGTTGAGTCACAGGATGTGGTGCAAAAGTATGTCAAAGCTGACTTTTTTGATGCTATTCATACGGATTCCAACAAGTATGGTATAAAAATGGCTATAGCCGATGCAGACTTTTATCCAAACGCGGGTACAGAGCAAATTCAATGCTATTTTCAAGAAAGTAAGATTTTCTTTGTAACAAAAATTATCTAATATAATGCCGCCTTGTGACATGTTAACAGCCGAGGCAAGCGCTTGCAACAACCACGACACAGACAAGTGCTCGCAAAGACTTGCTTGGAAATATTGGGCAGATTCTGTTAGCAATGGGCCATCAGGCGGCCGGTATTATTGTGGTCACCATAGCGATAGCAGTTTCAATTATGAAGGCAAACCTGTTGTTATGGGATATTACTGCCCCTGGACGTTTGTTTAACACGATTTCATGCTATTTGAATAATAATTATAATATTTAATTTTTTTATTCACAGAGCAAGAGGATCTTACGTTGTATTTACAAGAACCTCCGAACCGTTTGCACAAGATAAAACTTGTGAATAGTTCGCATATCTACGGACACCAGCCAATTTTGTAAGTTTTAAAGGGAATAAATGAGGTGGTAGCAAGGCATTATTTTCGATAAGTAAAATTTGGGTATTTTTGGGCGCATAAAACTAAGTTTGATTTGAAATTCTCTCTTGAATTTTTGGAAGAAATAATCTATAGCTCCCTAGAAAAAGGGTCAAGTAATAGACATAAATAACATTTCGAAAAAAATGCATTGAGCCATAACAAGAATAAGCAAAACCTTAGGTACAACATAATAAAGTGGTGCAACAGTTTGAAGTGACGTAAAGCCAACTTGTCAACCATGTTATATGCTTTTTTATTGCATTCTTCACATACAAGAGGACCTATACGAACTTTTTCCGCATCCTGACCCCGCTTCAGAAGTTTTTCAAGACAAATGTTACTCTCGGAGGATTTGTCATGTAAGCTACAATCGGCCGCATCAGATTCGGTCTCTCAAATTCTAGTCTTCTTCTAATAAGAAAAGCTTGAGCAACAAACGAAAGTTAGTCAAGTAATATTTAACAAATTCAGCAAGCTCGAGCTAAAATCTCGAAAAACATACAATTCACGAATTAGAAGCATTTCCTTATACGGAAGAATAATATAGACATTGTACCTGATTGCGGAAACCCTTTTTAAAGAGGGTTCGGCACCCAAAACAAAAGGTTACATCGACTATCACGAATCCGTTCAGCTACGGGTGAGAATATGGCTGCAGCGCCCCCCAAAACGAAAAGATAGCGTTTGTCGTAAGAGGCGACTAAGGGGTCTCGGCCACTGTAACACCTAAGTGAGCCTAGCGACACATTCAATAACTTAAACTTTCCCACAAGTTCGTGGGTTGACATGACAGGGGGACCACCCGATGTAGGAAAAAGAAGTTCAAACAACATTTAGGACTATGCACATAACAAGTCGTTTAGACAAGAGCATTAGGGAAAGGGACTCTACGAATGTAACTACCCCGCCAGGCACTGCTTATGGCTTACAATGTAGTAATCCTGGGCCGAGCAGTACTGCTCGGGTCAGAGCTAGCCGGTGTGCGGGGGATAGCAAAATAAGGCAACTGCCAAAGCGCAAGCTCAGGGTCGCGAGTTGGAATGTTGGAAGCATGACTGGTCGTAAGTAAGAACTTGAAGAGATGATGGTTAGAAGGCGAGTGGATATCTTGTGTGTCCAAGAGACGAAATGGCAAGAGACGAATGGAAAATCGGGCTCGCTTCTTGCATGCAAAGACAAAAGCTTACAAGATGTTCTAATACAGAGCTGCACAACGTAGGAACGGAATCCTTGCGGCACAGCTACTTGATAGCATCTTTAATATTTCAAAGCAAAGTGACCGGTTGATGTCTCTCAAGCTGGTGGTGCAAGGTGAGGTGTGGAACATCGTTAGTGCATATGCTCCCGAAGTTGGGTTTGAGCAGAGGGAAAAAGATGCATTCTGGATAGATGTTCATGATATCATCGAGGCGATCCTAAAGTAAGAGCTTCTGTTTGTAGGCGGAGACAAAGTCTATGAAGATTGCCAGGTTGGACTGGGGTATGGCACTAGGAGCTCTTATAGTGCAGATAACGTTAACGTTCGCAAGTCATACGGTCTTATCGTGCTTAATACCATGTTCGTCAAGGAAAGCAGGCAGCTGATCACTTACAGCAGCAGTGGGAAGGAGACCCAGATTGACTATCATTTTTTTCACAGTTCCCTAAAACCGTGGGTCAAAGATTGTAAAGTGATTTTAGGTGAGGGGATTACAACACAACACCGCCTGCTGCTGATCGTTATTTTAATGGAACCGTCAAAAAAGAAAATTATGCAAGCAAAGGTATCTGGGGGGAACCAACTGGTACAATTTTGATAAGAAAAAAAGGCGAAGCATTTTTAAACTCGATACAAAACTACCTCTGTAGATTGGTATCATTGACGAAAACGAAGATGCTGAGCACAAGAGCCTACAGCGAACGTGCATAGATAAGGCCAAATCACTCCTAGGGACTTCAAAAAGCCACTGCAAACAGGTCAATGAAACATGGTGGTGGTCAGATGAGGTGAAACTAGTTCTCAGTGAAAAGAAAGCCGCATTCAAGGCATGGAAGAAGTGCTCCTCGAACAACAGACATGAACTGCTTCTCCTGGAATCGGAATATAGACACCTCAAGGGTCTTACTAAGAAGAAGTGCGCCCAGGTTCAAGCAAAGAGAATGGAGAGCCTGTGTCAGGAATTGGAGGAAGTTTCTTCTCCCACTGCTTATACATATCAGGCCACACAGGACCTATGACAAAACACCTTGAATAAAGGAGCTAAAATCTGCAAATTTGCCGCTCATAGATGGAGAATCGCTCAGGAGATTCGTTCGCCAAAGCTCATCAACAATGCTCAGGGACAGATTCTCGTGGATGACGACAAAATTCTTCACAGCTGGCGGCAGTATTGTGAGAGACTTTTGAATAAACAGTTTCTCAGGCAACACTTTCCAATAGAAATTACTCCTTACCGGGAAGAAGTACCAGACATCATAGTCGACAAGGTCGGGAAGGCGGTTAAGTACTCCAAAAAGCGAAAATCGGTTGGGCAATATCACATACACTCAGAGTTCCGGAAGAAAATAGGAGACAGCGGGTCCAGATGGCTCACGACCTTCATTTTCGAATTAATAAGAGGGGATCCAATGCCTATCAGTGGAGGAAAAGTTATCTTCTTCCTTTTTTTAAAGGAAAAGGTGATACACGAAGCTGTGACAATTGCCGTTCTATCAAGCTGATGTCTCACAATGAAGATCGTCGAGCGGGTACTAGATGGTCGACTACGGAAAATAATAATCTGAGGACCAGTGTACAAATTATTAAAATTATCGAGTGCAGATTAACCACTGATGCAATCCAAAGTATAAGGATCATAATAGAAAAGCATCGTGATGCCTTTAAAGATCTGCATATGGTGCTGGCTGATTTTGAAAAAGCTTTCGATAGACTTCGACAAGATTTGATATGGGTGGCGCTAAGAAAACGAGGGTTTCCAGAAGCCTACGTACATATGATCATAGACATGTATGAGGGAGCAAAGACAAGAGTAAGATGACCTCCCTGAGTCACTGATGAGTTCTCAATTAAAGCCGGTGAACACCAGAGAAGCGTCCTAAGTCCTTTGCTTTTCATTAAAGTCCTTGATTATCTGCTGGAAGGAAAGCTGACAGACCCGAAAGTACATCAGTTTTTCTTCGCTGACGATGGGGCCATCATAAGTGAACATCATAGATCACTGCAGCGAGCACTTAATATATGGGTGGATGTTTTAGACGAGAATGAGTACCGTATTAGCCAAAATAAGATAGAGTACCTGCCTTTTCTCTGGATCCAGCCGAGCCGACTCCACATATTAAATTGAATGGAAACGTGCTTCCCAAGTATGAAAAGTTTAAGTACCTGGGGTCTGTGATCAATAGCAAAGCAAACTGTGGTGACAACATCAATCACCGCTTAAGCGTGGGGTGAATAAAGTGGTGAGAAAACTCCGCCAATTTCTGTGACCGAAAAATGCACCCTAAGCTGAAAGGAAGGCTCTACACCGCAGTTATTCGTCCAGCGCTTAAATATGGTTCACAATGTTGGACAGCATATATAAGAAATATGAGAGCAAATTAAAGGCAGCTAAGATAGATATGCTTTGCATGAGGGCCGGAGTAACAAAGCGTGATAGAATAAGAAGTACGAAGATTCGCGGAAGCCTCCATGTAAAAGAACATAATATCTCCAGAGAAATGGAGCCCAACCGGGAGAGATCCTACAAACCCCGTAAAAAAGGCAATGTCAATCAACATTCCAGCGCAATCGCGAATGAGAGAAAGGCCCAAACATTCATGGATCACACGAATGCAACGACAACAGCATTTATTTGGCCCGAGTGACGAAGAGATCCAAAACCGGATGGCCTGCCGGAATATTCTGAGGTTAAGACGGCGTACCCCACAAGCGGACCATTAGGAAAGCAGTAGAGTGGTAGAGTTACGATCCAACAATTCAGATCACGGCCTTGCGCCTAAATGAAAAAGATTTAGAGAATTCGAGAGGCGAATCGTTTCTCTACATCAAAGACTGCACTAAGTACTCGAAAAACGCAGCCACCATGTCCCTTTGACCTGCTTGCAGTCGCATTTTAAAGTCCCTAGGAGTAATTTGGCCTTCTCTATACACGGTCGCTGTAGGTCATCCCACATATCTTGTGCTCATTCAACATCTTTATTCGCGTCAATAATGTTACAGAGGTAGTTTTGTGTCGAGTTTAAAAATGCTTCGCCTTTTTCCTTATCCAAATTGTACCAGCTAATTCTCCCAGATGCCTTTGCTTGCTTAATTTTCTTTTTTGACGGTTCCATAAAAATGACGGTCAGCAGCAGGCTGTGTTGTGTTGTAATCCCCTCACCTAAAATCACTTTACAATCTTTGACCCACGGTTTTAGGGAACTGTGAACCAAATGATAGTCAATCTGGGTCTCTTTCCCACTGCTGCTGTAAGTGATCAGCTGCCTGCTTTCCTTGACGAACATGGTATTAAGCACGATAAGACATATGACTTGCGAACGTTAACGATATATGCACTAGAAGAGTTCCTAGTGCCATACACCAGTCCACCATGGCAATCTTCATAGACTTTATCTTTGCCGACAAATAGAAGCTCTTCCTTTCGGATCGCCTTGATGATATCATGAACATCTATCCAGAACGCATCTTTCTCTCTCTGCTCAAACCCAACTTCGGGAGCATATGCACAAACGATGTTCCACACCTCACCTTGCATCACCAGCTTGAGAAACATCAACCGGTCACCTTACTTTGAAATATTCATGATGCCATCAAGTAGCTCTGCCGCAAGGATCATTCCGATTCCGTTTCTACCTTGTTCAGTTCCGTAGAAGTACAGCTTGTAAGCTTTTGTCTTTACATCCAAGAAACGCGCCCAATTTCCGGTGTTCCGACATTTCATCTCTTGGACACATAATATGTCCACTCGCCTTCTTACCATCATCTCTTCAAGTTCGTACCTACGACCAGTCATGCTTCCAACATTCCAACTCGCGACCCTGAGCTTGCGCTTCGGCAGTTGCATTATTTTGCTATCCCCCGGAAACCGGCTAGCTCTGGACCGAGCATTACTGCTCGTTTCAGGATCACTACCCACCATGTAAGTCATAAGCAGTGCCTGACGGTAGTTACATTCGTAGAGTCCCTTTCGCGAATGCTCTTGTCTAAACGACTTGTTTTGTTCGACACGTGCATAGTCCTAATTATTGTTTGAACTTCCATTTCCGACATCGGTGGTCCCCTTGTCATGTCAACCCACGGACTTGTGGGAAAGTTTAAGTTGTTGAATGTGTCGCTAGGCTCACTTAGGTGTTACAGTGGCCGAGACCCCTTAGTCGCCTCTTACGACAAACGCTATCTTTTCGTTTAAGGGGGGCACTGCAGCCATATTCTAACTCGCAGCTGCACAGGTTCATGCAGTAGCACCAAATCTAAAAGCTTTTTAGCCCGAATTCATATGTCATTTGTATTGGTCACGCCCTAAATATGGGCGTTGGCTAAAAATTAAAATCAATTATTTGTTATTTCAATAAAATCATGAGAAAATACGGTAAAGCGAAAATTAATTCAGAAAAAAACTTTTCTTCTAAAAACGCCCCTTAAAAGTGGGCGGAGCTCAAAACTTTGTATGAAGCAAACTTAGCAAATAGTCCTTATGTGTTTAATATTTGTCGTTTAATTTATTTTCGATATGGTGTGATCTTTCCGAGAAATCGGGTTTTTAAAGACCTAGTACCGATACACAGTTGATACCGTGGGCGGGCCTTTGCCTTGTTAAAGGTTTTGGGCCTTCCTCAATACAAAAATTTGAGTTCGCACGCCTTGTTCAGAAGGCATTTTGTCTTACATTGAAGCCAGTAGAGGTCGTGGCCGTTGGCGGGTAGCAATTTTCATACTTTGTCTGTGCAACAGAATCGGGTTTTTAAAGACCTAGTACCGATACACAGTTGATACCGTGGGCGGGCCTTTGCCTTGTTAAAGGTTTTGGGCCTTCCTCAATACAAAAATTTTAATTCGCACGCCTTGTTCAGAAGGCGTTTTGTCTTACATTGAAGCCAGTAGAGGTCGTAGCCGTTGGCGGGTAACAATTTTCACACTTTGTCTGTGCAACAGAAGAACCAAGCCGAGTACCAAGGCTCAGCTTTCTTACACATACAGACGGACGGACATAGCTTAATCGATCTCGATCATTGTCGGTCTCGATCATATCTCTAAGAAGTATTAGGGGTCTGCGCTGATTATTTCACTGTGTTACAAACTATGCATTAAAATTAATATATCCTGGGTCGGGCATAAAAGTTCATATAAAATTTTACCCTTTGAATCAATGCCACGCCCACTAGGAGAGGTGTAAAGCGATTTGATTTTACTTTTGTATACCTTAGACCTGAGCATGAAAAGTCCAATCTTACAAGCGTCTAGTTTATAGCTATTCAGATTTCCAAATAGTTTTTGTATGGGCACCTACACGATGGAATGGGATGCTTTCACAAAACATCACTGATCTGGATCTGATCGCCGTTATAAAGTCATGTAGACATTAGAGACATTTTTGACAGCTTCTTCCTTTAAGGCTTGCCCTGCGTAAAAAAATAATTTTGAACGAGTTTTCTTGAACATTGAATCAAGAAAGCTGCCGTTCTTGTTATCTAAGATCACTCACCTCGCCAAAAGTCAATAAATTGTCCTTACAGAAGTCAATTCATTTGGATCACAATTCCATAAACACCAGGCTGGGAAATCCCCAACTGATTGTGCAGAGATTTGTAAAAATCGCCACACGCTTATCTGTAATTTAACTCATAAAGCAGTGATTATTACAACAATGCTGCAGCGTATATAATCCAAGAATTTCGTTCATTATCGCCATAAAATAAACCTAAGAAAGGCATTTAGAAATCTAATTGTATGTGCACCCGATTTAGCTCGAGGAGAAACGTGCCTCGGAGCGATAGAGAACTCAAGTTCCCATTGACGACCTGACGGCATTTGGAAAAAACACTCATTGTGTTGAAAGAGTCTTCCAAATAAATTTATTATCATAGTTGAGTGTGGGTTTTAACGCCTTTCACTGCATTCGAAGCAGACTGGCACGCTTCTGAGCGCTGCTTGCAAAATTAATTCCGATCAACTTCACAATGCTGAGAAAAGTGATAAAATCGTGTTTTTCCAAGTCTCACACAGCTCATAAAGCTGAATAATTTATTTTTCTATATCGTTACGGAGATTTTCCTATCAACTACCAAGCGCATGATTGCTTCTAAGAGCTTAGAACCAACAGTCACGGATAACTCCGCAATTACTCTACAGTCTACAGTATGCGAAAAGACTGAATTTTTTTTTGTTTAATTTTAATTTTACGGTTGTCCATAAAAGAAATTCGTCTCTAAGAATCATGACGTTTGCTCCTGCTAAAAAAGGTCAAACTATTCTGGCCTCAATGTGTGATGCTGTTGTTGAAAATTGGAATATATTTCACTACTTAGAAGAGACTACGTCGCATGTGGGTTTTATAAGGAAAAATCTCTGCTTACATCTGTGAAATCTCTATTAATCGCAGATTGATTAAAAATCGTTAAACGTCAATAAGCGCTTGACGCAGGCTGACTGTAGAAGGCTAAACTAAAAAAGCTTAGTTGAAATTTTTCTTTGGAAATAAAGATGTCAGCTGATTTCTTTGTGACTACTGCGATAGGAATAAACAAAACTTGTATCACAAAGGTCTGTCTTATATAATCATTGTTTTTTTACCAAGCCATAAAACTGAGTTTGGGGGTTTCAATTTGCTTACAAAGTCGGAGAACCCGAAAAAATTTAACCAAAATACGACAAATGTCCCAATTTTCGAGGCTGGCCCCATACAAATAAATGAATCAATAGTGCCAAGCGCAAGTACAAAAAGATCAACAAAAAATTACAAGAAAAGATGGCTTCATAGAAAAACGTCCCGCAGGAAGGCAGCATAAGTATAGGCAGGTTATTTCTTCGAAACTCCGATCTGCGAAATAACCCTCAAGCGTCTCTTGAAGAAAGAAAAGCTAGTTGAAACAAAGTGCTTTAGCATTCCTCTATACGAAAAGAGTTTTTAACCTACGTTTCCCTTATGTTTCTTTCCTTTCGAGAAGAGTTTTCAACCTCTATTTTTAAGAGACACATTTCGTCAGTCCGATCTTGGCTTTCAGCTCACTCAAGATGGGGAAAAAACTCTAACCACAATTTTACTAAATTACTATTCAGATCAGAACAAGATTATCCAAGATTAGGAATTAAACGTGCGTGGCTAACGCTAGAAATCATTATTTCGGTTGATTTTTATTCGGGGTTTATCTTGGCTAAACTCACCAGGTTTGATGGCCTAAGCTTGGATGAAAATGTGGAGAATAACCCGAACTTCGTTGCCTGTTTTATGAGTTTCTTTGAAAAATTGACATAGGACTTTTCATCGTATCGCTCCGATGGTCAAAAGATAGGCAAGTGCATTCGAATTAGCTCTTCATCCTTGGAGTCATTAAAAGCACCCAGTCATCCAGGCTGGGGTTCGTGCCGTTAGGGTGTCTTCCCGGCCAAGTCAAGAAACTTCTAGTTTGGAATTAATAGCAAACATCGAATTTGGACGCATTAACAAACAGTAGTTGACGAAGAATGCAATGAGCCTTATTTGGATGTAGTTTCTTCGTTTGAGGGAGACTTAGGCAAAAAGCCTTGTTCTTAAAATATGTGAGCGAGCGTGATACGAAGATCGTATACTTTTCTGCGGCGCGATACGTTGTGGTTTAAAGTATATAGAGATATGGAGATCTTCTGATCAATCAACTGTCAACTAGAAAAATGAACATATTGTGATGAACGCAAGTGCAAGACACTTATCTGGTATCATCGATGTCCGAATCTTTTGGGGGGGCTAACACTGACTTGGATAACTACCTCGTTTCAGCCAAGAAAATGCTGCGAATATCCTGACCAACGCCAGGAAATGGAAATTCTGTGAGGAAGTTTGACGACGTAAGTTTACTATCACTAGAGATCGCCAGATGGAGTCTCGATCGTTCTTCAATAGAATCCCGCAAAGACTTTGACCAAGGGTGGAATCGGCTAAGGTGATCTATGATAAGTGATGTCAAAAAATCACAAAAATTCGCCTGCGTAGACTGGGATCATCACAATTTTCTTGTGACAGCTCCCGATCAATCACCGTCAAAATCAACCGGTCACCAGTTTTCAAACTTTCTGGTAAGTTGGTGTTTTTGCCTACTCTCAGGCTGACTTTCTACATGTACGAATAAAAATCAGTGTTCTTACATCACAAGCCTAAATAAAGCAACGATTCGGAACAATATTTTTGTGATCACCTTACGCAGACGAATTATTTTGTTTGATCACATTGACTGTCACAAAATGTGAAAATCACAGATCACCATAGCCGATTCCACCCCAGGTCCCATGCAGTCATCATCACGCCCAGCAGTCATTGAAAGCCCAGTGGCCAGAACGCCATCCAATATACCGTCCACCTCCGATGAGCTGCGTTTCACATGGCCTCCACAACGAATCTACTGGTTTGAAGATGAATCCCGGCAAGCACATGCGGCTTAACAAGAATCATAACAAGTTTGTTAAAACCTCAGTCCAGAATTGCAAAATACTCTTCCCTACCAAAAAAGGAAACTGCGACACCTCCGAATAGTGGGCGGGATATAAAAATATAACTGTTGAATGCTGTACTAGGTGGTTGCATACATTACGGACTAAAACTCCGCCTTTCTGACTTAAAGCCGCAGTGAGTAAATGCTACAGTGTGTACGCACAAGTTACAGTCCGTAAAACGGACCGTTGGATACCCCATCCTATCCCACATTGTAAAATGCAGATGGCATTGTTATTTTTTGACATTTTTGAAGTAGTGCAAACTTCGAAAAGGGGCGAGGTCCAACCGCCCATAATTACAAACTATCGATTATAACGCAGATATTTCCAAATTACCCTTAAATGTACGTTAAAATGCAATTTTTTGAATATTTTTGAAAAATCGACCCAAAGAAGGGGGCGTGGCTAAAAGCCTTATATGAAGGAAATCTGTAATAAAATCTTGTTTATATAATCTGCTATTTTTTTGTATTCTTTCCTAAATTAAGCTTAAGGCCAGTCGAAATTACGTTTTTCTAAAAAATTTAGGTTTTTCTTCAATTCTGCCCCTAAATGTGGGCGTGGTTTGAAAAATTAACCTTTAAATTGATGCAGAGATTTTTAGACTTGTTCTGCTTCGGATAACAGTGAATATATGTACCAAATTTCAGCTCCCTAGCTTAAAATCTGAGACATAAAATCGTGGGAAATACAAACAGACGGACATGGATGACAGACGGATGGACGGACATACAGACGGACAGGCGGCCGGACGGACGGACCGGTTCGGAACGGAAAAAATTCTGCAACTCATAAGCTTCATTTTGATACCAAAAACGGCCATCATTGTTTGCGCAAACGTCTTAAAACATGAAAACAAATTTTTCAATGATGCAATCCGATGATAGCTATGATTCGACCCTTAATCGATTCTGCTGTCGGTCCCATTCATATCTCTAAAAACTCTTAGGGGTCTCCGGTGATAATGTCACATGCGTAACAAACTATACATCATACTTAATGTACCTTGGGAAAAGTATAAAAAACGGCTCTGCGAACAAAGACTAGAGCTGTTCGCTAGCTCTACAAACTGGCGAGGAGAGAGAAACTCTGTTTTTGCACAAGAACATCCTTGTTAAATCGCAGTCGGTGGGGAGGATTTAACAAAAAACAAGTAAGTAAGTACGCAAGAGTTCATCTGTAACGAACTTCTAGAAACCCGACTCTCTTAACCCTGCAACACCAAATTTAATAGTTGTTTGGCCTGAATGTATACACTTTATGCCAATAATTTGTATTGGCCACGCCCCAAAAAATGGACGTAAGCTGAAAAATATAAAGAAATTATTCCAGTTTCGTAGGAATCGTGAGAAAATTCGTAAAAAGCGAAAATTTATGCATATAAAACAGATGTTTTTCTGAAAAACGCCTCCTAAAAGTGGGTGGAGCTCAACGCTTGGTATGTAAGAAAATTAGTAAATGGCAATATCTTCAATATTTGCCATACATTTTTTTTTCAACTTAGAATCAATTCTCCGATAAATCAGGTTTTTAAAGATTTAACATTTTAAATTCTTTTCGATCAGTCCCCAGTCGATGGCGTTCGCGGTCCAATTTTTGTCTAATTTAGGGCTCCGGGCAACTATTGCCTTGCACCTATATTTGAGGTCCTACGCCTTCTCTAACTTCACCAAAAGGCAACTTAGATGAAATGTAAATTTGAGCTTGCCTGACATCCGTGTCAAATGTGGGCGTGGCTGTAGGCGGATCGTATATCAATTTTCATACTTTGTCTGCACAAAATTGGAATCATATAAAATAAGAAATGCACTCCAAGTTTCAGCATCTTAGCTGGACTTCTCAAATCCGCTAGCGATTATCTGGTCAAGAGCATTTTTTTTTCCGTGGGTAGGAAAAACATTCATAGGCACTACGAGGACCGGCCGTGCGTTCTCACAGTAGTGTAAGATTCTTACTCACTAAAAAATCTCCCATTTTCCGTCAGACTACGACTAAGTTTCCTTAACAAGTAGTTCAAGCTTCTGTAGTAATCGCGTGTGGCAGGCTGTCTTCCAACGATTTTATTCCAACGTCAATTTATGCGGTTTCATCTTATGCTGCTAGATCTAACGGTCTCATTCGTTGTAGTCGGCGCGTAAGGTTTGTCTGATCCAAAGTTCGAATAATTTCATTGTTGCAGTGTCCGCGAAGACGAGTACTAAGTTTGCGAGCAAAGTTTGTTACCTCGTCAGACACGGTTGCGATTCCTAGATCTCGGTGTAGATCGCTATTTCTTATGTATCATGGAGCATTAACGATTGCTCTGAGTGTCTTATTTTGAAAAGTTTCTAAAATAGATATATTGCTTGGTTTAGTACAACCCCAGAGTTGTATACCGTACGTCCAAGATGGTTTTAGCACTTGATTATACAAAAGCAGTTTGTTATATACGCTTAGTTTCGAAAATCTTCCGACAAGCCAATTCATTTCTCTTAACTTGATTTCGAGCTCGTCGCGTTTCTTTTTAACGTGCGGCTTCCATTTAAGTTTTGCGTCTAGAGTCATTCCTAGATATTTCGCTTCATTTGAGTACGGGATTTGTACCGAGTTAATGAATAAAGGTTTGTTGTTTATCTTTTTATAAGTAAAGTTAACATGCGTTGACTTAGTCTCGTTAAGGACGACTCGCCAGCTCTTCGTCCAGTCGCATATTTTGTCTAAAGCGCGCTAGAGTTTCCCTGTTGATAACTCAACTGTCGTATCAATAGCGAGAATAGCAGTGTCGTCAGCGAACGTAGCTAAAATTGTTCCCTCATCGTGGGGAATGTCTCTTGTATAAAGCAAAAATAATATTGGGCCGAGAACGCTTCCTTGCGGGACACCGGCATTTATCTCTTTGAATTCCGAGTACTCATTTTCGTACCTTACGCGAAAGATTCTGTCTTTAAGGTAAGACTCTAAGATTCTATAGAGTTTTTCTGGTAAGCAAAGCCTTAATTTGTACTTCAGGCCTTCGTGCCACACCTTGTCGAAGGCTTGCGAAACGTCGAGAAAAGCGCTAGTACATATCTTTTTCGCTTCCAGAGCTTTTTCAATTTCGTTTGTTATTCGATAGACCTGGTCGATTGTTGAATGCTTTTTCCTAAATCCGAATTGGTGATCCGGAATCAATCGTCTTTCTTCAATGATTGGTTGCAACCTTTTAAGCAACAGTTTCTCAAATACCTTAGATATTATCGGCAGTAGCGAAATAGGTCTGTATGACTTTTTGTCGTTTGGACATTTTCCTGGTTTCGGAACCATTATGACCTCGGCCACTTTCCATTGCCTTGGAACGTATAAAACTCTCATGGAAGCGTTAATGATATAGAGTAGCTTTACCAAAGCTTTTTTCGGTAGCTCCTTTAGAATTTCGCTAGTAATTAAGTCGTAGCCGGGGGCTTTGTTGTTTTTCAGATTGTTTATCGTTTGACGAAGTTCAGCCAATGACACGGTTTTTATTCTATAATTATCTTGTACCGCATAAGGATTGAGCTCCTCGACCAACGGTTCCCCGTCAAACGGTTTGAATGTTTCTTCTAGGTAATCTGCAAATAAATCCGGTTTTTCTTTGTCTTCTCTTGCGCATTCGCCGTTGGCTTTTCTTAATGGCACAGAGTGTGCTATAGGCTTCTTAACGGACTTGACTGCTTTCCAAAGACTGTAGTTCGAACCTTTATCGGCAGTCAAACTTTCGAGGTAAGCAGTAGTCTCACGACTTTTAAAATCTTGAAGTTCGTGCTTCAGTTTGCTAGAAAGGTGGTTCAAGATGGTCTTATACGGGGGTGCTCGCGAACGTTGCCATCTCTTGCGCGCTTTCCTCTTTTCGCATATAAGCTTTTCTATTTCTCGCGGATATATTGTTCCGCTGTTCGATAATTCGGGCCTCCGAAAAGAAGTGTTATTACACGCAGCGCTCTGAATAACTCTCACGAGTTTATCTAATTCGTACATTTAAAGCTATGTTTTCTTTGCAGTATTTTCTAAAGCCGGTGTTGTTGTTAGTTAATCTAGGCGCTCTATTCTTTTTCGCTAGGCTTCCGCCGATTTTCAAAAGAACTGCCGAGTGATCTGTATAGAGATCAAAGCATTCTTCTACGTTCGTAAGGTAACGAGGTACCACCTTGGCGATAAAGAAGTCGACGAGATCAGGTATTTTATTTCTGTCGGTTGGCCAATATGTTGGCTTTCCCGTCGATAAGAAGATCACGCCGCGTTTTGTACTTGCTTTAAAGAGGGCTCTGCCCCTTGTTGAATTGCACCGTGAGCCCCAAAAAGTATTTTTAGCGTTAAAGTCCCCGCCGATGATAAAGTTTGACCCAAGTGAATCAAAGAGCAGAGCAAGATCTTCATCAGGCAGCCGATACTGCGGAGGAAAATAGCTCGTCGCGATGTTGTAATTTATGTGACTTAATTTTACTGAGACTGAGGTTATTTGCATAGAGTCAAGTTCTATTTCTTCGTTTTTGGAGTGCTTAATGCAGTCTTTAATGTAGAGAGAGGATCCTCCTCTCGAATTTTTTGAAGGATGATGCGCGTGATAGTCAATGTAACCTTTCATTTTGCGTGCTGAACCCTTTTTACGACTTAGGGGTTTTTGGCTTATCTACTTTAGGAGGTTTTAGGCTTGGGCCCTTATTTTCACTACTTTTCTTCGGAGCTTCATGTCGTTTTTGCAGCTCAATGGCAATTTCGCAACCTCGGTAGCTCGCTGGGTGACTTCCCCAGCAATTGGCGCAAACCGCGGGGGCCTGACTGCTGACATTGCAATCCGTCGAGAGATGTTCGCCGGCGCATTTTACGCATCGCGGCTTTTTTTGGCAGTACGCTTGCGTGTGTCGGAAACCTTTGCATCGCTTACATTGGGGAACTAGCCTGTTGCCCTTCCGCTTGGGCTCGATTTTTACCTTGATGTTAAGGATTGATTTCATTTTGTAGATTTCGTTAATATTTTCAGTTCTATCAAAAGAAAGCATAAAAATTTGCAGACCGCGTCGGACAACAGCGGAATCTTTGCCTTCGTCCGTAGGCTGCTTCTCTTTCTTTATTATGTTCACGGCGTCAAGAATTTTAAAGCCTTGGGCTTGAACGTCTTGTATTATTTCGTCCTTGGTACAGGATGGGTGTAGTCCCCTCGCGATAACCCGCAGCGGCTTTTCGAGGTGATTTTCATAAGTAAACCATTGGATTTTCTCTAAACTTAACTTTTGGGACAGTGACCGATAGGCATCAGAGTCATCGACGTTAACTTTCCATACGTTGTTTCGAAGATGGATTTTAGTCGCCTCTTACGACAGGCATGCCTTACCTCGGGTATATTCTAACCCCTACCCGAAGGGTCAGGTGGTCAAGAGCATGCACCAGCTCATCTGCAAGATATGATCGGAGGAAAGCATGTCCGATGATCCTTACCAATGAAGGCCCTCTGAATTTCTCCAACCGCAGAGGCATCAGTCTTCTTTACATTGCAAATAAAATCTTTTCAACAGAGCTGCGTGCACGTCTAAGGCCACTCGTCAATCGTCTCAAAGGTCGATCTCGGTGTGGCCTTAGATTCAGAGTGCTGCAGATTTTGAAAAAAACCCAAGAGTTTCTAATCGATTCCCCCTACCTTTTCAAAGTCATCAAGAAGAGACACGCAACACCAACGTCTTGGACAAATTATCAGCGTAGGCAGGTATAACTTTGCCTGCACTGAGATTAAACGGAGGTTAAATCTTGCCAATATCTGCCTCTCTAGGCTAAGAAGGCGATTGAGTAGCAAACTTCCCTCTTGAGCAACTATATCTATATAATTTTAAGACCCTCATTTCCCCAGCCTTGTTAAGCGATATAGGAATATGGACATCAACGCCGCGACCCGAAAAGTCCTACAAGGGACGACGGTGCAGTAGAAGACCAACAGGTTCCGGTGGCGCACACAAGTTAAACAAAACTTCAGTCAACTTATAGCGTGCAAAACTGGAAACGACTCGCTATGTTTTATCTCCATTCGTCCGCCCGTAAATTTTTGATGGTGGTTCGTAAAAAGCTTAAGTTTGGTTTGCTTACGAGGACATTTTTTTACCCTACGCACGGTACATTAGGTAAGGTTATTGGGTTGACGGCGAGATGACTCGCGCCTTACCTTACTTATAGGTCTGTGAAGACCTATTGTTATGCCCGGGGAAAACCTTGTTGTCCTTTGGATGAACCGCTCGCCATGTCGAGTTGCTTGAGCCACCTTGATAGTTTAGAATACCTAGAAAACGAGATTATTGGTGCGTTTGAAAGTTCCAGCGTTATGAATGTTACATAGAGACGCACAGACGACAGCATAGACGCACAGCCCTTCACGAAAATTTTAAGCAGACTTGATTTTAAAAACCTTAAATTATGCCTTACAGGATACCACCGTAAGGCACCAGAGGTTAAGATATAACCTCTCTAATTCCATCGCACGTAGAACAGAACCTGAGTCTTTCAGTGGAACTCTTAAAAATCATGCATAGATACTAACACAATGATCTGACATCCAGCAAAAGCCTTGTCGTACGCATTTAGTCCTGAATGTGGGGAACAGCAGCGCTACAGCAATAGTCTTTAAATTTAGGCCACCTGGTTCGAGCCAAGATAGACCGAGCCTCCGGTTTAAGGCCCAAATCGCGTAGATTAGGCAATCTTATTTGACCACATTGATGAGGCGTGGCTTTTACTGCAAGAATATTCGGGTCCGAATATACAGGGTTCGATTTGAACAGCTGTACTTTGTGTATAAAATCGATAACATAAGCAAAAGTTTCTCAAACAAGTTTGTGCTACTTCAAATTTTGGTGTTACTTTCAATAATTTCCCTTTACACTTTCGAAGTATTTTGATTCTGAGCAAAAAAAAAGCTCCAACGATTATAAAAAGTCCAACGAGAATAAGATGAGTTGATGAGATGAACCTTTCCTATTCTGTAACTTCCGAGCGAGTCCAGAACTAAGGTAACTCCTCCCTCCCTTCTTTGACCAATTACTCAATAACTATTTCGAACCTGCCCTGTTTCCGCCTAGAACTAATTCTAGAAACTGATGCCCGCTGCAAGCAAAAGTCAACCTACAGATTAGCTAATGTACAAACATTTATCTTTTCACAAAGCTATAGGCCAAAACTCCATGAATGTATGCGCAATTCAGAAAGCATCCATGCAGCATTTTATCAACTCTACCATCACGCGGTCCAACATTTTAATCCTTCTCTCATAAACACTTTGATCCTAAATTAAATCCAATCGATGTTTACCAAAATTTCGCTGTCAAAATGCATAAAAGAGCAGCAAAAAAATACCAGCACAAACAAAGTCCCTCCCCCATTTGACATTTAATTTAAAATCCTTTTGGCTATGGCAAATGAAATCTAGTTTCGCTTTTAATCAGCCCAATTGAACCCGCCAATTCATCATGTATCGCTTATTCAAAAATTAAACAAGGACACTTTTCGAATTGCCTGGCAAACACACACACAAATACAGACCATGAGCTGACCCCGATTCGGTACCATGCTGGTTAGCCATACCTAGATTTGCATTTCGTCCTTTTGCGCAGCCTTTTAGCTCGCACAAAAAAAAAAAAAAAATAAACCCACTTTGGTTGAATTTTTTAGCCTGATCTTGGCCCAGATAACCAAATCACCTCCACACAAATGCAATGAATACGAAATTTTCTGTGCAATTCATGCAAAAATTTATAGAGGTCAGGCAGCCGCACATAGCCCAGTGTACTGTATCGGCCTGTCCATCTGTCTTTGCTTCCTCCTTGGTCTGATTAATTTTTACCTTGGAAATGCCATTCATGAATGAGGTGTTTTGCTGCTTGTTCTCTTGGCGTACCTGTATAGTAAATCCGCCTCCAGGGCTCTTAGGTCAGGTGATTTGGATTCCCCCAATCGTGCAATCACAAATCCCCAGTCGATAAGGGAACACACCGATTAAGATATCAACAGTAGCTGGGTATAGGTGTACTTGTAGGTATATAACTGTGACACTTAGGAGCGTGCCTCCTAAGCAATTACTTTTACAGCTCATAGATAAGCGACGCGCGGGCGGTTTCGGGGCGGGTGGCTTGGTACGATGGCAAGTCTATAATTAAACGAACAACTTCAAGATAAAGACTTTTGCTGGGGACAACACGGTCCGAAATTCCCACCGCTGCTGAGAGGTGCAATCAAACGGGACAGAGTAAATTATTTTTTGAAAATTCTGATTTCCGGAGCACATTTAATTAATTACGGTTTTACGGTCAAGAGGGTGGGGCGAGGGAATTAGGTGCGCTCCATGAACGTCCGTTCAACTGTGTGCGTTGTATCTCACAGCACATCGACTGCGAAGGTGAGCTTAATCCCAGAATAAATTTGGCGAACTAATAAATTCGCAAATGGGCGAGCAATGATACTGTTTCCCCTGGTCTGTTCACCGCAGAATGATGATGAATGCTCTCGATATCCGAGTTCGCTCGCATCCTTGCACCATCTCGGTGGGGTTTTTTCGTTTCGGTTTTGAAAACGGGCGGATGCCGGTATACGAGGGTTCAGGTGGCACGTAATAAGCGGTTGAGGTTATGTGTACGATTGATAGTGCTTGGGGGGTGGCGTTGTGCTGGCGATTTTGAAATTCGGGGTAGGAAGCACACTCATGTGGGTCTCTTAATAATTCAGGGGTTTTTGTTCTTTTACTGTTGTGAGATGATAATGTTGCTTGGTCAGAGGGAATTAGGTTTTGTGGATTCTCTGTAGGATTCGTTCGACAAAGTATGGTCAAATGAAAAAGCGAAACGTTGAGGATACGTACTTGAGTCGTTTGCTGTGTTGTGAATTTACCACGAATGAAGCGGTGCAGCAAAAAGAAAAAGTTTTTGTAGCTGTCATATACCTTATTTCATGTTAGGTTAGGAACATTAGCTACAAAGTACTTTGGACATTTAAGTAAGCATTAACCAAGTTTAAAATTTTGCACTCAAAATCCGGAATGAAAAGTTCAACACCCAAAATTTCGCTGATATATACGTCAGGTCTTTACGGAATGACTGTTTGTTGTTTAGTGGAAAGGGGCTTTAAGGCTAAACACTTCGAATGTTCTAATTTGAGCCTCACACAATGGCCAAAAATATTTTTTTTTGTCTTAGCTTATAAAAAACCCTTTTTTTAAACAGATCAGTGTTTTCTATTGACGATTTTTTATCAAAAATATGGTTCTAGGCGAACAAAGCAAATCAAGTTTCCACTTGGACAATTTGTCCGAGCTTACCGTTTTCTTCTGGAACGCTACGATTATCGTGATCATATTTTTGGAAGCTAACTCCAAGGCCCGGAACATTAACCGTCCGAATCCGACGGCACGACCCCCAACCTGGAGGACCAGATCCTTTTTATAACTCCAAGGACGGAGAGCAAGATAGCCCACTCCTCATAGGTCTGAGCTCCGAATACATCGTAGTAGCCCCACATATAAGGTGCTCACTAAGCAGTTCGCCATGACCAGAACTGTGAACGCCACCGTTGATTCCATCTGGGGAATTCCTCCGATGCCGTCCGGATGTCAGGAGAAGTGCCTTAGTGGGAACACTCCTCACAACCTCTCTCAGTTGTGGTACTAGGCACCCGATGTTCCCCACGGGGAGGTGAGAGTAGGAGTTTATAGACAGAGGTTGAGGTTAAAACCTGCGGATGCTTGTATCCTCTTGAGTTCACATGTCTATCCTTTGGCCACACTGTCTGAGACGGCTAACTGCAGACAGAGCTAGTTGGAGAAGTATGTTGGCTAAAGCCCAGATGCACCCCGGACTTTGGCGGAAGGCAAAGTGGAAAAATCTACGACGACATATATAAATTTGAATTATTTATGACCATATAAATGTCATTTGCGGAGAGGTTAAAAAGAATGGTGCCCCGACGATTTTATTAGACGGTTTCGAAGAAAATTTTTATTGAATCCGACAGAAGGAGGCTCTGAAGGCTATTCACCTGTCGATTCCAATTTACCATTTAATAAAATGGTGAAGCATTTTGAATGAAAAGGCAATAATTTAATTAATTAAGCCTGACAAAAGTCATGGAAAAGAGGATTTTTGACAATCCGCATTTTTCAAAAAATTCCCTGAGTCTCAACAGATATGTAGAGCAGATAATTTTGCTTTTGATTTGCTTTCTACTTTTGTATGCAGATATTATTTTAGAAATATAGGACTATAAGTAGACTCAGTTGAGAAGACTCACATCATAAACAGATGATTCACTTAGTTTTAGCAATGCTTCCTTATTGCCAAACGGTACTGGACTACAGGCTTAGCCCTCAATATTTAGCTGCATTTAGAAGATTCGCTAAGAAATAGAAGCTGCATGAAGTTATATGATCCTTCAGAACCTGCAAATTCTATTCATATTCATAGAATAATAACCAAGCTGCTTAAGACTAGTGGTAGGGTTACAACCTGCTTAGGCGAATCGTTGGATACCCCATCCCAATTGACCACTTTCAAGCTCCGAATTGTGTCATAAATCTTGGTTGTTAAATTTCAGTTTCTATTAACTTCAATTGTATTTAGAATTTCTCAGTTAAAGAATCTTTTCCCTTAAAAAGGGGCGTGGCATCCACCCCTTATCAATAACATCGTTTTTTTGTTTATATTTTTAACAGAAGTGGTATACAAGTGTTGATTGCATTTTCATATTAAGGATTTGGTTTATACTTAAAAACGACCCCAAAAGTGGGCGTGGCAAAAATTTATTCATTTCAGTTGATAGCCTTCACACATATCTGAACGTTTTATAGCGCAAGTTTTTTGGATTCAAAGAAAATATATCGAATAAAAACCGTGCATTGAAGTGCAAATGAAATATGACCACGCCCAAAAGGGGGCGGTTTTTGCCTTTTTTGAAATGATAATCACAATAAACTTCAGCTAGGATAACGCGTACCAAATTTCAGCTTCCTATGACAACTTTGACTTATCATGCTTAAAAGTAATGGGCGTGTCAGTGGGCGGCGTTTAAAAATGTTTACACTTGTACTGCTTCGGGACCTGGAAAGAGCAGGTATTAATTTTCAAGTTCCTAGCTCAAAATTTAAGGCCTAAAAACTACCGACACACGGACGGACAGGCATGGCTCATTGGACTTACAATTCGGTCTCGATCATATGCCCTTATGGTCTTGGGGGTCTACGGTGATTTGATTACTTTTCTATATTACAAACTATGAATCAAACTTAATATACCCTCTATCCTATGGGATGGGGTATAATCAATAAGACGATGGGTGGATGTATACTGACCCCTATGCAACTCCATCTGCATATAAAGATTGCTCCCTCAAAGTTCACTATCTTTGAACAACGTTATATTCTGTTGCTTTTTAGGTCAGATCCGCTATAAATACATTTTAATGATTCCACAAGTCTAAATCTCGTTCAAAAGGCCGAATCACTCTGGATGCAATATACCGAATCAGCGTCGTTGCGTTCGTTGGTTTTAGAGTGGACTTTTTGGCTGGTACCACTGAAAGCATGTGGTGATCTGATTACCCAGAAAGTTAGTCTCTAGGAGAAGACTGCAAGTTCCGGCTTGGTCTCACTGTAGGCATCAGGTTTGAGAATTGAAGCAAGTTTACGTGGTCTGTTCCTATGAAGGACTTTCACAAGCGGCTGTGTTATATTAAGGTTACACGTAGCTCTTTTACTTCAATCCTCTATGTACCATTTCTTTTCAACTACAGAGAGTAACAACCAATATTCTGCATAAGTATATATAATATAATATTTATATTTATATTTATATTTATATTTATATTTATATTTATATTTATATTTATATTTATATTTATATTTATATTTATATTTATATTTATATTTATATTTATATTTATATTTATATTTATATTTATATTTATATTTATATTTATATTTATATTTATATTTATATTTATATTTATATTTATATTTATATTTATATTTATATTTATATTTATATTTATATTTATATTTATATTTATATTTATATTTATATTTATATTTATATTTATATTTATATTTATATTTATATTTATATTTATATTTATATTTATATTTATATTTATATTTATATTTATATTTATATTTATATTTATATTTATATTTATATTTATATTTATATTTATATTTATATTTATATTTATATTTATATTTATATTTATATTTATATTTATATTTATATTTATATTTATATTTATATTTATATTTATATTTATATTTATATTTATATTTATATTTATATTTATATTTATATTTATATTTATATTTATATTTATATTTATATTTATATTTATATTTATATTTATATTTATATTTATATTTATATTTATATTTATATTTATATTTATATTTATATTTATATTTATATTTATATTTATATTTATATTTATATTTATATTTATATTTATATTTATATTTATATTTATATTTATATTTATATTTATATTTATATTTATATTTATATTTATATTTATATTTATATTTATATTTATATTTATATTTATATTTATATTTATATTTATATTTATATTTATATTTATATTTATATTTATATTTATATTTATATTTATATTTATATTTATATTTATATTTATATTTATATTTATATTTATATTTATATTTATATTTATATTTATATTTATATTTATATTTATATTTATATTTATATTTATATTTATATTTATATTTATATTTATATTTATATTTATATTTATATTTATATTTATATTTATATTTATATTTATATTTATATTTATATTTATATTTATATTTATATTTATATTTATATTTATATTTATATTTATATTTATATTTATATTTATATTTATATTTATATTTATATTTATATTTATATTTATATTTATATTTATATTTATATTTATATTTATATTTATATTTATATTTATATTTATATTTATATTTATATTTATATTTATATTTATATTTATATTTATATTTATATTTATATTTATATTTATATTTATATTTATATTTATATTTATATTTATATTTATATTTATATTTATATTTATATTTATATTTATATTTATATTTATATTTATATTTATATTTATATTTATATTTATATTTATATTTATATTTATATTTATATTTATATTTATATTTATATTTATATTTATATTTATATTTATATTTATATTTATATTTATATTTATATTTATATTTATATTTATATTTATATTTATATTTATATTTATATTTATATTTATATTTATATTTATATTTATATTTATATTTATATTTATATTTATACTCCACAAAGTAGCCCCATCGTCCGCTCATTGATAAGACATAAAATTTTATATTTATGTAAATCGCGGTTGGCGTATTTTAAACCTTAATCAAAACTTATTTTGTCAAACTGTATTTTTCCGATCGGGCTACTAACCCATGGAGGGTCTTAGCCTGGTCAACAGTAGCTTTCCATCCTCTGCGATCCTGGGCATGTTGCTTCCATTTATCGAGATCAAGCGCTCTGGCATCCGTGATGGCTTGAAGCTTTAAACGGAGGTCCGGTCTTCCCGAACTTGGCGCTTGGACTCGAATACTCTCATGACTGAAGCGTTGGACCACGCTTACGTGGTGGGCGGATATTTCTTTGTTTCTTGATAAATGATGAAATATAGGTACATATCCTCATTTACTTCCACACCAACCAACTTCGCTCGTTCCTCTAGGCCGGCGAATACCGTAAAACCAGTCTGGAGCGGCGATGATGTCAATATCGTCCGCGTACCCCAGTATATTTGAGCGATCCGTTCTAGATGCCTCCGTGAACATTTGCTCTGCCTACTATCATGTCCAGAACTAGATTCAAAAACGCGGATGACAATTCATTTTTCCTTACCGAAAACAGGAATGGAATCGGCTAAAGTGATCTGTGCCTGTATATACGCTCAGAAAGTCAGCCTTAGTGTAGAAAAAAAAAACCCCAACTAACGAGAAAGTTTGAAAACTGGGGACCAGCTGATTTTGACGGTGAATGATCGGGAGCTGTCACAAGAAAATTGTGATGATCACAGTTTACGCAGATGAATTTTTGTGATTTGTGACATCACTTATCAGAGTCACTTTAGCCGATTCCACCCCAGGTGCATGATTCGAGCTCACTTTGGAATAGTTCCGAGGAGCTGTTGCATGTGTACGGCATTGTATGATCAGATTTTCCGGGATCTCGAATTCGGCCATAGCCAAGTAGAGCTCCTGAGGAATAATGCTTTTATATGTGGTTACAAACTTGCTTAAAAGATGGTGTGTCTCGAAATCATATATTCATTCGTTTTTGTTAAGTATTTAGAGGCAGATAAGCCATTAGGGTAACTGTGCTACGTATTTTTACGTAATTAGCTACTATAAGTGGTGGGACTTCCTCTTGTTCGACTGAGCTTTCATTCCATTCTGGTTTAGTTTTTTCTCTCCATTTTTCTGGAGATAGGTTTTTTTACATGGAGGCTACCTCGAATCTTCGTACTAGAAAACTAGAAAGGCAATCATGAGCCGGTTGAAAATCAAATACTTTTGCTTTATCATATACCTTATCATATGCAATATACCTCCTGAATTTCCTATGCACCCCTATGTACCTCCTGAATATCCTATGCAATGCACCTCCTGAGTTATATCTGCTGTATACCTCAGGATGGCAGACTCAAGCATTTGGAATATATCTGGACTGTTATGTAGAATGTTCCTACGTTCCAGGTACAAACTCTTAAAACGTGATCTTAAAATGCTTCGAGTTTTGTGCCTTTTGACTATTAGTCCATATGATAGTCTCTTTTTGCGGGTAGTTACCTCAACGAGACGACCCCGAACTGAAAGCATCAGGTTCTTTTTTTGTAATATGCTCCAAATCAAGAGGTTGTGACCCACTCAGGGGCACATCCACCACCAATACTATTCCAGAAGTCTGACAGATTCTAGAAATCCTTAATGACCTCATCCCAATGAAAAATCCCATGTGAAAAGTACCATGGCTTTCTCAAGAGGCCCTCAAAACTTACCTCTGAGACTCACATTAACCAGGCATTTTGGACAGTTAAAGTGTTGCTTTTCTCTTCTTGCTCAACACTCACACTTATGAGTTCAGTAAGCAAAGCCAGTCTTCTTCGGTGGACTGGCGTAAGAAACATCATCCTTGGTTTCGCATCCAAGAGGTATATATTCGACCAAGTTTTGAGTAAGTTGTTCCCGAAAAGGGCTGTAATCAGGGCCCGAGAAATTACATAATTGTTGTTTAATCGCGTTCTAGGGTCTTTCCTAGTGCAGCTTTATGACGCACTGATCAAGATCACAATTTCTCTATCGAACTCTACTACTTCTGAATTAAGTTTTTCACATTTTAAACCTAAAGCTCTCATTTTTGTTGTCACTTGCAACGCATAGTGTCATTTACTATCAAAAGAACATCTTAATTAATTAAAAAGCTAACCGAACGTATCGTTGCTTATATTGGGGAGCGACGACTTAATTATTTCAAACCATTTTTAAGTTGCTGTTGAAAATTTCCAATGATTGAAGCACTAAAATATATTTTTGAGTAAACTTAAAAATAAAAAAAAGCAAGACCTGAGAACTGATTTTAATTTGCGATGCAACAAACAAAACAAAGTTCATATTTACATAATACCCAATTGTTTTCTCAAAAAAAAAAAAATGTTCAAATTTTTAATTAAGTTCGTTAAGCTGTTCAACCCTTAGCCAAACCAAAAAATCTATTTACATCTAGTTCATTTGCAATGTAAAAATTATTATTGTTTAATCTATTTTGTTTCGCGTTTTGTCACGCCCAACATCACACCCACTAAATAGAAACACAAAAAACGTCACCTTGTTTTTAAAAATAGACAACATTCGAATTTATTTGTTTTATTTAATCGTATTCATCAGATGAGTGACGAAATATTTTGTCGTTCGCACTCCGGATATTTTTTTTTTGCGACGCGTTATAATAAATTTCAGATTATTGGCAAAAAAAAAAAAACAAAATTAAACAAAACAAACATTCAAACGTGAAATAAATAAAATATCGACTTGATTGGGTTCTTTTGGGCAAATCGAAAAAAATTTATGCCGTGCTTTTTTTTTTTTTAATTTATATAATAAACAACAGACTCGTTCGGGGGTTTCAAAATGACAAATATTAAGGCCCAGGTTAATTTATTTCTTTGAATCACGTGAATCTCATGATCTGTTCTGAGTCCGTTAAATTTTTTTTAACTTAATACAAAAAATCAAGTTCGTTCTATTAAAAACCAGTTCCCGTTTGTTGTTTGATGAGTTATCTTACGTGGACCGAAGGAAATAAAGATCGTAGTGCCGACTCGTTTATATGGTAATGAAGTACTAAGCAATACAAATCCAGTTCAAGTGTAGTTTTCTTAGCAAGCATTGAAACGGTTTTCTAATTACATGTTTAAAGTGGTTTTTAAATTAATATGTAGCAATGGAAAAACGAAATCAATAAATTTATCTGCAATTATTTAAGCAGATAAATTTTTTCTTTTATAATTTTTGATGCTGCATGCAGATGTTTTTGGTTAACATAACTTATGTTAACGTAGCTTAACGTTAACATAACTTAACGTAGCCTGCAAGGCAGGGTAATAAATTCAGGACCAAGCAAATGTATATCCAAAAGATTATTATTGTAATAAAGTTGTGGTATTAACATCGTAGAAAAATATGGCACCACAACTGACTGTGACGCATTACTTTGAACGAAAGCGTTTCACCTTAATCGAGCGGTGATCTGGCCTTATTAGACTAGAACTAGTAACTCAGACTCAAACTAATTATCTTTTAATTGACGAGCATCGAGCATCCCATAGGATGGGAGGTACATTGAGTTCTTCACATAGTTTGTAACACGGTGAAATAATACTGGCCGACCCCCAAGGCTTAAGGGCATATGATCGAGACCGGACTCTGAATCAAATATGTCAATCCGTCCCTCCTTCCCTAGGTCACTTGTTTTTAGGCCTTAAATTTTGACCTAAGAAGCTAAAATTTCGTACGTATGCTGCATGTCATAAGAAGCAGTATTATTGCTACAATTTTTGAAATCTGCCCACAGTCACGCCCACAATCGGTATAAATATGCAACTACCTCTTCAATACAGTAAAACGTCTTAAAGTGCTGAAATTTTACATTTAGCATCTCCTTATGAAGACATAAAAAAGAAAAAAATAAATCGGTAAGTCTATATTACTTTGTCACTTAGTTCTACTTTTTGTACATAAAGGACTTGTGTAGGACCACACCCACATTTGGAGGCAGAATTGAAGAAGAACCTCAAATTTTCAAAAAAATAACGTAATTAGACTGTCCATAAGCCTAAAAAAAATTAACAGGAAAAGTAAATGAACTAGAAATGAAAAGAAGTCTGGAACTTCATTCTTTCATACAAAGTTTTTTAGCCACGCCTCGCAAAAATATTAAATTTTAACCAAACAAGTGGAAAAGTGCAAGAGTGCGTATGTAAGAACTTCAGTCCGTCTGTGAATGATTGCATTGATTCCAAAAAAGGAAACTGCCACGCCTCCAAAAAGTGGGCGGGATATAAAAATATCACTGTTGAGTGCTTTATACTAGGTGGTTGCATACATTTCGGCCTAAAACAACGCCTTTTTAAGTCAAGAAATGTTAACACCTAAAACTTTTGTCATAAAATTTTAAGTCATTTTAAGCTAAAATCCCTAAAAAAGTTAGCGTGGTCATTGAAAAGGTCAAACTTTTTCCGCCACCTCAAAGACAATTACGAGGCAATGTTACATACTAAGAATGAGTGCGCTAGCACCATTCTAACATAGCTAAAATTCGGAAAACGTGTTTCTTCAAATAAGAGATGGTCGCACATACGTCGGTTCCGTTCATATCTCTAAAAGGTCTTAGGCGTCTAAGGTGATTATTTCACTGCGTTACAAACTATATAACAAACTTAATATACCCTGGATGAGGTACAAAAAAAGAAAATTCAATCAAACCAAGATAAAAATCGATCAGTGTTATCAGTGTCTAACAAAGCTGCTGAGTTAACAAAACCCCTCACATCCCCAGAACACTCACCCAATAACACCTTCATCGTTCGTCTGCGCGGTCAAGTCTAGGTCCAACATGAGTGGATAGCGATCAGTGGTGTGTTTTTGTCTTTATCATTGGATTAGCGGAGCACATTTTTGTTAGGGCATAATCACTGGCGAAAATGTGTTTTGCAAAGTTCAATGAATTTCTTCGCTCTCCACTGGTCTGTTTAGAATCGCTCAATTTGTGTCTTTCTCTTTACTGTTTGAGGCTAAATGACGTCTTAAAGGTTTCGTCAGCTGTGCTGGCACTAACAGATGGCTGTTTGACATTCAGCGCGTGAGCGTCAAACCAGAGCAGCAGAGACAACACGAGACCAGAGAAATCGTCTGTTAATGCACATGTACAATGAGAGCGAGAAACCCCGACGACTGTTTTGACTGCACAGTGACAAAACATAACATTATTTCTAAAATTTGTGGACTTTATTGCACATAAATGGTTTATATTTCAGAAAAAGTGTTAGCTTCGAGGAGGAAAAATGTCTATTAAACAGCGTGTCATAACTCGGAATAATCGTCAACCTCAGTGAGGGTTTTTCAATTTTTTGAAATGCCTGGGCGAGCGAGACAGCGATCACGTCAGTATTGTAACCACCCCATACGTTGGCGTCGATTGATATTCATTTGACAGCTCGCCCGAGACACTCGCTCGTTCTCTCGCTCTTTATGCCAAGAGATAAGGTGTGCCTCAGGTAGGTGAGAATTCAGACGACTGTGATCACACTGATCTAAGTCTGGATCTACCTAATTATCAGTTAGTGCCTCTTTTCCGGCCCCACCGTAGACTTGCTATCTACTTTCGCAGTGATGTATCCTTCCAAGTTTCACCAGATATCAACACCAGTTCTGACCAGGATTTTAATTACAAGTGGATTAAATTCACCTTGCGTAGTCACTTAATGCATCACTGCTTCGTTTATCGGAGCCCTAGTCTTAACAATGATTCAAGTTCGATGAACTGTGCTACTGCATCGACAGAACTGTTTTCCGTTACCCTCGTACGAAAATCGTCGTTACTGGCGATTTTAACGTACACAATTCCCAATCTGTATTGGGAAATGTGTACGGGAAATTAATGGGAATTCCCAATGTGTACAATTCTCAATCTAACATGTTAGCGCAGCTTGTGAATGAGTCTACACGTGTCCCTGACATCCACGCAGTCATGCCGCCAACACTCTTGACTTGCTTCTTACCTAACAACCCGACAAATATTCAATAAACATTCTATCGCCTCTAGGCTCGTCGGACCACTGTGTCATATCGACTTCTTTCCCGTATATCAACCACACAATTAACCAGTGAGTAAGTGCTACACTGTGTGCGCAGAAGTTACAGTCCGTAAAACAGACCGTTGAATACCACATCCTATCCCACATTGTAAAATGCTGATGGCATAGTTATTTTTTGACATTTTTTGAGTAATGCAAACTTCGAAAAGGGGCGTGGTCCAACCGCCCCTAATTATAAACTATTAATTCTAAGATATTTCCACAGATATTTCCAAGTTACACGTAAATGTACGTAAAAATACAATTTTTTGGTTAAAATTCAATATTTTTGAAAAATCTACCCCTAAAAGGGGCGTGGCTCAAAACGTTATACGAACGAAATCTATACTGAGGTCTCGTTTACCTAACCTGCTACTTTTTTTGTTTCATGCTCTCCTAAATTAGGCTCAAGGCCAATCGAAATTAAGTTTTTCTGGAAAATTTTAGGTTTTTCTTCAATTCTGCCTTCAATATTTAGTAAATTTTTTTCAATTTCGAGCAAAAATATTGAGTAAACTGCAGTTGAAAATTTACCAAAAAATATATGCCACGCCCACTAGAGGAGGTTTACCAACTAAAAGAATGTAAGTCTTTTTCGAGTCTTACATTCATTGGGAGATGCTAAATGTCAAATTTCAGCCTTTTAGCACGTCTTACAGTTTTAAAAACTCTGGAGGTAGTTGCATATTTAGACCGATTGTGGGCGTGTCTTTGGGCGGATTTCAAATTTTTACACTTGTACTGCTTCGCATGACGTGGACCTTAAAATGGAATGGCAAAACCATTCCGTAAGCTCTTTCACCTAACCTACTCTTGTGGTATTTTTCCAAACAGATGGAACACAGCGTAGCTATATCTAGCCCGTCCCGAAGAAAGGAGATTCTGCTCCATCTAACTACCGTCCTACTGCACTCACATCTAAACATTTCAAAGGGCTTGGGAACGTTTATGAACAGTCAGCTCATGCAATATCTCGAGTCAGGAAAACTTCTTAATTACCGGCAGTATGGCTTCCGTAGCAAAAGATCCACTGGTGATTTGATGGCTTATCGAATCGAAATATGGAACCGTTCCTTGCATCTTCAGGGTGAAAGCAAGGCTATTGCTCTTGACATTTCTAGAGCATTCGATTGGCGTTTGGCATCAAGCTCTCCTATCTAAAATGAATGCATTGGGAGTTGACGAATACTTCAACGAGCCGGGCAAAAGAAGGATAAAAAACTTCGACTTCTACTACGGCGGCTGCAATCGACATCAAAGTCAGCGCCTATTTGGATTTGGTTTCGTTGTTGGAAGAAGGCTTAGGCAAAAAGTCTTGAGCTTCAGCCCTGTGAGCGAGCGCCTTGCAACGATCCGCATCAAGACTTAATTCGCCAATATTAGCCTCATATTCGCGCATGCCCCCACAGAGGAGAAAGATGACGACGCTAAAGATATGTTCTTCGAGCTCCTGGACAAAACTTATGAGCAGTGCCCTAGCTACGGCTGTCCTAGGTGATTTTAATCTTCTGCATCTTTGGTCATACAGTCGGAAAGCATAGCCTGCACGAAACGACCTCCGGATTCAGGCTGATCGACTTTGCTGCGGGACGACACGTTGTGGTAGCTAGTACACAGTTCCCGCATCGCAATATCCACAAAGGGACATGGAGATCTCCCGATCAATTAACCATTAACCAGATTGTACACATTGTCATCGACGCAAGGCACTCCTCCAGTATCATGGATGTCCGAACTCTCCGAGGGGCCAACATTAATTCGGATCACTAGAGCTGCTCGCGAGCTCTACAAGCAGATTGGGAGAGGCGAACACCGGCTTCTCCGAAGGAAAAAGTAAGAGCAAGAGAAGCGCGCCGTTGAAGAGATAGAGAGATGTTACAACAAGAATGATGCTACAAAGTTTTACCAGAGGATCAAAAGGTCCTACCAAGAGTATAAAGTTCAAAGCTGAAACCTGTCAAGACCATCAAGGGAACATCGTTGAAGAATCGCAGATTTTTGACCACTTCTGCAGACTGTATAACGGCGAAGGCGAACCAAACACAGCGGTCAGGCAGAACGAACCATTCAACCCGGACGAAGACGTTACCGCCGCAGCACACGAACGATACCGCCCACCCGACCTGGAGGAGGTGAAAGAAGCTGTGTCTAAGCTCAAGTGCAACAAAGCAGACTAGCTAAACGGCCTAGCTGCCGAACTTTTTAAATCCGCTGACGATGAGCTGGGCGCGTGCACCAGCTCTTCTGTACGATATGGTCGGAAGAAAGCATGCCCGACGAATGGAACCTCAGCATTGTTTGCCCGAACCTGAAGAAAGGAGACCCTCTGAGCTGTGCCAACTACAGAGCCATCAGTCTTCTTAACATCGTAGACAAGATCTTTTCTGCTGTAGTGTGTGAACGCCCGAAGCAGTTTTTTCAACAATCTGATAGGCACATATGAGTGTGGCTTTAGGCCAGGAAAGTCCACCATCGATCAAATATTCACACTGCAGATCTTGGAGAAAACCCAGGATTTCCAAATCGACGCAAACCACCTTTTCATCGATTTCAAGGCCGCGTATGACAGCATCTATAGAGACGAGCTATATTGCGCACCGTACAGTCTTAGCATCCCTGCCAAACTCGTCAGTCTGTGCAGGATGACGATGGAAAATTCACGCTGTTCCGTCAAGGTCGGCAAAGACCTCACGTACCCCTTTACTGTCAAAAAAAGATTTAGACAAGGCGACGCACTGTCATGCGACTTCATTAACATCATTCTTGAGAGAATTGTGCCAAACTCCCGCGGCAACACCAGAGGTACATTGTACAATCTTTCAAAAGTCCGTTCAACTACTCGCATACGCGGACGACATTGACATAATCGGAAGAATAAAGCGTGATATCAGTGAAGCCTTCGTAGTATTCGAGTATTGGGACGGAAGCGGCGAATATGGGTTAAGCAGTCAAAGAGGGCAAAACCAAGTATATGCTGTCAACAAGAAAAGACACCCAACACCGACGTCTTGGACTTAGCATCATTATCGACAGCTAGCACTTTGAGGTAGTAAGGCGCTTTGTTTACCTGAGTTCCGCTATCAATTCAGACAATGACACCAACGCTGAAATCAAACGAAGGATAGCTCTTGCCACTCGCTGATTCTATGGGTTAAGAAGGCAATCGAGTAGCAAAGCCCTCTCTCGGGCAGCTAAAGTGTCCATGTATAAGACCCTCATTAAATGAAGTAGTTATGCAATTCAAGCAAATATGGGGTTGAATTTGAGTGACAACTGCGCCATTTTACCTTAGTCAGTGTGTGGAATTTATTTTGAGCTCAGTTGACGATAAAACATAAACTTAAAGTAAGTTCCAAAGCACTAAATGTACGTTTGAACTTCAGCATCTTAAAAGAACATTATACTTGATAACCGACTGCGCCACTTTCTGATTTCACTTACTTTTCCATTATGAAGAACTAAACTATGTTTCACAAGACTACGATATAAATAAGGTTGATCTAAAACAGGTATTTTAAAGTAAGTCGAAGGCAGCTGTATTCAATCCAAAATTTCCTATACCGACCTATTAAAAAATAATTTAAAAGGCAAGGCTCAACAGTAAGAGCGCCAGCTCCTCCCAGCCACGCCACGTTGGCCATCAATTGACACAAACGTACCTGACACATACCTTTAAAGGGCTTAACCATAACTTTGTCTGAAACACATTTTCATAAAATAGATACCCTCCCCCGAAGGCTACCAAATTTTGTATCTTCCATTCGTCTAATGAATTCCTTAAAGAGTTCAATTTAAATATTTAGATCGTTCATTCATCCTAGTTGTTACACTCCCTTAACAGAATAAGATATTCCTGTGTCTGTTAATTTTATATTTGCCACAATTCAATTTTAAGGACCGATAATCCTTGAATAGTATTCCATCACTCCACTATAAAGCTACGTGCTATCTCTACTCATGTATCTTTACACTTTACCAGGCAAGAACAGAACCGTTCGTATCCATCTTAAGCCCCTAATCACCTCATGGCCATAGGCCAGCGCGACACATCCACACCCACAACACCCAGCAAAGACTATACCATGGTTAGCAAGCACACAAGTGAAAATTCCTTTTGGCTGTTAGTGCCCTCTGCCATGGAGCAAGCCAAGCAAATAAACGAATTTCACCCATATTATCTGTATGGACGGCCAAAAAAGAGGGGACCACCCCTCCACCATGGTCGTCGTTGTCGTCGTCATCATCACCACCATCGTCATCATCTCTCCCATCACCAGTTCCCAACCTACCGCACCGGCATTATGATGAGCTACATGTTTTGATAACATTGAGATCAAGAGCACGTTTTTGTGTTGGCCTAGGTTCGGGTCGGTCGGACTCTTGTTTACATGTTTGCCAGAGTGCGGCCCCTCCATTTACCTGTTGTATCCAAAATAGACACGGAACCTGCGCATAGCCGAGACTCACGGTGTAGTGCTCCATCCTAAGCATCTTCTGTCGAGTGGTTTGCCGCCCGATACATTTCATTCAACAGCAGCTCGGCACGTCAACATGTTGCCTGGGAAGCACTTCACATCAACCTGCTGCGTGGCTGTGAGCTGTGCAGCACTTTAGTGTTTACTTGGCTTCCACGTTGAACGGTGGTGGCGATACTGAGATTTGCTATATAACACGTATGGCGCGTCGGTTTTTTTTGCATCACCCAACGCTGACGTACACGAAGTTCTAGATACTTTTGTTTTCATTTTATAAACGATCGCCAATTCCCGTTTGACAGTCAGTCAACGTCGGACCGCAGTTACAATCGCTTGCAGCTGAATGCAGAACCACTGCACTCTGCACAACTCTATTCCTGTCTCGCGATATAGTGTGAGTGTGTGTTCGTTGGGCAATCGGTGCATTGCATCCAATTAATATCAATTTACGGTGCGTTTAATCGTGAGTAGTGCGTTCTTCACTCAAGCCCACTCAAAAGCAACACAAAATATATCAAAAGATACGCGACAAAATACAGATACCGCGAAAAGATACACGAAACAAAAAAAAATCAAATTTAATTCGCGTGTTGTGCTTTCTTTTTTGTTGACCAAAATTTATTTATATATTTTGTGTAGTGCTGCATGCTGTGTAAAAATAAATTGCACCATCGCCGCAACTTGTAGTGCGGCACGCTCTTGTAAATTAATATTCAAACGGAGCAATCGTACGACCGCCCGCCCGCCCAAACCCGACAACCAAATCGTTTGTGTACCAATTTGCCTGATTTAAACGACCCCTGGAGGAGACCACTACCTTGTCTACAACTTGTCGCCTCCATTCATATTTCAAACGCGTAAAAGAGTCCACAATTGAAATGTTTACCCAATAAATCAAATATCAAATAGTAAACAAATGCCTGACGAGTGGAGTGAGAGTAGTAAACCGAAAACGACGACGACGAAGACGCGCCTCCACTCGGCTTCAAATCAAACCGGTCTCGAGATGTCTCTAAAACATTTCGGTTATTTTTTCGGATTTCTATCCAATTGCACAATTGATAGTGTTGTGGGACTAGTTGATAGTGTGAGTACCTACTACCTACGACTTGATGAAACCAGAATTTATATTTTCTAACCTGGAAAACTGGATAATTAAATCAAACAGCTGGCGAGCATTGAATCGAAACGAACACAAAACGTGTTGAGATCGTGAGAGATACCAAACAATAGCCAGGAGCGGTCTGGATTAGCAGAGATGTGTATTTGGCGCCCTTTTGATCGTACCGATTTTGATGCACCATCGAGTAGTAGTGCGCCCTTAAAAACCCTTTACATGAGGTTCTCTGCAGAAGATTTTTTTAATGTACCTAAGGCACGAGAAAGCGCGTAAAATGAAGATCTAGGAGTAAAGTTAAATCATAACGTGGCCAAAAAATAAGGGCGAAAAATACACATCTCTTCAAACAAGTAGACAAAATATTGTAGATAATTTCTAAAAACTTCAAAAGTCGTTCCTCAGACTTTATATCAGTGCAGGCATCGTTGGTTTTGTGTCATGCCGGGCTTTGTCAGTTCCTCTGACAAGTTAAATCTTATTCTGCAGTTTCTTCCTGGTTGTGTCCCGGTTTCTTCTATGTTCTAGAGCACGTTGTATACTGAAACTCTACAGAAATTTATTTGGTTCATTGATGATGTTTCGAAAGTGTGTGGGCAGAGTCAGGTACCAGATGACAGTCTTTACCCTTCAAAAATCAGTGTAATCGAAATCGGAGATCTATCCTTAATCAATTAGAAAAATCTTTAATCGTCGAAATGCGTTGGACTAAAAATCCAACATATTGCTTTCTTGATTTTTTTTTGAAACCTTTGCACAGAAACACGAAAGCTTACCCCCGCAAGTGTTATGCCTTTACGGAGAAAAGCAATGGCATAACCAGCCGACTATTTCAGAACATTTCAAAAAACTTTTGGCATGCATCTAGTTGTTGTCCATTCTAAGCATATTGGAAGAGGAAAGGGTCTTTTGTATTCGGCCGGCCCTAACCTGGGTAACAGGCGCCGACCAGGAAGCCGCTCAATTTGAGACAGACGCCTCTGGATTTTTCGTTTGTTGCTGGTTTTGGTCCGCCCGGATATTTTCCATGGCGGTACTCACCATATCTGGTGAGCATTCCCCTATCCGCCACCTTGGGAGGCACCCAATCAGGGACCAGCAACCCCGGAAGGGTGGAAGACAGAGCTTTCAAAGTGTTTTACAGATAATTTCTTTGTGGGTAAAACTCCATTAATTTGCATATTGAAGGGGAATAACCACTTCAGACTCTGACAATAAATCATTTTGGGGCACATTAAACAAACGCAGTGTGTACTGCATCAAAAAGCGTTTTGATGTATCAAATTCGAAATAGAAATCAAAAAGTCAATGAAACCTTCTGGATATGGCAGATATAATCACGTCTGCACTTCACAAAATAAACGCTGGGTTTCCCGAGGGCTAAGTTTTGACTCCGAGTCTGTTTCTCGTTTTCATAAACGAAGTCTTGTCTCGTGTCTGTTACTTCGAATTCTATTCACCCCTCTCTCAATGGCAGCACCCCCAGTTTTTATACCCAACCGAGGGTATATTAGTTTTAATACATAGTTTTTGCCACAATAGAATAATCATCGTAGACCCCTCTGACCTTTAAGAGATATCATCAAGACCGACAGGTGAATCGATTAAGCCATGTCCGTCCGTTTGTCCGTCCGTCTGTATGTGTGAAGGTTTTAGGTCTTTAAAATCTAGCTAGAGAGCTAAAACTTGTTACACTGCTTGGTTCTTCTGTTGCAAAAATATAAAAATTGCCTCAATCCGTCAACGGCCAAGCCCACTAATAGCTTCAATGTGAGATAACCGCTATTTCACATTTTCTTTCACAATGCCTTTTGGTCAAAAAAATTCGATGCTGAGCAATATTGGCCTTCGCCCCCAAAAATTGGCCCGCCCACAATATCAACCACGCCCACTTTTAACATAAAAGATCTCTAAGAACCCCATTTCTCAGAAAGTTCACTCCATATCGAAAAAAATTTTATGACAAATATTAAAAATGTTACTATTTGCTAAGTTTGCTAAGTACAAAGTTTGAGCTCCGCCCACTTTAAGGGGGGCGTTTTTACAAGAAAAACGGGTTTTCGCGGAAATAATTTTCGGTTTTAACGCATTTTGTCATGTTTCTAGCGAAATTACAATTAATTGACTTAAATTTATAGCCCAGGTCCACTTTTGGGGGCGTGGACTATTTAAATAATATATGAGTTCGGGACAAAAAATTTTAAGATTTCGTGTTACACTGTATATAGGGTCGGGTATATAGAAGTTTGTCACAGACGATCTCTTGCACTTACTCACTTTTTCATACTACTTCTCGGTCCCACGGCCCGGTTCGGACGTTAAAGTGGAGTATCAGCGAATGTCAAACTCATTAAACTTCGACCATAACAGTATTGTAATGTGAGGATCTCTTAACAGAGTGGAGTTTAATGCCTCTAGAACTCAGTGGTGTCTTCTGTTATTGAAACAAAGCCAAGGGGCTATCCAGCCCCTCAATATATGTGTCACGAAAAAACTCCTCGGTATGGGTCAGTAAAAACTTCAGTGAGAATGACCAAGTTTTCTTAAAAGGTGCAAGAAATATTTGAAATATGAAAATGTGAATCGTGCTTTCATGCTTGGTTCACAATCTTCAAGGCATGTGTTTACAGCAGCGAATTTTCTTATTATGTGGAAAATTGCTAAAGTCGTGCTGGTGCCAACAAAATCAAATCTCTATTATCCTTCCGACGACAGAACCATTTGTAATTTTTGTCATTCCTGTGCAGGACAATTGAAAAGGTTTCCAAATTCAAAATTATTTTAATGTTTATAAGTTGCACTATTTTACTTACGAAACTTAAGAGTCTATATAACTTTTCAATCCCGCCGCTTAGACTGCTGTGTAGCTATATCTAAAGGATAGGGTGCAGTGGTTCAAGACTGATCTTGGCAGTCATCTTAAGTCCTATTTTAACAGGCACATGTATTCCCCAGGTGTCTGTCTTGGGTTTCCTATATTCTCGCTGTTCATAAATGCTCTTACTGACATTCTTCAGGACTGCCTTGTTCATATATGGGCTGACGATGTGCTGCTTTACATAATTCGCACAATTGATATGACGGAGGACGGGATTACGAGGTTAAATGAGGATTTAAACCGCGTACTAATGGCCTTAACCGTGACCCTGGTAAGACTGTGTGGAGATGTTATGTTCCAGAGCCGAACTTGAACCTTTAGATTTTCCGTCCGTTGTCCTTGAGAATGAAGTTATTACATATGTAGGTTAACGATGTGAAATACCTTGGTTACAGAATAAACAGCACACTAAGTTCCTGCAGCACAATTTCAGATGTCATTCGGAAAGTACACTATGGACTCCATTCTCTTAGATGTTTTTCAAACTAGCTTCCACCTAATATAAGGAAGAAACCCCCTGTAAAGTGACTTTAACGACTGCATTCGCTTTACCTACCACATTCCCAGGTATAATAGTGTGACACATCTCAAACGCTCTGTTATTGGAACGGGCCTCGATGACTACCTGAGGTATAGGTTGATTCTTAGACTCTAAAATGTCATCTATAACAGGTGTCCTGGTAACCTATCCTGATGTCCTGGTAAATTTGAAGCTTATTTCACCATACTTTGTACACAATATTAAGGAACGTTTATATGGTTGGAATGAACTTCCAACCGAATTGCAAAGAACTACCTCCCACGCCACTTTTAAGAGGAAACTACTATCAAAGATCTTATGTACACCATTTCTTCTTTGAGCCCACTCTCGGACCGACAGTAAACTCCCGAAAGAAATAGCGAAAAAAAATATTTTCAATGTACTGGCATAAAAAAAAAGACCATCAAGTATGAAGACATACGCGGAGTGGTCCATCTGCTTTTGTTGACGATTATAAGCTCATCTATGTCACATGTTTTTAGGTCTTATTTTTCAAGCTAGGAAATGTAGTGCATAGGCTCTTTATTATCCAAAGCAGTACAAGGCATACAAAAGTAAAATCAAATCGCTAAACCTCCCTTATCGATCGATTTAAAAGGTAAATTTTCAAATGCATTTTTATATTCTATGCCATAGGATAGCACATATATCAAGTTTGTCACATAGTTTGTAACACGATGCAATTATAACGGTCCCTTAGGGACATATGATCAAGACCGAATTCTGAATCGAATAAGTCACGTCCGTCCGTCCGTCTGTCTGTATGTCAAACAGTTTTAGACCTTAAATTTTAAACTAGGAAGTAGAAATTTGGTACATAAGTTATCCGAGTACAATTGTAAAAATTTTTGAAATCTGCCTACAGACACGCCCACAATCGGTGCAATTGTGCAGCTACTTCCAGAGCTTTCAAAGCTGTAAGACGTCTTAAAAGCCTGGAATTTGGTATTTATTTTTTCCTGTTTATTGTTAGATACACAACTACGCCCCTTATCGAAGTTTGCCGTACTTGTAAAATATCAAAAAATAACAATAACATCAGCGTTTTACAATGCGGTATAGGATGGGGTATTCAACGGTCCGTTTTACGGAACTTCTGCGTACACACTATAGCACTTACTCACTGGTTTCAAATAGACTAAGAAAAACTTAGGTTAGAAACGACAGTTTTGAAATTTTTTTGACCCAACTTGCTTGTTTATTTTTTTGTACTTCAGCGAAATCTGAACAAGAACGCTGTTACCGTTAAGATGAAAGAAGATGAATCACCGTAGATCCTTATGGAGCGGTTTTTCAGTGCTGAGTTAAGCACAGCTTAAACCGAGATCTGTTAATCCCGTAACAAGACGAATCTGGAGCTAACTCAGCGAGCAGTTTTTCAGTGCAGAGTTAACTCCGTCAACAAAGTTGCCAAAATCTTCGACTCTAGAAATTATTGACTCTTCCAGCTCTCACTTCACATGGAAAAACACAGGAAAAGAAGTTCGAGTTTTACTCAAATGTCATTTTTCACGGCAACGCGCAAATCAACTGACATTCTACGCAGAAAAAAACATTAAAAAAAGTTCTTATTGTTCTCCAGAGATGATCCAAGATTAAATCCAGATCAAGATTAACCCGAGATCTTAGTTCACTGGAAAACTCATTTCTGGGGTTAGTGTGACAGTTTTTTTTGGTATGGTCGGGTATTTTGCATCCGTCGTAGACGGACTGAAACTGTTGCATACGCACTGTTGCACTTTCCCACTTGTTTTTTATAATTAACTCGCGATCAAGGGATTATACTACCCTTAAGGTGCGTAGCACATCGCTAGTGGAAAAATTTTGAGAATAGAAAACATAGAAAGATAGAATAGAAAAGTAGTTGTCCATCCAACACGAAAATGCTGATGAGCCAGTATGGAACGCATGAAAGCTCTGCACAGAAACACCAAAGCTTACCCCCGCAACTCTTATGCCTTTACGGAGAATAGCAATAATATAACCAGCAGAGTATTTCATAAATGCATCAAGCATGCTGTCCATTCTATTGCTGTTGTAAGAGAAAGAGGTGTTTAATATGGGACCAGCCCTAACCGGGATAACAGACGCCGACCAGCGAGCCTTTCATTTTGAGACAGACGCACCTGGATTTTTCTTTTGTTGCTGGGTTTGGTCAGCCGTGGCTGATTTCCATACTGGTTTCTACCATATCTGGTGAGCATTCGCCTATTCGCCACCTGAGGAGGCGCCCAATCGGGGACCAATCAAGCCAAAAGGGTTGCAAGTGCGAATTTTAAAAAACGTCATCCATTTTTAACTCTTCATATCTCAAAAAGTTTTTAATATTTTCCGAAATTGGATTTTTCTGTTACAGTTCAGGATTTACTTAAGTTAAGTTTAATATTTTTAATTCCTGCCTTCTTAAAAATGGAACTAAAAAACCTTTTATCCATTTTTTCATGAAACTTCAAACCGTAATTAAACCGCTACTAGTGCTTAAAAAAAATTGCTTCAATGGGTTCGCTGACTATTTCCGCAGTTTAAAAACGCACCAAATCTTGTCTTTCTACGACATACCGTTCAGAAGTCATAAAACGATTGGACAGACAGACTACGTTACATACCACAACAGGTCCTTTTTTATTTTTGGACGGACCGCTTATATCAATACATGCAGCTTTTTATACTCTACCCAAGGCATATTAAGTTTGTTGTATCGTTTGTAACGCAGTGAAATAATCACCGTGGACCCCTAAGATCTTTCAGCGATATGAATGGGACCAACAGTAGAATCGATTAAGCAAGTCCGTCCGTCCGTCCGTATGTAAACAACTTTTAGGCCTTAAATTTTAAGCTAGAATTCTGAAAGTTGGTGAGTTGGGTGGAAATCCAGACTTTCAGATCCTTTTTAGCTGAATCCGCCTACAGACACGCCCACTGCAGGTCTGCATGTGCAACCATTTACATTAAATTTAATATACCCTAGGTAGGGTATAAAAATTTAGCGGATCATGTACACAAGACTCTAATCTAGATTTTGTTCAATGGCCCATTTTTAGGTTTCGATTTTTAAAAAAATTATTTCATTGAATCAAAAATTTACACTTACGTTTTGTTATTATAAAATAAATGTTAAAAAAATGACAAAAATTATATAAGCTTTTCATATTTCAACCAACTCGAAGCAGATCTTCATTATCGACGTAAAGAAACAAGAAACTTTTCAAAAATCGAATTCGCAAATGCTGTTAACGTATTTAAGTCAAATCTCCGAAGTTTTTGAAAGTTCAAATAAATAAAACAACTTTCACGAAGTGAGCTAGAAATTGTCCTTAAATGTTGTCCAAATTGCAACTATCTTACGGTAGCATTGGCTGTTTCTAGAGCATATTGGCACCGATGTTTGAAGGAACCGTAACAACAGGCTGTTCTTAACTTCACTTTTTAAATAGCTGGGCTTAGAAAAACCTAAGTTGGAAACGACTGTCTTAGATTTTTTAACGCAACAGGAATGTACATTTAGTACTAACTAAACAAATCTGAGAACAAATCTGAGCTGTTACAGTTAAGCTTAAGATACTCAAATATTTAAAAAAAAATGCTTTGAAAATGGTTTTATGTTTTCGAGTTAAAATTCAGAAGTTCTTGTTTCACCTTTGAGTTATCCTTGAAATTTTAGACGATTTTAGACAATTTTTGACACTTAACATTTTTACTTAACATTTATGAAAACCCTTTCAGAAAAATTTGACTCAAACAGTTGGTTTAGTTTGCATTGCTTAAAACGTGCGATTGATATCGACTTTGTTTACTAAATGGTTGAATAGTTATGGCCACAAACACTTCGAAAAACAGCATGTAGGTACTTTTAAGTCATCGTTCCACACTTTTCAATATTTTGAAAACAAAAATATTTTTTCATAAAAACTCAATTTTTATTATATATTGGGCCCGAGTTTCGTTTTCAAGTTCTTGCCTGAAAAAATATTTTAAAATAAGTACTAGAAACATTTAATTAATTTTCCCATGAAACTTTAACTGTAATTAAACCGTTTTGTGTGGATATAAAAAAAATTGTCCTAGTTTGCTGACTCTTGACTCTAACTGACTCTGACCATTTCAGCAATTTTAAAGTACTCTAAATTTAGTACTTTTACGACTTAAAGTTCAGAAGTGTCAACGCGATTGGACGAACAACGTTGTGTTACCATAAGAGATCATTTTCCATTTTGGATTAACCGGTAAAAATCTTAGTCCATAACTTTTCTTTGGAGTACAAGTACGCAATGCATATAAATAAAAATATTAGATAATAACATCTGAGACGCTTTCCACATGATTTCCCTTTGGTTAGCGGCGCCACCTTATCTCTATAGCACGCCTGAGCTAATGTGGAAATTTTTAGTCAAGGAAATCTAGATCTTCGAAGCGGCAGTAGAGTCTGTTAGTCGATTAGGCGCTATTTTGTGAGCCTGTGCTTACCGTCTAATGCAACAAATGTCCTTGAGTACAATTCCAACATCGTATATTGGAATTGGACTCAAAGACATTCCCTGGTCTATTCGAAAGGCTTCTTGCAAGTTACCAATTTCGTCTTTGACAGGGTGGCTGCATATCCCATCATTGTAGAAGGGAGCAAAAAAGCGGATCTGTTTATCCTATAGAATTAATATAGGCACATGACCGCCTATCTAGATAAGGCATAAAAACCTGCCTAAGTAATATTCTTAGGATATGTTTTCTGTACTGCGCGGGGTCTTGCTCTGATAAAAAGGAAACGAGGTTCTGTGCGTGGATTAAAAACTAAGTCGAATAGGGAATGCTCTTGACAAATGCACTTCAATCAGGTAAATCAAGTTTTAGAACTCGTATTTCGACTCTTCTACAAACCTCACCAGCCCATTATTTCAGCCTGCATCCAAGCTCTTATTACACTGATTGAGGCAACGACTGTAATGCCGCTTCGTGTAGTGAAAAGTTGAGTGTGCAAACTCGTATCTGAATACAATCTCGTTTCGTCTTTGGTGCTTGCAGATATATTTTTTGCCTGAAGTTCTTAACCACCGACCATTGCAGTTTGTAATGACTTTTTCATTTTTATTTTTATTGCGAAACCGGTTGACCCGCATCAAGTAGATACTTCCGCGGATACACAGAGTGATACACTCTGTTATTTTTTCATTTTTGTACACGACACAGTGTAACAACTTTGTCGAGTGCGTATTTCAGTTTCAGGTCCCTTAACGAGAAAAGGAGGTGTGTCTCAGTCTCTTTTACCACTTGGTGTGCACGCCATCACCGGCGGCAGCGAAAGACCTTGCAAAAGAAGTCAATGATCCCCAATCAGTTTTATGTGTGTTGCGAGAGTCGAGAGTTGAATTCCCTTTGAGCAATGGAGTAATCCATAAAGTTTATATACGTACCTTCCCGCCAGTAGCAATCTGGGGGTGGTGTATTAGATCCCAAAAATATCCTTGGGGCTGTTTGGTCGCGATTTATCTTGATTATCAGCACTAAATACGCGGATTACTTTCACGAGGGCGAGCTTATACTTGGTGAGTTGGTGTATCCGCAAAACAAACAAAAAAGCAAACAGTGAGACAATGTTTTTGGGACAAGTGCGGAAATGCGGAAATGCTTATTATTTCCGACCTGTCCTACCTACCTATTTACCTGTCGTATAATTCTTGGGCAAGACAAATTTCTTGGGGATTTTTGGATGAGCACAAACTTGTGCTTATCTGATGATGGATTTGTTAATATCAAGTGACACTGTCGTCGTTCTCAGCGGGAATTCCGCGAGATAATGGATTTGCTTCATTTGGAAAACGGAACATGATTACAGGGCGTAATCTTTGTGTAACTACGGCGAGTTGAGGTTTTTTTTCCTAATGACGAGTAGATGCTAGTGTCGACTGTCTGTTGCTCTGTTGCACTGGGATGTGTAAATGCTCTTTAGATGATTAGTTTTGACATTTCAAGGTTCGCTTTCAAATTGCACGTATAGATGATAAGCAAACTGCTAAGACGACTCTATTTCCATGCCATCCACCGCCAACACACTCCACTACCACTTATTGCGTAGTTAATTAGTTTTAATGTTTCTTAAAATAAAAAAAAATCTAAGCAAACCAAACTAGATGCTTTTGTGATAGAGCTGCCATACCTACCCATAACCTGGCAAAACACATACAAAAAAAACTCTCGGCTTTATGGAAATGGCATGAGTATAAAACTCGAATACTGCAAACTATATGCTGTGCACACACATGCCGCATTATGAGTGACTACATTTTATTTCAAACTGCGGATGAAACATTTCAAGTAAGAAACCAATAAAATTTAATGAAGGAAATTAACCTTTAAAGCCGATAAGATTTAAATATAGTTATCTGTGGGTTGTTACCTTTTGAATTGCCGTCATTGGGATTTCTCTAAAGAGCTTTTGCTTTTACTATCGCCATGCTCTTCTTTAATTGGTAATTCGTTAATAATTATATACCTTTGCCATAAGCTCGGATGATGTTTATGATATCACCCGTAAAGGGGCCATTTGAATAAATGTATCACCCAAATGTTGACACACCCGTCAGAAGATTTTTTAATTGGCTTTTTTTTGTTCATTCTATAAAGTCTGGGAAAAGATGCAAGCTGTTACTATTCATGGGGCAGACAACAGACAAACTAATGGACTCTTTCCAAACTGCGCTTGTAATTGTACCCACGTAGTTTTTAAGATTTCGAAAAGCCATTGATCTTTCGGCAGCAGCTTTCAGGTTCAGGTTATTTCCAAAATTGCTCCAAAATAACTCCTTTAAGAATTTTGAAATTTACTTCATTTCAAAAGTTTTAATAGGTAATGCAGGTAGGTTATATTGCAGCGATACGTGAACGAGATGCTCTGCAATATTCCGTTGTTTCTCTTACGGTTCCATATTTGGACAAGACAAACGGAACTCCTAAAACTTATTATTGATAATAAGAAGTTTATCCATTCCTCGTTCAGAATCGATTTTGTATACCTCCTTTATTTGTTCGAACATCACCAAATACAGAGCGCAAATCAAATATTTTTTAAAGCCCCACGTTGGGTGCCAACAGAACACACAAAATCCGTCTAAAAATTATTTCCCATTGTTGTTATCAACTTCTTTTACTGAACTTGCATTGTTATAGTTTACTTGCTGTACAGTGTAATTAAGCATTGAAAAATGCCGTAACCCAGTTATAGAGTACCGATTTGAATATATTTTTCTTAGGTTTCCTCATGTTTAGGACTAAAAAGTTTTTCTGTTAAAAGTTGACGCTAATTCCGGAATCTATAAATAAAAAAATAAATCTTTACAGACTTTTTTCTCTTAGAAAAAAGTCTGTAAATCAAAGAGAAAAATCAATTTTTTTCGAGTTTCTATTTAATTATTTTAATAAATTAATGGTTTTTAGCGGTACGAACAAAAATGGAAAAAGGACCTCATTAATATCAGTTCGTTGTCTGTCCGTTTGTCTGTCCGCACCTGTTGTAACTTTTGAACGGTGAGTTGTAGAAAGATGAAATTATTTGGTACACTTATAAAGTCCGTGAAAAACATGAGAACACAAACAAGGGTTATTATTTTATACACACATAACGGTTTAAGCCTTAAATAACCAAGGAAACCAATTTTGATTAAATATACAAAGAGAAAAGTTAAAAAAAAAATGTTTACGAAGTTATAAGCAGAAAATTTTTTTTATCTTAAAGAAAACAAATTAGGCCCTAAGGCCCCCAAGTTTTTCAAATGTATATTTTTTTTATATTCAGTTCATTTAAAAAAATATATCAAAGATTACAATAAATTTTGGTAAAAAGAGTGCTTAAAACTATAAAAAAATATATGTATGCGATTTTTTTTCAAAATTGTTATAGTTTCTAAGTTGTTTTCATATTTTCGGAAATTCTAAGTCTTCAGATCTAATTTTTAATATAAAGTAGACTTTGAGTTGTTAAAATAAAAAAACACAATTTGCACAAGAATAAAGTGATAATTGCTGGATAAATAAAAAGTTGAGTGGTTGTATCTTAAAAGATATCGAGGGGCATTTAAGTGCAGCTCGAATTTTGATGGTAAAAAAGACAAGAGGTTTGTGGCTTTTGAATTTGGATCTTGAAAATTTTGACAGTCAGAAAAAAAAAAATTTGAAATATTTACTAACAAAAAAACATTAAGTTTTTTATTTGTGAAGAGTTGCCAATGACATTCAATAAAAAGAAAACAATCGCTTGCTAAAAATTGCAAACTGAAAACCCGATGCCCATGTTTCTAAAAAAAATCGTTTCCACAAAGCATTTCATCTTACAGCAACGTTCAATTGCAAAAAAAAACCTTAGCAAGGCAATCAATGCCATCCAGGCATGTTCCCTTAATTTTGGGCTCTAGTTTATCTAGCAGCACTCGTAAAAAGTCTTGCAAGAACAAATCAAGTGTCTCCTAGCCGTACCCATAGGCTTGTCGCCAAACTTAACGTCGTGGAAGACGCTGCATTCTACGTGCGCCTCAAATAGTATTCTATACCCCGCTTTGCACAACGGATCCCTAAAATAAAGCGTCTGCAGCCGGCAGTTCATGTGGCGCTCTGATTCTTCATATAAACGTATTCAGTGTGCTTATTCCCAGAACACACCATGAGGTGCATCCGCCTTGATTCTGGCCCTGGTAAAGGGCGGTTAAATGGGCTTGAAACACTTCAACCACAAGTCAGTTTTGGCGTTGCATGACCAGGCCGTTGAGTCGTTCTCTCCGTTCTACTGTAGAACTGAAGAACCCAATTGAGAGCTCGATAAGAAATATCTATCACGATCTTCTATAGCTACATTCGCACACACGTGCGTGGCGACTGGATTGTGTTTTTGAGCGACGAGATGCTAAGCACGACAAACAGGAACAGACTGATGGCATTTTGGATGTGAAATGCACAACCAGAAGGCCTAATAGCAACTTACCATTCTCGTCGATGTCGTTTAGTTTTGGTAAATTAATTCTCTTGAACCCAATTTAATTTTTTCAAAAAATCCGACCGGTCCATGTAAATTCGAAGTAAACATTACAGATGGAAGTGTCAAAATTAAAAAGTACCAGGTGACCAGTGTTGCCGTACTTAAATAAAACCAGTGAGTAAGTGCTACAGTGTGTACGCAGAAGTTACAGTCCGTAAAACGGACCGTTGAATACCCCATCCTATCCCACATTGTAAAATGCTGATGGCAAAATTATTTTTTGACATTTTATAAGTAATGCAAACTTCGAAAAAAGGGCGTGGTCCAACCGCCCCTAATTACAAACTATTAATTATAAGATACTTCCACAGATATTTCCAAGTTACACTTAAATGTACGTAAAAATGCAATATTTAGGTTCAAATTCAATATTTTTGAAAAATCGACCCCTAAAAGGGGGCGTGGCTAAAAACTTTATATAAACGAAATCTGGACTGAAGTCTCGTTTACCTAACCTGATACTTTTTTTGTTTCATGCTTTTCTAAATTAGGCTCAAGGCCAGTCGAAATTAAGTTTTTCTGGAAAATTTTAGGTTTTTCTTCAATTCTGCCTCCAACTGCGGACGTGGCCCAAAGTCTTGTATTAATAAAATGTGGAACTTGGCGTTTTCTACATAAAATATCAAGCAAATTTTTTTCAATTTCGAGCACAAATATTGAGTAAACTGCATTTGAAAATCTACCCTTAAAATAGATGCCACGCCCACTAGAGGAGGTTTACCAATTAAATTTGTCTTTTTTGTGTCTTATATTCACTAAGAGATGCTAAATGTCAAATTTCAGCCTTTTAGAACGTCTTACAGTTTTGAAAAATCTAGAGGTAGTTGCATATTTAGACCAATTGTGGGCGTGTCTTTGGGCGGATTTTAAAAATGTTTACACTTGTACTGCTTCGCATGACGTACGAAGTTTCAGCATCCTAGCTCAAAATTTTAGGCCCAAAAACATGTGACATGCAGACGGACGGACGGACATGGCTCATTCGATTCAGAATTCGGTCTCGACCATATGCCCTTAAGGTCTTGGGGGTCTACAATTATTATTTCACCGTGTTACAAACTATGTGACAAACTTAATATACCTCCTATCCTATGGGATGGGGTATAAAAAGACAAATTTAATTGGTAAACCTCCTCTAGTGGGCGTGGCATATATTTTAAAGTTAAATTTTCACATGCAGTTTACTCAATATTTTTGCTCGAAATTGAATAAAATTTGCTTAATATTTTATATGGAAAACGCTTAATTCCACATTTTGCTAATACAAGACTTTGGGCTCCGCCCACATTTGGGGGCAGAATTGAAGAAAAACCTAAAATTTTGCAGAAAAACTTTATTTCGACTTGAGCCTAATTTAGGAAAGCATGAAACAAAAAAAGTAGCAGGTTAGGTAGACGAGATTTTAGTTCAGATTTCGTCCATACAAAGTTTTTAGTCACGACCCCTTTTAGGGGTCGATTTTTCAAAAATATTGAATTTGAACCAACAAATTGCATTTTTAAGTACATAAAATGTTTACTGTACACTGTAGCACTTACTCACTTTATTATAAGGGTAAATTTTCATGACCTTGGTATTTTTTGCCCTTGAGATAAAGAGTTCGGGACGAGAGCTAGAGCTAGAGTTTTAAGCAGCTTTTAAACTAAGTTCCCAATGAGGAAAGAGTTTAATGTCTAAAATGAGTAGTGCCTCAAATGTCATGCTACTTGTAACATAATTAGGCCATTCAACTGATTTTCTGCCTACCACCGAACCGAGCCTTATTGACAATTTTTTGATAAATTTTATCTACTTCGTATGAAACAGCCGCCTGTGACTTCATCTTCATTTTTTCCCTGTATTCTTTAGTAGAATGAGATCGCTCTGATGCATCTGCAAAAGACTAAATTGTTCTTGCATCACCTCCATTTCCAATCCCTTGAACGATATTTATGTCTCTACCTTTGAGATAGCAATTACGCTGGCTAAACCTCTTGTTACAGATCCGGTTATCATATACCAACATTGAACTTAACTTTCTCTATGACTGCTTGTCTCATGTCCATACCGCACGAACTACCTATGTGAGAAAAAATCTTAAATATCCGAACAGGCTGCTAACGCCATAGGCGACCTCCAACCTGGAAGGCCTACAAATTTATATTTTCTCTAATTTCTTCTTACTCATTACTTGCACTTTTTCCTGGGCAGACGAGACTAGTACCCGGTGGCAACCACGTAATGAAAATTGACGAACGAATGCTGAATTCACGAATTAGAATCCTCACATCTTAAACCAACACTGAAAGAAAGCTAACTGATTCTGTTCATCCCACAAGAAACGTTTGTGTGGCGACGTCGTGGACTAATGTCCAAATACATTGAAAATCCCACTCAAGTTCTGCCAAATGCTCACGGTGCCCATAATAGACTTCAGCAAACCTTTCGGAAATCGTATGAAATTTGTGTGTATTTATCCAGCTGTCAAATTTCGTGCTGAACCTCTCACTTGAGTGGGACTAAACTGAAGAGAGCAAAAGTTAACGAAGACATAACGAAATTGAGCAAACGGCTATAATGGTCGTGGCATACGAATTACGTGTAATGGGACATTTCGGAAAGCCGACTTAAGTTCATTTAGGTCTATTATGGTTAGGCCTTTACTTACTTACTTAATGTGGTGCTACAGTCCGAGGTAGACCTGGGCCTCAGCCAACATGCTTCGCAAGCCAGCTCTGTCTCCAGCTAGTCGTCGATAGCGCTGTACAGTCCATCCAGTTCGATTGATGGAACTTCTCTCCCACTCTCCGTCTATGCAGACGGGAAATCGCCCGAAAAATTTTCCTCTCGAGCAGCCTAAAGTGTTTTCCTTCGCCTTTGACAGGGTTCATGCTTTTGCATCGTAAACCAGGACTGGGACGATGAGGGTCATATAAGTGGAAACTTTAGTTGCTGGAGAGAGGCAAGAGTTATCCTTTGTTTGATCTCAACACTGGTGTCATTGTCGGTTTTTCTAATTGCCCTTCCGGATTTTTTAAAATCTAACGTGAAATTGAACAATTGAAAACAGCTGAGTTGAAGTAAGAACTGGGTAAAAGAAACCTGCAGATATCGTGGCTTAAAAAGGAATTATTGCTTCGACTCCAGGAAGCTATCACCGAGGAAGGTGAAAAATGCAATAGGATGCTGTTTCATGAACATAAAAAGAAATCACAGCTAGTAACGCCGATGAAATGTCATCCCCCATAAAGATGCTTTGGGAGAAGTTCCGAAATATTGACGAAAAATTCGAGAAAATTGAAAGTAGCCAAAAATTTTTTTTTGAAGAACAAAATACTGCTTTTAAGGGCAAGTTCGCGAAAGTGGAGAGCGGCCAGAAAGAGCAGGAGAATGCTTTCTTCGACGAACCCCGGACAAAAATATTACATTGGTGTCAGAAGTGGGATAGATTTTTTTTTAAAGCAAGCTTCCACTTTTTCCTGTCCATCGTAGATTTCCAAGAACTGCACCAACACCCACAAGGCAGAGTTATGAAGGCTGCAGTCAATTGACTAATAAGACTTAATTTATAGGTCTTTTGCTCAAGGTAGGTAGGTACGTAGAAAACTGGCTTATTAAATGCACTTAGACCAAAAAGTAGACCCGTTGTACCGCCACGTGGGTATATTACCAAGGGAGTAGGTTGGCGTGAATTCTATGACAGCCAGCCAGTCTTTTCAATGAATTTTAGTAGCTTTTTGACCGGTGTTTCACTAAGATCACTTAGGCAGTCGTAGAAGTAGGAGCCTAGTATGGATTTCCTGTACGACGCGAGTGCAGGGCAGCAACAGAGAAAGTGTTGTACGCTTCCTCTGCCTCATCTAGGCAGCTTCTTCAGAAGTCGTTTGAGAATAGACCCAGTCTTTTTACGTTAAGACCTAATAGGCAGTGTCCGGTGATTATTCCCACTGCAGTGTTAATTTTGGATCTCCTTAAGGAGATCAAGCTGATCTGACCTGATCTTTTTGGATCGAGGCGAGACTTGCTCAAAGACTTTTGCTTAAAAATTGCAGTCGTCTGTCATTTTAAGTTTCGAATTGACTGATTGGGAAATTAACTAAAGAAGTCGTCAATGGACTACGAGTTAAGAGACTGCAGTCCTTTCAAACTTACTCAAGACTTTTAGTCAATTGTAAGTCTTCTAGAAACCTTAGTCATTTCACAGTCAGTAAGTCTTTTGACTGCAGTCATTTAACTGTCGGGGTTCAGGGTCGGCGTCCACAAAAAATAAATTTTTACTTTTTGTGGCCACATCCCAATATTTATTGCAGAAAACGCGTATCTTCCAAGGGTGGATGATATGGTTCATCGCTTAGCGGGTGAATTGGCGCATTAGATTTCTTTCTTCTTATTGTTGGTTTAGTTTTAGCACATGGTTGCTGACAGTACGGGTGCCTTGAGACAACTTTTCTTAGAAAGTAACACTACAACTAATCTTTCTTTTTATGTCGTAGATACTACAACCAATCTTTCTTTTTATGTCGTAGTTTATGTCGTTTCATTGTAGTCCACCCCACATCCTGCAAAAGAGTTTTTTTTAAGTTCCCTGGGCCTTGAAGGCCTATCGTCATGAGGAGACGCATATTCAAATTTTTTTTTGTCTAAACTTGCAATTGTAGAAGATCTCAGTTCACAAGCGTCGTGTCCAGTTATATGACCACAAAGTTGGCTTAAGTGCTCGGTGATACTCTATTGCGCTAGGGTCGTCGGTGTCCATCCGTTCTTGATGACTCAGCCATTACAGGCATTGTTCTATGATTTTTCTGACTTGGTAAATGTCGTAATACAGCCTATACAGTTCGAGGTGATATCTCCGCCTCCGTCCATCCAGACGGGAGCAACAACATCAAAGCGATATCACAAATCTTTGACAGATTCCTTGCTACTGTTCAGCAAAGCAGAACAGGGATGAGTGTCAATATCGCCTGCGCATGCGAGTTATTGTACGGACTTTTAAAAATTGTGCTTCGAGTGTTGACGCCATTCTGCACAACTCTCTCAAGTATGATGTTCTCAAAAAGTCCCATGACAGAGTGCATCACTTTGTCTAAATCATTTTTTGACCTTTGCCTAAATCCTTTTTTGAGAAACTTTTAAGGTTCTAACCGATCTTGATCATCCAGTACAGCAGATCTTGTAAGCGATGTTAATGAGACTGGCCTCTATAGTTGTCACGATTCAGATGGTCTTGTTCTTTGCCTTTGTGTTATTTGTGCTTGAAACAATTGAGCACAAGACATCAACTCTTGCTGGAATAACTTAAGTGAAAAAAATGTCTTCATGTCGCACCCACATTAGTCACCTTTTACAAATAACTCGCTTTTCTTGCGGGCTGTCGATATACATATCTATGAAAGAACTCTGTCATAACTCTGCTGGTAAACGCTGCTCATTTCTGGCCGCTGATATCCTTTTTCGGTGCCGGAAAGGCACTTTCACCAGGTATGATTAGACTCACTTTCAACTTTAGCTGTAAATCGCTATCACTATGATAGCTCAGATGAATTGTGGGCTCCCAATCAGAGGCATTCTCACATATCTAGACTATACCGACAGTTGCGTTTTCATTTCTCCTTAAAACGTTTAGAGCTTAACAAACCAAAGGATGCTTCTAACCCACGTTCATATGGTAGCTTACACGTCGGACTCTGCATTTGCCACATCTGAAAAAAAACAGATATATGGACTCACATTTATCCCACTAGAATGAGTCTTTCCAAGTTTCGTAGAGCTCTTCCCACGTGGAAACTATAGAAAGCCACAGTGAATTATGTATAAGGCTTTTACATTTTTAAAGGTCACTTCCTCGCACACAATTGAGCAGCCTAAATATCAGAGTTTACTCCTTGTTCAAAATTTAGCACTCAAATGGCGGTCTCAAAACAACTTTAGTTACACATAAACATAGCTCTTCATTGGAAGTCCTACTGACTATACCACATCATCCTGTAACATGTCATTAAAAGCCTGATCCCACGACAAAGTTACGCTCAACGCGGTGTTAATCCGTTTTCGACATCACAACAATGGCAGAGGCAGACAGGTCGCAGGCTACTCGAAACAGAGAGACAGTCCCTTTGACATAACTACGACTGCCAATCAAAGTTTTTTTTTTTCCCCGACAACCTTCGACTACCAAATGTCCTTTAATGGCACACTTCGTCTCCCAGGGGTGGTGGTAAGCTGACTGGCGCTGCTGCTGCTTCGCTGGGCGCCCTCATAAAGGTATTCCTCCATTGTGTGATGGAATGTGCTTCAAAAGCAACACGTGATCAAAATTCCTTATACGAAAAATAAGCAGGTCGTTTAGTGTTCTTAATTTCGAGCTGCAGGGAGGAATTGGCGTCCAACACAACGAACGTACTCCAGCCCAGCCCAGGGGGTGTACAACAGGGTGGTGTTTCGCCAGGACGACGATTTCTGACGTGTGTGTCGTTTGTTCCGCACACACGCGGCGGGCTAACCAAAAACAAGAAAACAGCACAAAAAAAGGACAAAAGGTTTAATGGTGTTAGCTTTATTGGATTGACATTAAGACATTTTAGCAAGGGGGTCGGTTAAGGTCGTTTGTTCGGCCTTTCGGCGATATGGGCGTTGGGCGACTCCGGGTGGCGGCGATTGTCGTGCGAATACCAGCCGTAAATTTTATTGGCCTTATTTTCACTTTATTTTATTTACTTTTTTCCTTCTCACAATTCGCAGATCACAAGGACACGATTCTCATTTCAAATTGAATTTGTGTTTTATCGTCCTACACGTATGTGCGGAGGAAATGATTTCTTTTCTATTCGGCGGACGCATTCAGATTGAAGTTGTGCGCGCGTAAAACAATTGACAGCCAAGGGTGTTTCGCTTAAAGCAAAACACTTGTTTTTGCATAGAGAGCAAAAATAAAATAGAAACAATCGACAAAACATTAACGATTCTAATCAAGTGCAAGTGGCTACAAAAATGCAAACACAAACAAGGGAATTCCTGATGGTTGCGGCACTCGTAATGGGTAAGTAATTTGCTACAATTTTTTTTTTCAGTGTCTGTCAACACATGTTTTCTTTTTTATGATCGAGAAAGTTTGCTTTACAGGGTGCCCCATGCATATGTGCGTATCTATAGATATGCATGGGCCAAACGTTGGTTAGCATAAGTTGAGTTGAGCAAGTCACTCTTGCTAATTGCTGCAACTCAGTGAGTGCAAATGCGAATGTTAATCTAATACAAAACAGCTATGCACTTCGGGGTCTTCTTAAGGTGTTAGGTTGGGTAATATGGTTTTAATGGGCGATTATTTTTGTTGTCTATGAGCATGAGTATGGGTTCAGATGGGAATTACTCCCATGACGGCTGATTTTTTGACGGATTATGGCAGCGAGATAGTGCGTTGACTTTTTCATGTTAACTTCGCATCATTGAACCTCTGATGTCTGATGTTTTGAGCACTTTCTCAGACGTGGGACTGAAAAGAAGAAATTGAAGTCTGTTTTTGCGATTGCTTTAATGTTAACCGGACTAAAAGAGTTGAAACGCGGGTCTATATTATGTTAAGCACCTGCCCAGACATAGGATTAAAATACAATTTGAAACCAACTTGTACTTCAATTCGTATCTTAAGAAATGATTGCCATAAGTAACTAGCATTTTAAGGTTTAAACAATTTTCAGTTTAATCGAGTGAGATCAGTACTTTTGGGTAAAGAAAAGATAACGTAAGGCCTTCCTATATACTTATGTAACCATGGCCCTAACTTAAGAAAAAAACGTTCTTTTCTTAAGATCACGAAACGATGCACTTTGATTTTGTTGGGCTTAAAAACATTTATGACTTGAGTTTATAACAGGTCCAACAACAGAATATAACTTCCAGACCCAATTTTCCATCACATCAAGCTTGCAGAAATGAATTTAAAAAACGTCGACGTAGAGATGGCGAATATTTTAAAACACATGACAGATCATCAATAAACCTTATAAAAGAGAGACAATCAAAATAAATCTTATAACAATAATAAATCTTTGTGTAACACCTTGTTTAAGCTCGAGAAAATTCGAAATCTTTTCAACTGTAACAATAGCTTGGGTCCGGTTCATGTGGTAGGCTAGAATCAGCTCGACCACCGAATTGGAAAAGCAAAAAATCGTTGAAGTATGTAAAAATCTTTGCAAAATCAAGGAGACAAGGCAGAGTCGCAAAGTTGGAACCTATAGGGATTTGAGTGTCGTCTGAAACTTTTAGAAGACCTGAGACAAGGCCATATTTAACTTTACAGCTTGACTGAACTCCACTCAGAAGATTTATCGCGAAAATACGAACCCAGGTTTTCGCAGTTAGAAGCTTTGCAGGTAGAAGTTTTGGAGGCAGAAGTTTTTCAAGCTCATTTGCAAGGTATTTATTTTATTCCTAAATACGGATCTCAGTTGAATTTGTCTCAGTTTTAAGCGGTCCGTCCAAAAATGGAAAATGGACTCCTTATGGTATCGCTACGTTGTCCGTCCAATCGTGTTATATCTTCTGAAAGGTAAGTCTTAAAAAGACAAAATTTGGTGTGAATTTAAACAGAATTTAAACAGAAACGGAAATAGTCAGAGAATCCAACTAGAGTATTTTGTTTTTAAGCAGAAAGGATTAAAAAATGGAATTAAAACAGAAAATGAATTAAAAGTTTTTCAATATTTTTTAAGAGGATAAGCAAACAGGCAAGAACAAGAAAAGTAAAAATTAAGTTAGATTCCAACCTTTAAGGGAAAAAATCATTTTTTTTTTTTAAATATTGAAAAGTTTCTGAGATATGAAGAGTCGAAAAAAGGTGACGTTTTGAACCGCTTAGTGCACAAAGTAGTGCACCGCTGAGTGTATAAAGCAAATCATATATTTTTGAAAAAGCTTTAATACTGCCGTTTATCTCATTTTTGAAAACAAAATCGCAAAAATTTATAAAAAAAAACACAGCTCCCACCCCCTCCTCTTATCTCGAATCTTGTTTGGACAAATCATATAAAAAAAGTCGCACGTATTAGAAATTATCCAAATATTTAAGGATAATTATAGCGAATTTTTAAGTTTCAAGGCCTTCTGAGATTTAGCTCAAAAACAGAAAAGCATTTTCAAAAACTTTTTTTTTTAAATATTCTAGTATTTGAACGGTAAAAGCAATCTTGTTCTTATTTAGTTCAAGTACAAAACGTACAATAAAAAAGCAAGCTGCGTTAAAAGAATTTTAAATTGCCGTTCTTAACTTACGTTTTTCGAAGCCTATTTAAAAAACGAAATAAAAAGGGAAATTGTTTACCGTTTTCGGAAAAACTGTTGGCTATAGAATAAAAAAAAACATCCAATGCTAGCGTTACCTACGCTTGTACTACGTTGCACCATTGAAAAAAATCTAACGGGAACTAACAAAAAATAGTTGTTTTACGGATTTAAAATTTAAAAAACTATAAAAAAGGTCAAAAGAAGGTATGTCTCTCCTTCTAACTCCCAAACGGTAGAAAGTATAGCTTTGAAATAAATAACGGGCAAAGTCCATCTTCTGGGATTTCATGTTAAGATAAGCAAACTTCGAAGGTTTGACTCAAAAACGTAAAAGCATTTTCGAAAACGATTTTTTACCGGTTGCTAGTCTGTTAACAGTAATGACGATCTAATTAAAATTTGGCTGAGGTATAAAGCGTTTGAAAACTTTTTAAACTTTAAGTTACTTTAAGTTAAATTTCAATACTACCGTTTCCATCCTTATGTTTTTTATCCTATTTAGATAAGCAAAAAGAAAACAACATGTTTTACTGCAGAATTTAAGAAAAAGGGCCAATGGAACGCAGCTGGTTGTAAAATTGAAAAAAAGCCTAACGGTAATTGAAAAAAAAAAAATTGAGTCTCTGTTTTATGGATTTGAAATTTTGAAAATAGTAAAATAGGCCAAGAAAATATGTCCTTCCCTCTATTTTTGAAATTTTGAAAACGAAAGCACACGTACCTCTCCGCGTATGCTATTAAAAATTGTCGGTCTCGATTAGTTTAGAAGTTATAAACCAAAGAAGTTCAAAAATAGTGCAACTTTAACATACCCGTAAATGGCCACAGGCGCCTGCCAGACAACTGGCACCTACCCTTAGCGGAGCGACGAAGTCGCGTGAGCGGCTAAACCCTGCGAAAAAGGGAGTTGAAATCCTTTTAACCCGCGAAGCGGGCCACCCAAACACTGTTGTCTCCAAAAGCAAATTTATTTTACAGCGAACCTTGTCAGATTTCTATAGCATACTCTTAGGCAGAAATTAAAAGTCAAAGATAAGGTATTTTGTATGGAAAAATTGAAATTTTGAATAGCTATAACTTTTAAACTAAACGAGACCGACAATTTTATAACATATTCGTAATCAGGACACTGAAATACATATATAAGCATAAAATTAACAACTAAATTCTGCTTGGACCTACGGTAAACTTGTTCCTTGTCATCCTGCCTTTTCTTAAAATTGCTGAGACGTTTAGATCTGCAGACAAAGTCAATGGAAGATCTTTAATTGGTTTAAAGTTTTTGAGTTGATGGCATGCTTCCCCGTCGCGTCGTCACCAAGCTAAATGCAAATACCCAGTTTAGGAAGAGCATTAGGCGTAGTTCCTACTCTCAGCATGTTACTTCTTCAATGAGCTGCGGATCTGTAGGACCTCCTAAGATTTGTAAACAAATTCGTATGGGTTAAGAGAGCGGCACAGTGAGCTTTTAATAGGGGTTTATTTTTGTTTTCGTTTTAGGTGTTAAAAAGGTTCCCAAATGATCACAATGTTCTTGGAACTCTTGTTCCAAGTGATTCGTGCCTATTGTCATGCGGGCATTTATCAACCTTATAAATGCCCATCTTTTCCGATCTTCCACCAGGTACTTGAGATCTCTACGCACTCGTGTCTTTCGAGTCCACGAGAAGTCGGTTGGCTAAGCAAACAACTCTTTTAACTCGATCTCTTAACTCGCAGAATTATCGAGTCAGTGTTGAGATTTCCTCGAGTACTGGCGTTTCGATCTCTACAAGTAAAATTTTTTAATTTGATTCCCGGCAAGCAAAAAGCTTGTACCAGGGATTTGATTTGTTCGGTGATTTCATTTCAGGAACCGAATTTTAAACTGATATATATGTTCTTACTACAAATATACAAGCCGCCATAGTCCTGGAAATTCTCGACACAGATGTCCACAAGCCTAACCGGTTGTTCATTAGATCCGTCTATTCAGTGAGGACTGCTAATAGTCTGCCAAAAAAAAAGATAACAAGATACTCCTTATTTGTGCGGATACTCCTTATCTGTGCGGCGACACCCAGCCCCTTAACATTATGCACCTACGATGCAAAGCGAAAGGTGACAGAACACAGCCCTGTCGAAGTCCTGTGAATTGAAAGGCAACGTCAAATTAATTTAACACGTTAAATGGAACAATGTGAAATTTTGCAGTTTTGACCGACTGGCATTGAATACCTAATAGCATAATTGGCTTTCAAAGAAAGCTACTCTGTCCATTATACTTCCGCATAAAAAATCTCAAGGGTAAGTCCACGTGAGATAATGCCAGACAATACCAAGTGGGCACCGACGCCAGCCATGGTGCAGTGGTTATTTTGTCGGACTTCTGTGCATGAGGTCCCAGGTTCGAATGCCACCTGAGTCCTGACCGAGAAAAAAAGAGGTTTTTTTTTGCACTTTTCTACCACCGCGAGGATCCGACAAACCGTCTGAGGGTCTCATCCAATTCATATGAAAGACTTCTCAAGACATGCAATCATGAGAGACTTCTCGCCTTTCAAAACAGTCAAGAAATTTTAGGTCCCCTCCATGTGTGTAAAATTTACAAAAATGGTTAGTTGTCAGGCAATATAATTCTTCAGAGCTGGCAATTGCCAGTTCGTGGTAAACACCAGTGCCTTCGTTCGGCAGCGCTTCACAAATTTATGAGAACCGAAGCAATCGTATAGTACAATGGTTGTCAAGCTAGATCTGTCGTGTGTGCTGAAAAATGTCAGACTTTTTTAGTTATTTCGATAGACATCATATTTTCTCTGCTTATTGAGTTTGTTTTTTAAGCTGAAAGAGTAACAGATTGCACATTGGCGCAAGTTTTTTAAGCGGTTGTTAATATGAGATTTAAACAAAGTGCTATATACTGCTTCTTAAGCTCTCTTAAACGCTCTTTAGCTTCTTCTTAGGCGTTATAGTATTCTGAGTCCTCAAGACGTGATTATGCTGGGGTTCTCTTTTAGGTTGAACCAAAGGAAAGGTAATTGAAGGTAATTGTGCCTCTGGTGTTGTCTTGTCGAATCGCCATGCTTAATTTGTAACTTTTTTGAGCTTTTTTTCTTCTATTCAAACGTTTTTTACATTGCCTTTCTATAAAATAGTACTTCAGGCATATTAGCATATCTTCCTATTCTAAAGCCCACGATTAGATTAATGACATTTGAGATGCTCAAGTCAACCAACATAAATTTAAAATTAAGTGCAGAAATATGACGACTAAAAAACGTACCGTCACTTGCGTCCAAAAAAAGCTCTTGTTGGACTAACCCATACCACTAGGTAAGATTTTGAGGACCGACTTTCATGGAGTCTCACGTAACCGAGTTATCATGTTGAAAAGAAACATTGCTAAAAAAAAAAAAAACAAATATTTTTCTTTGAAGCAAAAACATGAATCTCGCGTTTCTCTCAAACATTTAGATGTTTAAAGTAAAAAAAAAAAACTTGAAAAAAAATGAGTTCATTGTGGGAAAACAAATTAGTTTTGCCAAGCAGTTAACTTTTCTTTAAACATTTCAGTGTTTGCCGTAACAATTTCATGTTTGGGTGAAGCGCAAGCTGTTAAAACCTAAACCTAAGTATTCTTATTACATTGGTCGCGATTACAAAAAAAGTTCCGCACAGTGGATATAAAATTGTGTTAAGAAAACTTAATTTAAAGAATAACACTACCTTATACGACCCAAGTAATGGATTGTCTGTCATATGCCCTACTTTGCATTTTCGTAACCACTTTTAGAACATGGCTTTAATCAAGGACTTCTTTTTTCAACGTACACTTATACATCAGCAACCACAGCAGTCATATCATATTCTTAGAAACAAAATCAAAAATTTCAGTTTCCTTTATTAACAAAAACGATTTGTGGTGTTCAAAAAAAAAAGAAAAGAAATTATGAGTACCAACAGTTCATCATCATCAGCCATGCCATAAATAAGTCAGTCCTCCTCCACAAGAGGACTTCAAGTTTTTTCCTCCTGTTGAACTGCAACGTGGCTACAAACTTCATCATCCACGCTCTATGGAAGAAACATCAGGGGTAAGATCCTCCTACTCATACTCCAGATGGTATTTTCTGCCTTGAATTGCCACACTATTCCCAAAAACTATAGACTCTGAAAGAAAGACCACATTTGCCATCTTTCCGCAAACTTGCCTCAACCTCCCACCCTCCGACGCGACGGCCTGCCGTACATGTATCGGTTGCGAATAGCTTGAGAATGTCCTGGAAATTTGCCCTCCATCATCGCATCGTCACACCACAGTGATGTGGAGGTGATGCTGAATTGCCATAGCTTAGACGACTGTTCGGGGGGCAACTTTGGCCATCGAGCTCCGGTACACTGCCTTGGCACTTTTCAGCAAATTAATTCATTGCAAGGATCCACAATATCTTTGCATAAATAATGAAGCAATTTTCCATTAATTACCACATTTCTGGTGCAGATTCCTCGTATACCTAGAGAAAGGATTTCATAATTTAACGCCAACGAATGTGTGCTACGACAATATTAGCGTCGTCGTCGTCGTCGTTGTCGTCCTCGACGACGACGCCACAGCTCGTTTTCGTTTTCTTCGAGACTCCAAATGCCACCCAAGGGTTCGCCCCACCCGCCCATCATGCCAGCAAGTCATAATTTTTAATATAAATTAACTAATTAGGAATTTTTCTATCATAAACAATTCATCGACAAATCTACTCCATTCATCTTTGAAGACGCGGGGCGCGGCACTGGTGTCCCGAAAATTAACCTCTCAACATGAATCTTAAGGAGCGCAAAACCATCAATTTTAGGGATGCTCTACCACTCGAAGGACCCATCAAAAGTTCCCTCAATACAATACGCGTGTGTGTGTGTGGGCGCTCAACACAATCCAAGTAATATTAATGATAAAAGGATTCGTTTTCATAACATTAGCACACAGAACGCAACTCGTCCTTTCAGCAGGCAGCGCGAGTCAAGTCGACTTCGACGAATGATTAAAAGATCGTCGACCGACAGACACGATGCGATGCTTCCATGCGGCAAGCGTAAAAAGTTAAATTTTAAATTGTTTAAAATATTATTTAATTTTGCGCCCATAGTCCCTATGGGGAAGTTGGCACAAAAATCATCTTAACTGCCTGCAGGCAAAGAGCCAGGCCAAAAAAATGAAAGGATAACCCATCATCATGCTCCCTTGGCGCACCATTTTTTATCGCTTATTATTAAATGAAAAAAAAGGCCAGGATAAATCTTGGACGGGTAAAATGAGCAGGGGCAGAGGCAAAAAAAAAAACATTGCGTTGGTCCAACAAAATTAAAATTTAAATTAAACAAAAATTGTTAAAATTGCTTTGCTCGACCGAATGGCGGCAAAGATTGTGCGGACCATGTTTGCCTTTTGATATACGTGGAATGCGAAACGCAGGACAAGTATTCATCACTGGATTCACAGAGATATGCCGGGCCAGATAAGTGCTGGCTGGATGGGACAAATATTTACCGCGCGAATGAGCACATTTGCAGAATGAGCGCAGGATTGACATTATATGGCTGTGGTATTACAATGTCCTTCGTGGTGTAATTGTTCAGGGTTTTTTTCTAAATTTAAAATGCGAGTTTTTATGCGAATTACCGACCGACCGTGGAGAGCAGATAATTCCAGTTGGCAGAGCCGTTTTATTTCAGGATATTTTTTGACGCGGTTGCGGTGGATCCTTTCAGAAAAAGCATATCCATAAGTCTTCCTAGAACTGATGAAAGCATTCATGGCGGTAGAGATGCGCTCCTTGTTAAGGAATTCCTTCGCTTGAATAGAGTTTTTTCGGGTTTGAACGTGGATGTTTTCCACTAAATAATTCTAGGAATTGTCGGCTAAGTGCAACGATTGCCCGAAATTCCGCGAAATTCTTAATTGCTCAGTTTTGTGGGATTTGTTAAGACTGTTTTTCGATCAAGCTGCTTTTTGTTTTCGAAGGACGTTGTGAATTAAGCTCTATTTAGGTATATACGTGCTATTTTGGTATCGTATTCTAAATATAAAAAAGTTAAACCTGTTTTTTTCTTTTTATATAAATAAATAAAATAAATAGAGTGGCGCAACAGCTCGAGGTGAACCAGGGCCAACTTCTCAGCAATGTATGCTGAGTGTGTTGATTTCTTCACATTCAAGGGGACCTACAATTTTTTGCCGAATGCCGAGTCAATTGATATTCTCGGAGGGCTTGTCAAAACCTCGCGGAGGTGGGGACCGTGAAAAAGAACAAGTCTTTTTTTTCAGGTGACGATGGCAGGATTCGAACCCAGGCCTCTGGCGTAGTAAGCACACACTCTAACCACTACGCCACGGTACCCCACAAGCGATTTTTTTTTCTTTAAGCTTGCTTAATTTGAAAAGAACTTTAATGACTAAAACAAAATAAAGTGGAGGAATTTCTAGTTTCGACACAAATTTAGTCGCCATTCCTTGCCACTATCGGGTCTTCGGGCTACATAACCGCAATAAGAATTCATTGAAATTGGAGGCAGTGAACCGATTTATTACTAAGGTGAGAAAAGAAATTGGATCACTTTTGGCAATCGTTTTCAATACGCATTAAAAAATCGCGCAGTCAACTTACCTTAACTGCTTAAAACCTTGTTCGGTAGGTACATTCTAGAATAAGTTGCCACCAACATCTACGGCTTTATAAAAATGTGAAAATTATGCTCATAGCGTCGCCGTGACATTAGACCAAGCTACATAAGGGTCCTTATCCACGACAACATTCAAGTCAACTCTTGCCCGCATCATGTGAAAAGAGTATGCACTGGAAGCTTTGCGTCGGCTTACATATCTGTCCTTCCAGCGTATAATTAAAGTCGTGTTTATGCCCCGACTTGGTAAATCTAACGACAATCTAGCCAAAATTTTCAGACCTTATTAAAAGTCTGTCTTCCTGCTGAAACGTTTGAAACTGAAAACCCGGTTCAGCTAGGCGTGTCGATCACGTCCCCTTACTGAGCTGCAACACGCTTATCGGCGTGCAAAAAATCCTGAGAAAATGCGATTGGCTCGCAACCTCGTTGGTAGGATTTAATATGCTCTTGACCGGAAGGGCGTTTTCGTCGTGGATATTGAGGGCGCTTTTGATAACGCGACCTTTCAGCATGTGCAACCCAGCCAGAAAACCGGTGTTCATTAGTTTAATGGATTGAGGCAATGCTGATGTACACGACGCTGATAACCGAAGATTGCGGCAAGTGCGTCCTAACTGGGGTTAGGACTGCCCGCAGGCCGTGTTCAACTGCCTTTCTTTGAATAGTGCATGGCTGTAAACTCTTTGCTATTGGCTCGCAACCTTCCTGGAAGGTCTTACACATAAGCCTAAGTGAATGATTTCGCTATTTTTTGCCCGCTCAAACCCAGGGAATGTGTGCTCTCTGATGCACATACGACCTGATCGATGATTTGTGTATTGTAAACTAGGACTGGGCTTTCAGTTAATCCTTTTTAAACTACTATTGTTGTATTCAAAAGATAGAGAAAGATCACTTATTTGAGATCTGGTATAAATTTGCAAGACGAGTTCTGCCTGTATCTGCTGTCATGTCTGCCCTTGATATTTGGGTTTCTGGTAAACACAGCACTCGTTGGCGTGACTGCGATTAGTGCAGGCAGTCTAAACAACTACGCTCTGACAACTGCAAAGGTCTACGGCTTTTTTGCTATTTGCCTTAGCTCTGTCGAACTTTTTCTCAGTTGTGTGCATTCCTACTCCACGGTTGTACGCCGAGGTTCTACAGGCTCTTCTTCCACTTGGGTAAATTGACCCAACTGTAACCCCTCCTTAGAGTGTAACTAATCCACTGCCATTTATATAGGCTCCTGACCTGTTTTCAAATGAAGTTCGGCATTTGCTAGACGGTTTGGCTAACAATCCGGGACACCTTTTAATAAACGCCTGCAGATTGGTTGGCAACGTCGCGTTTGGTTCCACCATCAGTAGATACTATGCTTCCAAGTGGAAGCTTTTGAGTGTATCGGCCGGTTGTCCAGACACAATTCTTTGAGCTCTAGGAGATGTTGTTTATTGTGAACTGATCATTTTGCGGCATTGATCTTCAATCGAATAAGTTTTGCCTCCTTCTCCACGTTTGCTGGCATTTGATAAGATGCATCACTATCATTTTATGTGACGGTGTACATACGCCATCGTCTGCGTAGTCAAGATGTTTTAGGAAGTTGTCAGAGTGTATTGAATATCTCCGTTATCGAAAGACTACGAAAAGTATTGGTGACAGGATGCAGCCTTGTCTTACACAAGTTTTAATTTCGAAATCCTTCGACAAATTTGCCATAAGCAAGACAAAACTTCGATTGTAGGTAGCCCTTATATTATTATAGCTATGAGCTTTTCTGTAAACTTTTCTGCGTCGAGCATGCGCCAGAAAAAATCCTTGTTGATGCTGTCGATAGCCTTCTTGATGTCTTAAATAAAGAGCAGGTGAAGTACGGTGAGCGGTATTCAACACACTGGTGATCAACACTGGAAGGATCACTGCGGTATTTCTGCTTGTTCAGCATCCATGACAGTCATTCAGGGGGTCTAAAATAATTGACACTATCTTAGCTAATGCAGGTAGCACGCATAATATGCCTCTCCAGCTTACATACTGAGTTAGAATTCCTTTCTTCGGAAGCTTGACGAAACCATTCCTTTTTCCGCTGACGATATTGAATATGGGTGTATTATATCCGCTGCTATTCTGTCTTGTTCTGCAGCCTTATTTTTCTTTAGCGACTTGATCGCAGATACCTTTTATTTCTTCCTTACTGGTTTTCGGGAAATTCTTATTTCGGTTGAATATGTTACATAATCTTCCTTCCATCGCTTGAGTTGGTCCTCACCCGAAAGAAGCAGAGCTCCGTCTGAGCCTTTCGAAGTACCTTCGCTTGAGGTAGCTATGACCATCTATCAGCACTTTATGATTCTGCGAAAGGTCATGCTGCCACACGGGCGCATTTATGTAATTGCACTTGTCACGTCACACACAAAGGTGTACTTCTATGAGTTTTATGCGATACAGGAACTCGATCACACTTCTGCCCGCTCCCAAATAAGCTGCTATACAAGCTTTGAACATTCAAAGCCAATTGATCCAATGCCAGGTATATTTTGTCAACCAAACTTATATTGTTGCTGTAATGAACCAACAACTTGATCCTCACCGATTCAGAAAATGGTTTTTACACCAGTGCAGTGGTCTTCGATATTATTGCCCACCCTTGCCTATACTTTGCAATAGATGGGCCTCAATTGTTGGCCTACTGAAGTATTCTTAAATCTAGCCTTTTGGATTTTTTAGCTGCAGTACTAGGCCTCACCGTTGCAGCTAAAGGGTGGCGATCTCGGTCTAAACTAATATCCGCTCCTCTTCTGTTGCGCACATCCAAGAGGCTTTTTCTCAACCGACGGCTTAAGGCGAAGAGCATTTCAATATGATTGGAAAATACTCGATTATCAGTCGACATCCTTTGAAGGACGTGCGTCTCATCGTCAGAGAGGATATTGGTATCCTAACACCAGCAGGGAAATTATGAACTAGTTGACAATTTAATCAGGGAAATGGCTACGCTAGAGTGCTTATGTCAACGCATCGAGGCAAAACACGAACGCCGCTCGGGGACAAATAAGATGCTGGAATTTTAATAAGCTGGGACACCTATAGCGACAATGCAGAGTTTCAGCTAGACAAACAAGTTGCCTCACTGCGTGCAAGGATGAGGAAGAATGACGAAGCATGGCAGAGACAACATTCTATCTGTTGGAACAGCTTCCGCACAGCAGCAGTTAGGCATCGCCTAAAAGCCAACTTCACGGCACCAAAGATGGTTGATAGAACTGACGCCTCTGCAACGCAAACGCACTATCCTGAAGACCAAGTGACTACACAATCGGACTCCAAATACCAATTCAATTACAAAGACAAAGCGAACCCGCTTGCGAAGATTGCCTGCATAAAGTGGACAAGGAATAGGAGCTAAACCTGCAAAAGACTGGAGTAGGTACTGAGGAACTTCGCAACGCACAACAAGAAGACCCTGACATTGAACCAATTCTTCCATGGAAGGAATCTTTGGAGAAACCGAGCGCGCGGGATATATCCAACAGAAGTCCTTCATTAAAGGCATATTGGGCGTTCTGCGAAGAAAATGGGCAATGCCGCATGGAAGGTCCTCTAAGATGCAGCTTGTGGTGCCACGGTCGAAAGTCCAGGAGATTCTACGGGAAATGCACGATAGAGTGTCTCGTGTGCACTCTGGAATCAACAAAGCCCTGGGAAAGGTAAGGGATTGCTTTTATTGGCTGTGTGCAAGAAACGCGATTGAGAACTGGTGTCGGGAGTATACTATATGTGCGCTGGCAGTGAGGGACCTTAAGTCAAAATAAGAGGTAAAATGCACCAGTACAACATGGGTTCTCCCTTCTAAAGAGCGGCCGTCGACATCGCAGGTCCATTTTCGGAAACAGAAAGCGGAAATCGTTATATCGTTGCAATTTTTGACTTCTTAAGCAAGTGACCCGAAGCATTTTCGATCCCAAATCAAGAAGCGAGAAGCGTCTTTCAAGAAGTATGCACAGCAATCGGACTACAGAAGACACGAACCACACGCTTTCAGCCCGAAATCAGTCACGCTTGGAACGCTTTAACAAGACACTAAAGACACAAAGTAGTGGACGAGAATCATGTTTCTATGTTCCTTAAGTCCTACCGGAACACGCCTCACAGTGCAACTGGTTATGCTCCATCTGAAGTTCTCTTTGGACGAACTACCAGGCTACTTAGTGAGCTAAATTTCGCATACCCTATTGAAGATCCAAAATGCGAGGTTGACCAAGAGAGAGGAGTAATGACATAGACCAGAGCACAAGTAGAAAATATAAAAGTTGCAAGCGATCGCATGAAGACCAGATTTGATGCGCGAGCAACAGCTCCGGAGTTTACCGAGGGAGAACCGGTATCGCTCTACAACCCACATCGTAAAAAGGGAAAATCGCCAAGGCTGCAATAGGACTGGGAAGGTCTCTATACCATGTAGTTACGTCAAAGAACGATGTCGTCTTTTTAGGTCAACTCCTTCTTAAGTGAAACGCGATTAGAGAAAATTCTCTAGGTAAATTCTCTCAGCAATAGCCGAACATGAGCACTGAGTAGAGCACACCTTCGATATTATTAAGTAATAAACTGAAATGCGAGGGGTGCTTTCTCAAGGGCACAATCATTCTCCAAGGCATTATAGGGCACATGCACAATACACCCACCAGGTCGTATCTAGTGCGAAATTGTTTGCAGATTTTTGTTGCTAAATAATTCTTTCAAAGCATGAAAGAATTTGCCTGGGGTACATCGAATAAAACTCAGTTTCACTCAATTTCACAAACAAAACTTCTCTAAATTCAAATCACATTTAATTCAACTTCGCTTCTTAAGCTATGTTTACACGATTGCAAGATCTTACAATAATGTCGGAGCTTTCAGTAAAAATTTGTCCCAAATGTCTTGCAATCGTGTGAACACACAATTCAGTCTGACAATATTTGTAGAAAAATAATTGTCAGATCATTGTCACACATCAACCGGACAATGAAATTGTCAGACCTCTGGCAACGTCTGAACACATACAATGTGGCATTGCCAGACTATTGTCAGACCTTAGGACATTTGCAGACTTCTTTTCAATTGCCAGAAGTACTATAATTTTGAGGCTGACAATTTCTTCATTATCATATATTTTTTTCGCTTTTAATCGGGAAAAAATAACTGTAATGTTTTCAAACTGATCTGCTGTGATTTTGAGCTTTCCATGGCCTCTTTTGTTCTCGGCGTCTAAAATGACATAACGTATATTGTGGGTAAATTTGAACTGGTATGTTGAACTTGATATTTCTCGTCCAGAGCGCGTCTAGAACATCTGAAACTATTGACGAAATCGTCGAAACTCGAATACGGAACAGGTACTGCATCGACCGGAAATTCTCACCAGTATAGCTTGATACCTTAATGCGGGAACCACAAAGCAGCCTGGACTTGGCCTCGGCTTAACGTTTACAAGTTCAGCCGTACGATTTCAGTGTTTCCTAACTCAATAAAGCTCGGCTTCAAAATGTTGTTTGCAAAGAGAGAGTGTGCGCAAAGAGAAAACAGAAGCCCAGCACGAGTTCAGATGTGCTGAAATTTATTTCGTGTGAAGCAAATGGGGGTTGATTTCGATCGCACACACGAAGTCAATCAGTCTGCCTTAGGCTATATTTTTATATGTAAGTGTGTTGGTCATGCACGGATATGACGCAGAATATCTGAGTATGTCTACATTTTGGGCCAATTTGCGGATTATTTATTTATTAGTTGGACACGAATGTTTCACATAATTATGTACACATCACTAGCTTCCAGGGCTTTCATCTGTGTGTGCGTTTATTTTAATTTTATTTTAATTTATCGTGGCATGCTCGTAGTGACTGCATAAAAAAAGCTCTCTCTCCACGAGCGAAATGTCATTGCAAAGCCGGCTTAAAGCCCACGTATCGTAACGGGGCGAAGCCGAAGCCTGAGGCTGCTTTTTGGTTTTGGTCCTCGCTTAAGATTATAACGAGTCGCTCAGCCGCCGAAATGCTCGCGCGCATATTACTTATTGCTTTGTTATGTGTGGAGCCACCAAAGCGAGAAACTCATCGAATTGTTTCGCATTCATGCGCAAGAAATTTCGATACAACACTGGCTCCTCAACACGCAATTCCACCAACAATTTGGCATAAAGCCACTCCTTCTGACGGCGCGTTAACCAATTCTTTACCTTGGCAATTCTTCATCCTCACTCTCAAAAACGTACGCATTCAAAATAACTGCTAGTGCATCATTATTATTCATTAAACCCCATCCCATAGGATAGGAGGTATATTAAGTTTGATTCATAGTTTGTAACATAGAGAAATAATCACCGTAGACCCCCAAGACCTTAAGGGCATATGATCGAGACCGAATTGTAAGTCGAATGAGCCATGTCCGTCCGTCCGTCCGTCCGTCCGTCCGTCTGTCGGTAGTTTTTAGGCCTTAAACTTTGAGCTAGGAACTTGAAACTTGATATATGTTCTTTCAAGGTCCCGAAGCAGTACAAGTGTAAAATTTTTTCAAGTCCGCCCACTGAGACGCCCACTTTACTTAGAAGCATGAGAAATCAAAGCTGTCGCAGGAAGCTGAAATTTGGTGTGCGATATCCTTGCTTAAGTGTATTATGATTGGCATTAAAAAAAAGCGAATACCGCCCCCTTGTAGGCGTGGTCATACTTAATATGCATTCTAATAAACAGTTTTTATTTGATATATTTGCTTTAAATCCAAAAAACTTGCACCATAAAATGTTCAGATATGTGCGTAAGCTATCAACTTAAGTCAATAAATTTTCGCCACGCCCACTTTTGGGGGCGTTTTTAAGTATAAACCAAATTTTTGATATGAAAATGCAGTCAACACGTGTATTCCACTTCTGATAAAAAAAAATAAACAAAAATACAATGTTGTTGAGAAGGGGTGGATGCCCCTTTGTTAGGGAGAAGATTCTTAACTGAAATTTAACAACCAAGATTTATGACACAATTCGGAGCTTGACAGTGGTCAATTGGGATAGGGTTTCCAACGATTCGCCTAAGCGGAAATGTTACCCTCCCACTAGTTTTATTTAATTTCATTCCAGTCCACAATACCTTACAAATATGACGAAATTTCCTGAATAAGATTAATTTCAGTTGCCAAATGGTTTTAAGTTGTTTGTACCAACCGTGTAAACGGACAATTTTCAGCCTGACAACGTTGTTAGAAAATGTATTGTCCGCCCACTCATGTGACAATGAAATTGACAGACTTTAGGACAAAATCTGGCAACCGTGTGAACTTGCAATTCAGCGTTATAAGGAAGTTTCTCATTGTGGGGAGGGAAAAATTTTCGATATCGAAATTGGAACTTCGAATATCAGTTTGCTGCCAGCTGGCTGGAATGACAGTTGGATGCGTTTGTAAAGTGAATGGAGAGGGTGTGTTCGCAAAGTGAATCGATGGGTGCATTCAACAATGTGTTCAAAATTATTTCTACATTTTTCTTTTGATACTTAGGAAAAGGTCTATGTTGTAACGACATTCAGCAGAGGAGCTGGCCAGTTCACACTTAATCCTTTGATAATGCTCTTGGATTTTCCAACTGCGTATAGCCTCTTCGGGAAAATGTTTTCACTAAAAAACGCTGCAACTATTTAATGGCCAGATTAATTTTGTACAAAAATTCCCTGTGCTCTTCTGGTAATTACACCCAATTCGAGAGTTAATTTCTACTTCGCTCGTTATCGACAGTTATCGGGTAATGAACACTACATCAGCGATCGCAGAGTTGATTTAAATTAAATATCGTATAAGAAAAAAAGATTCACTTACGCGAGTATTTTAAATGTGATTTTTATGTTTTAACTCGCATCCGCACACCAAAGCTATATGAGTACTTGGCCAATAATTCACATTATAGCTGTTCACTAGCTAATTAAATTAAATGAATTTATTGGCGGAAATTGAAATCGAAACCACCGCCAGTGAACATCACCACAAACGCGATGCCACATACGTTCCAGCTTGTGTGGGTGATTTGAGTGGAAAAATTTGCAGTTTTTTTTTTTAAATTTTACTCTTAAACAGAGTTAACAGGCTCGATCATTATTATGGAAGTGTGACCGCACCACAAAAATTGGTTCCACCCTTAACAAGTTTTCGACTCTCGAAGCGAAATTATTCCGCATAAAACAGTGCGCGGTGCAAGGATGCTAATTAGCCATCGAATTGGAAAGTTGAAAACTCAATTTTTGGAAATTTGCCGCACAGTTCCATAACTGTGTGATTATCGGCTTGTGAGCGACACGACGACACACACACACACACAGCCATCACCGTTGACAGAGCACAGCATTTTATGCACCGAAAGCTCCTTGGTGCAGGCTTGATTTATCAATTGATGTGCACAGGACACGCATCGCAATCGCATGTTAAACAGGACAAAAATAATTAACTTAAATCATTCACTGGCACAAAAAGACGGGGACAGATAATGGCGACACTATGTCCACACGGGGCGAGTTAAACAAGCAGCGATAGTCAGTGGACGCCGAACGAGCACCCATGCATTGGCTAATTGTTGGTCCGCCATCCTGGGGCAACCGCACACATGGCGAGGCGATGCGACGTTTACGCTTACCTACTGTTGCCACATCGTGTGGCCGTGGCTGGCAAAAACTGTAGTGTGAACGATATCCATGGGCCGCAAAAGTAGAACAATGCGCCCGTGGTCCTAATTAACGAAACTTAATGCGAATTAATTAAATTTCGATCTCGAGAGCCACAATGCGCTCGGTTGCCATACTCGGTTTGGATGTGTGCGCGAATTGCTGATTGTTTGCGACCCAAAAGTCTGAATTCGCTGACCGTCTGCATGTAGTTGGGGCAAGTTCCTGTGAATTGCTTGTGATTTTACAGCTGAGCGTTCGGTCAGCCGTGAACACTGGCGAAGGTATCGTCCTTTGGGTCCGTAGTCACTGGATGCGGCTGCTACTGTTGCGGCAGTCACTGGGAGCATTTCAATTAATTGAATTAAATTAAAGAACAAATCGTCGACGGGGCAAAATGAAGTGAAAATCATTCCGGTGGAACATGCGTCCCAATATGCTGCAATGATACCGGGTATGTGTTGGCGGAGTTTGCTCTTTTTCGACCTGTCCCGTATTCAACTGGGTAGATCGCATCGGAGTGCAGTCGGTGGTGGTTTTCGTTTTTTGTACGAAAACATAGGTAAACCGTGTAATGGCGTCAAATAGGAGTATGAAACGCATTGCTGCACCGTGGTAACAAGCTCAAAGGGTTTTGTTGTGTTGTCCATTAAGTTAATCCCATTCTGAGGGACCTCGTTTCGGTATAGATAGTATGGTAGTCGGGACGAGGTACCGTAGAAAAGCAGCAAATAAATGAGAATAATGTTTTAGGTGCTACGGAAGATAGGTGTTGAGTTATAAGCAGTTAATATGGGGCACTGTATTCGTAATGGGGAATTCATATAGGTAGCAGCTACCTCTTTGTTAAGAATTAAAATTATCAAGGTGGCATTTAAGTTGCATTCAAGGTGACAATATCAATATGCGCAGTTCAGTTCAAGCCACACAATGTCTTGCCAGTTTAAGCTCATACAAGAACGAAGCTAAAACGACAAGAAACTTGTCCCACAAGTATAGAGCTTCAGCTTTTAACAGTTTGACGTCTACTGGTATTGTCGATCCCGTTGCTTGTCCGGGATGCCAAGCAAAGTACCTTTTTATATGGAAAACGAACAAAAATTACACATAAACGTAAATAACTATTTAAAAAATGCAACCCTGTGTTTCGAGTTGTAGACTTGATCAGCCTTCCTAGGTAATGCTAAAATATTTTCATTATATAACATGGAAAGGATAAGAAAAGTGTTGTTAGTGTTGTAGAAACAGTGTATACGACCACAAAAGGGTACACGGATTCAAGGAGATCGTATCTTCGGAACACTTTTTCGATCCTTTTTACATATTTTATTAAATTACTTCTTTAATTATTACTTCTTTCCTTATCGGCACACTCTAGGTCGAGTAGTTTATTAATAATTCGCACTTCTACAGAAACTATTGAATTTTTTCATATAAAAACGCGATGTGCTTGGCATCCCGCGGTCGAAAAATGTGAAAGACTTCAGAATTTGACAGCCGTGGTACAATATCTATATAAATAAATGAGTTAACATGACTTGTATTTGTATTTCATTTCATTTAGTATTACATTGACACTACAAAATAAAGTATCTTAAAATAAGCACCTGCATTTAATCTTACTTTTATGGAATATTAACAAATCAAGTAAATCATTTTAAATTTAAGTTTAATAAGGCTTAAGAAAAAGTTTAACAATAAAAACAGAGAGAAAAAATAATAATTACTTAAAAAAGCTTAAAAAGCTTACTTAAAAAAAAAACTTCACAATGATAATTATTTTAAATTTAGATTTAAAAATTTAATCCATTTGGATGCTTATTGAGTTTGGTTTGTCATGTGCAGAAATAGTTTCCCCTGAAATTGAGTTGACGACGAAATATTATGCAATTCTATTCTGCCAATAGATTATGCAATTCTATTCCAAAATCGAATTGCATTTACATAGAAGGAACGTTCCCCAATGGTATGTGAAAAGCGCGGCAGAATCAGTTTCAAGCCTCTGTCAGATCTAGCAAACTGAAATGTTTCCCTCAAGAATTCAGGACATATGTTTTGAACAATGCTATGAAGTTTAACAATATTTCGAAAGCTGTAGAAGTCATCTAAGCTCATTCCTAACAAAGGAGTTTAAAGACGGGATACACTTGCAAACCTTGGAATGTTGTGTATAAATCTGATACAATCATTAAAAGCAACATTAAATCTGCGCTTACACTCGTAGTCAAGGCAAGGATATACAGATATGTTATACACGAATAACGGTAGCAAAATTCTTTGCACTAGACGCTGTTTCAAGCAAGGTAGCAGTAACTGTGATGATGACCTAAGACTACGAATACCAAAATAGACTCTTCTTAGAGTGTCAGATGTTGTCTCACAACAGCTCAGATGCCTGTTTATGACAAAACCTAAGTATCTAACACGCTCCGCATAAGAAATAACTTCAAAGTTTAGAACAAGCCTAGGAAAATCTTCACAAATAAATTCATTTCTTGAACAAACCATGGCGACAGTTTTAGTCGGGTTCAGTTTCAGTTTATTTACGTTTTACCATTGCAGTACGCTAGCAATATCTTCATTTACTCTGGCCACACAATCCTCCATTAAGCCGATTGGCCGAAACAAATAAAGAAGTACAACATCCGCGTACATGTGTACTACACTGTTGGCAACTATTTCCGGTAGGTAATTGATATACAAAGAAAACAGGAGTGGCCCTAGCACAGATCCTTGTGGGACACCGGAGTTTATTGTATGGGGATAAGATCTTCCCTCTAGTGTTTCCACAACCTGAACACGGTTACTTAAATACTCAAAAATAAGTTTAATTGAGAAGTCTGCAAACTGAAACTTATTTTTTAGCTTCTGGAGAAGAATTGTATGATCAATGCAATCAAATGCCTTAGAGAAGTCAAGCAACACCATAACACCTATATTATTAGTATCTAGTGCCAGCCGAAAGTCCGAAGGCACTTTAATTGCAGCTGATTCACAGCTATGGTTCTTACGAAAACCCGACTGCCATTTAGAGATTTTCTTGTTTTCACATAAGTAATTTAAAATTTGGTTAGCAAGCACTTTTTCAAAAACCTTAGACATGAAACACAGCAAACTTATCGGGTGAAACTTTGATGCTGTATGGTTGGGGGGCATTAGCTTTTTTGGGTATTGAATTATCTTTGCCGTTTTCCAGCTCTCAGTTAACAAGTAAGTAAGTGCAAGAGTTCGTCTGTAACGAACTTCTAAATACCCGACCCTCTTTAAACATCAACACCAAATTTAAAATTTTTTGGTCTTTTTCATATACTGAATGTCAATTATTTGTGTTGGCCACGCCCCTAAATAAGGGCGTATCCTGAAAATCAACTAACTCTAATTTCGTTGGAAACACGAGAAAATGGGTTAAAAGCGAATATTTATGCTTAAAAAAAAACAGTTTTTTCCCAAAAACGCCCCCTAAAAATGGACGGAGCTCAATGCTTTGTATGCAACAAACTTAGCAAATGGGAATATCTTTAATATTTGTCATATAATTTTTTTTTCAATTTAGAATGAATTTCCCGAGAAATCAGGTTTTCAAAGATTTCAGATGTTAAAAGTGGGCATGGTCAATCGAGTGGGCGGTCCGATTTTTGCCTTATTAAAGGCTTCTGGTTGATATTGCTCTTCACCAAAATTTGAGCTCATATGTTTTGTCTATCTTGACCAAAAGGTATTTTGAAATAAAATGTAAATATGAGGTTGTCTGACATTGACGCCATTTGTTGTGCGCGTGGCTGTGAGCGTTGCTGTGGGAGGATTTTCTCAATTTTCATACTTTGTCTGTACAAAATGAGAACCAAGCAACACTGCAAGTTTCAGCTTCCTAGATCAATATTAAAGACCTCAAAACTGCATACATACGGACAGACGGACAGACGGATGGACGGATATGGCTTAATCGACTTACCTGTCGGTCTCGATCATATCTCTAAAAGGTCTTAGGGGTCTACGGTGATTATTTCACTGTGTTACAAACTATAAAATTAATATACCCTCAGTCGGGTATAAAAATGTGTACGATAAACGGATACAAAACAGGCAAGACTAGCTTCAAAAATTTGGGTGATATATCATCATTTGATAGTTCTAGCAGCATTATGAAAGTCTTCTATCCTGATGCATTGAAATGAAAGCTCATAATCATGACGTTTTGACTGACACAATACAGTTTCTAACAAAGCTGGCATAGATGTACGTGGAACCAGAAAATCACTGATCTCATTTGGATCGAAGTCACATTTAGATGTTCGCTTTTGCTCAGCAACACCAATTTCCTTGAGGTTCTTCCATAGATCTTTCGAAGGTAAATGTGGAGCAAGTTTTCTTAAGAGTCTTTTTGACGAGCGTATAAAGGAATTCACTTTATTATGAGCTTAAATAAATTGCCTCCGGTTATAATCAGTGCGGTTCCTTTTAAATTCTTTAAAAAGACTCTCCCTCTCCATTATATAAAGTTTGATCGTGTTGTTATACCATGGACACGATTTTGGTTTTATTGTTCTTCTCACTATTGGTATATAACGATCAAATAACCCATTTAATATATTATTAAAAATTATAACCTTGTGATTAACATCAGCCGTATGAGTCACCACCATGAGACGTTAAAGTCACCACCAATTAAAATTTTGCTATAACGTGAATGCAATCTTGTCATAGTATCTTCAAGCTCAATAACATTTTCTTCCTTAAATTGTTCTGGAGGAGAATAGACGACAACCAACAAGCATTTCTCAACCCTACCGATTTCAACACACAGAAAATCAATATTAGGCATAACTGACTTATAAACTTCTTAAGGTTTAAAACGCTCACCAATATACATACACACACCACCGCCTATTTTATCTTTGCGATCGTTTCTAAGCAATTCGAAGCCCGGGATATGAACAAGATTTATAAAATGCCTGTTTTTAAGCCACGTCTCAGTAACCATGACGGGAAAAGCTAGTGTGTTGAAGGGACGACGATTCTTAAGAAAAAGTTTTCATTAAAGTAGTCAGCGACGTGATTTATTTAATTGGAGACCCCTGAGTGACTCGCAAGCCTGCGGTCTTAGCGTTCGAAATATCAATCGGTGGACTTAATCCAGTCCGCCGATTGATCCTAATCACTTAAACAATTTCATTTCGCAGTTATCTCAGATTCCAGGTGAAAAATTTAAAATAATTTATCAAACAGGCATAGGAAAGTTTTATGTTACATCATAAGTTAAGGTAGGAATAAGGAGGAAGAAGACTCATTGGTTGAAGGTAAATAGTGGAGAGCACAAAAGGTTTATGCGGGAACGGGATGCCTTCCTTGAAATTTTATGTGAAGAAAGCCAATTCTTCACTGGTAAAAACTTCAAAACTCCAAACAAACGGTTGCCAGACGAAGTGGAAGTTTTTCTTTCTCACTGATACTAAGGTTTTATAAAAAGATGACTTGAAATGTGCAGGAGACCCTTTGACCAAAACTCCAGCCAGCTTGTCAAATGGCAAACTTCGTCACTTGTGCCAAATGGATAATATTGGCGAATGACAACAATTGTGAAGAATTTAAGCGTAAAGTAATAATAAGTTGTGCTTTGAAATATTGAAGAGCTCGGTACGCTTATTTGGTTCATCAGTTCTACCGGCAACATGTTGTTCTTGGGTTCTGCAGAATTTTTTCCACCACATAACCACATCTGGCTCAATGAGAAAGAATCGGTGGCTCGCAGAAGCACCCTCCAAACGTGTCCAAAGAACTGTCTCTGAAGAGGGCCGCAGAAGTTCCTCGCTTCCCATTATCACTCGAAGATTCACAGCGTTGTCGTTTTCATATACCATAGGGATCTCGACGGTTCGATACCTTAGCACCTGCATTCGAAGGTCTAGAATTGCCTCATGTGGCTTCATGAATACCACCACAACGATGAATTCGTTACATATGTCGGCTACCAAGTATTCAGACTGTAGCAGCTGGTGTTATGTAGCCAGGACGTCTGAACAGGGTCTCTTCGGATAAAGGAGGCCGTGGTAGCTGTGTCGATAGTGGCCAGACATTTTCTGTTGGCGATGATTGCCTACACTGTTAGACTCTTGTTGCAGCGTTTTGTTTGGGGCGTCATTTCCGTCAACCAACTTCTGCCCCGCGAAGTTGGTTCTTAGGCCTTTCCCGACTGCTGTTGCTGCGAAGCTTGTCCAGCAGGTTGAACGTTGTCCCTGCCGGATGCTTCTTCGTTTTGCCTTCTCCCAGTGCAATGTGGTCAGCTCGATTGTCTAGCTGGAGCTCTGCACTGTCGCTGTAGTTGTTCCAGCTTAATACAATTCCAGCATCTAATTTGTCCCCGAGCGGTGTTCGTGTTTTGCCTTTCAATTTTGATACGTTAACATGAGCATTCAAGCGTAGCCATTTCCCTGATGCGATCGCTCCCTTGCGAAGCTTGGTCTCCAGCTTTCATTGTCAGGGCAAATGCTAGTGCTTCAGCGAGAGTCTTTCTTACCTGCCATTCTTACAGCCATTTGTAGCTTTCCATCCGCAATGGCATTAGTAAACGCATCGGTTGCCAACTCGGTGATTATCTCCCTGCTGCTGTTGGGATGGACAAATTCGCCAATTCGATGTCGGCGTGCAATTGTTGAAACGTCTCACATCTTGTCTGAATTCTTCGGCGCAACTAGACCCGGTAAACTTGCTGCACGTGATCCCCGCCACACCTCATCTCGATCGCCTTTACCATGGCATCAAAATCCTTTTGTTTTTCTTCGGGGATGGTCTGCAAAAATATGGTAGCTGTTCTTCTGAGCACAAACGTGGAAGCAATCGATTTATCTTCGTGGTAAATCGATCTTCTGCAGCTTCGAATTGTCTCTTAAAAATCGGCCATGATGTTTTGCAATCAAAGACAGGCGGCTGCATTTCTTACGTCGTGGATTTTCGATAGAGTATTCACGAACTTTCTGCTTCTTAACATAGTCGACCTCTTTAGCTAGCTGTTCGTACTGTGGCTCCACTTTTTCCAATTGCGATTCTTTTTTAAGGTGGCGCTACAGGCCGGGGTGGACCTGTGCCTCAGCCAACAAGCTTCACCGGCCAGCTCTGTGTCTAGCTAGCCGTCTCCAGTTTCGTACGCGAGATTTGCTGAGATCCCCTTCCACTTGCGTGCGCCACCTGAGTCTCGGTGCTCCTTTACCGCGCCGTCCCTGCGGGGTGGATTCGAAGATTTTCCGAGACGGGGCGTCGGTGTCCATCCGCTCTAGATGACCCAGCCATCGTAGACGTTGTGTTTTGACTCTTCTGGCTAGGTCGGTGTCGCTGTACAGCCCGTACAGTTCAATATTATATCTCCCTCCTCCACTCTCCGTCTATGCAGACGGGACCGTAATACGTCCGAAGAATTTTCCTCTCGAAGCAGCCTAAAGTGTTTTCATCCGCCTTTGCCAGGGTCCATGCTTCTGCACCTTACATGGACGCTTTAGTTGCTCGAGAGAGGGCTTTGCTACTCAATTGCCTTCTTAGCCCAAAGAAACAGCGATTGGCAAGAGTTATCCTTCGTTTGATTTCAGCGCTGGTGTCATTGTACGAATTGATGGCGGAACCCAAGTAGACAAAGTCTTTAACTACCTCAAAGTTACATTTGCCGATTATGATGTCTTGTTCAAGATGTCGGTGTTTGGTGTCCTTTTCTTGATGACAGCATATACTTGGCTTTGCAGTCGTTGACTGCTAAGCCCATATTCGCCGCTTCCATCCCAATACTCACTGACATCACGCTTTGTTCTTCAGTTTATGTTAACGTCGTCTGCGTATGCGAATAGTTACACTGACGTTCTACCTCTGGTGGCGCGGGAGTTCTGCACAATTCTCTCAAGTATCATGTTAAAAAAGCCGCATGACAGCGCGTCGCCTTGTGTTAATCCTTTTTTGACATCAAGGGAGTGTTCCCTTTAAGGCACTTCTCCTTGCATCCGGATGGCAGCGAAGGAATTCTCCAGATGGAATCAACGGTGGCGTCCACAGTTCCAGTCAGGCTGAACTACTTAGTGAACACCTTATATGGGCTACTACCACGTATTCAGAGATCAGGCCTATAAGGAGCGGGCTATCTGGCTATCCGTCCTTAGAGCTAAGCAACCTCTAAGTTGGTGGTTGTGCCGTGCGTCGGGGTGACTTTTTGGCCACGTAAATAAACACCAGTTACTTGCGGTCCTACTTTATCGAATTTCGCTTTGAAATTTCGATCAATTGTCTCGATCGAACTTTGGGCATTAAGCTTCGTTTCGAGTTTAGCGTCCAGGCTTTCGAGTTGCTTCACTAGAGCACTCTTTTGTTCATTAAATTTGATTTCGAGAACGTTCTTTTGTTCCCCAAAAGAACAATTCTTTCTGGCCATTCTACCGTTTCTCGAATTTCCCTTCTTTTGGCTACTCTCCATCTTCTCGATTTTTTCCAAAAGCAACTTCATGAAAAAGGGAATTTCATCGGCATACACAAACATACACCCTAAAACTGGAAAATTCAACTGTAGAATTTACCCACCCAATTGTGAGTTTTATCCCCAATTTCTGACACCAATGTAATGTGTTTGCCTGGGGTTTGTCGAATAAATCTCAATTTCATTTTTATAATTACACAACGGAACACTTTATTTATCAAACAAAACTTCTTTAAATCCAAATCACACTTAATTCAACTTTACTTCTTAGAATCCAACACTTTATTTCACAAGTTATTATAACTTTATAACTTTATTCACAAGTTATTTCACAGATTTTCACAAGTCAACGTTTACAATATAACTGTCCGGTAAGAGCCTGTCACCCGTGTATTTATACAAAACTAAGCACCTTCAAGTACGTTCAATACTTCCCCTTTGGTAATTTTCGCTGATTTACGCTGGAGTCGGCCTTTTAGCTTACGGCTATGAAGCAGTAATCCCTCAAGAAAGATTTTTATATTGTTCATTCATTTCCATCTTCTGTTACCCCTTAGTCATGTCAGCTCTTGGACCATTACAAGCAGATTTGCAAAAGCTCTTAAGATGTGTACCCTTGCTGTCACAGCTGTGAAGCTCGTGAAGTGGCTTCATCTTCAGTTATTTTCCCTTCTTACTTGTGAGGCGCTGCATAAGCCATTAAAATAAGGCTTCTGCTGAATCTATGATAAAGGATCCGCGGGTTCTTCGACCCTATAATTTTACTGCTCAGATTCAATCCGAAGAAATATGGCACTTATTGGGGGATCCTTCCTCAGTTTTACAGGAATGGGGTGCATCTATAACATAGTAAATTTGTATAAGAAAATTATTACCACTTTACCGTTGACCCTTAGTGTCGTTAACGTTGGCAAACAAAACCATAGCAAGGCAAAAGTCAAACCATGAAAAATCAACTAGGCAAAATGCCAAGTCATTAAACCGAGCAACATTTTTTGTCCACTTTTTCAAAAAGCAAAAAAAAATCAAAAATAAATCCTTTTTGGAAGCCCTCATTTGAAACATGCAAAAATCGTAAAAAAAAACATCCATCCTCGGCCTTGTATAGAAAACGCTACCCCCTAATGATGTCTTTTATACAAGCCTGCCTTTGTCCCGACGAATCCTGCCTCTGCCAGTGCTCCTCTACAATGTTTGCATACATGTCCATGTCCTACCGCCCCAAAACCAACATTCACCACAAAAATGTCTCTCTTCCTCTTCTCGAAAATACTTTGAATGTCAATTTCAAATAAAACATTCCCTCAGAACATACAGCTTCTACCGAGAAGAAAAAAATTAACAAACAAACAAAACAAATTGTTTGGGCGCACAACACACAACAATAATGTCGGGCAAAAAAAAATCTCTCCATTTGTGTTTTTCTGTGTGAAGCGCAAAATTAATTGGTGAATATTAAATTGACACAACTCAGCCCCCGAGAGCTATGCCTATACCTCACACATAGAGGGCACGAATCCCTGGGTGTACACTCGGTCGTATACGTAATTCCATGCAAACTGTTTGATTTATTCAGCTCGATTTGCTTTTGCTTTGTTAAAATAATTCATCATGCCATTTGTTAACAACAAACAAAGGACCTCCCCCTGCACGCTCGTCCTTTCGTCAACGGATATTGATTTGTACATTTTTTTTTTCGCCTGATATTTATAGAGTACATAATCTTTCATACACTCGTATCGGGGGGTATTCCCCGCTTTAGTCATCAGGCGGGCTTGTGTTGACAGTCAATTGTTTAAAATAAAAAATGTCTCAAAGGCTGAGTGGGCTGAAAGGGCGACGTTGGCAGAGTAAATAAAAACATCATAACGAGCACACTATAGAGTTCTTTTATTCATATTCAGAGGAGTAACCCCCAAATTTTCGCCCCTCCAGGTGGAATACAATGACAAAATGCAACTCTCGCTCGAGTTCAAGAGTTATGAATATGGATGCTGCTGCGATACCGGTTCCCATAATTTATCTCTCTCCTTCTAAGGCTGCTGCCAAAACCATGACCTGATTAATTTCCGACTGAACTGTGCATATTTTTATGCACCTCTCCTGGAGTTCACATTCCCCCCAGAGGCTGAGCGATGATTGCACCTGGTGCAGAGAGTTTAGCGGAACCGCGCCGATAACCCTCGACGGGGCAGGCAGGATGCTGCAGAGACATCGGAATTTCTTTCGAGTCTCCGGGAGTATACTGATATGCCATCAGGCAGGAGAACTCCTCGTATCTAGAAGCGATTTAGCTGAACGTGGTAGAATGCTGCAAACACTTAACATTGTTTTTCAGGCACCTCGCAGGATAATGGAATCCAAATGGCATGCTGAGGATTTTTTGCCCACATTCCACCACTTTTAGCTGGAATGTATACATTGTGTGTGCAAGGAGTTATTCATTTTTTCCGCAGGACCATGTTCATGGCTGGGGTCGAGTGGGTCCTTATACGTAGGAATTTTATTTAGCTTCCATACACAGATAGGGAAATCAGCTGCAAAGCCTTTTTTACAGATAATGTTCGCCACCACTCGACAGAATTTATTTTCCACCTTTTTGAACTCTATTCTTTCAATTTTGCACATCGCGTCCGCTGGTGTATCCTTTTCCCTCGTGCAGACAATAATAAAGTTTGATTAAATGAAACTGAATTCTCACGACACTCATTCCAGTCGCATCCATCAAAACGTTTGTAGGTCCTTCTGCGGTTGGGTGTGCTGTGCACTGTGTACACCTACACCACCGTCCGGTGTGTTCACGATTGTCTGTGACTGCATCAGCGGAGTAATTATCAAATCCAGTGAAATCAAAGAAGCCATCAGGGATAGGTGTGCTACACTTACACCCTCCACCTATATCCATTTTGCGGATAAGAATCACCCAGCCACGGACAAAGTTTCCATTCCATTTCTTCGTTCTTTTCTTTCTCTCTTTCTAGATTCTAGCTCTCGTTTCATCGGATATTCCCACAAAGACCACCCACCAGGATAAGAGAAGTGAAGTTTTATAAAATATATACATAAACATAAATCCAACACACCGTGATCCAGGATAAAAGTTTTTAATTATTATTTCTTTCCTAGTGTCCTTGTCATTTTCTTTGCTTTGCGGATGGAGAAATCATGTTTTTAGCAGTCCGCCTTGCCAGGGAAAAAGGACTTCTGGTGATAGTTTGATGACATTGTATAAATAATGACATAAGAGCATTGAATGGTGAGAATCCTTTTTCAATTGCTTTCAGCATTGTGTATTCTGTTCACAGTCTGTCTGTTGCAGCTTTAGTATACCCTGGCTTGTGTGACCAAATTCTTTCCCAATAAATGCATTTTTGGGCAAAAGAGTTGATAATAAAGCGTTTATTACCACAAAATCACCTGCCAAATGGGCGGATATTGTCGTAAAAAAGCACTTAAAGGCCTTTTACCAAGTCTTAAAATCCTTTAGAGCTATTACTGAAACTGACGGATGACCGAATGAACTAATTAGGGTATAAAAATGAAAAGACACATTGCGTCTAAGGAACCTAGAAACATTTGGAAAACAGTAGATAGGCTTCCTCGCAGAGTTGTTTCTGTTTTCACCAAAGAGTTTGGCGTTAGTATTGAAATTATTGGAGGATGGTGTACCTACCTTGGACAAAATTTTACAAAACTATTTTATTGTCTGTGTTTGACAGCTAAATCGGTGTCGACACCGAACTAATTCGGAGTTGAAAAGAACATTGACATGATCCGGTAAAGCTGTACGAATCCGGTAAAGCTGTACGAATCCGGTAAAGCTGTACGAGAAAAGAACAATTTGGTTTCTGTATTTCACACCAGTTTCACGATTCGGTGTTGAAAAGAAATACGCCATAAGAGTATACACCGGCACAAGGACAAGGACTGCAACTGTCCCCCATGGAGCAAACTCTAAAACTTTGTCCAACAACTGGGGGCTTAATCCCCACTATCTCCTGCGCAATGCGCATAATGAAAAACTTTTACCCAGAAGTAATTTTTCGGGTCCATATAAAAACCTCTGCGCCAAGACGATGGGAGGCCAGTGCCATTGAGCCTCCTTAACCAGCTCTAATGCCTTGCGATGAAACATTTGCCTATTTTGTGTTGATACCTTTGTCGAATACTAGAATTCCAACCTAAGGTTCAAGCTATTAGCTATCACAATCCGCGTCATGCATTGCATCGCCTTAGTCTGTCTCCTCGTATATTCTTTGGGTTAAACCCGGTTGGATACCGAACGGAAAACGTATTGAAGTTTGTTTCATTAGGAGGGAGGGTTTTGATCTTAAAGCTTAAGCTTGAGCGATCGACTTTGGCTTTAGTGCAGGTGTACGCACCCAACTATAGTCAGAGTATCCGGCCTTGAACGACGTTGATGCTGCGCTGGATAGAGTGGCAGAAATGGACTTCTTCCTCCTAACGGCACAGTTTAAATCAGAGATTTTTGATTGATTTCTTGGTGGTACCATCGTGTGTTCAAAAAATGGTTTTGATGTTCGCGTTTTGAGAGGAGCTGAGCTGTCAACTCATCACCACCTAGTGTTGTGCGAATTGCGCTTTAGCGACATCCTTTGCCACCCAAATCCAAGACGAGTGACCCGCATACGATGGGAAAGGTTTCAGGATGCTGAATCTGATTACAGGGATTACGAATCTGATTACGTTTCGGGGAAGTTTGAAAAATTCCACCTGACCTATTAAATGTAAGAGGAAGAATGGCAGCTGTTTTCATCGGGAGTCATTGCCTCTGCAAGAAATGTTTGTGGAGTAAAGCGGCTTGGTGTGGCGGCTGGTGGTGAGAAAAGAACTGCTTTGGGATTCCTGGAGCTCAAGAAGCCATTAGAGAGAAGAAAAGGGCCTATATTGTGTGGATTCAATGAAGGAACTCTATTTCTTGAGCCCGGTACACTTAGATGCGAAGAAATTCCAACATGGCGTTTAGAACAGCCAAAGAGCAGGCATGGAAAAAGTTCGGCGAGAGCACAATTACGGATCTTTAAACAAGACATTTTAACAGACTATTCGCCGACTCAGAAGAAGGAAGTTGAATATCGTTCAATGGGTTAAATCCAAAGACGGTATATTTTTTTCAAATGAGAACGACGTCTTACGCAGATGAAGCGAGCACTTTTTGGAGCTGTTCCATCCCAAAAAGGGCACTGAAAATGGCGGAGAATAGCCCTACAGTAGATGAAGTCACTGCCCTGATTAAATGGTTTAAAGTGGATAAATCTGCTGGAGTTGGTGAAATCCGGCCAGAAATGTTCAAAGCAATGGGTGAAGAAGGTGTTAAATGGATTGGACGTGTCATTAGGGTGCTTTGAGAAAGCGAGAAAGCACCTAGGGATTGGCAAACAGGAGTTATAGTGCCTATTTTCAAAAAAGGGGACAAGAGAGCTTGCTCTAACTATAGGGGTTAATCTCTCTAAGTCTTCCGGGAAAAGTATTCGCGAAGGTGTTGGAAGTGCGTTCCAAAGCTGTAATCGAGTCTTTTTTGCGGGAAGAGCAATGCGGCTTTCGGCCTGGTAGAGGCACAGCCGATCAGCTTTTTACTCTAAAGGTTATTCATGAGAAGGTCTGGGATATGCCAAACCAGTCTACGCGAGTTTTGTAGACTTGGAAAAGGCCTATGACCGGGTTCCACGGGATAAACTCCGGAGAGTTTGGGAGGAGTACTGCACTGAGTGGGCCTCTTTTGGGAGCCATTCAGTCTTTGTATGGGAACTGAAGAAACTGTGTTCGGATAAATGGCGTCAAATTCCAACCTTTTGGTGTGTGCGTTGGACTTCGCCAGGGCTATGTTTTACCGCCTCTCCTTTTCATAGCAGTCTTGTTGAGGAATCTTTCAATAAGCCATCAGCGTTTCGCAGATGACTAAGCTATCCTTGCCTATCGTCCGAGGAGGAACTTCAGCAAGCACGATGGGTTTGCCTCCATATGTGGCGAAGCTGGGATGAAGGTAAATGTGAGGAAATCCAAAGTTATGGTTGTTTCTCGAACTCCTGTGCAGTGTACCCTGCACATTAATGGAGTCCCATTGAGACGGGTAGACAAGTTTGAGTGTATCGGTGTATTTCTAAAGAAAGATGGAAGGAGTGATACTGATATATCCTGTAGGATTGGCCAAGCTGCAGCAATAGTAAAAGAACTGCGCCAGCCGGTCATCAGGAAAGTTGAGCTTAGACTGAAAGCAAAGATCTCAATTTTTAATTCAGTGTTCGATGCAACTCTCATGAAATTTGGGTAATGACCGGACGAATTAGATCGCGGGTACAAGCTGCCGAAATGAGATTTCTGAGGTGCGTTGCTGGTGTAACTCTTAGAGATAGAGTGAGAAACGTCAGTATTTATAGGAATCTTAATGTTGAGCAGCTACTTCTCCGAGTGGAACGATCAATTCTTCGATGTCTTGGACACGTTGTTCGTATGCCCCCAACAGACTTCCTACAGGTTGTGTTAGCCGAGATGCAAGAGCTTCCCTCCCCTGGTAGGCCATAAAACAGGTGGTGGGATCAGGTTAAGAACACCTCAGAGACCCGTCTGGGGATCGCGCCTGTGTCGCTTGAGTTGGTGGAGGAGGATCGGGAAAGATGGAGGGACCATTAAGCCACCCTCGCTCCGCGACCCTTCCTTCTTAGGATAACCGGTCACGGAAAATGATGATGATGATATGGATACCGAACGGTCCGACCACCAAGCTGATCATTGCTCTGGCCTAGCTCCAAGGGATGCCTGGCTTACCAGGCTTTTTTTTTTGTAGTCGTCGCTCGTTGTTTACATCGTTAAGTGTCTCGTTGAGAGTACGGATCATTTCATTGTTGCAATGAACATGAAGGCGAGCATTTAGCCTTCGAGCAAAGTTTGTTACTTTTTCGCTCACAGTAGCTATTCCTAAATCTCTGTAAATAGCACTATTCCAAATATACAATGGAGCATTCACATTTGCTCAAAGTGTCTTATTTTAGAAAGTCTGCAACATGGACATGTTGCTCGGCTTGGAACAACCCCAAAGTTGTATACCGTGTGTCCAGGACTGCTTCTACAAGAGCAGTTTGTTATAATATGCTTAGTTTCGAAAATTTTTCGATTAGCCAATACATTTCTCTGAGCCTAATTTCGAGCCCGTCACAAACAAGGTCAGACCGAGGTAGTAGCTCTTTTTTCTGTAGTTCTAATTTTTAAAAATGCTTTTATGCTTTTGAGTTAAATCTCAGAAGGTTTTGAAACTTTGAAATTTGCTTAGTTTTTCATAAAAATTTTGGATAATTTTTAAATTATTCTGAAGTGAGATTTTTTTCACTATGAATTGTCCAAACGACACAGCAGATAAGGTAAACACGCACACACAAATTTTTTCATGCATTTCTGCGATTTTTTTAGAAAATGTGTTAAAACGGCAGTATTAAAATTTTTCCAGAAAAATATGACTTACGCACTTGGTTCACTTTGATTTGCTTCATTCGTGCTTCAATATTGGCTTTGTATGGCTTTCAAAAAATATGGCCTCAAACACTTTGAAAAACGTCACCCTTTTTTCAAATCTTCATTTCTCAAAAACTAAGATTTTTCATTAAAGTTTAGTATCTACAAAAAATAGTATTCTTAAAAAAAGTATTCAAATACATTTAATCCATTTTCCCCATGAAAGTTTGCCTTCCACGACTTACCGTTCAGAAGTTATGACGCAATTGGACGGACGGAAGGCTGAAGGGTCGGACAGCGTAGCAATACCATGAGGTCCCCTTTCCATATTTGTACGGACCGCTAAAAACAACAAGGTAATTACAAAACTTGTCTAGATATTAACACCTCGTATGCTTTGTAGGCAGATAGACTCATTCCTAATACAAAATGGGAAGCTGGATAGGGTAATAGATTTAACTTTGGCCCTAACTTACTAGTCTGAGTGTCTAAGGAACTTCTTCATTTTCAGATAAGCTTTACCTGACAATAAAGTGTTTACAGAAGACTTTATAGGAATCTCTAAGTTATCAGAAAATTTTTAAAGACAAGTAAACAGACATTTCGTTAAAAGGCACGAATAATGAGTTGTGACAGTTTGCTCATACGTAGCATCCACAAAAAACTCTTTCGCTACAACGTCTGCATCGTTAAGTTATGTAAGTCAAAACATTGGAAATTGAGTATGTTCGTCACCTGCTTTGCAAATGCCCAGCCCTAAACAGCATCAGGCGTAGTACCCTCGGCAGTTACTTCTTCAACGAGATCGAAGATCTAAATAATGTAGATCTAAAGGACCTCCTAAGATTTGTATACAAGTCCGGATGGGTCCAAGAGGGCGGAACTCTGAGCTTCTAACAGCGGTTTATTTCTGTTTTCGTTCCAGGTGTTAAGAAGGTTCCCAATATGGACTCAATGGACCCAACTGCTGGTCTAAGTGAGCCGTGACGATTGTCAAAAGGGAATCCATCAACCTAACCTAACCTAAGTCAAAACCTCTCACTGATACAGACAGAAGCAAGCTTAGGTACTTTTGGTTTGCCGCCCGAGGTTTGGGTAGGTTCAGTCTCAGAGAGAGTAATGCTTAGCGAATAACTATTCTAGCGATCAAACACTATTTATTTGTGTGTCTTACTTCTCTACGGTTAAGTTAGCCTTAACCTTAGAGAAGTAAGTTTTGCGACCCAGCTTTTCAGTGCCTATAGATCATAAATAATCTCTGCTCATAGTCGCGTAGACCAAAGCACATCTTAATTCCCACTAATCATACCAACGAAAAGCGTTAGAGCAATGACTGTCCTTTTTAGGAGCTTAGGAGTATTCAGGTAGTACGTCGACAAGTAAGCCTCTTACCTTTTCAGCCAATTATAACCGGTAAAAGCTAGTACTTCGAGTACTTCGAGTATGATTTTGCGATCTTTTAGGTGTTTTGATTGCACGAAACTAAAAAGACTTAAAACATTGCGCTTTTCGCCAGAGTGCATCTGCTGTTCGCATACGAAATAAATCTTCTCACTTTGTCCCCAATACATACTCCAAAGGTCAACGACATGATGCAGTTGCATTTTAGCACACAACCTCAAGCATCTTACGTATGAATATGCAATCGTGTCGGAGAGTCTGCTTCGTTTCAATTAATTAACGTTGATTGAAGAAGAACCAATATCTAACAGAAGCGTCCCATAGCACACAGCCCAACTAGCAACCAGTCTCCACACTAAGTCCAAAGTCAATCAATGAAAATTCCAGGATTTTGCTTTAGAAACCCGTAAACCTATTATATGTGTGTGTAATTCTTCTTTACACACGCTGCCTTTATCCCATGAGCAGATTGTAGCGTAGCCCGGGCGTTGATGCGGAATCCTTCTGTATTAAATCCTCGAAGCTGAAATGTGCCCAACTAATGAAAGACGCAATGAAAAAGGGGAATAATCCGATTTTTCGTCAAGTTTTCCTATCATCGATGCGTTTGTTTGTGCAAGTGAATAGCATATTAAAAATTTACACATCATAAAAGTTTTTGAATCCATAACAAGGAACAAGGATTTGTGTGTGCGGTGCGCACCCCCTCCCCACATTTACCTTTCAGCTGAGTCTAACAAGTGCCAAAGCAAGGTTGGCTTAATAGCGTGCTCTGGCTCCGAAACACGCTTTCCATTTAAATGACTTTGCAGAGCTTTGCCATAGGGATTTAGTGAACGAAACACTCGGCTCTTGATTATCTCCACCAGGACTCGTAAAGTTTTCCGCTAAAACTATTTCTTTTAGTGTGGTTGAAGTGTTTTTCAGGCGGGGGTAAAAAAAAAATCCTAAATCCGCGAGTCTATTCATTGACAGAGTACTGTGCAGAGGTGAAGACCATCATCGTCAAAGTGCAAAATCTTTACGTCAACAGGGAGGCATAAAAGTTTTTTTTTTTTTTTCCTCTACGAATGAAAAGACATTTTTTTTCTGGCACGCTCGAATATGCACACAAGACGACCTGCACAGAATCCCTCTGTAGCTTTCCAAACTGAGCCGTGAATAAAATTAAATGAAAATCCTTGTACTTGCAGCCGAATTTTATCGAAAGATATTCAGAGCGTAGTTCAGGTGAAAACAAAGCGAACAGCACGGCTTGATTGAGGATGTCACATGTCAGACCGTGCGCGCACTACATGTCCTCGTATTTTGCATTCACCTCAAGTGCTTGAATCATAAAATGAATGTGCTCCATGGATTTGGGAGTAATTAAATTCCGTTCTGCATTTTTACCATGTGCAGCTCCAATTAATTGCTCGCAGGACGACGACACGGGTCACTGATGATGGAAATCTGGTGGATCTGTTCCGGCGCAGGTTCACGTTATATCCTAGGCTAATTTAATCTCCAGCCTTCAGTCAGAATTAATATAAGGTAGTTTCTTGATAAAGAGGATAAAAAACCAAACACAAACAAATGAAGTCATATAGGTGGTCGGAACGGTCCGTTTTAAAAGAAGGGAATTATTTGACTGATATTTTAGACCTCTGAAATTCCGGAAGTGTATTCCTTCGTATCCATACAGAGTTGATAGCAACTCTATATGATTCTTTTTGTCAAAGAGGATTCATGCTTTTGTTGAAAACCAAAACATTGAAAGCCAAAAACTCGAATTGAATGAAATGGTAGTGCACCGAGCACCACACCGCGCAACAACAGAGCGCAGCAGAATCCTATCTGCGGATGCGAAACCAATGGCTTGAGTTTGAAACAACTGTTTAACCCTTAAACTCTTCAGCTCTTAGCCTTCAAGACCTTTTGAAGACAACGTAGCACATATATGAACCACACGTTTGAAACAAAAGTTTCTGTGTCTCATTCTCGTAATTAAGGTTGGGCTAAGGTTATGTTTATGGTGTACGGTTGTACAATCGTCATCTTTTGGAAACGTATTTCTTTTTTTAAAAGAATTTTTCTAGCCGACCGAGGGTATAAAAATATTTATGCATAGTTTGTAACACAGTGAATCGATTAAGCCATGTCCGTTCCTCTCTCCGTCCATCCGTCTGTATGTGTGAAGGTTTTAGGTCTTCAAAATTAAGCTTGAGAGCTGGAGCTTGGTACACGCCTTGGTTCTTCTGTTACACAGACAACGTGTGAAAATTGGCTCAATCCATTAACGGCCACGCCGACTACTGGCGTCAATGTGAGACAACCTCTATTTTACATTTTCTCTCAAAATGCTTTTTGGTCAAGTTAGAGATGGCGTAGGAGCTCAAATTTTGGTACTGAGCAATATTGGCCCAACCCCTTTAACAAGACAAAAATTGGACCGCCCACTTTTAAGATCTTTAAAAACCCGATTTCTCGGAAAGTTTACGTATACTATGACAAATATTAACGATTTTACTATTTGCTGAGTATGCTCCAAAAAATTTGAGCTCCGCCCACTTTTAAGGGGCGTTTTTAGGAAAAAACGGTTTTTACTGAAACAATTCTGATTCCAACGAAATAACAATTAATTGATTTTATTTTTAGCCCATTTTTTGGGGCTTGGCCTATACAAAATATATATGAATTTGTTCCAAAAAACTTAAAGATTTGGTGTTACACGGTATATTGGGTCAGGTATATAGAAGTTTGTCACAGACGAACTCTTGTTATTCGATAAACCTGCGATTTCGAATCAAGATTTGGCGTATATACTCTGTTTTCTGATCCAAAGGGATCGATATTAAAGAGTCTTTAAGTTTCCCAAGATCAGCCCAAGCCCAAAATTGACTTCAATGTAAGCCTACCTCTAATTAACATATTTTTTTTTACTACGAGCTCAAATTTTGGTGCAGAGCAATAGTGCCCAGAAGATTTTAATTAGACAAAAAAATTGACCGCTCACAGCATCGACCATGCCTCTTTTTAACATGTTTGATCTCTTAAAACCTGATTTCTTGGAAAATTCTTCCTAAATCGACGAAAAAAAATTAAATGATGAATATTAAAGATATTACAAACTTTCATTCTTTGAAGAGTTAAGAATGAATGACGTTTTTGAAAGTGTTTTGGGCCAAACATTTTGAACCGCTAAACCTTGTTCAAATATGGTCAAAAAGCAGAGCGTACAAAAAGCGTTACAATCGGCTAAGGCGAATCGTTGGATACCCCATCCCAATTGACCCCGTCAAGTTCCAAATCGCCAAATGTCAAATATGACATCTTGTTCAGCTAAAAAAGGGGTGTGGCATCAACCCCTTTTCAAAACCATTGAAGTTTTTCTTTTCAAATATATTGTCCAGATGAGATTTGCATGTGCCCAGTGCACTTTTAACCAAAAACTAGGTTTTTATTCAAGTATGCCCCCAAAAGTGGGCGTGGTTAATACTTTTGCAGTAAATTGATTGTATGCACCAGTGCTACAGTGTGTACGCAGAAGTTACAGTCCGTAAAATGGACCGTTGAATACCCCATCCTATCCCACATTGTAAAGTGCTGATGGCATAGTTAGTTTTTGACATTTTATTAGTAATGCAAACTTCGAAAGGGGGCGTGGTCCAACCGTCCCTAATTACAAACTATATTATAATTAATATAAGATATTTCCACAGATGTTTCCAAGTTAAACTTAAATGTACGTAAATATGCAATTTTTTGGTTCAAATTCAATATTTTTGAAAAATCGACCCCTAAAAGGGGCGTGGCTAAAAACTTAATAAAAGCGAAATCTAGACTGAGGTCTCGTAGACCCAACCTGCTACTTTTTTTGTTTCATGCTTTCCTAAATTAGGCTCAAGGCCAGTCGAAATTAAGTTTTTCTGGAAAATTTTAGATTTTTCTTCAATTCTGCCTCCAAATGTGGGCGTGGCCCAAAGGCTTGTATTTACAAAATGTGGATTTAAACGTTTTCTAAATAAAACATTAAGCAAATTTTTTTCAATTTCGAGCAAAAATATTGAGTAAACTGCATTTGAAAATTTACCCTCAAAATAAATGCCACGCCCTCTAGAGGAGGTTTACCAATTAAATTTGTCTTTTTTGTGTCTTACATTCATTAGAAGATGCTAAATGTCAAACTTCAGCCTTTTAGAACGTCTTACAGTTTTGAAAACTCTGGAGGTAGTCTACTCTCTAAAAGTAGACCGATTGTGGGCGTGTCTTTGGGCGGATTTCAAAAATTTTGACACTTGTACTGCTTAAATCTCGCTACTCTTAATTTTAAAGAAGAAGCAAATTACAAACTTGTAGGTAAACATGGCTAAATGTGGCTATCTTTTTAAAAAGACCTACTTTTGGATATCATCAAAAATAGTTACAAAGATCGAATAAAAGATCAATTCGCCGTAAGATTATCGTGATGGAAGAATATGACTGAAGTTGTTTGTCTTTTAATCTTTCCTTAAATCCGTTCTAGAGCATTAGTGAAGGGAAGTTAGTAAGTGACTTAGTTCGTTGAAGTATCCTTAGCTTCGACGAGAAACTCCTCCTTTTAAGCTCCTTGCAAGGTCATTGTCTTCTTCCCATTCTTGATCATGACAGCTCCTGGAAATGTATAGTTGGTCTTAATGGTTTTTAATTTTTTGTGTTTCTCCAACAGGTTGTGGCCTGTTATCACTCTTGTGGCTATCGTAACTGATGGCCTTTTCAGTGCTATAAGCTTTTCTTACTTACAACTGTCCATAGATAGCCATAAAGCCATTGTGTGGCCGCAGTTCCGTAGATTTTTCAATCTATTTCGCGTTATATTTTGAATAGTTGTAGACACTTTGCCAATCTAAAAGGAGCACGGCGGATGAGCCCTTTTGCCCGCTGTAGTCACATAGATATGAATATGTCTGGTACCGAAACAATGCGTCTGCTTAGGGCCCTAAGTTCTGAGCGACAGAGTCCGACTACACGAAAATTTGACTGTTGGTTTTTCCTGGGCCTTAATGGCTGCTTGAAGATCTACGTAAACGGTAATATTAAATGGAAATATCCTCATGCGATAGTTCTAATACTCTGGTTTTTTTCAGTCGTTATAAGTATTGCTTGAATCTCGGTGGTTCAGTAGTCTTCTCATTGTTAGGATTCTACCCCCTCTTGGTGTAGAACGTTCTGTGTAGATTGATACCTCTGAGTGAGTTACAACGTAATCCCTCCTCCATACTTCGCCTTAGAATGTTTTAATTACAAAGGTGCTTGTATAAAGTAAAAACTCTCCCTACGGTTTTCCCAAAGAGAGCAAGTACTTAAAAATCAAATAAAAGCTTTTAAACTTAGGCACTAGTTTAAGTGTTAAATATTTTTAGTAACATTTTTTTACCCATGCACTTAATAAGCACGGTTTTTTTTTCCAAAAACCAAAAATATGTAAGAAAACATGTAAATATGTAGGATGTATTTGAAATATATCAGTCCGTCTTAGCATACAAATATAATTAGACATTAATAAAAACCTAAAAAATCAAAAATATAAAATTTTAATTCAAAAATGGTTGATATTTACGGTTTTGCTTAATATTTTTATATGTAAAAATGGCCCGGCCGGATGCTAGCTCAAACTGGCCGGGTACTGAAATTATGTAGCCGGGTAGGTACTGGTAAAAATTTACTTTTATCAAAAAAAATTGTTATTAAATAATAATATTAAACAAATTCCGAATTTATAATTTTTTTTAATACATAATATTCCACTAGATCTATGTCAATCTACCAGAAATTAAAACGAATCAATATTAGAGATTAAACGAGCGGAAAAATGTTCGCCGTGATCGAATACTCTTTCGAAAAAACGAGTACGATTAAACCGAGTATGTATACTCAAAAGGCTCGCGAACACTTCTGTACCGCAAACGGTACAATGCGAGTATTTCCATGAAAACGAACGATCCAAACGAGTATTTTTCGAAACCAGTACAAACGAGTTTGAATAAGTGCGAGTACCTTGTTAGCGAAGGTACTGATCGGCAATCAGGTTTTAGGGTTTCGTTTTATTCCTTTGTTAATTTCTGTGTGGAATGGATGCTAGAGAGTATGGAATGGTGGTAGTACTTCTTTTTGTCATGCAGTTGTAAGTTGAATTATTTAATGTGTGTTGACTATTGTTTTGACTGTCAGTTTCACAAATAAGTTTTTTTTTTGGATAAACAGATAAACAGAATTAGTGAAGTCCATTTAAAAAAAAGACAATTCAACAGTTAGGCATATATATACATTAATTTGACATTTATTCTAAGTCATCATCGAAATATTAAACATCATTAATTTTTAAATTTGAATTGGTGAACATCAAATCGTTAACTGTTCCCGGTCCTATCCTTGTGCGTTTTTCGCAGATGATGCTTCCTGCCAGCGAAAATGCGCGTTCTGATGCAGCTGAAGTTGCCGGTATATCTAATTTACACAGCTGAACAAGGATGCAATAAATCCACTAGGTGAATATTATACCCTACGCCTTTTGGAAAATACATTTTGTCATTCAGGTATTACATAGGTAGGTCTACCACTTTCTTGACATTAAATTGGAAATACGCATCTTACACATATTTTCATTCATTGTTCATTCATTCACTAATCCAAAATTTATATACCGTTGCCTACCTACCCATAATTATTACTTTTCGGGCCTTTTGCTAGAACTACCTATGCTACAACTAGGTATTTCAATTTAGCTATCTACCTACTTCAAAAAACCTGCAAAGAACATGCACACACGCAGATCTTAATTTCTCAAGGAAAAAAACAAACGATCAATACGATCATCCCATAATGTACGAACAAAAGTACTGATCGAAAAGATCGGTTCTGTTTGCAAACATTCGAATACTTTTGTGTATGTACCACGAGCCTTTTTGAACTTCGGTACACAGAAGCGAGTTACTTGCGAGTATACAAGTCATTGGGATGTACCGCTTGCAAGCGGGTTCTACTCGTGGCACACACAAAGCGAGTATACAGAAAAATCAAACGACTACGAACAAACAGAAAAATTGTTTTTTTGTGTTCGATCATGATCAATCAGACTCGTTTTAATCTCTGATAGATACATCCCCTAATATAATAAAGCGCTATGTGCGTAAGTATGTCACGTACAGTCGCCAAATGACAGTTCCAAGCCATGTGACTCGGAAGCTCACTGGAAGATGGTTCGGCTCGCATTTCGTTGGTTCGGAGTTCAAATCGCGTCGAGGGGCAGAGGCCATTTTTATTTTAAATAAGTTCTGCAATGTTTTTATTTCCGTGGGTTCATTGGAGCTTCTAACATGTTAGTACCGAAAAACGGTATGCTTCACCTTTAAACGATTACTCGAACTCCTGCCCACTTCCTCCAGAATTACAAATCCCTCCATCTCCTGCTCACTTCTTCCAAAATACCTTGGGTTCATTGGAGTATTCCTTGGGTTCATTGCAGTATGCCATAAGTTTATTGGTGTTGCTAACCTGTTAGTACCGGAAAATTGATTGCTTCACCTTTGTAAAGAATTCCTTGAACTCATTGGAGTATTTCTTGGGTTCATTTACCGAAAAATTATATGCTTTGCTTTTATAATGGATTCCTGCAGATCCTGCCCACTTCCTCCAGAATACCTTGGGTTCATTGGAGATCCAGCCTGGTAGTACCGAAAAATCATATGCTTCGCCTTTATAAAAAATACCTGCAGATCCCGCACTCTTCCTCCAGAATTCTTTGGGTTCACCAGGTTAGTTAGGTTGGTATGCAGTACCGAAAAATTATATTCTTCTACTTTATAATACCGATAATGGAGCTTCTTTCATAAAGGTGAAGGATATAATTTTAAGTTAAAAGTAAACACGTAAAAATAAAAAGTAAAAAGTAAAAATTTAAAAGTAAAAAGTTAAAAGTAAAAAATATAAGTTTCCTGAAAATCAAAATGGAAAAATATGTTCGGTGTCCAGGTACTGGTACATATACCCTATATTATGCGAATTCAATGTTGAGACTTCACTTTCCAAACCCGTAATGCTGAAGGAAAGAATTTGCAAATTGCGATTTAGAAGAACATCGAAAAGTTTGCTGCGAAATTGGGGCAATATTGCAAATCTGGAAATAAGACTTGTTGGCAGACTATTCGCCGTCAAAAAAAGATAAAGTTCAATACAAAGGTTTAAATCTTAGGGCGAAACACTCATTAAAGTACCAAAACCAATTAAGCCCTCCAGTGAATGCGTGGTAAAATGGTACGTGAGTGAGCGCGTAATCTACGATTGAAGACCGCTTTGAGTGTTTTATGAAATTGTTAATAAGGATTAAAAAGCTCAGCGCATTTCAGAATTCGGGTCTCGCTTCAGAGCCTCATTATACGTTTTCTCCTTAAGCACTCTTTATCTTAGCCAAACGAAATTTTTAAGCCGAGCTTCATTGTGTAAGGAAACATGGAAATCGTATGGTCGTCATCGCTTAACATTTTTCGTTTTCGACATCTGTAATTTAAACACGGTCGCCCTCAGCTTTTTCGGACATTCTTGATTATCATATTTCTGCCCATTTTAAAACGTTCACCTCCACCAGTCGCGGGCTGTATCAAAGTAAAACGTTTTTAAAATGAATAAAATGCACGATTAAAAATTAAGTGATTGCAATCAACTTTCATCACAATAAAAGCTAGGCATAAACCCTACTACACAACACAATATCTAATTACATCCTTGCGACAAATTACTTCCTTAAAGTATGGCGCTACAGTCGCCGGGGTGGACCTGGGCCTCAGCCTACAAGCTTCGCCAGCCAGCTCTGTCTCCAGCTAGCTGTCTCCAGTTTTGCACATGAATTTGCCCTGCGACAATTACGTACAATATAAAAGACCATGCCTCTAGGAACATACTTCACGTAAAAACCCCCCAATTTGGCGAAACTTCATTACCCGCTATCCATTCTCATGACATGCGATTCAGAAACTGCACCCGAGTTTCCTTGTGCAATAATTCGCAACAGACGCATTCCTAGTACACGAGCAAAAACGTATGCATGACGGATTGAGTGCACAAAAAAGACAGCTATTCATCTTAAGTGTTTCTAAAAACAAGGACTTTTTCCCAACAACAGCAAAAAAAAGCGAAAATGCCCGTAAACTTGTGTTTTTTTCGTTGATTCAAAGCCAAGTAAGAGAGAATCCTACCATTCATCTATCCATCCATCTGATGCGCTAAAAAAAAAAAAAAACTAAAAGCCATCTGAAAAGGACTTGAACAGGACACAAGTTGAAAAAGACTATGGCACAACGCGCCTGAAAAATGAATAAAAAGTCCTAAAACAAAAAAGAAGCGCGACAAAACAGTCTAGAAGAAAAAAAAAAAACAGGGAAAAATAACAGAAAACTTGTTTGCTTTCAGCACCTTTTTGTTAGCTGTGTCATTCGGTGAGCAGCGCTCTGCAACAAAATCATGTTAGGAGGGATTTGAGCAATTCTATGCTTTGAAAAATGGGCAGAAAAAGAAATGGGCCGAGCAAGCGAGACAAATATTTGGTACTTTAGTCTTTAACATCTCAACAATTTTTTTATGCAGCAGGTTGTCAATTGCTTCGACTAAGAAAAGGTACTTTTAAGGACGTTTCGAGTAGCCTTTCTTATGGAGGAAAACTAATGCTTTCTTGCTCAAATGAATAAATGATTTCTCAACCTTGAGCATCCGGCATTTGTCATTACAAATATCGTAACTTCGAAAGTATTTAACACTGATGCTGCCTAAGACGTCACACGCGAAAGTAAAACGTGTGCAAGGAATTGTTTGCAGTTTCAAGGATACATTGTTTACGTGTGCGCTTTCACTATTGCGATATGCACGGTGATATGAAGTAATAATTATAGGCAATTATTCTAATGGACCAGGAGAAATTAGGTTGACAGGCTTATGGAAGGCACACCCTTTAAGCTAATGGATATGTGTCACTCACAGTCTACAAGGAATAGGGGGTGGGTTTAAAGTGCCAAGATTTTTATTGAAGGCATGATTCTTTGGTAAAGAATGTATGTCACTGCTAGAACAAAGAATACAGGTTGAAGTCCTCTGGTGAGTCTATTTATAGTCACAAAAGTGTAAACCGAAAACAGTCTACCAATATATTGTTCCTCCTTTTGAAAAACGTCAGTGCTAGGTCTTTTATTCCTCGAGTCTCAGAGAAGTTTCAAAAGTCTGTGTTTTTGGGAACAAAAGACTGTTGTTTTTGCTAGCTAGAAGCAGAGCTGGCTGGCGAAGCTTATTATCTGAGGCCCAGGTCCCCCGGACTGTAGAAGCGCCACTTTAGGTAAATAAGAAAGCGTGCTGATTTTGAGACAACATTCCAAAGGCAGATCTAGCTCAATTCGGTTGGCAGTTTGTTATTCTATTCCACAATCGGAACGTAATATAAATTTCTAGAGCTTTTAAGAGCCCTAATAGGTTGGTTTGATCACTCGCGGTTGCACCGTGGATTATTTTTTCGGGATGTTGATAATTTTTCCCAAATTACCCTCATCACTCTAACAAACAGTATATTGTGTTCGCGAAAAGTTATCGGTGCAGTGAGATAAGATCCTCACTGAAAAATCTCTTATAGGTGGTAATCTATGAGATGGTAACGACTCGCATAGAATGGGTTGTATAGCTCGTTGGAGAAATATTTTTAAAGGTATGAGAAGCAATTCAATATCCTATTAGCGGCGGGGATAACATCCTCTTCGATTGTTTAAAACACAAAATGTGACAACTCTCTTCTAACACAATTAAGATCCTTGAGCGGGTCCTTGATACTTGGCTGCGTGGAATGTCTTCAATCAATATCTTCATATGGGTGCCTTGGCTTTGAAAAAGCTTCCCGTAGACAACTTAAAAGGAAGGCGACAAAAAAAACGAGGGTTTGAAGAAGTTTACGTATGGATGATTCATCGTTTAAAGATGCAAAGACGTATAGGATGACACCAGTGAATCTTCCTAAGCTCTCTGATTTTCATTGCATTCTTAATTACTTACTTATAGGTCTCCCGACGCATTAAGAGTCTCTACTTGGTTCACTGTAGCCTTCCGTCACGAGCGATTCTATGGGTACGTTGCTTCCAATTATTGTCTAGAGCTAGCCCCAGAGCTCTGGCAACCACGATGACTTGTTCCTTAAAACGAAAGTTCGGTCTTCTTGGCCCTCTCGAACGTGGGGCCTGGATTTCTGAAGCGACCATCTTTTCTGAAGCGCTGTTGTATATTCGCTAAATGTGACCGCGCTAATGTAGTCCTCGCCTTTTGACTTTTTGAGCTAGATCCACCTCATGGTACAGCGCCAAGAGTTTGCGTATATATCTTCTCCCCTATTTGCCCTCCTTGCACTCAGGACCATACCTACATTATAAATTAAAAAAATGTCCTGCAAAAAATCGAGTATAATTTTTCGTTATTGCTTCTCATTCAGCACTCGTCACGCCACAAGCAAAACTGGAAGAATAAGGGTTTTGTAGAGCTTTGCCTATCGTAGGAGGGTTTTGAACCCACTTGTTTTGCTTAACGGAAATCGTTTCCAAGGGTAATTCTTGACGAATTCTTTCTTTCCTTCTTTCGCTTCAGGATCATGACAGCCCCTGCAAATGTTGATTCATTCATTCATTAAGGTGGCGCTACAGTCCGGGGTGGACCTGGGCCTCAGCCAACAAGCTTCGCCAGCCAGCTCTGTCTCTAGCTAGCCGTCTCCAGTTTCGCACGCGAAGTTGGCTGAGGTCCCCTTCCACTTGCGTGCGCCACCTGAGTCTCGGTGCTCCTCTACCGCGTCGTCCCTGCGGTGTGGATTCGAAGATTTTCCGGGCCGGGGCGTTGGTGTCCATCCGCTCTAGATGACCCAACCATCGTAGACGTTGTGTTTTGACTCTTTTGGCTAGGTAGGTATCGCTGTACATCCCGTACAGTTCGATGTTATATCTCCTCCTCCATTCTCCGTCTATGCAGACGGGACCGTAAATCGTCCGAAGAATTTTCCTCTCGAAGCAGCCTAAAGTGTTTTCATCCGCCTTTGACAGGGTCCATGCTTCTGCACCGTAAAGCAGGACTGGGATGATGAGGGTCTTATACATGGACACTTTAGTTGCTCGAGAGAGGGCTTTGCTACTCAATTGCCTTCTTAGCCCAAAGAAACAGCGATTGGCAAGAGTTATCCTTCGTTTGATTTCAGCGCTGGTGTCATTGTCTGAATTGATAGCGGAACCCAGGTAGACAAAGTCCCTAACTACCTCAAAGTTATAGCTGTCGATGGTGATGTTTTGTCCAAGACGTCGGTGTTGGGTGTCTTTTCTTGATGACAGCATATACTTGGTTTTGCCCTCATTGACTGCTAAACCCATATTCGCCGCTTCCGTCCCAATACTCACGAAGGCTTCACTGATATCACGCTTTGTTCTACCGATTATGTCAATGTCGTCTGCGTATGCGATTAGTTGAACGGACTTTTGAAAGATTGTGCCTCTGGTGTTGGCGGGGAGTTCTGCACAATTCTCTCAAGTATGATGTTAAAGAAGTCGCATGACAGCGCGTCGCCTTGTCTAAATCCTTTTTTGACATCAAAGGGGTCGGTGAGGTCTTTGCCGACCTTGACGGAACAGCGTGAGTTTTCCATCGTCATCCTGCACAGACTGACGAGTTTGGCAGGGATGCCAAAACTAGACATTGCGCTATATAGCTCGTCTCCATAGATGCTGTCATACGCGGCCTTGAAATCGATGAAGAGGTGGTGTGTATCGATTTGGAATTCCTGGGTTTTCTCCAAGATCTGCCGCAGTGTGAATATTTGTTCGATGGTGGACTTTCCTGGCCTAAAGCCACACTGATATGTGCCTATCAAATTGTTGACAACCGGCTTCAGGCGTTCACACAGTACAGCAGAAAAGATCTTGTATGCGATGTTAAGAAGACTTATGCCTCTGTAGTTGGCACAACTCAGAGGGTCTCCTTTCTTCAGGATCGGGCAAACAATGCTGAGGTTCCATTCCATTCTTCCGACCATATCTTGCAGATGAGCTGGTGCATGCTCCTAACCAGCTCATCGCCAGCGGATTTAAAAAGTTCGGCAGCTAGTCCGTCTGCTCCGGCTGCTTTGTTGCACTTGAGCTTAGACACAGCAACTTTCACCTCCTCCAGGTCGGGTGGGCGGTATCGTTCGTATGCTTCGTCGGTAACGTCTTCGCCCGGGTTGAATGGTTCGTTCTGCCTGACAGCGGTATTTGGTTCGTCCTCGCCGTTATACAGTCTGTCAGTATACAGATCAAATCCTCAGCACCGACTGCGATTCTACAACGATGTTCCCTTGATGGTCCTTACAGGCTTCAGTTCGAAGTTTATACCCTTGGCAGGACCTTTTGATCCTTTGGTAAAACTTTCTAACCTCATTCCTGTTGTAACATCTCTCTATCTCTTCAACAGCGCGCTTCTCGTGCTCTCTCTTTTTCCTTCGGAGAAGCCGGTGCTCGTCTCCCCTCCTCTGCTCGTAGAGCTCGCGAGCAGCTCTAATCCTTCTGTGCAGCGCCGCTTTGTATGCTTCCTGTTTAGCTGCATGTGCTTGCCGGCATTCATCGTCAAACCAGGGGTTTCGTTGTGGTCGCCGTGTGAAACCCAGCACTTCAGAGGCGGCGTCTCTGATGGCATTTTGGCAATGTTGCCACTGGCTATCAATACTTGATGCTGGTTGCATAGGACTTCGTAGAAAGTTTTGAGAGACTCGGTTGGAGGAGGACCTGGCGATCTCTTGCGATTGTAGTCGGCCGACGTCAATCTTCCTCACAGTATTTCCATTACTTGGCGCTGGTCGGGATATCCGCAGCCGTACCTTGGCTACAACAAGGTAGTGATCCGAGTCAATGTTGGCCCCTCGGAAAGTTCGGACATCCATGATACTGGAGGAGTGCCTTGCGTCGATCGCAATATGGTCAATCTAGTTGACGGTTGATTGATCGGGAGATTTCCATGTCCCTTTGTGGATATTGAGATGCGGGAACTGTGTACTAGCTACCACAACGTGTCGCCCCGCAGCAAAGTCGATCAGCCTGAATCCGTTATCGGAGGTTGTGCGTGCAGGCTATGCTTTCCGGCAGTACGACCAAAGATGCCCTCCCTTCCTAGATTGGCATTAAAATCGCCTAGCGCGATTAGTTTTGTCCAGGAGCTCGTAGAACATATCTTTGGTCTCGTCATCTTTCTCCTCTGTGGGGGCATGTGCGCATATCAGGCTAATGTTGGCGAATTTAGCCTTGATGCGGATCGTCGCGAGGCGCTCGCTTAAAGGGTTGAAGCTCAAGACTTTTTGCCTAAGTCTGCTTCCATCTTTGACCACCTAAATGGTGGTCAAAGGATAGACATGTACTACGCGCTAATGTAGTCCTCGCCTTTTGACTTTTTGAGCTAGATCCACCTCATGGTACAGCGCCAAGAGTTTGCGTATATATCTTCTCCCCTATTTGCCCTCCTTGCACTCAGGACCATACCTACATTATAAATTAAAAAAATGTCCTGCAAAAAATCGAGTATAATTTTTCGTTATTGCTTCTCATTCAGCACTCGTCACGCCACAAGCAAAAGTGGAAGAATAAGGGTTTTGTAGAGCTTTGCCTATCGTAGGAGGGTTTTGAACCCACTTGTTTTGCTTAACGGAAATCGTTTCCAAGAGTAATTCTTGACGAATTCTTTCTTTCCTTCTTTCGCTTCAGGATCATGACAGCCCCTGCAAATGTAGTTGGTGTTAATGATTCTTAATTTTGCTGAGTGCTTTCCCTACAGGTTGTGGCCTGTTTTCACTCTTGTGGCTATGACCAGTGATGGCCTTTTTAGTGCTATTTGCTTTTTTGATTTGCTTGTTGCTGTCTGTGGATGGCCATAACGCCTTTGTATGGCCGCAACTCTGCAGATTATTCCACCTATTTTGGGTTATAAAGGGTGATTTTTTAGCTGGTTTGGTTTTGGCAACACTGGTTTTGACAGCTGACGTGTGTTTAGTACCTTGTGTCACTGTCAAACAGCTTCAGTTTGGTTTGCAATTTAACCATGGATGGTCTTCAAATGAACAACGCTTGCAAATTATTGAATTTTACTATCAAAATTCGTGCTCGGTTCGAAATGTTCATCGCGCGCTGCTTCCATTTTATGGTCGGCATTCTCGACCTTCTGAGCATTTCACGTTTCGGGCCGGTCAATTGGCCGCCTAGATCGTGCGATTTGACACCATTAGATTATTTTTTATGGGGGTATGTCAAGGCTAATGTCTATAGGGACAAGCCCGCTTCGATTGACGCACTGGAAGCCAACATACTTGCATTCATTTGTGAGATACCGGCCGATATGTGTGAAAGAGTATGCCAAAATTGGACTCAGCGGATGGGCTACCTGAGACGCAGCCGCGGTCAACATTTGCATGAAATTATCTTTAAACATTAAATTGCAAGGTTCAAACTATCGATTCAAATAAATATTTCATTAATTTTTTCGAATTTATGTGTTATTTTTTTTTTTTAAGTTCTCAAGCTCTTAAAAAATCAGCCGTTATTTTGAATAATTGTAGATATGTTGCCTGTTTCATAAGAGAGCGGAGGGTGAACCCTTTTTTCCGCTGTAGATAGATGTGAGCCATGTTTCGCTAGCTCAGCCTTTTCATTTCCGATGAAGTCACTATGGCCTGGTACCCAAACAATGCGGACCTTATTCTGTGATAAGTGAATGGTGAATGGTGAATGTGAATGGTGTAGTGTTGATTGAAGTCAAAAGTTATGTGGTGTGTTGTACCTGCACTAGCAACCCAGTGTGTGTATGATTGAACTGTGACATGTGGATGTTGTACTCCAGGTGCCTGTCCCTTGAAGTCTTATTGCGCTTTTTGCAGCGCTTTCTTCAATAAACAGATCAATAGGCGTTAAGTTTAGAATTGTCTCTAACTCCATGGTAGGACTGGATCTCAGAGCACCTGTGGTGACATGACAAACCATTCTTTAGACCTTAGCTAAGGCTTTTAGATCTTTCTGTTTGGTTATAGCTGGCCACCAGACACAGCATCTATATGTGAGTATGGTTCTTACTAAAGCTGTGTAGAGCCAGTTTGTTATTCTAGGGGAAGGGTCCCATTTTTTCCCGCAGATTCAGTTGCACGTATATAGGGCTGTATATGCTTTTTTAACTCTTTCTTCTATGTTTAGGTTCCAGCTGGGCTTACTGTCTAGGATTATACCCAGATATTTAGCGCTTTTAGACAATTGGAAAACCGAGCCTTCCAGTGTTGGTAGCTCTACATCCGGGATTGACCTCCTGTTTGTAAAGAAGACAAGCTTAGTTTTTGACGGGTTGACGGTAAGGCCGCATGATCTGGTCCACCGACTGAGGCCGTTTAGTGCATTTTGCATTAAGTCAACAAGTGTTGGCATGAATTTGCCACGTACTATGAGCACAAGATCGTCAGCGTAAGCTATCACCGGTTTCACAGGTGAGTGGTTGAACTTCATAAGATGTGTTTTCATAACAAGAAGCCATATGAGAGTTGAGAGCACTCCGCCTTGCGGAGTTCCCCTGGTGGTGGACTTCCTTTTTATACTGTCACCTAGTTTAGATGATATTATTCGGTCTTTTAGCATTGTGACTATAAAGTCACAAGCCCCTTAAATGGCTCCCGTATCTTTGAGTGCATTTTCGATAGCTTCGGTGGTTACATTGTTAAAGGCACCTTCTGTATCAAGAAACGCGGCGAGGGTGTATTCTTTAACTTTCAGTGACGTTTCTGTATTAAGAACTCTCTACCGACCTGCCTTTCAGGTAGGCGTGCTGGTTGGAGGACATGTTGATTGGATTAAGTTTACTGCATATGTGAATATCGAGGAGCCTCTCGAGAGTTTTTAGCAGAAAAGATGACAGCCTTATAGGTCTGTAGTCTTTTGCCTGATTATGGCCGCTCTTGCCAGACTTAGGGATGAAGATTACATAAGCTTCGTACCATGCTTTGGGGAAGTATTCTTGTATGCGACATCCACGGAAAATGTGTGTTACCCTCGAGCTTATTAATGTTTTTGTCGTTTTATCTCGAAGTTGCTTTGTCTTATTTTGTCTTTCTTTACCGCCACCAGAATCTGTAAACTTGTTGGTTTTAAAGCTACCTAAGCTAACATCTTCAATATAAGGTTGAAAACTTACCTCTTGCTCGACTGGATTTCGTTCTCTTCTTGTTACGTTTCTTTTTGGTACCTCATTAACCCTCTCTACCTGGTGCCATGAAGCAGCTGCTGAAAATTCTGCTTACACATTCCAAACACTTCATGCGCCTCGGTTTCCATCGCTTCATTCTAGGAAATGCTTTGATCCCTTTTTTTCAATCATCATCATACCAAGGACTCTTCTCGTCGGAAAGTCGAGCACTGAATCTAGCCACGACAAAAAAAAAGATCAAGTTCGGCAGTTACTTCTCAGAAAAAGTCAACATTAAAAATGTTGGATGTGTGTCTAAAATCGGTATGAGCTACAGCTACATGGGCTATTGGGTGGGCGATGCGATCCTCTAAAGACCGCCAGGCTGCTTTGTGGATTCCAGGCCTACGAGTTTTAGTGCAGTTTATTACAGTCTATGTTTTACGAGCTGCTGCTAAATGTAGAATATGTCCTCCTGGCCGATCTTTTAGCATTTAAGTCCCCGAGTAGATTTTTGACATCGCACTGTGGACATGCTCCGTAGGCTTTATCTCAAAAGGTCATAAAATTTCTCCTTTCCAGGGTCTGCAATGCGTTCGGTCGTGACGTGTGCACAATAGGCCACTGTTTTGGAAACAACCTTTGATGCGGATCACAACAAGCCCATCCATCAAAAGGTATAATGGGAGAACTTCAATGCGAACCATATTACCCGCACCTTGGATCCTAAAGTATGTGTCAAGATTCTGGGAGATGGGATGGATTGGAAAAACGAATTTGCGATAGAACCAACTAGCACTTAATTACGATAGAGTGCAACACTATTGCTGATAAGGTTGGGTTTTTTTACTTTCCTAACTATTGGTCAGCTCTTCCTAAATTTATAAAGTTTCAACTAGCTACCGAGGCTGTCTGATTGGGCAAATACTATCTTATTTTTACTCTTACCTAGACACGTTTTGGACAACATGAGATGCTGCCACGTCTGTCTAACGTCGTATCAAGCTTTTTACAAGTCTTCCCGCAAACGGCAAGGCTATTCTTCATCATGAAAAAAGCGCCCCAATTCCGTCTCTCTAGATATGTGAAAAAGCAAAATTGGTGGTTTTACTTACTAACTTAAGGTGGCGCTTCAGTCCGGGGCGGACCTGGGCCTCAGCCAACATGCTTCGCCAGCTAACTCTGTCTCCAGCTAGCCGTCTCCAGTTTCACACGCGAAGTTGGCTGAGGGCCTCTTTCGCACTTGCCGAATTGGTGGTTTGGGGATTGATCCGTGTATGGATCACGAGGCAGAAGCCACTTTACCCTTCCCAAGCCTCTGCATGGTACAGTTTTCACTGGGTGACATTTTTATACCACATCCCATAGGATAGGAGGTATATTAAGTTTGATTCATAGTTTGTAACATAGAGAAATAATCACCGTAGACCCCGAGGACCTTAAGGGCATATGATCGAGACCGAATTGTAAGTCGAATGAGCCATGTCCGTCCGTCCGTCGTCTGTGGGTAGTTTTTAGGCCTTAATTTTTGAGCTAGGAACTTGAAACTTGATATCTCTTCTTTCTAAGTCCCGAAGCAGTACAAGTGTAAATTTTTTTGAAATCCACCCACTGACACGCCCACTTTACTTAGAAGCATGAAAAATCAAAGTTGTCGCAGGAAGCTGAAATTTGGTATGCGATATCCTCGCTTAAGTGTATTGTGATTGGCATTTAAAACAAAAAAAGCGCATACCACCCCCTTGTAGGCGTGGTCATACTTAATATGCATTCTAATAAACGGTTTTTATTTGATATATTTGTCTTAAATCCAAAAAACTTGCACTATCAAATGTTCAGATATGTGCATAAGCTATCAATTCAAGTGAATAAATTTTCGCCACGCCCACTTTTGGGAGCGTTTTTAAGTATAAACCAAATTTTGAATATGAAAATGCAATCAACACGTGTATACCACTTCTGATAAAAAATATAAACAAAAATACGATGTTATTGAAAAGGGGTGGATACCACGCCCCTTTCTTAGGGAGAAGATTCTTAACTGAGAAATTCTAAATACAGTTGAAGTTAAATGAAACTGAAATTTAACAACCAGATTTATGACACAATTCGGAGCTTGACAGTGGTCAATTGGGATGGTGTATCCAACGATTCGCCTAAGCGGATTGTAACCCTCCCACTATTTTTTAACTCCGCTGGCCAAACCACAACTATGGATTGGAAACGACCTATCCGCAACGGTGCATACTGCATAACTTAAAAACTTTCTGAGGGCAGCGTTTTCATCTGGTCGCCTTATCTCGCGTTTAGATAGTTTGATGTTTTCGGCGGCATGATCGCTTGTTTAAACCGTTCCAATCTGCAGACATTTTGCGGGCTTTATTAGAGTCTAATTCAAAAGTTCTCAGATTTTAGCCATAATGATGAGCCGTCAAAAATATGAGTTCATCTTCGAATTGGAAAAAATTAAGAACCTTTTTTGCATAAAAAAAGTACAGCCAGAGATTATCGGTAGACAATTTTTGCGGGACCTTAAACTATATGCATGAACCTGTAACGCAGATCTACGGTCGCGGAATAATCTAATCTTTTATCACAGTGGTTCATATAAGTTTTTTCATTTTAGCCTTAAATCATGCCGGGCGCGGTTATAAAAGTACAATCTTTCAAGCTATTGGGTTGGGTTACTACCTCTAGTCAACTTTTATGACAAGCTATGAAAGTCTGTAAAGAAATATAGTTTTTATATTACTATGTCTTCGGCTGAATGCTCAAGTTTGAAGAAAAACTTCTCAAATTAAAGTCCAACATTTGGTTTGATTTTGAAAACATAAACTCGTCGTCGGGTTTTGTGACTAGATAAAACTAAGTACGATGCGTTTTTACGCCAATTCTTTTCCTCAATTCAACAAAGGCTCTGTTGACAAATCTTTCAATCTATTTATGCTAAATTTTCTTGCATGGGTCTGTTTGAAAATATATTTTTTATTTTACAAATCAAATCATCAAACTTACAATAGAATTGCAACATTGAAAGCTGCGTCGATGTTGCCGTACATTCAGTAAATAAAATGACTTCCAACTCTGTGTATGTATGTCTTTTCGAATGGACTTAACAAAGCTGTCCCACAAGACTACAAAAACTTTTTATTCTCTCCCACCCGAAACGGGCTAAAATTTCGAAACTGACAGTCACAATTCTTTTGCTTTCGGCCATCCTTTATCCGGTTTTTTTTTTCGCAGCCACTGACAATCGGAGAAATTATGTTTTCTCCCAAAGAATTTAAGGACACAGCGGATAATATGTCCGCCCCGGCATGAAATGAAAATAACGGTAATATTTCATTTGCTTTTTTTTTATTTTTTCAATTGGGCCATCTCTCTAGATATTGCTATTATGTGTGTGTGTGTGTGTGTGTGTGTGTGTTCGCAAAGGCTAACAAGGCGATAAAAAGCGAAATATTTCTATTTGATTCTGCTTCTTCCACCAGAGGACTAAGTGACATTTTCATCCTTTTTTCATTTTCTCATTCTGTCAGGAGTTTTTATTTGGCAACCCGTTTAATTTTTCCTTCTTTTTGTCTCGTTTTTACTTGCAGTTGCATCGTTCATGGTGGTGGTAACCAGCGCCGAGGAATGTGGCCAAGAGGAATTCACCAAGTGCTCGGAGCCGCTAGACATGCTTCATCTGACGTCGGAGTTTTCAATTGGTGCCTCCAAAAAGGAAGAACTAGACAAACTTTGCCAGTAAGTTGCACTAATTCAAAAAAACAAAAAAAAAAAAACGTATCTCGTTTGGGTGAGGGTGAATTGAAGAATCTTTTAATGGAATTAATTGTGACCAATTGATGTGGCCCCGAGTCCTTTCGTCCTTCTTATGCCCTTTTTTTCTATGCTGACGTCTCTTGGTGAGGCTACATAAGCTTTTAATTGGGAAGGATACAAGCATTGCTTCCTTTTAGCTAATTCGCACATGCACAAGGATAGGGAACGGAGCTCCTTAAAAATTGCACACAGCACGAGGAAAACAAAATGATAAAGTTTCTCTTTTTTGTTCAAATTGGTTTTGCCCCAGCATTCCTGGTCCTTCCTTCCGTCCAAATTGATCAAAAGGAAACCAGAGGGCAATTTAACACACACCCATGGAAAAGGACGAAGATGAAAAAGTCATACTCGTGCGCTTGTATACCCGCTGCACTACTTTCAATTCAAAGCATGTTCATAGATTTCGGCAGGAGTGAAAGGCAAAAGCGTTGGCAGCAACAAAAGAACGAAGAAAAAATCATCATCCGCACAGAGCGCTGTGTACTAGGTACCAGAAAACAAAAACAGGACATCAAGGCGGACGAGGCAGCAGCGTATAAGGCGGATGCTCTCTCTAACTCTAAGGATCCTCTCGATACATTTTTCGTGGGACTTAAATTGAATTTATAACTTTTTCACAAAACAAACGACCGTTAGCCATAGCCACCATCACCACCACCAGCGGCAGTGCGGGGTTCTGTTCCGCAATGCTTTTTGGGTGAAATGTCCTTTTTCATGTGACTCGAACTCGGACGGAACTCGAGTCTCTTTGCCATTGTTATAGTGGCGGTCGGTGTATGCCTCTGTGTGTTGTTCTTTTTTTTTCTGTCCCTCTTTCGGTGCGTATTTGCTCTGGTATTTTGCAAGGATATTAGTGAGTCCTTATTAATGCCCCGGAATTCATGACTTATTGAACTGTGCTAAAAGGAAATGTCATTGGACTACTAGCTTGGCGAGAAGACAAGGGTATTCAGCACAGGATAACAGCACAGAACAAGGTAGTCGGAGAGACTGCTCATTAAAAATTCTAATCGGATTTTTTTCTGTTGATACCCTGTGGGTCACGCTCACGAGTTTCTTAAATTTTTCTAGTCTAACTATATGGGTTGGACATAATCTAATTATTTGTAAAATTTAAATTCCGGAACGTCTTTGTTTGGGGAGGAATCAAACACAGACATACTCCCAGGTGAACCGTGAAGTCATGGAGGGAATGGACGGTTTATTTTTATCTAAGGTCGTATTTGCTAACAATATTGGGAGTAAAATGGCGAGGATTTGTTGATGTATTTAAATTAAGTGGGAAAGGGAAACTGCTGGTATTTAGGGTAAATGAAGGGTTCGAAGCGTGCTTAAACTTTTTTACACTAAGGAGACTCTTCGTAATTGAGTTGATCACCGCTTTTTCGAATTTAAGTAAACTAAAGACAGGACTGTTTAAACATTAAGTAGATATATAGACCATGGCGACGTTCAGAGGCTTGATTTAAATAAATATCGTTTTTTTAAGGACTTTTTATTTTCAAATTCTTTTAAGAGTGGAGGTCTCAGTGAAGAAAAGGACTTAAATGATGAGACAGCCTTTAAATTCCTGATTATTAAAATATTCCCCATAGCTTAGGTTTGCAACAGCATTGGCAACGAAACAAGCTGAATTGCATCATTTGCTTCGATGGGAACCTAAGACGTGAGGATTTAGTAAGCTTTGAGGAAGTGAACCTCACACATGTTGGTGTAGTCATGTGGTGAGGCGTCAGTCACAATTGTACAACGTTTTTGAATAGGGTGGCGCAAGAAAGCTCTGACAAAAGCAGTCGTGACTGGACCTGAGAAATATACCTAACTCCTATGGATTTACAAACTACGACCTGGAACCACTTATTTAACAGATAATCCTGGTGTTAAATCTTCTTGACCAGATTTAAAGGTAACTTCTGAATACACATCAGACATCACCTATAGTAGCTTAGAGTCTTGTTCGAGGTGCTTCTCGTCTTTCATCTCGGCTTTTTGTCATCTTGTGATACCAATTAAGTCAGAGTTTCCGAAGTGCCCATTTTTAGCGGTCTGTCTAAAAATGGAAAAAGGACCTCTTTATCACTCCGTTGTAGGTTCATCCGCACCTGTAACTTTTGAACGGCAAGTCGTAGAATGATGAAATTTGGTACACTTACAAAGTCTTTTAAAAAATGAGGTTAAATCACAGTTTGACTTTTGAATTTACCTTAAAAATGACAAAAAGTGTTTCGCCCTTATCTTAACGAAGAAAATTGAAATATGCACTTTTTTTTTAAGTTTAAGTTTGAGTTTATTTCTTCTTATAAATATTTAAAGATTACAAATTTTTGAAAGAACTTTAAATCTAACATACCTACATACAAGAAAGAATCAGGTCATTCTATATTTTAACATCAATAAATGAAAAAATAGTGTTGAATGCCTTTAATAGGCTTACAAATTCAAAATTAAGATTATTTGGGTGGGGTGACCCTTAAATAGTGAAATGACAAAATAATTTTGAGCAAAAGAAAATTTTAACAACAAAAATGTATTATGAACATATAAACAAAATACAATAAATATAAATAAAATGCAATCCAAGATGATTTAAATAAGTACAAACTAACGATAATTTATTCTGAATACATGTTTAAAAAATACCAGTAACTACCAAAAGTAAGAGAGAATATTTCTTTTACGGAGCAATATTATCCTTTTTTATTATTTTTAATATGTGACTCCAGACTAGAATAACTGTAATCAAACAGCCAAAGTTTAACATGCTTTATAAACATACCCGACACAGATATCGTCCTGATCGACAGCGGAAGTGTATTAAATAAGAGACGCGAAGACACAGAGAAAGAATTACGATATGCAGTGGTCCGGAAGATGGGAATAGATAAAACGTTAGAGAAATTACCACGTAAATTATGAGACGAAATTAAACGAAAATTACAATTGCCAGACCTCATAAGAAAAGTCTTCAACACCTTAAAACAATAAAGATGACGAATAGGTAGGTTCCCCCTTCGGGTAGGGGTTAGAATATACCCGAGGTAAGGCATGCCTGTCGTAAGAGGCGACTAAAATCCACCCTCCGTATGCCGAGCGCGTAGCGCATACAAACCATGCAATGGACAAAACGAACGGAAGTAATACCCCAGGTGGTAATCCAGCATCACTGGCAAATCCACCCTCTTCGGAGGTAGGCTCTACGGATTCTGGGGAGAGCCATTTATTGCTTTCAAATCCCTTTATGAAGAAACCAAGGGTACCTCGATCACCACCACCTAGATCGATCATCTCCGGGAAAGGAAGTCCGCCGGTTAATCGGGACTCAGCGAAAACTAAATGCTTTGAAGCGGAAAGCAACGAACTCCGCGCTAAGCTTAAAGATATGGAACGTCTCTACCATGAGCTCAAAAATGAAGTAGATTCGTAACGAAAAGAAAACGAGGCTCTTAGGAATCCCCGTGATACTACAAAACGTGAGGACACGCCGAAGCGTCAAAGCGAATACGTGACAGACGAAGAAGAGCTTGCACGTGAAACTAATCCGGCTCTCAAGAAAAGATCTACCAAAAAACGAAAAATTGGGTCTTCGCCAGTAGTTGAGGCCGTATATAAACACGACGAAACACCAACCGTGTCAAAAAAAAGCGACAGCGAAAATTGAAGAAAAAATTCGCCGACCGCCTGCAATAAATGTCGTTGGGGTCGCAGACTACGGAAAGCTGCGAAATATCTTAAAAAATACTCTGGGGACAAAGTATAATTTAATTTCTCTTCGAAATAATGTATGGAAAATCAATGTCGATGACTCTGAAGCCTATCGCGCACTTTCGCAAAAATTAAATACCGAGAATGTACAATGGTATACTTACGAAAACAAATTCGAGAAGCCGCTTCGGGTTTTCGCTAGGGGACTTCACCCAACCTGCACGAAGGAAGAAATTGTTGAAGATGTTCAAGCCCAAGGCTTTAAAATTCTTGATGCCGTGAACATACTTAAGAAAGAAAAACAACGTACGGAAGGAGAAAAAGACACCGTGGTCAAGCGCGGTCTTCCTATTTTCATGCTGACGTTCGATAGGATTGAAAACATAAACGAAATATATAAAATAAAAACAATCCTAAATATCAGGGTAAAAATTGAGCCCAAGCGAAAGGGCAATAGACTAGTACCTCAATGTAAGCGATGCCAAGGCTTCCGACATACTCAAGCGTACTGCCAAAAAGAACCGCGATGTGTCAAATGCGCCGGTGGACATCTTTCAAAAGATTGCAACGTAAGCAGTCAGGCCCCAGCGACTTGCGCCAATTGTAATGGAAGTCACCCGGCGAGCTACCGAGGTTGCGAAATCGCAATAGAGCTACAAAAACGTCACGAAACTGTTAAGCAACATATTGTAGATAGGGCCACAACCCCAAAACGTTCTAGAGCTGACAAGCCGAAAACTCCCAAATCGGTCAGAAATACGAGATTGACGACTAAAAATATACAAACTCCGCAAGAAAACGTCGCCGGTCCAAGTACAAAGGGAAAATCATCACTCATCGGCCCAAGATCGTACGCTGAAGTCGCGTCACACAAAAGCAAACCTCCAGAACCTACCACAACAGATTCGGTATCTCAAATATTATTTATGATATTGGAAAAGCTTGAGCAACAAACTAAAGTTAATCAAGTAATATTTGACAAACTGAGCGAGCTAGAGTTTAAACCTCGCAAAACCAATAACAAATCATGAATATGAAGCTCATTAACATACTTACATGGAATGCAAATGGTCATTTAAAGAAAATCGACGAACTAGAAGTATTTAAACGGGAAAAAAATATTGACCTATGCCTGATTTCGGAAACACACTTTAAGAAGGGATCAATGTGCAATTCAACAAGAGGTAGAGTACTCTTCAAAGCTAGCATGAAACGTGGCGTGGTTTTCCTTTCGACGGGAAAGCCAACGTATTGGCCAACCGACAGAAACAAAGTACCTGACCTTGTCGACTTCTTTATCGCAAAAGGGGTTCCCCGCCACCGCACAAATGTAGAAGAAGGCTATGATCTCTGTTCGGATCACTCGGCAGTCGTTTTGAAAATCGGCGGAAGTCTAGCAAAAAATGAGAGAGCGCCTAGGCTAACGAATAACAACACCGACTGGGATGGCTTTAGGAAATACTGTAAAGAAAATGTATCTCTACATGTACCACTTACAACCCCTTTAGAAATAAAAGACAAAGTCGATAAACTCGTTAGAACTATCCAAGACGCTGCTTGGAACAATACTTCTTTCCGGAAGACTGGAGTAAGGAAAAGCGGATCAATTTACCCGCGCGAAATTGAAGAGCTCATACGCGAAAAGAGAAAGGCTCGAAAGAGACAAATGCCATCTCGAGCTCCTCCTGATAAAACCATTCTGAATGGGCTATCTAACAAATTAAAGCACTTACTTCAAGATTTTAAAAGTCGCGAGACTACCAACTACCTCGAAAACTTGACTGCCGATAGAGGGTCAAACTATTCACTTTGGAAAGCCGTGAAGTCCATTAAAAAGCCCATAGTACACTCGGCGCCAATAAGAAAAGATAACGGTGAATGGGTAAAAGGCGACAAAGAGAAAGCAGATGTATTTGCAGAACATCTAGAAGAAACATTCAAACCGTTTGACGGGGAGCCGTTGGTTGACGATCTGTATCGCAATGCGGAATTAGACAATTATCGAATGAAAACCGTGACACTGTCTGAACTTCGTCAAACAATCCGAAATTTGAAAAATAACAAAGCTCCAGGCTATGACCTAATTACTGGGGAAATTTTGAAGGAGCTACCGAAAAGAGCGTTAGTCAAGCTTCTCTACATCATAAACGCATCAATGAGAATTTCATACGTTCCACGGCAATGGAAAGTCGCAGAGGTAATAATGGTTCCGAAACCAGGGAAATGCCCGAACGACAAAAAATCATATAGACCGATTTCGCTTCTGCCGATTATATCTAAAGTCTTCGAGAAACTTGTGCTCAAACGACTGCAACCAATAATTGAAGAAAGACGATTGATTCCGGATCACCAATTCGGCTTTAGGGTCAAACATTCAACACTTGACCAGGTCTATCGAATAACTAATGAAATTGAGAAAGCCTTAGAAGCGAAAATGATATGTTCTACCGCTTTTCTTGACGTATCCCAAGCCTTTGATAAAGTTTGGCACGAAGGCCTAAAATATAAGCTACGGAAAGTTTTGCCGGAAAAAATGTATGAACTCTTAGAGTCTTATCTTGACAACAGACTATTTCGAGTGAGATACGGGAGCGAATACTCAGAATTCAAAGAAATACAAGCCGGCGTTCCACAAGGTAGCGTCCTCGGTCCAACACTGTTTTTACTTTTTACAAGAGATGTACCTCAAGTAGAAACAACGACTATAGCCACGTTCGCTGACGACACGGCTATCCTCGCTACGGTTAAGACAGTCGAACAATCAACGGGAAAACTCCAACGCGCTTTGAATAAAATATGCGAATGGACAAAGGCCTGGCGAATCCTCCTAAATGAGACAAAATCAACGCATGTAAATTTTACTTACAAGAGGGTAATCAACTTACCTCTATTTATAAACTCGGTACAAATTCCGTACGCAAACGAGGCGAAATATTTAGGCATGACCCTAGACGCAAAACTTAAGTGGAAGCCACACGTTAAAAAGAAACGCGATGAACTTGAAATCAAGCTACGAGAACTGAATTGGCTTATCGGACGTTATTCGAAACTAAGCGTATATAACAAACTGCTATTGTATAAGCAAGTGCTAAAACCATCTTGGACGTACGGTGTACAACTTTGGGGTTGTACCAAACCAAGCAACATATCTATTTTAGAAACTTTTCAGAATAAGACACTAAGAGCAATCGTAAATGCTCCATGGTATATAAGAAATAGCGATTTACATCGAGATCTAGGCATCGCAACCGTGACCGACGAAGTAAGAAACTTTGCTCGCAAACTTCACACTCGCCTTCACGGCCATTGCAACCACGAAATAATCCGAACTCTGGATCAGACAAATCTTGCACGCCGACTACAACGAACAAGACCGTTGGATCTAGCGTCGTAAGAGGAAACCGCACATAATGACGGTATTGCAGGTGCTTTCGTTGGAAGGTAGCCTGCCAAACGCGATTACTAAACAGAAGCATGAACTACTTGTTAAGGAAACTTAGTCGTAGTCTTACAAAGATTGGGAGGTTTTTTAGTGAGTAAGAATCTCACACTACTATGAGCACGCGCGCTCGATTCTCATAGTGCCTATGAAGGTTTTTACCTACCCACGGGAAAAAAAAAAAAAAAAACGAATAGGTAGAATTTTCAAATCACGGAACAGAGGAAAGCTAGGATGTCTGAAAGGCTTTTGGCATATATTTCTCAATACATGTTTTTGCAAGATAAGCAAAGGTTGTACTTTGTTAAAATAAACACCTCCCCAACAAGCAATCAAATATTGTAACTTCGAATGGAAAATACCGAAGTAAATTGTTTTAAGAACCATTTGAGAGCAAATTTTCCGCAAATAATAAAAATGTCTGAGCGTGAATCGAAAATAGTTTTTCAAAGTTTCTATGTGTTTTAAAAAACTCATTTTTGAATCAATAATTAGACCCAGGTACTTGAACTCGTGAACTTTTTCTATCAAAAAACAATTACTACAACATGTTTGACTGCTTTGAAAGGAGGGAGAAGAGCAACCACACAAAAATGTATAAAAACGTTGACATTCAGGAGCGTGAAAATAAATTTTTGCATCAAAATCATTTTGAGCTGACAAACTGAAAAACATTACTTTAGTTTTTTGGCTTATGACCAAACTGTGTTCACCGAACCATGTTCTCAAAAAGTCGAGATCCCAATTGATTTGATACTAAGTCCAAAGGACTGTCGCAGCTGTACGAGAAACCAACATCGTCTGCAAACGCAGTAGGCTTACCTCTAAAGTTAAGTGCAAGAAGTGAATTGATGTAAACTAAGAACAAGATCGGCCCCAAAACCGATCCTTGCGGTACACCTGTTACAATAAACTTAACATCACTTCTAATGTCATCCAACTTCACTCTTTGCGATCTGTTTTCAAGATAGGACTTAAGCCAACTCAACATAAAGCCACGAAAACCTGCATTTTCGAGTTTCCTCAATAGAAAATTATGGTTCACCATGTCGAAAGCCTTAGTGATGTCTATAAGTAATCCCGCGGTACATTTTTTTCTATCAAGGCTTGACATCACTTGACTAGAGAACTGAAGTAGTGCGTCCTCAGTCGATTTTCCGTTTTGAAATCCGAACTGAAGTGGATTAAAAAACTTAGTAGCATTTAGAAAACTTACTACCCTGTTCTTTATAAGCTTTTCAAATATTTTGCTAAAAACTGTGAGTAGGGATATGGGTCTATAATTGGAGACCTCAACAGGAGAACCTTTTTTAAACAACGGTATAACATCTGCGCATTTAAAAGCATCTGGGAAAACCCCTGCGAAAATGCAGCGGTTAAAAATATATGCCAACACATCCATAATGAAATATGAAATTTTTTTCACTACAAGTGTAGAAATGCCATCAGCACCACAAGAATTAGAGTTTTTTAGACTTCTTATAATTTTTTGAACTTCAATAGGAGTAATAGGATCATAAACAAAACTATTTCGTAGAGCTTGTTCATTGTCTACATATTGAGATGTACAGAAGCTACAGGTTGTCGAGACTCTACCAGGAAGTAAAAAATTAGACATATTTGTGAAGTAGCTGTTAAACAGGTTAGCTATGACAAGCTTGTCACTGACATCACGATCACTGACACGAATAACACATGGTTTTTTCTAAAGGGACGATTTATTCAATATAGAGTTAATAACACGCCATTCTTCTTTTAAATTACCCTTGGCGGAATTCAGTTGTGAACGGTAATAATTGTCACGACACTGTGGAATCTCTTTTTTAAGATCAGCACATAGTTTTTTGTACTTGTTTTTAAGACACATATTTCTGGGATATTTTTGACACTTCATCTGTAGTTTATTTTTGACTTTAATTTTCTTTAGTAGGTGGATTGATATCCAAGGCTTAAGTCTTTTCATTACTTTTTTTCCTGGGAGGGTGAACGAACAATTCAGGATGTATTTCTTAAGGGTATCAATAAATATACTACAAGAAGTTGACGCATCACAACATGAATAAACTTCCTCCCACAATTCATAAAAAAGACTGTTTTTCAACTGACTGTAGTTGATTTTTACAACGACATTAGAAGAGGCTGTAGGAATGACGTTAATTAAGAGCCCTGTCATGGAATGATCAGTGATCATCAGATCGAAGACGCACTTTTCACAGTCACTAACAGAAATATTATTAAAACGGCCATATATGTGATCTATACATCTACCCGATATCGCCCTAGTAGGTTCATGAATAAAGCAAGCTAAACCATGTGAAGCTAACAGTGCCAAATAGTTCGAGACAGTTGCACAGCTTTCCAAAGTATTTAAATTGAAATCTCTCTATCAAATTGTTCGATTTTTCTTTTTGTAAAAGACTTGAAAATTCTTTGATGAACATAGAAATATCAAACATGTGGAGTCTATACACGCAAAAGAAGACAAAGACATCATTATTAAATTCAATAGAGACTTTTAAAACATCGGCACTAAGAAAATCAACACACAGAACAACATCTAGAATCTTAAATATGTCTTTCACGAAGACATGGTACATCAAAAATTAATTAATTAACTTAAGGAGATATAACATTTCAATGTAGTGTAGTTTTTAGAAAGTTAAACAAAAATAATTAACGGAATAGGCGATTTGTAGAAAATTAAAGCTGTTTCAGCAAAATATACAGAGTTTCTCCCAGATTGAGGAACAGTTTTTGAGTGGCAAGCAAAAAGGCAACGGGAAAACCGAGTTTTTGAAATTTGCAAATTTGGACAAACTTTTTTGTTTTGAAGCAAAAAACGCAACTAAGGTATTGTTTAAAAGGAAATCTAGTCTTCTCTATTTTCTTCATTTCGGTTTATCTCGAAAAGTGGACATTTCTATTCCTTTTTGGAAAAAAAATAAAAAAGGGTGGATAAAAGGGTGGACTCTGAAACCATAAGCATTAGTTTATGACTATTGCACTTATCACACACTCAATACTCAAAATACTCTTCAGTAGCACTAATGGTTTTACAAGGTTTCGTTTTCGTCCCAAATTAAAACTAAAAGTGTTAGCACCGTTAATTTTGCAAAATCGATGCTATAGACGTTTCTAGCACTGAGGTTGTAAGAGATGAGGTGTAAAGTTCTATGGCGCAGCTCCTATATAAGTTTCTAGCAACTTTTTTATAGCGCTATAAGTTTGACACATCCGTATCGCATGGCATATGACACATTACAAGTATTTTGAAATGGTGAACCAATTTTCTAAGTACAAGTCTGTTCAAGTCAGCGTCATGAGTTACCAATTCCAGGATTGAAAGAAAATTAGAAAATGACTGAAAATAGTCTTGTCAGGTAATGGTGCATTAAATTGAGCTTGCCAAACTTATAGTAGTCACCGAACGTTTTTATTTTTCAAAAAAAAAAAAATTCTTAATGCATTCGAATTCGAAGTTTTTTTTTAGAAAATTTGTAAAAGCCTCGTCAAACTAGAGAATTTAGGCTGGTCTTAAGGCGGCGTCCACATAAGAGTAATACTACTGCGAGAAGCTCTTAGGCCACTCGCGAGAGTTCTACTCTCATACTTTTTTTTCGTTTTTACTCTCATAATTATACCCTTTTTTCATGCAAAAAAATAATTTAGTACCTACAATTCGTTCTGTTTTAGTACAATCTGAAAAGCACTTTCAGTAGAACTCAAAAAAGTCGTTTTTCATACCTGATCCCAAGAACCTACTACTTTGTATGCATGGGTTGCCAGATGTCACACAATAGAAAATAATATAATTGACAGAAATTGTTGTGGAAAAATTTGAAGAAAAACATTGATACATAATGATAGTGACCTTTAAATTTTTGGCAGAATGCCATACACAGATTACATTTTTAGGCTGGAAAAAGAGATCATACAAAAATTTTATTTCGGCTTTTATTAAAATTTAGGATAGTTTTTATCCTTTTTTACTAATTTTTCTATGGGCTAGGCCGCTAGGGGGTCAAATAAGTTTTGTTTGGGCTTTCTTTGTCCAGCAGTTGAAGTCTTTTAACCGCTTACTGATGTTCCCACTTTTTGGGCAGAGATTTAAAAGGAGGCCTGCTTGGAGTTTCGAAGAAATTGAGTGCGTATCTTGTTCTATACTAAGTAAATGTACTACTCGTTTGACTCTATAGTTTTATCAAGAACATAACATACCTTAGTTAACTGTTAAGAAGAACGAAGTTATTTGTTTCAAAAACACCAAATAATGTATAACCTAGTAAAAACAAAACCACACCATGAAAGTAAAAGATGAACACCATGAAAAAGTGCATACCTACAGATTATTTTCGAAATGTATTGAGAGTCAAATAAGTTCCATATGAGCTTGAAAGAGAACCCTTTTCGCACAAAAAATTAAGTTCTAAAAAGTGCCAAATCGCCCTTGCAGGGGTTTTGTAAGGGGCCCCGTTACTTGTAAAAAACCCAACTTCAAGAACCCAAGGTTTTATGATGTGGTGCGATAAGGGTAACGGTGGTCATAGCAAGGGCCTCTGTGTAACTTGGGAAGTAGCAAAATCGAAAACCTTATAGACTAAGCGAAAAAAACGCTTCTTAATTTTTTTTTCCTGGCCTAAAAACCATTTGACTGGACCATAGATCTAAGTTTCATTTTAAAATCCTAGCGTGTGTCGTCGTCGTCTGAAAAAAAGACTCGTCTGACAAGCCTTCCGAGAGTAACATTTGTCTTAAAAAACTTCCAGATTCAGCAAAAATCAGTAGAACGTTGAATACATAACATCCTATTGCACATTGTAAGTGGCTGATGTTATTGTTATTTACGAAAGTAGTTCCTTAAATTCTGTTAGCTGTCCGAAAAGGGACGAGTTCTGACGACCTCTTATAACAAACTATGAATATTGGCGTATTTCTAAGTTAGACTTAAATACATGCAAAAATCTAATTTTTTTGGCTAAAATTAAGCCCTGTAAAATCGACTCCTACAAGGCGTTGCCGAAAACTTTATATGAACGAAATCTTGAATACTGTCTGGTTTACTTTATGGGTTTGTTTTTCTTATTCATACCTAAATTAAAGCCCTTAGCTAAAGCCCAGTCGAAACCATCATTTTTCTGGGATGCACTAATAAAAATAACCCTTTAAATCGCCTTTAAATGCCCACTAGAGGTTTGCCGAATTTTCTGAAATTGTTTTGAAAAAAACACTTCACACATGAACCACGAGGACATGTGTGAAGTGTCAAATTAAAGCTTTTTATGACATCTTACAGTTTTGATAGCACTGGAAGTAGTTGCACGTTTACACCGATTGTGGGCGTGGCTGTGGGTGAAATTGAAAAATTTTTACTGCTTCGGACGACAAGGAACTCACGCAAGATTTCAACTCCCTAGCTCAAAATTTAAGCCCTATAATATATGACACACAGACAAACCGGACATGAACCGATGGACATGGGTTATTCGACAACCAATTCGGTCTCGATCATATGCACTTAAAGCCTTGAGGGTCACCGTACTATTATTTCACAGTGTTAAAAACTGTGTGACAAAGTTAATATACTGCGATGAGGTGCCTATATAAATTGTAGGTCTTCTTGTATTTGAAGAATACAATACACACAGCGTTCATTTATTAATAATTGGCCCTCGTTCACCTCGAGCCGTTTGCGCCACTGTATTAATTTATATTTATTTTTTTCGATTTTCTAGTTCTTGAATGCAAAGCTTCTTAAAATAAGTAGGTACTGCAAAAACACTTAATTTATTTTCCCATGAATCTTCAAACTAAAACTGACTTTTTATGTGTGTATAAAGAAAATTCCCAGTATGCGTTCTCCTCCTCCTTCCGCACTTTGTAAGCACTCACTACACAGACACAAAAGTCCACCACCTGATGCGAGAAAAGGCAGCATAGGTGCGGTAGTTTTGCTCAAGTTTTTTGCAAGCCCTTAGGATGCCCACCAAAAGCCTGCAATTGATTCTCTTGAGAAAAACGGGAAGCATATAAAATGTCTCCATATACTGAAGGACTAGAGCTGCCCGCATGCTCTTCGAGCGAAGGAGGAGAGAGAATCACCGTCTTCCCAGAGAAAAGTGCACAATGACTGCTTTCTTGAAGAGATAGAGAGATGTTTCACAACCAAAATGACTCTCAGATTTCCTACAAACAGCAAAGTGAACCTGACAAGCGCTTAAATGCTGAACTAAGCTCGTAAGGACGATCAATTGCACATCGTAGTGAAATCGCAGTCGGTGCTGAGGATTTAGAAAAACCATTTCAGCAGCTGTATGTCACGGCGAAGACTGTATGTCGCGCAGAATTAACCATTCAAGCTGGGCCAAGAAGACACCGAGAAGAACATGGTCGATTTCGCCCTTCCGACCTGGACAAAGTAAAAGAAGTTGTGTCTAAGGTTAAGTAGAACAAAGCAGCCGGAGCTAATTGCCTTTGCCGAACTTTTCTAAGCCACTTGCGATTATCAGGAGTATACGACAGCTCATCTGCAAGATATAGTCGGAGGACAACATGCCCGATGAGTGAAATCTCTCCGATGGTTCCCCAATCTTCAGGGAAGAAGGCCCTTTGTACTGCGCCAACTATAGAGACATAAGTCTCATCAACATCGTATAAAAGATCGTTTCTACTGCATTGTGTGATCACTTAAAGCCTTTTGTCGAAAATGTGATGGGTCCATTCCAGTGTGGCTTTAGAAAGGAAGGCTTCAAGGCGCCAAGAAAGTCCAATATCGATCAAATAATCACACCCCGGCAGATTAGGGAAAATAAACTCAGGAATATCAAACCGATTTCGATATACTTCAAGAGTGCGTACGAGATCTCCATCTCGTCAGTTTTTGCTGGATAATGATAGAAAACTCCCTCTGTTTGACCGCTTTCGATGCCAAAAGAGGATTTAGGCAAGGCGACGGGCAGTCATGGATTTCATTCATTTCTTCATACTTGAGCTTATTGTGCAAAACTTCCGCGGCGACACCAGTAGTGATGCAATGTTTTAAATGCCCGTACAATAACGTGACCTTTGGCATAACCAGTTTAAGAAGTATTTAAATTAAAATGCACTACACTTGTACCTACATAGTATCATTTAGCCATCCCTTATGTTCTTCGCTATAAGAAAATCGCTGACAAGAAAATTGGCCACTTAGGGCAATTTTTTCAGTGCTGAGTTAAGCCCAGCTTAAACCAAGATCAGTAAATATCGTAACAAAACGAATATTTAGTTAACCAAGCTAAGTAGTGAAAATCTTTGACTCTCGGAGTTAGGTATAGTCAGTAAACTCCCAACTCTCACATCACATAGAAAAACACAGGAAAAGAAGTTCGAGTTGTTCTCAGATGTCGTTTTTCATAGAAACACGCAAATCAACTGCCATTCTACACAGAAAAAACATACAAAGAAGTAAATACTGTTCTCCAGATTAGGTCCAGGATTAACTCACCCAATTCGGCGTGTTAAATCTAAACCCCGGATCAAGATTTATTTATTTATTTATTTTATTTATTCGTTAGTGCTTAAGAACAGTAAGATACAATATCTTAAAAATTTGTCTTAAGCTAATTTAACAATTTTGCATTTTTGCTCAGGAGAGCCGAGAAAAGAAAAAAGATATATATATAATACATATAATATATTATAATATAATATAATAAAAAATTATTTTATGAATAAAAAAAGGTTATAAATATACAAAAGAAAATTTACGTATTTATTGAAAAGTTTTCTGATTCTTGTTGTATTCTGTGTTTCTTTAATATGACGAGGTAAACAGTTCCACAGAGGGACAGGATTAACAAAAAATTGACGTTCGGATGACAAACATGAAAAACGAGGGTGAATCAATTGACGAGTTCTCACCGAAGAGGCTATTTTTATTTCGAAGCAGTACTGAGGTTGCTGAGTTAGCAAGATTTCCTATAACAATGTCACAGTCCGGAGTTGAAAATAGTTTTCAAGAGGCACACACAAGTAGGCGATGAGCAAAACCAGACACTCTATCATAGCTCCGTAACCCAAAGGTTACGTATAGTTGGTATGATCAGAGTTTTAGCTAGCAAAAGACGTGTTTTGAAGGGTGTAAGCGACTGAGTTATCCGTAAAGTACGCAGTGCACCATAAACTTTTCCGATCTGTGTGCTTATATGGTTATCACAAGTTAAATGCCTGTTAAAAGTAACTCCAAGATTTTTTGCTGTTTTGACATATTCTATCGGAGTGTTGCTTAACATAACCGAAGGAAAATAAGAAAGATCCAATATGTTTCTCGATATAACTTAACTAGGCATTTGGACGTTATGGGGCTTAAATAAGGCCATTTAGTTGGGACCAGAGCACTATTTTCTCCAAGTCTTCGTTGATGCAAGCAACTCCATGCTTAATAAGTCTGAGAGGACAGCTTAGATAAAGTTGCACATCATCTGCATATGTACATATGAGTAGAGCAATTTTCAATTTTGGATGGAAGTTCATTGATATACATAGAAAACAAAATGGGACCAAGTATAGAGCCTTGAGGGACGCCAGTTGCGTTCTGGAGAAAATCCGATAAGCTGTCACCAACTTAAACGACTTGTCTTTTGTTGGTCAAGTACGAATAAATTAACTTGGCTGCAGAAGCTGAGAAGTTATATTGCTGCATAAGCTTTTTACATAAGCTAACATGACTGACTGAATCAAATGTCTTCGAGAAGTCAAGCAGTACCAAAAAAGTCACTTCATCTCTATCCAATGCCTGTCTTATATCGTCAGTAACGCTTAGCAAGGCCGTGATACAACTATGCTTATGACGAAATCCAGATTGAAGAGGCGTGAGCATATTATTTGACGTTAGATAATCGCTTATTTGTTTTTGTAGAACCCTCTCAAACACTTTGACAAAAAAGGCAAGATAGAAATAGGCCTGAATTCATCGCCGAATTGCATTTTTTGGAAGGGGAAAAATCTAAGCAAGCCTCCATAGATCAGGATACTCGCCAGTCGTAAGAATTGTGTTAAACAGTGAGGTAACATGTGGCAGTATAGCCTGCAGGATCATTTTTAGAAATGGGATATGAATTTCATCCAGCCCAACAGAGTTTGACTTTATAGAAAGTAAACATTCTACAATGTCAGCACTATTTACTGCACGAAAACCAAAGCCAGTTTCATCAGACTGTACATCGGCAGAAAAAAAAAGCATCGGCAATAGGCTGGTGTAGCGATGTTACCAACACGAACTTTTGATTTAGAATATTGCCATCACTGTAAAACTCTTGGGTTGATCTCAGTTGAGCTCCCAAAACTGGCCCTTAGTGGCAGCTTTTTAGTGCAGAGCTCGGTTTGAGTTATACTAAGACCTGTTTATCTCGGAAATCTTCGAATCTCGAAATTTTGTATAAGGTAAGACAGTTCGACAACAAATTTACCCTTGGAAATTTCAACAATAAATAATGAAACGTCAGCGAAAATATGAAGTAGGTTTTTTTTTATACCCCATCCCATGGAATAGGAGGTATATTAAGTTTGATTCATAGTTTGTAATATAAATAAATAATCACCATAGACCCCCAAGACCTTAAGGGCATATGATCGAGACCGAATTGTAAGTCGAATGAGCCATGTCCGTCCGTCCGTCCGTCTGTCGGTAGTTGTAAGTCCTTAAATTTTGAGCTAGATTCTTTTTAGGTCCTGAAGTAGTACAAGTGTAAATTTTTTTGAAATCCGCCCACTGACACGCCCACTTTACTTAATAGCATGAAAAAAAAAGTGTAGTTAAGTGGTTGTGGTTGGCATTTAAAAAAAAGCGAAAACCGCCCTCTTGTAGGCGTGGTCATATTTAATATGCATTCTAATAAATGGCTTTTTATTATTACATAGGCCAGGGGATATTTGCTTTAAATCCAAAAAAGTTGCACTATAAAATGTTCAGATATGTGCCACGCCCAACTTTGGGGGCGTTTTTAAGTAAAAAATCACATTTTTTATATAGGACTGCGATCAACACGTGTATACTGCATCTGGTAAAAAAAAAAAAAATTGATAAAGAAAAATTATGTTATTGAAAAGGGGTTGATGCCCTTTATTTAAGAAACAAAATTCTAAACTGACAAATTCTGAACACAATTAAAGTTAATAGAAACTGAAATTTAACAACCAAGATTTTTGACGCATTTTGGAGCTTGACAGTGGTCAATTGGGATGGGGTATCCAACGATTCGCCTAGGCGGATTTTAACCCTCCCACTAGTTTTAGTTTAATCTTATTTGCATACCAAAGGATCGAAAAAAACCATAAAAAGTAATCTTATATTAATAAAACAATTCGAACACCTTTAAAAGTTGTCCAGATAGTGCTCAAATATATTTTTTCACAAAAAGCACGCAGAGCAACACTCTCATTTCACATAGAAAACCAAGCAGAGAAGTTCAAACTGTTCTCCAAAATTTTATCCGAGGTTAAACTAAAAATCTTTTAACTGACTTTAGAAAATTTATCCGTGTAAAGTGAAAAAAAAACACACAATTTCCAAATTAAGAAGGTTTTATTTGAGAACACATTGAATACCTGTTGGATTTTCCTTAAATTCTAATAAAAAAAACTAATTTTTTTAAAGAAGCAGGCTTTCCCAAAAACTCTGATTGAATCAAAATACTTAAAATTGATTCAATCAGAGTTTTTGGATTTTCGATTTCTTATTTAAATGTTTTTTTTTTACACAAAAAGTTATTTTCAAAAGTTATATCCTCATCAGAATTGGCCACACTTTTTCTCAAACTCAAAAATTTTATCTGCGAGACTGCTTTTGAGGGAAATTTCCAATGTTCCTAGTTATCTAAACGAAAGGCTGTACGTGTACCTTTCCTGATAACTTCGGATACCTGTCCTTTGAGATTTTCTGAAACTTCCAATCGCGCAAATATGTATACTTCCTCAAATCGATTTTCTTTAAAAGGCAAAACAAATAATGCATACCTTACCTACATATACCAGCAAAGCCTTTCCTAATAGCTACCCTCAATTAAAGTCTTAAACGCTTTAACACTTCTCCTTTTTCGCCCTTAAATTTTATTTGCCCTCCAAGCCCACTTTCAGCACTATGCACCACCATAACAATGGGTTGCTTATACACCACTTAAAGCCTCTTTTAACCCCCCACTGTTGCATTGTTCGCGCAGGAAGGATACGCTACTGGTGGTGCTTTGAAAAATTAAAATGCAGCCATCCAGAAGCGGATATAAATATGAAATTCACTCCCATCATGCGGCAGCCATTACAACACAAAACGCCGACAGGTTGTTGAATTGAATCATTAGAAGTGGTGGCATGGTAGTCCGGACATGGCACAATGTTCCTCGATATGGCAGTGCTTCATATCTGTCTGCTTCGTGGAATATATCCATGTCACTCACCGTGTCTGACAGTGTCCTTTACGGTGCCACTTTGTGTGTGTCTTTTTTTTCGCCAGCAAAATGCAAATTTCAAACGGTGACGCAGGCTGTGATAGTATGTCCTGGGATATATCGGATCCATCCTCTCATCCTCACACTTGAGCCGCCTCATATCGGAGGGTTTCACACTTGACACAAGGAATGAGCAAACGAATACACATGCATGATGAATTGCAGTGTCATGCATCGTTATAGGGCAAATAATGTAATTAGGGTAGTAAATTCCTGTCGATCTGTCAACTTCAACCATACGATGCCATTGCCAGGATACCACACCTCAGCCATACCACTCACTCTCTCGCCTTTTCGATTTTACTTGCAGTGAACTGCGTAAGGGTGTCCGCTGCATACAGAGCTACACGAGACGGTGCATGGACCTGCAGCAGAGGAATCAATTTAATAAATTATACCATGGCACTAATCAATTCATTCGGGATTTATGCAACAAGGGCGAATTTCAGGAGGGTAAGTGTGTGCAATTAATTCAAGACTTCATTCGATTCGTTTTAAATTTTTATTTTTTTCATTAACACAGAATACCTGAAGCACGCTCCCTGCTCGGAAATGGCCAAGAAGGAGTTCGAGGTGTGCTCCACCAAGTACAAGGAGACAATGGTCTTCATGAAGCCAAACAAAAATCAGGAGAATCACGAGAACATAACACTCAACGAGAACATTAAGACGATATGCTGGTAAGTTCAGTTGAAGAATTTGTTTTTTTCCTCGAATATGGCAGTTACTCTTCCTTTCGTTCGTCCTTGCAGCTCCATAAACGAGTTGGTTGATTGCTCCGAGGATGCAGCGCGCAAGGTGTGCGGTGTTGAGGCTGCCAAGTTCACAAGGCAGCTGGTGGACAAGTACGCGAACAGTTTGACTAAGGTAAGGACCGTCATTTCAACTCCGACTCAAGGACATAGGAAACTATAAAATATTTATGTGTTTGCGTCCTTGCAGCTTTACTGTGAAGAATACACACGACACCCGGGTGCATGTAGAGACGGCGGCGATTCTGGCCACCGACTACAAGGACAATCTGTTATTGGCCTCCTGGTGGCTGTATCCGTGGCGCTCACATATCATCGAACAAGATAGATTCTACAAGGTTTACCATAAATCAATGTTGCCATCGCAGAGTCAACTTAAAAACTCAATGCACCCCTCAAAGAAACCACAACAAACGAGGACAAAAACACACACACACACCCTCAAATCACTCGGTAAAGCAATTTCGAAACTTTAGTCAATTTTTTAGATAAGATTTCAAAACAACAAAAAATAATTTAAAAGCATCACAATGAGTAGCATCATAATACCAAGTGAGGGCGTCTTTGGAAAAAAAATATTTTTGACGTTTTTCTTAGCAACACTTGTTCGAATTTTCACACAAAAACCGCAAAGTTTTTCAAAAATTCAGTAAAAATTTCTTAATTCTTAGAAATAGCAAAACTTAAAGCGATATATTTACTTAAACAAGACACAACTCACAAGCGCTTCACAATGGAATGAGTAAGTTGAATGTTCTTAAAGCGTTTCCAAAATCGAGGAGGGCAAACGGTATCGTTACTATTGTAACGCAAATTGAATAACGATTAAATAAAACAAAACGAAAAAATAAAACTAAAAACCAACAAAAATCAAGCACAAAACCCAAAAACAGGTGACAAAACTGTGGCAGTGAGTCAATTCAATTGGAGTCCCACAAGGTTCCATTTTCGGGTCGCACATATCTTGTTTGATCAGCAAATCACTTCCAACACACTGCCACACCAAGTGCCACCTGTTAAACGTTAAGTAGTTCTAGAAAATTTAATTTTATGAGAATATTCAAGTACTTTAACAAAAACAAAAAACCAAGACACATTGCGTACATATTATATATATATATATACATTACATACACAGACACATACAAATATATATGTATATTTTATTACTTATTTAAACCAGTACCTTAAGATATTATTATTATTATTATAATTGGATAAAAAGAAACAAAAATGTCGCTTAGTTTTAAGTTTTATGCGAAACGGTTTCCTTGGACTTATGATTTAGTTAAGATTTTCTTATTACTTGATTCAAAAAAAAAAAAAAAACTAAAAAAACATTTTACCAAGAACAACACTTGTAAACATCAAAAAAAGACCAAAAATTACTTTAAACAAATTAATATATATATTAAACTAAATATATATATTATTATATACAAAAAAAAGAGAAGACACATATTATAGACAAAGTAGAAAATTTTAAAAATATTTTAAGATTTTAACAAAAAAAAAAAGTATTTTTTCGAAAGGATGTAACAAGAAATGGTAAAATTTAATTCATTTTATTCTCCCAGTTTATTTTTTTAGTTTTAAGTTGTAAAAATAAAAGACTTTTATTTGATTTTTTTTTTAATTTTAAGAATATTTATTGTGAAATTTTTTATACCTTTTCCAAGAGTTACTATTTTTGAAATTTATTTTTTTTTTATTACATTATTTTCTTATTTGTATGTACACAAAAATTGTTAATTCTGTTAAAATTCGGAACGAACGTGAAATAATATTGATAAAAATTGAAAAATAAAATGAGTAAATATAAGAATTAAAAAAAAAGAGTAACAGTTGTTTGGTGTTTTTGGCAATTGGATCAGAGATACAAGGGTAAGACGGTAAGGCAGATTTGGAGAAGCATCAACTAACGAGAAAGTTCGGGGGTCCCAAATTAAATTTCAGGCCAAACTGGCGAAAATCGGCACGACCACGTTTATCGGACAAAGTATTGGAGTGGGGTTCACCCTCTGGTGGACCGGGTGCAAATTTAAAGCTCAAGTGAGGATGCTGCTGATTTAGATGTGAGCACCTAATTTTGAGCACCGTATATAGATTTTTTAGGTAGTATGGTAAAAAAGAATCCTTTCTCTTTATGAGAGACTACATGAACGTTGAGGGACTAGGGTTGCTCTCGAGCTCAATGTAAGAAGGAGAGAGAAAATATAGACGGTCGGACATGGTTTATTCTAACCAAAATTCGGTCTGGATTATATGTAACTTTTAGGGCTTTCGGGGTTGTTTGATAACATTTTTAATAATTTCCGGATAAGCCCCGTTTCTAATTTTTATAAGAACAATTCTGAACTCACCCTAAACGTTTCGCTTCGACTAATATCAAGCGTGGTCACCGGGAAACCTGGATTATATTCTTTGAAAGCGTTGTTTTTTGGGTTTGTTGTTATTGTTGTCACTACAACAGAACCCGTGGTTTGACCATGAATGCCGGAAAACGCATATAGCTTAACAGATGCTACAATGAGATTCGAAAGCTCTACCAAAGGATCAAAAGGTGTTGCCAACGTTGAAGAGCTCAAACTAAAGCCTGTAAGGGTGATCTTGGAAATTTAGAAAAACAATTTCTACAGAAAGTATAACAGCGAAGACGAATCGATCCCCGCTTTCAGGCGGAATGAACCATCCAACCTGGGCGAAGAAGGCTGGAATCACGGACGAAGCAAATACCTGTAAGAATCTTTGACTTCACAGGTAAATAAATTAGAGCAACAAGACTATTTTAAGTTCGAGGCTTTATTGCAACCGACCCAAAACTCTTAACAAATGTTGTCGATTGCTTTACTACACGGAATGCTAATATACTACAATGCTAGGCTAAACTGTATGATCGTTCGATAAGAGATCAGTTCTTTTAAATAAGTTATGTACACACATTATGGTAATCAGGTGCACTGGTTTTCGAGTATTGGGTGATCATGAATTTACAATGGTAACTTGTTAAACTAGGATTAGAAACTCTTTCATACCAATAATACCGCCAACCTGACCTGGATGATTTGAAAGCAGCTAGGTGTAAGCTTAAGTGCAACAAAGCAGTCCAGAGCTGACGGCCGATGATCTTAGGAGCATGCATCAGCGCATCTGCAAAGTAATGGTCAGCACTATTTGCCCGCTCCTGTAAGGGTCATCTAAAGAGAGAAGACGCTCTGATTTACGCCAACTACAAAGGCTTAAGTCTCCTTAATATCGCATACAAGATCTTTTCTACTGTACCTTGTGAATGCCTATAAAACCATTTGTCAACAAATCGCGGGTAGAAGCTGCTGAAATGAGATTCCTGAGGTGCGTTCCTGGTGTTACTCTAAGCGAAAGGGATAGAGTGAGAAACGTCAGTATTCGTGGAAATCTTAATGTTGAGCAGCTACTTCTCCGAGTGCAGCAATCGATTCTTCGATGGTTTGAACACGTTGTTCGCATACCCCCCTGACAGACTTCCTAGACAGGTCATGCTAGCCGAGATTCGAGCGCGTCACCCCCCTGGTAGGCCAAGAAACAGATGGTGGGATCAGGTAACGAACTTCTCTGAGTCCCGCCTGAGGATTGCGCCAGAGTCTCTTGAGTTGGTGGCGGAGGATCGAGAACGCTCCGCGACCCTTTTAAAGGATAAGCGGCATTCGAAAATGATGATGATGATGCTGATGGTGATACTAACCACCTTTTCATCGATTTCAAGGCCGCGTATGACAGCATGTATACAGACTAGGTATATAGCTCATCGTCTAGTTTTGGCATCCCTTTTAAACTCGTCGGCGCGGGATGATGACGGAAAACTTCCTCTTTTAGGTTTATGTCAAAGTCGGCTTAGACTTCTCCAAAACTTTAGATATGAGAAAAGGTTTTCCACGGGCAATAATATTACTTCTTTAACATTACACTTGAGAGAATTCTGCAGAACATCCGCGGCAACACCAGAGGTACAATCTTTCAAAAGTCCGTTCAACTAGTCGCATACACAGACGACATTGACATAATCGGAAGAACAAAGCGTAATGGCAGAGCAATTCGTGAGTATTGCGATGGAAGCGGCGAATATGGGCTAAGTAGCCAACGAGGGTAAAACCAAGTATGTGCTGTAATCAAAAGAACCAAACACCGGCATCTTGGACAAAACATTACCACAGACAGCTGTAAATTTGAGGTAGTTAGGGTAGTTACTTTGTCTATCTAGGTTCCGCTATGAGTCTAAAAAAATTCCTTCGTTTGAACAGAGCTGAAATCAAAGGAGTAGCAAAGCCATGTCTAAAGCAACTTAAGTGTCCGTTTATCAGACTCCTGTCATCCCAGAACAGCTTCATGGTGCACAAGTATGAACCCTGTCAAAGGCGGATGAAATTGCTTAAGGCTGCTTTGACGGGAAAATCCTTTGGTCTTTTTATGATCCCGCCTGCTCATAGACGGAGAGTGGAGGAGATATGAAATCGAACTGTTCGGGCTAGTCAGACTAGCCAGAAGAGTCAAAATACAACGACTGTGCTGGCTGGGTCGTCTAGTCCGGATCGGCACCAAAAACGTCCTAGCCCGAAAAATCTCCGAGTTGCCTATCCACAGGGGGGGTCTTTTTAACCTCAGACTGGAGTGTTTTTCGAAGTGTCGGTCTTAAAGTTAACGAGGGCACGAACCAAGTACATGTTGTGGAATAAGATCGATTTGCCAAAATTTACCATCAACTTGAATTGTTAGGTGGATAAAAGTTCACCTTCCTCGGACGGACGAAAACTCCACAAACGACAACTTAATAGATCAGAACAGAGCAGACCATTGGCTGACGCTGCTACTTCGGTCTCTCGAAACAGAAAATAATGCACAACAGCGAAATCTCTATTATAGATACTGGTCAAGGCAGCAGCACCGGAAATGGCAACAATAGGGAAAACAGTTCGTGTAAAAGTTATTTTTAGCACCGTTGTGGAGAAAGATGTCCTATATACACCATACCGAAATTACTGACGCCTGGAGACTAGGCTAACGGGTGTAGGCAGAGGTATTGAGGTCCCTTTTTTCAGTTATTTGCAAATATTTCGGGAAGCTGTGGCTTGTAGTGAAACTCTACTACTACTTGAGTACTACTACTACGTAGCCTACAAATAATTCTGTTATATGCACTGAAATGTAATAATCACTTTTTCCCTGGGAGAACTGCCTATGGAGGTATGGAAGGGAGAAAACACAAGATTTTTATATACTGGAGTTTTGTCAGCAGACACAATGCCGGCTTTTCAGCATCCAAAGCACATACCGCGAATAGTAGTGGGCATCCACCAAATGACGCTGTTAGGGATTGGTTCCGGTGCCACTATAACAGGTCATCGGTTGTCACCTCATTTGTCACTCATTTGTCATTTGGCGAGGATCTGACAAACCCCACCGAGAGTAACCTTTGGATTAAAAAAAAAGCTTCCCTAAGTGCCGCTCGGAAACATTAGAAGAAACAGAGAAGAATAGCAGCGAAGAGGACCCACGAAAACTTCTGTGGATAAAAGCTCAAAGAAGATCATCACAGTTAAACAAGATCATTTTCATGAATTGAAAAGAAGAAGCCTGAGAGACTTATTCTCTGAGGAGATGACAGCAGCAGGACTTAAGTTGCTACCTGGGACGCTGATGGTTGAGTAAAGCTTTCACTGGCATGAAGTCTTTTATAAAACTAAACTCATAGAGAGAAAAGTATCAGACCAAAGAAAAATTTATGGTGCGACCCAAGAAAGTTGAGGAAGGCGAGTTTTCGGTTTTAGAAAAACCAACCCAATTGAGGAAAACCAAAAAAATGTAAAGCAGCCAAGAATGAGTGCAATGATTAAATCCGACGCGTGTTTAGTGTTTCTATGATCAAAAATTGAGGCAAAAGGTTTTGCAATGTCCCAAAGGCAGCAAAAGTTTTTGGTCTTTCGTCAAAAACATAAAAAAAGCAGTACCTCATCTTCAATCCTATTGCAACGAGTTTTCAGCTGTCAGCTCCGTAGACAAAGCCAATCTGCTTGCGTCACACTTTGCTTACGCTGCCTTCTTGTACCACATCTTTTTCGAACCGCTCAATCCAAGTGGTTCCGAGCGGTTATAAATTTGATATTCACCTTATAAACGCAGGTGTGCTGTGCCCCAGGGGTCAGTTTTGTCTCCGACACTTTTTTCGTATTTATTAACGAATTGTTGTTTTCTACTTCCAATCCAATACATTCTTTTGCCAATGACAGTACTCTGAGCTTCTCAAACACGTTTCCAGGAAAACGCCCAAATCAAAAGGCGCGTAAAATGCAGCTATATGCATAGCATAGGATTCCTATGGCGATGCAATAAACATTTCACACCATCCGATCTGGCCAGTATCTACAAAGCATACGCCTCAAATTGCAGTTTCATTAACATGTCTGGGCAGGTGCACCAAAGACCACCTTACACAGTTTTTTGACGACTTCTAGCAACTTTTTGTGCTCAGATCTTTAGTCTCATCTAGCGAATTTCGGAGGATGGTCTTGCGACTTTTACTTTTAGCATACGGCAACACTGCTAACACCTTCTTGATCCAATTTTTAGAATTAGAAAAAGTTATTTATCTCATAGGTGACTTGAAGATATAACAAAGTCATGCAACTCAATAACAACGTTAACAACTCACGAGATTCTTCAAACAAAAAAAAATTTCTGCATTGCACCACTTACAAATCCAACACTCGTAAGAATACGCGAGCCTATCAGTTCACCCTTGAGACCAATTTTGGGCGTACCACGCAGCGCGTTGTATAGTGCGGCGCACCAATTTTGCTACAAAAATAAATTCAAAAAAATTTTATTAAATCAATGAAGATAACTAATTTATTTATTTTGTATAGAAAACTCATTATCATCATCATTTTTCGTGACCGCTTATCCTTAGAAGGGTCGCGGAGCGAAGGCGGCTAAATCCCTCCATCTTTCCCGATCCTCCGCCAATACCTCAAGAGACACAGGCGCGATCCCCAGACGGGTCTCGGGGATGTTCCTTACCTGATCCCTCCACCTGTTTCTTGCCTACCAGTCGGACGACGCGCTTGCATCTCGGCTAACATAATCTGTCTAGGAAGTCTGGCGGGGGGCATGCGAATAAAGTGTCCAAACCATCGAAGAATTGATCGTTCCATTCGGAGAAGCAGCTACTCAACACCAAGATTCCCACGAATACTGACGTTTCTCACTCTATCCCTAAGAGTAACACCCAGCAATGCACCTCAGAAATCACATCTCGGCAGCTTGTACCCGCGATCTAATTCTTTCGGTCATTACCCAAATTTCATGACCATAGATGAGGATTGGAACGAAAACTGAGATCTTTGCTCTCCGTCCAAGCTCTGCTTTCCTGATAACCGGCCGGCGCAGTTCTTTTACTATTGCTCCAGCTTGGCCAATCCTACAGGATAACTCAGTTTCACTCGTTTTACTTCAATGGGACTCCATTCATTTCCAGAGTACACTGCACAAGAGTTCGGGAAACAACCACCACTTCGGATTTGCTCACGTGAACCTTTATGCCAGCTTTACCACATATGGCCGCAAACCCATCCAGTACTGGCTGTAGTTCCTCCTCGGACGATGCCAGGATAGCTAAGTTAGCTGCGAAAAGTAGATGGCTTTATCCTCTGACACCAGCCATTTCGAAAGATTCCTCACCAAGACTGCGGTTCACCATACAGTCCATATATATGCTATGAAAAGGAGAGGCGATAGAACACAGCCCTGGCGAAGTTCAACGTACACATCAAAAATTTGGGATTTGACGCCATCCAAATGCTGCTTCTGCAGTTCCCATAGAAAGACTTTATGGCTCTCAGAAGAGGCCCATTCAGTGCATAGTGCTGCACAACTTTGCAGAGTTTATCCCGAGGAACCCAGCCATAAGTCTTTTCCAACTCTACAAGGCACGCGTAGACCGGTTCGGCATATTCCCAAGCCTTGTCAAGAATTACCTTCAGAGTAAAAATTGGGCGGTTGTGCCTCAGCCAGGCCGAAAGCCGCATTGCTCTTTCCGTAACAGAGGCTCGATTACAGCTCTGGAATGCGTTTCCAACACCTTCGCGAATACTTTTCCCGAAAGACTCAAGAGATATATGCCCCTATAGTTGGCGCAATCTCTCTTGTTCCCTTTTTCGAAAATGGGGGCACTATAACTCCCGTTTGCCAATCGCTCGATGCCTTCCCGCTATCCCAGGCCACCTTAATGACACGTGTTAGCCATTTAACACCCTTTTCACCCATTGCCTTGAGCATTTCTGGCCTGATTTCATCAACTCCAGCAGACTTACCAACTTCAAGGGATTTAATCGCGGCAGTAACTTCATCTGCTGTAGGACTATTCTTCACCCTAATCTCGTCAGCAATGGAATTGCCATCTTCAGTGCCCTGTCGGGGATTGAGCAGATCCGGAAAGTGCTCGCTACATCTGCGTAAGACGTCGTTCTCATTTGAAAGAAGTACCGTCTTTGGATTTATCCCGAACGATATTCAACTTCCCCCCACGGAGCCGGCGAATGGTCTGACAAAAAATCTTGTTTGCAGATCTGCAATCGTGCTGCAACCTTTCGCCGAGCTTTTTACATGCTGTTCTTACAGCCATATTCGAAGTTCTTCGCGTCTCAGTGTACCAGGCTCGAGAAATAGAGTTCCTACCTTGAATCCACACAAAATAGGCTCTCTTCTTTGATGGCTTCTTGAACTCCAGGAGTCTAAAACCACGCCGTTCTTTTCTCACCACCAGTCGCCAAACCAAGCCGCTTCACTCCACAAACATTTCTTGCTGAGACAATGACTGCCGATGAAAACAGCTGTCATTCTTCATCTACATTTAAAAGGTCCGGTGGAACTTGTTCAAACTTCTCCGAAATGTGTCGTGCAAATCGCTTCCTGTAATCAATTCAGCATCCTGTAACCTTTCCCACCGTATGCGGGTCACGCGTCTTGGATTTCGGCTGGGTGGCAAAGGAATACTGTCGCTTAAGCGCAATTTGCACAACACTAGGTGGTGATCAGGTGATAGCTCAGCTCGTCTCAAAACGCGAACATCACAAATCATTTTTTGAACACACGTTGGTACCACAAAAAAATCAATCAAAGATCTCTGATTTAAACTGTGCCGGTACGAAAAGTATTTGCAAATGTCTTTGTGCAGGAAAAAGGTGTTCATGATAGGCAATCCATAAGCACGGCAAAAGTCCAACAAGCTCCCTCATCCGTTCCTGTTTTGATCGTGCCTCCCAATCACACTTCTCCAAGTACTGTCCTACGTACCCACATGAGCATCGAAGTCACCTATCAGGAGCAAGAAGTCCATTTCTGCCACTCTATCCAGCGCAGCATCAACTTCGTACAAGAAGGCCGGATACCCTGACACTAGGTTGATGACCCTGACACTAGGTTGACCTAAAGACAAAGTTGATCGCTCAAGCTTAAGCTTTAAGATTAAAACCATCCAACCCAATGGAATAAACTCCAATAAGCTTTCCGACAGCCGGGGGCTTGTGAGTATCCCCACACCCGCCTGTGCAGTAATTTTATGTGGGACGCCTGACAAGAAAAGTCTCCACCCATCAGCGAAGTCTCTGGTACCAAAACCTTTCCACTTAGTTGAGAAGATGCCAGTGGCACCGAGCTGATACTTTTTAACCTCCTCAACCAGTTCAAGTTCGTTTTCCGTTAGCGATGAGGCATACCATGTGCCAATTTTAAGTTGGTGCCGTTGTCGATTTATAAACTGACCATCTAAGCCCTCACTTCGGCTTAACGCTGCTCCTCTCCGACTCCCATTAGCGTCACCCGTGCCGGATTGTCGGTTACTTCTCCGGGTTAAGCTCGGTTACTTCTCCGGGTTAAGCGCTCGCATGCTGACACCCCTCTTAGCACATATCCGAAGCTTCTTCTTTTTTCTCTTCATGGTGGGGGGGGGATGGAATTTTATACCTTGCTGCCAGGTTTCTATCCGGCCGATCCTAACATGGACAACAGACACCGATCAAGAAGCCGCTCGTCCCGATACAGACGCTCTTGGAGTTTAACTATTTAGAGTTCAGCCACCCCTCTGGGATCAAACGCTGACCAGTTTGCCGCACACTATGTATCAGACGCTACTGGGTTTAAAGACTACTTCTTTCAGTGGATTGTAGTCGGCTAGAAAACTTATTTAATTTTATATTACCTTTTGTTTTTGGAGATAATGCACCTTTAATGACTTCCATGCCCATTAACACGAAAATTAGCCGCAATGACTAAATGTGACACGAAAATTAGTCATTGCGGCATAAAGGGTTCAAATTCCGGATCGCCTTAATTTAATTTAATGAACTGCTTCAATTCAGTTAAATTCCTTGATCTAGTTTCGTTCACTTCTTGCTTGATATAGCCCAATAAAAAAGTCTGGAACCGTTCGACCAAGTGACTTTGGCGACCAGCGTAAACTTTAGTTCCTCAATATTAATTTTTTTAGGAATTGTCGTTGGAGCGCCGTCTTAACGAGCGTCTAAATTGCTTGAAATTTGTACATTGTATGGAAACAAGTTTAAGTCATCAAGCATTATCTATTGTAATGACTTTGTGCTAACACCAATTTACGCCCATAAGTTTCGAGTCGAAACGCTTGGCTTTGCTTGAATTGACGATTATACAGCTGCGATTGTTTAACAGCCTAATAATGGTCCATCTTTTCTCGCCTGGATCCTCTTTGGACAAAAATGAACGACTTCAAAACATGTTACCGCTGCAATATCCAAATGTTCTTTTCTGTATCACAAACAAATCCAAATAGTAACCAGTTAATTTAAAAAAAAGCCAACTGCTCATACAGAAAAAAAAGTGAAACGTTCCTTATTTGTAGCACGATTCGAGCACCATCCTGAATTCGAGTTCTTTTTTTAGCAGAACGTCATGAATGTGGGACAGGCTTACCCAGGACATCTTTCGTCGTCAGTTTAGCCCTCAGCAATGTAAAGCAAAAGTGCACTAGTACCTCTTTTCTTTCTCCTCTGATCCCTTCCATTCGTTAACGCGTTAAGGGAAGCCATAAACCTGGAGCTCTGCTTCAACTCGAGCTAAGATGCACCAGACACAGAAAAAAACGCTCCTCCTACCTTGTTTTGAAGCTTCGAAACAAAAGCTAATACAGATGCCAGAGCAGTTGGTCCTGACAATTGGAAGCAGCGTTTCCAGGATCATCCATCTATCTATGTCCTGTGGGGCTGCTTTAATTAGTCGTGTCTATACGTGGACTTTCAACCGTTTTCCCTGATTAAATTAAATCATTTTTGCTGACACATTTTTTTTTTCGAAAACAAAACAAGAACGAGCACTAGAATTCCAACAAACTCCATAATTGCCCACGGCCCATAAGTGGTGCGATTAAAGCTCATGGGAATTGAGGCCATGTCTAGCTTTAAATTAAATTCCATAAATTTTAAATCCGTTTAAAAACATTTTTCTAATTAGAGGCTAACATTGAAAACAATCTCGTCCTGGGCAATATAATTTCAATGCACGAATTTCTGCTGAAAATTTGGGTAAAAATTAAAAATCTCGTCTACCAAATACTGTGCCCCGCTTAATTTGGGGCAACTGAGGCGTACCTATGGCATTGTTCTCCTCCACCAGCTATGCTGGGAGTAGTGTTCGTTTTGCTTTAAATTGAGATTAAATACAATCCTGGCATACAGTATACTGTATACACCACAGAAGCATAATACACCGGGCTATTTTTCGCATGCGATTCGATTCATTTTTAACCAGTAAGCCGCGCTGGTCGCCACCACACCGTGTGAGGTCAGTTCGGAGCTTGGGAGGGCTGCCGTGGTTGCTGCGTTGCCTCCTGAATGCGAAATGACCCAAACCGAAACGAAATATTATGTGGTATTCGGATGCGAATAATTTATTAGTGATTTGTTTAGCGATTATGTTCGGACAACCGAAATGGATGGAGTTGTGTACGGGCTGGTTGGTTTTTTGTTTTTTTTTTTGCGCCTTTTTGTGACCTCACCCGCTGCTGATCCTTCTCAGCGAATAATTTGTGTGATGGGATTACGACATTATCCGATGTAAATAATTATTTTAGTTTTCAATTAATTTTAATATTTATAAATGATTTTATTTTTATGTTCGTTGCAATCCTTGGCAACACTATTGAACGTGTTCAATAAGGCCGTCGAATAGAACGCACCTGACAACAAAACCGTGGCGCGGCATTGTTCCTCCTTCCATTCGGGATGAGATTGAACGTGACTGCATGTGGCAAGCGCGCACCCGGTGCAGCTGATTTATTTGCTCAGTGACATTGCAATTTCTTTGTTCGTACACGGGTTCATGCAACACGAAAAAAAAAATGCAGAACTGAATGCAGAACGAGCACACACACACATTCAATTGGCGGTGAGCCATTTGAATTTCATCCCATCAGATAAATTTGTCGAATGAGCATGTCACCAGCTCTTCGAGTTGCAGGTAACCTGCGGAGATGCTGTGCCTTGAGCACATTAGCAATTTCCTAATTCTCGGCTTAGTACATAATAAGGGTAATCAAATCAGACGCGCAGACATTAATTAAATGACGACGACACAAGTAAATGACCTCCTATTTGCGAGAGCGCGCGTCCTGCGTCGTTGTCCTTGGCTTCCCACGGGAAGGATGGCCATGGCAAAAGCCATTATGAGATTGTGAGAGCGGCTAAATTGCCAGGGAATTACCCCGGACTTACAAAATAGCAGTCTGCCACTGGAGCGCGAGGATAGCCGGCAATGGCTGTGCGCCACTTGGTGGTTGGTTCGCTGCAAATGAATATTGGCGACATAATGGGACTCCTAAATGAGGCTTTCACCCCCCCAGCATACCCAGTAAGCGAGGTACAACAGTCACGCCACGAGCAGAGGTGGAGCGCACAGTATCTAGGTTGAGATGGTTGTTTCCGGCTGATGGAGCCATAAGTAAGGAAATATTGGATTTTGGTATGGTCGCCGAGCATGCATGTGAGGGGACAGTCTGAAACGGGGTGATTTTTGGATTAAGTTCCCTTGGTCCTGCATTAATTCTCGTTACGTTAATGAGTCGTATGGTATTTTTGAGGAGTAATGTAAGTATCTCCTTTTAAAAGGATTTGTGATATGACTTAGGGTGAAGGGTTAGCTTTGGCAGTTAGTCCGCGATTTAAAGTTGTATACAGGGTGTTTCCAAATTCGATGCAAATATTTTGACACAAGATTCTTGGGTATATTTGAAGAAAAAAATTGTTCTACAGTATGGGCCTATCTCAAATTTTGATACCACTTATTGGGAATTTAAGAAAACACCTACTTTGAGGTACCTTGACCCATACTAACACAAATATCTCCGCTAACACTTACAACAGGTACTTCATTTAGGACTTAAATTTTAGAAGAAATAGTACTCCTTTCAACTGCATTAAAATAAAATTGATGACTTTTTTAACTTTCGAGATATTTGCTTTTAAGTCGGATCCTTTTTCCCTGCCCATGACATTTTTTTGACTTTCAAGACACATTTCTGCGAAAAATGCGTAATAAACATATGGGTAGTTTTTTTTTTTCTAGTGCACCTAACAAAACTTAATAAAAATTGCTAAGACTACTTACCCGAAAAACCCACAGATTTTATGATACTTGGGAAATTCCATAGCAGGTAAAATTATGAAAAACTCTTTTCACGAAGCCGCGACAGGTATAAGGTGGAAATATGATTTGTTACCTACTTTTATAACCGCGATTGATAACAAGAACGATTTTTTGACTATGTATTAATAATTTACGTAGGTTTTAGAGCATGCATTTTTATTAGAGTACCTGATAAAAAGGTAATTTCCCTATCATTTTTCTGTTAAATCCCAAAAAGGATTAAGTTTGAGGTTGGTGGCCTAGTTGGAAAATTTACCTAATGTAAATTGTATAAAAGGTTAAAAAACAAAATTAAATCCATCAAAGTCATTTTTGAAGCCGAGGTGACACAACAGTTGTTAAGAAACCCTACTTGAAATGGCATCTTTTACAAACGAAGAATACGCCGATATCATCTACGTTTATGGGATGTGCAACGGAAGTTCTATTAGAGCACAACAAAGATACCATCAGCCTTATCCTAACCGAAGAGTACCTAATCCCCGCGTATTTACAAATTCGTTTCGAAGACTTCGGGAAACGGGATCTGTTTCAACAAGACGACCTAACGCAGGAGCTTCACCAGGAAGAATTGCAGTTGATGAAAGAATACTGGAAGCGGTTGCAAATGATCCATCAATCAGCATCAGGCGCTTATCCTTGCGATTTAATGTTTCAACACATAAAATTGTTCGTCTCCTGCATACGGAAAACTTGTATCCACACCACCATACACCTGTGCAGGAACTGCTTCCAAGTGATTTGGAGCCGAGACTTAACTGGTTGTTAGAGCGGAACTTGGATGACAACGGTTTTATAAGCAGAATCCTATGGACGGACGAATCTCAATTTACTAGAGATGGGATTACAAATTTTCACAATCTACACGCAGGGGCTGCGGAAAACCCACACACAAGGAGAGAGTCATCATTTCAACACAGATTTAGCGTCAATTTGTGGGCAGGTGTTATTGGAAACAACTTAATCGGTCCCTACAAACTGCCTCCCACACTGAATTCTGCAAACTATCTGGAATTTTTGCGCAATGATTTAACAGATCTACTGGAGGATGTTCCGGTAACTCAACGAGCTTCGTCATATTTTCAACAGGATGGAGCCCCAGCCCACTTTGGTCGCGAGGTTAAGAAATGGCTGGATGAAAAGTACGTTGGTCGTTGGATAGGAAGAAATGGACCAGTTCACTGGCCTGCAAGATCTCCAGACCTTACAATTATGGGTTTTTTTGTATGGAGGAGAATGAAAGAACTTGTTTATTCTACAGAAATATCAACTCTAAATGATTTAGAAGATCGAATTCTCAAAGCCTCGTCACAAGTGAGGCAGAAGTTATCCTCAATAAACGTTGACAGCGCAATCCAAAAACGGGCTCTAGCATGCATACAAAATGGAGGAGGACACTTTGAACACCTTATTTGATTGTAAAGTTAACTTAATGAAATAAAAAAAAAAACATTAACCAAACACAAGCATTTTTATTCAGAATAAAAGGAATTGAAAACTATGAATCGAGTTTTTCATAATTTTACCTGCTATGGAATTTCCCAAGTATCATAAAATCTGTGGGTTTTTTGGGTAACTTGTCTTAGCAATTTTTATTAAGTATTGTTAGGTGCACTAGAAAAAAAAACTACCCATATGTTTATTACGCATTTTTCGCAGAAATGTGTCTTGAAAGTCAAAAAAATGTCATGGGCAGGGAAAAAGGATCCGACTTAAAAGCAAATATCTCGAAAGTTAAAAAAGTCATCAATTTTATTTTAATGCAGTTAAAAGGAGTACTATTTCTTCTAGAATTTAAGTCCTAAATGAAGTACCTGTTGTAAGTGTTAGCGGAGATATTTGTGTTAGTATGGGTCAAGGTACCTCAAAGTAGGTGTTTTCTTAAATTCCCAATAAGTGGTATCAAAATTTGAGATAGGCCCATACTGTAGAACAATTTTTTTCTTCAAATATACCCAAGAATCTTGTGTCAAAATATTTGCATCGAATTTGGAAACACCCTGTATATGCCTGTTTGGTTGAATTTAACCAGCTGGACTAAAGAGACATTCTGGTTCGTCAACTTTTAGGAAAAGTAAAGGTCTCTAGGCTACTTCGATACGAAGATTGTATATGACGACAGGACAAAGAATTAACAAACAAACAACTTTGGCCCAAGTGCCTAAATGATAAGGGCGTGACTTACAACATCACGAAAAAAGTTAATGCATGCTGCATGTGCCATCTTCACCGTCTTAAAAATGTTCTGACTGCGAAGAAGTAGGCAGTAAGATCTATCGAAGAAAGACTGATTACACTTTAAAAATCTTAAAGCTTTCTAAAAAGGGTTCAAGACTCTTCGCAAAAAATCGTACATGACGGCACCAGGCGTGCAAGAAGCAGTGGGACTCAAAAGGGTGCATGTGACTAAATAAGGTAATTACAAAATTAGCCTTTGTGCTTTTTAGCAAGTTGAACACTTCAAAATCTTAAAAATTGTTTCTAAACACCTGATCTTTTTCTACTAGGGTCTTTTTGTGTCGCAAAAGAAGGGCTTTGATACTTAGGTACAGATTGTTCTCCACTCCATTTAACCCACAAGATCACGAATGTGATTGATGATCCAGCGGATCCTAGTTCTCACGGTGCAACCCAAAAGCCTGAAGAGAAACCATCCATTACTTCTGTTCATTTTATCCTCACAAACCACACCACCCTTGAAAATTTATTAAAACAAGTGAGTAAGTGCAAGAGTTCGTCTGTAACGAACTTCTAAATACCCGACTTGTTTCATATACCGATTATTATTTGTATTGGCCACGCCCCCAAAAAAGGGCGTAGGCTGAAAATTAAAATCCATTGAAAATTAACTCAAATTTCGTTGGAATCATGAGAAAATGTGTTTAAAGCGCGAATTAATACTTAAACAACTGTTTTTTTTTTCCCAAAAACGCCCCCTAAAAGTGGGCGGAGCTCAATGTCTTTGTGTGAACCTACCTACAACCTAGCGAATGGTAATATCTTTAATATTTGTCATATAATTTTTTTCGATTTAGAATGAATTTCCAGAGAAAACAGGTTTCCAAAGATTTAAGATGTTAAAAGTGGGCATGGTCAACAGAGTGGGCGGTCCAATTTTTGTCGAATTAAAGGCTTCTGGCCGATATTACTCTCCACCAAAATTTGAGTTCATATAATTCGTCTATCTTGACCAAAAGGCATTCTGAAATAAAATGTAAATTTGAGGTTGTCTGACATTCAAGTCAATTGTGGGCGTGGCTGTGGGCGGATCTTCTCAACTCAATTTTTATACTGTGTCTGTATGAAAATTGAGAACCAAGCAACGCAGCGAATTTTAGTTTCCTAGCTCAATTCTAAAGACCTCAAAACTGCATACATACGGAAAGATGGACAGATGGACAGAAGGTCAGAAGGACAGACGGACAGACGGACAGACGGACAGACGGACAGACGGACAGACGGACAGACGGACAGACGGACAGACGGACAGACGGACAGACGGACAGACGGACAGACGGACAGACGGACAGACGGACAGACGGACAGACGGACAGACGGACAGACGGACAGACGGACAGACGGACAGACGGACAGACGGACAGACGGACAGACGGACAGACGGACAGACGGACAGACGGACAGACGGACAGACGGACAGACGGACAGACGGACAGACGGACAGACGGACAGACGGACAGACGGACAGACGGACAGACGGACAGACGGACAGACGGACAGACGGACAGACGGACAGACGGACAGACGGACAGACGGACAGACGGACAGACGGACAGACGGACAGACGGACAGACGGACAGACGGACAGACGGACAGACGGACAGACGGACAGACGGACAGACGGACAGACGGACAGACGGGCAGACGGACAGACGGACAGACGGACAGACGGACAGACGGACGGACGGACATGGCTTAATCTGTTCACCTGTCGGGCTCGATTATATCTCTTAAAGGTCTAAGGGGTCTATTAAGAATTAAAATACCCTGGGTCGGGTATAAAGACGGCAAAAATGTTTCTTTACATATTTTTTTATTTATTTCCTAAAAAAACTATATATTGTTTTTATACCCCATCCCATAGGATAGTAGGTATATTAAATTTGTCACATAGTTTACAAGACGGTGAAATAATAATGGTAGACCCCCAAGACCTTAAGGGCATACGATCGAGACTGAATTTTGATTCGAATGAGCCATGTCCGTCCATCCGTCCGCCCGTCTGTATGTCACATGTTTTTAGGCCTTAAATTTTAAGCTAGGGTGCTGAAACTTCGTACGTAAGGTGCACGTCATGCGAAGCAGTACAAGTGTAAAAATTTTTGAAATCCGCCCAAAGACACGCCCATAATCGGTCTAAATGTGCAACTACCTCCATAGTTTTCAAAACTGTAAGACCTTCTAAAAGGCTGAAATTTGATATTTAGCATCTCCTAATGAATTTAAGACACAAAAAAGACAAATTTAAATATTAAACCTCCTCTAGTGGGCGTGGCATCTATTTTAAGAATAATATTTTTGCTCGGAATTGAAAAAAATTTGCTAAATTTTTTTTGTAGAAAACGCTTAGTTCGCCTGCATTTGGAGGCAGCATTGAAGAAAAGCCAAAAATTTTCAAGAAAAGCTTAATTTCGACTGGCCTTGAGCCTAATTTAGGAAAGCATCAAGCAAAAAGAATAGAAGGTTATGTAAACGAGATTGCGTTCATATAAAGTTTTTAGCCACGCCCCCATTAATCTTATAAATTAGTGATAGCCTAAATATATAGTAACCAAATTTTAAATAAGCCTATATAAACTTCAACTCAAAAGAAAACAAGAAAATAATTTAAAAGATCAAAAAGACTTTGAACTAGAATAAAAAAGAATAGGATTTACAAATAAGAATAGAAAATTTACGTTAAAGTGTTCCTAGCTATACAAACTGGCCAAGTGCAAGTGCTCAAAAACATAGACTTAAAATTGTTTATATTTCTCACTCCTCTCACTTCAGTAGGCAGGGAGTTCCACAGGCGCACAGCGTGAACGAAGAACTGGCGTTCCGAGGTCAAGCAAGTGAGCTTTGCTATGATTAAAACGAAAGTCCTTTGCGAGCGCGGAAAAGCTATTCTACATCCTGCAAACAAGATAAACAACGAAAAGCTAAGAGGTTATCGAACGAACACCCGACAAGACATATTGAGAAGGCTGACACGCGATCATATTTTCGAATTCCATATACATAGCGAGTTTTATTATTGTAAATAACACTGAGCCTTCGTTTACTTATACAATCAATATTACCATAAGCCTCGCATCCATACAATAAAATTGGCAATAAAAGCGTTTTTGCCAGCATTTTCCTTATTGTAAGTGGTGTAAACATTTTTGTTGACCAGAGCAATCGAAGACTTCCCCAGACTTTTCCGATAACAGCATAAATATGGTCATCCCATGTAAGGGTGTCATTAAAAACAAGTCCCAGATTTTTAGCAGTTCTGGTATATGGGACAATTTCTTGACCAAGTGTGATCGGCGGCAACACCAAAATGTCTAGTGCCTTTATATTTATTGCAAGGACCTTAGATGGCCCAGAGAAGAAAAACATTTAGCTTTCCGGTAATCTCTGCAACGACTTCCTGCAAAGCATCAGCCGGACCACTCAGACACAATTGGACATCACCGGCGGCGTACATATGGATCAAGGAATGTCGAGGAATCAGAAACAAATCATTGATGTAAATTGAGAACGAAATAGGCCCAAGTATTGATCCTTGTGGAACGCCACTTAAGACTTTGAAAAAGCTGGAAGACCTTGCGTTAACCACAACACATTGTCATCTCTCTACTAAGTAAGAGTACATAAGCTTTGACGACTCTTTTGAAAAGTTGTAAGTGGTCTTAAGTTTTCGACACAGCAGAATGTGATTCACCGTAACGAAAGCTTTAAAAAAGTCTTAAAGCATCAGAAAGGCTATAAATTTTTTATCCATTGATTTTCTTTTATCGTCAACTACAGATAACAACGCAGTTTTACAGCTGTGCTTGGGACGAAATGCTGACTTGCAACTATTTAGAAGTTTATTCGTCGTCAAATACGTTTGAATTTGCTGGAAAACTACTTTTTCGAATGCCTTGCTCAGAAAAGGCAGAATGGCAATAGGTCTGTACTCATTATTTCCTTTTTTGGGATTGGACTAATTTTTGCCTTTTTCCATTCATGTGAGTATTCAGAGGTGGTAATAATACCATTGAAAACATACGTCAAGGCCGGCAGGACGTATGGCAGCAGATGTTTTACGAATCTGGGATAAATAGTGTCAATATACCTGTTGCATTAGACTTTATAGATAATACAGCCTCAACAACGTCTGGATCACTCACACATACGAACCCAAAAGACCCATTTGGGGCGCTAATTTCCGATGGATCAAAGGAATTTTGCTCAGGTTTCAAGTGATGCACTTGGAAATTTTACACGTCTCTTGACACGTCCTTTGACAGAGAGGCTTTTAGATTCAATATCTAAAGTAAGATTTAGATTCAGTTTTTGGAATTTTGCTCAAACTTACTTGCGAGAGATGATGGCGTTGTGACAAATTTCTTAAAAGGTCGCAATCGATGTCATCCAACACTTTGGGCTTCTCTTTACCAAATTTGAGTTCTTTTAAGATTTTCCATGTAAAGAGTACATTAGTTGACGTAATTTGATTAGACCTATTTTCGTAGTAAGTGGTTTTTGTTACTCTTATCTCTAACACTCGCGGTGCAATATTCCGATTTTGTTTCGCCTGCAATTAGTATAAGCCCTGTCTCGCTCTTTCATCAGTTGCATAATACTACTGCTTTGACAAGGTGGCGAAGATCTACGAACAACTTTTGACTTCAGTGCAACGTTTTTATCGAAAGGAAATTTCACCTGCTCTTAAAAAAATCGTACTTTATTATTTACTGTATGCAGCGAACATTATTCGAGTCGGTACACTGCCAATCATGCACCAAGCCTTGAGAGTTTATATTCTTAAGACCTCTGAACTGGTACCTAATCTCGGCTGGTTTATTTTGAAAATAAAGTTTGTTTAAATGTGTTTAAAAAATTTGGGTTGGAAATGGCAATATTGAAACGTTTTTAATGCAATAAGATTGTCTTCTAAGCGGTACATTTTTTTTGGCCAAATTAAGATAATATCGTCATAGCCAAGATAATAGAAACTTTTAAAAAATCGTCTTCGAAAATGTTTTTGAGTCAAATCCTTAAAGTTTTTGAATGCTCAAAATTGCTACAGTTACGTATGAAATTTGAAAAGCATTGTCTGTTTTTCGTAAATTCTATGGGCACAGATTGTTTCGTAAACGGTAAAACAAGTTCTCCATTTTACTATGTTTTTTAAATAGGCTCAGAAAAACTTAGGTTGGAAACGGCAATTCTAATTTCTATACCCCATCCCATAGGATAGGAGGTAGAGAGATTAAGTTTGTCACATAGTTTGTAACACGGTGAAATAATAATGGTAGACCCCCAAGACCTTAAGGGCATATGATCGAGACCGAATTTCGAATCGAATGAGCCATGTCCGTCCGTCCGTCCGTCTGTATGTCACATGTTTTTAGGCCTTACATTTTGAGCTAGGGTGCTGAAAATTCGTACGTAAGGTCCACGTCATGCGAAGCAGTACAAGTATAAAAATTTTTGAAAGCCGCCCAAAGACACGCCCATAATCGGTCTAAATGTGCAACTACCTCCAGAATTTTCAAAACTGTAAGACGTTCTAAAAAGCTGAAATTTATCATTTAGCATCTCCTAATAAATGTAAGACACCAAAAAGAAAAATTTAATTGGTAAATCTCCTCTAGTGGGCGTGGCATCTATTTTACGGGTAAATTTTCAAATTCAGTTTACTCAATAATTTTGCTCAAAATTAAAAAAAAATTTGCTTATTATTTTATGTAGAAAACGCTTAGTTCTACATTTTGTTTATACAAGACTTTGGGCCACGCCCATATTTGGAGGCAGAATTGAAGAAAAACCTAAAATTTGCTTGAAAAACTTAATTTCGACTATCCTTGAGCCTAATTTAGGAAAGCATGAAACAAAAAAAGTAGCAGGTTAGGTAAACGATACTTCAGTCTAGATTTTGTTCATATAAAGTTTTTAGCCACGCCCCCTTTTAAGGGTCGATTTTTCAAAAATATTGAATTTAGACCAAAAAATTGCCGATTTTACGTACAACTTGGATATATAATTGGTTTTTCATTAGGGCGGTTGGACCACGCCCCTTTTCGAAGTTTGCATTACTTATAAAATGTCAAAAAATAACCGGGTCATTAGCATTTTACAATGTGGGATAGGATGGGGTATTCAACGGTCCGTTTTACGGACTGTAACTTCTGCGTACATACTGTAGCACATACTCACTGGTTTTTAACGCATCTAGCTTAATTCTTGAACGTCTTGCCCTCGTACCAAGTTTTAACAAGATCGCTAATACCATTTAGACGCTAGAAAATTTTTGAAAAGGCTTTTATGCTTTCGAGTAAAATCTCAGAAGTTTTTGGAGGTTTAAAATTGACTTTAATTTTCCTTAAAATTTTGGATAATTTCTGATAATGTTTTCCAAGATGATCCATAATGATTTCCCTTAATAGCACTGGAGAAATGGGAGGGGGGACACGTTTTTTCGCGTGCGATTTTTTTCGAAAATGCGAACGGCAGGAAAAACTATAGATATTTTTTGAATATTCAGCAGATTCTGAGTTCTCTAGCCCGAAAGCTTTAAAAACATTTCAAAAATTATTTTTCAAAATATTTGGGTATCTTAACAATAAAATCGATTGTTATGAAATTTATTTTGCATATAAAACGTATAAAGACATTTCTAGAATTTTTAAGAACTTTCAAGAATGATGTTTCTAACTTAAAATCTGAAAACGGTTTAAAACACAAATTAAAAAACCCGCATTTATAACCGATAACTGAGTAACCTGTGCTCAAAGTATTTGGAAAATAAATCCATTACGCGCAAAGTACATGAGAATAAAAACGAAAATATTAACGGTATTCAAAAAAGATGCTGAATAGTCGTTTTATGGCATAATAAATCAAAAAATGCAGAAAATTGCAAAAAAAACGCGCTTTAAAGAGTGATGCCTTGTCTGCTGCTTCTTTTTTCTCTTTATATTGGGAGGAAGATGCATTTTATCTAGAGCTGCCAGGCATATATTCGGCTGATCCAAGCCCGGACAATAGACGCCGACCAATATTGACATGGACGCCCCTGGATTTACAAAATTTGAAGTTCAGTTTAATCACTCTGGGTTCAGATGCTGACTAGTGAGCCGTACAATATACACCAAACGCTCCTAGGCTTTGTCTTACATTCAGGGTCATCTCTCAGCTATAGCCTTATGGACACCTGGGCGGCCCTAACAGGAGTGTATAATCCTATCAGCATCGCTTGCAACATGATGAAGGCTCAAGCAAGGCTATTCTCACCCCGAATAGGGGTAGTCTTACTCTTGCCACACAAATCATTTCATGGGCAAAAAGAAACACAAATAAATATTAAGTGCCAGACTAACCAGAAAATGAAAAACACACGAGTTCCTTAAGCCGACGCTAATGCCCTAACAAAGTTTCTATCGACCAACTTCAGAAGCGCTTGCGAAAGTACTCAAAAGTTTGATTTCTTCACCATAAGCTCGTGGCTGTTAGCACACTATTCACATACTACAAACTACGTACAATGCCCTATTCATCGCCATTATAAATGCGCAATTTCTATAATCGATTTCAAGCCCAATTACCATTTCACTCGTCCGAGGAGCCCGCGCACCAACTTGTCAGCTAGTTAAATGACTTTCACTAATCCGATAACTTAAACTGCAATTCAACTGCAACTCAATTTTATCCGAGCTCCTGTCATTATCATCGCCGCCCGCGCTCTCCTTCGGTTTTTTGGCGAAATTGAAAACTTTGGCCATAACCACAATGCCAAGTTGCAGTCCCAATTGTGTATAGCGTTCTTGCCGCGCTATATACTCCCAGATACAAATTTCATTTCATCAGGAAGGGCGGCGCGCGACGCGCAACTATAGTATCCTTCGCCGTGTTAGCTATTACAACAAAGTTTCTTTCCGACAACTAAGCGTTCAAAATGTTTGATTTCCCTATGGAGTTGGCTAGGTTCCCGCTTGTTGCCCAAACAGCGAAACTTCAACTTTGACGACTCCAACGACGACGACGTGTGTGTAAGGTGCTGGAAAATGGTGCAGCACTCACGAGAATTCGCCAGGCTGTCGGGGTTTTGGGGCTGTTTGGCGTGCCCTCACCAATCCGAAAGTTTGTGGAAAACTATTGTATGAAGGAGGGAATATTTTATAAGCTTTTCAATTGAAATTATAGCTAATTTTGCAGATACATATATATTTTTTAAGTATAAACATCGCAACTTGGTGGTCCTGCGGTAAATTTGATTAAATCGTGAGGCTTTGCGGAGTATCTCTCTCGATATCCTGGCTGTGGTTGGGGTAGTTTTTTGGGCAGAACTTGCTTCAGCAGCCTCCTGACATGCGATATTCATGCCGCTTCAATAATTAAAGGTCGGAGATTGCTGAAATGAGGTTTTACTTTCGGTTTCACAGACACAGGTATGTGAAGGTTTTCTACTCGGAAATCCTCTGGTTAAGTGTGATTTGTGGCGCATTCGCAGGGATGATTTGTAAGGATGTAATTAATTTCAATTAATACCAATTTCAGTTCACGATGTCAAGACTAACCACAAATTACCATGAAAACAATGTTAATTGATGTTTAGTACTGGTATGGGGTAATTTTTTTTTACGTCCATGATTTCTTTTCTAGCAGAAAGTTGTCTTTTAAGTTGTGTCAGGATTAATCTCTTCGCAAAAACGGGAAAGAGTAACATTTTTAGTCGTTAATCCCTTGAGCAAGTGTAATGCTTAAAATCTTGACACTTTTTTGTTTGAATGATGGAAAGGGTTTTGTCGTTATCGAGAAAAGCAGACACGTGGAGGGTGTTAAAGGCTTCGAATACCAAAAAAGATTATTTCTGGCAGACTTACTGCGAATTAAGAAAGAATTAGGCGCATGATGTTTTATTTTTAGATATTTTTCAAACGTCTAGGGAGTAAAAAAGTTTTCAAGAGTATAAAGTCTACTACGCGGGAGATTTCAAACTGAAAGATGAAAAAATCTTTAAAACAAAAATTATGCTTTAAACCAATTTAGTAAGTGCTGCATGTCCTCAAATTTTAAAGCCCGTAAAATTGACTTTGAATACTAGATATGCCGCCGAATATTCTGTACTATTTGCAATTCAATAACAAAAGAAATTAATTAATATATTTATTCAAATGAACGTAATAATTTTAAACTCTTTTAATGGTAAATTGTTATGATTGAATACCCCATTTATTCCACGTTGTAAATCGCTGATGTTATTGTCAATTTTAGCGGGCCGTACAAAAATGGAAAAAAGACCTCTAATGGTATCACTACGTTGTCGTTGTATCTTCTGAACGGTGCGTCGTAAAAAGACAAAATTTGGTGTGCTTTCGGCTATAAATTTTGAAAAACTAAGTACTCAAAGCCAATATTGTACAAACGTATAAGCCAAATCAAAACTTATATAGGCGCTTAAGACATATTTTTCTTAAGCTGTCGTTTCGACGCATTTTCGAAAAACAACAATCCATTTTTTTACTATTATCGATTATTATTTAGAAATATCAGATAAAAAAAATCGCACGTGTCAGAAATCATTCAATATTATCCAAAGAATGAATTTTGAAGATTGCTTATTCCCTAAAAGCGAAGTGCATGTTGATGAGGAGAATTAAAACCTCAGTAAATGCTTAAACCATCTCCTGCGTTGGGTTGGGTAAGGAAAACACTCGACAAAAGTTACTGTTGCAGCTCATGAACACGCATTAGTAAATTAGTGTAAACGTGATATCCCAGCCCAAGCCTAACAATGTACAAAAAATCTGACTAAAATTAATCTAGTACATAACGTACCACGCCATATATTATATAAATAAATCCAACAAAGTGTACCTCAGTATGTTCTCCGCAGACAGGCCTTGAAGCAAGTCATAGAACCGGAAAAGACCAACAAAATTATAAATTAAAACAAGAGAGTAAGTGCAAGAGTTCATCTGTGACAAACTTTTATGTACCCGACTCAACATACCGTGTAACACAAAATCTCTAAGTTTTTCGGCCCGAATGCATATACTATTTGTAAAGGCCACGCCCCTAGAAAAGGGCCTGGGCTAAAAATTAAAATCAGTTAATTTTGATTTCGTTAGAATCACGACAAAATGCTTTAAACCCGAAAATTATTTCGGAAGAAAACCGTTTTTTCGTAAAAACGCCCTCTAAACGCGGGCGGAGCTCAAAATTTCGTGTGGAGCAAACTAAGCAAATAGTACGTAATATCTTTAATGTTGTTTTCGATTTGGAGTGAACTCTCCGAGAAATCGGGTTTTTAAAGAGGTCACATGTTAAAAGTGGGTATGGTTGATATTTTGGCCGGTCCAATTTTCGCCCTCTTAAAGGCTTTGGGCCAGTATTGCTCTGTTTCGAAATTTGCGTTCGTACGCCTTGTCTTAATTGATCAAAAGGCATTTTTAAAGAAAATGTGAAACAAAGGTTATCTTACATTGTAGATAACGCCAGTAGTGGGCGTGGCCGTTGGCGTATTTAACCAATTTTCACACTTTATTTACTTTATCCGACAGATGGACAGACGGAGAAACGGACAGACGGAGAAACGGACAGACGGAGAAACGGACAGACGGAGAAACGGACAGACGGACAGACGGAAAGGCGGACAGACCGACAGACGGACAGACGGACAGACGGACAGACGGACAGACGGACAGACGGACAGACGGACAGACGGACAGACGGACAGACGGACAGACGGACAGACGGACAGACGGACAGACGGACAGACGGACAGACGGACAGACGGACAGACGGACAGACGGACAGACGGACAGACGGCAAGACGGACAGACGGCAAGACGGACAGACGGACAGACGGACAGACGGACAGACGGACAGACGGACAGACGGACAGACGGACAGACGGACAGACGGACAGACGGACAGACGGACAGACGGACAGACGGACAGACGGACAGACGGACAGACGGACAGACGGACAGACGGACAGACGGACAGACGGACAGACGGACAGACGGACAGACGGACAGACGGACAGACGGACAGACGGACAGACGGACAGACGGACAGACGGACAGACGGACAGACGGACAGACGGACAGACGGACAGACGGACAGACGGACAGACGGACAGACGGACAGACGGACAGACGGACAGACGGACAGACGGACAGATGGACAGACGGACAGACGGACAGACGGACAGACGGACAGACGGACAGACGGACAGACGGACAGACGGACAGACGGACAGACGGACAGACGGACAGACGGACAGACGGACAGACGGACAGACGGACAGACGGACAGACGGACAGACGGACAGACGGACAGACGGACAGACGGACAGACGGACAGACGGACAGACGGACAGACGGACAGACGGACAGACGGACAGACGGACAGACGGACAGACGGACAGACGGACAGACGGACAGACGGACAGACGGACAGACGGACAGACGGACAGACGGACAGACGGACAGACGAACAGGCGGACAGATGGACGGACGGACATGGCTTAATCGATTCGCCTGTCAGTCTCGATCACACTCTAAAGTCTTAGGGATCTACAGTGATTATTTAACTGTGTTACAAACTATGCTTCAAGCTATCTTCAAACCAAGTATGAAGATTAATAAGATCCGCCCACAGTCACGCCCTAAAGTGAATTGGATGTTAAACAACCTCAAATTAACGTTAAATTTAAGTGAGTAAGTGCAAGAGTTCGTCTGTGACAAACCCGACCCTATATACCATGTAACACCAAATCTTAAATTTTTTTGTCCCGAATTCATATATAAATTGTAAAGGCCACACCCCCAAAAGTGGGTCTGGCCTAAAAACTAAAATCAATTAATTTTTGTTTTATTCGATTCTTGACAAAATGCGTCAAAACCGAAAATTATTTCGGAAAAAACTGTTTTTTTGTAAAAACGCCCCCTAAATGTGGGCGGAGCTCAAAATTTTGTATGCACCAAACCTTTATTATTTGTCCTAAATTTTTTTTCGATTTGGAGTAAACTTTCCGAGAATTTGAGTTTTTAAAGATCTAATATGTAAAAAGTGGGCGTGGTCGATATTGTCGGCGGTCCAATTTTTGCGTTTTTAAAGGTCTTGGGCCAATATTCATATCATATCTCTAAATTCATATCTAGATTCATATCGATCACATCTCTAAAAGGTCTTAGGGGTCTACGGTGATTAATTATTTACTGTTTTACAAGCTTTGCATTAAAATTAATATTCCTTGGGTCGGGTATAAATATAACAAATATGAAAGATATTACCATTTGCATAGTTTTTTGCAAGCAAAGCGTTGAGCTCCGCCTACCTTTAAGGGGTGTTTTTAGGATAAAAACAAAAACTTTTTAGCATTAATATTCGTTTTTATCTCATTTTCTCATGCTTCTTATGAAGTTATTAGAATTATTGATAGATGAAATATAACAACAATTCACAATTCTACAAATGTTATAAGAATGGCTAGTCTCATGATCATTTCAGTCATTTAGTCTCAAACGCTGCCACCTCCTGGCGAACATCATCAGGAACCTTTATATTGATCATGCTAACATTTAGTGACACTTCTTCCTACGCTTTCCCATAAGAGAACAACTATTTGAAGCAAATCAACAGTATCGGAACACACAAGTATGGCTACCAAAGGTACCGACTGCAAATTAAGAAAAAAAGAAAGACAATGACGAAAGCATTTTATGAAAAATCATGATAATGCTGCAGTTTTTGGGTCTTATTTAAACATAAGTCAATTACTGGTTACTATTTTCTTCAACCAAAAAATCGTTGAAGCGCTTCACATTTGACTCTTTCTGACTTTTTTGAATCAAGTGAAGCTTACGTTTTGGGCAGGGCGTGACAGGCTGACAATAGTTGACATATTTCGATCCATCTGGTGTCCCAATACAACTATCACATGGGCTGATACAAATGTAATGTGCATGTAAGGTGTGTAGATGCAAAAATACTTTTTTAGGCTTTCTATGGCGTATGCGTAATAAACATAAATTTGCTTGGTAAAAATGTTGCGCATACGCCATGTGTGCCGAAATGGAAAATTTACATTTAAAAGAAAATTTTATTGAAAAGCGTTACATGTTTTATAGTTTTTCGATAATTATTGTCGGACTCGATTAGCTTAGAAGTTATAGGTAAAAATATATTTAAAACAAGTGGGAAAGTACAACAGTGCGTAGGTTAAAACTTCAGTCCGTCTGTGACGGATAGCAAAATACCCTACCCCAACAACAAAGGAAACTGCCAATAGTGGGCGCGATATAAAAATATAACTGCTGAGTGCTTTATACTAGGTGGTTGCATACAATTTGGCCCAAAAGTACCCCTTTGTAACTCAAAAAATCACTTTTTTTAACTCCACACCCACAAAAATTGGGCGAAGCCATATATAATGTGTGCAAAAAAGTTATGGAATGCTAATATCTACAACTTTTGTCATAGAATTTTTAGTCAACTTTTATATAAATTTATTGAAAAACAGTCGTTTTAAGTTAAGATCTTTTAAAAAAGTGGGCGTGGTTAATGAAAACGTCTGACTACTTTTCTTACTTTTATGGATGATCCTACCCTTAAAATAAAAGCAGGTACGTTTCAATAAAAATGTAAGTTAATGTCCTGCTCTGTATTAAATTTCTGATAAAAAGTGTACCCAAAAGTCATTATTAAACGTCTTTATTTTATCATTGAGTGGCCAAACTGTCTTGCAAGCTACCTGTCAGTTCGAAGTTTGTTAATCCTAGTTCTTTCATCTTAAAGGAAATTTCAACAACGTTTGTATACCATTTAAAGATTTCCACAAAATCTCATCATGTTTCAAATGAACTCATCAGAAAGTTTAATTATTGAATTCCTTTGTTAATAAAAGATACAAGCATTGGCTTCTACACATGCCTCAATTGGGACTTATATTGTTCGGTTACTATAGCCTACGTCTGCTCAATTAACACATAATTTCCCCATCAATTTGACTGTGTTCCAAACAACAGAATCCCAGGTTGCCACACAATCTAGGATACACTATGTGCTACTTGTGTCAGATACCCTCATTACTATATAAGTTGATGCGGTGCATATACTTTAGAGCTTATGTCGAAAACACCTCAAAGTTACCATCGGCTTAAGCACTTTGCTCTTGTGCAAATGGACTTGTTAGTGTTGAGACTTTTAGGAATTGCATTCGCATTCACTTGAATAAGATAATATGCCTTGCGTTTGAGATGTGTAGACACATTATACAACATGCATCACTGCTTTGAGGTGGCCTAATCATTTTTGAGATTAACCACATAAAGTTCAGGTATTTCTACACATTAATCACAATGACGTCAGCTCTTTTCTAAGAATGGTGAACGAACTTGGTTTAAACTTCCTTGGGACATAAAATTTGGTTAAATTTACGGATAAAGCTGTATCTCTTTGCACAATTTTTGTCTTATATTTGTTGGGTCTGGATGTATAGATTATTTATTTAAGCATAGATTATGAACCAAAACATCAGGTTTCCTCCAAAGTTGAAAAGACACATTAAAATATCACTATAATTTACTGTCATGTAGAATCTGTTTCAAAAATACAACAAAACTGATCCAGTATTTTGTTTACGTAATTTGAAATGGTCAAAAACGAAGCTTTACCAAAAAACATTTAGATCTTGTATAACTCAAAACCCTTTAGGCCTTTAAAAAATATAACGTACCAAAAGGTACTACTGGAAAATACCTTTTTCCAATCACTCGGTATATAAACTTATGTTACTTATGCTGAACCAAATAAGCAAGTTTCAAATTCTAAAATGTGTTAATTTCAGCGGCCCTTATCTCGAAATCCTATTACATTTTTGTGTCCTTGAAGACATTTGATGTAATTGAATCAATTTGTGACTGAATTTGCGAAGTTCGACTTTTTTCGGATTACACAAAAAGTCCGCATAATCCGTAAAAATTTTAATATATTTTTTCCAAATCGAAAAAAGTTTAATAAATATTTTCACACAAGGTTTTGGGCCACGCCCATGTTTGGAGGCTGGATTAGAGCAAAACAGCAAGTTGCCAAGGAAACTTGAATTCGGACTAACCTTAAGCCTAATTTAGGAGAGATTAAGAAATCAAATTTAGCACATAAGGTACACAAGACCCTATGCTAGGTTTGATCAAAAAAAAGTTTTTTGCCGCGCCCATTTTTAGGGCTCGATCTTATAAATTTTTTGATTTTCAGCTTAAAAATTACAATTTCGGTTACAGATGGACCGAAGCTTTCAGTTATTTTGAAGAATAACTAAATAAAATCGGATTATAAATTCCAAACTGTTTTTGGCGGTCCATAAAAAAATCGAAAAAGGACCTCTTATGGTATTACTGCGTCCATCCGTCCGTCCAAAATGTGGGGTGCTTTTACACGGCGGAAATAGTCAAAGAACTCAACGAGGGCATTTTTTTTAAGTGAGTCCGTGAGTCCATGCATCCATCCATCCATATGTCACTAATTTTTAGGTAGAATTTGTCAGTTAAGAACAAAAAAGGGGCCCTTTTCAAAAACATCGTAATTTTGTTCATTTTTTAATCAGAAGTGGTATACACGTATTGATTGCATTTTTTATACCCTTTTCCACAGGTTTGGAGTATATTTAGTTTGATACAGGATGTTACAGGAAAATGTAACATAGAGAAATAATGAGGATAGACCCCAAAACCTTAAGAGCATATGATCGAGACCGACTTCTGAGTCGAATGATCCATGTCGGTCCGTCCGTCCGTCTGTCTGTCCGTATGTCACCAATTCTTAGGCCTTAAATTTTGAGCTAGGAAGCTGAAATTTTGTACGAAAGCTACCTGTCATCTGAAGCAATACATGTGTTAAAATTTTTTAAATCCGCCTACAGACACGCCCACAATCGGTCTAAATGTGCAACAGCCTCCGGTGCTTACAAGACTGTAAGACGTCGTGAAAAGCTGAAATTTATTCTTTAGCATCTCTTAATAGTAACAAGTCAAAAAAAATAAAAATGAAGTCCGCAGGCCGCCCCTTGTGGGCGTGGTATCGATTGAAAGTGTAATCTTTCAATTGCAAATTTTTATTCAATATTTTCGTTCCAAATCAAAAAAAATTTTCGTAATATGTTATGCAGAAAACACTACTTTTTTAATTTCTTTCATACAAAGTTTTGGGCCACGCCCACATGGGGGCAGAATTTAAAAAAAAAACATCCAATTTTTAGAAAACATGGATTTCCACTACTTTTTAGCCTAAATTAAGTAAGAATAAGAAATAAAATTTAGCACATTAGCTTCACCGGGTTCTATACTAGATATTTTTCCTTCAAAGTTTTTGGCCACGCCCATGTTTAGAGGTTGATATTACGAAATTGTTGAATTTTGCCCAAAAAATTATATTTTTGGCATCGAGTTAAAGATAGAAATTGTTCAAATGCAATATATTCAATATTTTTGTTCCGAATCGAAAATTTTTTCCTTTACATGCTATGTAGAAAATATTAAGTTCTACATTTGGTTCATACAAAGTTTTGGGCCACACCCATATTTAGAGGCACAATTCCATAAAAAACCTATAAATTTACAGAAAAACATAGACTTCGACTGCTTTTTAGCTTTACGAAGTATAGAATAAGAAATAAAATTTACCACATAAAGTTTTTGGCCACGCCCACCTTTAGAGGTCAATTTCACAAAATTATTGAATTTGAACCAAAAAATTGCAGTTTTGCGTACATTTTAGCCGCAATCTTGAATATTTCTATGCTAATATTGATTTTCCACGACATGCCACGCCTCTTTTTTAAAAAAAAGTGAACAAAATCGTAAAAGAAAGGATTTTTTTTATTAAAAATGATGTATAAATGGTAACGGGACGGGGATAGAAAACAAGAAAATAAACGAATGGAAATGAGAATAGGAATGGAAAGGAGAAAAGGAATGGAATGGGTATAGGAATGAAAAGCAGAATAGGAATGAAAAGCAGAGTAGGAATAGGAATAGGTTCTACCCCGGTTACAGACGGACCGAAGGTATTATATACGCACCGTTGCACGTACTCACTTGTTTTCAATAAATATATATGAAATTTGACAAAAAACCATGTGACAAAATTTGAATATATTAGCATTTTCTAACTTTTGTGTTTATATTATATGTGATTCCGCCCACTTTTGTGGGCGTGGCGTTTAAAAAAGGGATTTTTTTAGCTAAAAAGGCGGAGTTTTAGGCTGAAATGTATGCAACCGCCTATAAAAATTTAATTTTTAACAATTTAATCTGTTTAAGAGTTACATGAAATCGTTCATAATGTTATACGTACGCTTGCTCCCGCTGTAACTTTAACGTTGCCTCATAGGGCACTTAAGACTAAAATATGACTAGATATTAAAAAAGAAAAAATTTGTATATATTTTTAGTACTTTTTAGTACTTTAATTCAATAGTAAAGAAAATATTAACAATTGGTTATGTATGTGTATATATACCTAAAGTAATTCACTTTAGTTGCAATCTGCTTAAAGAACATCATATTATAATGATAATATGGACAAAAGCAGAGTTCAAGCTGTAGTTAGGTTAGAAAAAAAAGTCTTTAAGCTACTGGAAAAAGAAAAAGTTATCGCCGCAAATTGGCCGGGGATGCTTTTTCGTAAAAGGGAACGGAAAGGTTTCGATTTTCATTTGGTCTTAGCATGGGTAAAGATCTGAGATTTAAAAGGTTAAATGGTGAAAGGTAGTAGTGTTCCTCTACACTATCGTTAAAATTTGTGTAAATTAAAGACCTGACAAGCGGGTTAGGATGTTCACGTACACGTTCGAGTTTTTTAAGAAAAAGTTCGGTTTGGTATGCCATTAAAGATTTGATCTTGTTTTCGGAATATAGGGTTTTGTTGGAAAACCATTTTTTATCCGGTCTCCTAAATTTACCGCAGCAGAATCTTAAGATTTTCCTCTCAAAAATCTGAAGCTCTTTGGCTACAGTGGGTGAAATCGTGAACCAGGTACAGAATCCATAAGTCAATATTGATCTCACCAAAGTCTTATACATTAACAGCTTAGTATTTAGCGTTACTTGTGTGGAATTAAGCATTGGCTTAAGAATTGCCGTGACAATTTTTGCTTTTTTCAACGTTTCTCGGGCATGCTTATTGAAGCAAAGTCTTTTATGAAAGGTAATACCAAGATATTTGACATCATCTCGGAGAGGAATATCACTTCCATTTATTTGAAGTTTCAGAGACTTACTATCTCGTACTGCATGATAATGGCCCTTTCCGCTTGCATTTCTGAAACATGTAAGGCCACACTTATCGGTGTTGATTTTTAATTTCCACGTTTTAAAATACCTCAAAAAAGTTGGTAGATTCTCTTTTATCTTGTTTAGTGCAACCTGTGGTCTTGTGTCACTTGCTAATATCATGGTGTCATCTGCGTATAGGATAACACTAGGATCGTCTTGTATTGTGTTGTGGAAAGGAAAGTCATAAACGTATATATTAGAAGTGGTCCTATAACTACCACTTCTATATAAATAGAAGTGGTCCTAGTATCGATCCTTGGGCCACACCAGAGAGGATTGGGAAACAATTGGAGTACTCAGAGCTTATAATGACAGAGCATAATCTGTCTCGAAAGAAGCTTTAAACTATGGTGACTAAGAACCATTGAGAATTAAGCGTAATAAGCTTATAGAGCAAACCGTTGTGCCAGACTGAATCAAAGGCACTTTAGATTTGGACTTCACCATCGTCTTTCCTCTCTGAACATCCCGACTGAGAGAAATATAGAGAATGAGGAAATAGATAAATTGATAACGAAAATCAGTGATCAAATCAACGCCAGCGTTCAATCGCACTCCTCTGTCCGCGAAGTGAAAAATCAAAATTATCACAACATTTCATAGACCACAAAAAAAACTAATAAAACTTCGCAGCTCTTTGGCTAACTCAATTGAAAAGACTGTATCGCCGACACCTTAACACTGTTAATCATCAATATCAAACTTGATCTGAAGGACTGGACTTCCAACCAACCCACAAAATTTCAACTCTCTGCCTTAAAATTTAAGGCCTAAAAGTTGTTTACATACGGACGGACGGACATGGCTTAATTGATTCTTCTGTCGGTCCCATTCATATCTCTAAAAGGTCTTAGGGATCTACGGTGATTATTTCACTTATTTCACTTTCACACTTTCAAACTATACATCAAACTTAATATACCCTGGGTCGGGTATAAATATTGAATTTATTGCATTTGAATCGACGCCACGCCCATTAGGGGCAGTCTTCCAACTTTCTTTTTTGTGTCTTATAATCATTAGGAGATGCATAATGAGAAATTCCAGCTTTTCACGACGCACGTCTTGCAGGTTTGAAAGCACTGGAGTTGCACATTTAGACCGATTGTGTGCGTGCCTGTGGGCGGTTTTGAAAATTTGTACCCTTGAATTGCTTCGAATGACAGAGATGTGTATATGTCACAATTTCCTAATACATAATGTAAGGCCTTAAAAATTGTGACATACGAACGGACAGACGGACGGGCATGGCTTATTCAACCCAGGATTCGAGCTCGATCATATGCTTTTAGGGCCTTTGGTGTCTTTCGTTATTATTTCTCTATCAAACTCTGTATCAAACTCTGTATTGTGTATCAAAGTTAATATACTCCATTTCTGTGGAATAGGGCTTAAGAATTGAGCTTTTAAGATGCATATCAAAATATGCCAAATGTAAGTCAAAAATTGTTAAGAAGAGAAACGAAAATTATAACAATGTTTCCTTTCTGCGGAGTTCTGAGAGGGAGAGCCCCAAACATACTGAAAATTTGTCAGAAAATTTAGCGTTATGCCAGAGCGGTTTGTTATAGCTTCATTCCGGACGGTTTTTTCTGGACTATTTCTTCTTTAAAACCGGGATTTTAATTTAATTATTTTTTTACAGGCCTCAAAGTTGCTGGTTTTTCCAATAGAGGAAAAATTCAAAGACCCAGCGCAAGGTATCGCTTAAAATGCACAGAAGCATCAGAGCAACGAACTCCAACAAAACGAAAATTTTGATTAGTTCTCATAAATGTCAACTACTTTTTAGACCCGCAAAAAAAGATTTAAGAAATTAAGAAATTTTAAGAAAAAAATTTTAATAAATGCGTAAAAAAAACTCAAAGATTTTAGAAAGTAGAGCTTACATTGTTCTATTACTCCATTACTCGGTTACTATATTACTTAAGAACATGTGAGTAAGTGCCAGATTTCGTCTGTGACAAACTTCTATATACCGTGTAACACCAAATCTTAAAGTTTCTTAACCTAAATTCACATATTATTTGCATAGGCCACGCCCCTAAAAGTGGGCATGGGCTAAAAATTAAAATCAAATAATTTTTATTTCGTTAGAATGATGAAAAATGCAGTAAAAGTGAAAATTATTTCTGAAAAAACCGTTTTTTCCTTAAAACGCCATAGGATATCTTTTCGATCTAACATGTTAAATGTGGGCATGGTCGATATTGTGGGCGATCCAATTTTTGCCTTGTTAAGGATCTTGGGCCAATATTGCTCAGTACAAAAATTTGAGTTCCTGTGACTTGTCTAACTTGACCAAAAGCCATTTTGAAAGAAAATGTGAAATAGAGGTTGTCTCACATTGAAGTCAGTAGTGGGCGTGGCTGTTTACCAAGTTTGAGCGCTGTAGCTTGATTTTTTTGCAAAGGTTATGCAGCTTACTGTAAGTCTAACTAGGGTAGGTTAAGCTTATAGCACCGGCTTATAACACCCCTCATAAACATAAAAAAAAAAAAAAACTTCGCAATTATGGTTACCTTCTGCATAAGATTTTCTAAAGCAGACAACATTTTTCTATGGTGGCAACAGAAGTAAGGTTTTCAAGACGGCCCATTACGGCACTGTTCCCCTTATGTATTATTTTTGTATGCAAGGAGGCATCATGCGTCGTCCAATTGCATCATAATTCAAATGAAGCTCTTCATGAGTTAAATGATTCAGTAAAATTTCCAATTCAATCTCACTGCTTTGCTATTGAAAACAACATTCCTCAAATGGGTACCTACAACATTTTAAAAATCCAATCTTCTCGCATCCTCCCGTGCGCCGCCTTAGAGCCACAAACTACCTGTTTCAACCCCAGCAGCATACAAGACTTTGAGATCTCACAATATGATGTTCTCCATCACTTCTCGACTACTCTTCTTTCCCGGAAGTCGTACAGCACTGCACATAAGCGCCCATAAATCATCTCTCCACAGAAATCCGCACTCAGCTGAAATCCTATTCACATTCGCAATCTAAGGTGATTCAGCAACGTTCCAATAAAGTAGCAAAATTTCGACTCACTCAATACAGCAGCCGCCCCACATTCTTGTGCGGGTCCCTTCGATAAGAGAAATAAAAGGCGCTCCTAGAAAACAATTGCCCTTCACATAATAGACTGTAAATTGCGTATACACCCTCGGTATATTCAAATGCAGACGATACAACATTCCACATAATTCAAAAAGAACACAGACCTGCCCAACCCCACCACCACAAATAACAAACAACAGTAAGTATCCCAGCTAGGAATTATTGTAAATCCCACCGCAAATATCAAATAAAACTTTTATTACAGTTTAGTAAATTTTGCATACATCACCGGGTGTGTATACCTGGGCTCTCTATATTCTCCCCATTTGAGCGCCGGCGATACGGGTATGGGTGCCGGGTACCCCTCTATTCGGGATCCACATGCGAGCATTTCATATTTTCCAGAAATCCAAACACCAAATACAAATTTTCTGCTTCAGCTGGAGCACCAGAGAGCGATGAAATTTATTCGCATACAGGGAAAAGGAAGAACCCACCAAGAATCGTCTATCTTCCGTTTCTAGCTTGGTTTTGGGGAAAGGATTCAGCAGTGGCAACAAAAAATCGACCCCCAGCACCGACGTTCCGTATATCATCGAGTCCTCAACCCACCCACACCGGCATGGCAGCCTCACCTACGTAACCTACTATGGCGACGACGCCGACGACGAATATAAAAGTTTGTTTCATTTTGTGATCTCTGGGGAGGATTTTCTTAAATGGCAAAAATTTTTATCCTAAAAGGCTCTCCCTTAGCACATACACTCAGTCAGGATACTTGCAAAACATAGACAGAGACACACACAGGGTCGTCCTTTTACATAGTCGCAATGAAATGCGATATATTATTAGTTTTGTCTCCCGGTCTTTTGGGTTTCTTTATTTTCCTGCTCCATGGCTTCTTTATCCTTTTTGTAAATATTTTATATCGGGATAATGTTAAGAGTTTGTCAATCCGTTAGATTGGATAAAATAAATTTAATAATAGCAACGGGTGGGCAGGAGCAGGACTCGCAAAGGCATCGGTCCTTCTTGGGCAGACTTTCTAAAAAAGAAGAAGAAAGAAAACTTTCCGCAAAGGACGATGCAACAATCACCTTGATTTCTTCGCAAAACAATTGTGCCTGAAAGGCGCCCGCTGCTCGCAATGAACCACATCACGGCAAAAAAGGACGAAATGCTCATCTTTGCAATAATCCTTGACTATGGTGTGGCGGTCGGGTAATCTCCGGCTGTGCGAAACTTTAAATAAACTTTTTATTTGTTGGTCAACAACAAACACAGAAATATAATGCCGAGCGATTTTTGTAATGCTTTTATCGGAGCGACAGAACTGAAAGGAATGAGATACAATGCAGACCGCAACGCAAGTTGTGAAAAATGGTTTCGAGTTCTGGGAAGCTTCTTGTTGTTTTGTTGTTGTTTTGTGTATTAACTGTAAGTTGTTTTTTGTTGCCTTGATTGTGCAGCAATGCGGCGTTGATACTTCCTTTGGTTTAGTGGTGCGGCAGTGAGACGGCTCTGCTATGGCTCGCACTAAAAGAAACTCATTACTTAGAAAATGTTGGGCAGAGCTCTATAGGTGGAGGTAAGGAAGGACTTTCGTGCCGAGTTGGTTAGACAGTTGCACTTCTCAGTGGAATTAGTTTTGTTCGCACCTTTTATAGTGTTGCTCTTTGTGTTGCTCTTGAAAAATGTGAAGCGCATCCCATCGCACAGAGAGGGAGGTTTCGGAAATAATTTTTCGACAGTTGAACTACAGTGCTGATGGTGGATATAATAATGGTAGCTCGAGGAAGTCGAGTTTGAATGGCTTACACCTTGCAAAAGGTCAAGTCATTCGTTATAAAGTAAAGAAAGTGTGGCTGAGATTAAGGAACAAAAATGAGGAGTGAAAATAATGTGAAAGAGCAAGATCCAATGGAATCTAAAGCATAAATTGTTGGGTTAAATTTGATTGTTGTGGGAAATTTTATATCGTTTTGGAAAGTCCCTTAGAGCCGTGTTGACATTTTACTCTTCTTCTAATTACGAAATTCTTTAGTGGCATGGGTAAGGTAAAGTTAAGTTGATGAATGACTCTGTGATTATAGGCGTGGCTCAGTCAGGCCAAGTTGGGTCCATTGTGTCCATTCGGGAACCGTCGAAAACAAAATTAAAAAGCAGCTTAAAGTTCAATGAGCCTCTCTCTTTGCCCCGATTTCTTTACAAAGCTTAGAAGGTCCTTCAGGTCTATATTTCTTAAATATTCAAGCTTAAATAAAGAATAGAGTGGCGCACCAGCTCGAGGTGAACCAGGGCCAACTTCTCAACCATGTATGCTGTGTGTGCTATACTTTTTTCACATACAAGGGGACCTACAATTTTTTGCCGAATCCGAACGGCACTTTGAGAAGTTTTTCAAGACAAATGTTACTCTCGGAGGATTTGTCAGACCCTCGCGGAGGTAGGAGCCGTGAAAAGGAACAAGTCTTTTTTTCAGGTGGCAGAGGCAAGAATATTCAAGCTTATTGCAGATGAAACTGCCGAGTCTTCTTCACTTTATGCTGTTTATGGCTGGGCAGTGGACGAACGGCTTCAATTTCTTCAAAGTCCTTGAAGCTTCTGCATCATTGTGCAATATGGCTGCCCGCTCTGTGTTCTTTATTTTATCCTTGCCCTTGACTTCCTGGTTTGACTCCATGGCTCTTATGGCCGCTTGGCTGTCAGAGTAGATAGTATTGGTCTTCTTTTCGAGCCTGTGTTAGTGCAACGGCAGCTTGTAACGGTAACTTCAAAGGCCGCCAATCAAATTTTCAGCTCTGCCTGAAAAACGCTGCAGACGTCGTTGATCCGGGTTAATTTGTTAGTCCCAGAGCTTCACAGCAGATATGCCTGCGTCTGTTGCGACACGCCCTTTTGAGAGCCCACAGTATAGACGGCGATGTAATCCTATCCTCCCATTCACATCTTTCAGGTATTCTTGTAGTGGATCTCCTGATGAAAGCGAATGTCATAGGAAAGTAGTTGGTGGCTGATGTAAGCGTAGATTTTGGAACACTGTTAGTTAGAATGACAAAAAGACTTTCGTCTTAGATGGACTTATTCCCAGTCCTCGACCCTCAACCCATTTAGCAGCAATATAAAGTAAATCATTTAGATTGCGTCCAAAACTGGTTTAGTCAATAATAGTAACGAGGCAATCTTTCTCTGCTTTGGGGATGAATATAATTTGGACTTCTGTCTAAGCTCTGGGAAATGTAGAGCCAACAAGAATTCGGACAACATTAAAAAACATTTTTCAACCATGGAAAAATAGTTTCCTCTGCTTTTTGGAACATTATTAGTCAAATATTATCCGTCGCCGATGCTTTGAGGCTAACTCTTGTCAACGGTTAAAGCCTTGATTTTTCCTTCCTCCATCCGCCTCCGAAAACCCTGTAGAACTGTGTCGTAGCCTCGTGGGTGTCTAGTGCAACCACGGAAGTTTATTATAGTCAAACAGCCATCTGTCCTCCTGAGTGAAGAAATCGGTATTGGCGCTTTGGAGTTTACTTTCCTTAGGTGGGACACTTAAGTTGTATTTTCGATTGATTCGCGAAATTTCTTCTATAAGTTCTCCTTGGCGAAAATAAACAGCCTGAAAAGTAAGGGTTTACACCAAAGAGTGTTACCCTACATCAGCGTCCTGCCTGAGAATTCCCCCCTGCAAGGGTTCACACCGAATCGGTTACCACTGCACCTTCCCATCCCCGAGGATAATTCTGAGCAGAGAAGGAAGAGGTTTGGACTTATACCGAAACCGGTTGCCCCTGCCGGGCTTTCTCTCATATTGGAACTACTCCTCACTGACCCCACCCCCCCCCACCTCCTCCTCAAACTCAAGAAACTACTACCCCCCCCCCCCCCCCCCCCAATCCTTACCAACAAGGCGAATTCCCATCTGGAGTTCAGCAGTTACGAGACCACCCTTCCTTCAGGAAGTCTCTCACTGGTCCCCTCAACTCTGCTGCCAGCGGTTCACACCGAAACGGTTACCCCCAGCGTTCATTACCCTCGGGTATGTCTCAACCAATCAAACTGTGGTGACCTTCGGTACAGGTTTATACCGTCACTGGTTGCCTAGACACCTCCCACACAAACGGGTAGTCATCATTTTAGTGGTATCAAAATCGACCTCCTTTGGTCTTGTCCCTGCCTAGCGGGGACAGCCACCCAACCTAACCTAACCTCTCCTTGGCGAATCTGATATCTTCTTTAGGGATTTTAATTTGTAGGTGGTCCATTCGGCTCTTGGTGAACTCTGTGATCTTCTAGTTTCAACAGGGAAGGACAGGGATGGACGATACAGTTGAAAAATTTCCACGGTGCTATCTAGCTCCTTAAAAAAATCCTCTCCCTTTACTATGCTGTTCTGAGAGAATTTTTTTAAGGAGCTAGATAGATAGGGCACAAAAGACCAACAGGTCGCAGTGCAAATACCAACTTAAATAATAATAATTCCTTATGAAACTTCTCACAGTTTGCTCTTATTGTGTTTTTTCTTTCCTAGTCTTATAGCCTGCGTGTATCTCAAAGAGTATCCAGCAGTGGTCTGCAAGGGAGCCTTGGGTTTGTTTGGACACTGTTACCAGCGCCCTCATAGACAAGGCGTAACCAGGGAGGGGAGGGATAACTTTCTTTGTTTGTTGCTTTCCACCAAACCAAAGCACCGTAAGTAAGTATAGATATTACCACCACAGTATACAACCAGTGAACCATGGCAGGTTTTAAGCCCCAAGTTTCCCCTACTGTTCTTTTTCAGATAAATTAAACATTATAAGCCTTTTGATTTCAGTTCAGTCTTTTGTCCATTATTACAGCCAGATACTTCGCGCTATCCCAAAGGGATAATTTCACTCCATTTAACTTGGGGAGTTTGAATCGAGATATCTTGTACTTCCTGGTAAAAAGAACCAATTCAATTTTCAAAGGGTTAACACTGGTGCTTATCGTCCTCAGAGTACCATACATAATTTCACTTAAGATATTTAAGTACTTTCCCTGCACCATTACCACCACGTCATTTGTGCTTGCCGTGGCACTGATACCCATAGCATTTAGCTTCCTCAGAATGTTGTTGATAACCAGGACCCACAGGAGTGGAGATAATACTCCACCTTGAGATGTTCCCCTGGTAACAGTTTTTCTAACCATGCTTTGCCCAATCAAACAGTTAATTTTCCTACTTCCAAGCATATTGCAAAACCCAGTCCACAATGTCCTCTTCAATGCCAGCGTCTACTAGAGCTTTCTCAATGACACTACGCTCTACGTTGTCAAAAGCCCCTTCAGTGTCAAGGAAGGCAGCCAAGGCAAACTCATTGCAGTGTAGACTCCTTTCAATTCTTCCAACCACCTCATGCAAGGCGGTTTATGTGGATTAAGCCTTCATGTATGCATGCTACGATGCCATTAGAAAGCCATTTCCGGATCCTAATGTGCTGTTCTAGTAGCCGTTCCAGGGTTTTGAGCATAAAGGATAAGATCCACAGCTTCTAAGGACTTCAGACTTATTGGTCTGAAGTCTTTAGAAGCTACGTGCCCCTGTTTGACAGCTTTAGGTATAAAAATCATCTTTACTTCCCTCCAAGCTGATTAAATATATCCTATTCTTACTGTGTCTATTCTGGACTGTGTCTGAGAATTCCCATCATGATTTGGATTGCCAGCTCCGGTTCTATTGCATCACGATCGGAAGACCGCCATCCGGTCCCGGAGATTTGTACGGCTTGAAGGACTGAATAGCCCACCGTAGTTTTTTCTTGTCAATCTATCTCATCTTTCTCATCTTTGGAGAGAGACATGTTTCTGCTTTCGTATTGCCGAAGCATACCATCCGCAAAAGTGGACCCAGGAAAGTGGGTTCTATCGATCGGACACGCTTTTTCTAAAGCCACAGTTAACACCCTACTAAGATTTTCTACTGCCCTATCTAAGTCATCAGAGTCATCCAAGACGGCCGTTTGGCTATCCAGGTGCCTATGCGCCACCTCCATGTATTTGTCCCAATCGGCCTTGGGAGAAAAACTACATGCCCTGAACTGAAGGCTCAACTTGAAGCGTATCCATCGGTGATCCGACATTGACTCTTCATCAACTACTCTCCAATCCCTAATTTCTAAACCTTCCATGCATCAGGCAAGGGAAGTATGAGACCCCGGATCGTGTATTTTCTTATCGATCCAGGGCTCTCGTATGAGTACGTCTGTGAGGTCGTGTCTTGTGAAGTACTCCACCAGACAATCCGTCGCTGCTTTACTGTGATGCTGGTTAATCTAAAGCACTTCCATCATCTTGGGAGGGGATCATCTACCTGCTTACCCTGCCGATAGCTTTACCATCATAATCTCCCTATGCTGCATCATACCATTGAATTTCTCCAGGCATGGTAAGCAGTCCCTATTTAGCGCATCGTACCCTAAAAGAATGTCATTTCAATTGTTATTAATATAATTTTCAAAAGAACTAATATCTTTGAATTTCTAAAAGCTCTTCGTTTGGAGGATCTAAACGACAAGTAACTAAGCCAGCAACTTAAGTATAGCTTCATGGTTTCAGAGCAATGATTCAAAAATTGATATGCAAAAGTAGCTAAAACCTTACCCATTTTCTTGGTATTTAGCCCCCATATTTCATTCCAAGTCGCACCTCAAATCAGGTCTTTCGACGGCAAAAAAACGTGTGCCAAATAATCGCACGATTTTTTTAATAAAAACTGTCATTTTCATCGTTGTTAACAAAAAATCGCTTGTCAAATCGTGCGACAAAGTGTCGTAGACGAAATCGTTTTTTATCTGTGCCCACAAACGCTTCTAGTCGGATGACAATTTGCCGCTCGATTTTCTGTCGTAATTGGTCATTGGCCTGAGGCGCCGAATATTGGCTCGTTATAAGCTTTGTTGCAAACTGCTTTTATACCAGTCTCGAAGGTTCAGTAAAAAATAATGGTGCGGTTTTAAATGCACCTGCAGACCACCCAAATTTTGGGACACTTTATAATTTTCATAAATAAGCAAGTGCACCTTTTGCTGTATTTCTGTGATCCTTTTTTTGTTTTACGTCACGTGCACTGACTCTTATTCAATTCGCAACGAAATCGGTGAGCAGCATGTCACGTTAACCATTTAACTTTCAGTTTGTGGCTTTTACGGAGGATAAATAGGTTTAATTTCTGTCCCTTAACCGTTAAAGACAAATTATAAATTTATATTTTAACTCCGCAGGAGAGACTTAGAACGTTCTTAAGGATTATAATGGAATTATTAGCAGCCATGTATATTATAGGTCCTGATGTACAAGAAGAATTTCAGACCCACATGCATACATATTTGGATTATGTAAGCTTTACCGGGAAAAGGCTGGGTTACTAAGACTTCTTTCTGCTCTCTCTGAGCTCTAATGACACACTGCGCTGTCTTAACTTACCACAGCACGCTTATCGCTAGGAAATATGGAGAAATGCCACTAGGGATTGCAAACCTTGAAGAATATAAGTGCAATCTTATACTCGTAAAAAAAAGAGTGCGAATGAAAAGGTAGATACTTGCCCAATTTTGACCTCTTGATGCGTGACGCTTCAATCCTCTTTAAGCTTTTGGTCAATTGGATTCACATATCGCGTAAGTAAGTTTTCCATTGTGTCCCTTTTAAGCAGAGGAGCAACAGAACTTAAGTTAATTTGATCTTTTAAGAGGCGGTGTATGACAATTGTGCATTTGCGTGTGAAAACCTTGTTGTTCACTAATTTCTTACAGTTGTTGTCCTTTAAATTTAAATAAAACTTTTCAATGTAGGTATAACAGAAACGACTTAAAAACCTTTTGATAAAAACCTAAATTCTCTGCTACTTGTCTTCCTTCCGCCATTGGACTTTCTTTGGGGAAATTACTTTGCCCTACACAGAACATTTTTCGCCACATTACTGCTCAGCCTCAGCCCCTAAATCTAGTTATAGTCACGAAAACCATAAGGCGTTGGCCAATTTCACCAGTAAAACTTATCCAGACCCTCGTTGTCCATAAATTATACAAGATGTTACACACTGCACCGCAAATTTTAAATGCAAGACGACAAACCCAACGGTTGCCAACTAAACCAAGGTACCGGCGACTATTATATACCCTTCGTCCTAGTTTCCCTTGCCCTGGCAACACCATAATTCAATTAAACCATCCGAAGAACGAGAATTTCATTGCATCCGACATAGAGTGCGCACACACAAGGACCACGAAAACCGAAACCGGTAAGGCATCTTATTCACACGTTTATCATGAGTTTCCAAACGAATGCGGAACACACATCAAGTCCCCACCGTAACACTCAAAGCGACAACGTCCTGTTCGTGGTAATGGTATAGGCTGTAGGATTTCCTTTATGCAGCCGGCGGCGCATCATGATGGCTAGGATTCAATTGCAGCCCGGTTCATTTTCCGTATTGATGACTTCCGGAGCCCGGACTGGTATTTAGTGTAACGTCACACCTCACAACAACTGCAATCTGCTAATGGTACAGGTAGCTCTGTCCAGAGAGGTGGATGGGGAAGCCGACAGTCGTTTACCGCAAACACTACGAATTAACGATTCCGTATAATCCTTTATGGTTGCCGCAGATTAGCCAAAGCTGCATGTTGGTCCGGTTTCGAATTCGTTTGTTCGTCATCAAATGCATGCATCGTGGAGTCTCGGCCGGGTCGGTGCTGCACAGGGAATTTGGGACATTTGACGTGTGGGTATTTATTGGTTTAGCAACATTCCGATTTGCTGGGAAACATGTATCACCGATGACTTATTTGATTTGACTTTAAGTTCATGCCTAATCGAGGATAGCTCAAGTAAAAGGCTTTGCAGCGGGTAGGAGCAGTTAAAAACCCATTTGCCAAGTCTACTGAAGAAGAAATGAGTTTCAGCACCATTAGCCAAGGTATGCACTATGCAGGCGCACACAACGTCCAGGGCCAGGGTGTGCACTGGATAGTTATTGCTGCCAATTTATATCCCCTACGGTATGAAGCTGGAGCACCCAGGCTTTGTGCCAGACAGATTAATCCTTGCAACCAGACAAACAAGACCGTGTCACCATGTTTGAGTTTTGTCAACCGCGCGCGCGTATAATTACCAAAGTTCCAATCCTGTGGTGGCTACATCCTGATTTGGCTTCGTTAACATTGGCGCCACCGAGGGGGGTGTCTTGTGTGGCAATACCCACACACCCGTGCGGACATAATTCATCTGGACGAGTGCCAGGAAACATAAATTCAACTCGGCCTGGGGCAACGATCCGTTCTCACCTACCGCCACTCCTTGATACCAAATATCAGCTTACAGCAGCATGAATATCAAGAAGCCAAAAGTGAAAGAAGAAAATACATACTCCCCGGGGACATCCGCAAAAAAAGGACCAATTCGAAGAAAATGAACCTAGGACAACGGAAGAACCCCCCCATATACAGCTCGTATGTTGCAAAAGTTAAGATTTATAACTGGGCACAAGTTTTCTCCGTTTGTCCGTGTTCCGCATCCATGGGGACCAATTGGCCATATGTGTGTTGGTTGGGGTTGTCGCTCGGGTGGGTGTTTTAGTGGCAGTGGGCGCAGAAAAGGATATGTGTGCGGTAACATGTACGGGATGTACATATCGCTTACAGAACGATGGTGCCCAGCAACCACGGAAGGACAATTCATTTTCATAGTTTAATTTTGTGCACTGGTCCCGTTGCAATCGAAACCATGGCACAAAATGGCTGAAAGTAAAGCAAAACAAAGCAGGAAAGAAGGACAGTACGCCGTTAAAAAAAAAAACTAGAAACTTTGTAATTGGGGACCGTAGGAGGACGACATACTGCTTGTGAATGGAACTAAAGGGACTATTTAAGACTTCCTAGTTTTTTTTAGTTTAAACATAGTTAAAGAATGAGCACGAATGGTGGCTTGCCATATTTGTCTTGCTAATGTGACGTGTGAAAAGGGTGTGTACCAAGCCAACGGAACTTATTCGGGACTTCTTTTTCTCTTCATTGATTAATTTGAAATGAGCAAAGTCAAAGTTTATTGATTGTTTACTGGTATTTTCATCAATCGCCCAACACTACACACGTATCAGAAACTATTCAAAATTTTAAGGAACATAAATTAAATAGTATATCGAATAGCGAATAGCAAATAGTATAGCGAATTTCAAACTTTCAAAATCTTAGAGATTTCACCGAAAAACAGAAAGGCATTTTCAAGAACTATTTTTTTTTTAAATCTTCTAGTATCTTAACGGTAAAAAACGATTTTGTTCAGATTCATTTCAAGTACGTTAGAAAATTTTTAAATTTCTGTTTTAAACTTAGTTTTTCTAAGCCTATTTAAGAAACCAAATAAAAAAGGAGCTTGTATTACCGTTTTCGCAAAAACCGTTGGACATAGAATTTTAAAAAAAAGCATCCAATGTTGGAATGGAAAAAAGTCGAAATAGTTGGTTTATGGATTGGAAATTTGAAAAATTATAATAAGTGTAAGATAAGTTATGTCTCTCCCTCTAGCTCCTAACAGCATAAAGTTTCAGAAGTACTTGAGTGGCCAGAAGTTCATCTTGCGTACACACCACGCCACTCTCAAATGGTTACTTCAGTTTAAAAATCCTGAGGGTTTAGTCGCAAGATGGATCGAGCGATTGCAGGCTTATGACTTCAAAGGAAGTATCTCAACCTTCGCAAGGGAAGACGGCACTGTAGGACGCATTATCCCGGACACCATATGAGCATTGCGTGCGACAAGAGGAAAAGGACGAATGTTTTTCTGCCCGGAGAGTAACAGCTGAACCTGCAGAAGGCTGAAGTACTGAGGAACTAATGCGCAACCAGAGGATCCTGACATCGACCCAATCCTTGCGTGGAAGAAATCTATGGAGAAGCCGAATGCAACAGATAGTTCTGACAGAAGTCCTACCTTTAGGGCATACTCGGCGCAGCGGGACTCTCTCCAGGTACAAGACGGTGTTCTGCGTAGAAAATGGGAAATGCCAGAGGGGAAATCCTTGTGGTACCAGGAGAGGTCCAGGAGATTTTACTGGAAATGCACAATGGAGTATCTGGTGGGCACTCGGGAATCAACAAGACATTGAAAAAGGTATACGGGAATGATTTTATTGGCTAAGCGCAAGAAAGGACGTTAAGAGCTGGTGTCGGAAGTATACTACTTGTGCTGTCAGTAAGGGACCTAAAGTCAAATCAAGAGTTTGTAATTGACCTAAAGTCAATCACATGCTTGTAATTCCCGATTACTTTAGCAAGTGGCCCGAGGCATTTGCGATCCCAAATCAAGAAGCGAAAACCGTTGTCGACCAGATAGTAGACCACTGGGTGTGCAGGTTTGAAGTGCTAATGGAATTACATTCCGACCAGGGAAGAAACTTCGAGTCGAAGATATTCCAGGAAGTTTGCGCAGCAATCGGACTACAGAAGACACGGGCCACACTCCTTCACCCACAATCAGATGGAATGGTCGAACGCTTTAAGAAGACACTGAAGGAACATCTTTCCAAAGTAGTGGACGAGAATCAACGGGACTGGGATCGGCGAATACCTTATTTCCTCATGGCCTACCGAAACGCTATTCATAGTACAACTGGATACACTCCATCTGAAGTCTTAATTGGCCGGACTGCCAGGCTACCCAGTGAGCTCAAATTTGGATTTCTCATTAAAGACCCAACATGCGAAGGTTTGGGTCTTCAATGGACCGACTACGTGGTTGACCTTAGAGAAAGAATAAATGACGTACGTACACCAGAGAACCAGAAGCAATTAAAAAGTTGCAAGCGACCGCATGAAGACCAGATACGTTGCGCGAGCAACGGCACCCGAGTTCTACGAGGGAGATCTGGTATGGCTCTATAACCCACATTGTAAAAAGAGAAGATCACCAAAGCTGCAGCAGGATTGGGAAGGTCCTTACCAGATGGTAACGCGAATTTATCATGACGTCTTCCGAATCCAATGAGGACCAAGAGCGAAGATGAAAGTTGTCCATGTTGGTCGCCTACATCGCTACTATGGAAGCAATGATGACGTTCTTCTTCGTGACGAACAAAGCTAAGAGGGGGACAATGTAATGTGGCGACAAGAAGCAAAACGACATGCAGGAATCGCTGAATCGCACCCAACGACTCACTTTACGAACACACCCAACTGTCCAATCAAATTCCAATCAGCTGACAGCAAAATGATGTTCCAATTTCAAATTTCGATATCGAGAATTTCCCCTCCATGGAATTCAGCGGAAGAGTCCCAATAGAAAGTTACCAAAACGGAAGTATGGAACGAACTAGAAGGTGCTTAATTTTGTATAAAAACAGGGGTGACAGACTCGTACGGGACAGTTATATTTTAAACGTTGACTTGTGATCGACATCGATAGTAAAGTAAAAAGTGGTCGAATTAAAATAAAGTGTTGAATTCTAAGTAGTGAAGTTGAATTAAATGTGGTTTGAATTTAAATCAGTTTTGTTTCATAAATAAAGTATTTCATTGAGTGATTATAAAAATAAAATTGAGTTTTATTCGACGAAACCCCAGGCAAAAACATGACAATATGTTAAATCTTTTAGGCTATTGCTGTCAACACATATGTCAAAAGTTGACAAGCTTTGAAACGTGCAAACGTTTTGACATTTTGATGAACTAAAATGCGTTATTTTTTAAGTTACTACAAATTGGTTTAAGGACAAAATAGTGTGTTTAAAGTAAATAAAAGAATAGTAAAATATATGTACTTTGTTAACATATAATTTTAGTGACCGTTCAGCAATTATGATGACAACTACGGCCAGCTCTCAAAATTTATAGGGGAAGGCATTCAATCGGCAGTAAGAGCAAGCACAATGTGCAACTAAACCTGCTAGCTGTATAGCGGAGAGTGGGGAATATATGGCGAGATATGACCAAAGTACAAGTGCGAAATCATTCCATACACCGCCTAACCTTGTTTCATTGTTCAAGAAGCTTTGGGACAGCCATATTGTAAAATTGGACACTTGTTCTTAGTTCGGGTTTTCAATAATAAAAAAATATAATAAAATAACTTTAACAAGAATAAAAAAAATTTTAATATAAAATTTTAAAAATAAAACAACATATATCTTACTTAACGACACAGATTTAACGAAACTGTAATTTAAATTTGGTGGGGGCTAAAGCCCCCATTTATTCGGCTTAATTCAAGCTAAGACTTACTTAAATACTAATGCTTAAAAGCTAGGAGGAAGGGTGAAGAAGAATCAGTTTGAGGCTAGGAGTGCTGCGGTTAAAATCGAAGAAGGTATGGTTCGAATTAACCTTCCGCAACATACGGGAGACAGGTTCATTGGAGCCATATAATGTAACGGTGGGTAGGAATATAGAAGAGGCGTGGGCACCGTAGATTACGAGGGTTAGTGTTAAAGAAAATTTAGTTATGGAGTGATGCGCAGTCGATGGAGCTTGAGAGCCGACGATGAACGAAAAGAATGTCATCAACATCTCTACGTTTTTCAAGGGAATTCAGGCTGATAAGTTTGAAACGGTCGCGATAAGGAGGCAAGATGAGAGGGTCGTTTCAGGCGAGACCTCCAAGAGCGAACCGAAGAAAGCGACATTGAATGTTTTCAATCCTTGACACATGTACTTTATGATAGGGGGACCAAACTTGACTGGCGTATTCGAGGAGGGGGCGAACGAAGGTTATGTAAAGGGATCTAGTTACGTAGGAATCAGAGAATTCCTGGGACCCACGTTTAACAAAGCCAAGTGATGAGTTGGTTTTCGAAATTATCTCATCAACATGGAGCGGAAGTTAAGTTCCCTGTCGAGCAAAAATCCAAGGTCCCGATGAAATTGAACAATGGACATAGGCTGACCATGGAGTAGATAAGGACGGGGAGGGTAAGTTTTTTTCTACGAGAAAATGTTATGGATAGACATTTGGTGACATTGAGCTCTAAACAATTTTTGGAGCACCAGTACGAAAAACTTTCAAGGTCTTTTTGAAGAAGACAGTAGCCGTGAAGTGAGGAGATGGATTTGAAAATGTTGGCATCGTCCGCATAGAGAGAGACAAGAGTACCTTATAACTCTTAGCGTCATTAATGTTAAGAATGAAGAGAAGAAGTCCGAGATGGCTGCCTTGTGGCACCCCAGAGGAGGCCAAGAAAAGATCAGATAGGACGGATCTAAAGCGGACACAGTAGGCTCAACGGTCTTTCAGGTATGAAGAAATCTATTTTAGCAATATAGGCTCGAAACCAAGGGCAGATAGTTTAAAAAGGATCAGATTACGACTTCAGTAAAGCAAATTTTATAATATGCTTTACTGAAGTCGGTAGCAATAACGTCCACTTCTTTGCCGGTTTCTAAAGCTGAGAGAGCGAAAGACACGAACACAACGAGGTTAGTCGTAGTGGATCTACCTTTAAAAAAGCCATGTTTGTTAGGGGAGATAAGTGACTTGCATTGAAAACTTAACGTGTCGTATAAAATTCTCTGGAATATCTTGGGTATGTGGGAGAGTTTGGCAATAGGACGGTAGTTTGTCACTTCAGTTTTCGAGCCCTTTTTGTGAATCGGAGCGATGTAAGAGGTTTTCCAAATTTCGGGAAATTCTCCCTGAGTAAGAGATAGACGAAAGAGTTGCGAAAGAGGGAGAAAAAGATTGGAAGAGCATTTTTTAAAAAAAATTGCAGGAAGGAAGTAGTAATTTGTTTTCAATAAGAGTCGGATCGAATTGTTGAGACAGAGAGAGACCAACGGAAAAGTTATGAAGGTGATTGAATTTAAAGGGGTCAGGAAGAAAGGAGCTGTTAGCGAAAAAAAATTGTTTTGAAAAATTAAGCAAAAGAGTTAGCAATGGTGTGTGGATCAGTTGATGAGGAATTCTCATAAGAAAGAGAGGGAGGGTAACTGCCAGATTTTCTCTTATTATTGACGACAAATTGGAAGAAAGACTTGGGGTCGTTAATCAGATTTATTTTTGTTTTTCCTAGGTTCTGTTGGTAAAGGAGCTGAAGCCGACTGTATTGCTGGCTGAATTGTAGATAGGAACCGAGGAAGTTGGAATAGTCGGAAACGGAGTTAGTACAAAGGAAAACTGCCCATAACTTGTTTCTCTTATTACGAAATGAGCGCAATTTGCGATTGTACCATGGCGGGGATGTAAACGCTGCTCTCCGGCGATACAAGGGGACATAAAGAGAAATGCAAATATTTCCCTGTAAAACCTGCTGATTGCTTCTTTTAAAAAAAAGTGCGCAAAATCAAAAGAAGCCCTGCTTAGATGAACGTTGATTAGGCGGAAATTTGCTATATGGAAGTCGAAAGAAGAAGTTATGGACAAAACTGAGGAAATGGATTAGGGTTGCGAGTTAAGGAAGAAGAGGAGGGGGAAGATTATAATAGTGGACAGGGCGAGAGGGCATGGCGTGACAGATGAGTTAAGTGGATCAGTGCAAGATATAAGGTCTAATTGTCTGCCCATGCAATTAGTTATACAGCTAACTTGGGATAGGCTTGAATCAGAAAGCTGACCTATGAAAAGACATTCCTTTGCAGAGTTGGCATCCTGCCATCGTCACCTGAAAAAAAAAGACTTGTTCTTTTTCACGGTCCCCACCTCCGCGAGGGTTTGACAAGCCCTCCGAGAGTATTAATTGTCTTGAAAAACTTCTCAAAGTGCCGTTCGGATTCGGCAAAAAATTGTAGGTCCCCTTGTATGTAAAGAAATTAACACACCAGCATACACTGTTGAGAAGTTGGCCCTGGTTCACCTCGAGCTGTTTCTCGGAGGGCTTGTCAAACCCTCGCGGATTCAATAGGTTAGGCCGGTAGAAAGTAGCAGCACGAAACGTAAAGTGATCGGTGGGGGAGACTGATTTAAATTGAGACGATGTTAATTCGTTGGGAGGAAGAAAAAGCGATAACGGTAGAGTTGAGGCCATCATGTGTGGCAAGAAGAACACCCCTAGTTGGGGGGGTTATCTGTAGGTTTTCTAAGTCCGTCATCTCGAAAAACATTGAAAGCAGGAGGGAATAACAGTAGGTAATTTTTGACTTTTTATTAACAAAAGACGTGGATAAATAAGATGATATGTATTTGATTCCTTTTTTTTGTACCAGGAGTCCAAGCATCATTTTTATAACCGATCCAGGGTATATTAAGGTTTATGTATAGCTTGTAACGCAGTGAAATAATCACCGTAGACCCCTAAGACCCTTTAGAGATATGAATGGGACGGACAGGAGAATCGATTAAGCCTTCCGTATGAAAACAACTCTTAGGCCTTAAATTTTAAGGTAGAGAGCTGAAATTTTGTGGGTTGGCTGAAAATACGTTGGAGCAGATCAAGTTTTAAAATTAGCTGAATCCGCCTGCAGACACGCCCACTACAGGCCTGTATGTGCGATCATCTCTAATTTAAAAAAATACCTTTTCTAAATTTTACCTATGTTAAAATACTGCTAGAGCATTTTTTTTGGTTAAAAAATTTTAGCTTTTTCAGTCAATGAAAATTACTGAATTTTCATTGACTGAAAATGTGCCCATTTTTTTAAGGGATTTTATCTTAAAATGACTGTTCAATAAATATATATGTAATTTGACTCAAATTATGTGACAAAATATGTAGATATTAGCATTTTCAAGCTTTCATGTACTTTCATGTATGTTTGGTATGTGCCTCCGTCCACTTTTGTGGGCGTGGCGTCAAAGAAAGTGATTTTTAAGTTAAAAATGCGGAGTTTTAGGCCGAAATGTATGCAACCACCTAGTATAAGGCATTCAACAGTTATATATTTGTATCCCGCCCACTTTTGGCCCAATTTTAGGCGTGGCAGTTTTTTTTTGGTATGGTCCGGTATTATGCATACGCATTGTTGCACTTTCACAGTTGTCTTTTTTCAAAGTTAGCCCGAAATTTTTACTTTTATGTAGAAAATACCTTTTTTGCTTCCCACTGCGCAGTTTCAACTACGCGTATTTAGTTCTTCGTTGAGAAATTCACAACCACTAAGGAGCAAATTTGTCATCGGCAGAAATGCTTAGAAGGACATTACGTGAAAAAATGGTCTGGTCTCATTTCACCTGCGTCCCAAACATATCCACTCTCCTCGCCTATAATTTATAAAGGCGAGGAATAAAGTTCTCCTTCGATTTTTTCATCAACCTGACAAGTATAATGAAAGCCTATTGACAAACATGGCAAACTTGTACTCAACTACACCGAGCTTTCCAGTTTTTTCCACTAAAGTATGCTTTTATGGCTGCATTACATTTCTAAGATACAGAAAATCGACAGCCACACCTGTCAAAAAAGCAATCTCAGAAAAGCCAATGCATTGCCCTGTGAACCTTTTGTCGTTTACACATCATATGAGTGTTCCAGATAATGTTCACTTCCTCCCACTTGGATTAATACTTACACAAGCCGTAGGGCTAGATAACACACTCCTTTTAACTTATACCTCATCAGAGACATAACAAGCAAAATTTATGCAAATCACCAACAAAAGCTATTGTTTATCCTGTTTTCCACATGATCGACCATAACCGTAAGATAACCCATTTTGCACAAGTCCCTTAAGGCGAAACAAGTCTGCAGAGTCCCCGATATAGACTCGAATTTCCTTTTATTTTCTAGAAGTCAATGTGTGTAGGGAACCTATCCTGTGTTGACCGTTGTTGGTTACATTAAATTTACAAAATTTATTTTCTATATCTTGTTACTTTTCGAATTTAAAAAGTTTATGTTTCTGGCAGTACTTCGACACTCGTTGCCTAAGCACTGTCATGGTAATAGACTCGCCCAGGGACAAGCTAAGAACAGATACGCATTCAACAGGTGTCCTTGTTAAGAGGGCAACGTTTCAAATGTATCTCCTTCTTCTGCCCATGAAGGTTGCCGATACTCCGAGTTGAACTTGTAATTGACATAAGGCGAAGGTATGAGCATCTATTTTTATGTTACAGGTAAGTGCAATTGTATAAATTTTCACTTTACGGATAGGACAGATGATAGAATCACATTGAACAAAATTGACTCAAGTAGGAGCCTGAGGACTTCACGTAGACCTGAAATACCTTTCGCTTTTGTTCACTTAAAGTAATCCTGTTTAAAATGCATCGAAGCACAACCGTTCTTCTTTTCCATTTAGTCATTTGGATGGGCCAAGAGTTCATAACGCCATCGTAAGGATTAAAAGTAAACACTGGCACCATCTTCGAGTCCTAAAAATTGTTTTCAAAGTTGGATTTTGTTTTTTGCTTTGGAAAAAAACTTTCTCTATTAGTCGACACTCATGGGCTGCGTCATGAGGAGTTTTGTTCTGTATCTCGACATGGAAATCTCTTTTATTCCATGTGACTGCATCCAGGGAGCGAAGAAAAAATCAAAACTTCTACGGATTTTTTTGTTCGAAATCTTCCTTAGATAACTTAGTTTTTTTTTTGTGAATTGCATTGTATTTCATGTGGCGTGGGCGGTGGCATGAAACAACTTAGCCTGTAGATCCGGACATTGCGTTGTCTGGTGCCCCTCCGGAAATTGTGATGCCTTTGAAAGTGCAGGCAGAGATTCCTGTAGATTTTTTATTTTTCATTCGCCCTCATTTCTGTGGACTTGACACATTCATTTCGTAATTAAAACTGGTGCTGCGCAGTTTTGTCCCACACTCATCCGGTGTTGGGAGCTGGAGCCCCATGAAAGTAATTTTCAAAGTGCACTCCATCACGTGAATTTGCTTAGTTAAGGTGTTGGTGAGTGTAGCGGAGGCATTCCTGATGAGTAGGCTAACTTGCGAGGCACTCGCTTGGAAAACAGGACATGACAGTTTTTAAGGTGCTGGGTGGCCACTTATGTGCTTAAATGGGAATTTTACTTTCCTTAAAAACTATTCGTATTTACGACACGTTTACGCTTTTGAGGTTTTTAAATTTTTTTTTTTGAAAATCAGAATCTTTTTGTTCATTTTCCGTGCAATGGTTCATCATGTGTGTCCATAATAATTACGATGGATGAACAAGAAAAGGCACTATAAGGTTCTTTTGTTGGTTGGGTGCTGTAGAAATATGGATTGACGTCAACCTCCGGGTAACAACCGCCGGTAAGTGGCCTTGTTCCCCCTTGATCTTGGAGACCAAGAACTCAAAAGTGCGATTGCGGAGCAAGAATATATTATTGAGTCTCAGATGTCAATTTTGAAGACCTCAGAAAGGTCTTCAGGATCAGCGGTGATGATCACAACCAGGAAGACAACTATTCTTTCCCGATGATACCTGTTTGGGTCCACGGCATATCTCCAAATTCCCCCATAACTGACTCTGGTCATGGTTATATATTGACCTGGCCCTCCAAACTCAGGGGTTGCTTTGTCGGTGTAACTTTCGGCCTACTTTAACAACTGAGTAAAGTGCTACAGTATGTACGCACCCACATTGTAAAATGCTGATGTTTTTGTTATTTCTGAAATTTTCTAAGTAGGGCAAACTTCGAAAAGGGGCGTGGTCCGACCGCCCCTATTTATAAACTATCAGTGTTAACACATATATTTCCAAGTTACGCTTAAATATGCGTGTAAATTAAATTTTTTGGTTCAAATTCAATATTTTGAAAAAACAACCTCTAAAAGGGGCGTGGCTTAAAAATTTGTATGAACGAAATCTGATATAAAGTCTCATTTACTTAAGTTGCTATTTTTTTTTTATTCTTTCCTAAACTAGGCTGAAGGTCAGTAAAAATTCCGTGTTTCTGGAAAATTTTAGGTTTTTCTTCAACTCTGCCTCCAAATATGCGCGTGGCCCAAGTTTTGTATGAAAAAAATGTAGAACTAAGTGTTTTCTAAATAAAATATTAAGCAAAATGTTTTCAATTTAGAACAAAATATTGAATAAAATGCATTTGAAAAATTACCCTTTAAAGCAACGCCATGGCCACTAGGAGAGGTTAAGCGATTAAATTTTTATTTTGTGTATCTTACAATAAATAGGAGGTAATAAATACCAAATTTCAGGCTTTTAGGACGTCTTACAGCTTTCAAAGCTCTGGAGGTAGTTGCACAATTGCACCGATTGTGGGCGTGTCAGTGAACGAACTTAAGAAATGTTTACACTTGTACTGCTTCGGATAACAGTGAACTTATGCACCAAATTTCAGTTTTCAAGTTTAAAATTTAAGGCCTAAAAACGTGTGACATACAGACAGACGGAGGAACGGACGGACATGGCTTTTTGGATTCAATTAGGTCTCAATCATATGCCCTTTAAGTCTTGGTCTAGAGTGCGAATGTAAAAACATCAGTCCTTCTGTACCATATCACTATGCTGAAACATCATTTATCGCCAAGATGAAGAAGATAGGACCCAGATGACTTCCCTGTGGAACACCAGACATAGAAGTAAATGGGGTAGATAATATTCTTCTGAATTTTACTTGGTAAGAACGCAAGTGAATGCACGGTGCAGAAGCATGGACTTTGTCAAAGGCGGATGAAAACGCTTTAGGCTGCTTCGAGATGAAAATTATCCGAACGATTTACGGTCCCGTAGACGGAGAGTGGAGGAGGAGATATAACATCGAACTGTACGGGCTGTACAGCGATACCGACCTAGCCAAAAGAGTCAAAACACAACGTTTACGATGGCTGAGTCGTCTAGAGCGGATGGACACCAACGCCCTGGCCCGGAAAATCTTCGAATCCACACCCCAGGGACGGCGCGGTAGAGGAGCACCGAGACTCAGGTGGCGCACGCAAGTGGAAGGGGACCTCAGCCAACTTCGCGTGCGAAACTGGAGACGGCTAGCTAGAGACAGAGCTGGCTGGCGAAGCTTGTTGGCTGAGGCCCAGGTCCACCCCGGACTGTAGCGCCACCTTAAGTAAGTGAGTAAGTAAGAACGCAAGTGAAGATAAGATTCAACCCAGGCAATAAATAATGGAGGAAAGCTTATAGCTTTTAGTTTTAAGACTATTATTTAATGCGAAATTATATCAAAAGCCTTGGAAAAGTCAGTGTATATGCAGTCAACTTCGTTCCGATTCTCAATAGTTGCAGAGCATTTGTTGTGGAAGGAGAGTAGGTTGGTAACTGTCGATTTGTTTTTCACAAAGCCAAGTTGCTTTGTAGAAATAACATTGCGACAGTAGAACACTAAACTGTCACAAATTACTTGTTCGAAAAGCTTTGGGATGCTTGAAAGTTTAGCTATAGGTCTATAGTTGTTAATGTCACTTCTGTCCCCCTTCTTAGAAACAGGCGTTATGAATGATCGCTTCCAAACTTCGGGGAATGCACCCAAGGAAAGTGATAAGTCAAACAGAGGATAAATGAAGGAGAGGTATTGCAAGGGAGTCCTTACATTTTTTTAGGACAATGGTTGGTATTCCGTCTGGTCCAGAGGAGTAATCGTCATTTAACTCGGACATAAATCTAGAAACGGTATCTAAATTTACAGCAGTATTATTAAAAGAAGTGGGAAAGTGCAACAGTGGGTATGCAAAAGCTTCAATCCATCTACGACGGATTGCAAAGAACCCTCCAAAAAGTGGGCGGGATATAAAAATATAACTGTTGAATGCTTTATACTAGGTGGTTGCATAAATTCCGGCCTTAAACTCCGCCTTTTTAACTAAAAAAATCACTTTTTTTAATGCCACGCCCACAAAAGTATCGGAGGCACAGTTAAATAATCCTGCGCGGAGGATTATAAAAAAAACGCGGACGTCGGCCCTGAGGGCCGACCCAACCGTCCGACTTACAAATGAAACGCGGGTTTTAATACTTGATTATACAGATTATTTATTATTCCGGGATATAATGGTCTACGCTGTGGCTCGATTAAGACTAACCTGAAATACCTAACTCCCTGTCACTCGCAACCTCCGATGTGCACCTCTCCCGCTGAGTCAGCTTTCCTGGCCTGCGCCTGCATCCCATGTAATGCGATGCGTCTGCGTGCGACTGTGGGAACATGTTCGCACCTGCATAAAACTTAGGTGCTGCATCAGCAAGTATCTGTCATGCTCCTACCGCGTGGCTCGTGTGCATCGTGATAACTCTTCCCCTTTCAAAAATCTACGTCCCGTAGATCTGTGACGTCAGTGGTTGCTAGTGATGTTGTTCTTAGGGTTGAGCGGTGACTGAGGCTGTATCCTGTAATCTCACGATCGGCAGGTTCAGCTTCCCGTTAACCTTCCTCCATACGGCGTATGCTAGGGTAATCAGCGATAAGATAATAAGTCCATCCGAAAGTGTGGACATCTTCACTCTGGACGTTAGGTTACTAAGGCGTTCGATGTTCTGAAGACTCAGGTTATGAACGAACTGAAGATCCACCCTGTGTCCTTTACTGGTGATATTTGTCAAGGTTGGTGGCAGCACCTGAAGCGTCGTCGCGCTCGAACTCACGAATGTCCTGTTCTTCAGTTGGATCGTTTCGTTGCTTAGTTGTACAATAAAGGTGCCTTCTAACGTCTGCGTTAGGTTTTCTGAGGTGAGTTCGCCGTGGAAGTTCGTTAGGAAGATGGTATCCTTTTCAATAAGTTCCATTATCTCATCGGTATTTGTACGATATGTGCATGTTGCATGACCTCCTTTCAGCAGTCTGGACGTACAATGTTCCTCCGGTATCTTCTCCAAAGCTTCTTCCTTGCAAATGGTCGAATTGCTCATGGTGATGCAGTCATTCCGTAATCCGTAGGTTGCCTTTTGGTTTATGAGGACTCTGCTGAACTCGACGTTAACTTGTTTTCCATTGATGATTGATGGCCTTATTAGGAGTAGATTAAAGTCTTCCCGTTTGACCTTCGGGATCGATAAAGTATACAATAGCATTGAACCATTTGTGTAAATTGAAGGTGTTGCGAATTCGATGGCTTCGATTTCGTTTCCGTAAGGGAGGAACTCAAGTTCATTTACCAAAAGATTGATCTCCCCGTGATCTAGCAGATTCGTATTGATAATACCACCCTTTGCCATCTGACAGGCTCGCACTATTTCGTTAACCTCTCCCTTGATCGTCAGGACTTGACTGAGGATGTCTTGCTCAAGCTTCCGGATATCAGCCACTCCTATGTCGTTGTTTGATTTGTCGATGACCCAGTTGATTCTCGTCGTGATATCATCGACTATACCGAAGAGTTTCTCGTTGACCTTGTACTGGTGATTGTTGCTCTCGATTATCTGCTGTTGGCTTCGCAAGATCTTGTCCCAGTCTGCAGCATCTGGATTTCCTGCAACCCATTTCCAAGCAGAGCCTATCCAGTCAATTGATCTTGGTTTCCTTCGTGGTTTTCCTCGCAGTGAGCCTACACGATTGGTGACTTGAGCAAGATGGAAATTTATTAGCTGCCTCTTTTCGTTATCCTTGATGTTTGTTTCCATGGCGTTGCTGAGTTCTGTTAATTGTTGCTCGAATTTCCCTAAGTCGACCATGTGGACTAGGTTGAAGTTCCCGTCGATTATCCAGGCCTTTCCCTCTTTGATAGAAATAAGTGGCACGGTGTATTTGAAGACTTGGATTGCTTCCGCTGTTGCCAGGACGACAAGGTAAGCTAATAAATAGGCTTTTGATGCTTTGAAAATTGGCATTATACAGTTCTCACGATCTCTCTTGTTCTGGAAAATTAAAAGGAAACAACGTTTAGCGAACGGGTTGTTTTATTCGGGAGCCGGCAAAGGAAGTGTCGTGTTGTTCCCTTTTAGTTGCAACGCTAATACTCGTCAGCAACCTACTCGCGGCACGAACAATCTTCACTACCATATCCTTTGACCTTCTAGGACATCCACATGTTCCCATGGGTATGCAGAAGGCTAGTGACTCAGGATCCAGAATGACTTACTGTGTTCCCATGGGTACAGCAGCGTTCACCCAAACTGTGTTCTTATGGTTACAGCATTGTTGGGCGTACTGGTCCTTACTGAGCACTGGTCCACAGGCGAAAGGATATAGTTCTTATGCCGGTCCCTGCTCGGGCGCCAGTTAAATAATCCTGCGCGGAGGATTATAAAAAAAAAGCGGACGTCGGCCCTGAGGGCCGACCCAACCGTCCGACTTACAAATGAAACGCGGGTTTTAATACTTGATTATACAGATTATTTATTATTCCGGGATATAGTGGTCTACGCTGTGGCTCGACTAAGACTAACCTAAAATACCTAACTCCCTGTCACTCGCAACCTCCGATGTGCACCTCTCCCGCTGAGTCAGCTTTCCTGGCCTACGCGTGCATCCCATGTAATGCGATGCGTCTCCGTGCGACTGTGGGAACATGTTCGCACCTGCATAAAACTTAGGTGCTGCATCAGCAAGTATCTGTCATGCTCCTACCACGTGGCTCGTGTACGTCGTGATAACTGCACATACAAATGCTAATATCTACAGCTTTTGTCACATAATTTTTTGTCAAATTTCATATATATTTATTGAAAAACAGTAATTTTAAGTTAAATCCCTTAAAAAGTGGGCGTGGTTAATGAAAAAGCTAAAATTTTTTGGCTACCTTAAAGACAATTATAAGGCAATGTTACGTACCAAAAATGAATGCGCTCGCGCTACTGTAACATAGCTAAAATTTGCAAAATATATTTTTTTAAATTAGAGATTGTCGTACATACAGGCCTGTAGTGGGCGTGTCTGGGGGCGGATTCAGCTTATTTTCAAACTTGATCTGAAAGACTGGATTTCCAACCAACCTACAAAATTTCAGCTCTCTGCCTTAAAATTTAAGGCCTAAAAGTTGTTTACATACGGACGGACGGACATGGCTTAATCGATTCTCCTGTCGGTCCCATTCATATCTCTATAAGGTCTTAGGGGTCTACGGTGATTATTTCACTGCGTTACAAACTATACATCAAACTTAATACACCCTGGGTCGACGTATTAGAGCTTGGAAAAAATACGTAATTACTCTGTGTTCAACTGATTTTGATACTTATTTATGTTTCTTTAATCAATTATTTAAATTGCTTTCCAATGAGCTATATGATAACTACGTGTCCCAAATTGGGAGCTCGTTTAAAACCAAACCCAGAGAGTTTTGGAAATTTGTGAACGCTAAAAAGAAAAGCGACGGTTACCCGGCTTATTTTAAATACAACAATTGCACATTAAATGACATCAATACCATCTGCAACTCTTTTTTGCTGAGAGTTTTTCCAAATCGTTTAGGCATGCGCCTTTCAATATCGATTAAGATTATTTCAAACATCTTGTGAACACCTCTCAAGTTAATTATACCCGACCCAGGGTATATTAAGTTTGATGTATAGTTTGTAACGCAGTGAAATAATCACCGTAGACCCCTAAGACCTTTAAGAGATAGGAATGGGACAGGGGAATCGACTTAGCCATGTCCATCCGTCGGTCGGTCCGTATGTAAACAACTTTTAGGCCTTAAATTTTAAGGCAGAGAGCTGAAATTTTGTGGGTTGGTTGGAAGTCCATGCCTTCAGATCAAGTTTGAAAATAAGCTGAATCCGTCCATAGACACGCCCACTACAGGCCTGTATGTGCGACCATCTAATTCGAAAAAATACTTTTTCCAAATTTTAGCTGTGTAACAATGGCGCTAGCGCATTCGTTTTCGGTACGTTACATTGCCTTGTGATTGTCTTTGAAATGGCCAAATTTTTTTAGCCTTTTCATTGACCACGCCTACTTTTTTAAGGGATTTTAGCTTAAAATAATTGTTTTTCAATAAATATATATGAAATTTGACAAAAAATTATATGACAAAAGTTATAGAATAAGCATTTTCTATCTTTTGTGTATACATACGTTGTATGTACCTCCGCCCACTTTTGTGGGCGTGGCGTTAAAAAAAGTGATTTTTTAGTTAAAAGGGCGGAGTTTTAGGCCGAAATGTATGCAACCATTTAGTATTAAGTATATTTTTATATCCCGCCCACTTTTTGGAGGCGTGGCAGTTTTCTTTTTGTTATGGTCGGGTATTTTGCAATCCGTCGTAGATGGCTTTCGGTAATCATATACATATGAACTGTCAAATGAGTTATTATGCTCGTGTATGTGGCAGTTCAAGTCAAGAAACACATCCAAGGGAGGATGGTGAGTGTCTATTTTAGTAATATTGCTAGCAGACTTAGAAACAACAATACGAATTGCGTCAGATGAAAAAATTAAATCGAGAATTCGATTTTGGAGTTTGGAATACAACTGGCTGTAAGTCAAATGAGATAATATTCTCAAGCTTTTTTAAAGCAAATTGAGGAGAGGAACGACACGGTATGAAGTGAGTTTCGTCTTCCGATGTAATCCATTTTAATGGGCTAAGGTTGAATCAGAACTGTGCTATTGTCGGATGATAGTTCAAAAATATATTCAAGAGCTTTTGATAGCCCGGAATATATTTCTGCAGAACTATCGGGGGGGATATAAGCATTCACGACATATTTAAATTTAGGTAAGATTTCAATCTTTACACATACAAATTCAACTTTAACTGGAAACGGAAATTTGACTTTAGACGAAGTAATATTTTTGCGGACGCCAGTTAATACTCCATCGCCTAAGGCTTTCAGGTCGATTTTATTCCGATCCTCTCGGTGAACAAGGAACTTTTCATTGAAGAGTTCTGAGTCAGAAGTGCTGGCATTTAGCCAAGTTTCAGTTAGTGCAATAACGTCGTGAAGAAAAGTCATACAATTTTTAAAAATATCATCCGTCTTGTATCGAGCGAACATTTTGATAAAAGAAACCAAGTCTGCCACTTAGTTTTTTGGAAGAGCGTTAGGACGAGAACGCTGTAACTTTGTGATGCGTTGTGTGAACTCTTTGACCAAGGTGTTGGGGGCCATTGTTTTTTACTGCAGATTGAATCAAAGCATTCGGGCGAAACAATAATAATTTTAAACGACGAAATTAAATTGTTTGGCTTACTGATCTTTGAGCAAGATACCGAGGTTTCGGAAGGTATAAGTCAAATGACGTACCACATCTTCAGCGGAAGTTTAAGGTCTTAGCCTGGAAAAAAAAACAATTTTGGGCCTTGGAACTGATTGCATAAGCCAATAACCAGGAGTAGAGATTGCAACTTCAGCTACAGATGCTGTTGGGGCTATTGTATTAGCTGCAGTAGTTGGTGGGTCCTTTGTGTTATTTGAGCTACTAGAATCATTCAACGAATAGTTAGGGGGAGCTATATTTTTGGAATTTTTGTTATTAATTTGGCTTCGAGCATTGGGTCGTTTACGCATAAGGTTTGGATCTTTGACGGTATTGCAAGAAGCTTGGCGTTGTTTCGTACTTGTAAAGGGACCGTCATCAGAGTAGGTCAGATCAATATTAGAAAGAGAGGGGGTCAGTAGCTAACGGGGAAACCCCACCAATTATTTCTTCTTCAGTAGAAGTAGGTACGTGTGTGAAATTGCCCCCTACCAAAATCTCAGCGTCAATAGAAGTTGTTGCATCAGTATTGTATACAGGGACGTTAAACGATGAAACATTAGCTACACTGGCCTTGAAATTGTCAAAGAGATCTACGAAATTTTTTGATAGTTTTAAAATGTCACTTTGAAAAGAACTTATTTTAAAGGGTTATTGGGAAAGCGATATCTTACGACATGGTGCACAGTACCAGACAGCGATATCGGAGGAATTGCGAAAAACTTCGAGAATTTGACTCAAAAACGAACAAAATGTTTTCGAAAACAATTTTTCAAAGGTTGCTATTGCTAGTCCCTTAATAATTAAGACGATCTTGATTGAATTTATCTAAAGTATGTTACGTTTACAAGGCCAGCTAACTGCTTAAAAACACGTTTTAAAATTAACGTTTTAGATATCAAGTTCTTAATCCCATTTAAACAAACGAAATAAAAACACATTTTGGTCCATTCGAGACGTAAACATTTTTCTTGAGATTTTCATAGTCAAAAACATAATCGAACATTCTTTCAATAACAATTGTGTTATTTATAAACTAAAATTAAAATTATTGGTATCGGGCTTTATGTTAAAACCGTTCTGTGTTAAATTTAACGCAACTACCAGTTGATGTACACCGCGCCATTCTTTGTCGCTGCCACCAGGGATTCAACATCACCTTCAGTTGCTGTTCTGAACGCTTTACATACTTGTTACTGCTACCAGCAATCCCGACCAGATCGCCGTCCTCCCATTTGATTGCCAGCAGGAATTATTCGCAGGTGAGTGCTGCACATTTTCATTGTCTTCTTCGTACATTCTACATTTAAAAGAAAAACGTAGCAATATGTCGTATGGGAAGTTGCAAATTAATAACCTGAAAAGCCTGAACAAAGATAGGGAACGTTTTTTAAACAGCGCGTTGACATGATGGATAAGCAGCTTGCGGTAGCGGAACAGTTCCATCAGCAGAAGCCGATTTAAAGGTAGCTGATATTGAGGGAAGTGTATCCGGGAAGTGTATGCTGACTCCCGAGGTGTTGGATGCCATGGACAAAATACGACTAGCAGAGTTACCAAAGGGCAACGCCCAGCCAAAGGCCACTTCAGAAGACAGCTGCGCCAGTGAGCTAAAGTTGTCCGTATAAACTGTAGCAACCTTTTGGGGTGCTTCTTGAAATGCAACACCCTTCTTTAGGGTGAAACTTCTTGAAATGCAACATCAGCAGAAAGACTTCTTCAACATCTCTTAAGCTAGCATGTGAGAAAGACAATAGAGGAAGACCGAAAAAACTATTGTACTTTTAGCAAAATCAAATCCGTTTGCTACGTCACGCACTTATGAAGCAAAAAATTGGGGATGGAATCAGGGCACGCACGATTTGGAGCAGAGAACAGAACTTCTTTCTCCCAGAAAGAGTCGCCAGAAAACTTCCACTCCAAAAAAACAGAAAGCGAAGGTCCTAAAAATCATTTGCGAAACGAACCAGAAGGACTAAAAAATTTAATAATTTTAAGATAATTTTAATGGAATTAATCATCATAATCTTAATAATTCTATTCTCCTCAAATTCCGCTCCGTAGACTTATAATCAACTTTTAGAATCTGACAGCGAAAAAGTGGACTCAAGATGAAATTTGAGTTTAAGGAGTATCACAGTTTATTTTTTCGCTATTTATTCCGCTTCTATTTGAAATCTACTGAAGCTGTAGGTCTTAGTGGGAGTCATCGCCTCTCCAAAATATGGTTGCCCGTTGCGAGTCTCGCAATTTAAGAAGCCGTATGGGCGTAAAACAGAAACTATACAGTTGGTTACAGCTTTTCAAATTTTATACATAACTTCACAAGAAACTAAGTCTCTGAAAAGGTTTAAGTTTGCAAATGCCGGAGAACACCTTGGGTGCTTAAATTTTGTAACTCGCCTATTATGGACTATGGCCATCGACGTAAAGACAGCTTTTGTGTCGTACCTTATAAGTATTTGCCCAAGGAAGGTTTAGTCATGGTTTTCTATTTAAGTAAGACTTAAGGTAACTTCTCTCAGAGAAGCTGCACAAATTCAAATTAATTTGCCTAAAAAAGCCCTTATTCAGCGCAATCACGGCACACATTGACAAGCAGGTAAAATGGGTACGTTCGTATTTCGTCCAAGGACATGGAGAATCAAAAGGAAAAGTAACAAAAATAAAATACGAACTGAAAGTCCTAGTTTACCTATGCATGTCATCGAAAAAACTTCCCTTGCAAGGTTCCATGCGGAAGTCCGTCATTATAATGTAGCTAAAAGTTTCCCAAAAATACGCCTAAAGTGGCAGGTACTCGCATTACCATGTAGCCTCAACCCTACAAATAGTAGAAACTATTCAAGTACTAAGTCGTATGCACTCATTTCGCGTGTTGGGCTGTGAACAATGAAGCCGCAATTCACTGCGAAAATTAAACACATTTTCCTTCCATTTCCATGAAGTAAATTACCCAGTAGACCGGCTAACGGCGGAAAGCCTCTCTGCGTGGGCGCCTTCCGACACTCGGCTTGTTAAATCCCATGACTGTTGGGCGCTAGTGTGCTTTCAACAAGGTACAACCGCAACCCTGCAATTGGAAACGTCAACGCTCCAGCTCGCACGCAACCTTTAATGAATCGTTGGCTTCGTCTTAAGGTTGAAATTGAGAGAACAACCCTTCGTTCCTTGCTAATCCTGGACTAGCTGTCAAATTAAAAGTTTAACCCCCACAGAACAAAAGCATAATGCTCTGGCTCTCGCCCTGTGGATCACCCAGCGGTGCACAATTAAAAAGAGCACATAAGTCGCCACCCACATCCGGTGCACTGGTCACCGGAGGGTGCCTCTCATCTTGGAGACCACAAAAACCACAAAAAATTACGAAAGAAATAATTATACGGAACGCAAGATCCTTACGAAATTAATATATTGCTCGGGGTATGGTGCAATCCGGCCACGGCATAGAGTGCCGCACAATTCTTGACTCCCAAGGATAAGAGTGTGGAGAGCTTCAACCGAAAAAAGAACCAAGAAAACGAGGAAATTAAAAAACTTTCACGACTTTTATACATCGACTCATACCTATACTGAACGACGACGAGGATAAAGGGGGGTGGGAGGGTATATATCACACGAAAAGTATCTCTAGATACCTTATAAAGCAACTCACACACACACACATGCATGTGCGACCTTAGCACTCTTGCTCCCCGGGGAGATGCAGTTAAATCCGGGAATTTATACTTTCATTTAAATTGTTAGCTGGCATCCACATGTCGCGTGGAATATGTGGTCGGTGCTGTGCGGTTGGCGCTCTGTAGCAAAACTGAAGCTTGTGCAGCAGCAGCCAAAAAGGATTTCAAGCAACAATTTGACGTTAACTCGAATTCTTTACGCGACTGGGGCAAATGCTCACTGGATACTAATTCCCTGAAATATCTGATAGCGGCACTATTAATGAAAGACTATCTGGCAAATAGTTGCCGCACACGGTATGGCGTTGCAAAAAGTTGGCGAAGGATATGCGTGCGTGCTGTGAGGTACAGTTGGAAGTTTTTGTGCCGGCAATTTACTCCTTTGAAGATATGGGAAGCTGCGGCTGAATCGGTAAGTTTATAAGCTTCTCCGGAAGACTTTTTGCTGCCATAAAGATTATTTCAACGAAAGGGTTGTTACTTAATGGCTGCAGGTGATGGAGTTGATGACTTTTTTCTGCGTAAAAGATTTAAGCCAGAGAGGGCTTATTCAGTATTCAGGAATCAGTATGCCATACTTCTTTCTGTTCCTAATGGCAAGGGGAGAAGTTTTTTGGGAACAGATTTAAAATTGTACACATTTTGCACCCGAAAGCTGTGTTAAGAATTTAAGCTTTGTGATGTCAATTATGCAGGGCTCCTGGTAAAAAAAAACGTTTCAAGCAGGAATATTTTTCAGGTATGTCGACATACAACTGGCAGCGACAATGCAGCTAACAATGCGGCACAAAAAAAAATCAAATCAGAAACAAGTGGGGGAGGGCAACAGTGCGTATGTAAAAACTTCTGTCCGTCTGTGACGGATTGTAAAACTCCTACTCTACTAAAAAAATAAACTGCCACGCCTTTATAAAGGGGGCGGGACATAAAAATGTAACTCTTGAATGCTTTATCCTAGGTGGTTGCATACATTTCGGTCTAAGACTCCGCCTTCTAAAAAATCACTTTTTTTAACGCCACGCCCATAAAAGTGGCCGGAGGCATATACTATACAAAAAGGTTAGAATGCTACTATCTACAACCCTTTTCATATAACTTTTAGTCAAAACTCATATATATTTATTGAAAGACAGTCATTTTGAGCTAAAATCTCTTAAAAAGTGGCCGTGGTCACCGAAAAGCCGAAAGATTTCTGGCTACTTCAAAGACAACTACAAGGCAATGTCACATACCGAAAATTCATGCGCTAGCGCCATTGTAACATAGCTAAAATTTGAAAAAAGTTTTTTTTTTTTTTAAATTAGAGATGGTCGCACGTATAGGCCTATAGTGGGCGTGTCTGTGGGCGGATTCAGCTAGTTTTCAAACTTGATCTGAAGGACTGGACTTCCAGGCAACCCACCAAGCTCTCTAGCTTAAAATTAAAGGCCTAAACGCCTTTTACATACGGACAGGCGGACGTACGGACATGGCTAAGTCGATTCTCCTGTCCCATTCATATCTCTAAAAGGTCTTAGGGGTCTTCGGTGATTATTTCACTGCGTTACAAACTATACAACAAACTATACTCTGGGTAGGGTATAAGAAGCAGTTTTCAAAGTATGGTGAACCTTAGTTTGGTAATTATGCATTTCTGTGCCTAAAAAGAATATTATTGATTTTGAAATAAACATAGCGATCCACCCTAAAATGGAAAAAAAACCTCTTATGGTATTGCTACGTTGTCCGTTTGTCCGTACGTCCGTCAAAAACCCTTTGTAACTTCTAAACGCTTAGCCGTAGATAGTCCCTAAGTCGCTAAGTCGTGTGATAAATAGGCGCAAAATCACATTGAGCCACAGAAGCCATTAATGCATTCATATTTACGTTTTTAAGTTATTTTAGATCAAAGCTTTTAAGCAACTTGCTCAACAAAGATGATATTGAACACACTTATGAAGCAACTAAAATTTAAAGTAGGGCTCAATGCATATTTTTCTGAAAGAGTTCTGATACCTTTTTGACGCATTTTCGAAAACAAATCGCAAAAATGTATGAACAGTTTGGGTTTTCAGAACAGATCTAATTTTGTCCGTCTGTGAAAAGGACAATAGTCGTTCGTCTTTCTACGTCTTTTTTATAAGTTTAAAGTTAGTGAAACCTAAGGGTGGTAAAAAAAAATTTAAGGCACGGGGTTGCAGGGGGCCAGCATGGGTCACGTACGAATGACCGTCAAAAAAAATGTCGCAAAATATATGACTTTAATCCGATTTTTTCGAACGGTAAAATGTCGACAGCTTTTTTACCGATTGATAAATGAAATATCGCGGGTGTGATATCCCGACTAAGCAAAAAGTCAAGTGACTTAACAAAAATGTCGACAAGTCGATTTTAGTGCGGGAAGTTTTGATTCAGAAAATTTGGTTTTATATATTTTTGAAAACATAGTAGGCGAGAAAAGTAATCTTATGTGGATTATGAATTCAATATTCAGTAAAACCAAAGGAAGGGCGGTTGCAAAGTGCAGCTTGCCTCCATAAATATTCCACTGTTCATAACAAGATCTTCTACGAGTATTATAGCATTTACCCTATGAACATCTGGCAGATATTTCCCAAGGAGTCCTATAAATGAGACGGTGGAATTTTATGGATGTGGTATACACATTATTCACGCAAATTGTGCTAAGGCTAGAGAGGTCTAGTTCCCTTAAACTAGAGACGTCTAGTTTGAATTGCTGTTTTTCATCTTTACCGAACAATTTCTTCGATTCGCAATCATATAATCAAAGAAATTGAGGGGATTTTAGAGCTCCTAACTATTTATGATTTATCAATAGGCACATCATATGATTTATCTGATAGGCACATATCAACGTGACTTTAGGCCAGGAAAGTCCACCATCGATCAAATATTCACAATGCGGCAGATCTTGGAAAAAACCCAGGAATTCCAAATCGATACACACCACCATTGCATTGATTTCAAGGCCACATATGACAGCATCTAGAGACGGGCTATATAGCGCAATGTCAAAAGCGTTCCGTCAAGGTCAGCAAAAACCTCCACCGACCCCTTTGATGTCAAAAAAGGACTTGGACAAGGCGATACTTTGTCATGTGACTTCTTCAACATCATAATTGCGAGAACTGCAGAACTTCAGCGCCAACACCAGAGGCACAATCTTTCAAAAATCCATTCAACTACGCGCATACGCAGACGACATTGACATAATTGGAAGAACAAAGCGTGACGTCAGTGAAGCATTCGTAATTATTGGGACGGAAGTGGCTAATATGGGTTAAGCAGTCAACAAGGGCAAAAACAAGTATTTGCTGTCATCAAGAAAAGACACCCAACACGTCTACGATGGCTTGGTCATCTAGAGCGGATGGACACCATCGGCCCAGTCTGGAAAATCCTCGAATCCACCCCGCAGGGACGCCGCGGTAGAGGAGCACCGAGACTCAGGGAACCAGCCAACTTCGCGCGCGAAACTGGAGACGGCTAGCTAGAAACAGAGCTGGCTAGCGAAGTTTGTTGGCTGAGACCCAGGTTCACCCCGGACTGCAGCGCCACCTTAAGTAAAGTAAGTAACTATCTAAGAAACGTTATACAATACAGCATTGTTTACAATGGAATAAGGTTATTTAATTCCATGCCTCAAGAAATTAAACATGAAACCAATTTTGGAGCGTTCAAAAGAAAATGTATAAACTTTATAAGAACTAATTATCCCTAAGTTTGATTCCTTTTACCTATTTATTTATTTTATACTTAAATACCATTAAGTTTCTTGTAATTTGCAATATATATCTGAAATCAAATTGTGGGCTCGCCCGCTAAATAAGTTTTTACATACATTGTTGGTCCCGCTTTTCGAAATGAAAGATTTCGCCTAGTGTTAATTATAAACCTTGCACGAATGTTCAGTTCAAACATTTTGTTCGTGTAAGGATTTTCTGCCGTATCCAACATAATTTTGGAATTAAATTCTTTTTATGATGGTCACAGAAAAAAATCTTCAATCACAGAATAAACCAGTGAGTATGTGCAACATTGCGTATGTAATAGCTTCGGTCCGTCTGTAACTGACCGCGGTGTACCTTATTTCTTTTCCTATTCTCCTTTCAATTCCTGTTATCCATGCCTATTCTCCTTTCCATTTCTATTCTCTTCTCCATTCCTATTCTCCTCTGCATACCTATTCTCCTTTCCATTCATTTGCTCCTTTCCATTCATATTCTCCTTTCCATTCGTTTATTTTCTTGTTTTCCATCCGCGTCCCATTACCATTTGCATCATTTTAAATAGAAAAATAAATTGTTTCTTATAAGTTTTTGTTTACTTTTTTTTTAAAAGGGGCGTGGCATGTCAAACCCCTTTAACAGAAAATCAATATTAGGACAGAAATATTCAAGATTGCGGCTAAAATGTACGCAAAACTGCATTTTTTGGTTCAAATTCAATAATTTTGTGAAATTGACCTCTAAAGGTGGGCGTGGCCAAAAACTTTATGTGGTAAATTTTATTTCTTATTCTATACTTCGTAAAGCTAAAAAGCAGTCGAAATCCATGTTTTTCTGTAAATTTATAGGTTTTTATGGAATTGTGCCTCAAAATATGGGTGTGGCCCAAAACTTTGTATGAACCAAATTTAGAACTTAATATTTTCTACATAACATATTAAGTAAACATTTTTCGATTTGTAACAAAAATATTGAATAAATTGCATTTGAGCAATTAATATTTAATTCGATGCCAAAAATGTAATTTCGTGGGTAAAATTCAAAAATTTCGTAATATCAACCTCTAAACATGGGCATCAAAACGAACGACATTTAGTATAGAATCCGATGAAGCTAATGTGCTAAATTTTATTTCTGATCCTTAAGCCTAACTTAAGGTTTAAAAGTAGTCAAAATCCATGTTTTCTGCAAAATTAGAGGTTTTTCTTAAATTATGTGGGCGTGCCCCAAAACTTAGTATTTAAGAAATTTAAAAAAAGTGTTGTCTACATATTACGTAAAGTCTTTTCTATTTAAAAAGAATATATTGAATAAATTGCATGTGAAAGATTACACTTTCCATCGATACCACGCCCACAAGGGGCAGTCTGCGGACTTTATTTTTATTTTTTATGACTTGTAATCATAAGAAGATGCTAAATAATAAATTTCAGCTTTTCCCGACGTCTTACAGTCTTGTAAGCACCGGAGGTTGTTGCACATTTAGACCGATTGTGGGCGTGTATGAGGGCGGATTTGAAAAATTTTAGCACTTGTATTGCTCCGGATGGCAGAGAGTACAAAAATTTCAACTTCCTAGCTCAAAATTTTAGGCCTAAAAATTGGTGACATACGGACAGTCAGACGGGCGGACGGACGGACGGACATGGCTCAGTCGGTCTCGATCATATGCCCTTAAGATCTTGGAAGTCTAACGTTATTATTTCTCTATGTTACATTTTCTCCTGTATCAAACTTAATATACTCCATTCGAATAGGGTGTAAAAATTATTTAGACATGTGACTTCTTTAACATCATACTTAAGAAAATTGTGCAGAACTCCCGCGCCAACACCAGAGGCACAATCTTTCAAAAATCCATTCAACTACTCGCATACGCAGACGACATTGCCATAATCGGAAGAACAAAGCGTGATGTCAGTGAAGCCTTCGTGAGTATTGAGACGGAAGCGGCGAATATGGGTTTAGCAGTCAACGTTGGGAAAACTAAGTAAGTGCGTCATCAAGAAAGACATCCACCACCGACGTGGTGGCTTAAGACATTTTTCTTTAAACCATTTTTCAGCGTCTTACTTCCATAAGCAGCGTGGGTAAGGTGCAACAATTAGCCTTCAAAATCTAAAAGCTCTCCCACAAGGTAAGTCGTCGAGGAGAGTATGGTTTCTATTCTCATCCCTCAAAAGTCAAACTGGAAGCTAAATAATTTAAGTATATACTCCCTCCATCCATACCTACATTGCCCTGGGTAGGTCTTTTAAAGAAACGATTCAAACAAATTCAATCTAACTTCCTCGCATATTTTCACGTAAACGTAATACCGAACCAGACCCACCTCGTACCCGCAGTGCATAAAACAGAATTTTAAACTAATACTGACATCTGAAATGACCCCATAACCGTTACACATCGCAGTAACTTTTCCTTAAATTCATTTCGACTCGCAATGAAACACGAAATTACAACAGCTTTTCCTTTTAAATGATAAAAATTAAGCAACCATCCGCACCCGCCCTCGCTTCATTGTTAAATAATTCTACCGCCTGATGGTGAAGTCAAAAGCACTATGCTCCATTGTGCAACTACCACTACTGCCATCTACCGTTCATGGGTTTCTAGAAAACCACAAAACCTTTTAACAATTGCTCACACTTGTTCTAAGCACTCTGCGGGGAAATCAAAACTTGAAATTACTGCAAACGACTGCGCCAGTGTTTAAATGCACTGCAATAAAAATTCACACGATGATGCTGTGCTTGGCGCGCGAAAATTCCCACAAAATTCAATTATTTTGATGGTTCATTTGCCGGATAGACAGCCACTGCCACGTTACTAGTCGAAAGGATTACACGCGTTGCAAAGTGTGTTCCTCCGGAGGAAAACAAGCAGAAATTAAAAAATATCCCCGGGGGTGCTTTCATGGCAATTATGGGGAAAAAGTTAAAAGATCACCATGTCAATCGGGGTCCATGGCGACTTTTATGCGATGGGATATGTGCTCTCAGGTTGGCAGCCCTGGAGGCGCTTCAAAACAAAATCGAAAGGAATTTTGAATCATTTTTTTTTTTCTTTTTCTGAAGGTGGGAATAACCGCCAGCGACTACCTGTTTTCTAAATATAAAGTCAATTGCTTGGACGCCACACACAGCTGGTACCGTACAACCCCAAGTACACCGGGGGCAATCCGGCAGCCATCACTATGGATGATGAACAACTTGATGGCAAGTGTTGCGCTCCATGTTCAATACTATGGGACAGGCCAATATACGTGCAGCCACTGCTGGCGGCTGACAGCGATAAATGCATTCCGAATGCATCATATCCCGCATCTATCTGAGCGTCAGACAAACACACAACAGCCCCATGGACACATTCGTGAGGTGGGTAATAAAACAATATGTACGGGGACGTAGTTGTAGAACACCAAGTTCACCTACAATTGTACGTCATCTAGATATGGGTTTTTCGTCCAGCAGCGGCAAATACGTGAACAAAAGACATCTGTGTACCGATGTGCTTATGGAAGACGAAGAAGCCACCGAGCTTCCAGCACCGAGCACAGCGACGAGTGCCATCACGAGCACTGCATAGCAATTTCATTTGGTGCAAGTTGAAAGCCACTGAAAGCCGAGAGTGAGAGCACTCGTTGCATGGATTTTCCTATTTTTGTCCAATTTAAAGTTATTTTTTGTTCAGGATTTTTGTTGGGTCTCCTCTTGTCGTATAGTCGTCGTTGTTCGTCCTGCCAGGCAGTCATGAGAGCAGTCAGCATGTGTTTGAAATGGATTCGGAAAAAAGATGCTTCACTTTGGGCCAAGCATATAGTAGGTACCTACTTTGCCTTTTTGTTCGTATGTATGGGAGTAAATTTAATTTTTTTCCAACTCCTCTTGTTTTCGGTCAAAAAGGACTAATTATGACACCAACAGACTATCTGTCATGGGACCGTGCAGCTGTCAGTTCATTATTTTTGATACAGTAAGGCTGCTTGCCCGCTGCGGTGTTGTTTCGGCCACAATACCATTATGAGCTGGTATGTGAGATGTATTAATGTAATTAGGATAATTACAAGCTAACAGATGTTGTGCATACAAGTTGATTAAAAAAGGATGTGCAAGGATACTCTTATAGTGGACGGAAAGTAATATTGCTTGCAGGCTTTGTTGCTCTATGTTAAAAGTGCAAGCAGAGCTGAGTGTGAAGCATTTTTCAAGTGACGAGACGTCTGTCAAATGAAACACTTGTCTGACGTTAAGATTTTTTCGTCCAGAAGCGTAATTTTTCTTAAAGTTTATTTTTTTCTTCTTCTTTTGTTGTGCTCTTTCTTTGAGACACTTTATTTCTAGTCAGTTGTGCCACTTTCACCACAAGGAGATCTTTCTTCACACCAGCTGAGGAGTTATTTTTTTTTGCTTTTTATTTATGAGTTTTAAAAACCATGAAACTATGTTTTGATCTAAACTATTATGGGACTATCTTTGATTGGATTTCTAGCATTAGTCAGACAAAGCACACATCATTTACTGAGAAATTTTTGCAAGTCAACGATAAAAATGTGAACATCAAGGAGCACTTTAAGGCTTCAAAATTGCTTCTTCAGCGACGGGTAATCTTCCACTCATAATTATTGAAATCTAAAATCAATAGTTTACTTGTGCATATTAACAGCTATAAAATGAAAGAATTTAGTCTACGGCCCGCGAGCTAAATGCTAGAGCAGCATTTGTGCTGTGTGGATGCCATTCCTTGAATTTGGCTTTTGGTGATTATGCCCCTCATATCAACAACTTGCATCATACTTTTTGGTCTACTTCAGCGTTATCTAAGTTCTATTCTAAAAAATCATTTATAAAACAAGTGAGAAAGTGCAACAGTGCTTATGCAAAAGCTTCAGTCCATCTACGACGGATCCGACCATATCAAAAAAAACCGGCCACGCCTCTAAAAAGTGGGTGGGATATAAAAATATGACTGTTGAATGCTTTATACTAGGTGGTTGCAAACATTTCGGCCTAAAAATCCGCCCTTTTAGCTAAAAAAAATCACTTTTTTTAACGCCACGCCCACAAAAGTAGGCGGAGGCACATACAATATATGTATACATAAGAGTTAGAAAATGCTAATTATACAACTTTTGTCATATAATTTTTTGTCAAATTTCATATTTATTTATTGAAAAACAGTTATTTTAAGCTAAAATCCCTTAAAAAGTAGGCGTAGTCAATGAAAAGGCTAACATTTTTTGGCTATTTCAAAGTCAATTACAAAAATGATAGCGCTAGCGCCATTGTAACATAGCTAAAATCTGGAAAAAGTATTTTTTTAAATTTGAGATAGTCGCACATAGAGGCCTGTTGTAGTGGGCGTGTCTGTAGGCGGATTCAGCTTATTTTCAAAATTGATCTGAAGGACTGGATTTCCAGCAGAACAACTAAATTTAAGCTCTCTACCTTAAAATTTAAGGCCTTAAAGTTGTTTACATACGGACGGACGGACGGACATGGCTTAATCGATTCTCCTGTCGGTCCCATTCATATCCCTAAAAGGTCTTAGGGGTCTACGGTGATTATTTCACTGCGTTACAAACTACCCATCAAACTTACTATACCCTGGGGCGGGTATAAAAATCCTTACCATTGAGATTTTAAGAAATTTTGAGGTTATGACTCACTCAGTCGTAGCTCCTTTTATCCCATAGAATCCCTTTTTGCATTTTTGTTTTATTCTTGCACTATTAATAGCCGAAATATTAACAAAAAGTGTTTCGAAGCTCCGGAAAATTGGTGGTAAGGCACATTTTACCGCTTTTCCCGAGCAGCACAGGACACATGAAAAAAAGCTTTTTTTGCATCCATATATATATTGGGGGATTTATGATCGAGACCGAATTCTGAGTCGAATGAGCCATATCCGTCCGTCCATCCATGCGTCCATATGTCACTAATTTTTAGGCCTTAAATTTTAAGCTAGAAAACTTTGAAATTTTGTACGCAAGCTCTTCGTAGCATCCGAAGCAATACAAGTCCGTTCAGTTCAGTTCATTGAGATTTTATCATTCGACAAAACTAACATCTATATTATAAGACATGGCTAAAAGCCGTCTACCAAGACTATCAATGTATATTTTTAATGAAATCTAAGAATCTTCCTCTATAATTCTTTTTCGATAGGCTGTTTTACAATATGATAAAAGCGCTTTCCAGTTGGATCCGTTAAGTAGATCTTGTATTTCAACCGATGAAGGAATGGGTTTTCCAAGTTTAGCGGTAATAACTCTTCTCTTGCTCGGAAAATTAAAGAGATTACTCCTAATTTATTTTTATCATTGAAATAGTTAAGCGATCAAGGTCTTGTAGATCTCTCTGTGGGTAGACAATCTGGCTTGCTCTATATATTTTTCCCTAAAGCATGAATCCAATTGCACCATGAAGTGGTACAGTTTACTCTTCCAACTATCCTGTGATAGAGATAGATAGATAGATACATTTCTTTATTAACTTCATAGTTTGTTTGTACAATTTTATAAAGTAAAGAATACGAGCTTGGCGATTTGCCGTCTGCCGGAAGTTACAAATTTTATACAATTGATGTATGTAAATAGAAATAATAATAATTATATAAAAAAGAAAAAAGAAAAAAGAGAAAAAAAGAAGATATATAAAAATTTTGAAACAGTCTAATTTGCGCTGAGATGAGTTAAATAAAATTAACCAATGGAATAGTGAATATCCAGAGATTTCTTACAATTTTAATGATGGCAACATAAAGCGATTTAACAATTTTACATGATTTGAAACATAAAGAGAAAAAGGCAAGTGTGCCCCATGACAGTAGGTCGCAGAGAAAAGACTCTTTAGTCTAAAACGCTGATACGGTACGCTAAGGCTTCTTTGCTTCGTATAGGCTGTCGAGAGAAAGGAAGCTTTCCGAAAAGTATAAACGCCTTATTTCCTGCAAAATAGGGCAAACTGCAATAAAGTGGTAAATATTTTCTGACTCTCTTCTGTTGCATAGATTGCAGATTTCCTGGAGATCGGCTCTGCGGAATGAAATTCGGAATGAAATTTAAGTATAGAATTTCAACTCTAGCTCTAAATATGATGCTTATAGCTTCGGGAGAGTAATTCGTACGGAAAAAGAACTCCGAAGAAGGTAGCTGGTGGTTGAGGTTCCTGTAGCAAATCTTCGAGGTTGACTGGCTAAGTGCTGGTCAAAAATGTTCTCATCGATTCTCGAAATAAGTCTCTCAAATAAATCTTGCCACTCACTTACGTTGTTTTCAGTAAGCCTAAGTGCGAAATCGTGAGGTAATGCTAGCTGTTTCCAATTGCTGAAAGGGAAGGCATTAGAGTTCAAGAGCCTTATCAATATTGATTTGTGGAGGCTGTTCTGATATCTTCTCATGATCCTTGCTAAGTAGTCTGAATGGGCTTTCAAATTGGTGATATGTAGGGGGGGGGGCAGACCAGATTCTACATGAATAGCATACGTCGAAGCCGAGTTCGGCAGCCTGAAAATTCGCTTAAAGGAGTATCTTTGATCCTTGCTCATGATCCTTGCTAAGTAGTCTGAATGGGCTTTCAAATTGGTGATATTTAGGGGGGGGGGCAGACCAGATTCTACATGAATAGCATACGTCGAAGCCGAGTTCGGCAGCCTGAAAATTCGCTTAAAGAAATATCTTTGAACAACCTCAAAATCATCAAAGGAAGAAACGCCAAAGGCTTGAACTCCGTAACACATGCAAGTTCCAACTGTAGTATTATGGTATGAACACTTTGAATTTGGATGAAGGAACAATATTTTGGTTAGCGAAAAAACGAGGCTAGCTACTTTTCACTTTAGCATGCCTACTACAGTTGAGGTTATGGGTAAACAGAACTCCAAGATATTTGAACTCCCGAACTATTTCAATTCGTTCATTACCTAGACGCCAAGACTCTTCGGGAAGTCTTCTTCTGTGACGCTTCTCAAAAATCATAATTTTGGTTTCTTGGACGCTGATATGAAGGTCCCATATTTTGCAATAGGCTTTAAGCTTGTTTATTTGGAGTTGGAGAGTAAAAGGGTTGTCAGCAATCAACGCCAAATCATCTACTCTCGTCCAATCCTTAAACCTTGCAGTAAAGTGCTGACAGATTTATCCTTTACGAACACTTTGAGTGGCAACCTGGAAAATGCATCTGCATTGCAGTGCTCAAATTGTCTTGCGAAAGACGATTTCATAATCAAACGCCTGCAAATATGCAGCATAGTGTTGCATTCTTGTACCGGATAGCGTGGGAATGCCTTTCTTAGGCGAAAAAATTTGTGATATAGGTTAAGGTTTATTATCCTTCACTTAAACAAATTTACGCCCAAACACATATTGATAAAACTTTTTGATACCAAATATAATTGCATATGCCTCTCTGTCGATTTGACTGTAACGCTGCTGCGTGGCATTCAGTGTTTGTGAGGCATACATTATGGGTTCCATTTGGAAGTTCGTGGCTAAGAACTGCACCCACTCGGAGTGCAGTCAGTAGCCAGGATTAGCTTTACCGTAGGACCACAATGCCCGTAGCGGTAGTGTGTAGCAGTAGTACGTAGTACAGCCGCGGAGCCATGTGGCGTAGTACGGAAAAAAATTGAACACAATGGTGTAGCTCGTCGTAGCGGTGTCGAACAAAAACCTCGTTTATAAACAATGGCCGATACTCTGAGTTAATTTGAGCTAGATTTAATATTTTTGTACAACCGATGACACAAATTCCATAAAATTTCTTAGATTTAACCATCTCAATTAACTTTTCGACGTCCTTTTCCTCCATTGTTTACTTAACTTGTATTGAACTATCCACCGTGTAGCGCTGTCAACCGTGTAGCGCTACGAAAGTTAAAAGTTGCCCAACTCTTACTACCGCCACAGCTACGCGCTACCGCCACAGACACACATTGTGTGCGCAATACACTGAATACATGTGTTTTAACTTTTGACAGCTCTTACTACCGCTACTACTACCGCTACAGCTACATCACTGTGGTTCTACGGTTAATTTTGGATTATAATGTATGAGAAAATTATCGGAATGCATTTCAGTCTTAATTCTGTCAAAGGCTGCTTGACATTTATCGTCCCATTCAAATTTCACTCTTTCTTTCAGTAAGGTGTTAATTGGGTACAGAATAGTGCTAAGATTATCGAAAAATCTACCATAGTAGTTTACTAATCCTACGTACGCCCTAACTTGATCTTTGCTAGTTGGAGGTTTCATGTTTTGCACAGCATCTATTTTGCTTTTAGCTTTGTGGATGCCTCTCCTATCAATCGCGAAGCCACAAAACGCTATTCGATCCTGGAAAAATTCACATTTATCTACATTTATCCGCATATTATTTTGGCTTAATCTTTTCATAACCTCATGTAACCGATCTAAATAGGATTTATTGTCTGGTCCAGTTATTTTAATGTCATCAATGAACACTCTGACACCTGGAATATCACTTAGTTAATCCTCCATAAAACGTTGAAAAATCGCGGGGGCCGGAGACATACCATACATAAGACGAGTGGGCCTGTACAAACCCTTATGAGTACTTAGTGTCAAATACTCTCTGTACTCCGGGTCAACTTCTAATTGTAAGTATGCCCTTGTTTAATCTAGCTTATTATACTTTAATCCACCGCTCATACAGGCAAGCAATTCTTCGATCGTTGGGAGGGGATGTTGGACCTTGTAGTCTCCGCAGAGATTCTCTCCATCTCCTCTCTATCTCTTCTTCCACCTGTTTAGGAATTGCAAATGGGACCGACCTATTTTTTATGAATACTGGTTTTGCATTTTCTTTGATTATAAGTTTAACTTGGAAGTTTAGAATTCTACCTAGTTCTTGCGAAAATACGTTTGAATATTTGGATTTAAATTCACTTATTAGTTTAGGTTCATGCATGCAAGTATTTAAAGCATTTATTTCAAAAAGGTTATTTAAGTTTAAATCAGCTAATTCATTCAAATTAATGTTTAATTCCTTGATCCACTGCCTTCCTAATAACGGAACTCTATTCATATTTGTGATGTATAACTTTAGCTCTTTGACAGTTACTTTATATTCCACTTTAACCAGTGCCCAACCTTCGATGGGGACGTTTTCTCCACTGTAACTTCTCAAATTAATATCACATGGCTTAAACATTTTTTTAGATGGAAAATATTTTAAAAAAATCAGAGCTACTTAACAGTGTTAGCCGACTGCCCGAGTCTACCACAAAATCTATTCGATTTCCATCGGCACATACTTCTGCAATAAATTCATCATTTACTTTTCCAAGTACATCTAACTTATAAATACACTCATTATACATGCTGTCACTATTCTCATATTCTTCTACATAAATAAAATAAATAAATAGAGTGGCGCAACAGCTCGAGGTGAACCAGGGCCAACTTCTCAACAATGTATGCTGGTGTGTTAGTTTCTTTACATACAAGGGGACCTACAATTTTTTGCCGAATCCGAACGGCACTTTGAGAAGTTTTTCAAGACAAATTATACTCTCGGAGGACTTGTCAGACCCTCGCGGAGGTGGAGACGGTGAAAAAGAACAAGTCTTTTTTTTCAGGTGACGAGGCAGGATTCGAACCCAGACCTCCGGCGTAGTAAGCACACACACTAACCACTACGCCACGGAACCCCACAACATTCAGTAGAAATAATACCAACATTCTTCTACATAGTTGGTATTATTTCTACTGAAATTTTAAAGTTTAAAGCTATGTTTTCGCACGTGACCCTTTTTTTACAGAATGAACACACGATTCCACTTTTCATGCGATCCAGCTCTTCGCGGATCCCTCTGCTCATACTACTCCTACTTACAGGAAGGTAGGGTTCCTCTGCTCCTACTGTTCTGCATGCCTTGGCGCACGTTGCCACTAAATTGATTGCTACGGTAGTTACCTTTCGATGTCCGTTGCTGATTACCCGAATATGATGCCGATGTTTCGTAAATTGCTGTCATCTCTGTCTCGCTTTTTCCAATAACAGCACCACCTGCTTCCGATAACTCTATTCCCTTCGCGATTTCCACCGCCAGTTCCAGATTTAGCGACTTTTTCTCCAAGCAACGACTTTGCATGTGTTTGTTTCTTAATCCAAAAACAAATTGATTTCGAAGAGCCGTCTCCAAGTAAGACCCGAAATTGCAGGTTGCTGCCAAACGTCGCAGATTTACCAAAAAATCGCACACACTTTCCCCATCCTGTTGTTTTCTGTGATGAAACTTAAAATTTTTCACAATTTCCAGCGGTTCTGGACTATAGTGCTTTTCCAACAGCGTCACAATTTCGGAATAGGTTTTGTCCTTGGTCTTCAACGGAGAAAGCTTGTCGCACAACACATCATATGCCTCTTGTCCCATATAGTGCAACAGAAAATTTTTCTTTTGATCGGTCTCCACTTTAAATATTGCAAACGCTCCTTCTAAACGTTCCACCCAGCGATTCCATTTCTCTTTGTCGCTGTCAAAGTGATTGATATGGAAATTAGCATGGACTACTTGTGTCATTTTTGCTTTAATTATATTTGTAGCCTCGTCGCCAAACTGTTATGACCGTAATAAGAACAAGTGCACGCGGTTGTATCTTCTTAAAAACTGACTTTATTCAAGCATATACAGTGATACAATTTCAATTACCACTACATACCTATTCCAAATACATAATACAAAACTAATACATAACAGAAGTCTATGCAGTTTTTATATTGGACGATTTTTAAGTTACTCTAAAAATTGGATGGCAAAAAATGTTTCCTTACATTTTTTTTTTTATTTATTTCTTAAAAGAACTGTTATAAGTTCATTCTTTTTTTTAAGACTTAAGTGTTCATATGGTAGTGCTTGCGTCAAATTTGGTTGATGTTGCAACATTTTAGTTAGTTAGTTACTACCCATTTCTTTTGTAGCTCGTGGCATTTCTTCCGAAGCAGAGGATGGCGCTTTCGATGGATTATTTGACCTTTTACGGTTACGTTTTGCAATGCCAAAACGTAAAAAATCACATGATTTTCAAATTTGATTTAAAATTCTCAAGGCATAACGTGATACTCTAAACGTTCATCACAGTGAAATCTCATGATTTTCAAAACGTTTGCTTAAGTCTATTTAAGGGCACCACAATCTTTTGGCAGAACTCGAGTGCGATTTCCGTTGTATTTCGACATTAGATTAATCCCGTTTAAGCCTATTATAGTTAGGCCTTTAAACTTAAATTAATTGTTTTAAGTTTTAATCACAATTGTTTTGCCCGAGCCTGTCATTCGTGTATTTTTACAAAATCACCAAGTTCTCGAAATTTCACTTTTGGTAGTTTTTCCAATGGTGCAATGGCGGTGAAATTTCAATACTGGAACGTCAGTTTATTATCAGTTGACTAAAATAACACTAAAAATGGCCAACTATAATATCAACTATAGTGTTTTCAAGCACACCTCGGAAACCATTTACTATTTCAAAACCGATAAAGCTCTCATTTTCAATCCGTTATTTGTGTCAATTTTTTACCTGTTATCGTTTTGGAGATAGATGGGGACAAAGACGTTTTCTTGGCTTTTTTAACAAATTTCAAATCTATAAAACAGCGATTTCGAAAAAAGTGTTATCTACCGTTAAACTTTTTTCAATATCAGGCCATCTGCACTCGCGTTGGCTACTTTTTAAAATTCTGCAAGCATGGATTTCTGAGAAATTATGTTAGTTATTTCGTTTGTTTAAAAGTGGTTAAAAAATTTGGTTTGGAAAGAACAATTTTGAAACGTTTTTAATGAAATTAGCTTGCCTTGTAAACGTTAATTAATTTAACCGAATTTAAGCAATATCGTCATAGGCGTTAAGATAATAGAAAATTTTTAAAAAACCGTATTCAAGGCTTTCTATAGTTTTAAATAAATTTTCAGAAGATAGACTTTGGCTGTTATTTATTTCAAAATACTATATACCGTTTGCATGATAGAGAACAAATTATTTTGAATTTTTTTCCAATTGCCGTTAGACGTTTTACCAATATCACAACCACCTACCCACCTAGCATTGGCCGTTTTTATAAAATTCTATAGGCAGCGATTATTTCGTAGACTTTAAAACGAGCTCTTTATTTTACTATGTTTTTTAAATAAGTTTAGAAAAACATCGGTTGGCAACGGCAATTTCAATTTTTTTTAACGCAGCTAGCTTAATTTTTGCATTTCTTGCCCTCTTAACAAATCTGAACAAGATCGCTAATGATGCTAGAAGATGCTTTTATGTTTTCGAGTTAAATCTCAGAAGTTTTTGAAACTTAAAAATTAGGTATGATTTTCCTTAAAATTTTGAATAATTTCTGATACGTCTGATTTTTTCATATGACTTCTTCAAATGGCAGCGAAGATAATAGGGGGAGACACGTTTTTTCATGAATTTCCGCGAGTTTTTTCGAAAATGAGTCAAAACGGCAGTATTAAAACTCTTTCGGAAAAATATGACTTCAGCATTTGGTTGACTTTGTATTGTCTTATACGCGTGTTTAATATCGCGTATTGCTTTGTGCACTAAGCGGTTCAAAAGTGTTATGGCTTCGAATTCCTTAAAAAACTTCATCCATATTCAACTCTTCATTTCATTTCAAAAACTTTTCAATATTTTCACAAATCTAATTTTTCCATTCAAGTTCAATGTTCACTTGAGTTTTTATTTTCTATAGTTCTTGCCTGTTAAACTTCTCAAAAAAAGTACCTCAAAACGTTTAGTCCATTTTCGTGTGAAATTTCAAACTGTAATTAAATTAAACTGTAGTTAGGTGTGCACTAAAAAAATTCTCTTGTATGCGTTCTCTGACTTTTCCCGTAGTTTATAAGCACACCAAATTTCTTCTTTGTATTGCTTACCGTTCAGAAGTTATAAGGCGACGGACGGACGAACAACGTAGCGATTCCATAAGAGGTCCTTTTTTACTTAAGGTACTTTACTTATTAACTTAGGTACTGGTACAGTCTTTTTTTAGTCTTTTGTTCTTATTCTAGGCGAATTTCAAGTTTTGGTACTCAATTTAATTTCGAAACGAAGGGTGGCAGACAAATAAATATTTACTATTTAATGTTTGTTTTAAAAATTTTAACACATTTTGATTTGCTTCTCAAGTGGTTGCCTAAAATTAAGTCAGTAAAGCATCATAAATGTTTTTTAGCGTATCTCAAAAACTATTTGACATTTCAGCCCCGCTATATTTTTCTTTCAAGCTCCGGTACATTTAACCATTATCAAGGTTCTGTGGGGGACCACACGTTGGACCACATTCAATACCTGAGACAGGCATTGCGATATGGTAGAATACCGGCCCTAGATCTGTGCACGCTCACACAACATTCGCCATATCAATATTGGTATCAACTTGAAAAAGTACCTCCAATCACAAACATTAAGGACACACTTCCACCATGGGGATCGATGCCAGACGGACGACACGGCAAAAAGCACAACATCACACAAAAGGCATTTCTTTGTAGTGCTACTCTCGGAAGGACAATAATAGAACGAGCCAACTATGCTCCTGCCTGCACAAACTAGAAGACAATCACGACAATTGATTTTTTTCTACCTTTATTGTCCCATCGCGCTCCATTCGTGACCTCTTCGATTTGTCGAGATGTCATCCCTATCCTTGGGCGTTTACCCAACATCCGGCCAAATCTCAACTGAATTAGACTATCCCGTCGTTGTCGCAAAAGAGAGAAAAAAAAACACACAAGGCGGGAGAGGAAACAAGCCTCTTAAAGCATTGGGTCATCCCATAAACTGTGATGCCATCCTGTGTCCCTTAGCATAATTGAAATTGAGAGGTGGACTCTCAAAGACATACCCGAAAAGATGCTTCCGTTTCCGTGTCGCGTGACATCGTAACTTTTTCGCTTCACGCCATCGACCGGTGTGAGGTGACCATAAAAGGTCTCACTTAACGCCAATTAGCTAACAGTTGGCCATTAAGGACAAAGCACGAAGCGAGGAATAATTCCGAAAGCAGCATTCGCTTGGGAAAAAGCCAGAGACAAGGTAGGTATTTGCCAGGCTTCGCAAAAGCATGGCATGAAATGAATTCATAATGAGTATGACCTGATTTCCTTGTAATCTGCCCAGGAAAACTTGTGCTGACAAGATAACATTTTGGCTGCGATTTATCCTTTTCACTTTGCCGGGTTGTGTTGAGAAAGTCAGGACGGAGTTCCAATTAGGTGAGCGGGTTTTTTTTTTGTCTTGAGTCTCTGAATGACCTTATGGTTTTTGTACCACACTGACCCGAAGGAGCAACAAATGTCACGTATTATAAGGACTTCTTGTGTCGCAATAGAAAATCTTTGGTTGCCTCAATTGGACATCAGAGGTAGAGGTATCATGTATCCGCTTGACAAAGGCATAATTGAATGCGTCCTTAATGCGAATGACTGCCCAGACAGGAATCGTTCAGGTGCCCACTGCGTCGCATTTGCTCCGGGTATGTGAACAGTGAGTGTACTTGAAGTTCCGAATGCTTGACATGGCAATGAGGGAGGCTAATTCCACTAAAGGCGTACGTTTTAATTGCCTAAGTGGCGATATCGTGACTGAGTGCAAATATGTAGTCGTCGTATGTGTTATGGGGAGCCCTTACATATTTGTTGGCTTTAAGGCAGACATCTTGTATGAGGATGATGGTTTTATTGTGGCCACATGATGTTTGCAGCGGCCTTTTATGGAGCATGAAGGACTCTGATGTGGCTTAGAAATGGGTCTCGTTTTTTGAAAGCCAATTAATAGAGGACAGAAGTAATCTGTCTCGGACTTTACAACTGCAAAAATGTTTAAAAAGTAATAGACTTAATAGACTCCAAGGCCTTCACAAAGACACTCGGTTACCTTTGGTTTCAAAGCTAATTGCAATAATTTAAAAAAGGTTTCGTTAAGGAAAGAAACTTAGTTCGGTTAAGCTAGTGTCAATGTGTATGTGCACGAAATATAGATTCATAATGAATTAGGTTAGTTTAGATTTATTGTAGATAATAAACGAATAAACTGTTACTGCATAAAAAACAAAGCTTTCGTATGTAACGAACTTCTTAATAAAATATCCGACACTATTTTCATAATATTTATATAATAAGCCACGCTCAAGGGGTATTGACTACCCTTAATGAGCACATGCATAGCACATTGGGAACTTAAACAAATTGAGGATAAAACAGATAGAAGAGAAAAAGAATTCGCGATCCAACACACCCACTGATAAGTTAGTATGAAACATAAGAACCCTGGTTTTTCTTCAATTCTGCCTCCAAATGTGGGCGTGGCCCAAAGTCTCGTAAGAACAAAACACACCCACTGATAAGTTAGTATGAAACATAAGAACCCTGCACAGAAACGCCAAAGCTTACCCCTGCTTCCCTCCCGCAAAAGTTATGATATAACCGGCAGAGTATTCAATAAAAACACCTGGAATACATTTAATTGTTGCCCATTCTATGTTCATCATGGGAGAGCAAAAGGTGGATAATATTCGGCTGACCCCAACCTGGATAAAAGACGCCCACCAGGAATCTCATTTTGAGACAGATATCCTGAACTTCTCGTGTGTTGCTGGTTTTGGTTCACTCTGCATTTTTTCCATACCGGTACTCTTCACATCTGCTAAGCACATCTGAGAGGCACTCTATTGGGGTCAAAGTCAAAGGTGACAAAGTCAAATGAAAACACTTAAGGCTGCTTCGATAGGAAAATTTTTCGGACGATTTATGGTCCCATCTGTATAAACGTAGAGGGATATAACATCGAACTGTACGGGCTGCACAGCGAGGCGAAGGGTCATAAGTCCTTGGGCCAAAAGTCCATAATGGACTCGTGACCCACTTGGATGAGTTATAAGGTCAGAAAACAAGTGTGAGCCTTTAACCCACCTATGTAGGCCAAAAGTCCACAACATCTTTGGTCATAAATCCATAATCTTTTAAAAGAAATCGACCAAAAGTCCAGAATCATTTTTGAGGGGCACTTAATATTTTTGCAGCAAAGCAAAGGTAAAAAATGAAACAGAGGGGGGTTGCAGGGGCGCAGCACTCCCCCCCATACATAATTTACTGTGTTGTAAAGTGAGCCATAATACCACAATCGACGGGTCAGTAGTCCACAGACATTTTTTGTTGACTTTTGTCCCCCTTGAGTGAGTTAAAAGTTCTAAACTAATTGTGAACTTAAAACCCACCCAAGTGTGTCACAAGTTCATCATGACTTTTGGCCTATGGACTTTACGGCAAAAGGCAAAGCTAAATGCAAATCAGTTCCAAACTGAATCATCATCAGACGATAAAAATCTGATTATCGACTAACTAAAGTGGGCGTGTCAGTGGGCGGATATCAAAAGATTTTACACTTGTACTGCTTGGGGACTTAGAAAGAACAGATATCAAGTCTCAAGTTCCTGGCTCAAAATTTAAGGCCTAAAAACTACCGACAGACGTACGGACGGACGGACATGGCTCATTCGACTTACAATTTGGTCTCGCTAATACGCCTTCAAAGTCTTGGGGGTCTATAAAACGATAAAAATCTGATTATCGACTAACTAAAGTGGGCGTGTCAGTGGGCGGATATCAAAAGATTTTACACTTGTACTGCTTGGGGACTTAGAAAGAACAGATATCAAGTCTCAAGTTCCTGGCTCAAAATTTAAGGCCTAAAAACTACCGACAGACGTACGGACGGACGGACATGGCTCATTCGACTTACAATTTGGTCTCGCTAATACGCCTTCAAAGTCTTGGGGGTCTACGGTGATTATTTCTCTATGTTACAAACTATGAACCAAACTTAATATACCCCCTATCCTATGGGATGGGGTATAAAAAAAATTAGAGTAAACATCCTTTTAAACAGACGCAACTGCTGGCCAGTCTTCCATTTCTCACTTAAAGCATACCTTGCTTAAAGAACTCAATTTGTGTTCAAACGGATATCCCTCTTAACAGTAAGAGCTTAGATCCACATAAGATTAACCTGACCTCTATCTTCATCTTCATTAATATCCAAACTTTCTCCAAACTCGTGCTTTCAGCTTTTTGAGTAATTTAAATGAAAAACACAGTACAAACTCTCTATCAATACATATAGCCAGAGCTCTAGGTATATTTATTTTTGCAAAATTCCACAAGAAGATACATCCACTCAGTGTGTGGTATCTGCTTTCTTTGAAGTCCTCAACTTGACCTTTGGAACAAATCAAACGAATGAAAAAACACACATCCTCCAGCATCCTGCAGTCAGATTAAAATCATTCATTTTAGTCGAATGGGAAAATAAAATTCTATCAATTCCAATGCGTTGCATTTATCCAAACAGGACTCTTCACACTTGTTTGAGTGTAAGTGTCTGTGGCACTCACAACACGCCCACCACCACGGACAAGTAATGAATAAAATTAACGCTCACTAGGCAAACACTACGTGTGCATCATTTAAGAGAAGTGCGCACAAGGCTCGTATGTTTTCATGCTCCTTAAACTGCAGTCGCGTTACGACTTGCACGAGAACCAGCAGCACTGCAAGTAGCACCCAGTGCATGGAATAATGCGCTGACCTCATGTCGAATACTGCAAGTCTTTAATTTCTCATAATTTTCCATTTTGCGCCACTAATTTGGTTTCGACACACAACACATGTATAAGCCCGCACACCGTCGTCGTTGTTGGCAGGCAGGCGTTCCAGCCCAGCATCCATTTGGCATTCGCTTGGATGTACACTTAAAGCACTGCACCTCACCCAGCATCCATATATTTTTGCACACAGGATATACGGCCATGCTGCAATTTTAAGTGGATTTTATGAATAATTTAACTACGCCTTTCCGCATTCTGCTCAAGGTTCTGCTCCTTTTGCCAGGAGCATCATGCAAAGTTTTGCAAAGTCACTGCAGTAGGTGGTATAGGTAAGGTATACCATATCAGTTGGATGATTGACTCTCAGAGTTGAGGAATATGTTATTTTGGGCCTTTACGAAGAGTGGGCGTGGATTATAGTCGATTAGATTTCAATCGAACTCCAGGCCACATATTGCAAGTGTAGCTATGCTGAATTATGCTAGGAAAAACGAACAAGGCAATAGACCTCAAAGATTCAGGACACACCTAATATCAATTCACATAATTCGTAAAAAGTTAAAAGTTTCTCGTATGAATTTTAAAATCAAGCTAAAGGCGAGTTTATAACCCATCAAGGGGGAAGGAAGCAAGAACAACGAGATGAAACAGAAGTGAAAAGTTTAAAGTTATATGGCCCTGTCCGGGTTAAGAGACATGCCCGCACGAACTTCAAAATTTCCTACGAAGGTAAACTCTTTAACCTCTTCGGAAGTCGCACATAACTTTGACTTTGCTGCATATATTTGCTTGGGCTTCTATAGGAGCTCATTTTCCTTCTTCTTCGGTGCCGTTTGCTTGATCCTGGTAAGCAAAGAAAGATGTGAGATTTTCAAATTAACACTGGTGGTGAAAATAGTTCGTCTGGAATTTTTTTAAAGTCTCTGGATGACATCATCTAAAAACTAACTGGCACTTGCAGCTTAGAAGACCCATTGCCTGACCTCTCTTTCTGTCCTGCGTGCTGTGTGCGTTACAGGTGTTATTACACACACGAAAGGACCTTCCATTTTTAGGCGATTCCGAACGCGAATTGAGAGGACTCTCATGACAAATGATACTCTTGGAGAGTTTGTGAGACCTCAGACCCTCCCGGTGGTGAGACACCGTGAAAAAACTTTTATTGTCCCGGTCTGGACTCGAACCAGGGACCTAGTGTACAGTGGTCCAACACACTAACCACTGCACGACGGCGCCTCGTTGAAAAATAATTAAATCTGTCCCATGAATAGGTTGACAATGAAGAGGTTTTTTATTAAGCTCTTTAATATTTCGCCATGCTACAGCTCTTCGGAACATCGGGAATTTATGGTCAATCTAGGATAATCTCCTTTCAATTAGTCCATTAATCAACAATGAATTTTAACAAAGCAATAGTTTTCTCTCTCCTGGGAAGTGTCATCGTCATCATCTTTTGGAAGTCAAAATCACAACAAAAATGTGTTAGTTTCAAATAAATTTTATGTTTATTCTGTAAGGACACTTCGGGATTTTTTTTAATCGCCTAATCGCAGTTCTATCGTGGTCTGTCGAGAAAGCGATGAAAAATATAAAATGCTGTCCAGGTGTGTTAAGCCAGACTTCGTTTGATTCTAGCTAGGCTTTTTTTTTTTAAGTTCTTGGAGCGCCTACTACTGATGAAACAAAAATGGTAGTAGCCCCGAATTAAGCTAAAGATTCTACTAATTTGTTGCTGGAATTTGAGGTGGAATCCAGTGAATGATGATCGAGTTGTTCTGAGCTAGTTGGTCATGATCTTACCATCGTCATCTGAAAAAAAGACTCGTTCCTTCTAACGGTCCTTACCTCCGCGAGGGTCTGACAAGCCCTCCGAGAGTATCATTTGTCTTGAAAAACTTCTCAAAATTCAAGTCGGATTCGGCAAAAATTGTAGGTCCCCTTGTATGCGAAGAATTCAACACACACAGTATACATTGTTGAGAAGTTGGCCCTGGTTTACCTCGAGCTGTTGAGCCACTCTATTTATTTAGTTGGTCATGACTATTTCCAGATAAAGCTTCGATTTTATTACAGCTAAGTGCCTTGAGAGCTGCTTGGCTGTCCGATAACACTAATATTATCCTTCCTCTTGTGTTAGTAGTATAGTAGTAGACGTCAAGGAATGTTTCTACTAAGGCACTTCTCATTGCATCTGGATGGCAGCGGAGAAGTTCCCCGAACTCTTTCGAACTCTTCTGAGAGGCCGACATTGAAAAAATAAGAGAATGTGGCGAGAAATAGAACTGCGGTGAGAAAGTTTGACGTCGGAAGACAATAATCGAAAGGTATCGCCAGCGCAAACGAGTCCCAAAAAACCTTCAAGCTGACAGCAAGAGGCTACATTGCCAAAATACCATCCCAGATGCTGCGCCTTGTTTGTTGGGTTACACACAGCCACCACAGCGAAACCCCTGGTTTGACGATGAATGGCAGCACGCACATGCAGCTAAACAGGAAGAATACAAAGCAGCTCTGCACTGGACTAGCGCTGCTCGCGAGCTCTACATACTGAAGAGGAAAGAAGAACCAGCTTTTCCAAAGAAAAAAACAAAGCACGAGAGCCAAATGGTTGAAGAAATAGATAGATGCTACGACAAAAAGAGGTTCGAAAGTTTTACGAAAGTATCAAAAGATCCTGCCAAGGGTATCAAGTTCGAGCTGAAAGTTTGTAACGACTATCAAGGGAACATCGTAGTGGCATCAGTCGTTGCTGAGGTTTTGGAAGAACAATTTCTGCGGAATGTATAACGGCGAAGACGAAGTCAGGCGGAAGGAACAAATCAACAGGGGCGAAAATGTCACCGACGAAGCGAACGATACGGCCCCCCGGACCTATGGATGAATGGAAAGTAGCTGTGTCTAAGCTTAAGTGTTACAAAGCAGCTGGTGCTGATGGCTTAACTGCAGAACTTTTCAAATCCGCTAGCAATAATGTGGTTAGGAGCATGCGCTAGCTCATCAGCAAGATATGGTCGGAGAAAAGCATCCCCGACGAAAGGAACCTCAACATTGTGTGCCCGATCCTTGAAAAAGGGCACGCTCTTAATTGTGCCAATTACGGAGGCCCACGTCTTCTTAATATCGCATATAATATCTTTTTTGGCCACCCTGTGTGAACGCCTAAAGTTGTTTGATAACAATCTGATGCTGATCCATATCATTGTGGCCTCAGGCCAACAAGGTTCACGATAATCGATCAAATATTCACACTGCGGCAGATCTTTGAGAAAATCGAAGAGTCCCAATCCCAAATTAATACCCACCAACTGTTTATCCATTTTAAGGCCGCGTATGACAGCATCTATAGAGACGAGCTATATAGCATAAGTTTTGGCATCCATGCCAAACCCGTCAGCCGTCAGTACGTGCAGGACGACAATGGAAAGCTCTGCACTGTTCTGTTAAGATCGGTGATGATGTCAAAAGACCACCAACACCTTCGATGTCAGAAGAGGATGACAAGACAGCATGGTATCATGTGACTTCATTAACATCATACTTAAGATAATTGTGCAGAATTCCCGAGCCAACACCAGAGGCACAATTCTTCACAAGTCCGTTCGATTCCCTGCATACACTATGACATATACAGATGACATTTCTTAACATGGGATCAAATGAAGGCTTACTCTTGTCAATCGCTGCTTCGTTTGGATAAGTTGGCAATTAAGTATCCCTCTCTACAGCTTCTAAAGTGTCCATTTATAAGAACCTGATCACCCTAGATGTATGGATCCAGTCTAAGGCGAAAACGCTTTAGGCTGCTTCGAGACGAAAATCCTTCGGGCGATTTATTGTCCTGTCTGCATGAGACTGGAGAATAAATAATATCATCGAACTGTATAAGCTTTACAGTGACACCTAGCCAGAAGAGTCAAAGGCAGTGATGCTGGGTCATCTAGAGCGATTTGACACTAACACCTTGGCCTGAAAAACCCACCCCGCAAATACAACGCAGTTGAGGAGCACAGAGTTGGTGGCACACGCAAGTGAAGGGTATCTCAACCAACTCTGCGTGCAAAACTGTAGAGTTAGCTGGCGAAGCTCGTTGGCTGTTGCAAGGGTCAACATGGGACTGAAGCGGGACCTTAAGTAATTTAATGGGCAAGGACTTCCGCCCGGAAAATGGATAAGCTTTTTCCAAGGCTTTCTGTATTTTCCGCCTAAATGCATTTCTCCGTGAACATTAGACCCAGTCCCTGAATCCATTTTAGAACCGTCTGCCTACCAGACAATGTCAAACCAAGATAGAGTTGGTTCGAACTTTTACCCCTTCATCTCGTCGGATTAATACGAAGAATTTTTTCTGGAAGCCATATTCTGGAAGCATGTTGTGCGCAGGCATGCTGAATGGGCTTTCCGATTCTAAGTCGCTAATGTATATAATATATGATCGGATTAGCCTGCGGGGATATCCTAGTACTCATGGGGCACTGCGCTGTGGGTCTACACGCTGAGCGACGAGGCATACCGCATAACGCTTACTGCAGAAGGAAATTGAATCTGTTCGCCAGCTGCTATGCGAATGCCCAGTCCTTAACAGCATCCAGCGTAGTACCCTCAACAGATACTTTTTCAATGAGCTCGAAGATCTTAGTAATGTAGATCTAAAGGACCTTCTAAGATTTGTGTATAAATCGGGAGAGGTTCAAGAAGGCGGCACTCTGAGCTTGTAACAGCGGTTTATTTCTGTTTTCGTTTCAGGTGTTAAGAAGGTTCCCAAATGGGCACAATGGACTCAACTGCTAGTTTAAGAGAACCGTGGCTATTGTCACAATGGCATCCATCAACCTAACCTAACCTAAATCGTTAAGCAAATTTAAGTGGTTGCTCTTATTAGACCGCCAGTCTATATTATTTGAATATAACAGACGATGAATGCTCTATCGAGGACATCCCATCATGCAGATTCCAGCTAGGAGTTGCATTCACTGGACGTTCGTTGTTTGTTTAACAACGAGCGTGTATAGCCAGTAAATAGTCTGAGGCCTTAGACCCGATCGTTGTTCTTAGCGAAGATTTGACTTATCCAAAAGGATCATGAGAGTTCTATAGTTTTACAAACAGTGTGGTCATCGAAGAGAACCTAATTTTCTCTGATTTGTAAAAGACAAAATTGTCGATTTTTAGAGTTTAGAGAGAGGCTTTCTTTGTTGCACCTTCTTTTAACTACATAAAGTGCGAAATGCGTTCTGAAACAGGGCTTTCGAATTTGCCACTGACAATCATAGCTACATCGATCGTCGGCATATCCTAAGGCATCCATTCGTCGGTTTCTCAAGAAAGTAGGTCGAGGTAGGTCGTCAACAACAAGAGACCATAACAGGCGAGAGGACGGTCCCTTGAGGACACCCCAGTGATGTAACCCGAAACTTCTACACCATCGATGCGGGTTTAGATTCATCCTCTTTTAAGCATTGACATGATTTATCATCCTGTGGTTATGAAGATAGATTATTCATCTTTTTGCAAGCCCTGCTGATTGACTCAAATCATGTTTTGCTGAAGGCTCCTTCAAAATCTAGGAAAGCCACAAGACAGATTTTCTGTTGTTGGTTTAAGTGCATTCTTAATGCAGAGAGAACAGGTAGGCTATTTGGACACCCGAGATGGAAGTGGGCTGTGGTGCAGATGGTACACCAACGACCGACGATTGAAATGTTCTGGGTTCGAATCCAGGTCCAACCAACCATCTTTTTTTATTTTTTTCCAACAAGTAAATTATAACAATTATGATGACAACTAAGCCGTACAGGCCCCTCTATTCTAAGCTTTAGTCGTAGAGTGGAGTTGAAATGTTAAATAGAGTGGCGCAACAGCTCGATTAATTTCTTTACATACAAGGGGACCTACAATTGTTCGCCGAATCCGAACGGCACTTTTAGAAGTTTTTCAAGACAATTAAAACTCTCGGAGGGCTTGTCAAACCCTCGCGGAGGTGGGGACCGTGAAAAATAACAAGTCTTTTTTTTCAGGTGATGATGGAAGGATTTGAACCCAGACCTCCGGCGTAGTAAGCACACACACTAACCACTACGCCACGGCACCCCACGTAGTTGAAATGTTAGCGGACGGAAATGTCGAAAGAAAAAACCGTGTGCGGTTCACCGGCAGGGTACCATCCTGCAGCAACTAGGCAAAAACTAGTGAGGTGGTCGAATCAATCAATCAATCAATCGAGTTCACTGTAGCTCAACTGGTAGAGCATTACTCGCGACAAATAAGGGTTGAAGGATCGTACCCTGCCGGTGAATCGCACACGTTTTTTTTTCTGCACTTTCGTCCACTAACATTTCAACTCCACTCTACGATTTATGTAGTCTTCAATCTTGGTAATTAAATAGTTGAGACCTGACTCACTAGATTTAACAGGTTGAACGGCATGTTGAGACTTGCTTAGAGGAGAACTATTCAGAGCTGTGTCCCGAAACTTGCGCAAGATGGGAACTAGTGTGCCTGTTTAGTGCCCGAATCCGATAGTGTAATCCTCTTCTGCTGCCTTCAGGGTGGAAATGGTACATTTCACAGCATAAGGGTCGCAAACTTTTCTCGCAATTTTCCAATCTTCCCTCGTCAGCAGACTGTTCCGCTAGCAGTTCGGGGAGATCGATTTATTGTGGGAGGATCCAAAACAATTTTTGATCCAGGGAAGTGAGTTTTAAGCAAGGGTTTAAGTTTTTATTTTTTATTTTGTGTCTGACGTCCATTTTCGTTAGTTACCGTGGGGTTTTTCAAAGGCACGAACTTTTGGAGACGACAACTGGAAGGTATATCAGATGTGTCTACCTTCCTATATTTTTAGTCTTTTTATTTAGTTATTGCCCTTAAATCAAATTCATAAATTCGTAGAGTACGATTAAAGTACGATTCATGCGTGATTTTTCGTTCAATAATTTATCACGGTAGAGAAAACTGGATGGCTGGATCAAAGCAGAAAAAAAATTTCGACTGTGACTAAAATCATTGACAATTTTTAGCTCATCACCTTTTAAAATTCCCAGCTATGATAGTATCCTTTTAAAAAAACGTCCATTCTTCCCCTACATTTAAGGTAAAAGTTGAAATACGTTTTCACTTTTCCAAAGTGAACGTCCTTTTCGATCCATTGTTTGAAAAAAGTAATGGTAACTATCACTTCTATTTGTTACAATTAACTCCTCCCCACTTAGAACCATTACGTATTATATTTTGGCCTATGATCCAGTATTCGAAGGAAACTTTCAACCACCACTGTCTGCTACACATTTCAAGCTCACTTGAACTTGCCTTGTAACATGTTGCACACGGGCTCTTCGGATGGGATGCACCAGCAGTGCCATCCAGCTCCACCCATTTTAATGTTCATGGCCAAAGATATTACAAATTCAATTTTGCAGAAATGATTCGAATGGTATATTACACTCATGTTTGTTCATCACGCAGACTCATTGTCCTTGAGATGTTCAGCCTGTGTCCGCCCCCCGATTTCAGAAGTGAAACTTGTTGAATCTACATGACGACGACTACCGCGGCGACGATGACACGGCACCATAATTCTGAAGTAGTTCCTTCTACAGGAAGTGGTGGCAAATAATTTACTTTGTCACCGAGAAACTTTTTTTTTGTCAAGAGAGATCGTCGTCGAGCGGGGCCGAGGGAAAGAGTGCAAAAGGAAATTTTTAATTTGGTAGATGAAGGCACCAGAATGAAGCAGGACTACTCTACTCATCGTACAAGGTAAACATTGGAGGAGCTCTATTAATATCACATTAGATACGGTGCCTTAAATTTTGCCTGCATTTTAGAGCAGCAATCTAGGCGTGTACCAGTGTCAGTGTGCGGCACAGCGAAAAGAAGTGTAAACAGTTGAAGCGAGCGAAATTAATGAGCAAACAATGGAGTGTAGTTTAATTGATTCACCTGCCTTGGTGCCTATAATTACTCGGTGCTCATCGTTTTCACAGCTTTTCACCTTGGGCTGTTTTAGATGTAAAGACATGCTGCGCCATGAAGCGCATATGTACCTGTGCCTTGGAACATTGTAGACACTCTCAGGTAGTTGTCACGGAAATTATGTTTGCTTTTGGCAAGGTGTAGGTCTTAACGGTTTGTCTTGTGAATTTTCCTGCGAAGGATATCGAATAAAATTCAACTTTTTCGATGAAAACAAGGGATGGCGAATGATATAATATGCACATTGCACATCCTAAGGACGACTTTATTCATAAGGAAACCAGACCAATGCATATTCATGGGTACATAGGCTTTTACAAGCATCTCAAGGTCAATTAGGTGCATCCACTCGCAAGCACCTTCTGTTATTATGCACAATTTTACGCCGCAGCCTCTTTTGCAAAAGTCCCACAACCGACCGACCGACCTACGACGCACTGACTTGCATACGCTTTTGATTTGCATATTGTCTCCATTATAATAGAGTGCATGTACATGCATTCCCTGCGGCTAAACAAGCCCCAAAAACGAGCACACACAGACACAGCCCCCCGTCCTGTACTCCATCAATAACATGAGTTACGATGCCTCCAGCTACTAGGTCTGACATAGAGAAGCACACTATATGCACTCCTTCACCTTTTTTCATTGGATAAAATGAATGAGTGCAGAGCCCCGGGCAAGGACACACTTAGTGAAAACAAAGAGGGAATAATGCTGTGTCGCATTCAAAGCCAAGGACGTAAACATAAACAAGCACAACTGCACTGGTTTTAATAAATTGCATTAAAAAGGACATTCGAAGCTGGTCTTGTGTTTTTATTATTTTTTTTTTAATATCCATTGTGGGACTCGTTATTTATTAACTCGTTTAGAGACTTTTGAGTGCATTTGTCTCGGAAAGTTAAAGTTTGCATACAATGTCCTTTGAATGTAGCATATATACCGGTCTTAACTTTATATGATAGATAAGAGTATTAAGTGGATATGTTTTAGCCACAAAATAATAAAAAAAAAACAAATCCAATTTGTTTGACATCCTTTTGCTTATCAGCTAGTAAAAGAGATTAGTCCACCGAGCTAACGGAGTAGTGCAGAAAAGTATCGCCATAAGTGCTGCAGGGTACTTTGCAAACTGCAGAATCCAGGTAGGTAATGGTTAAAGCTTTTCAGTAACAGTTGAAGCAATATTATGCTGTTCCATTTGTAAAAATGTAAAAAAAAAATCATAAAATGAGATTTGGAGAGGCAGCAAACCTTCTGAATATAAAAAAGAACCCTTTGAATATGCCTTACAAGACATAAATAGACAAAAACAATGGGCTGAAAAACTTTGGTTGGACAAAATGTTTATTTCCTAATTATCTACGAATGGCCTCTTTCATTGAAAGAAAAATTATAAAAATCTATCCAGCCGAGGTCAACCTACAAGGTTACACACTTTAAAAAAGGAAAGAGAAACTTATTTTTATATAAATAGACATTGAAGTGTGATTAGGCAAAAAAATGTCAATTTTTATCTTGCATATTATTGTGATGTGGCAACAAGACGTATAAAGAGACATGCAGAAGTCGCTTAATCCACCCAGCGAATCACTAAATAAACACACCCAACTATCATTTCAGTGAACTGACAGTTAACTGACATGAATTAAGTGAATATTAATACTTGAAAAACGGTTTTTTTTTTCCAAAAAACGCCCCCTAAAAGTGGGCAGAGCTCAATGCTTTGTATGCAACAAACTTAGCAAATACTATCTTTAATATTTGTCATATTATTTTTTTTACATTTAGAATGAATTTCTCGAGAAATAAGGTTCTCAAATTGTTAAGAAGTCAAAAGTGGGCATGGTCAAAAGAGTGGGCGGTCCAATTTTTGTTTGATTAAGGGCTTCTGGCCGATATTACTCTCCACCAAAATTTGAGTTCATATGGTTTGTCTATCTTGACCAAAAGGCATTTTGAAATAAATTTTCAAAATTTTCGAAATTTCTGGAACGCGGTGAATTTGTATAATTATAATAATTACACGGATCGGGCGACAGTTGTACTTGAACGTATGAATTGTGAATATCTAGACTTAAAGTAAAAAGAGAATGAATTGAAAGAAAGATTTTAAATTAAGTGACAAAGTTGAGTTAATTTTGAATTGAAATTAAATAAGTTTTGTTTGATAAATTGAGTATTTCATTGTGTAACTGGCTTACTTACTTAAGGCGGCGCTACAGTCTGGGGTGGACATGGGCCTTAGCAAACAAGCTTCACCAGCTCTGTCTCTAGTTAGCCGTCAACAGTTTTGCACGCGAAGTTGGCTAAGGTCCCCTTCCAATTGCATGCGACACATGATTCTCGGTGCTCCTCTACTGCGCCGTCCCTGCGTGGTGGATTCGAAAATTTTTCGTACCGGGTCGTTGGTGTCCATCCACTCAAGATGACCCAGCCATCGTCGACGTTGTGTTTTGACTCTTCTCTTCGTCGCTGTACAGCCCGTACAGTTCGATGTTATATCTCCTCCTCCACTCTCCGTCTACGCAGATGGGACCTTAAATCGGCCGAAGAGTTTTCCTCTCGAAGCAGCCTTAAGTGTTTTCATCCGCCTTTGACCAGCGTCCATGCTTTTGCACCGTAAAGAGGGACAGAGATGATGAGGGTCTTATATATGGACACTTTAGTTGCTCGAGAGAGGGCTTTGCTTCTCAATTGCCTTCTTAGCCAAAAGAAACGGCGATTTGGCTAGAGTTATCCTTCGTTTGATTTCAGCACTGGTGTCATTGTCTTAATTGATAGCCGAACCCAGATAGACAAAGTCCCCAACTACCTCAAAGTTATAGCTGTCGATGGTGATGTTTTGTCCAAGACTTCGGAGCTAGGCGTCTTTTCTTGATGGCAGCATATACCTACTTGGATTTACCCCCGTTGACTGAAACCCATATTCGCCGCTTTCGTCCCAATACTCACAAAGGCTGCACAGACATCACGCTTTGTTCTTCCGATTATGTCAATGTCGTCTGCGCATGCGAGTAGTTGAACGAATTTTTGAAAGATTGTACCTCTGGTGTTGGCGCCGGAGTTCTGGACAATTCTCTCAAGTATGATGTTAAATAAGTCGCATGACAGCGCGTCACCAGGTCTAAATCCTTTTTTGACATCAACGGAATCGGTGAGATCTTTGCCTACCTTGACGGAATAGCGTGGATTTTCCATCGTTATCCTTGCACAGACTGACGAGTTTGGCAGGGATGCCAAAACTAGACATTGCGCTATATAGATCGTCTCTATAGATGCTGTCATACACGGCCTTGTAATCGATAAAGAGGTGCTGTTTATCGATTTGAAATTTGTGTGTTTACTCCAATTCACATCTGCCGCAGTGTGAACATTTGATCGATGGTGGACTTTCCTGGCCTAAAGCCACACTGATGTGTGCTTATCAAATTGTTGACAAACGGCTTCAGGCGTTCACACAGTACAGCAGAAAAGATAAGATCTTGTATGCGATGTTAAGAAGACTTATGCCTCTATAGTTGGCACCACTTAGAGGGTCTCCTTTCTTCAGGATCGGGCAAACAATGCTGAGGTTATGTTCGTCGGGCGTGCTTTCTTCCGACCATATCTTGCAGATGAGCTGGTGTATGCTCCTAACCAGCTCATTTGCCAGCGGATTTAAAAAGTTCGGCAGCTAAGTCGTCTGCTTCGACTATCTTGTTGCACCTGAGCTTAGACACAGCTAATTTCACTTGCTCCAGGTTAGGGCGGGCGGTATCGTTCCTATGCGTCGTCGGTAACCTTTTCACCCGGGTTGAATGGTTCGTTCTGCCTGACGGTGGTATTTGGCTCGTCTTCCAAATGTTGTCTTTCCAAATCCTCAGTACCGACTGCGATTCTACAACGATGTTACGCTTGATGGTCCTCACAGGCTTCAGTTCGAACTTTATACCCTTGGCAGGACTTTTTAATCCTCTGGTAAAATTTTTTAATCTCATTCCTGTTGTAACATCTCTCTATCTCTTCAACAACGCGCTTCTCGTGCTCTCTCTTTTTCCTTCGGAGAGGCCGGTGTTCCTCTCTCCTCCTCTCTCTCCTCCTCGCGAGCAGCTCTATTCCTTCTGCACAGAGCCGCTTTGTATGCTTCCTGTTTAGCTGCATGTGCTTGCCGGCACTCATCGTCAAACCAGGGGTTTCGCTGTGGTGGCCTTGTGAAACCCACCACTTTAGAGGCGGCGTATCTGATGGCATTTTCGCAATGTTGCCACTGGCTATCAATACTTGATGCTGGGTGCATAGGACTTTGTAAAAGGTTTTGAGACAATCGATTGGAGAAGGCCCTGGCTATCTCTTGCGATTGTAGTCGGCCGACGTCAAACTTCCTCACAGTATTTCAATTACTTGGCGTTGGTCGGGATATCCGCAGCTATACCTTGACTACAACAAGGTATTGATCCCAGTCAATGTTCGCCCCTCGGAAAGTTCGGACATTAATGATTCTGGAGGAGTGCCTTGCGTCAATCGCAATGTGGTCAATCAGGTTGACGGTTGATTGATCGCGAGATCTCCATGTCCCTTTGTGGATATTGAGATGCGGGAACTTTGTACTAGCTGCCACAAAGTCGAGGTCGTGTCGTGCAGGCTGTGCTTTCCGGCTGTACGACCAAAGATGCCCTCCCTTCCTAGCTTGGCATTGAAATCGCCTAGGACAATCTTAATGTCGTAACTAGGGCACCGCTCATAAGTTTTGTCCAGGAGCTCGTAGAACATAGGTATCTTTGGCGTTACATCTTTCTAGTCTGTGGAGCATGCGCGCATGTGAGGCTAATGTTGGCGAATGTTTGCGAGGCGATCGTTCATAGGGTTGAAGCTCAAGACTTTTTGCCTAAGTCTGCCTCCAGGAACGAAACCACACACAAAGAGGCGCTGGCTTTGATGACAATAGCAGTCGCCGTAGTAGAAATCGTAGTTTTTCATCCTTCTTTTGCCCGGCCCGTCCCACCGCATTTCTTGAATGGCAGTCATGTCTGCCTTGCAGTCGTTTAGGGCCTCCGCTAGTTGCTCCGCTGCACGTGGTCTCTTAAGGGGCTTTACATTCCACATGCAGATCCGAAGGTTGTTGTCCTTTTGTCGTTTACATTGGTCGTTGCATTGGTCGTTTACATTGGGGAGTTGCCCTGACGGCACGACCCCCAACCAGATAATTTTTTTGTGCCTTATAAAGATCATGTTTATTTTTCAAATGTTTTTGTTTTTTGTATCAAACCTTTTTTAAGTATATGTTGTTAAATCTAGCATTCTGTTTTTTGAGCTTCCATACGATTTAGCATTGGAAAATTTTAAATCTAGCATTGTGGAATTTAGAATTCTGGCAACACTGCGTGTAACCTTAGTGTGTGGAACCCTTTTATTCTGCGCATGCGTCGTATTGGGTAGTTGGTTTGCGAGGCCAAGTCAGTGTTGTTGGGACTGTAGAGTCACTTTAAAGAGCAAGAGGCTCATTTTGTTTTGCTGATGCCGATATCATCAGGTTCGTGTGTGTGTGGCGTAGTGGAGACGGATATGTCTCTCACCCATAATGTCGGGAAAGCTTGGAACTTTTGTTCTACGTGTGTTTAGCACATTGTTGCTTCGCAGTTGAGTCCCATGGCTTATGTTGTCTTGTGCGTTTCCCTTGAGATATGGAAAGTTATCTCCAATATCTCGGGTATGTATGGAATGAGATTTGTCCGTGTTGGCTCCCTAAAGAGCTTGGCTCTTGCTCAATATTGGTGAGCTCAGGCCTTGCAATATTAGTCCCGCTTGGTAGAGTGGATTCATCATAAGCCCGGGCATTGCGATGTACATCCCGCGTGTGCTGGTTGGAGTGGAGTTGTGAGCATGGAGTATATGGATTTTGGCTCACTCACTCTGCTTATGATCCAGGTTCGGCGATGGTTTTACCCATTGGCCGACGGGTGTGGAGAATTTTCTTGTACTCTATAAAGTGGTTTGGCGATGATAGTCCCGCCTACCATGATCGTATTGGACCCTGAAGAGTGGAGTCTTCATTGGTAGTGTTCCCTAGTGTTCCAGACCAATGGCAGGTCGAGGGATGTTTTCTAGGCGGTCACAGTGCACAGAGCTATGATGACGGTTGGATATTTTTAGGCGGTCATACTCTGACAAATTGAGGTAAATTGAGAGGTGTAAGCTGTCAGAGTCTGATACGCCGAGGTATAAGTTGTTGAAGGCTGTCATAGGCTGATAGGCCAATATAAATTAATTCCACTGACTTGACTTGGTAGATAAGACCTATCGTCTTGACTTGATCTTGATCTGAGTCTTTCTTTCAAATTTGATCTAATTTGGTTGGACTTGATCTATTTTGTAGTGGTTTGCTGCTATTGTGCTTTAAGTATGCACGTTTGGTATTGTGGTTTTGGCTTTATGTTTGACTTTCGCTGGCAATAGCAATTTATGTGTTGTATTTTATCTTCTCTTTATTTTCAGAGCATTCAGTTTCAGTTGTCACGAGCTTCAGCGGCAAGGGATTTAGTTTATTTTTGAAATTTGTAATTTAACGGTTTTCCGTTTGTTTAAATAAAAAAAAATTTATGGCTTTCCTACAAATATATGCTTTGATTAAGTCGCCCTGAATGAGCTCAGGAAGCTTGCGCAAGACGCTGAACAAAAGACGATATTGACTAAGTTCTGTACCAAGCCTACCTTTCCATTTAAAAACGGTCTTGCTCCCACAAAATTTTTTGTTTTTTCGAAGTTCATTTTTCATTTATGTTTTTTGCAGATTTACAGAATAAATATTTATAATTTTTAGGCTTAAAAACATTTATAGCATTATATTTAAATAAGGTCGTCTATTAAAGGCTTCCAATTTGAATGTGTTTAAAAGCTCTCGCACCGAACGCATTCCAGACAATTACATCCTACGAAAAATGATTCATGTAAATCGATTTTCAATTTTCCATAATAACACAGGACAAATTAATTTTCACACTCTATCCTTAATGCAATGGTTTACTGTTTACACTTCAATTCCATTTTCATTCATCACCATTTAATTCGGACTTAATTCTATTTGTGTATTCATTTGAAAACTGAAATGAATGCAATATGTTCGCTGAAAATTCAAATTCTGAGAGCGTTTTAATTCGGCAGCGTTCGGGAGCCACAATGACAGGAGTTCTAGATAGACCTATTCGCATTTTTGCTGCAATGCCACATGATTGTATCTGGTTTCAGTATTTGTCATATGGATATTTTGGACGATTACGCTTAGGAACCTGTTGCTGTAATTTAGATGGGCATTATGAACTTTTTTCACTGTGATGCTGCGAATCCATCATAACACAGCATCGAAAAGTTCTCAGATTTGTTGGATTCATAGGAACGCCTATAAAAACCCTTCAACCTATTACTTGTGTTGATTGGCTAATATGCTGGAAAAAAGTATCGACAGATCTTTTGCTTATTCGTAAAACAAAAAATTCTTTTTTCGTGTCGCTCTATGTTAAGCAAATAAGCAGTTCAAACTGTTGTGCAAAGCTAAACAGAAAAGTTACCTTAGTCGCATCGCATCTAGATTGACTTCTTGCAAGGACACTAAATTATTTTGGGCTAGAGTAAAGCGATTGGGACGATGTACACAAAAATCTACTTCGGCTGTTGAAGTCCGGGGCCTTTCCTATACATTTTTAGCAACTCCCTCAACTTCAATATGTTGCTTCAACCTTTCAATACGCCGAGCCTTCTGTGGAAGTTCCCCAGTTAGACCAGGCCATCAATTTTCAGGAGCTCCAGGCCTCACTAAAAAGCCTGAAAAATAATAAGTCAGCAGGACGCGACGGAATTCCGGTTGAGTTCTACAAAAACTTACCGCCAGCTTCTATATAAACCAGCTCGTTATCCTTTTTAATAAGTTTTCCTTTTTTCGTTTTTTCTTCAGTCCATGTTAGGTTAGGTTAGGTTAGGTTGGGTGGCTGTCCCCGCTGGGCAGGGACACACTTAGACCAAAGGAGGTCCATTGTGATACCACTTGTAAGACCGGAGTTACCAGCCCGGGACCTAAATGATGACTACCCGTTTGGGTGGTGGGGGTCTAGGCAACCGTTGACAGTATAAACCTATACCGAATTTCACCAACCAGAGTTTGATTGGTTGAGACGTACCCGACGGTAATGAAGGGGTACCGTCGTACTCCCCGACGGTAATGAGGGGGGCCAGTGAGAGACTTTCCTGAAGAAAGGGTGGTCTCGTTACTGTTGGACTCCAGATGGGAATTTGCCTCTTTGATACAGATTGGAGGGGGCTGCTTGAGGTCGAGGAGGAGGTGGGTGGGTCAGTGAGGAATAGTTCCTATAGGGCCCGGCAGGGCAACCGATTTCGGTATAAGTCCGAACCTGTTGCTTCTCTGCTAAGAATTATCCTCGGGGATGAGAAGGTGCAGGGGTAACCGATTCGGTTTTAACCCTTGCAGGGGGGAATTCTTAGGCAAGAAGCTGATGTAGGGTAACCGTCTTCGGCGTAAACCCGTACTCCAGGCAATTCACGTTAGAATTGGGGGAAGGTAGAGGAAACCGAAGCAGTATAAACCCGTACCAGTGAAAATTCTGTGCTGGTGATCCCGTGGGGGTGGAGAGGTGAGGGTAACCGAAGCGGTGTAAGCCCACACCAATCCAGGTCTGGGAAGAACACTGGGATATGGTGGGGAGGGGAGAGACGAGGAAAGTGGCAATTACTGTAGGAGTACTACTAATTACGTCCCGTGCGGTGTGAGGGACAAATAGGGTATCTTTCCCTTGCGTTGAGTTTAACTAGATTTCGATCTTTGGTTTACTATTGCCCCTAAGTGAGAATAAGCCTTAAGAATAATTGGAAAGTGTAGGTGGAGTAACCTAATTCGGTAAAGACCGTTGCCGGAGGATGATTCTTCGTTCAGACGCTGAAGTAGGGTAACCGTTTCGGTGTAAACCCATACCTCAGGTGACTCAAGCCAGAATTAACCTTGAGGGGAGGGGAGTAGGAGTGATATGGGTAACCGAAGCGGTATGAACCCGAACCGGGGAATGGGAGAGGTCGGGGTAACCGAAGCGGTATGAACCCGTACCAAGGGGAATGTGTACCAGTGTTCCCACAAGAGCGGGGAGGTGAGGGCAACCGAATCGGTATGAGCCCTTACCACGCCGGTCCTATTGGGAAAACCTTGGGGAGGTGTGGTGGGGTATATTTGGCACTCCACTGTAGGTGTTCTTTCGCCCACATAGAGTTTCCATGTGGATGAGGGATGGGTTGTGTGATCACATTTAGGCGTTTAGCCAGTTTGACCCGGAGATAAAGTTCAATAGCCTCTTTAAATCGAGTCGCGCTAGATCATTTAGAGCAAAGAAGTATTTACCTAAAGTTTTCCTTCTCAATGTCGACAGGGCGGGACAGATGCACAGAAGATGAGCCATGGTCTATTCTTTTTCTTCATGCCTGCAACCTCTGCAGAAGTGGTTGAAGGGAGCACCAAGACTTCTGGCATGTCGCGCTCCTAGACAGTGGCCTGTGAGGGACCCAATTATTTTTGTAAGATTCTTCCTATTTAAGCAGATGAGTCTCTTTGTTTTCCTACGATCGAGCTCTGGCCAGATTTTTTTGGAAGAGAGACATGTGCTGATATTATTCCACCTATTGTTTGCCATTGTTTGCCAGCACTTTATCGAGTTTGCAGTCAGTCCATGATCTGTGCAATTCATAAAAAAGGAAATCCATCCAAACCTACCGCAAAACTACAGAGGATTCTCGATTTTCTGTTGTTTAGGAAAAGTCTTTACCAAGATTATTAACTATAAGCTCGATAGAAAATAATGATTTTCCCTGCATTTTTCAAGCCAGCTTTTGTTCTGGGCTCTCTACAATTATTGATTAAATTTATGTATTGACTTCGCTTGCAGAAAACTATGTGGATGAAAAAAAAGAAATTGTACGATTTTTTTTGTCCATTTCAAAGCGGCGCTTTCGATTTACAAACTTTCTATGCTTGGTCTGTCTTTGAAGTTCCTACGATCTTATCAAAGGCTTCTTTCAAATACATCTGCAGCTATGTGGAATGGCAACGCCGGATCACATTTAAATAAAAAATGCACCGTTGCCAAAACAGCAATTCACCTTCTACGGAAAAAGTTTCTCAGTAACACTTATTTGGATTCTTTTTTTAAAATTCAGGGTGTGTGAGGACAAACACCTGCCTCTGTTATGGTTACCAGGTTTTCAGATATGAGTAGTTTGAGGATATGAAAATGGTACAGCGCTTATTTTTCGAAAGCATTTTCAAGCTGCCAACTCCAACCTACGCAATCCATGTCGAATCTGACCTCCTCCAATCTACGTTAGGCACCTTAGGGCTAACTCAGAGTACGTTTTAAGTCTGATGAGCAGGCCTGAGTCCAACCTACAAGGAAAAGTGATGTCGGACACACTGCAGCGTAGGTAACCGCTCTAAGAGGAGTTGTTTTACATTGCCGCAAAGCATGGTACGACACTCAAATTGAAAAACACGCCTGCAACAATGCTTCTTAACACAACCTCTACGATTGTGTGGCGAATATTGATGAAATCTTCTACGTACAGTGTCAATGTAGGGCCCAAACGTCGCCAACTAAGTTGCTATACAGAACTACTTCAAATAGCAGTTTAACTGCCAACTAATTAAGTTTAAATTTGAAGCCTCGAGCTTAGATCTTAGGCTTAACTACATGCCTCACAGACCTGGTCTTTAATTAACCTGCAGCCTATGCAAAATAAGAATCAGGTAAAACACGCAAGTGGAAGGGGACCTCAGCCCACTTCGCATGTGAAACTGGAGATGGCTAGCTAGAGACAGAGCTGGCTGGCGAAGCTTGTTGGCTGAGTCCCAAATCCACCCCGGACTGCTATGCAACATGAACGTGATCAAAACCGTCTTCCATTTCCTCACTGTTTGTCCTTTCTTGAAAATTCGTGGTTTACATTTCAGTAAGAGCCACCATTTGCCAATCAAAGAGGCAAAGCAAGTTTTGAATTTAAGTTCTGGTTGAAAAACTGCCCAATTATACCTGGCTGTGCTCTAGAACCTCTGATGAGCCCCCCTTGACATATTTAATATCATGGGGTATACGCTGAAATTCATCTTTCGCTTAAAGAGAGGTAGTTTTTAGTACCTCGCGCATTAGAATTTGCAAAATCATGTGCGATAATTTTCCTTCGACCATTGTAAAATTGATTTGCCCTCTGAGGCGATGACACCCTTTTGCGACAAAACTTCCATGCCGACATTCCTCAAGCGGTGGAATAGTTTTAGCCAGACTCTGAGATATACAAATGCCATCGTATTTTTACAGATGATTCCAAAACAGAACAGGAGTCTGGTGCTGGAGACTTTGTGAAAAGTGAGAACTTTACAGTTCACTACCCCTAAGGTTTGGGTCTGCCTTCAAGCGAAGATTTTCGCTATTCTAATTCGCTATAATATATGTTTTCTTAAAGTGTTTCTCAACCCTCTTACCTCGTCCAGGATTGTGCTCAAACTCAAGCATTCGTTCAAGTCGGAAGACTATAGATGCAGTGAATCTTCTTAAGGTCCAAGGTCGCAATTCCAATGCAATTGATATTGGGTTTCTCATGAACACATGGCTCGTTTTCTTAACTGCAGTGTGTGCAGACAGGTTGTACGATTATGCCCGGATATTTGCAAAGGGTCATGTGCCTTTCCTTCGATCTGTCAGAAAATAGCCGAAGGCCGACATCTTGTAGGCGTCTTCACGGGCCAGCAAGCTTTGGCTAACACTTGAAGGAGTTGGACATGAGCAAAGCCACCATCTGTTCTGTCAGTGAAGTGGACTACGATACAGCTCTTCTGCGGATAGGGGAAGGTACACCAGATACGGGCGTGGAGAACATCCAGTGGACAAAACTAGCAGCAAACGAAGAATCCAGGGGCGTCTGCGTCAAAATGAGCAGCTTCCTGGTCGACGTATGTTATCCAGGTTAGGGTCAGCCTTGCGGGTATGTCCTTGGGGGTCGATATGGTCTAAAAGGCAAAATATTCTTGAAAATGATCGAGAAAGTTCTATAATAAACATTTCTTAATCCTTTCTTGTACGGTTTTTTGGGTTTGTCCTTTTTTTGGTTTTTCCCTTTTGTTTTTTCTTTGCTCTTCTTTTTTTTTTTTTTTTTTTATAATGCACTCGCGAATAGAAGGGATTGGATACCCTTTTTAATGTTACACATCTCACGAGCGGGGAAAGGATTAGAAGAAGAGGAAAAGGAGGAGAGGTACCGATGCACTCTTGTTTTGAACAGTTGCAAGTTGTATTGCGCAGGAAAGATTGACCGTGGGAGAACATTCCACATTCGCGTTGTACGGCTTATGAAAGAACCTCTAAACTTTACTGTGCGTCCGAAGGTGGGCTCGAGGGTAAACTGATGTGCATTCGATCTTTGGCGAGTATTACGGTGGAACGTCTTTAGGGGCGGAATGCAATTGGCTATTTCGATGGAACATTGTTTGTGAAAAAAGCGATAAAACAGTGAAAGACAAGATACATTACGTCGATGTTCTAATGAGTCAAAAGACTTCGCAATGTTTTTGTCTCCAACAAGTTTTAACGCGCGTTTTTGTATCCTATCTAGCAAGAGCAGTGCTGTTTTTGGAGCACCAGCCCAGACATGGGAATTATATTCCAACTTGGGGCGAATATATGCCTTATATAAAATAGCCAAATCAGAGGGGGTGAAATACTTTTTGCATCTTTTAAGGAAGCCTAGGCATTTCGCAGCGTTCTTGGCGACGTCGAATATGTGGTCATTCCAACTAAGGTTGTTATTGACACACATACCGAGAATGGAAAGCGTTTCGGTTTCGTCGATGCAAGTGCCATTCATGGACAATGGCTGGGTGTTTCGGTTTTGCTTCAATGACAGAAGACAGCATTGAGTTTTAGAAGCATTAAACTCTACTCTATTTTGAGATCCCCATAATACAATGCTGTTAAAGTCAGAGTTTAATGAGTTTGACATACGCTGCCGTTCCAATTCAACGTCCGAAGAGCAGGGGCGGCGCGGAACCGAGAACGAATATGAGAAACTGAGGTTACTGTCATCAGCAAAGGAGTGGATTGGAGTAGTTGTAGCAGACAGGAGATCATTAATGAATGAGAAAGAGTGTCGGAGACAAAACAGAGCCCTGGGGAACCCCAGCGTTAATTTTATGAACTGCGGACTTGAAGCCATCCAAAACAACTTGAATTGAACGGTTCGAAAGGTAATTACTAATCCACTGAATAAGAGATTCGTCGATTCCAAATGCACGCATTTTCGACAAGAGAGCTTGGTGCCAAACTCTGTCAAATGCTTTTGAAATATCAAGCGCAACAATCTTGCTTTCACCTAGAAGATGCAAGGAATGATTCCACTTTTCAGTGAGATATGCCATCAAATCACCAGTGGACCGTTTGCTACGAAAACCGTATTGCCGGTCATTAAGGAGTTTTCGTGTTTCAAGATATTTCATAAGCTGATAATTAATCAGCGTTTCCATGACCTTAGAAAGAAGGGAGGTAAGTGCAATTGGACGATAGCTAGAGGGAGAAGAAGAATCGCCTTTTTTAGGGACGGGCTGGACAAATGCTGTTTTCCATCTACTCGGAAAGAGACCTGAGGAGTAGGACCGATGAAAAAGCTTACACAATGGTTTTGCCACCACAAAACCATTTTTTTTTTTTGAGGCACAGTTTTTGACATTTTTGACGAAAGACCAAAAGTTTTTACTACCCTTGGGACAATGTAGTATTTTCTGCCTCAGCTTTTGGTCGTATTGGAATTTGACACGGCGAATATGAGCATTACAATCATTTCTGGCTTGTTTAAACTTTTTTCGGTTTACCTGTGATGGGTTGGTCTTGTAGGACCGAAAACATAACTCCTTTAACCTAATCGCCTCTTTACAGCTCGAGTCAAACCACGAGTTCTCCTTTGGTTTGATACTCTTAATCCTGTAAGGGATAAAGGATCTCATACCAAGGAGAATGGTGTTAGTTATCAAATCAGCAGCAGCATCTACATTGTCATCGAGAAAGCACAAAGACCAGTTAAAACGACTGAAGAAGTTATTAAAGCCGTCCCAGTTGGCTTTCTCGTACCGCCACACTGTTCTTCTTGGAGTAATTTCCTTATTAGGTTGACTACCCAATAGGAACGTGGCTGACATGACGCAGTGGTCTGACGAGCCTAGAGGAGACAGTACATTCACTGGGAGGTAAGAAACAAATCCAGAGTGTTGGCGGGATGATTGTTAATGTCGGGTATCCGTGTAGGCTCGTTTACAAGTTGCGTTAGGTTATTTAACGCGGCAAAGACCAGAATGTCTGACCAGAATGTCGAAGCCACTTAGAATTGTGAATATTGAAATCGCCCGTAATCACGATTTCATTATTAGGATTCAAGGAAACAATTCTTAAGATGGAGTCGGACAGAGCATCAAACTCATTACAAGTTAATGCACTGCCCAAGTTAGGGCTTCTCTACACGAAACAGCAATGAATTGTTTGTCTACGGACGGTGAAATTTATCCACATGAAATTGAATTCCGGGTTGGAACAGGTGTTGAGTTGTAGAGGAATATGGTAGACAATATCATCACGAATATAAATGGCGAGGCCACGATGTGGAAAGAATAATGGCTCTAAGCGATAACCAGGGAGTTTAAAACCCGGATCGGGTTGACCTGTTACAGGATCTATGCCTAATACCTGAGTTTCACTTAGCGCCAAAACAGCTGGGCTGTAAGTACAGACATGGACGTACGCTGCTATTAGGTTTTTCCGCAGCCCACGAATGTTGCAAATGTCGACACGGAAGTCACTCATCTGCGCAAGACAATACAACTCTGCTCGGAAACAATAAATAAACGACAAACACTAAGCTGGATTGTTGCGTGAAAATCCTCGCAAAAAAACACCACAACAATACTTTGCAAGTACTATGCCTGTACAAAGCATTGTGTGGTAAATTCAAGCAAAAAAAAATCATCAACAATCCGCTATACGCTCATTGCCACTGCTGGCAGCGGCACTCCAACCGTGCATTGGAGTGTTGATACCAGCAGCGACAGGCAAAGGGAAACAGTTCTAATATGTTGAAAAAGGCAGTCGGACCCAAAAGGTGCGTTTTTTTTTCCAAAGTTATTTTTTCATCAGCAAATAAACGGTCAGGCGAAAGCTGTTTACAATACCACTGATCTACAAAAACAACTTCAAAATTTACAGTTTACTAGTAAAAGGCATTTCTTCTCCTAGGAGCCGCTCCTCAATATAAGCAACGATACGTTCGGTTAGCTTTTTACAGAAGGCATTTCTTTTTTATTCAATCTTTTAGACAACTGGTAAAGGAAATTTTACGGTTACGGTGTTACGGTTAACATTTTCACGCTTTAAAAGCCCTAAACATAAATAATTTTAAAAAAGTAGTAGATATTTCCCTTGAAATTTTAAGCACTCATTCATTATATGGCGCAAGCAATTAGATCGACTCATCATTTCAATAGTATTTAATTATTACACACTGACACTCTTAAAAACCTCAAGACTTTCCCTAGACTTCGCCTAGCAGCTTTAAAAACAGTATAGACAGTACACACTGCCTGAAACGAGGACAACCAGTCTCTATTATGTCGATGCTGAGTGTACCGCAGGAACATAACCTTTGAATAAAGTCCCAAATTAATTTGCACCGCCAGAGTAAGTGCAACCAAGGCCACAACTTCATTACAAAGGATATTTTACCATGGGTACATCCGCCTAAAAGATCAAAAATACAGTCGGCCCTCGAATTTTCTAATTGGAAGCACTGCAGGGATTTGAGTTTCGTTTTTTTTTTTACTACACACAAACGTGTAATGGTCAAACAAAAATTCAACGAACCTTCACCTTCACTACATACATAAAAAAGTCAAATAAAAAAAAAAATTCATAATTTTTGCATCACAACTAACTATAGACCCTCACCCACATATCCCTCGGATATAACCTTCGCTCGTCGTACATTATACATGACACTTGTGCTTCACGCCTGGCAAAGCAAACATTTTACCGGATATGAACGAAGAAAAAGGAGAATCTCTTCTTCGCATCACTTTAGAGGAACTTAATTCAGTTTTTCTCTTTGCGAAATTACTTTTTCCGCTTCGAGTATGGAAGTCCATGCACTTTCTCGAGTGCAGAAGGCCCACTTGACCTGGAACTAGAAGAACGAAAATAAAAAAAAAAACACTGGCAAAAAAACAACAACATCCCATCAGCAAGGCTACAAGTTGTATGCAAATCATAGAAAAGCCCAACGGGAGCTATCATTTCACTTGGCTCCTTTGAAATGGGGAGCGCGGGTGAGAATGTGTTTCTTGTTCAAAAAAAAATCATTTTTTTTTTTTAATACGTTTCGTTTGTGGTCAATACTGCTGCGGGGAAAATGGCATAAGGACATTTGTTCTACGAGTTCTTTCCTGTCAAAGGAGTTTTTTTAAATTTATTTAAAAGAAAAATTAAAGGCAAGAGGTATACAGAAGTCCCTGTTTCTTTGACTCTAACCCGGAGGGTAATGTTGTGTTGGAAAAAAGCCTCTTCTGAGGTGACACACACAAGTGGAAAAATAAATAAAAAAAAATTGGAGGGCACAGCTTGAGGCCGCAAGCTGTTCGTTAGTTAAATTGAAAGTTCAACTCAGACTTGTTGGTTTAATCGCAGCTGAATCACTTGAAGTGATTTTTTTGTAATTTTAAGGTCAGATTTATAACAAGAGCGATTAATTGATCTACTCATTGGTATAACGGCTAAGATTTTTTCAACCATTTTGTGTCCTCAATTTTTCTATTGAAAGATGTGTGTTGAAATCGGTAGGGTTGAGAAATGCTTGTTGGTTGCCGTCTATTCTCCTCCAGAAAAATTTAAGGTAGAAAATGTTATTGAGCTTGAAGATACTATGACAAGATTGTATTCACGTTATAGCAAAATTTTAATTGGTGGTGATTTTAACGTTAATTATTTAAATAATAATAGTAAAAAATGCTTTTTTTGATTACTTTTGTTTAAAAATAGAGTTTTCGGTTATGAATAGCCTTTACCCAACTTGCTTTAAGTCGGACAGTAACCCGTCCTTGCTTGACATGTTCTTATTAAACTCAGAGCTGAGCGTCATTGCAAATGACCAAATAAGACCTACTTCTGAGTTCATACAGGATATCGTTTTCTGCTCTATGATGTTTGACAGAAATCATTCTAACATATTCCCGAAGAAACTATAAGTTATAGATCGTTTCGCGGCATTGACCAGGCGGCTCTCTTAGTATAAGTAGTATTAAGTCCTTGGTATAAATACACGATCAAACTTTATATAATGGAGAGGGAGAGTCTTTTTAAAAGATTTAAAAGGAACCCCACTGATTATAACCGGAGGCAATTTATTTAAGCTCGTAATAAAGTGAATTCCTTAATACGCTCGTCAAAAAGACTCTTAAGAACACTTGATCCCAATTTACCTTCGAAAGATCTATGGAAGACCCTCAAGGAAATTGGTGTTGCTGAGCAAAAGCAAAAATCTAAATGTGACTTCGATCCAAATGAGATCAGTAATTTTCTGGTTGCACGTACCTCTATACCAGCTTTGTGAGAAACTGTATTGTGTCAGTCAAATCGTCATGATGATGAGTTTTCATTTCAATGCATCAGGATAGAATACTTTCATAATGCTGCTAGAACCATCAAGTCAAATGCCACTGGGCCCGATGATATATCACCCAAATTTTTGAAGCTAGTCTTGCCTGTTTTGTATCCGTTTATCGTACAAATTTTTAATGTTTGCATTTATAGCTGCAGAGTACCTGAGAGCTGGAAAACGGCAGAGATAATACCAATACCCAAAAAAGGTAATGCCTCACTTGCATCAGAGTTTCGCCCAATAAGTTTGCTGTGTTACATGTCTAAGGTTTTTGAAAAAGTGCTTGCTAACCAAATGTTAAATTACTTACGTGAAAACAAGAAACTCTCTAAATGGCAGTCGGGTTTTTGTAAAAACCATAGCTGTGAATCAGCTGCAATTAAAGTGACTTCGAACTTTCTGGTGGCACTAGATACTAATAATACAGGTTTTATGGTATTGCTTGACTTCTCTAAGGCATTTGATTGCATTGATCATACAATTCTTCTCCAGAAGGTAAAAAATAAGTTTCAGTTTGCAGACTTCTCCATTAAACTTATTTTTGAGTATTTAAGTAACCGTGTTCAGGTTGTAGAAACACCGGAGGGAAGATCTAATCCCCATACAGTAAACTCCGGTGTCCCACAAGGATCTGTGCTAGGGCCACTCCTGTTTTCTTTGTATATCAATGACCTACCGGAAATAGTTTCCATCAGTGTAGTACACATGTACGCGGATGATGTGCTTCTTTATTTTTTTCGGCCAATCGGCTTAATGGAGGATTGTGTGGCCGGAGTAAATGAAGATATTGCTAGCGTACTGCAATGGTCAAACGTAAAAAAACTGAAACTGAACCCGACGAAAACTGTCGCCATGGTTTATTCAAGAAATGAATTTATTTGTGAAGATTTTCCCAGGCTTGTCCTTAACTCAGAAGTTATTCCTTATGTGGAGCGCGTTAGATACTTACGTTTTGTCATAAACAGACATCTGAGTTGTTGTGAGGCAACATCTGACACTCTAAGAAGAGTCTATTTTGGTATTCGTAGTCTTAGGTCATTATCACAGTTACTGCTACCTTGCTTGAAACAGCGTCTAGTGCAAATAACATATCCGAATATCCTTGCCTTGACTACGAGTGTAAACGCAGAATTCATGTTGCTTTTAATGATTGTATCAGATTTATACACAACATTCCAAGGTTTGCAAGTGTATCCTGTCTTAAAACTTCTTTGTTAGGAATGAGCTTAGATGTCTTCTACAGCTTTCGAGTATTGTAAAACTTCATAGCATTGTTCATAACATGTGTCCTGAATACTTGAGGATACAGTTTGCTAGATCTGACAGAGGCTTGAAACTGATTCTTTTCGCGCTTTTCACATACCATTGGGGGACGTTCCTTCTATGTAAATGCAATTCGATTATGGAATAGACTTCCAATAGAATTGCATAATATTTCGTCGTCAACTCAATTTCAGGGGAAACAATTTCTGCACATGACAAACCAAACACAATAAGCACCCAAATGGATTAAATTTTTAAATCTAAATTTTAAGAAATTATCATTTTTTAAGTAATTTTTTTAATCAAGCGTTTTAAGCTTTTTTAAGTAATTATTATTTTTTCTCTCTGTTTTTATTGTTTAGCTTTATTATACTTAAATTAAAAAATGATTTACTTCATTTGTTAGTATTCCATAAAAGTAAGATTAAATGCAGATATCTTATTTTAAGATATTTTATCTTATAGTGTCAATGTAATACTAAATGAAATGAAATACAAACACAAATACAAAACTACCCTACGTAATACCTCGAATAATTCATAGACTAAGAGCCCAAAGCAATTTTCGGGTGTGACTGATAACAGAATATAATTGGTGTTTTTAGATATTTGCTACAATTTTATTGAACAATTTTGAAGTCTTGCAGGCTGTGGAGGGGGCAGTAGTGAATTGATTATGATATTTTATTAAAAATGTGTTTTTTCCAGGATTGAGATGATTTTATTTAAAGTCTTCTCTCAGGAAAGACGAACGAAAAACACTGAAACAGTGCCCCCAGATGAAAGGAGATACTTATTTCTACGCCCTGAAAGTATGAAAAAAAAAAAACGTTTTTATAAGATAATCGTGACCCAGAATTTATTTTTAAAGATAGAGTATACTTCCTTGATAGCTAATGTGTGGGTCTAAGAAGGTTTGCATTCGGCCTTGTGTCTACAATACACCCTCAAAGTATGCAAAAAATCTATTTTGTAAGGTTATCATGCAAGGAACCCAAAACGTGTTTCTAAAGATAGAGTCTACTTCCCTGATAGCTTGATAGCTAATATGTGGATCCACGACGGTTTGCATAGGGCTTTCTGCCTGTAAGACACCCTCAAGTAATGTAAAACAAACTGTTTATAGCCCCTCCCATAGAATAGGAGGTATATTAAGTTTAATTCATAGCTTGCAACATAGAGAAACAATCGCCGTAGACCTTAAGAACTTAAAAGCATATGATCTAGACTGAATGAGTCGAATGAGCCATTTCTATCCCCCCGTCGGTCCGTCTGTCTGTCGGTAGTTTTTAGGCCTCAAATTTGGAGCTAGCTTTACCTAATGACGTCGAATTTGGAGCTAGAAAGTTGAAACTTGATATCTGTGATTTCTAGGTCTCGAAGCAGTAGAAGCGTAAAAATTGTTTATATCCGCCCACTGACACGCCGACTTTACCTAATGACATGAGAAATCAAAGTTGTCGCAGGAAGCAGAAAATTGGTATGCGTTATCCTCGCTTAAGTGTATTGTGATTGGCCTTTCAAAAAAAGCAAAAACCTCCCCATGTGGGTGTGGTAATATTTAATTTTATTCTATATATTATTAGAAATGCGATTAAGAAAAATAGTTGCCAAGTATTTCTTCATATTTTCGGCTTCTGCGTGCACAGGTTGTTTTATCATACGCAACAAACCCAAGTATGAATATAATCAATCTCTTTACTCCTGGTTGCGTACCATCGTGGGCGCGCTCATTTCGTCATCGTTAATTGCTAATAATATTTTCTTTAACTCCAAAATAAAATTGCACTATAAAATCTTCAGATATGTGTGTAAGCTATCAACTGAAATTAATAAATTTCTTGCCACATCCACTTTTGGGGGCACTTTTAAGTAGTAGCCAATTTTTTTATATGAAAATGCAATCAGCACGTGTATACCACTTCTGGTAAAAAATATGAACAAAAAAAACGATGTTTTTGAAAAGGGGTTGATGCAACGCCCGTTTTTTAGCCAGGCGAGTCAACGAACTAGCTAGAGAAGGTGTTAATGCCAGTCCGACTCATATAACGAAACCAGCAATACCCATAAACTCGATAAAGTTTCACCTGGATATCGAAGCCATCACATTGGTTAACAGTAGGTGGAATAACATCAACACATGTCTCTCTCTTTCAAATAAACCTGGCCAGCGCTTGATCGTAGGAAAACAGAGAGGCTCATGTCCTTTAATAGGCTAAATTTTGGAAAGATAATTGGGGCCTCGCAGGCCACTGTCTGATAGGGCGACATGCCAGAAGACTCCCTTTAACGAGTTCTGCAGAAGTTGCGGAGTTGAGGAAAAGAAAGAAATCATGTTTCATCTTCTGTGCAACTGTCCCATCCTATCGACCCGGGAAGGAAACCCTTAGGGGAATACTTGTTTGATGATCAAAGAAGTGATCTAGCACGACTCAATTTTAAGGGCTACCTACAATGAGCGCCTAAAATGAAGCACGCAATATCCGAGCTTCACTCGAACCTACCCCCCCACTACAACCAAGTATTCCCAAGAGGACCGGTCTGGTAAAGGCTCATAGCGCTTCGGTTGCCTTCACCTCTCCGTTCTTTTTGGGAATACCGGTACACATTCGCCCGCACACCCCCTCCCACCCTGGTACGGGTTCATACCGCTTCGGTTACTCCTACCTCTCCCATTATCCCCAATTCCCCACCAGGGTTTAGGTTAGGTTAGGTTGATGGATGCCCTTTTGACAAAAGTCACGGCTTCAGTAAGACCAGCAGTTGGGTCCATTGTGTCCATTGGGAACCTTCTTAATACCTGGAACGAAAACAGAACTGGAACGAAATAGACCGCTGTTAGAAGCTCAGAGTTCCGCCCTCTTGGACCCATCTGGATTTGTATACAAATCTTAGCAGGTCCTTTAGATCTACATTATTTAGATTTTCGAGCTCGTTGAAGAAGTAACTGCCGAGGGAACTACGCCTGATGCTGTTTAGTGCTGGGCATTCGCAAAGCAGGTGACAAACAGATTCAATTTCTTCAACGGCCCTACAGCTTCTGCAGTAATCGTTATGCGGTATGCCTAGCCGCTTAGCATGTAGACCCACAGCGCAGTGCCCCGTGAGGATTCCCGTGAGTACTCGGATATTCCTGCGGGGTAGTCCGATCAAAAATAGTGATCTCTTTTTGCTTACCGCTGGCCATCTTGTGTGTCAGCTCCCTTGTGTGTCTGCACGTATCAAGTTCTGTCCAACGTAGGTTGGTTCTACTCAAGAAATCAGTTTTTATCCTACGTTCTATGGAACTCAGCGGGACTCTTATAGATTTGGGGGGGGGGCTAGAGATGCATTCATCCCAGGTACATATCTCGCAAGCTTGTCCGCTTCTTCGTTTCCCGATATATCGGTGTGACCTGTCACCCAACACACAGTTACAGTGTTGCCAAGTGATAAGTCGTCTAGAATTTCCCCGCATAGTTTCACAGCCCTTAACTTCACTACGTCTGATTCTAAGGCTTTAATTGCCGCTTGGCTATCAGAGCATATGGTGATGGTCTTTTTTACGGGGCTGTGTTTCTTCAGCTCGGAGGTACTTTAGATTATGGCTGCCAGCTCCGCCTGAAAAATGCTGCAATCGTCATTAATCCGAAAAGAATTACATAGTCCCAGAGCTCCACAGAAGATGCCCGCGTCGGTTCCGACGTCCATTTTAGAACCGTCAGTATGTACGGCGATCTCGTCATATCCTGTTATTGTCTTATCTTTCCATTTATCTCTTTCAGGTATTTTGGTAGCGAATCTCCTGTTAAAGGCGAATATTATAGGGAGGTAAATCGTGACTGGGGTATCTGTGGAGGCAGCCCATTGAGTTTTCACAGTGGCGTGTCAATAAGATCTTGAGGACTACAGTCCGGATTCCCTTAGGCGAACAGCTGTTTTAGCTGCCTTGCTGCTGCAGTATATGTCCAAGGGGGTGAGGTTGAGTAGTACCTCCAATGCCGCGGTGGGTGTGATCCTTAGCGACTGCATGTTATACCCATGCAGGCTGCCCTTTGAACTTTGGTGTGGTTAGAGAGAAGACACTTTCTTTCCGTAGCCTTCCACCATTCAACTGTACCGTAAGCTAAGATGGGTCTTACAACCGCTATATACATCCACCAGAGTTTACTTTGACTTGATCGCTTGAGGTACGCTTTTACACCGAAACGGTTACTCTACATCAGCGTCTCAACTAAGAACCATCTAACAAGGGTCTTTACCGAAATCGGTTACTTCCTCGCACTCTCCAATCCTTGAGGCTAACTCTCACTTGAGAGGCAATAGAAAGATAGGAGATCTTAAGGTCTAGTTAGACTCGAAGTTAAGTGGAACAGGTCACCTGGCGGGTGAACACTCAAGCTATCCCTCTTACCACCGCGGGAACAATATATAGTAGAACTCCTACAGAAACTCAAACAAACGGTTTTTTGCATACTTTGAGGGTGTCTTGCAGATACAAGCTGTCTTAGACCCACATATTTGTTATCAGGGAAGTACACTCTGTCTTTAAAAATAAATTTGGGTTGTTATCATGATTATCTTACAAAAACTGCTTTTGTTGCAAACTTTGAGGGCGTCTTGCAAACAGAGGGCTCCATGCAAACCGTCTTGGACCCACATGTTTGTTATCAGGAGAGTGTCCCCTATTTTCGGAAATTAATTTTAAGTTATTATCATAATTTTCCAAAAAAGTTTTTTCACATTTTGGTGGCGTCTTGCAGGCAGACCGTGTTGGACCCATATTTTTGAAATCAAGAACATTTGATTGTCTTTCTTGAGAAATAAATTTTGGGATGTTATCATAATTTTCCAAAAAAAAAAACAGTTTTTTCGCATACTTGGAGGTCGTTTTGCAGATTGTTCTATTCGTTTTCAGATTGTTGACTCTGTCAAAGATCTCCTCAAAATTTTTAAATTCAATTATAACAAATATCTAAAAACACCAATAATTTTCTGTTATCAGTCACACCCAAAAATTGCTGACAGCATCATGATGTTTTGTCCAAGACGTTGGCATTCGGTGTCTTTTTTTATGGCAGCATTTATTTGAACTCACTGAAGTGGCGTTTTCTTTGCTGTGAATGTAAAAATTACTCCCGATTTGATGATGGAAATTTGGACCACGCTTGCCCATTGTCCTTACAAGTTGAAAAATATTTTCACCCGACTTTGACGCTAATCGAGTAGTTCACATTTGACACTCACATCCGAACATGTGTAAAAGGGATCCCAAGTTCATGCTTACTACTTCCATCATTTTTTTTAATTGCCGCCTTAATCGGCCGTAAGTTTGAAACAGCATACGAAACTTAGCTTGCCTCGAGAAGAACACAATCTAAAATGGGTCCTTGTCCTCTACGCACATATTCAAAGGTTTATAAACTTGACCTTGGCAAGATTCGTAGTCCAAGTTTACTTCATCAAAAGCCCGGGGCACTCCTTCGGAACGTAATTTACTTTTCCGCCATGGATACGAATGAGTGTGCACAAAAGGGCAAAACTACACAAATATTCCCATAAACGTAGGCCTTTTCTAAGTCTATTCATATTTCCTTGTAGAGCTATATGCATGCGACATAGTTTATTATACCGAACTATGTAGTTCCTGCACTGGTTGAAAGGGTGTTTAGTTGAAACGAAATATCACAAGTGAAACACTTCAGCCAAGCACACACGTTTGCTGTAGAGAGCCTTCGCTGCACACAGGTACATCCAAGTTTTCAAAATTGCCAGAGCAAGCATACTCAGTTCTATGCATCCTCGGTGGAAAATGTTGAGCCTCTTTTACGGAAGGTATGGATATACACTGTGTAACGGAAGCAATTGTGTACGTGAGAATTTTCCAAATAAGCCTCCTTTTTGCAGTCCTTAAGGACTTTTTGTGTATTGTTGTTGTGTTGGTTGCTTTTTTGCATTTGGTCTTGTCAGTGTCATACGTCGGGGTAGAATCAGTGTCCTTGCGCCGAGAAGCAATACGACCAGAGAAGTTTAGTGAAGGATAAAAAAAAGTCTAGAAAGAAAATAAGCCTTTGCTGTGTTTATCCATCATTGTCATTAACGAGGTAATGGTCAATGTCAGAAACATTTTCTTACACGTCTAGGGTAAACATTTTTGCCTTCAACTCTTTGACTCTTTGACAAAGTGCGTCACAAACAACAGTAAATAGGTAACGTGCAGTTAAAAAAGGCTCACTTTTTAAGAGCGTTTGAGCAGGACCTTGAGTTTATGATTGATGTCAGGGGTTAGCAGTGTAGCCGTGAATTGAACTTAAATTGAAGTGAAATTGAAGTTGCAGTGAAATTTTGACTGCTGACTAAAGGACTTTTTTTTAAATTGGTACAATGCGCACAAAATATATAAAAAAGCGGAATGGCCCTCGCCTGACCTCTTACAACCATGCATGCTCAAGAGTTCTTAAACACATAGAGGAAACCTATAATTTTGTTTGCATATACCCACCTAAAAATTGAGAGGTCTCTCATGGCAAATGATACTCTCGGAGATCAGACCAGACCCTCGCGGTAGGTGGGACGGTGCAAAACTGTGATTGCGCCGGTCAGGATTCAAACCTGGGACCTCGCGCACAGTAGTCCGTTACACTAACCACTGCATATCGGCACCCATGATAAAAAAATATATTTCCAAAATAGGTTTGAAATCACAGCTCAGTTGTAATTTGCTGAGTATAAATACCTTCGTATAGGAACTGGAATTTATTCAAACTAACTTTTCGAATTTCTCGGCATTACTATATTTTTCACAACTCTAAGTTTTTATCAAACTCTAAGGGCTGGTTTTTCAGTGCTGAGTTAAACCTAGCTTAAGCCAAGATCTTGTAATCCCGTAACAAAACGAATCTGGAGTTAACCCAGCCAGCAGTTTTTCAGTGCAGAGTTAACTCTGTCAACAAAGTGTCAAAACTTCAAAATACTCATCCAACTCTCATTTCACATAGGAAACAGTTTTTTTGAAAACAGAAATTTGAGTTATTCCCAGATGTCATTTTTCACAGAAATACGCAAATCACACAGAAAAAACATTCAGAGAAGGTCATACTGTTTTCCAGAGTTGATCCGAGATTAACTCACCAAACTTGGCGGGTTAAGCCGATATTAATACCAGATCTAAATTCACTGAAAAACTCATTTCTGAAGTCAATTTCAGTTTAACTCGGATACTCTGATGATCTCGCACTGAAAAACCGGGCCTAAGAGGTTTGCCAACCAACAATTATTTTTGTTTTTACTGCATACAATAACATTATTAGAAGAAATAAAATGCGAATGTTGGTTTTTTTAAGAGAAGAAAGTCCAAAAAATATTTTTATTAATTGACATCCTGTTAATAAATAAGTATAAAAAATTAATTAATATTTTCGGTAATTAATAAAATTAACAAATTTATTGTTAACCATACAAAAAAACTTCTTACTCGAGCTCACTCGGGCGTATACGTACTATTTTTTAGAGTAAAAAATACAATTTACAACAGAATGTAAAAAAATTCCAGAAATAATTATAAACAAATAGAATTTTACACAAACTACGCAGTAAAGGTTAGTTTCACCTACAACAAACGCTGTCGGACCACTCCGCTTATGTTTTCATACTTGGCGATATTTTTAATTTAATTTGCTTACTAACTAAGTTGAAGCTTAACTTCGTGGTGGACCTGGGCCACACCCAACAAACATACTCTCGAGAGATATGCTCTACAAATCTAGAAAAACTTCTTATAAGACCCTCGTAGGACTCTTGAATACTCTGAGAACATAATCTTTTTTGAATAAATAGAATTTTACTCTCATAGTACTCTCATTAAAAGGGTAAAAAAGACGTAAACTCCCATTATGAGAGAATATTTGATTCTTGTTATGTGACTTAAGCTCTCATGTTACTCTCAAAGAGTAAAAGTATTATCAGAAGACTCATTATGAGTGTCAAAGTATGGAAGTACTCATAAAAGTACTCTTTTCAGCCTAACACTCTTGGTTTGAGACCGGATGGCTGATAAAAATACCTATTCATGTCAATTCAAAATAATTGCGTCCCACCATCCGTCAAAAGTAATTTAGCCAGTATGTAGTGTGCTTGCGGTGACAGAAGTTTTTTAATTAATTTAATGCATTTCTTTATGGAGAAAAAAGTGTAGGTATCTTTGCAGCACAAATCGTCATCGAAAACATATTCATGGTCTGGATGGCCAGCATGGATCGGCTGGTTTTTTTTACACGCAAACAAACTCCCGGTCAACTCCGATCACGTCAGATTTACTTTAGCGAGCAAATGTCATAGCATGCGTATGCCGTAATCTTTATATTCCCTCATTAATATGCACGCGGCAATGATGTAAAAACAGAAATGCGTCTTTAAATAGTACGAAACCACGGCATTTCTAAATTCTTAAAAAGCCTCAGAAAAAGTATTATTAAAGTCAATAATACTAATGACAATGGTGTACCATCAAACAGCGCATTGAAAATAACAGTTTCTTTTAGAAGTATATCTTGTTCTCTTTTTCACTTGATGTCCTGATGAAGAATTAAAGCATTTTTTGGCGCACAACATGATAAAGATGGCACGAAAATTGTTTGTTATATGTTTCTCCCTCTTTCAAACAAGACTAGCTCTTCATATCCCATAAGAAGAACTTATTGTCTTATTATGAGACCGAATAACTCTTGCAAGGAGAGTTTAAGAATTTTAAGACTCTTTTAGACCGTAAGACTCTTTTAAGCGCTCTCATAGTACTCTATGAGAGGCAAATTCCAAGAGGCAAGCTCTTGGAGAATACTCTCATAAGACTCTCGTAGAGTGTTATGGGAGGAAAAATGTTAGTTGGGCAGCCAACTAACTTTGCCAATTTTGTCGCCAGCTAGCTGTCTCCAGTTTTGCACGAGAAGTTGGCTGAGGTCCTCGTCCACTTGCGTGTGCCACATGAGTTTCACTGATTCTCTACTACGCCGTCCTTGCAGAGTAGATTCGAAAATTCTCCGGGCGGTTACTGTCTACCCGCTGTAAACGACCCAACCATATCGCAGCCGTTGTATTTTAACTCTTCTGTCTTCTCTCTGTCTATGCAGATGGGACCATAAATCGCCGGAAGCGTTTTCATCCGCCTTTGACAGGGTCCATGTTCTTTTGCACTTCTGCATCGTAAGGCATAACTGGGAAAGAGGGTCGCCCTATATAAATTAACACTTTAATTGCTCGAGAGGGGACTTCGTTATACTCAATTGCCTTCTGAGCCGAAACGAACAGTGATTGACAAGAGTTAAGTCTAGAACGCAATGCTGCGTTGCTGCGTGCGTTCGATGACAGCAGAGTAGAAACAACGGGCGCATATGGGGCAAAACGAAATGTTACTTCAAGACTTCACCCCGTGTTTGACCGTAAATATCGTAGACGCATCTTCAACGCAAAAGTTAAAGATGCGTCTTTCCACTTTTGCGTCCGTTGAACTACCTCATGCTCATTCATTGTGTGGTGAGTACGTATAGTTTTCTTGTCGTCAGTAGTAAAAAAGGGTTGCTTCTGTTTATAGTCAGAATAAAAACAGGTTTGCGTAGAGTAGAGGGGTTTGAGTAAAGAATATGATGTTTTCGGTATTATTCGTGTTTTAAATTTTTCGCGATAACTTGCAATCTGTTGGTTTTAAGCATGCAAAAGACACGAGTGCAACACCTTGGATTTATTTGTGATGGAATTAACAGAAATATATAATTTTATTTTCATTGCTATCCAACTTGGTTCGTTTTTAAAAAGCATCTTTCTGCTCGTTCTTTTGCAAATATTTTTTTAAATATCTTTAAACAAAAATTGAATGTGTATGAGCTGATACTTTCCAATTTCTAAACCCCAAAACGCAAAGCGGCATTTCGTTTTGCAAATTTGTTAGGTGCGTTGTTCCCCTACCCTGAGCGTCGAACTTGCCGAGTTGTAGGGGCTGAGTAAGGTCAACATTGCTAGAGAATCTCTTCTCTAGATGAGGCCTGAAACCATAGGACGCTCCACCCTACCCGTCCCCTCCTTCCTTCTCCCCTCCCTATCCTCTCTTCTTGTTCCTCTCCCCTTCTCCCCTGGGCTGGACGAAGGTGTAATACGACCCGTGCCGAGCGTCAGCCTGGCTGGGGGCCCAGTTTATAAAATAGCCCAGTCTCGTACGGAGTATCCGGATACCTGGCGCCCTCCGGATTATCTAGCCTTATCTATACACAGCGGATCTCTGTATAGACGGACCTCCTTTATCCGCTACTCGTGGGACTAACATGACAAAACTGAACAAAAATAACAAAAATAAAAATGATAATGGTAAGACCGGCACCCCTTCAAAGCCGGACGGTAGCACGGTGGCAAAACTGTGTACCGGGACAGCTCCTTCCCTGCCAAACAGTGGTGCGATTGTGGACACTCGTGATCCACCCTGTGCGGGCAGCAGCAAGGACTGTAAAGCAGTTAAAATTTCAGCTTCCAGTAGTGGCGGGTTTGTGGCACTTAATGGACCCTCCACCTCTGGCAGCTCCAGCAAGAGCTCCTCGCTCGATAAAGCACCAGAAACTTCAGCTTCCAGTAGTGGTGGGTTTGTGGCACTTCATGGCCCCTCCACTGCTGGCAGCTCCAATAAGAGCTCTACGCTCATCACAGTAAAGGACTCCGCCCGCAGTGCGTCTACGCGGCTACGCGGCTACACGCTCCATCAAGGGCGTACTATAAGAAGCAGCGTGAAGCTTCCCGGACTCTGAAAGCCTTTGGGGATATACTGGAGACTGACAGAACGCCGGCGCAGATCGCCAAACTTAAATGGGCCGAGAACACTCTGAAAAAAGAACATAAGCGACAGAGGTCGGAGGAAGATTCCGCTTCGGAATCTAAACGTCCCAAGGTGAAGAACACCATCACCCCCCCTAAGACGTCCTCCGTCACACCTCTGAAGTCTTTTAGCGATGTTCTTAAGGACCGTATCGTGGTTGCCGTGATTGTGACCTCGACGGCTCTATAGCTCCCGAAAGGTGGAACATGGTCAAATTGAAGCTTTCCAGCAACTTTTTGGCCTTTATGCGGGAACACCCCGGACCACCTCCGTTAACCTTTGATGCCGGCTGGCATCAAGGCCACGTCAAGCTAATCGCGTGCGAGGACATGAGATCTTGCGATCTCTACAAGCTCGCGATTAGCAGTCTAGGGGAAGTTTGGCCAGGTGCAAAGCTCGAGGTCGTCGCTAAGGAGAACATCCATAGCAGGCCGAGAACGCGCACCTGGATTCCTATTGAACCCCCCTCCGCTCACGAGATTCTCGAAGTCATAAGACTTTCTAATCCCGCACTCCCAACTCACGACTGGAAGGTCGCTAAGCTAGAGGAGCAAAGAGGATCCTATAGATCTGCCATTGTGGTAATCAACCAGGATTCTCTTATAGCTGAGACCAAAGGCGTGATCAGATTTGGTTGGGATCAAATCACCCTAAAGGTATATTAAAAGGACGAGTTAGAGACTGGCAAGTTGCCTCCTCACCCCCTTGAACTGGCGTCTGCTTTACCGCACCCCGGTACTGCAGTCACCTTTCCAGTTTTGGAAGACGTCGCCGCTGCGGAACTAGTGGCTCCTAACCAGCCTTCCGACCCTGTGTCTGACATTCCATCGGACATGGAGACGGAAGATTGTCTAAACTCAGTCCTGCTGAGTGAGGACGAACTTTTGGGTTCGTTCTCTGAATCAGAGGACCTCAACAACACTGTGGTGGATGTTTCTCTGGACCGTAGCAATGCTGCAGTTACTTCAGATTAACCTCCATCACTCCACAATGGCCTCAGCCTCCCTTCTTCTCCGCCTCGCGAAAAATGGAGAAGATATTGTCTTGATCCAAGAACCATGGGTTGTTGAGAACGTGGTCTGCGGAATCAAGACTCCCGGATACTACCCACTGTATGAGACAGGTAAAGGTAAGCCTAGATCGTGCATACTAGTGAAAAGTAGTCTGAATGTATTTTTACTCCCTGAATTCAGCGACCGAGACATCACCGTGGCGAGACTAGAGACAGCCAAAGGGACTTACTGGCTGGCCTCTGCATACCTCGCCCACGACATGGTGGACAGTCCCCCTGGTAAAACCTTGGAGAGTGCCATCAAGGCTGCTGAACTACGCAATACCGACTTCATCATTGGGTGCGATGCGAATGCTCATCACTCAGTGTGGGGAAGTTCCGATATCAACGACAGAGGTGAGTTACTTTTTGACTTTATTTTAAAAACTAACCTCATTGTCTGCAACACGGGTAGCGAACCTACCTTCATAACCAGAAATCGACGAGAAGTACTAGATATCACTCTCGTCTCTGATTCCATTGCTAAACGGGTTGGTAATTGGAAAGTCTCGTCTGAACATTCCTGGTCAGACCATAGATACATTCAATTCAGTTTAGATGATGTACCTCCTCGCCAATCATCCTTCAGAAACTACAGAAGGACGAATTGGCTTCTTTACAGAGATTCACTGAACCGATCAAGGATCTCTTCTCTCCTAAATCCTCCTTGTGACACCAATGAGCTTGATCACAAGGTTAAGGAACTCACTCTGGCCCTCAATAAAGCACTTTCTTCCTCCTGCCCTCTTGTAATTCCAAGGGGCAAGGGGAAACTGCATTGGTGGACCTCAGAACTGGGCCTATTCAGGAATGAATGCAGGAAACTCTTCAATAGAGCCAAGGCCACACGTGCAAATACAGACTGGGATGCCTACAAAACATCCCTCAAATCCTACAAAAAGGAGCTGAGGAGAGCCAAACGGCTATCTTGGCGACTCTTTTGTAGTAAAATAGAAGAAACATCCGAAGCCTCTAGGCTAAGCAAAATCCTCTCTACTAATCCAACGATGCCTAGCTACCTTAAAAAAGCAGACCGCTCTTGGACTTCCTCCAGCGCTGAATCGCTAAACCTGCTACTGGACACCCACTTTCCAGGTAGCTCCGAAGTTATCAATAGCATTAACCTTAACAGGTCAATGCCACACATAACTAATAAAATTGATCTAATAACGAGAGATAGACTGCTTTGGGCACTTAACAGCTTCAAACCTTACAAGTCGGCAGGACCAGACGGCATAATACCAGCCGAACTACAAAGGTCATCGGACATTGTCCTCCCTGCACTGGAGACAATTCTGAGAAGCTGCGTAGAGCTGGTCCACATTCCACTGCTATGGAGAGAAGTGAAAGTGGTTTTTATACCCAAAGCTGGCAAATACTCCCACGTTACTCCTAAAGATCTCAGACCTATAAGTCTATCATCATTCCTTCTAAAAACTCTAGAAAGATTGATCGATATCCACCTACGATCTAGTATTGACAAAAGGCTGCTTTCTACTGCTCAGCACGCTTATTGTAAGGGCAGATCTGTTGAAACAGCCTTGCATACGCTAGTACGTTCCATTGAATATTCCCTTCATCACAAGGAGTACACGATGGTAGCCTTCCTAGATATAGAAGGCGCCTTTAATAATGTCAACACGTCTGCGATCTTGGCTGCACTGTCGGATCTGAAGGTGAGTGGCTCACTTTGCGAGTTAATTAATCAACTTTTAACGAGTAGGATTATAAACTCTAAGCTAGGTGAGACAACTGCCAGAAGATCCGTCAGCAGGGGAACACCGCAACGTGGAGTCCTATCCCCACTCCTTTGGAATCTAGCGGTGAACGAACTGCTGGTTATCCTAGAAGGAGATGGCTGCAGAGTGATCGCTTATGCAGATGACGTTGCCATTGCTGTATCGGGGAAGCACCTTAACACCCTCAAAGAACTCCTACAGAATGCTCTAAACAAGCTAACAAGATGGGCTGACAGCTGTGGTTTGGGGGTCAACCCTCACAAAACTGAACTAGTCCTATTCACCAGGAAATACAAAATCCCACATATCGACCCCCCTCAATCAAGGGCACTAGCTTAATCTTCTCTGAGGAAGCTAAATATCTAGGTCTCATCTTAGACAGAAAGCTTAGCTGGAAGTCTAATATACAGGAAAGAGTCCGGGAAGCTACGGTAGCACTCTTTTCCTGCAAAAAAGCCATCGGCAACAAGTGGGGACTTCAACCCCGTATCACCCACTGGCTATATATCTCGGTCGTAAGGCCGATACTGACGTATGGAACAGCTGTCTGGTGGACCGCTTTGGATAAAGCGGTAAATCGTGATAAGCTAAGCAAGGTTCAAAGGTCAGCTTGCTTATCTATGAGTGGAGTACTTCGCACCACTGCCTCAGCAGCACTAGACATTCTGCTCCATCTAATTCCTCTTGACATCTTCAGCAGACAAACTGCTGCCATCACGGCTACTCGCCTCAAAGCAACCTCTCAGTGGACCAATAGTGAGATAGGCCACTCTGCTATTCTGAACACATTCAGATTCCCTTCTAGAAACATGGACCTCACCTTACCCCAATTACATTTTGAAAAGAACTTCCAGGCAACGATCCCCCCCAGGTCTTCCTGGGAGGACTGTGCGCCTCTGGAATGTGAATCGATCCACTTCTACACTGATGGATCGAAGACAAATGATGGGGTAGGCGGGGGTGTATTCTCAGACCGACTAAATCTAAGTCTCTCTTTCCGTCTCCCGGATCATTGCAGTGTTTTTCAAGCTGAAATTATGGCGATAAAGGAAGTCTTGTCCTGGCTTAAGAAAAATGTTATATCCGCCAAGGACATACGCATATTTTCTGACAGCCAAGCGGCCATCAAGTGCCTGGAATCGGTCTCTATAAACTCTAATGTAGCCTTAGACTGCCATTCATCTCTAAAGGAGATGTCGGAGCAGTTCAACATTCTCCTGTGCTGGGTGCCAGGACATAGAGACATTCCAGGTAACTGCAAGGCTGACGAACTCGCCAAACTTGGAACTACCCTCCCAATTTTGCCTGATAAAGGCTCCGTAGGCATTCCAATTTCGACATGTAAACTCATGATTAAACTGAATGCGATAGAAAGAACAAATCTCAGATGGACTAGTGGCAGTACCTGCCTAGCGACGAAACAGATCTGGCCAAAGCTTGATCTTAAACGCTCTAGGAGTTTGATCGCTCTTAATAGATCGCACATTAGTGCTACAATCGGTGGCATTACAGGACACTGTCTGATAGGCAAACACGCGACAAGGCTTGGTGTCTATTCCAACGACTTTTGCAGGAGCTGCATGGATGAGGAGGAGGAAGAGACCACTCTCCACCTTCTCTGTACATGCCCCGCTCTTTCCAAGAACCGAAATCTTCACATTGGAGCTTTCTTCTATAATGATCTCAGTGATCTCAGCACGACTGACCCGAAACGTCTCTTGCGCTTCATTAATAGCTCGAAATGGTTCAACGAGTAGGCAATAGAGTCAGATCCGCGTGGTATCACAATGGACCTACATAGGTCTAAGTGTGTTGGTTTCCTTGGATCCGACAGCCACTTAAACCTAACCTAACCTAGGTGCGTTGTTTGACGTAAAGTTTTGTAAAGTTTTGGAAAAGGATGACAACGCATATTAACGTACGCACGCCGCAACGCAGCTTTGCAATTCTAGCTTTAGCCTTCGTTAGATTTCAGTGCTGCTGTCGTTGTCTGATTTTATTGCGGAACCAAGTTTTTTTGTTTTTTCATTTTTTATCAGGTGGCGGATCTTTGGGGCTGACATATGGTGAGTGCCAAAAACGTAAGCTCTTCATCACTGAAGCTCTTCTTAGTTTTTCTTCGCAAGAAGGGAATACTTAATACAGTAAAGTAGGGTGTCTGCATGGTAGAACAAAAATGGACCAATACTTGTGTCTGAGTGCTCCATCGGACAGAAGCAACCTTCAATAAACAGAAAAAATAAAAGTAAGGCAAAGCCCCAAACTACCTCAAAGTTATAGCTGTCTTTTGTGATGTTTTGTCCAAAACGTCGCTTGGTGTTGGGTGTCTTTTTTTGATGACAACAATATATGTGTGTGTGTGCTTAGTTTTGCCCTCGTTGACTGCTTGGCTCACATTCATCGCTTACGTTCCAATACTCACGAAGGTTTCACTGACATCACATGACTGTGATGATGATGATGTCTGCGTATGCGAGCAATCGGACGGATTTTAGAAAAATTGTGCCTCCGGTGTTGGCGCAACAGTTCTAGATAATTTCGTTAAGTATGATGTTAAAAAAGTCACATAACAGAGCCTTGTCTAGATGTAATTTACACATCCAAGCTTTGGGTGAGGTCTATAACGATCTCGACGGAACAGTGTGGGTTTTCCATCGCCATCCTGCACTAAATGACGAGTCTGACAAGGATGCCATAAATTGCGCTAATAGGTCGTTTCTATAAAGATGCTGTCATATGTAGCGTTGAAATCGATTCCTTGGTTTTTTTCAACATCTGTCGCAGTGTGAAGCTTTTGCAAGGTAGTTCTGCTTTATTTTACTGCCTAAGAAAAACCACATTTTTCTAACAAAAATAGCTTTTTCCAAAAATTTTTGTTGGAAAAAAAGCAAGAATAATTATTGATTTTTTTCGAAAAAGGAACTATTTTCTCACGCAGGAAACGCGCCGCCTCTAAGTCTGTTGGAGCCAAAAGGAGGAAAAAGAAAAATTGTTTTTCTTTCATTCATTCTCCCACCACATTAAGAAATTGAGCCAAGAAAGAGGTTTAGGGATAAAGATGTGGAAAGTGATAAATTTTTCGTTTAAGTTTGTTATAATGCTCTTAATATAACCAACTAATCCCAGTCAAATTTGAGCACATTTCAAGACACATTTTTGACACAGAAGTTTGAGTGAAAGAACACGTGAGTGCATCCCATCAAACGAAAGCGTAGAAAAGCTAAACTATCTCACTATTCGGTAACAGTACGGCAGTCAGTGAGGCAGTGTAAGGCCAAAAGTAAGGCGGATAAAAAGAAAAAAACGAATGAAAACAAATATATATTATAAGAAAAACGGTAAATAAATAAATAAATAAATAAATAAATTAGAAACCTATTTTTAACTTATTTCTTAGAAAAATTATATCGCCAAGTATGAAGACATTCCCGGAGTACTCCGTCAGCTTTTGTTGAAGGAAAAGCTTATTTATATTATGCAGTTTGTGAAAAACTATATTTGGTTATAAAAATTATTTCTGGATATATTTTACATTCCTTATATACTTTTGTCGTAGTGGAGACTGGAGTCTATTATCCTTATATTGGGTGATTTTTTAGTTTCATTACTCTATAGAAAGTGTAGCAAAAAGGTTTTGCTTTAATTATATCCGACCCAGGGTATATTAAGTTTGACGATTAGCTTGTAACGCAGTAAAATATTCACCGTAGACCCCTCAGACCTTTTAGAGAAGTAAATGGGACCGACAGGAGAATCGATTAAGCCATGTCCGTCCGTTCGTCCGTATGTAAACAACTTTTAGGCAGAGAGCTGAAATTTTGTGAGTTGGAACTTGACTGGAAGTCCAGTCCTTCAGATCAAGTTTGAAAATAAGCTGAATCCGCTCACAGGCGCGCCCACTACAGGCTACAGGCCTGCTAATGCTAATGTCTACAACTTTTGTCATATACTTTTTAGTCAAATTTCTGAACTGAATCCGCTCACTGGTGGCTGGTGAAAACCGTTCCTTTAACATTTTGATACCCTACCCAGGGTATATTAAGTTTGTTGTACAGTTTGTAACGCAGTGAATTAATCACCGTCGACCCCGAGGACCTTTTCAAGATATGAATGGAACCGACAGGAGATTCCATAAAGCCATGACCGTCCAGTTCTCCAGATCAAGTTTGAAAATTAGCTGAATCCGCCCCCGGACACGCCCACTACAGGCCTGTATGTGCGACCTGCGACTACCTCTTATTTAAAAAAATACTTCTTTCAAATTTTAGCTATATTACTTTTGGAATGTAATATTGCCTTGTAATTGTCTCTGAAGTAGTTAAAAAAGTTTGGCCACTTCATTGACCACGCCCACTTTTAAAAGGGATTTAATCTTAAAATGACATATATAAATGACATATAAACATATATGAAATTTGACTAAAAATTCAATAACAAAAGTTGTAGATATGGGCATTCTCTAACTTTTTTGGGTATGTAGTATGTGCCTCTGCCCATTTTTGTGGGCGTGGCGTTAAAAAAGTGAGTATATCCCGCCCATTTCTTGTAGGCGTGACAGTTTTCTTTTTTGGTATGGTCGAGTATTTTGCAATTCGTCGCAGATGGACCGAAACTTTTGCATACGGTTGCACTTAAACATAATTTTAACACCTCAAAGACAATTACAAGACAAAATCACATACCAAAAATGAGTGCGCTAGCACCATTGTAACAAAGCTAAAATTTGAGAAAAGTATTTTTTAAAATTAGAGTGTTTGTGGTCGGATTCAGCTGATTTTATAATATGATCTGAAAGACTGGATTTACAGCCAACTCATCAACTTTCAGCTCTCTAGCTTAAAATTTTAGGCCTAAGAGTTGTATACATACGGACGAACGAGCTTAATCGATTCTCCTATCGGTCCCATTTATATCTCTGAAATAAACTTTCACTGCGTTACAAACTATACAACAAACTTAATATACCCTGGGTAGCAGGGGGCAATATTGATAAAGTGTTGCAAAAAAATCTCAAATATTTTAGTTTCCCGTCCATCTCCATTTTGTTTTACCCCATTTCGCCAAATTCCATTTCGAAAAGGCCCTCTTCGCCAAATAGAATGAAAAACGATGTGTTTCAAGCCAAAGTGAAATGAGGTTGCAGAGCTTTTTCATACGACCCAGGGTACCTTTATTCATTTGAATGCATAGTTTTTAACACATCGAAATAATCACTGTAGACCCCGAGACCTTTTAGAGATATGTTCAAGACTGACATGTCCGTTCGCCTGTATGTGTGAAGGTTTAAGGTCTTCAAAATTAAGCTGGAGAGCTTAAAATTAAGCTTATGTTGCACAAACGAAGTGCGAAAAGTAGTTAAATCTGCCGACGGACGACCACGCCCACTATTGGCTTCAATGTAAGACAACCTCTAATTCACAATTTATTTCAAAAGACCTTTCGACCAAGTTAAATAACGCATAGGAACTCAAATTTTGGTGTATAGAAAATGCGTCTAAAAGCCTTTAACACGACGAAAACTGAACCGCTCCCCCGATCGACCATGCTCACCTTTACTGTATTTAAATGTCTTTAAAAAAAGGGTTTTTCTGAAAATTCACTCTAAATCGAAAAATTATTGTAGAGCAAATATTGAAGATATTGGAACTCTCTAGGTTTGTTTTATACAATGTTTTTAGAAAACTGTTCTTTTTTGGCTAAATCGTCGTTTTTCACGCATATATTTGTTATTAACTTCAACGAAGTGAGATTCTATAGAAATAGAGGTTCTCGAAGGTTCTAACAAAATAAGTTTAAAAGAGTTTCTTCTAAATCCACGCCCATTTTTAAGAGCGTGGCCCATACACATGTTTGAATTTCAATGAATAAATTCGGGCCAAAAAACTTCAGGATTTGGTGTTGTTGGGTAAATAGGGTCGGGTATTTAGAAGTTCGTTACGGACGAGCTCTTGCACTTACTTACTTGTTTCCCATAACTTAGAAGCCAATTGAGTCTGACAAGTTTTCGAAACATATTAAGAATCAGGACGCTCAAATACATTTGGCAAGATGGATTATAATCAAACTTAGCTGATTATTGGCTGCTTATCATTTGGCGAAGCAGGGTTTTGCGAAATAGAATAAGGTGAAATGCGAGTCAGAGCAAGAATGCTCCGGTTGTCTGTCACAAGAAATTTAATTTTAACTTAAAAGAAAAGTACTCGCACCTCAAGGAAAGAACGAAAGGTTAATTGTTAGAGCTTAGATGCTTTAGGCTCTGGATTTAAGCTCTTTAATATTAAATTTCAATCTCTTCTTGTGGCCGGTTTTTGAAAGTCTTGTGATGATATTTTCAATGACGATAAAGATTTTGCGGTGGATGTGCACTAGGACATAACAACGGATGCGATTTCCAGTCATTCCTGACCATGACATATTCACCATGACGGGGAACTCGAGAAGAATTTTTCCAAATTATTCCAAAGAAAACCTAAATTATACGCTCGAAAAATATAACTATCGTATACGCAGGCAATGAGATGCATTCATGGTTTTTTGAGCGTTTTTAAGTTAAAAACACTTTTTAAATGCAGACAGGCGTCTGCCCTTAGAAGAGCGATTAAGTCACGTGAGCGGTTAAAGCCTGCAGAAAGTAGAGATTAAATCCATTAAACCTGCGAAGCGGTCCACTCAAAACAATGTTGTATACAACACTGTTGTTTGCGTACTTTTTTTTAAGTTTATTTTTTAAAACGTACATTATAAACGATTTTTCTTTGATTGTTTTTGATTCAATAGCAACATGTAATATTTTTATGTAATAACGGGTGATTTTTTAGCTGGTTTGGTTTTGGCAACACTGGTTTTGACAGCTGACGTGTGTTTAGTACCTTGTGTCACTGTCAAACAGCTTCAGTTTGGTTTGCAATTTAACCATGGATCGTCTTACAAATGAACAACGCTTGCAAATTATTGAATTTTACTATCAAAATTCGTGCTCGGTTCGAAATGTTCATCGCGCGCTGCTTCCATTTTATGGTCGGCATTCTCGACCTTCTGAGCAGTCTATTCGGAAGATTGTGACCAAATTTCGCACCAAATTTACTTTGTTGGACATTAAACCACCAACACGTTTACGTACTGGGCGTAGTGAAGAAAATATTGCGGCCGTATCAGCTAGTGTGACAGAAGACCGCGAAATGTCGATTCGGCGCCGTTCCCAGCAGTTAGGCCTTTGTTACAGCACTACGTGGAAAATTTTGCGGAAGGATTTGGGCGTAAAACCTTTTAAGATACAGCTGGTGCAAGAACTAAAGCCAGCCGACCTACCACAACGCCGAAGACGGTGCCACATGCCACACAGCACGCGAAACAATGGCGCAATTGCGAGGCGAGTTTGGTGAACAGTTAATTTCACGTTTCGGGCCGGTCAATTGGCCGCCTAGATTTGACACCATTAGATTATTTTTTGTGGGGGTATGTCAAGGCTAATGTCTATAGGGACAAGCCCGCTTCGATTGACGCACTGGAAGCCAACATCCATGCATTCATTCGTGAGATACCGGCCGATATGTGTGAAAGATCGATTGAATGAATGAATGAATGTATCGATTCAAATAAATATTTCATTAATTTTTTCGAATTTTTTGTGTTTTTTTTTTTAAAAAGTTCTCAACCTCTTAAAAAATCACCCGTTAGTTCGTAGCTAAGAGGGGGGGGGGCAATTGCACCCATTGGATCCGCGCCTACTGGGTGGATATAACAAAATGCACCATTTTTGGGCATGGCCATTTAATCAAGATCGTCATAACCGTTAAGACTAAAGAGAATAGAAGTCTTTCGGAAATGTTATTACGTTTTTGAGTCAAATTTTCGAAATATTCAAAATATTCGCAGTTTGCATTTCACTATTTTTCTTGAGTTCTATGGGCCTCGGTTTTTATGCGTGAACAGTAAAACAAGCTCCTGTTCTTACTTCGTTTTCTAATAGGCTTAGATAAACTTAGGTTAGAAACAAACATTTTAGAAAATGTTTAACGCAGCTTGCTTGCTTTTTGTACGCTTTGTGTTTCAATCAAATTTGAACAAGATCGCTGTTACCGTTAAGATACTAGAAGATTTAAAAAATATTTTTTGAAAATGTATTTATGTTTATACCCACAGGAATGAAGTATATTAAGTTTAATATCATAATCATGTAACATAGAGAAATAATAACAAGAGCCCCCCTAGAACTTAAGGGCTGAGCCATGTCCGTGCGTCCGTATGTAATCTTTTTCTAAGCCTTGAATTTTGATCAAGAAAGCTAAAATTTTGTACGCAATCTCTCTGTCAACCGAAGCATTACAAGAGTTAAAATTTTTGAAATCAGCTGACAAACACGCCCACAGTTGGTCCAATTGTGCAACTACCTCCAGTGCTTTCAAAGCTGTTAGACGTCATGAAAAGCTGAAATTTGGAAATTTGACATATAGCATCTCCTAATGATTACAAGACATGAAAAGTAAAAGCGAAATCAACAGACCGCCCTTGTGGGCGTGGCATTGATTTAAAGAGAAAACCTTCAAATACAATTTATTCAATATTTTTGTTCCAAATCGGGAATTTTTTCCTGTATATATTATGTAGAAAATACTTGGACTACATCTGGTTTATACAAAGTTTTGCGCCCACATATAGAGGCGGAATTCAAGAAAAACTTTTAATTTTTCGGAAAAACATGGATTTCGACTGCTTTTTAGTTTTACATAAAATTTAGCAAATAGAGTACCTACACCGGACACTATTTTGGATATCGTTCATACAAAGTTTTTGGCCACGCCCATCTTTAGAGGTCAGCTTTACAAAATTACTGAATTTGAACCAAAAAATTACATTTTTGTGTGCATTTTAGCCGCAAACTTGGTTATTTCTATGCGAATATTGATTTTTGGTTAAAGGAGTTGGACGTGCCACGCCCTTTTATAAAATAAATTAGATAAAACCTTTTAAGGGAATTTTTTTTTAATTATGCATGAATTGTAATGGGACGGGGATGGAAAAAAGAAATTATACGAGTGGAAAGGAGAAAGGAATGGAAAGGAGCAATAGGAATAGGGTTTACCGCGGCCGTTGCAGACGGTCCGAAGCTATGACACACTATTACGCACTGTTGCACCTACTCACTGGTTCAAACAATGTTTTTCTTTTGTAATAAAATCTGAAAACTGGGCAAAAAGTCAAAGACATCCCATTTTTTGAGTCAACTCGGATAATCTTCATCAAAAACATGGGTTTTCCCATTATATTTTGTAATTTCTTTTTTTCTTATAACCCCTGGGTTTACGTAGTTTATGTTTAAGCCACTGTGAAGATTACGAAAATCTCATAGCCTTGAGAGTCTTAAAAACATTTTTCAAAGACTGTCATTGTTGCCTCAACTTAAGATCTGTAAATAATTGTAATAAGGCACACAGGTGATAGCTTCATGACAAAATCAATCACGGTATTGTTATATCAACTAATGAATTTGTTATGTTTAAAATCGAATAAATCATGAAACATTGTTAAAATAATTCCATTTGTGTTTGATTTCACCTTTTTTAATTGATTTTTGAACTTAATTGTAGAAGAAGAAACATAATTGTCAATTCAACTGAGAATTCAAAAAGAACTATAATTGTCAATTCAATTGAGAATTATTATTTCGGTGCAATAAAAATCGATAAGTCTTGACTTGCTTGGACTTGCTTGGACTTGGACTTGCTTGACTTGTCTTGGATTTCAGCCCCTATTATAAAGTTGATACTAATGTTGATGATTGAAAAACTAACATCACTTTTCCAAGTACGATCTCCGACTATTTATACCCCATCCCATAGGATAGGAGGTATATTAGGTTTGATTCATAGTTTGTAACATAGAGTAATTATCACCGTAGACTCCCAAGACCGCAAGGGCATATGATATAGACCGAATTGTTAGTCGAATGAGCCATGTCCGTCCGTCCGTCCGTATGTCGGTAGTTTTTAGGCCTTAAATTTTGAGCTAGGAACTTGAAACTTAATATCTGTTCTTTCTAGGTCCCGAGGCAGTACAAATGTAAAATTTTTTAAAATCCGCCCACTGACACGCCCACTTTACTTAATAGCATGAAAATTCAAAATTGTCGTAGGAAGCTGAAATTCGGTACGCGTTATCATCGCTTAAGTGTATTGTGTATTGCGTATATGTATGCGTATTGTGTATTAAGTGTATTGCGGCAAAAACCGCGCCTTTTGGGCGTGGTCATATTTCATTTGCATTTTATTAAGCATTTTTTATTCCATATATTTTCTTTGAATCCAAAAGACTTGCGCTATAAAATGTTCAGATATGTGTGAAAGCAATCAACTGAAATGAATAAATTTTTGCCACGCCCACTTTTGAAAAGATTTTTTAACTGAAAAATTCTAAATACAGTTGAAGTGTATAGAAACCGAAATTCAACAACCAAGATTTATGACACATTTCGGAGCTTGAAAGTGGTCAATTGGGATACCCCGTATCCAACGATTCGCGGATTGTAATCCTCCCACTAGTTTTAAATATTTTCCTTTACCTCTATGATTGTTCGACTTAAAAGTTATTAGCTGGGCCCCATAACTCAAGAGGAGTTTTCCGTGCAAAAATTCTTTACATTTTCAAAAAAATGTTTTTTAAAAAATTCTAAGCACTGTTTCTCTTTTATTTCGCGTCTGAGATGCAAAAAATTTCTGCGTTGTGCTGACAATCCATATAACTGCATAAAAAGAGCCGTGCGTCGCTCATATTAAAGCCCTTTATTCCTGTCAATCATCTACTCGCCATCAACGTATTCCATCTTGGCGTATTCGAGCAATAATTTCTTAAACAAGTCATCCGTGTAACAGTTGACCTTAGTTCACACATGACGGGTCACAATCGAACCTAATGACCCATAAAAACGGTGTCGATAAACCGGATACCTGAGCTAATGGTGATATGAACCAAGGCATAATAAGACATCCGTTTGATATATCATATCAGCGGAAAACCATTCATAATTTGTTCTCGTATGCACCTTTACACACCCGCTAAAAGGAACACATTAAAGGATATCCTTTGATGGTGTACACATTACGGTTAATTATTCCATTCTCTTTGGTATCATGTATAATGTAGATACCTTCACCTACTAACTCATACGTTTAAATAGTGATTCCCCTTTAATGGGCTTCCTCCTGCGCTAGCCACGCCAAATAAATGCATAATCAGTTATTCATCGCGCGTATGCTAGCTAGGATACTAAATTATTGCGATTTAAGCTTATTCCACAGGACTGCATGCAATTAATATTAGACGCGCTTCAGCGGATGTTTTTAGCGAATAAATTCGTCATTAAGCATCCTTCTGGTATGAGATACTGGATACGCGTTACGTTTGTAAAATTAAAACCGGACACGCCGGGCACTGTTCTGAGACTCAAAAGCGAAATGCCAAGCAGAATTTTTGATGATGATGTATTTTTTTTCGCATCCGTTCCGCTGGCTGGCGCTGTACCGAGCAAGGACTATAGGACGAATCTAATTTCCAACTACACTAATGGCCAGTAGTGTTTTATGGCGAAAATTACCTTTGAATTCATACGTAAGTTACCGACTATGGGGTGTAACAATTCTCTTACGTAGTCACACTCGTGTTCGTCCTTTTGCCCATATGTGTGAACGCGGTAACTATAAGGTTTTGGTGCATTTTCGATAGTAAAAATGCTTTTAACATCCCCGATGAAGAGTAGTTTCTCTCTACGGTTTTATTGCGATGTTAAATTCTTTTTACGATTTTACTAAAAAGCGCTATTCGAGAGGAGGTTGTACATTTGTTCCACATGTGCAGAGCACACCAGAATTATGTAGGAGGGCGGAACGTATGAACCTACACTGCCGACAAACTCGAAAACGTTGTGAGCTGTAAATACCTTAAGGAATTAAATTTCATTTGCAGCTAACGTGGATATGTGAAAGGTGAAGTGGCCGTGATTTCTTTGAATCGCAAAGGTTAGGTAACTTACCTACCTGCCACCTATGAATTTAAGAGATGTCATAAAATTCACACGAGCTTGTTGCCTACATAGTTTCATGACTTTTGCAATTTCACGCTGAATTGCATTGTTGCAGTTGGCTTTCAAAACTAAAAGATTTGACAAGGGCATGTGACGTACATGGTGACATGTCATAAAATACACAGCTAGAGGAGGGACATGTGTGCTTTTGCAGTATTTTTATGTCTGAAGAATGTATTTACAAAAGTTGCGACGCGATAAGGTGCAACTTTTATTCCCTACTCGATTCTTAAGGTAACTTTTGACAAAGAAAAACTTGTCAATGAGTATGATTCGAGATTAAGGCATTTAACCAACAAAGGAAGCAAACAGCAGAAAAACAAAATCCTTAGACTCTTTCGAAATAAAACTCAACTTTATTTGCGACTCCTTCTCCGTTGTCAGTGGATAGATAAATGCCCCCGAATTTATAATTTGTTATTAGAGATAAGGTGAGGTTAAGTTAGCCTACAACTGGTTTACAGCTTTAAATCAATTTTAGAGGTCCCATGTGACGTGTGAGGCTAATTTAAGCTTCTGCTGAAGATTATTAGGCCTCTTATAAGGTCTTAGGTGGGGTGCATACTGTGGTGTAGCGGTCAGTGTGTGTGTTTATAGCGCGGGAGGTGTGGGTTCAAATCCTACCTCTGCCATCTGAAAAAAGACTTATTCTTTTTCACGGTCCTCACCTCTGCGAGGGTCTAAGAAACCCCCCAAGAGTAACAGTTGCTTTGAAAAACTTCTCAAAGTGCAGCTGGAATTTTGCACAAAATTGAAGGTCCCCTTGTATGTGAAGAATACAACACACACTGCGACACAGCATACATGGTTGAGAGGTCAAGACATACGCGGAGCGATCCAATGGCTTTTGATGTAGGTGAAGCTTACCTTTATTGCGTTTGTGTAAAACTCTTTTTGCTTATTAGTATTTCTGGGAATATTTAACATTCTGTTGCATACTTTTTCGTAGAAAGTTTAAAAAAAAGTTTTACAACCAGAAAGAATAAAATTGAAACATGCACCAAAAAAGTATTGGATTTTCATAATAAAATCTAATTTTTGTAAAATATTGAAAAGTGTTTGAGAAATAAGGAATGGAAAATAGATACCCATTTTCACCGTGTTTAACGTCATAACTTTTTCACCACTTTACATATCGCCTAACATATAAATCAGCCAAAGGCTGTTTTAGAACTGTAGTTTTGGCGTATTTTCGAAAAAGAAATTGTAATTAAGTTTTGTCCCCACCACTGTCTCCGATATAGCATCGGCCAAATGATTTGAAAAAAATCACACACATCAAGAATTATTTGTAATTTTTGGGAAAACTATAATAATCTTCGAATAGTCAGCAGATTCTAAGATCGATTCTAAGATAGCTTGAAAACTACAAAAACATTACAAAAATTATTTTTCATAACATCCTGGAATCCTAACGGTGGTACCGATTATAATGAAATTTGATTTTGTATATAAAACGTACAAAGTGAATTCTAAAATTTTTAAGATCTTTCAAAAATGGAGTTTCTAACTTAAAATTTTCTGAAACGGTTTAAAAAAAAAAAAAAAAAAAAAAAACAAATTAAAAAACTCATTTTTATAACCGATAACTAAAAACCCTGTCCTCTGAGTATTAGGAAAAAGTAATCGTTGCTAGAGCAAAGTATATGAGAATAAAAAAAAATATAACGGCATTCAACATAAGGCCTAGAATAGACGTTTTATGGCTTTTTTTTTAATACTAGGATGGACGGGGGCTTAAACTTTAAAATCTTTCAAAGATAAAAATACGCCCACTATAGCAGGTATATAATAGCGAAGTAGCGGATATTGGTTATGCCCGATTTCCGCGTGCTAAAAAACCACCCATTTATGAGAGACACTATGAAACTGCCAGAACGCACTTCATAGTAGTAAATTTTCGCTCTCTCATAACACTTCTTGACTACAACTAAGTTTATTTATTTATTTATTTATTTCATCAACAAGCTCAGCTTACAGATTACAAAAAATAAATACAATTTTATGATAATAAATAAAGTTAACAAAAATAGTTATATTACAATATTTACAATAAACGAATAATTAGTCAGAAAGTAAGCTAAATAAAATTCTTTTAAAAGATTCTCTAGAAATATGAAGATCAATGTCTCTACAAATTCTATTGAATGACTTAAGAGATCTAAAAATAGGTTCATTTTGTCCATAGTTTGTTCTATGCCCACTTAAATAAAAAAATGGACGGGGCATAAATTGGAAACATAGATAACAAAATAGGACTATTTACACGTGAACAAAGGACGTCTCTCACAAACAAGATATCATGTGCATGCCTTCTCACACTAAGTGGCATAATACCTAACAGTTTGCACCTGGCATTATAGGACGGCTCAAAATTCCAGCTCATCTTAAAGAAAATATATTTCGTAAATCTCCTTTGCACCCTTTCTATGCGGTCTGAATACGTCGAATAATTTGGGTTCCAAACAACATCAGCATATTCAAGAACAGATCTGACAAGGCAAATAAAAAGAGATAACAAAGTGAAGGAATCGGAAAAATCTTTCGTGTTTCTCTTAATAAAACCAACTAGTGAATTGGCTTTCGCAACTATATAATCTACATGAGAAGCAAATACCAATTTTGAATCAATAAATACACCGAGATCTTCAATTTTGTTAACTCTTTTTAAGGGCAGATTATTAACGTGATAATTAAACGAGTGCTGGGCGTTCGATCTAGAAAAAGAGATTGCAAAACATTTATTGACATTTAAAGTTAAACACTTATTAACGCACCAAATCCATAAATTAATTAGGCCATCTGGATCTTAAAACAATTCGTCTGAACTCTTAACTTTATAAAATATTTTCAGGTCATCTGCATACATTAAGCAGTGACAAAATTTGAGCTGTTGAACAATGTCATCAATAAATATAATAAAAAGGAGTGGGCCAAGGTGACTACCTTGAGGGACGCCAGAAGTGCAAGATATTGATCTGGAATAATTATTTTCAATACAGACTCTCTGAGACCTTCCAATTAAAATTGAAGAAATCCATTTCAACATTGTCGAATGGAAACCAAACCTTTCCAGCTTTCTTATAAGTAGCCCATGGTGCACTGAATCAAAAGCTTTGCTAAAGTCCGTATAAACAGCATCAACCTGACTTCCACTTTCGATTGCATTAGATACAAAGGAAGTAAAATAGATCAGATTAGACGTTGTCGAACGGCCTGAGACAAAACCATGTTGAAACTCGGAAATATGCTCTTTAATGTGAAAATCAATTTTTCTTTTCACAATACATTCAAAAAGCTTTGGTATAGTGGAAAGTTTGCATATACCCCTATAGTTCTCAACATCATTTTTGGAACCAGACTTAAAAATGGGTACCAAAAAGGATACTTTCCAATCGTCGAGGAACAAACCTGACGCCAACGATAAATTAAATATCATGAGCAAAGGTTGGCTGATGGAGTTACAACAATTTTTTCAAAAAATTAGCAGGAATGCCGTCGGCACCAGGCTTAGGATTTGATTTGAGGGTACTTATAGTTGACTCAATATCCTTGAGGTCCAAAACCAATTGACCAAAATCAATTTTCGACATAGAGTAAGTTTCAGGCACTGTAGGAGTAGCAGAAGGAGAGAAGACGGATTCAAGAAATTTCGCAAATAACTCGACAGAGTCAGTATGATCATTAGACACTTCATTTTTAAAAAACATGTGATTAGGCAAGCCACTAGAACATCTTTTTTGATTTAAATAGTACCAAAAGGATTTGGAATCACTTCTAAGACTATTTTAGATGCTCATTACATAAGTATTATACAGAAAAGTACTCAAACTAGTAAAATCTTTCCTCAATTTGCAAAAAATTTCCTTATCAGTACTGCTTCCTGAATTTTTGAAGCGTTTATGAAATTTGTTCTTTAAATTTTTTAAGTGCAATAGCCGCCCTTTATACCAAGGAGGCTTGAATTTAAACTTTTTTACGGAGCGAGGAACAAACATGGACAGTCCAACATTAACTACAGAAACAAAATGATTATAACGGGTGATTTTTTAAGAGGTTGAGAACTTTTTAAAAAAAAAAAACCCAAAAAAATCGAAAAAATTAATGAAATATTTATTTGAATCGATAGTTTGAACCTTGCAATTTAATGTTTAAAGATAATTTCATGCAAATGTTGACCGCGGCTGCGTCTCAGGTAGCCCATCCGCTGAGGCCAATTTTGGCATACTCTTTCACACATATCGGCCGGTATCTCACGAATGAATACATGGATGTTGGCTTCCAGTGCGTCAATCGAAGCGGGCTTGTCCCTATAGACATTAGCCTTGACATACCCCCACAAAAAATAATCTAATGGTGTCAAATTGCACGATCTAGGCGGCCAATTGACCGACCCGAAACGTGAAATTAACTGTTCACCAAACTCGCCTCGCAATTGCGCCATTGTTTCGCGTGCTGTGTGGCATGTGGCACCGTCTTGTTGAAACCGCATATCATGCAAGTCAAGAACTTCCATTTCGGGCAAAAAAAAGTTTGTTATCATCGCTCGGTAGCGTTCACCATTGACAGTAACGCTGCGATTCGCATCATCTTTGAAGAAATATGGCCCAATAGTGCCGCCGGCCCATAAACCGCACCAAACAGTGGCTTTTTCGGGATGCATTGGTAGCTGTTGCAATGCTTCTGGCTGATCTTCACTCCAAATGCGGCAATTTTGCTTATTTACGTACCCATTCAACCAAAAACGAGCCTCATCGCTGAACACAATTTTTCGATAAAAAAGCGGATCCTCGGCCAGCTTTCCAAGAGCCCATTCACCAAAAATTCGGCGTTGTGGTAGGTCGGCTGGCTTTAGTTCTTGCACCAGCTGTATCTTAAAAGGCTTTACGCCCAAATCCTTCCGCAAAATTTTCCACGTAGTGCTGTAACAAAGGCCTAACTGCTGGGAACGGCGCCGAATCGACATTTCGCGGTCTTCTGTCACACGGTTGATACGCTCGCAATATTTTCTTCACTACGCACAGTACGTAAACGTGTTGGTGGTTTAATGTCCAAAAAAGTAAATTTGGTGCGAAATTTGGTCACAATCTTCCGAATAGACTGCTCAGAAGGTCGAGAATGCCGACCATAAAATGGAAGCAGCGCGCGATGAACATTTCGAACCGAGCACGAATTTTGATAGTAAAATTCAATAATTTGCAAGCGTTGTTCATTTGTAAGACGATCCATGGTTAAATTGCAAACCAAACTGAAGCTGTTTGACAGTGACACAAGGTACTAAACACACGTCAGCTGTCAAAACCAGTGTTGCCAAAACCAAACCAGCTAAAAAATCACCCTTTACATATCTAAAAGACATAGATTTTCAAATTCTTTATGCCAGTTGAGCGAAAGAAAATACTCATTTAAACTTTGAAAGTTACATTTTAAAAAATTTGGAGAACTAACGGAAGCCTTTTCTTGTTTTACAAAAGAGTATAAATCAATCTCGATTAGCATTTGATTATGATAAAGAAAGAAACATTACTTTTGACATCATTAACATTAATAAAAACAAGATCTAATATTCTGTTTTGCGAATTCGAAATAGAGCTTATTTGACATAAATTAAAGAGCAATTTCATAATCTTTTTTTACATTGCATGGTAAGAGAATTTTATCGTCTTCAGACCAAGACCAATTTACATCACCAATATTGAAATCACCTAAAGCGCACAAGATAGCTTCAGAGGAAATATTACTAACATACTCAAAATTTTCTATGCAATTTTCATATACATCTAACCTACTACCAGATGGTATATAACTTACAATAAAGATAAATTTCGTGCCTCCGACGTTCGCAGAAAAACAAATTTGGTCAGCAACTAAGTTCGGCAAAGGTATGTTCTTGCCGCCTAGGTTTAACTGCACAGCAAACTTAAGTAGTTTACGCTTCCGTAGTGTTTATAGCATTGGGTAGGTTGCTCTTAGTTACTATCCAGTGAATGCCGTTCATTCGTCGCTAGATCGAAGGGTCTTGTTCTTTGTAGGCGTCGCTCATTGTTAACATCGTTAAGAGTCTCGTTAAGAGTACGGATCATTTCATTGTCGCAATGAACATGAAGGTTGGTTACTAATTCGCTCAAGGTAGCTATTCCTAAGTCTCTGTGAATATCACTATTCCTAATATACCATGGAGCATTCACAATTGCTCTTAGTGTCTTGTTTTGGAAAGTCTGCAACATGGACATGTTGCTCGGCTTGGTGCAACCCCAAAGTTGTATTCCGTGCGTCCAGGACGGCTTTAACACCTGCCTGTACAAGAGCAGATTGTCATATATGCTTGGTTTCAAAAATCTTCCGATAGGCCAATACATTTCCCTGAGCCTAATCTCGAGCTCGTCACGATTCTTCTTTACGTGTGGTTTCCACCTTAGTTTAGCGTCCAGTGTCATCTCTAGATACTTCGCTTCATTTGCATAAGGTATTTGTGCAGAATTTATGAACAGAGGTAAATTGTTAACCCTTCTGTAAGTGAAATTCACCATGCGTAGACTTGTTCTCGTTAAGAGCGATTCGCCAAGTCTTCGTCCAGACACAAATTCTGTCCAATGCTCGTTGGAGGTTTCTCGTTGATGACTCGACTGATTTACCTGTTGCCAGGATGGCCGTATCGTCCGCAAACGTGGCCACGATAGTCTCGTCATTTAGAGGTTTGTCTCTTGTGTAGAGCAAGAACAAGGTCGGACCGAGGACGCTTCCCTGGGGTACGCCAGCCCAAATTTGCTTGAAACTCGAGTATTCACTACTACACCTAACACGAAAGAGTCTTCCAATAGATAGTTTTTCAATATTTTAAACATGTCTTCCGGCAAGTTTTGCCGTAGCTTATATTTCAAGCCTTCGTGCCATACCTTGTCGAAGGCTTGCGATACGTCGAGGAAAGCACTTAAACATATTTCTTCCCTTCTAAGGCTTTTTCAATTTCATGCGTTATTCTGTAGAATTGATCTATTGTGGAGTGGTTAGGTCTGAAACCGAATTGATGATCCGGGATCAAGCGTCTTTCTGCAATTATTGGTTGTAATTGCTTCAGCAGAAGTTTTTCGAAAACTTTCGATATTATCGGCAGAAGCGGTATGGGCCTATAAGATTTTTTATCATTTGCGCATTTCCCCGGTTTTGGAACCATAATTACTTCAGCAACTTTCCATTGTCTTGGAACGTATAGAAGTCTAAGAGAAGCGCTTATCATATAAAGTAGCTTGAAAAGTGCCTTTTTTGGAAATTCTTTCAATATTTCGCCAGTGATCAGGTCGTAACCCGGGGCCTTATTATTTTTAAGTTTGCTTATTGTCTGTCGGAGTTCAACTAACGAAACTTTTTTTCATTCTTTTCATTCTTTTTTTCAAACTTTTTTTCATTAATATAATATAAGCGAAATAAATGATTTATCGAGATGAGCTTGGAAAAATGCTATAAAGTCCGAAATCGTCATTAAAAGAAAAGAAAAACAAAGTCGCAAATATAACAAACAACATTTAATATGCAAATTAAGCAATAATTCTACGCTAGGCCTTCAAAAAAAGCCGACGCAACGCTCCTTGTATGACTTCACGTTCATGATTTGACGGTTTTTTTTTTCTTAAAAATGAACTGCTATAAGCTTATTGTATTTTTCAAAGCTCTTGTGTTGGTTAACGTTCATGTGGTTGTGCCTGCGTCAAGTTTGGTTAATGTAAAATTAGTTGCCCAGAAGTTACGCTATACAATAATATTTGCTAGCAGCATAATTTTAGTCAGTCAACTAAAGTGTTTTCAGGCACATCTAAGAAACCATTAACTATTTCAAAACTGCTTCAGCTTTTTTTTAGTTTCAAAAGATGGACTACGTCCGGTATTTATTTCATATTTTGCCTTTTGCCGGTTCGAAAAAAGAGGAAAGGACATACATTTTCTTGGCCTTTTTTACCATTTTTAAAATTAAATATGCAGACAGCAAATTATTTTTCAACTCCTGCTAGGCTTTTTTTAAATTTACAACTAGCTGCGTTCCATTGGCCACTTTTTAATTTCTGCGGACATAGATTTCTAAGAAGACGGTGAAACACGTTATTTTCCATTTCGTTTTGCTATAGGCTTTGAAACTTGAGGTTGGAAACGGCAATATTGAATTTTTTTAAATGCAGTAAACTTGCGTTGTAAACGTTTCATAATTCAGCCAAAAATCAATAAGATCGTCATTACCGTTAAGAGATTAGCAACCTTTAAAAAATCTTTTCGAAAATGTTTTTATGTTTTTGAGTAAAATCTTCGAAGTTTTTGAATATTCAAAGTTTGCTTTAGCGTGACATAGAATCTCAAAAGATGGACTATGCACGTTATATATTTCAAAGTTTAACTTTGTACCGTTTTGGAGATGGAGGGGGAGACATACTTTCTTTTGACCTTTTTTTTAAATTTTTCAAAATCCAGATGCATAAAACATTTTATTTTAAATCTTTTTCATTCCGGTTAGACTTTTTTCAATAGCACAACTACCTGTGTAAGCGTTGGACGTTTTTCTTAAATTCTATGTGCACCGGTTTTTGCGTTAACAGTAACTCCTTTTTTTAATTCGTTTTTTTAATAGGCTTCGAAAGACTTAGGTTAGAAACGGCAATTTAAAAATTTTTTGAAGTCAGTTGCTTTCTTTTTGTACGCTTTGCACTTTTACTAAATCTGAGCAAGATCGCTTTTAACGTTAAGATAACAGAAGATTTAAAAAAAAAGTTTTTGAAAATTCTTTTCTGTTTTCAAGTTAAATCTTAGGGTTTGAAACTTTAAAATTCGCTATAATTTTCCTTAAATTTTTTGATAATTTCTGATCTGTTGTTGTTGTTTTTATACCCGACCCAGGGTATATTAAGTTTGATGTATAGTTTGTAACGCAGTGAAATAAGACCTTTAAGAGATATGAATGGGACCGACAGGAGAATCGATTAGCCATGTCCGTCCATCCGTCCGTCCGTCCGTATGTAAACAACTTTTAGGCCTTAAATTTTAAGGTACAGACCTGAAATTTTGTGGGTAGGCTGGAAGTCCATTGGGCCAGATCAAATTTGAAAATTAGCATAATCCGCCTTCAGACACGCCCACTCTCTAATTTTAATCTCTCTAATTTTAAAAAAATACTTTTTCTAAATTTTAGTTATGTCAGAAAAGTGCTAGCGCATTTATTTTTGGTGTGTAATTGCCTTGTAATTGTCTTTGAAGTGGCCAAAAAATTTTAGCCTTTTCATTGACCACGCCTACTTTTTTAAGGGATTTTAATTTAAAATGGCTGTTTTTCAATAAATATATATAAAATTTGACTAAAAATTGTATGACAAAAGTTGTAGATAATAGCATTTTCTAGCTTTTATGTATAAGTACTATGTACCTCCGCCCACTTTTGTGGGCGTGGTGTTAAAAAAAGTAATTTTTTAAATTAAAAAGGCGGAGTTTTAGAACGAAATGTATGCAATCAACTAGTATAAAGCATTCAACAGTTATATATTTGTATCCCGCCCACTTTTTGGAGGCGTGGCAGTTTTTTTTGTATGGTCGGGTATTTTGCAATCCATCGTAGATGGACTGAAACTTTTGCATACCCACTGTCTCACTTTCCCACTTGTTAATCGCGTTGTACGGCTTATGAAAGAACCTCTAAACTTAACTCTGCGTCCGAAAGTGGGCTCAAGGGTAATCTGATATGCATTCGATTAATGCCGGGTATTACGATTGAACGTCTTATGGAGTGGAATGCAATTGGCTATTTTGATGGAACATTGTTTGTAGAAAAAGCGTTAGAACAGTGATAGGCAAGAGACATGGCGTCGATGTTCCAGTGAGTCTATTGATTTCGCAATATTTCTGTCTCCAATGAGTTTTATCGCGTTTTTGTATCAGCGTTCTTGGCGTTCTTGGAATATGTGGTCATTCCAACTAAGGTTGTTATTGACACACATACCGAGAATGGACAGCGTTTCGGTTTCATTGATGCAAGCGCCATTGAGTTTTGGATGCATTAAACTCTACTCTATTTTGAGATCCCTATGATACAATGCTGTTAAGATCAGAGTTTAATAAGTTTGACATACGCTGACGTTCTAGTTCTACGTCCGAAGCGCAGGGACGCGTAGACATAAGATCATTAATGAAAATGAGGAAGAGTATCGGAGACAAAACAGAGCCCTGGGGAACCCCAGCGTTTCTTTTATGAACTGTGGACTTCAAGCCATCCAAAACAACTTGAATTCAGCGATTCGAAGGGTAATTACTAATCCATTCAATAAGAGATTCGTCGATTCTAAATGCACGCATTTTCGACAAGAGAGCTTGGTGCCAAACCCTGTAAAATGCTTTTGAAATATCAAGTGCAACAGTCTTGCTCTCAGCAAGAAGATGCAAGGAATAGTTCCACTTTTCAGTTAGATACGCCATCAAATCACCAGTGGACCATTTGCTACGAAAACCGTTTTGCCTGCCATTAAGAGTTTTCGTGTTTCAAGATTCAAAACAAAAATTTATCCCTGGCAGGGTATCCAAAGATTCGCATAAGAGGATTATGTATAGTTCGCTCACGCTAAAATTCAGCCATGTGTCAGTTTTTACAAAGTGACTTGAGACTAAATTTACCATTTGGCCTTATGTTGGTCTTATATAAAACTCCCCACTAATCTTTTCAATAACTTAACTTGTATCATTTATTTTAACTAATGAATCCAGGCGTATACTTGCTCCTGGCATACTTAAAAAAGGTTTATGAGGACTTCCGAACAATGAAAAGATTATGATCAGCATATAATATTGAATATATTTATTCAATATTATATGAATATTATATTATTTATTTAAATTTATAGAAAAATATAAATTTTAATATTATTATGATGGATAAAGCGGATAAAAGGGGTTTTTACCTTCGCTTAGTGAATAATAAATAAGTAAATACCTGTAAAATCAAAAGCAGGACCAACCATTAAATTTTATTGGTTAATTGAAAGTTTATATTTGAAATATGTTTTTATGATTTAACATGGAAAAATAATAATGCGAATGAATGAGCAAAGTAATTTTATTCAGAAACTAATAACGATAATATTTTTCGACATTTACTTTAGCCTCTCTGGTGTACCTTACGTGGTTCATGGTATGAAGTAGTTTTAACTAGCTATACCCTCGAAATCAATTACGAACTTGTTAAATGCGGTCGCACACAGCTTGAGGTTGTTGGCTCAAAGCACAATTTAAGACAAGAACCCTCGCAGCATCGGCAAAGCCGACGAACTTGCCCGACAAAAATCAGAATTAGAACCTCTACAAGCCCTTAAATGGATCAAACCCTCACTCTATGAGCTCAGCTCAAAAGACGGATGGAAAACGAGATCCAGATGAAGACAAATACCAAGTAAACCTCCTTGTCCACTTGTGAAATCCCAAGATAAATGTGGACTTAATAAAATAAGTCCAGAACTAACACGATCATCAAGAGTGACAGGACAGGACGACTCTGTCGTTATTAGGAGGTACATTTTCTGGTCACAATCTTCTGAGACATCAGGCTGTGAAATTAGACCTCGACAATGACGACATCTGCAAAGAATATGTCGAAACGAAATGCTGCGATTCATAAGCTAGGCTAAAGGCCACTTGAAATCTTGATTTTATATGGCAAATTATTTTTTTAATGCAGGGAATCTTCGGTTCGGTCCTATATGACTCAGCACAGGAACCAGGTTGCTATATTGTTCTCAAAGTCTAATTTTTAGAGTTTTAGAGGAGTTTTAGAGGATATAGGTTTGAGATTAGAAACGACAAAAGACGGCAGGGTAACATTAGCTGATGGTGCGGGAGTAGGTGTAGAAGGTAGTATATCTTTACCATTTGTAGTGCAGGATAAGTCAGTGTTGCTGGAATGCCTCTTGATTCCAAAACTCCCTCATGTCTTGATTTTGGGCGCCGACTTTTGGGAGAGGACGGATGTGGATGAGGTGCAGGAAGAGCAACTTCGGGGTTTAATTGAGCAAGTTTTTAGGGAAATGCCAGAGGGCATAGGCTGTACTACGTTGGTTGAGCATAGGATTAGGACGTCTGCTCAACCAATTAAGCAGCGATATTATCCGGTTTCGCCTGCAATTCAACAACATATAGAAAGGGAATTAGAACAGATGTTAAAGGATGGCGTGACAGAAAAGTCAGATAGCTCTTGGGCTTCACCCATAGTAATGATTAAGAAGAAAGATGGCTCTTATAGGTTCTGTGTAGATTATAGGAAGTTAAACCAGGCTACAGAAAGGGATGCTTACCCTTTACCGTACATTTCCGCCATCCTGGATAGACTGAGGAATGCCAAGTACCTTTCGTCCTTGGACATTAAATCTGCTTATTGGCAGATACCTATGGAGGAACAGTCGAGGAAATACACGGCTTCCACTAATAATGGCCATAATACTCCTGCGACTTGGCAAAGGTTTATAGATAGCGTGCTGGGAGCCGATCTAGAACCCTTTGTTCTCGTGTACGTCGACGACATTATCATCATCACCGAGTCCTTCGATCAACAGGTAGAGATCTTGCAGGAAGTCTTTAAGCGGTTGCGCGCTGCAGGACTTATAGTTAGTAGGGAAAAATGCAATTTTTTCAGGCCATCTCTAAAATTTATGTTGTGGATCGCAATGGGTTGCATGTGGATCCAGAAAAAGTTGAGAGCATGGTAAGAATACCCGCGCCGAAGAATATCAAACCAGTTAGGAGTTTTATAGGAATGGTATCCTGGTATAGGAAATTTATACCAAACTTTACAGTTCTGGTAAAGCCGTTGTCTGATCTTTTCTGAAAGGGAGTAGGTTCGTCTGATCTGAAGAGTGCGAGGGGAGTTTTCAGAAAGCAAAGGAGTTCTTAGTAACTGCCCCGATATTAACGTGCCCGGACTTCCAGCGGCAATTTGTCGTACAAGCCGATGCATCGGACTTTGGAGTTGGAGCAGTGCTCTTTCAGACATTCGAGGAGGGTGAGAAAGTTATTTCCTATTTAAGTAGGTCTTTGGATAGGAACGAGAGAAACTTTTCAACCACGGAGAAAGAGTGCTTGGCGGTTCTGTGGGATATTGAGAAGTTACGACAGATGTCGACGGCGTTCGTTTTAAAGTTGTGACGGATCATTACTCACTGATCTGGTTGAGCAATCTCAAGGATCCGTGCGCTAGGCTAGCTAGGTGGGCGGTTAGATTGCAGCAGTTCGACTTCGAACTCGTGCATCGGTAGGGGAAAGATCACGTTGTTTCCGATTTGCTTTCACGGACGGTTCCGGTGATAGGGGAAATACAACAGCAGGTTTCTGATCCTTGGATCACGAAGATGATGGCGAAAGTAGAGTCGAACCCATTAGCTTTTCCGGCCTAGAGGGTCGATAAGGGAATTTTATATAAATTTGTTAAGGCAGGTCACGTGATTGTTCATGACAATAATTTAGGAAGTAGTAGGAAAACAAGATAGGATCAAAGTTTTAGGAATGCCATGACAATCCATTAGCAGGTCAATATGGGACTAAGGAAAACTTTTGCTAGAATAGGAACTAGGTTCTATATTGGCCCAAGATGAGGTCAGATATTACCAAGTATGTTAGGAATTGCAAAATATGTCAAAGTGTGGAACCCGTTAACGACAAGCCGTCTGGTTTGATGGATGAGAGGAAGGGCATTTCTAGCCCATGGGAGATGGTCTGTGTTGATTTGGTAGGCCCTCTTCCAAGGTCGAATAGGGGTTTTGTCTACATCATGACAGTAGTTGACTACTTCACAATGTTCCCCTTATTGGCTGCTTCTATCTGCAAGGTTCTGGACGACAACGTTACGTGTTTTTAGTTTTCGACGTACCCAAGTGGATCGTTTGTGACAATGGTCCCCAGTTTCGAGGAAAGGAACTGAAAGCGCTATGCGAGGCGTACGGGTCACAACAACGGCTTACGCGAATGACCACCCCCTGGCTTATCCAGCGGTGAGGATTAACCGTACCCTCAAGACCGTCCTGCGTGCCTATATGTCGGAGAACCATAGGACGCGGGACACACATCTGTAGAAGGTAGCTTGTTGCATCCGCACTGCGCCACATGACGTGTTAGGAGTTTCCCCGTACTTCGGGAATTTCGGGGAGGAGATGGTTACGTGTGGTCATATGTTTTCGACCCTAGGTACCACTTCAGACAGGTTAGATAAGGATTGAGTAGGGAATCAGGACCCGCCGAGTACTTCAGCTAGTAGTTTAGATAGGGAAACAGAAAATAGGCCAGGTAGTGATTCAGAATTTGAAGTTAGGGAAAACAACATGACTGAGCTAGGAAAACGTTTCGAGGAGCTTAGGGAAGATATTGGTAAGAAGTAAGCGGAGGCAGCCAAGAAGGAATCGAAAGCATACAATCTTAGGTGGCGAGATGTTCAATTTCTCTCGAATGGCGTAGGAATTACATACTTTCAAATGCAGCTAATTATTACTCAGCGAAATTAGCCCCAAAATACATCGGCCCCTTCAAAATTCGTAGGCGAGTCTCCCCTTGGACGTACGTGCTAGAAGATGACACCGGGAAGGACCGAGGAACATGGCATGTGAAGGACCTTAAGCCATACATCGATGACCCATAGGATCCGCCAGCGTCTCCATATACCATCGGCCAATCTCTTGTTAGCCCGGCCATGACTACATTTCTTTATTTATGGCCAATCTTTTGTCAGTCCGGCCATGTCTCCTTCTGTTACGTTTTGTTTTACCTTCCGATTCCTAGGTGCCCTGTTGAAATGTGTACCACATTTCACGGGAGGTAAGGGTAGATTTGTTGCGGTCAAAAAACACGCAACAAAGAAGCCCTTTGTCTGTCCTTTTGGTCCCCTCCTTCCTATTCACCTTTTGGGCTTCCCCGTCTTTCTTTCCCACTTGTGATCCCTCTTTTCTTCCACACAGGTTTCCTGGAGCAGGACGGACGGTCAGAATGCTCCCAACTTGCGATTCACAATCCCCAATTATTGACAGAATGACCGGATAAACCACCATGTACAGAGCTCAAATATCAAAGAGCCCAACTTTAACGAGTAAACACCACAACCACCGACAAAACAGTGCTGAGAAATGTGACGGGAACAAGCCCTTGTATCATCGCTTGACCCCCAGTCGTATGTCCTAGAGGTCCGTATGTCCTAGAGGAAACAACATCAATGGCCGAAGGCCTATCCTAACCGCGTGCTTATGTAAAGAATGTAAAAAATGGCTTACTATAGGTAGAGTCCTCTCCCCCAAATCTAGTATATCGCGTATTGAGTATGGTAGTTCCTTCTTCGTTCTCCTTATTAAAATATATAACACTATTTTCTTTCTGAGAATAGGGTTAAATGATATGGATCACTGAATGCTCTCTTTTCGGTTCGGCTTCAAATTCGCAGTGGGGCGAATTGGTACGAATTCTTGTGTGACGGGAATGCAGCTGGGGTTAAATAACGGCAAGCATGCCCAGCAAAGAGCTGAGCGTGGTTTGAAACGCCATGCCCGATAACCACTGTACTGGAATGAGAGGATTGGTTGAATGTGTGTGAATGAGTCATGGTTTGTTTGGGAAAAAGCCAAGCCAAGCTTGGGTGAATCACTTCTGGTTTACCTAGCAAGTTTAGTGGAGGTTTTTAAGAAAAGAGAGCTGGAGGTTTTGAGAAAAAGGATATACAAATTTTGGGAAAAAGATCCAGAGCAAATACTAAGGAATAAAAAAGATACAGGAGAAAGGACGCAGTACGATTAATAGAAAGGAAAGGGAACGAAAAGGAGAAAGAGGAAAAGCTAAGTAGAGTGTTTTATGATTGCGTTTGTGTTTTGTAAGGAAAAATTGTTGACGGGTAGATTTTTGTTTCAAGAAAATCCCTTAGAAAAGACGGGATGCGCAACCCTTTTAGTTTTCACCTTTTTAGCATTCGGAACGTGTTAATATAGTGAGCCATTCTACTCTTGCAACGATATTGCTCCAATTGTTAAAAATTCACCCCATTTACGCAAGTCGTATACAAAAAGTCACCTCGACTCGTACTCGTATCGTATCGTTTTTGCTTTGCGATTATGCAAGTCGTATGCGTTAGACACGACTCCATCACAGATGCATTCAGGCAGCAACGCGTTTCATCGCACTTCAAATGCACAAGTAGTGTCCAAATTTCAGATGAAAAAATCAAAACCAGCTTGAAATAGATTCGGTGATTTACGTAAGATATCAAATTGAACAACGAAAACGAGAATCAATCCAATGGATCTATTTTTTGATAATCGCATTAATGTGAAGGAACCAACACCCATGAGAGATAATTTATTCCAATCAAATGGATTGTGTGTTTTTAAAATTAAAATTTCAAACCGATTTCGAACTCAAGAAATTAATTGCAGTTTTAGTAATTTTCTTCAACTTCCCAAAAATACAATAACACAACTTTTTAAAGAAGTAAGCCCATTGTGAAAAGAGTACACACAACGTCAGTTGCACCAATTTTGAAGTTGCTGGCTGTGCTTCATTGCTTCGCTAAAGGAGCATATCAAACAAGCGCTGAAAACTATTTTACTTTACACAGCCAATGTTTTCAAATATTTTAAAGGAAATGTCCAGTAACATATCGATATAAAAACATTTAAAAAAAACCTGTTGTTTTCCATGTTTCTGATAAGGTTCACTTGAAGTCACTTTTAAAATGTCAAGTGAAGAAAATACGACTGAATCCGTTGAAAAAACGACTAAATACGACTTGCATAATTACCGGTGTGAACCCGATACCGCACGCGATGGCATGCGTTTTTCTGCATGACATGGAACTCATTAGTGTACGAGTATGTTCGTAGTGACTCTCAGTTTCATAATAACGAAATACGAGTAAGCTCGTATGTGACTCTCGCATACGATGGGGTGTTTGCTTTCATTCGATCATTTCTTTTGTTTGCGTTGATTCTTTTGTTTCGAGTAATTCATCGGCCAAATCTTTTAGTTTCAGTCTTGGCAATAAATCGCCTTCGTTCAAGTTATTCTTTTTTTTTTTTATAAAACACTATCAAAACTGTGATGCAGTTTGTTTCATACAAACAATATCTGCAGCAGAAATTTGCCAAGCAGAAAACTGCCAACACGGGCTCATCAGTTAGCGCAAGTGTTAGTGGTTAATAAATTAAACATAAACTAACACCAAATACAAAATACTAAGAATTACAAAAAAGAAAATGATAGAAACATTATTATTACAACAGATAAAAATTAGTTACGAACACAAGTAAAAAAAAAACATAAAAATAAAAGTATATTTAATATTTAAGACGAACAACACCGAAGCAGCCTCTTAAGTTTGGCTTTGTCCATGTCAAAGTCTAAAATACTGGTATGTGCGTTGTAGGTGGAACACATACGGCTGATAGGCTCATTTTTCCCATAATTTGTTCTGTGGCGTGGAACGTGTAAAAGCTGAATTCTTCGGATGTTATGAGAGCCTCCACGAAATTTAAAGTTTATACTAGAAAGAAGGTCCGGTGCATCTATTAGACCTTGGACCAATTGCTGAATAAAAATCAAGTCATTATTTATCCGTCTTCGGGAGAGGCTTTGAATGTTAAGCAATTTAAGCCGGTCGAAGTATGAGGGGAGATTGAGTGGATCTTCCCAGGGAAGTCCGCTGAGTGCGAACCGAATGAACCTCCGCTGCATCGCCTCGATCCTATTCGTATGGCATACTTGCGATGGAGACCACACTTGTGAAGCGTATTCAAGGTGAGTACGAACAAAGCTATTGTAAAGGAAAAGCGTGACGTAAGGGTCATTAAATTCTTTAGACCAACGCTTAATAAAGCCAAGCATGCAATTGGATTTATTTACAATGTAGTTTATGTGTTTTGAAAAGTCAAGGTTTTGACTAAAGGAAATACCAAGATCCTTAAAATGTTCAACACGACAAAGAGCAGGCTCACTGATGGAGTAAGAGAATGTTATTGCATATGATAGAATTTCGCTATAAGCGACACACGAAGGCGCATCGTTTATAGCAAGAATGAATAAGAGTGGGCCTAGATGACTTCCCTGGGGAGCGCCGGAAATGGCAGGAAAAGAAACTGAAAAAAGTCCTCTAAATTTAACTTGGTAAGATCTTAAATGAAGATAAGACATAATCCAACAGATGAAATTTGGTGGAAAGCAAAGAGCAGTAAGCTTAAAACCAATAATTTCATGCGAAATCAAATCGAAAGCTTTGGAAAATTCGGTGTAAACGCAATCAACCTCGAAGCCATTTTCTACTGCATCAGAACATTTTCTATAAAACGATAAAGGGTTAGTTACGGTAGACCTATTTTTAACGAAACCATGCTGTTCTTTGCAAAATATGTTTCGGCAGTAAAATATAAGGCTATCGCAAATTAATTTTTCAAACACTTTTGGAATGGTTGAAAGTTTAGCAATCGGCCTGTAGTTCACAATATCGCATTTAACACCCTTTTTAAAGACAGGCGTAATAAATGAGAGTTTCCACATGGAGGAGAAGTGACCGGACGATAGCGAAAGTTTGAATAAATTTTGTAAAGGAGTGGCAAGAACATCCTTACAGTTTCTTAAAACGATAGGTGGTATACTGTCTGGACCAGTAGAACAATCGTCTTTAAGGCTAGATAAGAGCTCATAAATAGTTTCTAAATGTACTGGTATATCACAAAAATTAACTTGAGCAGATTCTGTGAGATATTTAAAATAATCAGTGTCGACAGTAAATGGAGAATCTCTAAATGATTTGGAAAAGTGATCAGCGAAAAAATTGCATATCGTGCCAGGATCGTTGAAAGAACTGCCATTATATTTGAGAGTGGATGGATAGCCATCAACTTTTCTTTTAAAGTTAACAAACTTCCAAAATTCCCTGGGATTAGTTTTAAGATCCGAACCAATTTGAGAAACATAGTTGTAATACAAACGCTCTGCGAGAGCATTGAATTCACTGAAATGAAACATGAAATTATCAAGGTCAAATGTACTCAAATTTGTGATGTACTTTTTCCATGCTTTATTGCGTTTATTACGTAAGACTTTCAGTTCCTTGGTATACCATGGGTGGCTGAAGTTAGAGTTCTTGTTTTCCTTTATAGGTATAGTATTACTGATACAGGTATTGAGTATAGAATAAAATTTATCTACAGAGTGCTCAAGGTCAGTGGAGCAAACTATATTAGAAATACCGGATTTATTCAGTCGAACTGATAGTGATGCGAAAGTTACCCTTTCGGACGTCAAAAGTGTATGAACAGTCAAATGAGTGGACATTCTCGTGTATATGACAATTCAAGTCAAGGAAAACATCCAACGGGGGATGGTGAGTATCTATCTTAGTAATGTTGCATTTGGATTTACTAGCAACAGTACTAATTGCGTCAGAAGTAAAGGGTTATTCTTTTAACCCTTAACTTAAAAGAATAGAAAAATAGTCATCTGTTATCGAAACCCACCCTCTTGCTGAGCAGTCGGGACGCACAGCAACAACTTGCTGTGTTGTTGCACTTTTTCGCCGGTTATCTCCACTTGTCTTTTGTTTTCACCCGCAAGCGCATCGGCTACGCAACTTCGGTATCTACCTTAACTCGGAAAAAGTGTAACAGTAGGTTTCAGTTAATCATAGCACTATGAAACTTTTGAACCTGGCTCGTTCAGCTGACCGTTGGTACTGAGTAGAATGGTCTGTAGTCCTCGGGTTTGTTTGTGTCTCTTAAACGAAAAAGGTCGATGATTTTCGTCTGCCTAAACTCCTACCCGTTTCCATAATTTTGGAGCAGAACGACACTAGCCTTGAAGCCAGTAGTCTGCATTAGAATTTCTGAGCAAACGTTATCACAACGGCCTGCTTTGCTACCTTAAACGTAGCTCCTTTGAATTTCTTCCACCGTAATTTGGAGTAGATAGTGTATGGTGATGTACAAGTAGCGAATCAATAATCTCAGTGGCACTTAGTCGTTCTATTCACAAAAACTTTAAATTTAAGCTCTAGTAGAAAGTGTAATTGCATTTATTCTATAGGTACGTAGTACAAAAATCAACTTCCATACTCTCTATATGAAAATGCCAATCTTTACTTCCGACCGTCATTATAATCTTTTAAAAGCTCGTTGATTTCAACTATCTACTAATAATAATGTCTTCATTCTCTTTAATACCATCAAACTCGAGAGCAGTCCCAGTAGATTCGTTCTACAAGGAAATCTTATTAACTTTACTGTCCACACCATAATTTCAGGTTTGTCTTTTTTTTTTGAAGCAACGTAATTAAACCGTTAAATTGTACTATAGCTTGACATTTTCAAGCGTCATCCACAAAGGTGCTGCCAAATTACACACTCGTTGGTTTGGCTGTGCTGTCCTGTCCAGCACCTTTGGCAGGATACACCATTAAATCCAAGGCGAAACGACAACGCTTACCAGGGTCATTGCAAAGCCAATTTTAATGAAATTAAACGACTGGTGCTTACGATCTAATGACCAGCGGAAGGGAACATTCCAGCGAAAAAGTCGCACTCCTCCTAACCATAAGGACGAAATTGTCTGCTATTGTTTCGTGTTTGATGCGTCTGTAGATGTTGTGTGTATAGTGTAATGTGGAAATTCACATGACTTGGAAGCGTCTTATATTGCATGGAGAAGTAACAGGGATATAATTTATGATTGCCGTCAGGGGAGACAAAGTCAGGCATAGCACCCTGGTGTAAATGTTGACGCTCAAGATGTGATGATCCTTATACGCTCATGGGATGGAATCACTTCTTCGACATTTCAACCCCTGCTGGAGGTTGGCACTTGGCATGACTCTTGTTTTGTGGGGGAGGTTAGCAACTCCTACATGCATGTTGCGATTTTACAGCCACACCATTAAAATAAGGAACGACGGGATACAAGTTGTTAGCATAGAACAGTTGGGGATTCTTTATTAACATAGTGGAAAGATAAAATGCACAAGCATCGCAGGCACTTAGAAAACTCCCAACGAGAAGTTAAGACACATTCCCAGAGTAAGGATCACAACGGATACGACTAAGATGGCAAAGCAGAGGTAGTTTGGTTGAATCGGCATACGGAATAGTTTCGCTGACATATTAAGTGACGAGGCGAACAATAGTGTTGAATTGAGATCTTCGGCTGAAGTGTGGTGGTAAACGAAGGGCCGCACACGGATTTGGTGGCCATTAGCTCGAGCCGTTTGACAGACGCGTGTCACTGACGCTGCTGTGAAAAAGGGCAGCAGGCCCATCAAAAGCCACAGCAGGACGTTCGTGATGTTAAGTATGATGACCTGCAGTTCACTGTCACGAAAGTTAAAGTCCTTGAAAAGAAACACCAGGCCTGCACAGGCGTAGGAGAGGTTCATTACTGTGAGGAAACATACAGGAATCGCCAGCTTATTGTTCAGATGATCGAGAAGCTTACGAAACTCCAGGACCTCCTACAAAGCAAAATAAAGTTATGGACATGTAGCAAACAACCTCAATCACTATACCCTCATCCAATCAATGCTCTCTATCGTGCGCATAAGAAGCTTCTGGGACAGTGTGTGCAAATGAACCCTTAGCAGATAGCATTCGATCGAGTAGCTTGTCAAAATGACTATCTCGACTAGGTCCTGAGTGAAGATCGTGCACAAAAGAGCGATCTGGTAAAAAAAAAATTGTTCCCATAAGAAGTGACAGATTGATAACATTGTTTTCTTACCTTGACGGGAGTTTCACACGCATCCAAGTCAACTGGCATCCATTGGGCTTTTATGATTTGAAGTTGCATCAATACAGCTGGCACTGCATATCCAAAGAGAAGCACTTGAAAGGCTAACCCGAGCCCAATATATATCCAAAGAATGGTGCATAGGCGCCTGGGCTTCACGCACATCAGGAAGACTCTTTCAATGAGGTTCTGTAGCTGCTCCTTATCGGCAACTTTGCACACAAATATTGCTGTCACAAATCCGAAGAGATGCAAACCATTCGGAATAGTGTACCCAAAGACAACCTCACCCCAGTTACGCACCGTCATTTGGTTGAGGCTTGTAAGATTTGAAGCTGGGTGCTGTTCGCCTGTAAAGCCTCTATCTCCTCTGTGGAAGAAACAAGTGGCTTAAGACAGCCTTTTACGGGTAAACTTCCCACCTATACGATGCCAGAAACTGAAGAAAGTATCCAAAACAAATGATAAGCAGAACCACAAAAGCCTGGAGATAGCTCATACATGCCCTGCATTGAGTTGTATCGGTCGAGATCGGGTTCAGACCCACCAGAGCGAGGATAGTTACATACGGGCGGAGAAACTGCAAGTAAAATCAGATTAATGCCTGACTCACTATAGCAACAAGTCTGACGAACCTTTCGCTTGCAGTAGCTGAGAATAGCCGAAGTGGGTTCGCTTTCGTTCGGCACATCTTCCATCTAAATGCGTGACAACGGTTAATGTGTAAACAAAAGAACTATATGGGACGTACCCCGACGCATTCTTATCGCGATAACAAGCGCCGAGATAAATAAGAACAAACAAGAACTTACTACAATCTCCGTCATACTGTCTTCGAAGGTCGCCAACGAAGAGCCTGCCATTCTAGAGCTTCCTCCATGTCGCTGGTTGATCGAGTGCAGTGATCGATGATGCTGATATGAATTCGGTTGCTGCAACTGTCGGGCGGGTAGATCCTCTGAGGACAGCGAATCACACCGTTGTCGTCCATTTGTGCATTCAATCGAACAACAATGCAGATGAGTAGTCGAGGCAATGGTGTCGAGTCCATTATACATTTTATGGATTTTTATTTTTACGTACCGGAAGAGAAAAACCAAATTTAAACAAAATAAAATAGCAAAAAGACGAAAAAAAATGCTCAAGACGCTACGCCGATTACAAGCGACTAAAGCCGACTTACACACCGATCTTGCCCGCACTAAGACTGAGCATTGCACTGGATCTGTTATAGCCGCAAGGTGTGTCTGTCTGCGTCAAGCCTAAGCTTTTTCAAGCACTGATAGTGCACTCTTGCAACTGTTGTTTGATTAGCACAAGTTCGACGCAAGATGCTTTGTTTTTTTTCTACAAGTTCGACAGACGACGCTAGGAACTACGCGAGCACGAGCAATTTGCATCACTTTCTCTGCAGATAACCCTCGAACGAATAAGTGATAAGAGCTTATTATGTGTGCTCAGAGTGGTCGGGCAATTTATTTTAGTTGCAAGCTGAGGGGGCACATTTTAAGTTTATTTTTTATCCATAGATAGAAATATGATCGGCTGATTTTTGGCGCTGGAGCAATTTAAATCTGCTAAATTTGCAGCTAAGTTGCGCAAGTGGCAATGCTAGATGGCTTAGGTGAGGAGTTAAAAACAAGTTGGAAAGTGCAGGAGTGCGCATGTTTTCAGTCCGTGTGCGACGGAATGCATAGTAACACCCCCCCCCCCCCCGCCCCCAACCATAAAAATAATTTGCCACACCTCCAAAAGGAAAAAGCGGGGGTAAAAATTGTAACTTTTGCAAGCTTTAAGCAGGGTGGGGGCTACATGCTTTTTAGCCTTGAAACACTGCCTTTCAGCTTAAAAATGTTTTTTCACAAAGCCACGCCGAAAATAAAGCTTTAACACAAAATTTGGAAGACAGTTTAATAAATTTGAATAACATCAACTTTTCCAAGCTTAAGATTTTTTTTTTGAAAAAAAAAACGTTATTTTAAATTAAACCCAATGAAAAGTGAGCGTAGTGAATGCTAGGACAACATTCTTTTCTATCACCTTAACGGCAATTACTAATGAGTGCTGCATGTCAAAAATTAATGCACTGCGCTGGTGCGATTATAACATATCTTTAATGTTATTTCAGTAAGCTTGAACAGAGTTGTGTACTTCAACGTGACGAATACAATGGATTGATTGGGCTGAAGGCTTTACACACGTTCTTATGGGATGCGACGTACGTCGCATTCCTTCTTAGTCACGCATTCCATAAAAACATGTGTATTTAACTTAGTTGTCAGTTGTGTACTTCAACGTGACGAATGCAACTGATTCGATACCACAATGGTGTAGCTGTAGCGATAGTAGTAGTAATAGTAGAACGACCTGTCAAATGTTAAACTACTACATGCAACGTTCCTGTTTTACGTTGCTTGTGACAACGCGGCTTAAGTAAATTTCCGAGTCAATTTTTCTGAAACCGATTTGACTTCTTTCTAACTTAAATAACTCTCCACAAACGAGTCAGATTTTTGAAATCAAATCGACACGAAAAACAGTGTTAACAATTTTTCAATCTAGAGACAGCACTTAACTTAAAATTGACTCAAAATTGGCATTAAAACTTGACACCGATTTGACATGACGTATGGAGTGGAGACTTCATTTTTGAGTCAATTTTAACACCGCGTGCTTAGAGGGATAAGTCCATTAGATGTCATTACGACGCAATCATTTAATATATGAATTTGTTGCAGTGCATGTTAAACGAAGACGGTATATTCCTAATTTAGGTCAAGTTTGAATAAAGTTTTGAATTTGAATTTGAAATTTGAATAAAAACTTCAGTCCGTCTGCAAAAGATTTCAAAATACCCTGCCCTACCTAAAAAAGAAGAGGCCACGCGCCACGCCACCAGAAAATGGGCGTAATATAAAAATATAACTTTCGAATGCCTTATTCTACATAGGTGGTTACTAAAACTTTTTATCTAAAAAATCACTGTTTTTAAAGCTACGCCCACAAAAGTGGGCGCAGACTTTACTTACTTACTTAAGATGGCACTACAGTCTGGGGTGGACTTGGGCCTCAGCCTACGGGCTTCGCCAGCCAGCTCGGTCTCGAGTTTCGCACGCGAAGTTGGCTGAGGTTTACTTCCACTTGCGTGTGACACTAGACTCTCGGTGCTCCTCTTGGCCTTGGCTGAAAGAACTCATCCTTCTAGCACATCCTTTAGTCCTGTTTCACGTAGGAATCTGAGAATGAGAAGTGGGTCCAAGGTGGGCAACTCTCTGCCTGGTATCTGGTATTGGCCCAGAGATGTCGTTCTCTTATAGTTCAGAGCCCCAAAGGATTGCAAAATGTGCTCCGGAGTTTCGCTAGCCTCATCACAAAATCTGCAAGAGGATTCCTCCGTTACACCAATTTACGTTAAGTGTTTGCCTGAATTTACAATGCCCCGTAAGGAAGCCTGTGAGAATGCGTGGATTATTTTTACTAAGGCCGATGCATGCTTTGAATCTTCTCTAATTATAGTTCCCTAGAAGTTTCTTAGCTTGCCTACGACCTTGAAGGTGTTCCCACTTCTTAGCTCGGTTTACCTTCTCTGTTTTCCTGAATTCTTCCTTGAGGGTGTGTTTCCCTATCCCGCAGAAAGGTTCAGGTCCTATGAAGGGTTCTGCTCTTCGGGTTCTGAATCGGAGACAAAAAAAGGGCCTGGGGAGCCCCAGCGTTTATTTTATAAATTGGAGATTTGAAGCCATCCAAAACAGCTTGAATTGAAGGGTTCAAAAGGTAATAACTGATCCGTTGAAAAAGAAATTCCAAGTGCACGCATTTTCGACAAGAGAGCTTGGGTGCGAAAACTCAATCAAGCTGGGGACCTCAGGGTTCTGCTTTATCTCCGACTATCTTTTGCTGAAAACACACCGGATCAGTCAAAACGTTTTTGTTTCATAAGGCAACACACGCCAAGCGAAACACTGTGCAAAGCGTTGATTGGACGTGGACGATTTCTTGTCTGCTACAATGAATTCAAACCCATCCTTTAGCTACCCCGTTGACAGTAACCTTTAGTTTTTGATGTACATTCAGTTCCTCGCCTCAGCTCTTGTAACGGCAGTATTTATGACCAACTCATAAACTATGACCCTAACAGGATTATATCAAGAGGAGGGGATTGTACCTTTAAATAGAGTGGAGATCTTGCATCGCTGATGTTAACTTAAACTCGGAATTACCACATATTTTAGACCGCCAAGAACGCTACAAAATAGCCGTAGGTTTGGCACTTCACCTGGGAATTTGATGTCAGGCATACATTCACCGCAAGCTGGAACACAACTATGTACCTTGTTTGCGCAGTTGCTAAAGAAGCGCACTCTGAAGAATTCAAAAACGCGTTAAAATTGAATTTTTCTTCCTGTTCCTAGAAACGAGGCAAAACTACTAGGCAACACCTCGTTTCTTGGTTTTCTTATTTATTATCAACGTTCCAAGAAATGTGAACAGTACATTTACTCTTGTGTGACTAGCGCAACATTTTTTTAAACCCTAAAGGACGGACAAAAAGTCGTAAAATTATGAAAAGAAGAAAAAAATGTCTCAACTTTGGTTTCGCTTTATACTTCGTTCCTACGGCAAACATTTCACAACAAAAAATTAAAATAAACAAACAAAAAATACGCGCGTGCATTGTCTTTTGTAGCCCCTCTCCTAAGCAGCACAGAGCTCGTTCACTTAATCTACCATCCCAGCCACGGTGGATGATTTATTTTGTGTGGCGGTGTAAATGTAAGGTTCACGGGAAGATTGATTAAGGCATGAGATCGCTTGAGTTTCCTCAGCGTGCTTCGTATGACCATGCCGTTCTTTCCCAACAAATATCCGGCCGGAATATGAGCATCTTTATCAGTATTGTCGTGAATCATTTCGATGTAGTGCTCGAACTCCGAAGATTCTACATCGAACTCTGTAATAATTGCAGCTTCAGCTCCGGCTAGCTCGGCGTTCACTGTCTTTGTAAGGAACGTACATTCTCTGTTAAAGGGAAATAACGTACTTTCAAGTCCAAGGACATAAAAGGCAATTAGGCGGCTTACCCTCTTTCGATTAAGGCCACATTGCCACGTAGTTCACGCTTATTCGTTATCTGAGTACATGCGTGCAAAGGCACTGTCGGCACTAAGGCGACACCCTCAAGTTTCGAGTTGAACGTGGCTCCAAAGTCCTTAGCTGGTCGCAAGCGATAAGTGTATTCCAGCTCAGATGGTTCGATGATTTCAAAGAAAATATCACCAGCTATAATATCTTGAGTGGTAATGGAGTCGGCTAACTGGTGTACACCTGCAACAATCCCTTGGATTAACATGGGATTAGTAGCGAACGTTTTCACTAACTTACCGCCAGCTCCGGTGATGCAAAACTTGTCAACTGATAGTGTCGCAATGAGGAACCAGAGAAGAACACTTATTCTCACACATTGCACCATTATTTTTTATAAATATCTGTGCAAAACTCATTTAATTTCGATTCATTGCCGATCAAAACAATCGCACCAAACACAGTTTCCAATAAAAAAAAAACTGACAGCTGACAGGCAGCTCTTCTTAACGTCAGGTGCAGAACAGTTATGCCAAGTTTCCTTAATTTTTGTATTTCTCTACAGTGGGACAATAAAGAAGGAATCAAGCAAATTACTTTTATTTTGGTGAAATTTTTATACATTATGTTCAAACAATTACAAAACAAATTTATTTTGACAGCTTTTGCCAGGAACTTACGGCTTAATGTACTGAACTTAAGTTTTACCTTTATCCTCTTATTTTTAAACACTAAAAAACGAAATTCAATGGAACAGTCGAATTTACTCACCGTTGTTAACAAATGTCAGAATATTGGTAATGCCGTGAATTTCACCTTTTAGCTGTCGGAATCGGAAACTGTATATTAATTTATGGCTGTACCAACAAAAGAACCGTGGTTCATTCGATGAGTGCACCATGAAGAAGCACTGACACTTTTAATGCAATCACCTGAGGCTTCATAATAATATTAATTATTTAATTTAATTAAACCTGTTTTATGCACCATTTCTACAGTTTGAGAATGAAAAAAGGAAACTGAAACTGTCCCTGTACGACAGATCTATCACAAATGCGTTTTCTATTATGATTTTTACAACGGAAATCTTTTTTGCTCCTGGGAAATAACATGGTCACTCTCTTTTGAGAGGCAATATGATAGAAAAACAGTGCGCGTGTCAAATTAAACATGTATTTGTCCAGTGGAGCCACCTTGGGATCTGTTTTAATCGTCTCCTGTTAATCCTCTTTTTTTTTGCCGGTGGAGACTTAAGTATTAAGCCTTAAGTTGTTAAATCAAAGTGCACTGCTGAAAAACAACTTAAACTTCAAATGTTTACTGCAATGAACTTTTTTGTGCACCTTCAAATCTGCACAAGTGCGCCACAGCTTGGCAGGATACGACAAATAGTGGTCAAATTTTGAATATTGAAGTGCAAGCACGTAGAAACTCGCGCTGTTTGGCACCCGTGGCAAAATTTGGAAACACTTTCAGAGGAAAAGGCACTGGGAAATTCTTCTGCAACTGAGCACTGGTACTAAACAGCAGCACCGTTTTTGTTGCAGGTTTTAGATAAGCGGAGACACCGCTTCAAAAGCGGAAAGATGGAACTGATGAATTGCTGAATTTAGTCTCATTTATAAACAAATGTCAGAATATGGGTAAATTCGTCATTTTCAGCTCGTGGGCAAAACTTTCATATGGCCGAAGTTGATTCTTGAAAATCTAGTTATTCAGTAATCTATGAACATAGCTGCAAAAGTGGCAGCACCAGCGAGCCACAGCATACACACACGATGACTCGTTGTGACCAGCACTTTATGTTTTAAGCGGTGGTTAAAAAATGCGACTGCAGGTGTTTGTTTTTGTTTATATTTGCACTTTTATTCATTCGGTGTTAAGTGATAAGAATAACCCAGTGTTTTTTCCACTGCCCCGTTTCTGGGCCAACACGGGCTTCTGTCCACCGGGAAATATAACACACGAATCCATTGTGAGGTCACTGTTGTCGAACGAAGTCAAGGTCAACCTTCAGTTAATTGGAGCTCTTCCGAATGATGCGATTAGCAACATACGTATCCACTGGCTGCTGGAGACCATCCGACTTGTTGAATTCGAGAAACATGACATTCCCAAGTTCGACTTCACAGAGCTCGATAGGCTGATTTGGTGGCTAGACCGTAGGGATCTTTCACTCAGCTTTGAGTTAATGGGCAATCCCAGTGAAGTCTTTACTCGAAATCAGACTATTGCTGGTGCGATTTGGGAGGATTTGGCTTTTCAAATTGGAAAACGGTACCTGAGTAAGAATTCCATAAAAGAACATTGAATACTTTGACTAAAGAAGATGGCTTTCAGATCGCCTGGGTCCAGAGAAAATGCGCAAATGGAGGTTTGAAACGTGGAACGAACCCGATCTGCGAGGATACAACACTCTCCATTTTGATAATGAAGGTATGTCCTGTGAAATCAATATTTTCTAAAAACTGTACACATGTTATTCTAGAATACCAAACGTATATCAATGCTGTTCGTCGTGGACTGAGCGCCGCATCTCGGAGGCCACTCAATAGTGACTACTTTAATCTTCATGGACCAGCGGGTCTCTTCAAGAGACCTGATAAGCACCCACTGTGCTGGAAAGCTCTGGAAAAATGCAATGAAAACTTAAACGAATGCCCACTAGATGTTATAACTTTTCATTACAAGGGGTCAGGCTTCAGCCACGAAGTGGCCGATGGCGGTACCAAATTGGTACAAGAAATTTTCGACAAATTTCCCAATCTAGTGAACATGCCGGTGGCGAACAGTGAAGCTGACCCCATATCAGGATGGTCAACGCCGAGGGACTCTCAAGCTGATGTACGCTACGCGGTTGCAGTGATCTCCATAATATGTGACCACTGGGACGCCATGTTGAACTCAAAAGCGTTCAAAAATCTACTCTACATAAGCCATGACAACGCCTTCTTAAGCTACCATCCGTTTGAGTTTTCACAGCGGACTCTGTTTGCTCATTTTCGAATGAACAACTCAAGACCACATCCGTACTCGCAATTTATTCAGAAGCCAGTCTATGCAGCCCTCGGCATGCTGGGCAATTTAGGCACACACGCATCTTATATTTACGATAAGCCTCCTAATAGCCTAAGGTACTTGATTACTGCGGACAAGAGTGGCCAGACATTCCTTAGCTTAATGGCAGTTTCCGATGGACCTCCGGGAGCACAGGATCGATTTCAGGAATGGATCGGTTTGGCAACAATGAAGGGAAACAATTATTCATACATTGTGGAGTTGCTCGAATACCAAAACACCGACCCAGTCTACGTATGGAACTTTTACGGTTCCCCGGCGTACCCAAACAGTACGGTGAGGGAAGCTATGCGGCGGAATCAAGGACCCGAACTATACGCCACTGGTAGACTCGCCAATCCTACCCTGTATTTGGACTTTCTTATACGGTCCCCCTTTCTCATTCATATTCGAATTTGCACAGACGCGGCCTCACCTATGCGCAGACCAACTAGCCTACAGCTCCTTCCCCTGACGAAAAAGGAAATTATCATTCTTTGGAAGGAGCGACACCACTCGCGTAGGTGTGTGGTCACCTATCAAGTGTGGTTTATGCCCTCAAACGGCACCGAATGGAAGGAAGTTACCGCGGGCTGGCATACACCCTTCCTATCGTTTCATTTTGCTCCCAAAGACCACATCGTCAAAGGTATGTACTCTAGTAGGATGTATGTAAATTGAGAATCACACCAAACTTCCATTTCAGGAAGTTACAAAGTTCGCAGCGTCGACACTTTCAAACGGTTCAGCGAATTCTCAAAGCCAAAAGCGTACATGTAAATCTTTATTTTAAACCTTGTACAACACATTGCCAAACTAGCACATAACTTATTTATATAAATGCCGCACAATGGTAGCAACATAACAACTTTTCTTTTGATACTTAAGTTTGACCGCCGCCTAGGTACTCGTATCCAAAATCAGCCACTTTTCGTTGATGTGCTCAATCTGCTTCGTGAGAATTGGGTTCCGTACTCTGACTTTGATCTCTAGCTTGCCGCCAACGGCTTTTCGTCCATCCATTAACTGAAAAATAAACAAAGATTTGTTATAATTGCGAGGGCGAAATTGAAGTTCTACTTACATCGTATGTGTCGTGAATATCACACTTGGTTTCGAGTGGCTGTAGCTTGACGTTCACTGTACCGATGAGCGTGTCCGAGCGCAGGAAACCGCTGAAACAACACATTGGCAATTTTCGACAAATTCCACAGCATCTGGGCATTATTTTAGTATTGCATTTTTGTTTTGTTCAAATTACCAGATAATTGTTTTTTTAAATGCAAGGGTTAGTAGTGCGTTAAGCAATCGAAAGCAAGATTGTCTGCGCTTATAAGCCTATAAGTGTTACGTAGAAAGCATGCAAAGCGTTTGGCGTAGAACAGAAACAAGTAAACCTAAACGACTTTTTCACAAACAACTTGCAAGGGTCTTAAGCCTGGCGGACGCAATCATCAGGGCGTCCATTACACAATTTTAACTCTTGTGCCATAAAGTGGGACAGCAGGCTCACCAACAGCAGAGGACAAGTCTGACTGTTACTTGCCCCTTGGCGGGTAAAAGTAATCGGAAAGTTGGAGAAGGATCCATTATCGATAATGGCCTGGTGAGTAGTTCTATACTAAAAAAAAATTCAGGCTTTATTATAATTATTGAAGTAGGAAAAAAGAAAACATATAAGAACCAAATAAGGCCATGCAAGACAAATCACGCGATAAAGACGCATTCGCTGAGGTAACGATTGACCCGTTTTTCGATTAAATTCGATAAATTACGATGAATTCGAGGATTTAAGGCCGATAGCTTTACTTTTCGACCAATAAGAAAACCACGCTACGTTTCCTGCCAGCTTTGAAAAATATCTACTCTGCCCCTTGTCGAATTGGACCGTGAGCAAAGAAAAACTTTGAACCAAGTGAATCAAAGAGATGCTCGGCCGTGATGCAGTAGTTAGTGGTTCAGAATAATGTGTACGAGGTCCCGGGTTCGAATCCCGATAGAGGCAATTAAAGTTACTTGCAATAAAAACTTCACGGTCCTGTCCTAACATCGAGAAGAACTAACAAACCATCCTAAGAGTATCATTTGTCATGACTCTGACATGCCTAATGCATGTATTATGCACACTGCATGCATGGTTGTAAGAGGCAAGGCGATGGCTCTTCTGAGCTGCAAGTCGCAGTTAGTATTTTGAGTCAAAGAGGCGAATAAGATCTTCGTCCACCATCTTATGCTGTGGAGGAACATAACTGGATGTGATGTTGGAATCTAGGTGACTCAATTGCTTAATGCAGTCTTGATAATCCGCATTTACATAGTATTTTTCGAGTAATAATGCGCGTGATAGTTCTCATGTTAAACTAAATATTGGGTTCCGAAATCGGGCACATGTCAGTTTTGTTTTTTAGGCATATCGTTCTTGCGTAGGAAAACGTTATAGTTTGCTGCTTGATTAACTTTGGTTTGTTGCTCAAGCTTTTCCAATAACAGTGCTATATTTTGAGAGACCGAATCTATTGTGCCCGATTTAGGCTTACTTTAATGTAACGCATTTTGAGCGTGCGATCTTTGACCAACGAGGGTTGATTTTCCCGCTGAACTTGGTTGGGGTTATACACTGGGTGACTCTTCTATTGGCGTAAACTGTTGGGGCCTAACTGCTTACATTGCAATTTTTTGAAAAGTATTAACTGGCGAATTTTACCCGCCGTAGTTCTATCTGGTAGTAAACCTCTGTGTGTCAGAAACCTTGAGATCGGCTATCTCCAGCTAGCCGTCTCCAGTTTTGCACACGAAGCTGAATGAGGTACTCTTCCACTTGCGCGCGTGAGTTTCGGTGCTCCCCTCTTTGATTCTCCGGGTGGGGCGTAGGCGTCTTCGCTCTAGATAACCCGAACATCGCAGCCGTTATATTCTGGCTAATTCGATGTTGTATCTTCTCCTCCCCTCTCCGTCTGTAAAGGCAGAACCATAAATGACCCAAATTCTTGTCCTTTCGAAGCAGCTTAAATTATTTTCATCCACCTTTGACAGGGTCCATCCTTCTGCATCGTAAGGCAGGACTGGGATGATGAGGGCCTTATAAATTGCCACTTTAGTAGCTCGACTTCTGCACAATTCCCTTAAGTATGATCATACGGGGTCGGTAAGTGGGTAAGGCCTTTGTCGATCTTGACTGAACAGCGTGAGTTTTCCATCGACGAGCTTCCCGAGTTTCCCATGGCGAGCTAAGTAGGGATGTCAAACCTAGACATAACCCTATACAGCTCGTCTCTCTGGTGTGACTTAGAGTTCTTGGAATTTTTCCATGATCTGCCGCAGTGTGAATACCCGTGTAAATATTTGAACGATGTTGGACTTTCCCAGCCTAAAGTCGCACTAATATGCACATTTCAGATTGTCAAGATTATCAAACGGCTTTAGGTTTTCAACTTTGTATGCCATGTTAAAAAGACTGATGCCTCTGTAGTTGCATAAAGAGGGTCTTTTTTCTTTAGGCTTCGGCAAACAATGTCTAAGCTTCTATGCATCGGGCCCTAGGCCAGAAGAAAGCAACAATAGCTTGCAGGTTAGCTGGTACAAAGCAGCAGCTAGGCCGTCAACTCCAACTTCTTTCACTTCTCTCCTTCGCCCAGATTTAATGGTTCATTATGCCTGGAAACGGATTTCCCAGTGAACCTGGATTGCCACCTGTTTATTTTGATTATTGCATCATTTGTATGCGCTATGCGCTCGGCACACAGAGCTAGGATTTTGTTCGCGATTAGCGACATGGTTTACCTCGGGCATATTTTAAACCCTTAACCAAGGCTGTGAAGCAATATGAGAATTGACGAGCCACAGCATAAACTGTCAAGCGTTTGATGATACGAAAAAGTTAATTTACCAGAGAAAAATTAGGGAAACCCTATACAACACTATTTTAATGTTAAGTTCGATAACTTACATCGTAACTAAATTCGGAATGATACATCATCATGGCACACACATTGCTAAAAAACTAATGAAAGCTTTAGTTGAAAAATATCTGGGCCTAGAACCAATACATACCTGGCGCACAAACATCTTAACAAGCATAGAATTGTTCCAATCAAACTTGATAGAAGCCATAATGACTGTCATACAGTCAAATTTTTTTTGAGAAGCCTTCAAAGACTAATAAACTAGGATGAAAAAACAAGGCCATTCTCTGTCGAATACCTGACCAAATATGAATAGAGGCTAATAAAATTGCAGACTCTCTAGCAAGAAGGGCGGCTTTAAGTGCTTCATTGGTCCTGAAAGATTCTGTGAAATATGGCATTACACTCTTAAAGAAGTCCAGCGAAATGCCAGAATATCTGATGGGGTCCTGTGAGGCACTGATTAACAAAAATCTCAAATACCAGCGCAAGCACGAGTTTTGAGTTGACTAAACACAGTCACTAGTCCCAACTCTCTTTCAAAGATTCATAACAAAACTGGATAAGATCCTATTACAGACTTATTTTGCAAAAAAAAAAGTTGAGTGGAGTGAAGTCTTATGAAAGCAAAGCTCTCTTCGAGGTAATAGATGGGGACACAATACACCAAAAGCTCCTAGGTCCTTTTCGAAAAAAAGTAAGAATAAGTAAATGATCTGGTGAGGCAGGTGGATTTCGCTAGACGAGAAATTTCAGGTCGCGTTTTCTAGTACTTACGAGCACTTTAAAAAGAAATACCTATTCCTTTCCAGTAAGAAAGCAATTGCTGTGTAAAAATCGCTTAAGACACTGTTGCTACAGGCAAATGACACTTAATAGACGTCAAATACAACAAGTAATACAACGACAAAGTCTCAAATGAAAGTTGAAAAGAGCTATGCATTGAGTGTAAGTATCGAAGATGAAAAACGAGGATGTAAATTCATTCAGTTGAAGTACTTTTGACTCCTTGGTAGTCCAAAGTGTGAGTGTAAGTTCAAAAATGAAAGTTTTTAGCCAGACAATCATTTGTTTTTCTTCTTCAAAATGTCTCCAAGTGCGAAAGAATCTTATTTTAGAAAACTTACCCTCTTGAGTAGACTTCAAACTTGACCGCTTGACGCTTGAATAATCGCTGGCATTGCCTGTTGGAGCGTTGAATTTCCACTGTAAATCTCTGATTATATTCCGGACTGTCACTGTCCTTGACTAGATTGCTTTTTGCTTTGAAGAAATCCTCCTAAAAAGGGGCGAAAATTTATAGCTTGCAATTAATAGGTCGACACTAGCTCCTTTTAATACCAACCTGAGGATAGGGAAACTCAATTTTGACATAGGTATCCACATCCTTTGGATTGGGCACATTGTAGTTGATGCCACGGACGACCATAATTTCGACTTCGTTGTCGGTTAGCTCGGTGTTGCAGTGCACGATGTTGAAGCTCTTCTGTTCGTAGTGGAACTTGGGCAGCGGAAAGTTCTTTCTAAAATGAAAAACACTATAGACAAGGCTCGACGAGGGCGACAAATTGCTACCTCTTTGAGTATCTGAGAAGGTCCAAATCCTTTTGCACAGTTAAGGCCAAATTCTCGAATCGATTCATGCCGGCTACGTCGCCCATGGCTTTGTGGTGATCTCTTGTGTTTTTACACATCATCAGTTGCTTGGCCAATTGCTCCTCCAGTCGGACGCTAATGTCGGATATTTCATCGTTTGGATCGCAGTCTCCTTCGCTGACTATAGCGAAGGAAGCTTCAAGGTTTTCTCGTTGCGAGGGCGGCACTGGCAGCTGATAATAGACAATATGAGGAACTTGAAAAGGCAGTCAGTAACATGGACACTTACCGAACTTAGATCAACGGGCAATCCACTGCTGGCTGCGTTTAATAAGCCCTCAAATCCTTTGTAGATCTTGAGGTACTCTTTTGCCTGTTCTATTTCGCCTGACTTCTTCGCCTCGATGGCTGCTAACTTGAATTCCCTTTGTCTGTCCAATAGAATTTTCATTTGCTGTTCGGCCAGATTGGTGCTATGCTGGTTTCCCGAGATACGAGTGGTCAATTCCTTTTTAGGTGAAGGCTGGGACGGCTTGGGCGCTTCTTCAGTGCTTTGAGGCTCTTCAGGCGTTGCGACAGGGGCCGGTTTTTGTGGTAAGACGGGAGAAGCGATAGCAGGAGTTGCTGGCGCTGCCGGTGTTGCCTTTTCTTGACCTGGAAGCGGACCAAATCCGGGTGGAGTTGGCAGCTCATCGTACGCAACTGGCCTGCCAGCCTTGTGACTTTTGATTGCGTCTTCGTACTGTTTCACGATGCGACCAAATCGTCGTGCCTTGCTGGTATTGCCTTCAGCTTTGGCTGCCTCTTCAACAGACTTATACTTCTGAAGACGCTGTTCGAGTGCTTCAAGCATGGTAGTGGCCGTTGTTTGGGGCTCTTCGATAACTGGAACGGGCACCGGCTCTGGAGGTGTCTCAGCCTTCTCTGGCTCGGCCGCAGCGGCTGCTTGCATTTTAGCTAGGAACTCTGCGAATTCATTAGGCGGAGGAGGCATGTCACTAAGGTCAACTTCTTGTCCCTCCTCGCATAACTTTATAACAACGTCGAATTGCTTAAGGACTTTGACAAACTGTAGAGCCATGGCTGTGTCTCCAGAGCGCTTAGCAGTCAAGGCAGCGACCTTGTATTCTTGCTTTCGCTCATTGAGCTTAGCCACAATTGGATTAACAACAGCCTTCGGTCCATCTTCCACTGAAGGTGATTCCTGTACCGTAGGCGGCAGCGGTGCTGGTCTGGCAGGCAATGGTGGTGCGGTCCTTAAAGGCACTTTCGGAGGCTCGTTTGAATCGGGAGCTGGTTCTTCTGCTGGTTTTGCAGCTTTAACACTTATTTCGGGTGGAATGTCATCAACGTTTATAGAGTTCCCGGCAACAGACTGCTTCAGTAGGTCGTTTAGCGTCTTCAGTCCCCGGTTAAAACGTCGCGCCTTAGCTGATTCACCAGCAGCTTTTGCAGTTGCCTCAGCCAATGTGTACATTTCAATACGCGCCTTAATTATGGAAATCGTATCAGTTGTCGTTGTGGGCAAGAACATCTGTTGCTCCGTTGCTTCCCTCTCTTCGGCTGGAGTCGGTTCAAAATCTTCTATCTGACCCCCGGTGATTCCTTGCAATTCGCCCAGTAATTCCGGATCATCATCGTCATCCGACAGCTCTTCATCGCTTCCAATATCGCGAAGGCTCTCCGAAATCATCTTGTCCAGATCAGAAGCAGGAAGAAGTTTAGGTTTGGGCTTTGCCTTAGGCTTTTGTTTGCCACCACCTCCGACTATTGCCGATAGCTCTGCCTCCAGATCACTGTCATTGCCATCATCGTGGCCACCGCCGGACGGATCAAAATCATCAGGAATGTCCGTCAGACCAAACTAGACAACAAAGGCAAGGCACTTGTTAAGAATGGTTTGGGGTATGAGCAAATAGTAAAAATGACTCATAGTTGGACCAATTTTACAGCCTGAATTGCATTTTAATCTAAAGCTTGAACTCACCTGGGATAGATCGTGGTTACGCCTTTTTGGAGGCTCTGGTTTTTTTCTGCTAAACATGGCACAGGATTTTTTTTTATTGGACAATTATGGCGATGTTTTAATTGGAGAACAATTTTGTGTTTTCAATTTTCACTTTTGTTTTGGATGACAAAATCTGCCGTTGACATTTGAATGACGTTTGTCTGAAGACCAATTAGTGATGCCAGACTTTCTCAATCGAGTTCAGACGACTGCTTGTTCGAATCAATGGATCATATATGAATGACACGTTATCCGGAAAAACAGAATTCAAATTGTAGCCTTTAAAATAAATCAGTTGATAGAAATATTTTCACTTCACAGTTTCATTGCTAGTAGGCATATGCGCCTTACAATATTGATTTGCAAATGGCCAAACATTGAGTTTCAAGCAAATCTATCATCAGTTTCGGCCAGTGCCTTGTATATAAATATAATGCCTATATAGCCTTCCTCCTATGCCTATATAATGCCTATAGTCTATGTTGGAGGAATTCGCAACGCATATGCGCATATATTACTTTTCATCTTGTTTATTAACGACATCGTAGATGAAGTAGAAGGTGTAAGTTGGGTGGCACGAGGGTTCCGGCGTTAAAGTTTGCGGATGACATAGTCTTCTTGGCGGAGACTGTCGATGGATAACAGCTTATTATGAATCGCGGTTAATTTATCGAAGTCCAAAGAGATGATCTTCAGAGACGGTGGCGGAAGATACTCTCGCAACGAAAAGGGGTTTTATCAGGGTGAAAACGTTGACATTGTGAAAGAGTTCAAATACCCAGGCGTGCTTATAACTTCGAATCTAAACATGAAAAAGCATTTCGTTTCCCAGCTAGCGGCAGCTAAAAGAGGTATTTCATCTGTTTGGGGTCGCTGCATCGACAACAAGTATATCGAGTCGGCGAAAATCAAACTATTTCGGGTAACCGCCGCTTCTGTACTGCTATACAGTGCCCAAAATTGGGGTTATTGTTTTTTTAAGGAGATTGAAAATTTTTGAAGATATTTTTTGGGGCAAATCTTTAGGCTTCTAACATGTACCCCAATCTACATGCTTCGCTTGGAAACATCCGTCCCACCGCTTTTTTGGACACACTGACTACTATGCTGATGGAAGGCTGCCGAGGATTGTGCTGGAGCACATAATCTCGACAAGAGGTACCTGGGTACAAAAGTGGGAGGAGCTGGCTGCGGGCTTTGAGAAAACTTAAATATTTCGGCAAACACACATCTTGCATCGATAGAGCCTAGGTTAAAACGCGTTTTTATAAAAGCAGGCAATGTATTATATGATATACAATACAAATATTCACACTGCGGCAGATCTTGGAGAAAACCCAGGAATTCCAAATCGATACACACCACCTCTTCATCGATTTCAAGGCCGCGTATGAAAGCATCTATAGAGACGAGCTGTATAGCGCAATGTCTAGTTTCGGCATCCCTGCCAAACTCGTCAGTCTGTGCAGGATGACGATGGAAAACTCACGCTGTTCCGTCAAGGTCGGCAAAGACCTCACCGACCCCTTTGATGTCAAAAAAGGATTTAGACAAGGCAACGCGCTGTCATGCGACTTCTTTAACATCATACTTGAGAGAATTGTGCAGATCTCTCGCGCCAACACCAGAGGTACAATCTTTCAAAAGTCCGTTCAACTACTTGCATACGCAGACGACATTGACATAATCGGTAGAACAAAGCGTGATGTCAGTGAAGCCTCCAATGAGGGCAAAACCAAGTATATGCTGTCATCAAGAAAAGACACCCAACACCGACGTCTTGGACAAAACATCACCATCGACAGCTATAACTTTGAGGTAGGTAGGGACTTTGTCTACCTGGGTTCCGCTATCAATTCAGACAATGACAGCAGCACTGAAATCAAACGAAGGATAACTCTTGCCAATCGCTGTTTCACTGGGCTAAGAAGGCAATTGAGTAGCAAAGCCCTCTCTCGAGTAACTAAAGTGTCCATGTATAAGACCCTCATCATCCCAGTCCTGCTTTACGGTGCAGAAGCATGGACCCTGTCAAAGGCGGATGAAAACACTTTAGGCTGCTTCGAGAGGAAAATTCTTCGGACGATTTACGGTCCCGTCTGCATAGACGGAGAGTGGAGGAGGAGATATAACATCGAACTGTACGGGCTGTACAGCGATGGCGACCTAGCCAAAAGAGTCAAAACACAACGTCTACGATGGCTGGGTCATCTAGAGCGGATGGACACCAACGCCCCGGCCCGGAAAATTTTCGAATCCACACCGCAGGGACGACGCGGTAGAGGAGCACCGAGACTCAGGTGGCGCACGCAAGTGGAAGGGGACCTCAGCCAACTTCGCGTGCGAAACTGGAGACGGTTAGAACCCGCATTTCGGAAGGCGATTTTTGATTACTTTTGGTTCTTTTCGTTTTTTCTTTTTTATATTTTTTATTTTGTTGATTCTACAAAACTTGATTGTCAATCTGATAGACGGCCTTAAGCCAAACCATAAATGACTGAGCATAAACTGTAAGATTGTAAGCAATACCAAATTGTATGAAGTAAATAATGTCTATCTAACTAACTAAAACTATAAATATAATGCAATATAAATATTATATAATATAATAACAATTTTAACGAATCGTAGAGCTATTTCACTTCAAACTTCCTAGAATGTATTTTTGTATTTTTCTGCTTGATGGTACGAAGCACTTCCCCGAATGATCTTTTATCGGTAGCTAGCAGTCCATTAATGCCTCTTCTATGTATCTCTCTTCATTTATTGCACTTTCTCGGATAGATCACCGAACTAACTATGTCCGTCCTTACGTATTCAAGCAAACAGATTTTTTCGTATAAAATTTTCATAAGGTCTTGTACCTAATAGAACAATTTTTTTAGGCTTTTTAAAATTTTTGTTAAAATATCTATAGTAACCATTTTTCCCCCAAATCTATCAATACTATCCGAAATAAAAAATATCGATTTCCAACCAGCACTAGTAGCGTCTATGCAAAAATAACAACACATCAGTCAGTTGAACTACATTTCAAACCTATTTCGCCTCGACTACTCGACACGGTGTGCACGGAGACGGGGATCGAGATTCGACTCCTCGAACTTAACGCTTGCATGGAAACTTGATAAAGTGGTATCACAAATTACAAAAGTTAGTCTGCGTAAACTGTGATCATCACAATTTTCTTGTGAAAGCTCTCGATCAATCACCGTTAAAATCAGCTGGTCCCCAGTTTTCAAACTTTCTCGTTAAGCCGCGTTGTCACAAGGAACAGAAACAGAATCCCATACATTAGCAACTGAAAACTAAACGGCGCCGTTTTTAGCAACTGAACCAGCAACTGAATCAGCGACGTAAAATCAACAACTCGAGAGGACTTGTTTCTGGAACAGAAAATCAAAACGTTGCTGTTGCATAGCAACCCTTGTTTATAGTTGAGCGAGCAAGCGCCATTCGTGAGCGGCTCTCTTTTGTTTTTGATAGCGTTTTGACAGTCGATTGCTAAATGTCAACAATCAATTTTAATTGTTTTGTTTTGTTTTGCTTTTGGGAGCGTTCGACCATAATTAAAGGTACGTAATTACAAATCTTAAGACATTCAATTAAATTGATACTAGACCAAATAACCGATAGCAGCTTTTTCCTTTGTTAGAAAACGATGTGGTACTTTCGATAAAGTTTAATAAGCTCTTCAGTTCAGTGGATCTTTCAAGAAAAACCAGTGGCGGAAATGACAAAAGTGCAGCAATCTCATGTTCGTAATTTTTAATGGCATGGATGTTGCCTGTAAGCTGCACATAATGCATTCCACGCAGAGAATCATTACGGAGAAGCTGAGCAGCGATGCTCTCTTCAAGAAGGCATTACTTTTGACTGTCCGTCCGGTGTCCTGTGAATTTTTTTCTTTGAAATAAAATACGTTTTTCATACGAAGAAAAGTGAACACAAGGGAGTTTTTTACTTGTTTTGGGTATTTAATCACAAGATTTATCTCATCAAGTGTGTACACCAGTGATGGAAAAGACTGATTCAAGTCCGTTGAATGGATTAATAAGTATAAGTAAATATTCAAGTACGCAAAATCAAACTGTAGTTATTTAAAGGGCATGAGGGTTTAATTTGGATGCTTTAGTAAGTCCTTTAGTTCCTGTAGCCTCGTCAACTTGTATCAAATTGCAGTCGTTGTATGCAGAGCGCTTGATGCAAAACAATGGAAATTATTTCGAGCACGCCATTGGATTGAATGTTTTAACAACATACCGATTCCGATTGTATATTATAGAATTCAACACAAAATAAAGCTTCTGATCTAGTTATTGTAATGTCAAAAGGTTTTATTTAAGTGGATGTCAAACTTCATAAGTGACGCTTATTTCAGAGCACTCTCTAGGAAAATTTTCAGTTCATGTTTCTGTTTTCTGTTGCAGCACCAGCAACTGAAATAGAAACAGAAACGGCACCGTTTTCAGTTCAGTTCCTGTTTCTGTTCCTTGTCCGCTCACGGATTATTTTGTTTGATCACACTGACTGTCACAAAATGTGAAAATCACAGATAACCATAGCCGATTCCACCCCTGCTTAATTTACATAGAAGTAAGCGAAAAAAAGTGAAAGAAGGGATCTTATTTTGTGCTTTTAGGTTTAATAATAGGCTGACCGTTACCCTAGGTTAACAGACGTGACCAGAAAACCGCTCATTTAGAGGCAAAGGCTTCTAGGTTTTTTTTTACGGTTTTGCTCAACCACGGATAATTTGTATGCGGTTGTACTTCACGACAACTTGTAAACCAAACCAAAACATAATCACGAAAATAAAAATCCTGAAAGCAAAACCATGAAAAAAAATCTAGGTTTTTTAAAATATCGATAACCAAAATCTTGAACATCAAAAATCTCGAATCAGTGTAATAAAATATGTTGAAAATCACCACATGAAAGAGGTTTGTAGTACCAATTCTTCACCGGACACTTATTGACGATTAATAAAATTTCATTAATAAATTTCATTAAATGCCCTTCAAAAATAACACGATTTACCGTTCAAGTTTAAGTCCTCATGTCCTCAATGAGGCCTTGAAGTCCTCATTTATTTAAAATAAATCTCATTTACCCTTTCCAACGGATACTGTAAATCTTTTTTCGCTCCTGAAAAATGGCTTCGTTACTTTATTTTGAATGCCGAAATGACAGAAAAAAGTGCTCATGTCAAATTAATCTGATGTTTATCCCGTGGAGCCACTGTGGGCCGGATTTTCAGTGCAGTATTAAGCCTTACTGGGGGTCATCTAGAGCGAATGGACACCAACGCCCCGGCCCGGAAAATCTTCGAATCCACACCGCAGGGACGGCCGTAGAGGAGCACCGAGACTCAGGTGGCGCACGCAAGTGGAAGGAGACCTCAGCCAACTTCGCGTGCGAAACTGGAGACGGCTAGCTAGAGACAGAGCTGGCTGGCGAAGCTTGTTGGCTGAGGCCCAGGTCCACCCCGGACTGTAGCGCCACCTTAAGTAAGTATTAAGCCTTACTTAAACCAAGATCTGTTAATTATGGAACAAAATGGATATGAGGTTAACCCTAAAGCAAGCAGTTTTTCAGTGCAGAGTTAACTCTGTTCACAAAGTGAAAATCTTCAACTCTCGAAATTATTGACTCTCCCAAGCCCAACTCTCTCTTCAAACAGAAGAGAGAGTTCTCAGTGCAGAGTTAACTCCGTCAGTAAAGTAGTGAAAATCTTCAACTCTCGAAATTATTGACTCTCCCAAGTCCAACTCTCTCTTCAAACAGAAGAGAGAGTTGGGCTCTCTTCTTCTTTTCTTTTCTTGTATGTAATTTCTTGTGTGTATTTCTTCTCTTGTATGTGAAGAAATTAACACACCAACATACATTGCTGAGAAGCTGGCCCTGGTTCACCTCGAGCTGTTGCACCACTCTATTTATTTATTTATAAGCCCAACTCTCACTTCAAACAGAAAAACACAAGAAAAGAAGTTCGAATTGTCCTCAGATGTCAGTTTTTACAGAAACACGCAAAGCAACTGCCATTTCACTTAGGAAAACATTTAAAGAAGTTCATACCGATCATAAATTACTGAATAACTAGATATTCAACTTCGGACATGTAAAAGCTTTGCCCACAAGCTGAAATTTATGAATTTACCCATGCCATGACATTTGTTGACGAATTCACGAATGTGAGTAAATTCATGAATTCGTCATTTCCATTCAATTTCGTTTTGGAGCTTTTACATCAGCTGGTCGCTTAGGTAAATTGTTGTTGTATCTTCTTACACGTATTCACCGAGAGGGAAATTTAAAGTTTTAAAAAAGCTTTAAAGGCTTTATAAAAAACGTAAACAAATGGGTGTTGGAGGGTAAGAGGGACGCAAGTTGAATATCTAGTTATTCAGTAATTTATGGTAAAATTCAGTTTTGGGGTTAATCTCAATTAAACTCAAAAACTCGGATGATCTCGCACTGGAAAACCAGCCATAAAAGGTCTTAGGACTTACGATGATTATTTTACTGTGTTATAAACTATGCATTAAAATAAATATATCCTGGATCGGGAAGAAAAAGGATAACTGAGATTCTACAGGATATAAATTTGTATGGTAATAAATCTCGATATATATTCAATAATTGTTGGTTGAATCTGTTATAAAACTTATTTGGGACATGGACCAAGCTGAACACAGATTCAATACTGAATATGAACAAGGCAAGAATAAAACAGCTGTTGCGAAGGTGGCTTGTGATTGTGACATTTCGAAAATAAACAGCTGTAGAGCGTAGAACATGGGAGAACAGATTCGATTCGAGGCGTGAAATAAAATAAAATAATTATTTCGGAAAAATATCAACAGAGTTGAAAAGTTCAGGTGATACCACCAATCACCCACCATAAGATTTTTATTTGCCTGCTTGTATCGAAGAGGGCCATTCAAGCAAGGAACTCTTAACAGCGCCTTTGAGCAATACGCAATTTGTGAAATTCAATTACGCCGGTTTCAACGCGAAGAAATAATTGTTGCCCGCAAATAATTTTCTCAATTTAAATATAGCACAAAAAAGTATTTTCTAAGATGTCAATCCGGTTTTTAATGCCCCTCAAAAGATTTATGGGCGCGGAAAGGTAAATGAACTTTTAATCTGAAGTCATCTTGCGTTAACGTCGCACTGTGTTTGCAGAATTTTTCATCAGACAAGATTTCTCTCGAATGAATCTGCATCCGCAAAGGCAGACCCTTTGAATGCAAGCGCCACAAGGAATTCAGAGGTCGAACATCACTCAAAGCTAGCTGACCAATGGTGGAGCCCAAATGGTCAGCTAAAGGCATTGCACGCTATGAACTTGATAAGGTATGTAAGGTGTACACCGAAATCTCTGCTACATCTATGTCTTTCAGAGTTCCCCTGGTACGTGATGGCCTCATTTCCGCTGGTGGCATCGATCCAGCGCTCCACAACACCACAAAAGTCTTGCAGAACCAGAAGATCCTCGAAGTCGGCTGTGGCGGCGGTATATTAACAGAGGGCCTGGCTCGAATCCACGCCAACGTGACGGCAATCGACTTGAGCGATGAATTGATCAAAGTTGCAAAAGAGCACCTGACCAACTGCAGTCCAGAACTCAGCTCACGGATAACATACAAAATGGAACCGCTCGAAATGCACGTCATGGACAATTTAGGAAAGTACGACGCAGTTGTCGTGTCCGAGGTCATAGAGCACATCGACGATAAGCCGGCTTTTTTAACAGCCTGTGTAGATGCACTGAGGGTAAGGTCAATGAACTCTTGTTTGGATTGTCTCAAATTGTTTTTTCTTAGCCGGGAGGTTCGATTTTCATAACGACACTTAACAAGACGACAATAATGTGGCTGTGTGGGATAATTCTCGCAGAGTATGTTTTGAATTTGTTGCCGAAAGGGACTCATCACTGGGACAAACTAATAAGTCCCCCAGATATGATGAAACTATTGAATACTTGTGAGTATGCCCCATTCCCAAACTATGTTGGTGTCTCACCCATTTCGATTGCAGTGCACTGTGATACCGTCCTGCTCAAAGGATGTGTTTACGAGTTTTGGTCCAACAAGTGGCAGTGGATCCCTTTCGACAATTTCTCCTACGCGCTGCATGCAATCAAGTCTGAGAAGCCCTAGATTTTAGACGTTTCATATTTTTCCTCTTAGATAGCGACCTGCTGGATTGGTTTTTCACCCAGAAATAAAAGAGATGCTTTAACAAAAAACCGTGTCTAAATTTATTAATGAAAGATTTTAAAAGTCTTCCTTAGGTCTCTGGAACTTTGTCTTTTTATTGCCCCCGCGATTATTGCCGTTGTTCTTTCGCTTGTTTTCGAACTTTTTATGCATCGTTTTAGCCAAATTATTGTCGTAAAAAGCCTTCATATCCATATCGGATACAACGGTCGGTTGCTGGGGATTATTTTTTTCTTCTTTCTCGGCTTGCTCCAGCTCAAGGAGGCGTTCGATTTCTGGATTCATGCCACGATAACTGAGTCTTCCCTCGATGAGTCCTTCGCAGTACACAAAACTTGGTTCTATTATAAAATTCGAATTTTGATTCATTTTGTCTGTAATTTCGCTGGAGTACATGGCGCGTCCCTCGGCTTCTTCGATCTCCTTGTCAACTTTGGCCTTGGTCCGCTGCATGAATTTCATCTCGAGGATGCCCTTCGAGAGCCGAGGTCTGGCTTTTTTCGCAGACATTGTTTATTATGTAGGAATTTAGACAGAAATAATGTAAATTTCGACTAACACAACGTGCCCACGAAAACCAGAAACATAAAAACAATGAGCTGTCAGTGTCAATCTCCATAAACGTTTCTAAAGCTCTGTTCGTTTGATGTGGTGAGTTCTTTTTTGAAAAAATGCGTTTGTTATGTGATAGTCCTCAAAATCAAAAAGAATTTGTGTGACTGTTCGGCTAATTGCTTTAATTAATCAGACTAAATAAAACATTTACAATTAATTTATTATTCGAAATAGGTAACTGATTTTAGCAGGTGTAAGAATATTAGTTTGAGACACTCTTATACCATGTTTCCACCGGGGACTTAGCCGCGATCAATATAAGTCTTTATTAAACCCTCTACAAATTACGATAATCCCCTCATTGTCCCATTCACTTTTTTTACGAACCACTTTCAACCCTTTTCGAAAACTTTTTTAACAGTTTGATAATCGAAAAGGACACTGAAACTGTCCACGTATGACATTTCTCAATTATGATTTCTGTTGAGATGTTTACAACGGAAATGTTTTTTCGTAAAATGACATCGTCACACCCTTTTGAGAGCCAAAATGACAGAAAAAGAGTGCTCACTTAAGCCGCGTTGTCACAAGCAACGTAAAACAGGAACAGAAACAGAATCTCATACATTAGCAACTGAAACCTAAATTCGCTGAATGCTTTTTGCGTTGCTAATGTATGAAATTCTGTTTCTGTTCCTGTTTCTGTTCCTTATGGCAACGCGGCTTTAGTATTACTAGCTACCTCTACTGTTGGATCCGCTATGGATAGCCCTAATATTATAACCAAACAAATCATTTTTGTTTGTTGTAAACAAATCATTTTCATACTCGTTCGACAAATGTGATGACCCAAATGGCAGCTATAAATCAATAGCTTAGAAAGCATCGAAAGCATATTTTATCAATTGCTACGTAGGACAAACTATGAATCCATAACTATGAATGCATTTGCCACTTTCCAGAGTTTAAATGATCAGACTATCATGAAGCTGGGGAATGTGAAAAGGAGCAACTTTCTTGCTGATGGCAGAATTGGGAGTAATATCCACGGTCAAGAGTCTCGTAGGTACACTTACTAAGCCCTAACTACACCACGGTGGCCGATATAGTAATACTATGGGCGTTTTTCTCTTTTTCTGCAAAGTAAAGCTCGAACTGTCAAAAGTCAAATTAAGACCATGATTAGAGCGCTATCTATGCGCTCCACGATAAGTTGACCGAATATTCTCAAAGCGCAGTGAAATGACAGATGAGTGGTGACAAAAAATTAGAACAAAAAATAAATAGCGGGCTAGGTTTTTTGTTTCAAGGCCGAAAATAAAGCAATGATGAGTTATTGTTATGTCAATTTATTAATTTTTTTGCTTGTTTTTACCTCCTAACAAATATTTTGACAACTAGTTCAGGTTTTGTTTTATTTTACATATTTTGTATTCTAAAAAATAACCCAAAAGCATGCTCAAGTGTGTTACAAACTCAGAACAGAGTACTCTAAGCATACATGGTTCAGCGAACGCTCAAATTGCTCAAGCCATGTTCAGTGCTCTACTTCGAGCTTTAAAATAAAAACGCCCTATGCGCCACCGGCCCATAAAAGTGCGATTAGCGCGGGAGACAACTTAAAATGAAAATTTTTTAAGTGGCTCTACCAGACAAACAAATGATTGATTTAACACGAGCACTCTTTTTAGACATTTAGAGTCTTAGCATAGGTTCACAATGAAAAATATCAGGAGAAAATCACATTTTCCTTGGAAAATTGATTGATTTCCCCAAATCAGATGAGTCACGCGTGTAAGGTTTCAGTTGCTTTTTTCAAGTAATAAACTTGTATAAAGATGTGTGAGTAGAGTCAATGAAAAATATAAAGGGATCTATTTTTAACAGCTTATTGAGAGGATTTAAATTTGTATGATAAAGTGGGATATTAAAGGATGAAGATAAGAAGAGGAACAATAGATAAAATGTAAGAATTGTGTTTTTACCCCGCACGATTTTTCGAGACCTTATAGTGTTTATATTTTGGGCGGTATTCACGAAGCAATCTTAAATTGCCCTGTATTCACCAAACTCTAATAGGTTGCGGTCTATGATAAATTCGAATATGCGAAAAAAAGTTTTTGAAATCGTTTTCGAACTTGTTTGTTGTTTAAATGTTTAAAAAAAATTTAAACAGACTATTTTGGACTGTTTTCATTGTCTTAATATATTTACAAAAGGAATAAGTAACATCTTTGTGGAACACCTAGCTATAAGGTTTGCCCTACAAATATTGTTGTAAGATAAGATGACGTTTGACTAAATCAGTTATTTTTCAGACTGCTTATCATTTCGATTTTAATTATACAGACCACAGTTAAACTCAAAATGGCGCTCAAGAATTTCGCTCATTTAAAAGAACACGAGGTCTTGAAATCGGGCACGATATGAAGACAATAAAGCGTATGAAGTATGAACAAGGTTGAGGGTAACAAAAAAAGAGGAACACCAAGATGAACGTTATTCATTTAACAGTCCTTCGTCCGCAGGCACCAAATATTAACCTACCTTTTTGGAAAAGACAAAACGCTAAATAAATCAAAAAATAGTACACGAATAAATTTTTAGGTTTTGTATTTAAAAACTTTTTGTTTCCTGGAGTCGTGAGGTGAAACCTAATGAAAGCTTGATTGAAATGTTTATATCACAAGTCAAAGTTGATCACGAATTTTCGAACATAATACCGCTCACAACTTAATAGTGGGTATGACTACTCGTAAGTCTTATGAGCGCTCATAAACTGACTCTAAAAACTGTGCATAGACTTGCGAGGCTCACAGTTTAAGATTGCTTCGTGAATACCGCCCAAGCTCAAATTCTTATGCATACATTGTGCATTTGCTTACACAATGTGCGTAAATTCATTGTGATTTAAGAACAGCTTTTTTGTGTTCATACATGCAGAAAGTCAGCCTAAGTGTAGGCAAAATATATAACTAACCAAAAAGCTTGAAAACTGGGGACCAGCTGATTTTGACCGTGATTGATCGAGGGCTGTCACAAGAAAATTGTGATGATCACAGTTTACGCAGACGAATTTTGGTGATTTGTGACTTCACTTATCATAGATCACCTTATCCGATTCCACCCTAGGATAAAAAATTTTACCTGCGCAAGTGGGTATCGGAACGCATTTAACGGGAGTTAACCATCAAGTAAACATTAACAGAGATCTACCCTATTAAATAGAGGACTGTTTTGTCTAGTGTAGTTTGTGAAATCAAACGAACCTATTTCTGTCAAATAACTCACCACTGTAAATAAACGTCATGCTAGGGGCAGTCGCACATGGTCACTAGAAAACCTCATTTCTTGAAAATAGCTATTTTTGAACCGCAGACACAGCAAAGTTTTGTTTAAAAATGAAAGTAAAACCACTTAACAAAGCGAAATCGCTTAAAGAAAAGAAAATAAAGAAACCAAAACTCAAAGAAACTTCCGACGATGTGGAAATCCTAAAAAAGAAAGTGAAGAAAATGCCTAAACCCGAAAAAGCTTCAAGCGGCGTTAAGACGACTAAAGTTAAAGAAAAACCGAAAAAGTCTAAGAAATCCAAGAAGTCGCATAAGGATGAGCTAGAGGGCTTGAAGGACATCGACCCAGAGTTTTATAAGTTTCTCAAGACCAACGACAAGGAGCTGCTGGAATTCAACATGTTGGACAGTGATGATGACGACGATGATGAAATTGAGGATGTCAACGGGAAGCCAAAGGCAGACAATTCTGACGAGGAGTCTGATGATGAAAAATTCCACAAGCCCAGCGGCGAACTAGAAGTTGCCAGTGACGAAAGCGACGCCGAGGAAGATGCTGAAGTCGACACCGAGGATGGCACTCAAAAGGTAACCTTGAATCTGCTACGGCAGTGGCAACAACACTTGCAGAAGCCGAACGTTCCGATCGACGTGGTCCGTAAGGTGATCCAGGCTTTTAGCTCTGCCCTGGAAAGTGTGTCTGGGGATGAAACCAAGATCTCTGTTTATAAAGTGGAAGGAGCAGCGGCATTCAATGGAGTAGTCCAGCTGTGTGTGCTGCACTTGCAGCCGGCACTGTTCAGAATTCTGGGAATAACCGAAAAAACAAGGACGCCACTGCACAAGACAAAGAAGTGGCCAAAAGTAAGGAGCTGCCTCCGTTTCTACCTGATGGATTTGATTCGCCTAATTGAGCATGTGTCTAGCGCTAATATTCTCACAGTATTGCTGAAGCACCTTCACCAGATGGCTGGCATGATTGGATCGTTTTCCACCATTGGCAAGACCATTCTAAAGCGTTTAATTGTTCTATGGAGCACAGCTGATGAAACAGTTCGTGTTCTGGCGTTTCTCTGCATCCTGAAAATCACAAGGAACCAGCAAACGTCTATGTTGAACCATGTCCTAAAGGCGATGTACCTGTCCTACGTTCGAAACTCGAAATTTGTTTCGCCAAACACGCTGCCTTCGATCAACTTTATGCGGCGCTCACTGGTTGAAATGTTCGCACTCGACTTGAACACCGCCTACCAACATGCGTTCTTGTACATTCGCCAGCTGGCGATCCACTTGCGTAACGCTGTCATCCTGAAGAAGAAAGATAGCTTCCAGTCGGTCTACAACTGGCAGTACATAAACTCGATTCGTTTGTGGGTCGACTTGCTGGGCAGCACACACAACAAACCACAGCTGCAGCCGCTGATTTATCCCCTGGTCAGTATCACGACTGGAGTAATAAAGCTCATCCCCACGGCGCAGTACTTCCCTCTGCGTTTCCACTGCATCCAGGCCCTAATAGCGCTGACCAAGCAGACGAACACATTCATACCAGTTCTGCCGTTCATCCTTGAAGTGCTAAACAGCAACACCTTCAACAAGAAGCACTCCGTGGTGTCCATGAAGCCAATGCAATTCACGTGCATCCTGCGGCTAAACAAATCCCAGATGGCAGAGAACGGGTTCCGCGATGAAGTTGTGGAAAATGTTTGCGGTCTACTCATGGATAACCTTGCGCACGAATCCGCAAGTCTGGCCTTCCCCGACCTGGTGGTCCCCACTGTTTTTGCCTTGAAGCAGTACCTTAAGGTAAGTTAACGTTGCTTGAATAAATTCCTGTCCTCTAACACCTGTTCAATTAGGGCTGCAAGAACTCAAACCATTCGCGGAAGCTGAAGCAACTGCTGGACAAGATCACCGACAACGCAAAGTTCATCGAAAACGAGCGAAGGAAAATCACGTTTGGCCTCAGTGAGACGAGTCTCGTTCAATCATGGGAGACACAGATTCGCAATAAGGGAACTCCGCTTGCCATCTACTACAACAGTTGGTTGAAGACGCACGAGACGAAGAAGCGCCGCCAGGCTGCCAACACAGACGACATCAACGACTATGACGTTCCCATGATTAAACGACAGAAGGGCGACAAGCCTCGTCGCAATGAAGACGACGGTGAAGTGGAGCTCTTCCCATCCGACTCCGAGGAGGACATTAACGAAAAACTTTTGAACGGCGAAGTGGAGCCCGAGGTGACGACGAAAAAGCCCAAGAAGAAGAAAGACAAGAAGCTGCCAAAGGCAAAAGAAGTTCCCACCATTGTCGAGGAAGAGGAAGACGATGCAGCAGCGGCTGTCGACATTGTCAAGGATTTAGATCTGGACGATTGGTAGTTTACTTGGTTACAATAAAATCTTTCTTTTACTTCAACTATTCTACTAAATTTTGAGCAAAATTCGTACAAGGCGATCGGCTTTAGTTTTTCTTGGCTGGATCCTTTCCCGGAATAAGCTCGTACTCTTTGTACTTGGGAAAGGATTCGTAGCCCCCCTCTGTCTTTGGAGCGTCGGCGTCCGTCTTCCCATGCACCCTGTCCAACTCAGCTGCGTTGCGTTTTTTCAGCTCCATTATTTGCAGATTACGGACCAGTTCCTCCCTTGTCGGTGGATCTTCTCTGTTGAAAGGACACAGTGAGTGATATAATTTGTTGTTTTAATTTCTGACAAACCTTCGAAATCTAAGCCATGCCTCCCATTCGGCTGTCATCTCTTGGTCGAATGCCTCCTTGTCGGAGGGCTCGAACCAGCGCGAAGCTTTACGTTTGCCAATCGCAGGGTTCGGAGGGATTTCGTAGTATTTGTTTCCGAAATAATCCTCGCCGATGTAATTGCCACGAATCTGCCGTGGTCTGAGCGAGTTGAAAAAGTTTTGGAAAATTATTTTAAATATATCACGAGTTGGCTTCGACATGATTCTCCTTATTTATGCTAGGATTATTTTTATTTTTGTTGCGAAATCAATCAAAAGTTTTCAGTGCAACTTGTCGAGGTTAGTTTGAATTTGAACAGCTGTTGTATGACACTTTGCAGATGTGGTGAGAAGTACACGATCTTACCATATTGGTGCGTTCGATTCATAACTGCAGAGTAGTTAAAATAGAGAAGTTTGTATGTAACCTTGCCCACACCACTAAAAACTTTCCATCAAACCATTTTGGGTGATGTCACCGATGTCCCAAGCAAACGGAGATTTTTTAAAAGATTCCATTCCCTTTTTCGCCATTTTTATATATTTTTTTTAGATAGTGTGTTTACGTGTACAGGCATTTTGCGAGCTAAATAAATGAATAAACTGGCGAAACAGCTCGAGGTGAACCAGGGCCAACTTCTAAGTGTGTTTCCACCGGACACTTAACTGCGATTTAGACAAATCTTCCTAAAATCCAATCTGAATCACGAGATTTATCATACGAATTTCAATCACGAAGAGATTAAAAATCAATCGCGTTAGTAGACTTGTCCACACATGAATTATTGATTAAAATCTGACAGAATTCTACGTGTTCTATACGTTATCTGACAAACCATTATCTCAACCATTGAATAAAGAGATAAGAAATAGCTCTTTTTCACATACACAGTGCACGTGAGTAAAGCATTTATTTTGACATGAATTAGTCCACTGATATCGGGTATCGACATCTGAGTTATGCGCCACGAATCGGAGTACTAATGTCACTTCAACTCAGGAATGTTAAACAAAAGTAGAGGCAGTTCCCAGAAACGTATGAACCGCAGGCAGTCTCTCATGACATGCCTGGTGGAACACATAGGTAGTCCCCACTAACACAACTTAAAGAGACACTTTTCTCCCAAAACACCACTTCCTTGTCTCTTTGTTTCATTGTCCTCAACTCAGCTATGTTTGCTGTGTTGCGTAAAGGGTTGCGCAGAACGGTTGATGTTGCTGTTGATGTGGATGTGGTTGGACCTGTCAAAACTGTTAAATGCACTGAGGAGTGCGCACTGCAAGACAATGATTGATGTTAATGTTGGTACTGCTAGTTGATGTTGAGCAAGTTGGTCTATAATGAATTCGCTGAAACATCCAACGATTCAGCAATTTAGAATTCAGTTGCTAATCCCAAACATTACCAACCGAAAGTTAAATTCGGTTGGAACGCTTTTTGCGTTGCTAGTTTATGAAATTCTGTTTCTTGTGATAACCCGTCTTAAGTCGGGGTGGCTCATACAAGGTAGCTGTCGTCCTGGCTGTTGACAACTGTTCCTCCGCAGCGTGTCCTTCGTCTGATGGCTGTTTAAAGAGCGAGAGAGCGAGCGAGGGTCTCGGGCGAGCTGTCAAATGAATATCAATGAATGGCAATGTATGGGGTGGTTCACAATACCGGTGTGATCGCTGTCTCGCTCGCCGGGCTTTTCGAAAAATTGAAAAACCCTTGCCGAGGTCTGCAATTATTCTGTCATTCGCTGTTGTGAGTTATCACACGCTGTTGAATAATTTTTTTTTCTCGAAGCCAATACTTATTGTGAAATATAAAGTATTTATGTGCAATAAAGTCCACAAATTTTAGACATATCTTATGTTTTGTCAATGTGCAGTCAAAACAGTCGTCGCGGTGTCTCGCTCTCATTGTGTTTCAACAAACGATTTCCCTGGTCTGGTATTTTCGCTGCCGCTCTGGTTTGACGCCCTCACACTGAATGTGAAACGGCTTTCAAAAATTGTATAAGTATCAAGTGACAATTATTAGTGTTAGCATTCTCTTCCCTGCTCAACACTCGCACTTATGAGTTCAGAAAGCCAAGTCAAAGGGAAGAATAAGGCCAGTACTTGGCGCTTACTACGCTGAGGAATCACAAGTCTTAATGTGTATTAACAGTTACAACATTGGGCGTCACCAGGGGTAGAATCGGTTATAGTGATCTGTGATTCTCACATTTTGTGACAGTCAATGTGATCATGATCACAAAAATATTGCTCCAAAAAGTTGCTTTATTTTGGGTTGTGATGTAAGAACAGTTATTTTACTTTTTAGGCAGCCTAGGTGCAGGCAAAAAAAAAAACAACTAACCAGAAAGTTTGGAAACTGGCGACCAGCTGATTTTGACGGTGATTGATCGAGAGCTGTCACAAGAAAATCGTGATGACCACAATTAAGCCGCGTTGACACAAGGAACAGAAACAGAATTTCATATAGTAGAAACGCAAAAAGCATTCAATGAATTCAGGTTTCAGTTGCTAATGTATGGGATTCTTTTTTTGTTTCTGTTTTACGTTGCTTGTGACAACGCGACTTTATGCAGACGAATTTTTGTTATTTGTGGAATAACATCGTCCTAACGCTTTTTATTTAAAAAAGTTTTGAGACAAGATCTCAAAGATTTCAGTTTTTAATTCAGTGTTCATTCCAATCCTCATCTATGATGATAAAATTTGGGTAATGACCGAAAGAACTAGATTGCAGGGTACAAGCTGCCAAAACGAGATTCCTGAGGTGCGTTACTGGTGTTAAGAAGCGTTATCACAAGCAACGTAAAACAGGAACAGAAACAGAATCCCATCCATTAGCAACTGAAACCTAAATTCGATGAATACTTTTTGCGTTGCTAATGTATGAAATTCTGTTTCTGTTACTGTTCCTGCTCCTTGCGCACAGCGGCTTTACTCTTATACTATGTCTTCACCGACAGTTAAAAGAAGATTAGCGGGAGACAATTAAAAATAAATCCTAAAGTGGCTCCATCAGACAAATATAGGATTAATTTGACACGAAAACTATGTTTCCGCCATTTTGGCTCTCAAAAGAGAGTGGCGATGTCAATTCCCAGGAGCGAAAAACAATTTCCTCAGTAAAAGTCACAATAGAATACGTACTTGTGACAGATCTGTCGCACAGGGACAGTTTCAGTTTCCTTTTTTGATGCTCAAACTGTTACAAAGGTGCAGAAAATAGGTTTTTGAATAGGGTGAATGGGATTTATGAGAGGTTTTATTTTTAATCGCTTGCCGAGAGGATTTAAATTTGTATGGTAAATCGCGTGATTTGTAGAGGATTTAATAAAGATTTATATTAATCGTGGACTAGTGCTCGGTAGAGACATGGTATTAGGGATAAAGTGAGAAATAACGTCAGGATTCGTGGGAATCGTAATGTTGAGCAGCTATTTCTTCGAGTGGAACGATCAGTTCTTCGATGGTTTGGACACGTTTTTCGCATACCCCCTGAAAGATTTACTAGACAGTTCATGCTAGCACTGATGTGAGCGCGTCGCCCCCTGGTAGATCCAGAACCAGGCAGTGGGATCAGGCAAAGATTCTAACGTTTTTTACAAATTCTGCAATATAAAGAACGTCTTCTTTTTGTTCCTGGTGAATTTGTAGAATGAAAAGATTATTCTTGGAAATTGACAAATGGAAATGTTGTTGTCATATAAAACTAGCTATTTGAAGATAAAACTTCTGAGATTTTCTGTCTTTTCTTTCCTACATCCGGAAAGAATAAAGAAACACACGGATTCTGCCAATATGGCATTTTATTCGGTCCAAACACGGGTATATGTCTCGTTCGCAACCACACATCTCTGTCACATTTGTTGCTAGTTATTTTTATTTCATCCATAGCACCACTTAGCTCGCTGATCGCTGTCTTTCGCTTTCGCTTCGCTGTTCGCCTTTCGCCAGTCTTTTTCCGATTTTCATTCATAGTGGTTCTTCTTGCCGTCGCAAAATTGTCGCAGGCGTGGTATTTACTCGAGTTTAACTTTTGTATCTAAAATCTCCAAAGTATCCTTTGAGCAAGTTTTCTGTGAATATTAAAAACTATTCTTGTAAATAAAATACAAAATAAGCATTAAATATTCCTCAAATAAAATCCAGCCAAGGAAAGAAAAAAAAAAATTAAATTTGGTGCATAGAAACTCGAATTCGTGTGCCATTTGCTAATTGGATAAAGGAGCATAACTATACCGGTCCAAGTGAGACAGTGGCATTAATTAGGGTAAATCGCCGTACATCATCGTTTCTTTTCAAAGTGACGTCGCGCAGTTAGACCATTTTCTTTCTCGTTCGTACTCGTTCCTTGCCGCATATTTTTATATAAAATTTTTTATATCAAAGAAAAATAAATAAGTGCATTCGATGTGTCAAAAGTGAAAATTTTTCACACGCAGTGAAAATTCCGTGATGGTACACTGCAAGCCCAGTGCACAGCAGCAGGGGGAGTTTCTCGTGCGGGTGAGTCAATTTGTCTCTCGCCTTATTTCAAAGTGAAATCGAGTAAATTTTAAATCCGATTAATTTAACGTCAATTCAATTGATTTTGATGTGAGATATATGTATAAATTTTTTTTTCTCCTCTTGATTATGTATATAAAAGCAAGAAGAAGAAGAGAACTGCTTGATGTGTTTATATCGCCATCTATGTCACACTCAAAAGGTGCCCCACCGAGACAGTGCCTGCGTCCCACTTGCTCCTTGTTGACTAACCGCCATTTTCTGTTTCTTCACTTGTCGTGGCTGCCTAGTGGTTAAAGTGGTAAAAGGTTTCCCGACCGACACAACCGAAACCGACATTCGGTAATTAGAAAAAACAATAAGAATCCAAATTGCTATAAGGACTGATTACGTGATTTGTGTGTGTCGGACGAAAGTGTTTATCAATTTTGACTGTTTCGGAAATGAGCTCAACCTACTAAGCCTGTAAGTTGGGGGTGGCCATAAAAAAAAGTTTTCCTCTTGCCACATAGTGCTACAAAAACTGCGCGATTAGTTCCTTGAATTAATATTTTTATTGCCTTTGACTCCATGCTTATTATACTTTAAAATTTTGATGCTCTGGCCTTTGGATCGGATTGCAAGGTCTGTTGGTATAAATAAACGCTTCTGGACAGATTCTGCAATATCCGAATGTTGAATGGCGTTTCCTATCGTCGAAAATGTTTCTTGATTTGCAACTTTATTGGGCGACCAATAAAATTAGTTGGCCAGCATCGGAGTAGAGTGATACACACACATGCAGTCTTTGTTTTTGTAACAGGATTAGAATGTGAGACGCAAAATTACGCAAAATTCGTTAAAAGTTGGAAGGTTTTCCTAGCTTTGCGTTTCTTGAGGTTTTTAACTATTGGGTTAATCTGCGCGGCATACATAGCTACAACTAGTAATGCAAGATCCTATAAAGGTAATTTTTTTGTTTTACTGTACACCAAGGCTTAAAAGATTGCATTTATATGAGTCATAGCATATTTGCAGTCAAAGGGGCACATTTCACAAGTCCTTTTACGGAGCTGTAGATACCCATGCAAAAAATAACGTATCCTATCGACTAACAAGTGACCAATCCTCTATCCTTTTTTCCGAATACGTGACTTGAAATTTTCGAATATGGAACGCCAAAATGTTAGTTGGTGACCCCTTGTACAAATTGTCTCGACATCAACATCGTAAATTTAGCATGATATTGAGTTTGTTCAATTAAAAAATTTATGTTTATCTTTTGTAGTTATCTTATTAGAAGCAAGTCATACGCGAAACAAAGGTGCGCAAAGGTAGAAAGCCTTACAAGGTGAACAGTGAGTAACTAATTCAACTTATATATGTTGGCAAGGCGTTAATACGTTAGAATTTTATTTTTATAGTTTTGGGAATCCCCTTTTTAGACAAATGCGCAGTGAAAATATACAAATTTCTATGTGCCCTTGCGTATTCTTCCCGCATATAAGTTATTTCAGTTGCTGCATTTCTCTTGCCGCTCGGTTTTTAGCAGATACATTGACGTGAGCATCATCTTCAATGATGCCGTTGCGGAAGCTTTGGTCGCTTCGACTTAACCGCTTTCGGAGGGCTGAGATGTGCAACGGTCTAAGCTCTGTCAAGCCTGATTCCGGTGGTGATGGGAGCATACAGCAAACCGTGACGAAGCATGCAAGGTTGAAGGCTCAATAAGCCTGTAAATACCTCTTTCAGGTGCCCTTGGCAAGGATTTATCACGACAAGCTTTATCCCAGTAAAACCGACGCCGCTGTGGATGGACGCTTTTCCTACCGGCTTGTTCGTAGGACTAAACATGAAAGATTCAAACAAAAATTCTAACGATAAACCTGTCAACTGAGCGTCAAATGAGCGTAACGTCAACAGACAGTCTGATGACAACGTATACAACGACGGGCAAGACGTGGGACAAGGAAGGCGGAGAAACAGCTCTTCAGGCTGAGCATCTACCATGATGCCTTCATCTCACTGTTGGAAACAGACTCGGCGTTTTCTATGCCCTAGCAGTTGTAGCTTCTTCGGCTGCTCTATCAGGTTGTCCTGCAGCGGCGAAAAACGCTTTAAGAAAGCCGAATCCCAGTGCTCAGTTTTATAAAAACCGCGGAGCATACTCTGAAGCGTCTCCTGAAAGCCAATCGGAGTGTGAGCGACTGTGAGACTGCGAACATTTCAGAAGCCACTCATCTTCTGTTGTCGACCTGTTTCGGCCTATGAGGTCTCGGCCAATTAGCCTGGAACGGATAAACGCTTGGAGGGCCCTCTTCCAAGCCGCCAACCTCAAACCCGACCTTCAGGAGACCCAGGTCCAAGAAACCTCTGCCGATTACATGAAGTCAGCGGTCTCAGAGGTCGGCGCTGTTTGGCCCGGTCGATGAGAAGATAAACCTATACAGAAAGCCGAGATCCCAGTAAGGCCGAGAGCCAGAGTCGTGTTGTGCCTTCGGGCCCTAGTGAACCGAAAGATGTTCTCCGGCTCATAGCAGTATAGAATCTCGACCTTCCGACCAAAAAATGGAAGGTCATTAAATCAGATGAGCCCACTGATGCCGGGCGGTTAGCTTTATTTCTATTTAACCCGGAGTCTATTGCACCCCTAGCTGCAAGAGGTTTCAAGTTTATTTATTAGCTGGAGACCCTTTATATGAAGGCTTATATGGGAGGGACAGTAAATCAGTTTCTGGCACAGCTAAGGAATCGGATGGCCAGTCTCGATCGGTTAGTTTTGCCTTGTCTTCTTATACAGAACTACTCCTCACTGATATTTCAATCGCTTGTTGACGTGGTTTCACATGGGAAACGGTTACCCTTGACCTCAAGTTATAATACACCCTCTGTGATAAGGGGCTAACAATAACTCGAGAATGGTGCGCGAAAGTCGGTCTAAACCTGAGCCCGGCAAAACGACAATTGTACCCTTTACGAGAAAAAGAATACTTGAACGACTGAGACCTAAAACGTTAGTCAAAAAAGTCAAATATTTAGGTCTTAGCCTAGACTGCAAACTCATCTGGAAAAACCAAACAGAGAGGATAACCAGTAAAGCGATACGAGCTCTTCGAAAAAATCTTCGAATCCACACCGCAGGGACGACGCGGTAGAGGAGCACCGAGACTCAGGTGGCGCACGCAAGTGGAAGGGGACCTCAGCCAAATTCGCGTGCGAAACTGGAGACGGCTAGCTAGAGACAGAGCTGGCTGGCGAAGCTTGTTGGCTGAGGCCCAGGTCCACCCCGGACTGTAGCGCCACCTTAAGTAAGTAAGTAAGATACGAGCTCTAGTGATTTGTCGGAGTCTAGTGGGCAAATTCTGGGGATGAAGCCCAATAATCCCTAGGGGGATGTTGATTGCTATTGTAAAACCAATGATCACATACGGAGCAATCGCGTTGGCAAAAAGAACTAGTCTCGGCACCGCAATGGAGACACTAAGAAATCGCGAAGACTGACGCGCTTCTGCATAACAGGCGCTATGAGAATTTGTCCAACTGCAGCCATGGAGGTGATGCTGGAGCAGACTACTCTGCATCTTATGGTTAAGAAATGTGCAAGCAAAACAATCCTAAGAATGGCCAAAGAAAGAGACTGGGAGATAGAGGTGCATTACGTCGAAGCAATTCGACGCACTACGTAATAAACTACCACACCTGGTCTTTCCTAAAGATGACACCATTTAAAGGTACGACTTCCAGCTGTGAGACTTAGTAAACAAAAAGAGCTGGAGCAATGAATCCACAATTATAACGTGAGAAACAAAATTTTATACAGACGGGTCAAGGAACAAGAGCAGAAGTGTTCGGGCCTAGAACAAAATACTCTGAACCCATGGACAAAAGTACCAGCAGCATCTGTCAGGCCGAGATTTGTGCCATAGACACTCACTTGCTTTGATATAACAGCAAATAGTAATCTCCGCTCGAAACTTGGAGAGGACATATAGGGATAGAGAGAGAGAGAGTAATGAAGTGACTCTCTGGCAAGAAAGGTTGCTCCGATGCCTTAATAGGCCCTGAACCATTCTGCGGAGTAGCGGAACATGCCTATTTATTCCGAGCACTAGATAGGAAGGGAGTATAAAGGACAGTTTCCAAAAGTGGAATTATTGTTATCCCTAATGTAAAGCCTAGTTGTGGATGAACTACAGTAGGTAGTGCACAGTTTCCTCCCGTTAAATCAACTGAACTTTTTGACATTTGGCGTACTGAGTCCTTGGCTCCATATAATCTTTAAAAGTACCTTGAACTTCGGATACATTCCTTAGTTATGGAGAAAAGGTCCAATTTACTCTTATACCAAAAGCTGGTAAGAACGATCAGCCTGTTCTCATTTAAGACCCTGGAGAGACTAATTTACGCTCACATCAGAACAAATGTCTTAAATCGGCATCCTAACAAGGGAAAATCGTTAGAGATGGGTCTGCACTCGTTGGTAAGGATCATTGACAAACCTTCGACAATAAGGATTTCAAAACAATCGACTTAAAACTCGACTTAGAGAAGATAATGACTTATTAAATTGATTAAACGTTATTTAACGCTGATTAAACGTCTTATCCCACTCAGGAACTCAGTTGTGGACCTACAAACGGCAGATCTCCTATCATCTCCTCCTTTCGCCTCAAGGTGTTTCCTTAGAGGGAGGACTGGACTGCTACGGGCACACACGTAAAACGGCATTTTAATCCCCTTTTGGTACGGGTTAATCCCGCATCGATTTCCCATTTCCCGCGTCAAATTCTCCAAGGTTTACAGTGATTAGTGCATCGGACTACTGTGCACCAGGCCCCGGGTTCGAATCCCAACCGGCAAAATAATTTTATTTTTCACGACCCTACCTCCGCGAGGGTTTGGCAAGCGTTACAAGAGTATTATTTGTCATGAGAGACCTCTCAATTCGCCGTTTGAATTCGGCAAAAAACTGTAGGTCCCCTGCATGTGTGTTAGAACACCTGTAACGCACGTAGAATGCATTGTTGTGAGCTACAAGTGGCTGTTAGTTTTTAAGTGATGCCAATTCATACCAACCCTACCTCTCCCATCCTTAAGACAAAATCTTTCATGGGTTCCAGTAGCACTTATTACGGTTGGCTAACTTGAGCCCCTTTTGGTCCAGAAAATCTCTCACTGGCCCCATTATTCTGCTGGCGGTGGCTCACATCGAAACGGTTGCTCCCGCCTACGGGTATGTCTCTGTTTAATCTCCTGCGGAACAGGCTTATACGAGACTGGTTGAACTTCTCGGTCCAATTGAGATAGTTTTACCAAAATGTGTTACCAAAACGTGGTATCAAAATTGAACTCCTATGGTTTAAAAGTGTCCCTGATGAAAAGACTGCTACCTTACCTAATCTAACCTTAGATCCATTAAAACAAGTGCAGAAGCTCAAAAAAGGTATAATGACCGAAACTATAAAGTCTTGGGTTCATGTAGCTGAAATTTTATGAAACGTGATGCAATCGTCAGTATTCGCAAAGAAGCTCAGCTCTATTTCTCCGAGTGAGGCGTCCATTCTATTTGGTTAAATTTCGAAATGCTTATGCTTGCTGTTCCTATATAAATGGCTCCCCGTGTGGGTGGAAGAATGTGGTGGTGGACACAGTATCGATCTAGGGATCTCTTCCGACAAGCTGGACACTGGACTTTGTGGCAGGTGATCTAGAAATAAGGAGGCCCAGTTAAACATTTTTTGCCAGTGAGTTTATTAAGTAGGAAAAGATTTAACCTTAACCCAAAAGGAAAAATTATGTGCCTTGGGCGCCGCTCAATTTTTCAAACAAATTAAAATTAAATTTCACAAACAAATTAAAATTAAATTTCAATTATCTGACCTGAATTGTTATCCACAAGATGCTTATTTCCTTTCCTAATCTTCCTGGGGATAACATCAAGTCTATGTTTGCGAAAAAGAGGTGAATTAATTGATTTCCAACATCCTGAGTGTGAGTAAAAAGGCTTGAATCACGTTTCTTTTTGTTTTTGTTTTCGGCGTGGATATCATATGACATGTTTGTTGTACACACGGGATCCACTTAGGACTTGAGATGGATATTATAAGATTTTGCTTCCCAGGAGCGAAAAAACTGCGTTTTTTTATAAGATCTGATTACTTTGGATTTTTTTGAATATTATGCACGACAGCTGCATACTCGGGTAAGCGCTCTTATAAAACGCAATGCCCCCGAACGAAAGGAGAACAGTTCTGTATTAGAAGGCTCGGGTAAAAGTTGAGTGTCATTTCTCCATTTAACAGAAGCAATCTAACCCAAAACTCACTTTGTTTTGAAATGCTGACGTGGTTTTTAAAAATCTAAAGAACACAATTAAACTTGTAGAACACTAAAAACACGACCCACAAGCTATATTCCCTAACCCTTGTTTGTCTGATTATAAAAGTATCAAAACTCTTAGTCATATGACAAATGCCGCACGACATATTATTTCCAAACTAGGTGCCGCCTCTTTATTAGTTGTTGTTTATTTTTAAATCGATTGTCTTCACCCTTCGACTCATAACATCAACAATTAGCTACATGCTCAAGCTTAGTTGTAAGTAAGAGGGTACTACAAGTTGATGAGGCATTTTTTTATAAGTAGAATGACTTTCGTATGTGTAATGTATTTATTTTTATCACGAAAACTGTTTTACGGCTTTCGACATCTCCTCGTAACGTTTCGAACAAAGCCTTGAAGAAGTCATATAAATTGGAATTAGTGGCACGCGTTAGATTAGTTCACCGCCTTATCAACCAAAGGGATGAACGGGTTAACTAAGTAATCCCTTAACCTAATAACAATTTGCCTGAATCGATAGACAACAAAAACCAGTTCCAATCTGTGTGAAGCGAGATGATTGCGACTTCTAATTTGCAATTCAAGCCATGAAACTAAGTCACTGGGTTGAACAACTGATTTCGCAGATTCCTTTTGTTTTCGCTTTCGTTTGCAATCTTTTGTGTTAAGACATTTTACGTGAGTTCCATTCCTTAGTAGCGCAAGTGTCAATTGTTCCCCATATCGAAAAAAGGCCACGGGCTCAATACACTGTAAACTGTGTGTCCTTGAAGGTGCGTTCACAATCGGTTTTTGGCTAATCTTTTTCCAACCATTGCTTTTGGCTTTTATCACCTCAATATCGACTCGGGGACATGTTGTGCATTTAGCAGCAATAAAATGAAAACAACTTAGTTGTAGGTTGCAACTTGCAAGCGCACCATAGTACCGAGACACCGAACACCGTACCAGCTATCAAGTGTCAAGACTTATATTGTAGGTAGGTTGCGAAACACCATAAATTCCATTCAATGACGATGGAAAAGTTAGAATACACCAAACGTGTCGGTCGTCACTTGCTAGACAGCAAATAGACCGTGTGCGTTTTTGTGACCCCCACTCTGGAGTGGAACGACGAGCGACGCAAGACCCGTTAAGAAAAATGCCTCAGCTATACAAGAAAAGGAGGATAAATTAAATTAAGAACTCAAGACAAGAAATAAGATTTTTGAATTTATTTTATTTTGTCACCCTGTGAGGTGAGGCCAGCCAAAAAAAAAGGTGCAAGTAAAAATAAGTGTTTTTGTATTGTGTGTTGCGCTTTTAGTGCTGTAAAATACTCTTCCGATGGTCACGATGTAGTGAATCCATCACGAAAATGTAATGAACTCAGGCTAAAAGAAATGAACGAAATATTTGGATCAGTGGATCTTGTACCATGTCCAACTTTTTTCAATTTAGAGCCCGGGTATTCATATATCACGTCACGAGGGCAGCATTTAGGATTATTTGTTCCTCAATTACGTGGTTTTTTTAAAAAATATCAGCTGAGATGCTCAATAAACCGGCATTAGGCCCGCAGCAACTAAGGAAAACGATTCGTTGACTCTCTTATTTGTTCATTCAGAATTTTTTGATTTTTCGGGACTTCCCCTAGAGCTGAATAGCTGCGTTGTATTCAAAACTGCCAAACGTGAACATTTTTCGACATATCTTTTTCAAAAGCAGATTGGTTAAGTTTCTTACTGGCAAGGGACATCATTACGCCTTTAAGAAGTTGATGTTTTTTTTTAGTTTTTCACTTTTAACGAATTTCAGTTATCTATAGCGAACGAATTTGGAAGATCCCGTCAAGTTCGTTGTAAGCGGACACTACTGTTTTTTTTTGTTTCAACGGTTTTTGATGACCATTCAATCGATCTATCGATTTATTAATGAGACCATGTGCTAACCTGTCAATTATTTGAGTTTCGAACTTTACTCTAAGGTAAGCCCTAATGATAGCTCTACGAATTATCTCGATCTTTGCATAAATTACCTTTCGAATATTTATGGCATCGTTTTTCTGGTTCTAAGAAGCTCGCGCAATAAAAAGTAACGATAACCCTAAAAATCCGTTTTCATCTCATATCAACACCTGCACCCATAAGACACCGAAAATATTTCACAGGGTAATCTGAAAGTCCTTCACTTTTGTTTAAGAACGTCTTTGCAGGTTAAATCCTAGCAGTTTGCCACAGCTATCGCAGGCTCGCCTTAAATTCCCTTACTGCTATGCTGTTGAATATCAGACCAAGGTTTCGTGCAGTGTGGTCATATTCGATCACGGATGAGCCAAAAGTGATACGACGAAATCTGGTTGAATCGATTTTGGTTCTACATTTATGGCCAACTAGTCCGGTTGTAAGGACCTGTAATCTTGCAAAAAAGCAAGTTCTAAAACTTGATGAGAACCCAAAGTGCGGAGGGAGGTTAGAGTTATCTTCATCCCCAAAACAGGGAAACTAAACCAAACGACTGCGCCAATGACCTAAAGCCCATTGAACTTCCGTCTTTTATGCTCATATAACTCAATTGACCCTAAATTGATATCAACAGCTCAACACGCCTTTACAAAAAAGGTAAGAGCGTTGAACCAGCGTTGCTCAAAGAAGTCAGTGTGACTAAAAAGACACTCCAAGATAAGGAATTTGACCCTGCAGCCTTCTTTGACATTGAAGGTGGTTTTAACAACGTCAAGACCTCTGCAATTTAACGTAACTTAGAAAATCAAGTTAATAGGTAACAATAGGGTAACAATAGAGTAATCAATGCATCCAAAGGTGACTGCCTCCAGGGGTACCCGTACCCTACGAGGAGGGGTCATCTCATCATTCCCATGATGAGTATGGGTACTGGTAGTCAATGAGATATTTATAAGACTGGGTGGGATTCTTGTAGTGGCTAACGCCAACAACGTTATTATAATCGTCAAAGGGAAATCTTTACCCACTATCAGCGAACTATTGGAGAGAACTTTAACGACATTTGTTTCGTGGCGCAGTCGCATCTTCGTGAGAAAATGGGTAGGGTTTTCCCTTTGACCTTACAAACAGAATACATCCAAATAATCCTTTGGACTTATTGTGCAATTGTTAGACCTCTGCTAACGTAACTTTTAAGGCTTTCGCGGTTGTTTGATAACATTTTTAATAATTTTCGGATAAGCCGCGTTTTTAATTTTTATGAGCACAATTCTGAACTCACCCCGAACGTTTCGCTTCGAATTACATCGCGCGTGGTCACCGGTAAACGTGTGTGTTTTTATTCTAGTGGCAAGCAGCTGGAAAAAACACAAACCTGCGCGACATGGCAATAATACAGAGAGAGAGCTGCATGCTTTGGAAGGACTTATGCAATATGTATGAGACCAACACAAACCTGAGAGGGCTGGAGACAAATCTGCATTTGTAATCATTGATCTTTATATTCAAGAATCTGCTGCCAAAAGCGGTTTGAGGCTTAGTCATTCACCTGAATGGATTCCAAGTTCAGTTGGACATACGCAAATTCTACATAGTCTTATAGGAATCGACAACTCCTCCGTCAACCTCATTCCTTCTCATGACTTTAAAACGCCTTTCTACACCATGTTTCCTAGCTGGGTTGATCGGAGGAACCGTTCAAAAATTTATCAAAAGGCAAAGGCAAAAATCGATAAAAGAAAATTAGCATGGGGACGGGCCTTCGTTCTAAAGACCCGCATATAGAAAAATGAATAAAGCCTTCAGGCCAATGAATTTGTCGCGTCCGTCACTTCGAAGTACACAACTGACAACTCAGTGTGCGTACACAACTGACAACGCACGCTTCTATGGGAAGCGACGTACGTCACGTTCTTCTTCTATGCACCGCTTCCCAAGAACGTATGCATTTAACTGAGTTGTCAGTTACTTCGATGCAAGGGACGCAACAGATTCATTGGGCTGAAGGCTTAAGATTGCCCAAATCTTGTATTGTAAGCAGTCAAGGAGAGTCCTTGCAGTCAAGGAGAGTCTTCTTGAGAAGTTCATCAGAAGCTCCCCATTAAGCTTTAAGTAGCCATCCGAACCGTGATAGACTTGGTCGATCTCATCCAAAATAAAAATAGAGTGGTGCAACAGTCACTGCTGACGATTCGCAACTAAGCAAATAAGATTTTTCTGTGTAATTAAGTCTTAATTTGGAATAGACTCATTTTTATACCCCATCCCATAGGATGGAATATAAAAATGATGGGATGGGGACACGGCGAAATAATAATGGTAGACCCCCAAGACCTTAAGGGCATATGATCGAGACCGAATTCTGAATCGAATGAGCCATGTCCGTCCGTCTGTATGTCACATGTTTTGAGGCCTTAAGTTGTGAGCTAGGGTGCTGAAACTTCGTACGTAAGGTCCACGTCATGCGAAGCAGTAGAAGTGTAAACATTTTTGAAATCCGCCCAAAGACACGCCCACAATCGGTCTAAATGTGCAACTACCTCCAGAGTTTTCAAAACTGTAAGACGTTCTAAAAGGCTGAAATTTGACATTTAGCATCTCCTAATGAATGTAAGACACAAAAGAGGCAAATTTAATTGGTAAACCTCCTCTAGTGGGCGTGGCATCTATTTTAAGGGAAAATTTTCAAATGCAGTTCCTCAATATTTTTGCTCAAAATTGGAAAAAAATTGCTTAATATTTTATGTAGAAAACGCTTAGTTCCACATTTTGTTTTTACAAGACTTTGGGCCACGCCCACATTTGGAGGCAGAATTGAAGAAAAACCTTAAATTCTCCAGAAAAAAAATTATAATTTTGACTGGCCTTGAGCCTTATTTAGGAAAGCATGAAACAAAAAGCAGGTTAGGTAAACGAGACTTTAGTCCACATTCCCCCCCTCCCCCCCCTTTAGGGGTCGGTTGTTCCAAAATGAATTTGAACCAAAAAATTGCATTTTTACGTAAATTTAAGTGTAACTAGGAAGTATCTGTGGTTTGTAATTAGGGGCGGTTGGACCACGCCCCTTTTCGAAGTTTGCATCACTCATAAAATGTCAAAAAATAACTGCTATCAGCATTTTACAATGTGGGGTATTCAACGGTCCGTTTTACGGACTGTAACTTCTGCGTACACACTGTAGCACTTACTCACTAGTTAAGTTACCTGAGATAAGAAGGACGGGATCGGTCTCTAGTTGGTATCTGCATTAGTGGTATAATTTTCTTCTTGGGAACCGGAACTATATTTGCCTTTTTCCAAGACAAAAGAAGCTCATATAACGAACATATTAAAGACGCAACTTAACGATAGACGTTCCCGTGGACTAAGCATGCTTTAGTTGATTAAAACTGAGCTAAGATAAGACATAGCTTGAGTATCCTTTCTCCATCCATTGACATTATTTTTACCGCATAGGTTAGGTTAGATTAGGAACTTTGCTGTCCCCGCCCAGAATGGACACCCTTCGACCATAGGAAATAGATACTTCTTATTGGAAAGACCGTAATGCCATCCCGGGAACCTATGTGATGACTTTGAAGCTCGGCCGAAAGGTCGAGCCAACCAGTCACGCTATAAGCCTGCTACCTAGATGGATTTTTTAAGAACTTCCCCAAAAGAGTTTTGAGGGCGAGGGTATTTGTTTCGGTGTGAATCACTTCCGGCACAATTTCTAACACAAGAGGGACCCAAGGAAGGCAACTGTTATCGGTGCCAGCCCGTGACTACTTGAACCCATTTAAGAATTTGCCCTTAGGATGAGAGAGGTGGGGTTGGTATGAATCAGTATCACTACAAACTAACTGGCACTTGCTCACAACCATGCTTATTGTGTGCGTCTCAGGCGTTCTTACACACATGGAGGAGAACTACAATTTCTTGCCGACCGGCGAGTTGAGAGGACTCTAATGACAAATGAGGTGGAACCATGAAACAACTTTTATTTCTCCTGTCGGGATTCGAAACTGGGACCTCGAGCACACACTAACCACTGCAAAACTCAGAGAATTTTCTTCGGGAAATGGGTAAGGTAGGGGTATGAACCAATGGGGAATATGGTGTTCCCGTGAGTGCTGAAGGTGGGGGCAACCATATGCGGTGTGTTCCTGTAAGGGAACAGCTTGAGGATGGGAAGGTCGAGATGATGAGAGATTTGGCGTTTGCTGTAGGTGCTCTTCCATTGAGCTTCCAATTGAAACAAGCGACGGTCCTGTTTACAAGGAAGCGCAAATTTCAGGGGGGGATAACTCCTAAATTAAATCGATCGAATCTTAAACTCTCCCTAAAAGCCAAATATCTGGGCGTGTGTTGTTTGACTCCAAACTAAATTGGAAACGGAACACGAAGGAGAGAATGAAGAAAGATCTCATTGCTCTCTACACTTGTAAACAAGCCATTGTATGTGTAGAGAGCAATCTGGTCTCAATGTCTAGGACGTTCGAGTGTCCTATACTGAACATCTTAAATCAAATTGGTCTGCACGGGTTAGAGCAGATTATAAAAAACCTCAATTTGACTTCGATAAAAGATTCAAAGTCATTATACCAAGTATAAGACTGGGTACTATAACTAAGACTGGGTAATATAAGACAAATGTTGACATCAAAGGTATCGCTTTCTTTACCGATGGATCGAAAACAGAACATGGAACAAGCACCGGGTCTTCTCGGAAACACTGGTAATCAACCAGTCATATCGACTAAATGACTAATGAACAATTTTTCAAGCTGTGATTTATGCGGTGAAGAGAGCACCGCATAAATAGAGATAGTTCAATCTATGGATCTTCCAGCAACGGAAATCACCATGTGTGCTGACAGTCAAGCAGCACTTCAAGCCCTGAACTCCAACCTCGTGTACTCCCAGTGTGTCAAAGACTCCCTAATGACATTAAAGGAAATAAGCTTTCACTCAGTTCTACTCTGCTGGGTTACTGGACACGTTGGCGGAAAATTGTGGCGGACGAACTGGCAAGGAAAGGTTCTGATATGGATATAACGATGGCTGACCGACGGGTATATCTCCTTTTCAACACAGCCAAAAGTCTTATAGTTCAATACACGGTCAAACTAACCGGTGAACGTTGGCAACAGTCTAAGGATTGTATCATAACTCACTGCTTATATGGCCAGTGCTCGACCTAAAAGGAACAACGACCCTTCTATCTCTCAGTAGAAACTTTATAAGAACACTCGTTGGTGTAGCCACAGGACACTGCAGACACGCTTTTGGGATGAAGAAGAAATAGAGTCTATAAAACACTTTCTCAGCCACTGTCCAGTTCGCCAAGAACGACGACTAACATTAGGAGCCAGGTTCTTTGATAGCCTGGATGACCTGGTAGGAATATCACTACTAGATCTCAAAAGTTTTATGAAAAGATCAGGCTGGTTCAGTTAGTAAGACACGTGTCCGGCCATGTTTGTCTGCCTTGGGGTAATCACAATGGGCCAATCTGGCCACCGAGTGAACTTGCACCAAGGGCAAACAACCCTTCCAACCTAACCTAACCTAAACTGATTTTCTTCTTTATGTCGAGTCTGGTTGAATCGTTTTTAGATCTGTGAAGAAGTATTCATCTAAGGTCGATAGGATGTTGACAGTTCCACATAAGATGAACCATAGTTTCTTCCTCCTATTCCTCTCTGCAATTTCTGCACAAATCGTTGATGGGAGCACCAAGTTTTCTGGCATGCCTCCCAGACAATGGCTAGAGTAGAGTCCCAACTATCTTATCCTAGATTCAACCTACTAAAGCAATCAGACTCCTTGTTTTCCCACAATCGAGCTCTGACCAGGCTGGAACATTAGACACGTGCTGATGTTGTTCCCCCTGTTGTTGGCTATTGTGATGGCTCACTGTCCTGGTGAAACCTATCGAACTTTCGGGTGCTTCCGGTTCCGTTGCATTGTTAGTCGGGGACAAGTGGTAGCACCTTCTCCAGATGGCTCGTTAGCTCTGCAGTGGCCCTTAATTTGACATGATTATTGATGCTTGTATAGCCAATGATGAATGTTTTGTTGCCATGAACTGTTCGAAGATTTCAACGTTAAGAAGGTGAAGCATTGTGTCTAGGGCAGTTGTAGGAGTTGTTCTAAAAGCACTTATGATGCAAATGCAAGGTAGTCTTTGAAGCTTGTCTAAGATAGAAGCTTAGCTTCTCTTGTCTGGTGCCTTCCAGTAAACAAGTGCTCCGTATAAAAGGATGGGTCAAACGATTGCTGTGCAACTCCAGTGAACAATCCGGGGTTGAAGTCCCCACTTTGGGCCTAAGGCTTTCCTGCAGGCGCGCTGGGCAAACAACGCTAACCTAGCTCGGTCTTGTTGTATGCTACACTTGCTTTTTTTTTCGATGCAAAAACCGAAAACACCAGTTCCTTAAGTCAAACAAATTTCTTGGTACTACGATGGGGAAGGTGATTAATACATAATACAAAGAAAGGCACAACATTGTGGGCGACAACAGCCGCCATAGCAACAAATACACGAACAACTTTAACGAAAGGTCGAACGCTTGATAGTTTTCACTTTATTGAACTTTTTTGTTGCACTACCAGTCGCCTCAACCAACAGCACCAGCAGGTTGCAAATAGATGGGGCCGCACATCAATCACCAGCTTGGCAGCCAAACTGGCTAGGCTCAGTGTAATGGTCGTTGCAGGCACAAGCCAGCCAAAGCAAGTGCCCCACACATTTTTCCATCAGAGTCCGAAGGAGAAATTTCCGAAAGTTACTTGGCAAGATTCATTGAGAACAAAATCATGACAAAAAATAAAAACAACAGTGAATACACCAACAGCAGCAGGTTCACATCAGACATCACATCATCAGGTACATGATGTTCCTTAACGTTGTCATAGTGTGTGTTTGGCAGATCCACCAATACTATCGTCCTTGGTTTTTCTCTCCGTATGGCTGGCTGGAGTGCGGAGCATCAACCAAAGCGGACAAGATTTACCTCCTGCTGCTGTGCTGTGATGTGCTTAGTTCATGCTCACCCATACCAGCTCACACCTGTTGATCGAAATTATCACCTTTAATTTGCCAGCCAATATTAGATGACCGTGACCGTTTATTTACTTTTTCCGAATCTTTTCTTCGTATTCTTTGCTTGTTTTTCGCTGATATTGTTCGGCCAGTGCGGGTTGGGTTTGGTGACCTCAAACGAAATGCTTTTGAGTAATGTAATAATAAAAAACGGATCCACACAGGCTGATTCTGTCCGATTTTCCGGTTCTTTTCTATTGCTTATATCAATTAGCATCGAAACGAAGTGAAAAACTCACATTTTTTGCAACCTGTTTGGGGATTTTTCATCACATGTTATACGGGTTTTGTTCTACTGGCTGAAATGTCAGCGAAGCTTTGTGTTTTAGTCGTTTTATTTTAGTTTCCAAAGATTGCCTGAGCCTGATTGGGGACCATTGTTGATAAAGATTTGATCACTGTGAAGATTATCGATTGTAGAGAACTCAGATTGAATTTCATTCATCTCAGTGAAATCTAATTCATAAATATTTAGTAGCGCATGCGTATTGGGATCAACCACATCAACCCGATACAAGACACGAGGCGGTATAGCATTAGGTGAAACGTTTTATTTCCTATTTCTAAACAAATAAAAAACATGAATTCTATTTAGCAAAAAAAAAAAAAAACTTTCTTATGCTAATCCAGATAGTTTATTTGAAAGTGAGAAAAGATTCACAACATGTTCTACTTCGTTGATCGTTTATTTATAATAAACTAATAGAAAAAAATCCCCAAGGAATGTGGGATTTGCTTGATTTTCACCTTCAGACCAATATTGGTGTTGGGTCAGTTTAAAATGCAAAATATGTGATGTTTACCACCAGGAATTCTTTTAACACAGTTTAAGAGGCTCTGTTAACATACTTGTGAGTTCATTCGATATTTTTATTCTAAAGAAAACTTGTTTGTGCTACAAGCCCTGAGCATACATATGTACCGTATTCCAAGAATCGAAGGTCGTCCAAATAATTTCACTTTTGATCAGCTGAAAAAGAAATTTACGCAACGTATTGTTATGTGCTTATGCTACTAAACGGGAGCAAACATTTGGGTTGATGTTGTTAAGAGCGCAAAATACGTTATTTTCTGATTCGAACTATTTGATAGTCAAGAGAGAATCCTTTCTTTCTCGAACTGAATGCTTTACTCACAATAATCAATAGTAAATTATAATGATTTGTATAAATAAAATGATATTCGTTGATCGGATGAAACTCATAGCGCCGCGCAGCAGTCTTCATTTGCTTTTTTTGAATTCTGTCCTACTTGTTTTAAGCACCCTTTTTATTAAGATAAAAACTAGCTGCCAGAATGCATCTTTTCAATATTTTACCATACGCTAATAACTTGACAATTTAAAAGTCGGTCTATTCAGATTTAAAACATACACAACACCGGCAAGCAAAAGATGAGCCAACAACTAAGTGGAAGTTTTACTTGAATTGAAAATGTTTGTTTGTGAAATCAATATGGAACTTTTTTGATTAACATAGTTCGGTTTATGGCAATTTGGTTTATTGGATCACCGCGGCTTCTGTTGCCAGTGAACAACGGTATATCAAAATTAACGTTGACTTTTAGGATAACAGAAGATTTTTTTTGTATGTTATGATGAAGATCTATCTTGAGTTCTGTCAGTTTTTTCTTCTACCCAAATACTGCAGTTCTTAAATTTCGCATTAAATTCGTATACTTTGTGGATTGTCTGATAAAAGATGGCCGATCAACATCAAGCAAGGAATTGAGGTGCCTGGCTGGCTTGGATCACTTTAACTCATATCGGTGATGCCTTGGAGTGTAGCCGATGCTGATATGAAGTTTGATAGTTTCCTTAAAACGCTTCAGAAGTGCACTAACACCGGACTCTGTAGAACGATTATGTTGACAGATAACAGAATATGTATAGAAATATAAAATGGAATAGAATTATGTTTACAGAAGTTAAAATACGCAAATTTTTAAAAAAGGTTGGTAAGAAAAACTAGTTTTTATACCCTACTCTATATATACCCTATATTAATGGCGTGTTCTTTTCAACACCGAATCATAAAACTGGTGTGGAATACAGAAAAAAAACTGTTCTTTTCTCGTACGCCTGAACGGAATCGTGCTCATGTATTTGAACTCCGAATTAGTTCGGTGTCGACACCGAACTCGAATTTGCGCCACCGTCGTATTTGACGGTGGAGGTTGTGTGTAGCTTTCATTGTGTATGACGTGACGTTTCGACTTAATTTTCACTCGTTAGTTTTTACGACTGAAATTTTATAAAATCTATAAAGAAAATACTAAATGTCAGAAACACAAAGCTAACAGAAATCATTTTAAGTAAAAAGTACAAAAAAAACCGACGCCAACAACATCCACGCTATAAAATAGAAAAAACAAAATAAACAAAATAAAGTCAAAGCAATTTGACACTTAACGTGATGACTGCACCGGTGTAGGATTTGTCGTTCTGTACACAATGAAACCGAGTGTACACCACGCTAGAATTGACGCGAATTCGGAGTATTATTTGTCAGCTCGGTTTGGCAGTTTGGTGTTCAAAAGAATACATCATAAGTTTGATGTATAGTGTGTAACGCAGTGAAATAATATCCGTAGACCCCTAAGACCTTTTAGAGACATAAATGGGATCGACAGAAGAATCGATTAAGCCATGTCCGTCCGTCCGCATGTCCGCATAAGCTAGAGAGCTGAAAGTTGGTAAGTTGGCTGGAAGTACAGTCCTTCAGATCGAGTTTGAAAATTAGTTGAATCTGCTCACAGACACACCCACTACAGGCCTGTATGTGCGACCGACCATCTGTAATTAAAAAAAAATACTTTTTCAAAATTTTAGCTTTGTTACAATAGTGCTAGCACATTCATTTTTGGTATGTAACATTGCCTTGTAATTGTTTTTAAAGTAGCCAAAAAAGTTTGGCCTTTTCATTGACCACGCCCACTTTTTTAAGGGATTTTAGCTTAAAATGACTGTTTTTCAAAAAATATGTATATGAAATTTGACTAAAAATTATTTGACAAAAGATGTAAATATTGCATTTTTACATCTGGCGTGACGGTTTCCTTTTTTAGTAGGGTAGAATATTTTGCAATCCGTCACAGACGGACTGAAGTTTTTACATATGCACTTTCCCACTTGACTTTTTATACCCCATCCCATAGGATAGGAGGTATATTAAGTTTGTCACATAGTTTGTAACACGGTGAAATAATAATGTTAGACCCCCAAGACCTTAAGGGCATATGATCGAGACCGAATTCTGAATTGAATGAGCCATGTCCGTCCGTCCGTCCGCCCGTCTGTATGTCACATGTTTTTAGACCTTAAATTTTGAGCTAGGGTGCTGAAACTTCGTACGTAAGGTCCACGTCATACATTTTAACAAGTGTAAAAATTTTTGAAGTCCGCCCAAAGACACGCCCACAATGGGTCTAAATGTGCAACTACCTCCAGAGGTTTCAAAACTGTAAGACGTTCTAAAAGGCTGAAATTTGACATTTAGCATCTCCTAATGAATGTAAGACACAAAAAGGGCAAATTTAATTGGTAAACCTTCTCTAGTGAGCGTGGCATCTATTTTAAGGGTAAATTTTCAAATGCATTTTACTTAATATTTTTGCTCGAAATTAAAAAAAAAATTGCTTAATATGTTATGTAGACGCTTAGTTCCACATTGTGTTTATACAAGACTTTGGGCCACGCCCACATTTGGAGGCAGAATTGAAGAAAAACCTAAAATTTTTCAGAAAAACTTAATTTCGACTGGCCTTGATGGTGACAGTGATGGGGAATTGACTGATACGTGCTCTGTAATCGAGTACTATTTTTGATAGAAGATTACTAGATTTAACTGATGACTGAATGATTAAATATACCTGAACCAATGCCACTCCTGAAGCTCTAAAGGTTATATACCATACACGACCTTGACATTTTGAATAATCTGTTAAAACCGATCTGCCGAAAATATTTTAATTTCCGGTTGGAGCATTTAAGTCCCCGAGTACAACTTTGACATCGTAAACCAAACAGGCTCCGCATCGGCTCTATCCAGGAGGTCATTATCATTTATCCTTGAGGGTTTCGTTGTCTTCGTCTTGGCTATATGCACATACATATAAGGTTGATTTTTCGGGAAGTACCTACCTTTAGCGCGGATCCTAAAGTCAATAACTATTTAATTCAGCCAAATTTCCGACGAAGAATCTGCATCCACTATGGCAGCTGTAAGAAATTGCGAGATATTCTTAAGAGTTTTGTTTGCTTGTATATTTACTTATACTCATTTAGTCATTTAACGGTCTTTAGACTTTTCCTTTGCTGTGTGTGCGTACACTTGTCGGGATCTTTTCAACATTTTTAGAGGGCTATTACCTATTACTGGAGTGATGAGTGTTTCTCCATTCCAGGCAAAGCTCTCAGATTGTCATAATCATTTTCAATTGCCTCTTATCCTTAAAAGGGTCGCGGAACGAAGCGGCTAAATGATCCTTCCATTGTTCTCGATCCACCGCCACCAACTCGAGACACCACAGGGGCGATCCCCAGTGCGGGTCTCGGAGATGTTTCTTACCTTATCCTACCACCTGTTTCTTGGCCTACAAGGGGGGCGACGCGCTCGCATCTTGGCAAGCATAACCTGTCTAGGAAGCCTTTCGTGGGGCATGCGAACATTGTGTCCAAACCATCGAAGAATTGATCGTTCCACTCAGAGAAGTATCTGCTCAACATTAAGATTCCTACGAATAATGATACTGACATTTCTCACTCTATCCCCAAAAGGAACACCAGCAACGCACCTCAGAAATTTCATTTCGGCAGCTTATACCCGCGATCTAATTCTTTCTGTCATTACCCAAATGTCATGACAGTAGATGAGTGTTGGAATGAACACTGAGTTAAAAACTAAGATCTTTGCTTTACTCCAAGTTTAACTTTCCTGAAAAGCGGCCGGCGCAGTTTCTTTGCTTTTACTCCAGCTTGGCAAATCCTGCAGGATAACTCGGTATCACTCCTCCCATCTTTCGTGAAAAAGACCCCGAGATACTTAAACTTTTCTACCTGTTTCAATGGAAATCCATTTATGTGCAGGTTACACTGCACAGAAGCTCGGGAAACAACCATCACTTCCGACTTACTCACGTTTAATTTCATCATAGCATCACAACAGACGGCCGCAAACCCATCCAGTGCTCGCTGTAGCTCCTCTCCGGACGATGCGAGGACAGCTAAAACATGTTCGAAAAGCAGATGGCTTATCCTGACGCCAGCCATTTGGAAACGTTTTTCGCCAAGGCTGTGCTTCACCACCCGACCCAGTCCATATATGCTATTAAAAGGAGGGGCGATAGAACACAACCCTGGCGAAGTCCAACGCACGCATAAAAAGGACGGTTTTTGCCGCTATTTATCCGCACACAGCTTCTGCAGTTCTCATACAAATACTGAATGCATCTAAGAGGCCCACTCAAGCCTTTTGCATATCTACAAAACACGCGTAGACTATGGTTTGGCATACTCCCAGGCCTCTTAAAAAATAACCTTAAGATTAAAAGTCTGGTGGGTTGTGCCTCTGCCAGGTCGAAAGCCGCACTGCACTTCCACACAGACTCGATTACAGCTCTAAAATGCGCTTCCAACACCTTCGCGAATACTTTTCCAGGAAGACTTAAGGAAGATATACCCCTTTAGTTAATAAAAAATAGAACAAAAGACCTACTCGACAAACCCACCCCGACATCGCCAGAATCACAGCGGTAATAACGAGTCATTGGCCAATTGGAGTCCAGGCGGCCAAACTGGGTATTCCATACAACGCTACGCCCACAGCCGAAGTTGCGAAAATGTGAATAAGAAAGAAACTTTCTCCCACTTCCTCTGCCAAAGTTCGGCACTAGCATAAGCTAGACTACGTGCACTGAACCTACCTACCTTGGCTGACCTTGGTGGTATTTCAAGTAAAGAGATACAAGCGCTTATCCAGTTTCTCAACTCCACTGGTTGGATATAGGCACCGACCTCATAACAATCTTAACAACCATCACAAACCAGGTTACACGAGTCGTGGTATCAAAAAGGCACATCAAGTGCTACATTTTTAAACCGCCCCCGCTACCTACCTACCTACCTACCTACCCTTATAGTTAGAGCAATCTCTCTTGCCCCTCTTTTTGAAAATGGGCACTATAACTCCTGTTTGCCAATCGCTAGGTGCTGTCCCGCTATCTCAGGCCATCTAAATGACACGTGTCAGCCATTTAACACCTTCATCACCCATTGTCTTGAGCAATTCTAGCCGGATTTCACTAACTCCAGGAGACTTGCCAACTTTAAACGTTTTAATCGCAAGCGTGACCTCATCTATACTGTAGGACTGTTCTCCGCCCTTATTCCGCTAATTGCCATCTTCGGTGCTCCCTCCGTCTGCGTAAGACACCGTTTTCATTTGAAATAAGTTTGCCGTTCTTGGATTTTACTCCTTGTACGATGTTTAACTTCCTCTGAGAGGGCGAATAGTAGAATCTGCCAAAATATCTTGTTCCAAACCCTCGCCGGACTTTTTCATGCGTGTTCTTTGGCTGTTCTCACTGCCTGATTGGAAGTTCTTCGCGCCCCATTGTACCGTTCTCGAGAAGTTGATTTCCTAAACTGATTCCACACAAAAGCTCTCCTTCTTTTTGATGGCTTCTTGAACTCCAGGTCTTTTAAACCACGCAGATCTTTAAACATCGCCAACAACCGCCACACCGAGCCGCATCACTCCACAAACATTTCTTGCAGAGGCAATGACTGCCGATGATAACAGTGGCCATTCCACCTCTACATTTAAAAGGTCAGTTGGAATTTGTTCAAACTTCTACGCAACGTGTCGCGCAAATCGTTTTTGTAGGCGGAGTCAGTATCCTCCTGTGACCATTTTTGGTTTTCGCCTAAGTGGCAAAGGAATGCTCTCGCTGAAATGCAATTTGCACAACACCAGGTGGTGATCAGTTGACAGATTGGGTCTGAATCTCAGATTGTGATCCATAAAAGTTCCGGGTCTTGTTTTCGTTTCGGTCTTGTTTATAATGTTATCGTAGGCTACTTGTTCCCCTCTCACAGAAGTCCTCCTTCTGAAGCCTTCAAAATAGACTTCTGATTGTCGATCAGCCGATTATAGTGTTGGTACTTTTCTCTGGGTGTACCCCCAAGACCTTAGGGGCATATGATCGGAACCAAATCCTGAATCGAATAAGCCATGTCCGTCCATCCGTCGTGAGGTGAAATGACACCAAACGAAATACTGCAAAATGTTCAAATTTTGGCTTTATTTCACCTCGCCTTAAGAAATAAAACCAAATTGGGGATTTTTCGTTTTTGAAAATGAAATAAGACCAAATTTAAGATTTGGTGTTATTTCGTTTGGCGTTATTTCACGCCGCCATTATTGATAGCTTGCAATAAGAGCGGTTGGACCACACCATTATTGCAAGGTTGGACACGCCAAGAGCGTTTATCTCAAAGTGTTCAGCTCGCTGGTCGGTAACGGTATCTGTGATCCTAGTAAGGGTCGCCTGATTTATTAAACCTGACAGCTATAGATAGAAAAGGCGTTTAGTTCAGCAAATTGTCAGAACTTATAAATTTCGTTAAATCGTCCTTGCAAAAACTCTTGACGGATAAAATTACACGACATTCTGTTTCTGACGCAATGACGACTGTTGTAAATGACTGTCAAAACTTATCTTTATCCATTTTTAACTGAATTTGTCCAGGTGCTTGGACAAATTCAGATAAAAATGAATGAAGATAAACTTTGAGGTTTTTGATAACAGTAAGTTTACCACCAAAAAAGGGGGCCGAAGATTCATAAAGCTTTTTATACAGATGCTTTAAACGTGTGTTTAACTTTAAACAAACACAAAGTCTCGAGTATGGTTATGAATTTTAAATTTACCTGCTCTATCTCATTTTCCCGACTTTTATCCACCCTGCAAACGTTATTTTAAAGTGCATCAGACATCTGTACGAGTACTCTCCTATGTTAGGAACGTCTTCATTCATGCATTTTATGTTGTGAATAAAACAGATGCAAGCACTCCCCCATTTCCTCATCTCCCAATGACGTTGAACGATACAAATAGTTCAGTGTCTTACATTTGTTGCGACTATGTTGCTCGTTTTTTATTTTCTTCTTTAACGGCCTTTGCCACGATTTAGTTGCAAGAAGCATCGCTCTCCTATGTAACGAACCACCTTCGAAGTTTCGTATATGTACACAGTCTTGTCGTTCCAGTAATTATGCAGCAATTCAAGCAGCGGGTGCAGCCGTACACTTGTAGGTACCAGAGTGTACTCCATGCATCATGGACGACCAATCCCTCTATATTGCCACCTGCATGTTGAAGCTATTAGATAAAATATTAGCGGTCTAGCGTGTTTCTTTTTCGCCTGATGCATTTTACCAGAGCATACTTTACCGTTCATCAAAATGGCGAAACAGTAAACAAACTAGTGTTGAGTGTGTGTATAGTTATATGAGGTGGTATTGCAGAGACGTCTAACTCACTTACCTTGCGCTTATCGACAGTTGATCATAGAGGGAGTTGGTAAGGGACTATATTAGGTTAGGTTTGATTTATTTTTTAACGGCTGCCTTACAAGATCAAAGAATGCTGAAAACTTTTATCTTCAAAAGCTGGCGAAACAAGGTGGGCTATGACCCTAATCACCTCATGACACGTTTGCGTCATAAATGCGGTGGCGTGCCGTGTCGCCTTCTTCGTATTGTTCTATTGTTTTGCTTTTCCTCCGCCGTTTGTCAGTTCCATAGAATGTTCCGACGACAATAAAACTGGAAACGTTCTAGTTTTGTCGCATTACAATTTATCGATTCAGATAAGACAACGCAATCAGCCCGTGTGATACTAGACTGACTCAATCCGTAAAATGATTGAATTTCATCCCCAACGACATAAAAAAGAGAACAATAACCTGTAAGGCCGAACAAATTAGGATGAAATGGCAAATAACATCGCTGAAATCTTGGAAACCTTGTCTGATAAAGAGAAACCAGTTTGTGTATTCACTCCACTGCCGCACCCTGTTTGCTTTTATCACATGTGAGACCAGTGAGCAATGCTCCACAAGCAAAGTGAGGACGACTGAGAACGGGCCAGCTACCTCTACCTGTCTCTCTGCCTCCTCTTCAATGTCAAGAGCGCAGTTGTTTTGTGTGCGCTGCGCAGAGTTCGACACTCGAGTCGATCGCTAAACGGCCTTAACGTTTTGAAAGTACATAGGTAGGTTAATATTTGAATAATGATGATGCCATCTCCCGATCATCATCGACACATTCATCGGAAATGTTTTTCGTTCGAGTTTCGCTTGATTGTCGAGAACAAGCCGCTGCTGGCTGGGATGTGTGTCACTCGATTAGAGCTCAGACAATCAAGTCGGCGATGAATCAATTTTACGTTGCCAAAACTTACGGCTATCTATGAATAATAAGTGTCATGACCCGTTTAAGGTAGATTAGTCAAGCTAAGAACCTTATACGATGGCTAGGAAATACGCTTTAGTCCGAAAACGATCTGATCTAGACGTAAAGCCACTTGAGCGCAGCGGCCATAACAAGAAATTAGCATTCACCAAAAGAATGCACTTATGCAATTATTATAAATAAACGAGTATTCCACTCACGTACCTTCAGTCATTATTTTTATTATGTTATGCCAATTGAGTTTATATAATCAGCTGTGCAACCGTTGAACTTGCCGCTGTGTTTCCTGCCACAATTACTCATGCGGATCAGCGGCAACACACCGAGTTGTAATTTTTCTTCAAGCGATTTCTTTAGCCTTTTTGGCTGGCATTCAAAAGATTTTATTCTTTTGACAAAAATTATTTGCTTATGACATTGTAGTGCTTATGTGAGAGTGTATCTTTACACACACACACGAAAACATCAGTCTCTGTTTGTTTTGTATTCTTAAACAAAGAGAAAGACTACAAGTGTTTCATTGCGGCTGCGCGTTCCGGTTTAAACGATGGATGTTTTGGCAAAAGTGTAAAAAGTGAAAACACCAGCCACGTGGGAAGAGTTGGAAATTTTCTGTGGATACACCAACCGACCTATCAGCTGTGTAAAGTACGCAGCGATCAACATTGGAAAAGTTATGCATGAATTGTACAATACCTGTGTGTGATTTCTGTTTGTATGTATGAAAATTTTATGACATTGCGTCTGCGCGTTTACCTTCAAAAGAAAGTGAATTTTTGCTTCTTACAATGCTTACCATGCAAAAAGAAGCGTTTGTAAATACGCGTAGGGGGTATTAAATGCAAGTAAAAATTGTTTATTTGGCTTTAGCATACCTTGTCACACCTAGGTCAATGTAAATTGTCGAACTGTGGAATGGATGTTTCTTTTTTTTGTTGTTGTTGTTGACATTGTTGCTTATTGGCTACTTAGTTTGTGGCTTTCTATCTTAAGTAACTAAACGCAGACAGCATCACGTTTAAAATTTATTTTAATACTCGACATTACCAATTACCAGGATATGGTTATTTTAAATTTGGTTTTGTAGCATAATTATAACAGAACTTGAAATGTAAGAAAGTAGCCAGTTGAGGCAGGTGAGTTTCCGGTCTTTTAATGCAAACAATCCGAGAGAAATTAAAAAAATAAAAAAAAATTAAACGAGTCGGACACTTATGACTGCAATGATTAGGAATTTATGTGAAATGTCATAAAAACAAAGTTATTTTATTTGCCAAAAATAAAAATTTCAATTTGTGACTCAACTTTTAGTCACATAGCGTGTCGATAGCCATACAAGTTCACAACCCTTCAGCTGATATGAAAAGATCTTCGAAATGGTCGCCGTGACGGGGAATATTGCCACGAAAGTGTCAATTACTTATACCAATGACTGTGTGATTGCCAATGCTTGAACATAGTATACCTACAATGACAAGCGCCTTGCCGTCATTTCGATATAGAAACATTTTTCTGAATACATTTACTGTTGGCGACGAAACAATGCATTAAGGACAAATCGGCGATTTTTTGTCTGTGATTTAACAATGTGCACTGATACATACTATTCGTAACCTTTTTGAGTCGCCCTAACCTTTTTAGGTGGGCGTCCAAACTTTTCTAGACAAATATCAATACTGTTTTTCTGTATAACTAAATAATATTACATACTATAAACTTTCCAGTGCCTTTCATATGGAAAAGTAACCTTTCATATGGAAGGATAAAGAAACACAAAAAACAAATATTACGATCCGGGATTGTACCACCAAGAATCGAATGAAGCAGGTTCTTCGTGTTGACGTTTCAAAGTACAGAACAAACCCTCGCCAGTCAGGATGGTTATTACTTGCAAATAACATAAACCAGTCAAATGCAGTGAACGAAATGGGTTGTGGGGACACCCCTGCCAATATTTGGGGGACAGAATCATAAGCTTAAATTACAGGGCACTCGTTTTAAGTATGAATGCTACTTATTAACTGCGAGGTCTCCGAAACGATAAAATAACAGAAGAAAAGCGGGCCGAGTACTGGCTTTCGGAATGAGCTAAAACTCATTTGACCACGATCAGGAATCAGAAGTATGCAAACCAAGATAAATCCGACCTGCAGATAGAGTCAGCAACTGAGAATCCTGATCTACTGATGGGCTGAAATAGGAGCTCTAATACTCTGCTGCGTGAGAATATTCACGGTGGTGACGAGTGTTTGTCCTTCTTGGCCGGGCAATACCCGAGCTGAATCTCGACCTGGTTCAAGAGCAATATTCATTAACAGAGGGAGAGGCAGAAGCCTTTTATGAGCATACGCTTAAGAAAACAACACATACAGCACGCTATCGCTGTATCAGCCGCAATAGCAAGGATGTTTACATCGCCTTGAGCCTAAAGCCTTCTCTTAATACAACATTTTAACCGGGGAGTCATTTTCGTTTTTGTGACTAGAATAAGATTTACGAGAAGAAGTGTTAAACCACTTCCCTCTTCACCACCGCCAGCATGTAACCTATACACAGCGGGTAGATGTACTGAAATCGCTCTATATCCACTGAAATTATAATATAAAGGTTCCTGACGATGTTCGCCTGGCAGCGTTTGAAATGATCATAGGACTAGCCATTATTATAATGTTGTAGAATTGTAAATTGTTGTCATTTTTTCACTTTTTAATATTAAATTTAATTTTGTGTGGCTTTGGCATTGGCATTGGCATAGGCGCCGCTCCCCAATATAAGCAACGATAGGTTCGGCTAGCTCTTTAATTAATGAAATTAAGTAGATAAAACAGAAATTATCCAAAATGCCTTTGGCAGTAAATAGACAGTAATCTAACCCTTCGAAGGGGCATTTGACAACACGCCAAACGAAGACATTTCGCAAACATTCTCCTCATATGCGCGCATACTCCCCAGATTAGAAAGCTGACGACGCTAAAGAGAGCTCTTGGACAAGGCATATGAGCAATGCCCTAGCTACGACAAAGGCAGTCCTATGCCATTTTAATGATCGCTGATCGACGGGCGATCACTCAATCAACCTTCAATCAGATTGACCATATTAAGCTGCAAGCCAATCTTCCAGTATCATGGGGGTCCGAACTTTACGTGGGGCCAACATCGACTTGGACCACTACCTCGTTGTAGCCGACCAACGCACGCCAAGAAAAGAAAATCCTGTGAAAAAGTTTGACGTCGGAAGGCTAAGTTTGCAAAAGATCGCCAGGTCCTTCTCCAACCGAGTCTCACAAAACCTTCTACGAAGTGGGGCCAACATTGACTTGGACCACTACCTCGTTGTAGCCGACCAACGCACGCCAAGAAAAGAAAATCCTGTGAAAAAGTTTGACGTCGGAAGGCTAAGTTTGCAAAAGATCGCCAGGTCCTTCTCCAACCGAGTCTCACAAAATGTTCTACGAAGTCGTATGCAGTCAGCATCAAGTGTTGCTGTTGATATAGCCAGTGGCAATAGTGCCAAAATCCCATCAGAGATCTCAAGATGCCATCAGCCACCTCTGATGTGCTTCAGAAGGCCACCACTACGAAATCTTTGGTTGGACGATTAATGCCGGAAAGCGCATAAAGTCAAACAGGAAGTATCTAAAGGGGCTTTGCACAGAAGGAGCAAAGCTGCTTTCAAGCATGTCCGAAGGAAAAACAGATAGAACGAGAAGCGCTTGGTTAAAGAGATGTAGAGGTGCTACAACATGAATGACGTTCGAAAGTTTTACCAAGAGATCAAGGGTAGAGACTTTGAACTTGAAGCCTGAAAGGACCATCAAGGGAACATCATAGTGGAATCGCAGTATCTTCTGAAGAATTAGGAAAACCATTTCTGGGAACTGTATAACGGCTGAGACGAAACGAATCCCCCTATCAAGCAGATCGAGCCTTTAACCGGAGAGAAGAAGTCACCGACGAAGCATACGAACGACACCGCCCACCCAACCTGGATAAAGTGAAAAAAGCTGGTGTCAAGCTTAAGTGCAACCAAAACAGCCGGAGCTGACGGCCCAGCTGCAGAGAGTAAATCCGCTGGCCATGATCTGATAAGGTGCACTGTACCAGCTCGTCTGCAAGGTTTGTTTAGAGGAAAGCATTCCCGTCAATGCGGAACCTCAGCATTGTTTGTCCGAACCTCTGAGCTGTGCCAACTACAGAGGCATCAGTCCCCTTAATATCGCATACAAGATCATCGCAAGCAGATCTGCTGTGCTGTTGTAAACGCCTCAAGCCGTTTGTCAACAATTGGGGCCGGAAAGACCATCATTGATCAAATCGTTTCCCTTCTGGATTGCTGGCCCCTAATTGGGCGCCTCCCTATGTGGCGGATAGGATATGCTCACCAGATATGGTGGGTACCGGTATGGAAAATATCCGGGGCGGACCAAAACCAGCAACTAACGAAAAATCCAGTCCAGAAGCGTCTGTCTCAAAATGAGCGGCTTCCTAGTCGGCGTCTGTTGCCCAGGTTGGGGTCGGCCGAATACAAAACACCTTTTTCTCTTCCAATATGCAAAGAGAATGGACAACAATTAGATACATGCCAGATGTTTTTATGAAATATTCCGCTGGTCATACTATTGCTTTTCTCCTTAAAGGCATAACACTTGTGGGGGTAAGCTTTGGTGTTTCTGTGCAGAGGTTTCATGTTTGGCTTTGGCTCATTAACGTTTGTGTTGGATCAAGAATTACATTCTTTTTCTATCTTTTCTATCCCCAAATTCTTTCCGCTCGCGAGGTGCTATGCATTTTAAGGGTAGTTATAACCCCTTGATCATGAGCATATTATAAAATAAAAAAAATGTTTACACTGCGGCAGATTTTTGAGAAAACCCAGGAATTTCAAATCGATACCTACCACCCTTTTATCGATGTGAAGGTCGCGTTTGACGGCATCTATATTGAAACGAGTTATATAGCGCAATGTCCAAACTCGTCAATCTGTGCAGGATGACGATGGAAAACTCAAGCTGTTGCGTCAAGATCGGTAAAGACCTCGCCGACACTTTTGATGCAAAAAAAACGGATTTCGATAAGGCGACGCGCCGTTGCCGTCATGTGACTACTTTAACATCATACTTGAGAGGATCGTAGAAACATAACTCCCGTACCAACACCAGAGGCACATTCTTTCAAAAGTCCGTACAAATACTTGCAAACGACGCAGACAACATTGACACAATCGGAAGAGCACCGCGTGATGTAAAAAGGGAAGCCTTCGTAAATATTGAGACGAAGGCAGCGAACGTGGGCTCAGCAGTCAACAAGAACAAAGCCTTCGATGAAATACGTATATGCTGTGGTCAAAAAGAAATCAAACGGAAGCCGCCCCTTATATTTGGATATTACGTGAAATCTCGTTATCTAAATGCAAAGAGTTCTAAATAAAGCCAAAAACTCATCAAACTTTCCTGTAAAATTTTTGTTTAGATTCAGACCATTCAAATAAACAATCAACTTTATGCTATTTCCACTTTCGGTGCTCCTATATTTTTTCGCTATCGTATCTCGAAGAATGAGTACTTAATTCGTTTGCCTTATCTTTATTTTCTGTTAACAAAGTTTTTTTTTTCAAACAGTCGCTTTTCGAGGCGCATGTAGGTTAGTGTGTGCGAAAGCAACCTTCACTTGTTTTATCACTTAAACTGATAAAACCATGCCATTTGAGTGTTTCATTATGTCTAAACACGGCAAACGCACATTCATATTTCTATTATTATTTTTTTTTTTTTTATAAAAACAACAAATAAAAAAATTTGTTCTAAATTGAAGTTTTTTCCCATTCCAGGTTTAAAAGTCAGCAACAGAAGACATCAAACTAGGAAACATATACTGTCACAATTTGCATCCCCCACTCCTGGTAACGACAAAAAAAGCCAGTAATCATATAATTCAATTAGACGCCCTTCTGTGCGAAAAGCAGTCCACACACGTAGTCACCTTCGCTGGCCACTTACCTGGACGCTGTGTCACCGTCGCGCCGCACCACCATATGCAAGTTGTTTGTGTCGCAAATCAAATAAATATCAGATTACATGAATTCAAAAAAGAGACGGAAATTTTGCCAACGCCACCCCATCAAAATCGATCAACTTCGCCGACACTGATTACCGGAATCCTACCCGGCTTCCGGCTCGACCACTAGAGAGAGAGAGCAATTACATCATTTTATGGGGTCAGCAGGAAGAAGAACCAACGAGTCCCCATAAGTTGAAACGAAACTTAAACGACTGATTTTTTTATACAACTAAATTTATTAGGTACACTTACATATACAAAACAAATTGTATATACAACGCAAGATTTATTTACTAGTAAATGGCATATCAATTGTGATACTTAACTGAACAGTAGAAACTATCGATGAGTCCACGATTAATTGCCTGCACCTTTGCAAATATGTAGCTTTAAAATTGGATGTGTTTATTTTTTTTTGTTGTTGATAAGTGATATTAAATAGTAGAGACAATATACGTGTATTTGCTCAAGGAGAAGTTGCACTGTTACCGTATAAGTCAGGACAAAAACACACACATAATTCAGAAGGCAAAATGTCTTTTATAAACAACCTGAAAAAGGTCTTCCACCTCGGCGGTGGAGAGGCCAAAAAGAAACGTCTCTACAATAATATAAAAATGGATACGGATCCAGCCGAGTACTGGGAAATGGTTGGCGAGTTGGGTGATGGTGCCTTTGGCAAAGTTTACAAGGCCCAACACAGGGAGACCAGGCGTTATGCTGCAGCTAAGATGTGCACTCTGGAGGATGAGGAGAACCTAAGTGATCATATGGTGGAGATTGATATTTTGTCAGAGATTAAGCATCCGAATATCGTGGAGCTGTATGAGGCGTTTTCTCTCGAGGATAAACTATGGGTAAGTTCAATTGAATATTTTTTTTTTTCTTTTTAAGCCTAGCTGGGACGATCCACAGCCCAACTCTGCTTAATAATTTACTATTTTATTTTTATACCCCATCCCATAGGATAGGATTTATATTAAGTTTGTCACATAGTTTGTAACACGGTGAAATAATAATGGTAGACCCTCAAGACCTTAAAGGCATATGATCGAGACCGAATTCTGAATCGAATGAGCCATGTCCGTCCGTCCGTCCGTCCGTGCGTCTGTATGTCACATGTTTTTAGGCCTTACATTTTGAACTAGGGTGCTGAAACTTCGTACGTCAGGTGCACGTCATGCGAAGCAGTACAAGTGTAAACATTTTTGAAATCCGCCCAAAGACACGCCCACAATCGGTCTAAATATGCAACTACCTCCAGATTTTTCAAAACTGTAAGATGTTCTAAAAGGTTGAAATTTGACATTTAGCATCTCTTAGTGAATATAAGACACAAAAAAGACAAATTAAATTGGTAAACCTCCTCTAGTGGGCGTGGCATCTATTTTAAGGGTAAATTTTCAAATGCAGTTTACTCAGTATTTATGCTCGAAATTGAAAAAAAATTACTTGATGCTTTATGTAGAAAACGCTTAGTTCCACATTTTGTTCATACAAGACTTTGGGCCCTGCCCACATTTGGAGGCAGAATTGAAGAAAAACCTAAAATTTTCCAGAAAAACTTAACTTCGACTGCCCTTGAGTCTAATTTAGGAAAGCATGAAACAAAAAAAGTAGCAGGTTAGGTAAACAATACTTCCGTCCAGATTTCGTTCATATAAAGTTTTCTTATAATTAATCTTATAATTAATAGTTTGTAATTAGGGGCGGTTGGACCACGCCCCTTTTCGAAGTTTGCATTACTTATAAAATGTCAAAAAATAACTGTGCCATCAGCATTTTACAATGTGGGATAGGATGGGGTATTCAACGGTCCGTTTTACGGACTGTAACTTCTGCGTACACACTGTAGCACTTACTCACTGGTTATTATCAATTTTGTCCTTATCAGCTTTCCGGTACTAAATTTTTTTGATTATAAATTTTACTAAATTTTTTTGATAATTTTTTGATTAACTTTGGAATAATTAAAAAACCTACTTACTCCGCAGACCCAAAGAATTCGTTGAATCATTCATATTGCTTTTGGAATTCATAAGAGCATGATAAAACATTACACACCGTTCTTCTGTTTAAACTTTCTGAAGATTTGGGATTTTTTCTTACCGCGAGTTTGTAAACACTCGGAAAACTAGAATCGTAAGATGGGGATCTGTCAATCTTTAAAAAGCGCAAATAATTTAGCCAATCAATCAAACCTTTTGATTGGTACGCAAATGGAGGCAGTTGTAGTTAGAAACCGGGCTAATTGTGTCAGAGTCATGTTCATATTCAACTGTAGCACTTCTCCCCACATTAAAAAACAACAAGAAAGATTTCGTCTCTATTTTAGTCTCCTTGTAAAAGTTGCGGTTACCTTCCAGGTGCTATGATTATGCGTGCATAAACACGTATAGATTTAAGCCAAAGGAAAATTATCTTTGAGTCAACAGCGAGTGCAAAAGTTAAACTAACTTCAAAACACCTTTTTTGTTAAAATTAATCCACAACTTTATTGATTAAGAAGTTCGGTCTATGGCAAATGGCAATTATGAATGAACAACATCGTTCATGTGGCCACGGACTTCTGTTGTAAACGGCCATCGAAAAATCAAAGATATTATTTTGAAGAAAAAGGAATGTGGATGTTTGGCTTAAAATGCTAAAGGTGCTTTTACAGCCGGAGAACTTGCAACCAAATGACTTTACTCCAAAATACTTTTTCAAAATGAAAATCGCAGCACGGAAATCTTTTAAGGATCAAATAATATTATCTATAACTTGAAACTACTACATATCAATTTACACAAGTTCTGTCAAGATATTCGCAGTTCGCTGATTTCAAAACGAATTCGCAGCGACTTGTGCGAATTACTAAGTGAATTGTAAAAAAGCTTCTGAAAATGATGGATTTAAAGTTGTCGAATAATAGAATTAAGGTTCTTGTTAGTTTTCTTGTTAGTTAAAAAAGTGGTTGCATACATTTCGGCCTAAAACTCCGCCTTTAGAACTCAAAAAATCACTTTTTTAACGCCACGCCTACAAAAGTGGGCGGAGGCATATTCTATGCATACAAAAAAGTTAGAAAATGCTAATATCTACAAATTTTGTCATTGTTTTTCAAACGAAAAATAGTCGTTTTAAGCTAAAATCCATTAAAAAAGTGGGGGTGGTCAATGAAAAGGCCAAACTTTTTCTGCCACCTCAAAGACAATTATAAGGGCAATGTTACATACCAAAAATGAGAGGTATGTTGCAGCATCATTTGCAGTATGTACGCTAGCATCATTGTAACATAGCTAAAACTTGAAAAAAGTATTTTTTTAAAATTATAGATGGTCGCACATACAGGCCTGTAGTGGGCGTGTCTATAGGCGAATTCAGCTAAATTTCAAATTTGATCTGAAGGATTGCACTTCCAGCCAACTCACCAACTTTCAGCTCTGTAGCTCTAGTTTAGTTTACATACGGACGGACGAACGGACATGGCTTAATCGATTCTCATGTCGGTCCCATTCGTATCCTAGGGGTCTTAGGGGTCTACAGTGATTATTCAATTCAATTCAATTTTCAATTCAATTTATTCTATAATCTTCAGGCGGGTATACAATAAGACATTGTCTTTTGTAATACTTAAAACTAAGAAATAACATGATTGGATTTAAAACTAATGATAACATTCCTTTAATACTTACTAACTATATTAAATCTATAGAAATAGAAAGAAAGAAAGAATGGAGATAGTGCAATGCATTGAGATTAGTATCTTAAAAAAGAGAAGTAGGTATATAAGAATAGAGAGGAAAGATTACAGTTTGTGCTATTGAGGTGTGGAAAAGAAGTTTAGGATTGCCGACCTGAACGTAGAAACTCAGGTAACGAAAAGATAATTTTAATATTTGCTGGTAACGAATTCCATAGTCTCTGACTGAATAAATGAAAAACAATCGGGAGCTGCCAAGATAACTATAGGAAGGAATATTTATGTTCATCGTTCGACGTGAACGAGAAAAATCTAGCTTGTCATAAAGGTACCGAGGTGACTTTGTAGTTACAACTTAGTGGAGAAATATGCCACACATTTATTCGGGTTTAAAACTAGGCCATTTTTTTGGGCCCATTCATCAATTGCCAAAAGATCTACATTCAGCAGCGAGACGAGTTGATCTAATATTTTTATAGGTAGGGACATACGGACTTGAACATCATCTGCGTAAAAATAAATGAAGCAATGTTTGCACACCAAAGGTAAGTCGTTGACAAAAATGCAGAACAGAACGGGTCCCAGGATAGATCCCTGAGGTACTTCTTGCTTCAACTGCTTTAATGCTGAAACTCTATCCCCAACTGAGACTTTTTGCAACCTGTTCGAAAGAAAATCTCGTACGAGTTTAAGAGCCCTGTCACTGAATCCAAAAAAGATACTTCAATTTCCAGCAAAGAATGCCATGATGCACTCTATCGAAAGCCTTTGAGAATTCAAGGAAGCACAGCAACGTAACTAAGCCCTTATCGAAGTCTTTTCGAACATCATCAATGATATTGACTAGTGCCGAGGAACAATTGTAACCTGTCCGAAAGCCTAATTGAAAAGGGTAGAGCAGCGAGTATGTAGCAAGGTGATTGAGGATCTGTCGAGCTAGTAACTTCTCCAGAACTTTGGACAAGCACGGCAAGATACTTATTGGTCTGAAGTCATTAGGAATTAAGGCATTGTTTTTTTGCAATCGGTATCACTTTTGCGTGCTTCCAGGCTTCAGGAAAAGTTGATGTTATTATTTCACTACGTTACAAACTATACAAACGTAATATGCCCTGGGTAGGGTATAAAAATGACTCGTTCTTTTTCACGGTCCCACCTCTGCGAGGGTCTGACAAACCCTCCGAGAGTATTATTTGCCTTGAAAAACTTCCCCTGGTATGTGAAGAAATAAACACACACAGCATACATTGTTGAGAAGTTGGCCCTGGTACACCTCGAGTTATTGCGAGGTTTACCTGACCGAGGGTATATTAATTTTAATGCATAGTTTGTAACGTAGTGAAATAATCATCGTAGACCCCTAAGACCTTTTACAGATATGATAGAGAGCGACAGGTGAATCGATTAAGCCATGTCCGTCCGTCCGTCCGTCTGTATGCGTGAAGGTTTTAGCTCTTCAAAATCAAACTAGAGAGCTGGAACTTGGTACGCGGCTTGGTTCTTTTGTTGCACAGACGAAGTGTAAAAATTGGATCAATCCGTCAACGGCCACGCCCACTACTGGCTTCAATGTGAAATAACCTCTTTTTCACATTTTCATTCAAAATGCCTTTTGGTCAAGTTAGACATAGCGTAGGAGCTCAAATTGTGGCACTGAGCAATAGTGGCCCAAGACCTTTAACAAGGGAAAATTTGGACCGCCCACAATATCGACCATGCCCACTTTTAACATGTTAGATCTTTAAAAGCCCGATTTCTTGGAAAGTTTTCTCCAAATCGAAAAAAAAAAAAATTATGAAAAATATTAAAGATATTACCCTTTGCTAGGTTTGCTCCATACAAAGTTTTGGGCTTTTTTAAGGGGCGTTTTAAGGAAAAAACGGTTGAATTCTGAAATAATTTTCGCTTTTACCGTATTTTCTCATGATTTTAACGAAATTACATTTAATTGATGCTAATTTTCAGCCCATGCCTACTTTTGTGGTCCTGGCCTATGCAAATAATGTATGCATTCGAAACGAAAACTTTAAGATTTTGTGTTACACGGTATATAGGGTCGGGTATATAGAAGTTTGTCACAGACGAACTCTTGCACTTACTCATTCCCCGAATACTTCAGGTCTCCTGGAACTTTTGCGATGAATTAGCTTCTTTCTCTTGTTTTATTTAAGAACGTTTTTTCGTTTAAACTCTAGAGATGATGCCCCTGTGCTACCTGTTGCGACATAACTGATGTGGAAATATCGGAATAATATTTGCTCTTGTTTCTTGCAGTCATGATGAAGGGGTTGTCATCTCCGACAGCCTTGTTGTTCTTAAGTTTGGATGTTGTTATCCTTACTTCATCCATGTCAGGTGGGCAAAAGTATTGACAAATTTCATCGAGGTTGAATCCTACGACCTGCCTCACGGCGAAATATTGATCTTTTTCGCCGTTTCGCAGGCTGCAAAAATAATGTTTCCACAATCTTCACTACCAATTCTGAGTCTACCCCTATAAGTCTACCTTTCTCTTAATCTTTACAGGCTTCTCTGTACGAAGTTTCTTCCCATGACTTGACCTTCTGATAAAAATTGCGTACATCGTTTCTGGAGTAAGATCTCCTAATATTCTCGATCGGGCGCTCACGTGCTCTTTGCTTTTCTTTCGGAGAAGCCGTTGTTCTGCAGGTTTCTTCTGTCCATGTAGTTTACGTAATTAGCTTCTGTTCGTTACTATTAATAAGGCTTTTGCTTTGTGCATTTACCAACCGGAGTCTTTAGTCAAACCAGGGGTCTTATGTTGGCGGTGTTTTGAACCAATACGAATCAATTGCTGCTCTTCAGTTGACAACTTGGTATCTCGGCCACTTGTCCTTAGGATGAAATGCCGCCAGAATAGGACCCGTCGAGGAAATTCGATTTGCAAGGTCTCAAGGATTTCTAGCAATCGCAGCTTTTCTACGTCGAGCCGATACTTTTACAAATGTTGTTGCCATTTATCAGAAGTTGATCGATTCGGCTGAAAGTTTCTTGATCAAGAGATCACTAAGTTCCTTTGTGCATATTAAAACTTAAAAGCATTTAAATTGCTATTGAAACATAGCCCCGCAGCAAAGTCAAAAAAACAACGTTTGTTTCTGGACGTGGCGTTGTAAGGTGCTTCTCTTCTCCACTCTAATTTTAGCATTAAAATCACCCAGGGCAATCCTTGCGTCATGTTTGGGACACTGCTTGTAGGTTTTGGTCCTACTTTTACACAGAATCTATTGATTACGGTTATCTTTTTTATATGATGGGCTATGCGCACGACTCCTTAACATTTTCCTGACAATAAATGCTCTCTTTCGTAGCTTTAAAATCCATAAAGCGATAAAAGTGATAAAAAACTTATTGTTTTTTTAGATTCACTTACATATAGGTGGCGCCATAGTCAAAATGGATGTGGACCTCATTCCACAAGGCTTCGACAGCCAACTCTGTTTGTTGCTAAATTTGTTCGTGAAAGATAGTCAGCTCAAAGTAATTTTTGCCGCTGGCCTTTGCTTTCAAACTCTGGTAAGGTATTAAGCCTTACATAAACTTGCCCCTTAAAGTTCTTTGAGAACTGCCATAGCATCTAATAGTTACAAACCGCCACAATTTTGATAATTAAATACAATTTACCAGGAAATAAGGGTTTATTTCGAACGCACAAAGTCAATCGGTCAATGTAAACGGGACCAAAAATCACCCGAATGCTTTTCCCCTCGAAGCAGCCTCATCCGCATTTGACGAAGTCAATCTTATGCAGGAATGAGATACTAGGGTACTATAAAAGGACACTTTAGTTGCTCGAAATGAGGCCGTACTACTCAACAGTTTCAGTCAATGCAAACGGGACCAAAAATCACCCCCCAATGATTTTCCCCTCGCAGCAGCCAGGTTCGCAAATCTCGCAGCAGCCTCATCTGCATTTGACGAACTCAATCCTGCAAGAATGAGACTTGAGAGTGTTATAAAAGGACACTTTAGTTGCTCGAAATGAGGCCATACCAAATTGGCAAGAGTTATCCTTCGTTTTCACATGATTTCAGTGCTGGTGTCATTATTTGCATTTATGGCGGAGCCTTAGTAGACAAAGTTCCTAACTACCGCACAGTTGTAGCGTTCTATGATGATATTTTCTCCAAGACGTGCGTGGCTACTGAATGTTTTTTCTTGATGACGGCATCGACTTGGTTTTTTTCTCTGACTGCTAAACTCGCCGCTAAACTCACTGCTAAACTCATAAAATTATCCGGCATTATCCTTGGTGTCCCGCACCCTGATCGGTTCGTTGTTAGAGTCTGCAGAAATGTTTTTTCAAAATCCTTGGCATTGATTGTACGATTCTACTACATTTCTACTACAATTCCTACGATTCTACTACAATGTTTCCTTGGTAGACCTTTGGCTTCGACTTGAAGTCTGTATGCTTGAACCTCATTTCTTTTTACTTTTATCCCTCTTTTTCTTTGCTCGTGGCGCTCGCGAGCAACTCTTGTTTTTCATGTTCCTGGGGTTTAGGTACATGTTCTCGTCGGCATTCATCGTCAAACCGAGAGTTTCGTTTTGGTGCGGCCATGTGAAACCAAGCACATCAGAAACTGCACATCGAACCGCATTTCGGCAATGTTGCCACTGGCTATTAACATTTAATGCTGGCGGGCGGTGTGTGGTTCTTTGTAGGAGATTTTTTGATTGGAAATCCTCGAAATCTCTTGCAATTGTAGCCGCCTGATGGCAAACTTCCTCACAGTAATTCCATCTATTGGCGTTAGTGGGAATATACAGAAACTGGACGAGTTTTACGCGTCATTGATGGTTGACGGATCGGAAGATTTCCGTGTCCCTTGGTGGATGTTAGAATGTGGGAACTATGCACTTAATACCGCTACGTATCACCCCGCTGGTTTATTTTAGGAATAACCTTATTAGGGTTGACTTTGGTTGAAAATCTGATCTTTTGTCGATCTGCCAATCTAAAAGCCACACTGGTACGTGCCAAAAATCATTTCCTCTTTAAAAAAATCTACCCCCATTTAAAACTGAAGAGCACTATTACAAATTTCGGTGGCTTTCTTTTCATTTGATAACATATATTTTGAATATTTTAATAACAGCTTATGCGTAGGTACTTTATGCAGGAAATTGACTTTTGAAAGTTTCCTTAACTTTCCTTAAACACATTTAAAAAGGGTTTAAGTTTTTAACTCGATATTCCCTTATTACAATAAAGAATTACATTTTCACCTTATAACCCCTCTATTTCCTTCTCTCTTTCTTTTTTAGATGTTAATTGAGTACTGTGACGGCGGTGCCTTAGATAGTATTATGGTAGAGTTGGAGAAACCTTTAACCGAGCCTCAAATCGCCTATGTGTGCAAGCATATGACTGAAGGCTTGAGTTTTCTACACAAAAACAAAGTTATTCATCGAGACTTAAAGGCTGGAAACGTTCTACTAACCATGGAAGGCGGAGTTAAATTGGGTAAGAAAATTTCGTTCGCGTTTTCGTTTTATTCCTTACAAATTCCTTACGCAGTTGTTGTCTTTGTAAAGCTAAGGAATTTCAATTGAAAGACGGGTCAATTCTATTTATATCACAACACATTACTAAGACTTAATGCCTCTTTAACGTTCACTCATCTTCTCTCACCCTATTTAGCTGATTTTGGTGTGTCAGCTAAAAATAAACACACACTCCAGAAGCACGACACATTCATTGGTACACCATACTGGATGGCTCCCGAATTAGTATTGTGCGAAACATTTCGAGACAATCCGTACGATCTTAAAGTTGATATCTGGTCTCTGGGTATTACACTGATCGAATTGGCACAGATGGAACCGCCGAATAGTGAAATGTCGCCGATGCGAGTGCTTTTGAAAATTCAGAAAAGCGAACCACCCCGGTTGGACCAGCCATCGAAATATTCAAAGGAATTCAATGATTTTTTGACTAAATCGCTAGTGAAGGTTTGATTTAAATTGCATTTGGGATTGACAAATGGTTTTCTAAATATTGTGCTATTTCAGGATCCTCTGCTGCGACCCTCAACGGACGCTCTTATGGCTCACCCGTTCATCAACAGGAACCTCGATTGCAAACCAATCAAGGACCTTCTTTTGGAATACAAAGCCGAGGTCGTCGAGGAAGAGGTTGTCGACGAGGAAGCTGAGGTATGTTTAGTAGTAGAAATGCTTACTTTCCACTCCTCTACGGCTAAACTTTAACCAGTTGTTAACCTACACTTGCAATATTTTACCCCACCAAACAAAACGTTCTTTCTTCTTATACTTTCACGCTGCTTTTAAACATGAATTTGCTAAATTTTGTTAAAAAACATTTAAAAACTTAGAAAGCAAAACGACAAGCAAAGCGAAGGTCACTTTATCAGAGGGTTGGTAAGTCGTCGGACTAGTGCTACGTATCCAAAAAAAAACAAAAACAATTTTTTTTAACTTTAAACAGAAAAAGAAAATTCATAATTCAACTTTCATAATCAAGTCGTTTTTTGTACATTTTGGGACTCAGACTAGTCTGGCTGTAATTATGTGAACAAGAATCACTCATGTTTACAATATTTAGTTTTGTTTCGTTTTGGTTTAATTTCAATCATTTCGCTAAAGTTTTGGTTCAGTATCGAAACGAGTAAAGATTCATAAGAAAGGACCGTTTTAGAAAGCTTTAGACGTAAAAACATGTAGTTTTACTATTGGTGGGCCTTCCTACAGCACCATAGATAAAAATCATTCCCTAAGTCTGCAAGAACCTTACTCATAGTATAAGCCTTAGTTTGCTTAAAACAAAACCGGTTTCTTGTGCGCTATTTTCCGTTGTGCTTTTTGAAACAAGAAATGTTTGCAGTCTTAGAATTGTTTATTAATTTATTAACCTTTTTAGGAACCCCGCAACTCGGCACACCCACTCGACCTGGACGATGACTCCTCATCACAGCAGAGTCAAGAAATCGATAAACGTAAGAGCACCTGTAGTTGCATGAAATTTTATTTTTACTTTATTTTATCTAGTTCCAGGCACGCCAACATCTGTGTCACAAACATCAAGGGACTCCAAAGAATCGTCACCCGCGATCCCGACAACCCCAACAGCATCAACACCACCTCCGCCACAAACAATACCAGCACAAGCTTCAATACCATCAGCTGCTAAGGCAGAGGAAAATATTAAGCCCCGAGGTAAATCGTCAACTCCACCGCCAGCTGCATCCCAAGATAAGGTTCCGCCACCACCAGCCATTGTGCAGAAACAAATTAGCCCTCCAATTCCGTCACAAAAGTCAGCGTCACCACCTCTGGATGCCAAGAAGGCTGCATCAGCTGCAGCAGTTTCCAATGAAGTAGTAACAACCGAAAGCGAAAGGAAGAAGTCCGACAGTGCCGATGGAGAAAAGAAGGTAAACCGTTGTGTAGCATTTAGATTGATATTTTTTTTAATTATTTTTTGTATGAAAATCGTGTTAAAGAACGAGAATTAGGGATTAGTATTTTGTTTTACCGAAGTTTGTGTACTCAATAAGTTTGGTAGACTAAAAGCCCACGTTAACGCTTGGAGCTAGGAATATAGAATATAGTAAATGTGGTTTTACATGATATTTTGCGCTTAACCTCTACGCAAAACGCTAGAGTTTTAGAATTTTGCTGCAAAAGTCTTACTGACCTGCGGGTTGGTAGAGCAGCTCTAAGATTTGCCCAAATTTTTCTTCATTAATTTTTTTTCAACTTGTTCGTCTAATACCATCGCTTTGTAAATTCAAACACAAAAAACAAAGCACAATTCATACTAAAGCTGTTTGATTGGAGAAAACTGAAAAACTCATTGTTGCTTCTTCTTAAAAGGTTCGTTTCAATTCTTCTTGTTATTTTTCTTAATAGAGCGCTTAAAAACATGCATGTAAAACTAGCGGCATTTTGTTGTAGATTGCATTGGTTATAAGGTGTAGGAATTGGAATGACCTGCAATTTTTCGAACTCGGGGATGTCAGTCATGTTCATTCATAATCATAACTGACTGTCCCTGATCCTCAATATTCGACGCGAAGGAATGGGATCCCGATATTTTTTGGGGAATGCGTTTTAGCTTTTGCAGTTCAGAGTTCCTCTACCAACATAACCGAGCTTCCCTTGTTTATCTTGTCTAATATCTTCCATTTGTGACTTCCGGAGTAGTACAACAACTACCTAGTCTTCATCCGAGCTGCGTTGACGATATTGTTTTTAGCAACTTGTGGGATACTCCATGGCGGCTGTTAGTCGCCGAAGCAGTATCACCTTGACGACTATTTTTTATAATTCGCAAATGTTTTGTAACTCTCTTTTTCAACCCTAGTTGTCATTTACGAAAGACAAGGTTCAGAGGATGAGTTCCAAGCCAGAGTTCAGCTTTGTACCCGCTTTTAACATGTTGTATCGCTAGCTTTCATTATAGAACATAGGAAATCAACGACACTTTTTGATTTTAAGCTTTTTCTTGTTTAAGATTTTTCCAGTTTTATTAGATTTTTTTAATAATAACTTGCACATTTTTCTTAAAGAATATATTTTTGCTCCAAAAAGTCTTACACGCAAGTCAACGCAACAGTAAAAAAGGACAAGTACGTATGTTCCTTTTGGCTAACTTGTTTTTGAAAGTTTTTCGCGCTTGTTTCGAAAATACTTGCGTTTAAGATTTTAGGAATGGTTTTACTAAAGTTTTTTCTTACTTTAAGGTAAAACGTATAAGAACAATTTTTGCATTTTGTTGGAAACGACCTGTTGTAAGTCGTCCAAGTAAATTAATTTTACCAGATTATGTTGAACAGAGTTATTTAAGGTGAATTCGTTGTGCTGTTGAGTAGAGTTTTATTTGATGATTTGATCATTGTCCCAATAACATTTTTTTATTCTTTAAATTATTTCGTATTTTTTTAAACTTTAGCGTTCGAGGAGATTTTATCGACTTAGGCTTCCAAGGCGAGAACTAAACTTATGCTTGTCACAAGCAAGGATGTGGCAGTAAGAGTTGCACATCCCAGAATCTGTATTGTTTGTTGTAGAAATTTAGAAAGCTTTTGGGTAGAGTTTTTGCTAACATTCATGTTTTGTTCATGTACTAGTTAAATCTTTAAACAAATATAGAACCGAGTGAAACCAGCGTTCATCGTTGTTTTCAAGTATATTTGCTCGATCTACATGCACAGTTCTGTTAATAGGATCCGACCAGAAATTCCTGGTCTTCTCATCATATATTCACTGATTTATTAAATATCATGAAATCACTGCGACTTTAACCGAAAAACCTTATTTATTCAAAAATTTTCTACCTTAGGTTATCAAGAAAGAAAAGGGTAAAGCCCCTCCACCACCTCCATTAGTTATTCCTCAGCAACAGCAAAAGAATGCTACCGAATCACCGGAGCTCAAAGAAAACTTGGATTCAGCGGTACTTTTGAAAGACATAATTAAACCGCCTCCAGAGTTTGAAGAAGACAGCAACATCACACCAACCAACAACAGATTGGAACAAAAACGAAGTCGAGACGAGACGATAACGGTTGAGTTCAAGAGCCAAAAGGACGAGAAACGAGTCATTCCCATAAGCAGAAGCAGTTCTGGCGATGATCAGCCAAAAACACCATCGCCTGCAACATCCACAATATCGGTTACGTCCAATTCGTCGAAGGTTATGCCCACGACATCGTCAAATACTTCGTTAATAACCATCAACAGTGGCGAAGAGGATCAAAATGTTCTGCCCAATAGCTTAGCGTCGAACGTAAGCCAAATAACTGTAGTAACAAGCACACATCCACCAGTAATAATCGATAATCCTCAACAGAGAGTTGATACGCCCACAAAATCGAGCAGCAGTGAAGTGATCATTGTGTCCAACGAACTGAACAAGACTCATGTGAATGAGTCGTCAACAGACGAAGATTTACCATCCCTGGATCCATCATTGGACAGCCTGGATCATTCACCGCGCAAACAGTCCAGCATGATAGTCATAAATGAAGACGAGGCAATGGGTAACGTGTCGAAATCCTCAGGCGTCCCAACGAACGCTCGCAAGTTGGACGAGAGCGAAGTATTGATCGTAAGTCCAAGTTTCGTCGACGAGGACTCTGCATACGGCACCTCATCGGCCGCAGGTTTGGATAATCACCTTTTGGATACTAGTCACGTATCTGTTGTCACAGTTGGTGAGGAGATTAAGGTTAAGGACAGCAGCCACATACGTGGAGCCGAGTCAAGCAGCGATCTTTCATCGGTTGGAGGTCCAAGTGAGTGTAGCGACGATCTGCGTAGCAGTAGCGAGCACATTCTCGCCAAGCCCAGCAACAAAATGAACGGCGGACAACTGGTGAAAACAACATCTGTATCGGCGTCCCGCGAAGATGTCAGCATCATAGTCAATCACAAGAAGACGCTGCCAGAAAAACGCATCTCACCGGACAGCAGTGTGGGCTCAATGGAATCACGCACTCACAGCGAGTGCGGATCGGTGCGATCAAGTGGCGGAACACCAGTTCGCGGAGTTATCAAGATCGATCGCAGTGATGCCGAGAGTATTGCCACCACTACTAGTCATGATAGTCGAGAGCAAGAGGAGGATGTCATCATCCGTCGCAAACCCTCACCGCCAAAAGTTGAGCCGACCAAAGAGGAGATCGAGCTGCGCAATCTGCGCAAAAAGACGCGCAAACGCACCAGGAAATTCGAAATCGATGGCGTGCAAGTAACAACGACTACCAGTCGAGTGATTTACGGGGACGATGAGACTGGCCGACTATACGACGATCATGTCTTCCGAAAGCAAGAACTTCGCGAGCTCAAAATGCTCCAGAAACAAGAGAAGAAGCAACAAAACGATTTGCAACTCAAGGAGCAAATGGCTAAAGAGCAGCAAGATCGTCGTTTTGAACAGGAACGTATTACTCTGGAGAAAACGTACGAAAGTGATATGGATGCCCTGGCCAGACAGCAAAAGCAATTGATTGAGAAAACCGAGCAGAACCAAGAGGCCGAGCTGCGATCTTCATCGAAACGCATTCGCTCCGAGCAAGAACAGGAACTGAAAATATTTAGAGAGAACCTTAAGCAGGAGATTCGCCTGCTAAAGCAAGAAATAGACTTGTTGCCCAAGGAGAAGCGAAAGGATGAGTTTAAAAAGCGACGAGCTGCAATGGAACTTGATCACGAGGAGAAAGAAAGACAGTTTCTAGATTCGCTAAAAGAACGCCACGAGCTGTTGCTGCGTCGAATCAGTGAGAAGCATCGCGATCGCCTGGCCACTATCGATCGGAACTTTTTGCAACAGAAGCAAAATGCCATGCGTACGCGAGAGGCCTTGATCTGGGAACTGGAAGAAAAACACTTGCATGAACGGCATCAGCTTTCCAAGCGTCATGTAAAGGATATGTGCTTCATGCAGAGGCATCAAATGATCATTCGTCACGAAAAGGAGCTCGATCAAGTCAAACGAATGTTGCAGCGAAAGGAGGAGGATCTCTTGAAGAAGCAATCGATCGAGAAGAGGGCGCTCCCCAAGCGTATTCGACAGGAGCGTAAGGCGCGTGATTTGATGTTCAGAGAGTCGTTGAGGATCTCAACGAACTTGGATCCAGAGGTGGAACGCGAAAGATTGAAGAAGGTGAGTAGTAGTTAAAATAAGCGAATCGCAGTGTTAACATTATCCTCTGCAACAGTTCCAAGAGCAAGAAAAGAGGCGCTACAACCAAGAAGAGAAGCGCTTTGAAATCAAGCACCAAAAACAACTTGAAGAGTTGAGAGCCACCCGGGAGGGAGCTATTAGGTAAGAAATTGTTTATAAAACCGTTGTTGATTAACATTCGTTATAAATTTTTTAGGGAACTGGAGCAATTGCAAAACGAAAAGCGCAAGGCACTAGTCGAACATGAGACTCACAAGGTGAGAGAGATCGACGAACGGCTCCAGAGGGAGCTGCGTGAATGGAAGGAACAACTTGTTCCACGCAAACAGGTCAGTCTTTTTTGTTTTTTCTTATTCATTTCCCTCAAAGCATGGGGGGACTCTCATGCATGTGGGTGGAAATTGTGGATGGGATTAGGTTTAAGTTAACAAATATTTAGCATGCGTAAAGACAGTTGAACATTTTCTAGATTAAGGAAATATTAAAAAAAAATCTCTCTACTCTCTCTCTCTCTTTCTCTTACTAATCATATGCTTACCCGGACTCTATTAATATTTCAATATTGCTATATACACAAAAAAACGAAAAAAACAAAAACTTTTTAAATGTTCCAACGTCAAACAGAAACTCGTGGCAAAGTTAGACAAGATGGTGGACCAGCACGAGGCCAGGTTTGGACCAGTTGATGACCGATCAGTGTTCGATGGCGAAATTGTCGTACCCGAACATTTGCGCCATGGTCGATCATTGTTGCGCGGAGGCTTTCTGGGCAGCTTGACCCGTTCACGAACATTCCTAACCCTCTCCACTGATTTTTCGCAGACGAATTTCCGTGGCTCAGCGCCAGACCTAAGCCGCAGTGTGCCCAACACACCTGTATCGAGCACTAGGCAACACAAGAATAGGGTAATTCCACCTACTTCATCTGTGGATTCAGTCATTGAGGAGTCTTCATCGCCGCAGCACAGCATTACTTCGTCGTTAAGCGGGAATGTGAGCAAAATCTATATAAGAGATCCGTATAGTGCTTCATCAGAGGTTGGTGTCGAAATGAGACGTAATCAAGGAGGCATTCTGCCCCGTTTGTCGTCAACGCTGCCAAATAAGAAATACGCGCGTAACACTACTCAACCACACATCACAAAGGTGACAGTTGGCGGAGGATCGAACTCTGCGCCAAGGAGTCCGGTAGAACCACCCCCAGCGTTGACTACTTTCCGACCGGCTAGCATTGACTCAGTACTTGTCGTGGATCGTTTTAAGAAACCAGCCACAAATTCAGCTCCACCGCCGCCACCTTCGAAGACCAAAGAAAACATTCTCCATTCGTCGTCCTCTTTTGCCATCAAACGTCCTTCGCTGCTGGTCCAACAGAGAGCCACTCTAGGTTCGGCCCAATCAATGCACAACATTTACGATGCGAGCACAACTCCGACTTCGCCACCAATTGATTTTAAATCCGGCTGGGGACCGGTGCGTGGATCCAACAGCTTCGCTGACGGCGTCAGCTTGTCGTCACTATCATCCTACACCATTCCAAGGGTATCACTCGCATCAAACAAGATCACTGTCAACGGGATCAAACCGCCGATGAACAATGGAGACTCTGCAGCCTGAAATCTTTCCCCCGACATCCCATTTTAAATCCTTTTCTTTTTCGTTTCATTTCTGCTGTGCCACTGTTGTGACCCTGTCTCTCTTTCTTCAATATAAATATTTAAGTTGTTCTTTATTTTTTTTTAATTTTGCGTTTATCGCCACCATCTTCCACTTGTTTTTATTTTTTTCATTATGTGTGCTACACTCTCATTGTTAGTCAAATTCCCCACAAGTTAAGTTCCACACCATTTTCAAAGTGCCAGCCATTGTTGTGCTTCGGCGCATCAAGTTTATAGAGAAATGGAAATCACGATGCTTTAATAAAAGAAACGATGTTGCCAAAAATAAAAATACTAGTGAAAATTAAACCATAGCTTGTAGTTTATTTAAGAGTTAATCTAATCGCATTTAAGCACTAGAAAAATTATAGTTTTGTATATAAAAATTGTATGACTTTTTTTTAACCAATACTATTCCCTCATTAACTACACCCACATCACATTTTTGCACGAAACACGCATATTTTTTTTATATATTCTTTTCTATTGCACTTGCACCTTTGTGACTAACGCTTTGCTTTCCATGTGTATGATTTTGTGTTATCCCCATTATATCCTCCATTATCCACATCCACAAAACAAACAAAAAAATGGAAAAACCACAAGTCCACTGCTCCTAACGATCCTATCAAACAAAATTTGAATGAAATAACACCATGGACTGCTGATTGCTACTATTATTGCTGCGGCAAAAAGATTTTTTTTCATAAACTTGAGTTTGTACTGAAATCTACTGCTACTGAGGGTGGATGGGAACGTGTGTTCGAACGTTTGCGAAAAAAGGTTGGTTTATTGCATAAAATAATAATATTGCTTGTTTGCTTTTTGTATTTGTTGTTTGTTGCAAGAGATTTTGTTTACGAGGCAACTGCAGTGTGGGGTATATTTGCCCATTCATCTAGATTTGACATTCCTTTAGTCATGGTAATAAAGTTAAATGTTAGTTTGGGGTTTAGGCTAAATTTATTTAGCCTTTAGGATAAATTAAATATAATCCGCTTTTTAAACGCACCAAACGTCCCTTCTCCAAAAATTCCAAAAGATGCGTAAATCTAAGAAGACATGATATCAACAACCTTGTAGGATACCTTACAGGGCAGCGCATGCTAAGATATTTCCTCTTCAAAATAAGACCAGACGAACGACTGTCGCAAATGCTGACTTGTCTTGAAGAAAACAAATTTAAGTTGTAATTTATTGAAAAATATAAATTTAGTGCAATTTTCAAAATATCACATAATACAGCGTTGGCATTTGCCGTCAGCCGGATAAGAAAGATTAATTTCAAGTTTATACATAATTTAAAATGCCTCATCTATAATTTGTTGTCTATATTTTAATAGTGCCTTTAAGAAGGTCGACAGGGTGTTTTAATAAGGGCCATATAATATAGGAATGACCTCGCTTGTTGATAACATATTATATTTCCCCCAATTTCTCTCCTGATTCTTTTCAATTTCGAAAACATACCGATCAACTGCTGTACGTCTTCAATAGCTGGCAGATTGCCTGGGGAACATTCTAGAGCTGTGTCAATCTTTCAATTTCCCGGATCCAGGATCTGGATCGGATTAGCAGCAGGCAGCGTAAAGCAAATAGGCCTTTTTGGAATTTTCGTCGCAAAGACCGACCCGAATTGAATGTAGGAATGAAACGCGTTAATTTTGTGAATGATTGAATTGACTCATTTTCTTTCGTTTCACTTAGTTGACCAAAAATAATGGATAAAGAAAAGTATTGGTTTGTACCGATTGCATCCGTTTCGTTCATTTGAAAGAAAAAAAAGGATTGCTATAATATTGGGAATGGGAACGATTGGTTTGACTTTTTCATTCGTTTCGTTCGTTTGAACGGAAAAAATAATTGATATTGGGAACGATTGGTTGGTTTGCCCAACCGGGGTAACAATTACCAATACTTGCAGTGGAACGGCTCCAAAAAGATGGAATCAATAACGATTGGCACAGCTCTAGAACATTCGGCTTCCTTATGCCAAATGGTTACATATGGTCGGTTGTAGTGTAACTGCAGAAGCTCCCCTCTAGCCTATCGAACCATCGATATATCCTAGTTTCGAGTTATCCTAGTTTTGCCATGAAAATAATTTTCTTTCCTAAGGCTGCGGCCACGTACTGAGCGACCCAGCGATTAATCTGAGCGACGAGCGGCTATTTACTGAGCGACGTCGCTGAGCGATTTTTATTGAAAATACCTTCCTCTGGCAGTTTTTCGCAGTTTATTAATAAAAACCGCTTCGCATGTCAGTATTATCCTTTGAACAAAAAAAAAAAACAGGGCAAGCAGTTACATTTTTGTCTCACATTTGTTCTTTTTCTATTTATTTGATCTTTTATACCACATCCCATGCCATGCGGGTATATGATAATGTTTGAGCGGTGACCCCCAATACCTCAAAAGGTCTATAAGGGCTTTTAAGGTCTTGAAAGAAGCATAAAATCGGATGGCTTTAAGACAGCTGAAATGAAACATCCCGTTATTATTTTCACAATTTTAGTTATTAATTCGTCGCCCTATTTTTGGCAATACTGTCGGCGTCAGTCTTTGTCACATTATTCTACTTCTTTTCATTTGCGTTTGCATTTCCAATCCAATAAGATTATACCAAGTATGTCATAATTGTTTTACACGGTAAATCAGGAACTATTATACTCCCCAACTAATAAAAACTTCTATCTGGGCTTTCTAGATTCGAAAACATAAGACCGGACGACTTTGGACAGATGAAATCAAACATTTTGGCATTATACTCGACCCAGGGTATATTAATTTTAATGCATGATTTGTAACACAGTGAAATAGTCATCGTAGACGCCTAAGACCTCTTAGAGATATGATCGAGACCGACAGGTGTATGGATTAAGCCATGTCCGTCCGTTCGTATGTATGTGTGAAAGTTTTAGGTCTTCAAAATCAAGCTAGAGAGCTGAAACTTCATCGTTGCACAGATAAAGTATAAAAAATGGCTCAATCCGTCAACGGCCACGCCCACTACTGGCTACAATGTGAGAAAACCTCTATTTCACATTTTTTTCTAAATGCCAAATTTTGGTCAAGTTAGACATGGCGTAAGAGCTCAAATGTAGGTACTGAGCAATGTTGGCCCAAGACCGTCAGCAAGGGTAAAATTGGACCGCCTATAATATCGACCATGTCCACTTTTAACATGTTAGATCTTTAAAAACCCGATTTTTCGGAAAGTTCACTCCAAATCGAAAAAAAATTATATGACAAATATTAAAGATATTACTATTTGCTAAGTTTGCTCCATATAAAGTTTAAGCTCCGCCCACTTTTAAGGGGCGTTTGTAGGAAAAAACTGTTTTTTTCTGATATAATTTTCGCTTTTACCGTATATTCTCATGATTCTTACGAAATCACAATTGATTGATTTTAATTTTTAGCCCACTTTTGGGGGCGTGGCCTATACAAATTATATATGAATTCGGACCAAAAAAACTTTAAGATTTGGTGTTACACGGTATAAAGGGTCGAGTATATAGAAGTTTGTCATAGACGAACTCTTGCATTTACTCACTTTTTTTTGACATTTTATAAGAAGTGCAAACTTTGAAAAGAGACGTGGTCCAACCGCCCCTTATTACAATCTATCAATTTTAACAGATACTTCCAAGTTAAGTTTGAATGTACGTAAAAATGCATTTTTTTTTGCTTCAACTTCAATAGTTTTGAACAATCGACCTCTTAAAGGAGGCGTGGCTAAAAACTTTGTATGAACGAAATCTGACGTGAAATCTCGTTTACTTTACCTGCTGATATTTTTGTTTCAGGCTTTGCTAAATTAGGCTTAAGGCCAGTCGAAATTATGGTTTTCTGGAGAATTTTACGTTTTTCTTCAATTCTGCTCCAAATGTAGGCGTGGCTTAAAGTCGTCTATAAACAAAGAACTAAATGTTTTCTACATGAAAAATTAAGCAACATTTTTTCAATCTGGAACAAAAATAATTAAGTAGAATGCATTTGAAAATGTACCCTTAAAATAGATGTCACGCCCACTTGAGGAGGTTTACCAATTAAATGTTTCTTTTTTGTGTCTTACATTCATTAGGAGATGCTAAATGCGAAATTTCAGCCTTTTAAGACGTCTTACAGTTTTGAAAGCTCAGGAGCTAGTTGCACATTTAGACCAATTGTGGGCGTGTCTTTGGGCGGATTTAAAATTTTTTACACACGTACTGCTTTGCATGACGTGGAGCTTACGTACGAAATTTCAGCACCCTAGCTCAAAATTTAAGGCCTAAAAACATGTGAGGGCGGACAGAAGGACGAAGAAGGTATCGATCATATGCCCTTAAGGTTTTGGGGGTCTACCATTATTATTTCACCGTGTTACAAACTATGTGACAAACTTAATATAGCTCCTATCCTACGGGTTGGGGAATTATTTTGGTAAAAAATATCTGATACACTTTACACCCCGCATCAAATTTGTTTGTTTGTTGAATACTCTTTGTGTTTCACAATGTTTAACAACTAAATCTGAAGGACCAGTCATAATAGCAGTAGTGGGAGAGCATCACCCATTATTTATCTGACCGTTATTTATAATATTTAACCAAAGGTTACATAGATTGAAGAAATACAGTGAGCCACAACAACTCTTTGCTGCATGCTTGTAACAACTAATTTTAATTCAATTCAAAAGTTATATAGTTAAAAGTTTCAATGTCAAAAGTTTTTGGATGTGCACATGCAAAAGGCACTCTCCGTAGTGCTACTAAATACTTACCCTTTCCCAATGACCCTGTTCAACATGTTAATGCCACTATTGACCCCTTAATCATACAGTAGAAAAAAAATTTAAATGTTATAATGTTATGCTTATAATCACTTCACGTTATAATTTGTAGCTTGTCGGGCTGATACCTTGATGTACCTTGATGTTCTTTTGTTTCTTCGTTTCGCTTATTCTTGTTTAATCTTGCGCACTATTTACGAAACATTGTTTATTATTGTATGCCCTTTGCATAAAAAAAAACTTGCATTAAATCGATACATGCCTCCAGCGTAATTAACAAACAATATGTATGTGTATGGATAACTTAAACTCAAAAAAACTTCAGCGCTCGGCGCCAGAAATTTTCTCTTGCTTTATGCTACTTTTATAGCAAAAATCGGGATAGTACCATTTTCGAGATGCTGAAATTATCTTCTTCTTTTCATTTAGGCGCGTGGTTATGACCTGAAGTGATGGATCATAACCCTTCCACTCTATTGTATTACTAAAGGTCCGCTTGTGGGGTACGCCGATTTGATCTCAGAATATACCGGCAGGCCACCGGGTTTGGATCTCTTCGTCACTGAGGCCAAATAAATGCTATTGTCGTTGCATTTTTTTGATCCATGAATGTTTGGGCCTTCCTCTCCTTCGCGATTGCGCTATTGACGTTGCCTTTTTGACAGGGTTCGTAGGATCTCTCCTTTGAACGTGGCTATACCAACTGAGCCGGTCGTGCTCCACTTTTCTGGAGATGTGTTCTTTTACATGGAAGCTTCCTCGAATCTTCATACTTCTTATTCTATCTCGCTTTTCTACTACTGCTGTCATGCCACGCGTTTTCATCTCAGCTGCCGTTAATTTGCTCTCATATTTCTTATACACTGCCCAACATTGCAAACCATATGTAAGCGCCGGACGCACAACTACGGTGTAGAGCCTTCCTTTCAGCTTATAGGGGGCATCTTTCGGTCACAGAAGATGGCGGAGTTTTCTCGCCACTTTATCCACCCCGGCGGTGATTGATGTAGCCATCACAGTTTGCTTTGCTTTTGATCATAGATCCCAGGTACTAAAACTTTTCACACTTGGGAAGCCACATTACCATTCAATTAAGCAGCACAGGTACTCTGTCTTCTTTGGCTAATACGATACCCATTCCCCTCTAAAACATCCATATATCAAGTGCTCGCTGCAGGATGTATGATGTTCACCTACGATGACCCCATCGTCAGCAAAGAATAGCTGATGTACTTTCTGGTCCGTTAGTTTTCCTTCAAGAAGATAATCAAGGACTACAATGAAAAGCAAAGGACTTCCCTCTATTTCCGAAAAGAATGCTTCCCTGGTGTTCACCGGCTTTAATTAAAAATTCATTAGTGACTCCGGGAGGACGTCTTACTCTTGCCTTTGGTCCATCATACATGTCCATGCTCATCCGCAAGTAGGCTTCTGGAACTCATCGTTTTCTTAGCGCCACTTATATCAGATCTCGTGGTAGTCTATCGAAAGCTTTTTCAAAATCAATCAGCACCATATGCAGATCGTTAAGGGCATCCCGATTTTTTTCCATTATGATCCTTATGCTTTGGATTGCATCAGTGGTTGATTTGCCCGCGACAAACTTACACTGGTCCTCAGATAACTTTATTAGATAACCCTATACATCAGCTTGATAGAACGGCAATTGTCACAGCTTCGTGTATCACCTTTTCCTTTAAACAAATAAAAGAGATAACTTTCCACTGATTAGGCATTGGATCCCCTCTTATTAGTTTAGTGATGAAGGTCGTGAGCCATCTGGAGCCCCTGTCTCCTATTTTCTTCCAGAACTCTAAGGGTATTTGATCTGGCCAAACCGCCTTTCGCTTTTTGGAGTACTTAACCGTCTTCCCAACCTCGTCCACTGTGATGTCTAGTACTTCTTCCCGGTTAGGAGTAGTTTCTTCTGGAAAGTGGTGCCTGGGAAACTGTTCATTCAAAAGTACCTCACAATACTGCTGCCACCTGTGAAGAATTTTGTCGTCATCCACAAGAAGCTGTCCCTGAGCATTGTTGATGAACCTTGGCGAACGAATCTCGTGGGCGCTTCTCCTCCTCGTAGCGGCAATTTTTAGGATTTAAGTCCCTTTATTCAAGGTGCTCTGTCGAAGATCCTTCCTTCTAGAAGAAACTTCCTCCAATTCCTGATACAGGCCCTCCATTCTCTTTGCTTGAACCTGGGCGCGCTTCTTAGCAATACTCTTGAGGTTTCTATATTCCAATTCCAGGCGAGGCATTTCATCTCTGTTGTTCGAGGTCAGATAGGCGGTGATCGTATTTGGTGATAATATATTTGGCAAAGTATATAGCATTCAACCGTATACACTCTTCTTTGAAAAACTGAAAATGTTCTGATAGAAAAAAATGCTGAAAATTCAGCATCTCAACTGGATTTAATTGTACACAAACCAAAGACAATCTGCTCTTAATTCTGTACAGATTAGTAAATCGCAAAGAAATGGCGCAAGAAATGGAAACTAAAATTGAAAAACTAGAATTTTTTTTTGCTGTCAGTGCTGGAAATCGAGCATCTGAACTTAAATGCATGGCGCATAATGTTGATGAATTTAGTAATTGGAGTAACTAAAACTTTATGCCATTTGCAGTAACTCAAATGTCTGTGTATAATGGAATGACTAACTAACAAGCAAGTTGTACATCACTTATTTTTCCCTCACGGAATTCCCCCCAAAACGCATTATTTGATATTGCCGCCATTTTTGCTACACGAGACTTTTTCTGAATGCCACACACAAGGAAGTTCGACCAACATCTGTTCACACAGGTTGTATGGCTTGACAAACGAGAAGAAAAATCAAAATTTTTGAAAACCATCAAGCACGATAATCAAGCGTTTTTTTTGTGTTCACACGATACTCGGATGTTGTCCTACATGCTGTACGGTGTGAACTCCTTTACCGAGTATTTAAAAAAATTATTCAAAACAAAATGCCCCGCACAGCAGCGCTGTGAAGCATTCAAAAATATGAATTACACAATAAGGAATTGTGTTACATACCCATGCACCCCGGCATTCCCTTCTTATGAGGGCCCGACTTTTTACGAATATTCGGGCACCCATCTGTCTTGAAACGTCCAACGAATTTTTTGCTCCAGTCTCCTTGTTTTTAGAAAATACTGTCGATCGGCTTTGCTCGTTCGGGAACTACAATTCTGGATTGACAGATGCTGGTAGGTTAATGTTTTGGGCAGTTAACAAATGCTTTTGTACGGTTTTAACGGGTTACTTAGATTCACAAATTTTGTCAATTTGGGAACCTTCTTTACGTCTGAAAAAAAACGAGAAGAAACCGCTGACAAGATCAAAAACCCGATAAAAGCCATTTTTAGGGGTAGAATCGGCTGAAGTGATCTGTGGTTTGTACGAATCGGGATAATCAATGTGTCAGAACAATCTGATCCGCCTGCGTAATGTGTTCACAAAAAAAGTTCCCATTATTCGCTGGATTCAGGCTTGTTTAGCAAATTCAAAAATTTCTTTGCAAAAAAACAGAATGAATCAGAAAGTTTGAAAACTAACAACCTGCTGATTTTAGGGGTAATTACCCGTGAGCTGTAACAAGAGAATTATGATGATCACAGCCAAATTTCATGTTTTTAGACGATTGAGCAAATAATGTTTAATTATATTGAATAATAAATTCAAGCTACCTATTCTTCTATTCTAATATCTTCTATTGGTATCAAAATAAAATTAGGAAAAGATTTGAAATGTTTTCTTTCAATAAATTGTGAAACAAGAGTATTTTGCTATTCCAGTTACTGCATCTTTTCTCTCTTATTTTATAAGCAAAAATCGGTTTTTATAGGCAAAGTGTTTATCAATTCTTTTATATCTGAGGGGATGAACGTTGTTTTGCTTATTGGTAATTTAACTTATTTATTTTTAGGTTTAAAACACGTTTGAAATTGTTTCTTTAATTAATAGCGTATTTTTTTGAACACCAAACTGCCACACCGAGCCGTCAAATAATACTCGGTGTTCGCGACAATTCCAGCGTGGTGTACACTCGCTTTCATTGTGTACAGAACGACAAATACTGCACCGGTGCAATCATCACGTTAAGTGGCGAATTGCTTTGACTTCATTTTGTTTACTTTTTTTTCATTTCGTTGCGCGATTTTGTTGGCGTCAGTTTTTTGTACTTTTTACTTAAAATGAATTTTGAAAGCTCTAAATTTGAGTGTTTAATGATTTCTTACAATTTTAGTCGTGTTGTAAATTATCACGATGAAAATTGAGTCGAAACGTCACTTCACAATCAAAGCTACACCCAGCCTCCACCGTCAAATATGACGGTGGCGTAGTTTCGAGATCGGTGTCGACACCGAACTAATTCTGAGTTCAAAAGAACATTTACATGAGCACGATTCCGTTCAGATGTACGAGAAAAGAAAATTTTTTTTTTCTGTACTCTACACCAGTTTCACGATTCGGTGTTGAAAAGAATGCGCCATAAATTAACATATTTTTAGTAAAACCGTATAAAAACTTTTAAAAACTTTTTTGCTTTCCATCCTTATATAAAATACGTTTGAAAATGTTTCTTTAATTGAATTTTAATTTTTCTATTAAAACCGTATCAAAACTTTTAAAAACCAATTTTGTTTCCCATCCTTATTTAAGCTCTTTCAAATGCCTTATAGCTTTCTGCAGTTTCCTTTGCGAATTTCTTGCAACAAACTATTAAATCCAAACTAACTTGCTTTGTAAATATATTCACTTTTGTGTCGGAACGATTGAAAAATGATTTGCTGTAAATATTGATTTGCTTAAATTTTATAAAACAAAATTTCATAAACTTTGCTCTCACAAAAGAGTATATTTAGTTGTAAATATTGTCAAATTCTTTCTCGCTTAAACAAAATATTACAATAAAATATTTTATTTACCAAATCATGCAGCGTTTGGAGGAGACATTTGCTCAACAGGTGGAGGAAATGGAATCGTTATATGGCGGCGCGCTCATAGTTCCTATACCTTCAGACACCTTACAGCGGGACTTTACGGGATCAACGCGTAGCAGCTTGTCGTCGTACTCCGAAGGATAGTTACAAGTACAAACTATCCTTTGGAACGACAAATCTGTTCACAAAAAGTATAATAATTAAGAACGAGCAAATGCGAAAGTTGATTGTGTATTTATAAATTATTTATACAAACAAAGTGTTTATGTTTCTTCTAATTCCCTGTTGTTTAATCCCCCCTAGTATCAATTACATAAAGTTAAAAAAAAAACTCATTTGATATAAATGCATATACATATACATAATGTCTTCTTTTTATGTATTAAAGATTATGTAGGTTATTTTTTGTTAGAAAAAAAAAGAAAATTATACAAGTAGATAGATTTAGATTAGGTTATGTTTTTGGGTAGGTAAAAAGAATATACCTTGAAACAGGTATCAATGAGTAATCAAAATACGCAATCAAAACAATCACTTTGTATTGCTTACAGTTGCCGTAGGTAATCTTATATCGACACTACTTTACTGTACATTTTATAGATGAAATAAAAATAACACATACAGATAAAAATGCCCAAAAATCACTTCTTCCAAAACAATACACCAATGCCAATCAACACTGAACGAAATAAGATTGAAATAATGCAAAACTAAAAGTATATATTTTTTTAAAAGAATATCAACTAAATTTTATACATTAAAAAAAAAAACGAAAAAGAAACAAATAATTAGCTCTAATTTTAGGATAAAAAAGACAAAAAAAAACATTAATTAATTTCTTATAAGCAAATTATGCTTAGAAATAAAAAAAAATATTTTGTATTTATAATTTGAAATAGAAAGTCAATTAAAAACGAAGAAAAAACAGGCTGTATATAGTATTCCGTTTATTCAAATTCTTTATTGAAACAACGTACGATTTGTAATGTCTAAAACATTTTGTAAATATATTTTTTTTTGCCTCTTGTTTATTTATAATTTTTACTATACACACACACAGACAACCACTCCCACACAATACAAAATTACACTTATATACACACGCTTTTTCTTACTGTGTACTCTAAATATTTTCTGGTTAATTTAATAATAACGATGAAGTATAAATAATTATTAAATTTTAAATTAAGTTTTAACAATCAAATTGTTTGTATTCTTACCAAGAGGCAGTGAACAACTTTTGGTTTGTTTTATGAAAACATAGATGAAAATATATTTATATGTTATTTAATTATTATTAACTTCTTTTCTCTTAAAATGAGTTATGTGTACGAAAATAAAAGCAAATAAATGTAATCAACAAACGTTATTATTTCATAAGCGATATTGTTTTCTTTTTTACTTTAATGGGCCTCTAGATACTGTCGTCAAGGTGAATGGTCAATTTGTGATCTGTCCGCTGGGAGAAAATTAATGTTGCAACCTTACTTACTTACTTAAGGTGGCGCTAGAGTCCGGGGTGGACCTGGGCTTCAGCCAGTAAGCTACGCCAGCCAGCTCTGTCTCTAGCTAGCCGTCTTCAGTTTCGCACGCGAAGTTGGCTGAGGTCCCTTTCCACTTGCGTGCGCCACCTGACTCTCGGTGCTCCTCTATCGCGCCGTCCCTGCGGTGGTGTGGATTCGAAGATTTTCCGGGCCGTGGCGTTGGCGTTGGTGTCCATCCGCTCTAGATTACCCAGCCATCGTAGACGTTGTGTTTTGACTCTTTTGGCTAGGTCGGTATCGCTGTACAGCCCGTACAGTTCGATGTTATATCTCCTCCTTCACTCTCCGTCTATGCAGACGGGACCGTAAATCGTCCGAAGAATTTTCCTCTCGAAGCAGCCTAAAGTGTTTTCATCCGCCTTTGACAGGGTCCATGCTTCTGCACCGTAAAGCAGGACTGGGATGATGAGGGTCTTATACATGGACACTTAAGTTGCTCGAGAGATGGCTTTGCTACTCAATTGCCTCCTTAGCCCAGAGAAACAGCGATTGGCAAGAGTTATCCTTCGTTTGATTTCAGTGCTGGTGTCATTGTCTGAATTGATAGCGGAACCCAGGTAGACAAAGTCCCTAACTACTTCAAAATTATAGCTGTCGATGGTGATGTTTTGTCCAAGACGTCGGTGTTGGGTGTCTTTTCTTGATGACAGCATATACTTGGTTTTCCCCTCAATGTTGCAACCATATTGTGCAATACAAAGATGGGGAGCACGCCTAGTCATATTGCGGTTTTATTACGCCGGTTTTTTTTTCGGAAGTTGCGTACAGAACGGAAACTTCTTTTTCTCTTAAAAATATAAAAGAATGAGAGCTACAACGAACTGTAATTTCTAAACCGACCGATTAGCGATTAGACCGTGGGTTGAGGCTGGGTCTAGCTTTGATTGTGTGCCGGGAAGCGACTTCAGATCAGGTCTGAAAATCAGTTGAATCCGTTCGCAGACACGCCCACTACAAGCCTGCATATGCGCACATCTCAAATTTTTAAAAATACTTTTTTCAAATTTTAGATATGCTACAATTGTAGCAACATTTTTGGCGCACTAATTTTTGGTATGCGACATTGCCTTGTCTTTGAGGAAGCAGAAAATGTTTGGCGTTTACATTGACCACGCCCACTTTTTAAGGGATTTTAGCTTAAAATTACCGTTTTTTAATACATATGTGATTCATATCATATTATGATGATTACAGAAAGTGATTTTTTTTGTTAGGTTAGGTTAGGTAAAACAGGGATGGGGTGTAGAAGACCACGCAGACAATAGACACCAAAACGAATCCATCGCGATCTCTGGGGAACCAGTTGAACTTAACATTAAAAGGCAAAAACACCTAAACATTCTCCGTGAAAGGGCCAATTTTCCTGTAAAAGCCAAGAAGGCCTTTGAACTTCAAAGTGCCGTGTACCTCTTCTGAACCCCTTATTTCTAGTTAAAAAAGGCTTTCTGCCTTCCTTTCAGTTAAAAAGGCAGAGTTTTAGTCCGAAATATATGCAACCACCTAGCATAAAGCATTATACAGTTATATATTTATTCCCGCCCACTTTTTGGAGGCGCGGCAGTTTCGTTGCACACGGACTAATGTTTTTACATACGCGCTGTTGCATTTTCCCACTTGATTTTATGGTACCGAAGTCTTTCAGCATCTCCTATATTGTAATTGTTGCTCCCTGCCTAACTTCGATTTTGGTCCTCCTATTTTCTTGTCTAAAAGAAAACCTTTAGGATACGAAAACGATAAAAATAAACGGTAAACAAGTAATTAAGTATAAATATGACATTAAATAAACAAATATTTGCTACGTTACGCAAGAATTTCAATATTCCGAAAATTTCTCAGTCCCCTGTTCATTTACTTGTCAGGGGACTTAGGTCAGGGGACTGAGTGTTTTGGTGGTTTTTGTGCATTAAATATGCTTGCTAGTTATTGGAAATAATAAAAATAATATTATTATTATTGCAGTTTCAAATAGCCTACATAACAATGCAAAAAAAAGTTAATTTTACCACACAAAAATGTATTGTTAATACTGAGAATCGAAGTGGACAATACACGACCTCTCACCAAAATGCCTTCTTCACAACTGACATAACAGCGCGCCTCTTTTTTGGCTTAAGTTTTAATTCAAATGAGACCCTAAACTTGTCATTGCTAGATCTAAAACTTGGACCGATATCATAGTTATCGATTATTTGGACTAATTCAATCTTCTAGGGGACTGATAAGGAAACTGACGGACAAGTTTGAATGCATTTTTTTCAAATAAAATCAATTGTTAAAAAACCCATATTTATTAATTAATATATATCTGATGAGGTTTTTAATTATAAAAACAAAACATTTTGAATATTTTTAAGGTTTATTAAATATCAGCGAAGCCATCAAAAATATCATCGTTTGTAGAATCACCCAAATAAATCATCCGCGAATAAATTTTTCTCAGATAAATTGCCTGCGAATAAATTATTTGTAGCTGGAGGAATCCTTTCAAAAGGTGAAGGATATCATTTTTCGGTTCTACCAGGTAAGGAACTCTAATGTATCCAAGGAATTCTGGAGGTAGTGCTGGAGGAATCCTTTTAGAAAGTGAAGCATATCTTTTCCGGTTCTACCGGAGGAAGTTGGCAGGAGCTGGAGGAATCCTTTTAAAAGGTGAAGCATATGATTTTTCGGTTCAATCAGTTAAGGGAATCCAATGAATTCTAGAGGGAGTGGGCAGAAGCTGAAGGAATGCTTTTAAAAGGTGAAGTATATGATTTTTCGGTACTCCCAGGATAAGGATAAGGAAGTCTAATCAACCCAAGGAATTCTGGAGGAAGTGGGCAGGATATGGTCGTCATTCTAAGCTCGTCGAAGAGCGTGAGCTCTTGACCCTGAGTCCCACACAAAAAGCCTCTTTTACCTACGTTATAAAAGGAGTTACGTTATATATTATCACTACGTTATAGTGATGATATTTGCGGTTTTGTCGCTGAATTGCGTTTACTTTTTACCAATACATGTTTATTAACCGAAAAAGCAATACTTTCATCCAGTTTTTGACAGTGTATCTAAGACACTAAATGCCACTGATCATATAAATCCAATAAAGGTAACTGGTAACGCGAGTAAATCCGATCGGATAGCCCAAAGTGCAACCGCCAAGATTAGCAAACGACGTTATTCCAATCACAGTTTGTGTGCCTTCGATCACTAAAGGTCCACCAGAATCACCGAAACAAGTCGACTGGCCATCTAAGGTAGCGACGCACACGACATCAGGCCTTCCCCAATCCGATCCAAAAGCTTCCGAACAAATACTATTTTCAGCTACTCTCATCACAGCATACTTCAAGTAGTTCGTCAGTTCGCTCTCTATGAAAATATATGTATTTCAGACTTTGTACATCATCCAACGAATTCATACTTACGGGCATTGGTGCCACCCCATCCAGAAGCTGTTACATTGTAGTTCAAATAACTCGGGTATTCGCCACTTCTAGCAGGCAAAACAGCTGGAGCTATCCGCTCATTGTAGTCTACCCATGGGAACTTCAACAAACCAATATCACCATCATAGTTGCTGGAATTCCAGTTTCCGCTAATGTAAGCCTCATAGGCGAAGGTTTTGTACAAAGGCTTATCCCTATAGACACTCCCTAGTCCGATTTCTATGTATTCATTTATACTTGAACAAGAGTGAAGATGGAAATTGAGAACAAAAATGGCCGAAGTCTAAGGTTTCTTACCCGTCAATACAGTGAGCAGCTGTCATCACCCACTCGTTTCCAATTAAAGTTCCACCACAGACCTCAATATTGCCATTCCAACGGCCTATCGTCACTGCAGCCTGGTATGGCAAAAGTGTATTCCATGCGAAGTTTCCGCCAATTATCCTTGACTCCTTGTTGCGAGGTCCGAATCCTAACTTCCGAACGATGGTCTGTGCGAAATCTAGAGAGGAGCTGGATGGATCGAACGCACATGCCGCCGAAACAGCAAGGACAACAAGTAAAATGATCTTCATTTTGGAAGATGGAGCGAAGAATGCTTTTTATTCCACGGTTATAAACGAGCTATTCATGGAGATATTATTTAAAGCTGTTTTTGGTCAGCTTTTCTTTACCATAAGTGATAAGATAGCTCAATCATATTTGTCGTAGTTGGTTGTTGTTTTTGATTGAAAAAGATTTTAATTTGCAAAAATAGCTTATTTAATCAGGCATGGGAAATACATTTTTATCAAGCAATCTCTCTAAGGCCACATCCGACCATTTGCGTGATAATGAATGGTAACTTCTATATTGTTGTTAAAATGTGAAAGCAGTAGTTACGCTTATAGCCCATTTTTCAAGTGTTATTAGGTGGATGAAATTTCTTAATCTGCTTTGTAATTTTCAACATAAAAACTGAGAAAAAAATACAACAATGGTTATAGAATGGTTGCTCTAATCTAATCTTCCCATACCTAATCCAAATATTTCACGTGCATGTGTTGATGTTTCGTGAAAGAAGTAGGCGTTAAGGCTTTCCTTTCATATTTTTCACTCCTATAGAGTATATTCTTTATTGTCTTATGGCTTGAGTTAAAACTGACTGTTTGGCTTGATTTTCATGTTGCATCGAGAAAGTTGAAAAATTACTTCATATTACTCTGGGTCTTGACCAACATAGACAAGACTCGAACTTTGGGTAGCCGTGATCAGAAAATTGGACCGCCCACCCCCTCACCATAGACCATGTAACATATTTTAAAACATGATTTTTTCTAAAATTCGCTCCAAAATTCTAAATTTGTTTGTACAAAGTTCTATTGCAAGTTTTGTTGCGTACAAAGTATATGGGGCTCCACACCACCACCAACCTTTAAGAGTCTTTTAAGCAGTCCATCAAACAATCGAAAAAGGACCTCTTATGGTATCACCCGTTCTGCTTTTGAACAGTCAGTAGTAGAAAAATGAAATTTGGTACGCTCACATAGTTCACAGAAAAAATTACAACGCATAGGGCTGCTTAATTCCATTGTTTAAAAATTTGATGCAAAAATGGTTTAAATGTTTTTTTGTACTTAATCTGAAAAGTTTTGCATCTTACTTACTTACTTAAGGTGGCGCTACAGTCCGGGGTGGACCTGGGCATCAGCCAACAAGCTTCGCCAGCCAGCGCCGTCTCCAGTTTCGCACGCGAAGTTGGCTGAGGTCCCCTTCCACTTGCGTGCGCCACCTGAGTCTCGGTGCTCCTCTACCGCGCCGTCCCTGCGAAGATTTTCCGGGCCGGGGCGTTGATGTCCATCCGCTCTAGATGACCCAGCCATAGTAGACGTTGTGTTTTGACTCTTTTGGCTAGGCCGATATCGATGTTGTATCTCCTCCTCCACTCTCCATCTATGCAGACGGGACCATGAATCGTCCGAAGAACTTTCCTCTCGAAGCAGCCTAAAGAATTTTCATCCGCCTTTGACAGGGTCCATGCTTCTGCACCGTAAAGCAGGACTGGGATGATGAGGGTCTTATACATGGACACTTTAGTTGCTCGATAGAGGGCTTTACTACTCAATTGCCTTCTTAGCCCAAAGAACCAGCGGTTCGCAAGAGTTATCCTTCATTTGATTTCACCGCTGGTGTCATTGTCTAAATTGATAGCGGAACCCAGGTAGACAAAGTCCCTAACTACCTCAAAATTATAGCTGTCGATGGTGATGTTTTGTCCAAGGCGTGGGTGTTGGGTGTCTTTTCTTGATGACAGCATATATTTGGTTTTGCCCTCATTGGCTGCTAAACCCATATTCGCCGCTTCCGTCCCAATACTCACGAAGTCTTCACTGACATCACGCTTTGTTCTCCCGATTATGTCAATGTCGTCTGCGTATGCGAGTGGTTGAACGGACTTTTGAAAGATTGTACCTCTGGTGTTGGCGCGAGAGTTCTGCACAGTTCTCTCAAGCATGATGTTAAAGAAGTCGCATGACAGCGCGTCGCCTTGTCTAAATCCTTTTTTGACATCAAAGGAGTCGGTGAGGTGTTTGCCGACCTTGACGGAACAGCGTGAATTTTCCATCGTCTTCCTGCACAGACTGACGAGTTTGGCAGGGATGCCAAAACTAGACATTGCGCTATATAGCTCGTCTCTATAGATGCTGTCATACGCGGCCTTGAAATCGATGAAAAGTTGGTGTGTATCGTTTTGGAATTCCTGGGTTTTCTCCACGATCTGCCGCAGTGTGAATATTTGATCGATGGTGGAGTTTCCTGGCCTAAAGCCACGCTGATTTGTGCCTATCAGACTGACAAACGGCTTCAGACGTTTAAGAAGACTGACGCCTCTGTAGTTGGCACAGCTCAGAGGGTCTCCTTTATTCGGAATCGGGCAAATCCGTCCGAATCCGGGGCTTGTTTCTGCTTTGTAACTGGTGTTTTTTACGTGGCCGGGAAATCACCCCGACGGCACGACCCCCAACCTGGAGGACCAGATCCTTTGTTTAGCTCTAAGGACGGAGACCCGGATAGCCCGCTCCTTATAGGCCTGAGCTCCGAATACGTCGTGGTAGCCCATATAAGGTGTTCACTAAGTAGTTAGGCCTGACTGAAATTATGGACGCCACCGTTGATTTCATCTGGGGAATTCCTCCGCTGCAAGTTTTGCATCTAAGCATAATTAAATTCAATTCAGTAACAAAAATTTAATTTGAGCCAAGTAACTAAGATTTTGAACAAAATATTTTATGTAAAATTTTGAAAAGCTTCCGAGGATTGGGGAAGTGAAAATATGTGCCCTTTTGCATTGCGTTTGCGACCATAACTTCTTCGTCACTCTTTGTACAAATCCGATGTTTGGATCCATAAAACAAATTTTAAACTCATTTTTTATTTAGTTATTTATTAAGTATAGTTTACAAAGTAAATTTATAAACTATGTAGGTAGTTTTCAAACTTTCTGAGAAGTTGGTGTTTTTGCCTACTCTTAGGCTGACTTTCTGCATGTACAAATAAAAATTAGTGTTCTTACATCACAAGCCTAAATAAGGCAACGATTCGGAACAGTATTTTTGTGATCACCTTAGGCAGATGGATTATTTTGTTTGATCACATTGACTGTCACAAAATGTGAAAATCACAGACCACAATTGCCGATTCCACCCCTCGAAATATTTTTTTTTGTAGACTAAAAAAGTCTTATGATCGGGTCCTTTGGCATAAACACTGGATAATTTTGCAGAACTATGCACCAAGTGGTCTTTTTCTTAGATTAGCAGAATCTGTGCACCTACGGATAAATTGCGTCGAATCTCCTAGTTTTAATCTGTGCGTTGGACTTCGCCAGGACAGTGTTTTGTCGCCTTACTTTACGCGTAAATGGAGTCCCACAGGAGGAGAAGTTAAGGTATCTCGGGGTCCTTTTTACTAAATATGGCTGGAGTGATACTATGATTGGCCAAGCTGTAGCAATGGTAAAGGAACTGTGATGGCCGACCTTCAGGAAAGCTGAGCTTGGAGTGAAACCAAATATCTCAGTTTTTAGTTCAGTGTTTTTTAAGTTCCAACCCAGCTCGAGTTGAACCAAGGCCAACTTCCATGCTGCAACACCTCTGCTAGGTTCTGACAGACCCTACGAGAGTAACATTTGTCTCAAAGAACTTCTCTAAGTCCCGATCGGTTTCGGCAGAAAATTGTAGGTCCCCTGGCATCTTGCATGTGAAAAATACAACACACACAGCATAATGCACATGGTTGAGAAGTTGGCGCTGATTCGCCTCGAGTTGTTGCGCCACTCTATTTATTTATTTACTATGGTGTCTTTTTTGTTAGCTTCACTAGGGTCGGGTACGGGAATAATAATGGCGCTGAATAAATTTCTGTACCCTTGTGAGGAGTTACCTACCTGCTCTCCTCTCTATATCTAAGGTGTGATTTTAATTGCTGTGATTTAATCGCTTTTCCCTCACAATTGAAACACATTTTACTTGTTACTTTACTTTATTTAGAATAACCACTCTTTTATACAGTTGCTTAGGTTACATTTATTATTATGTTGCGGTACTCTTTGCTTGGGGGAAATAATGCGCTTTTGTTTTAATGCTTTTCATTTACTGCAAATACGTCAAATAAATACGGAAAGGATCAAATCAGCTACAAAGAGACACTTATGGAAACAAGAATGTGGTGGGAAGTTATTGCGTTTGCGCTCGACTTTAACTTATATACCTTATATTAGATTCTTAATACAAGACTAACAACATGGTCGTGGGGTCACCTTTATCCCGACAAGTCTCCATGGTCAAATAGGGCCTGATCGTATAGTTGTGCAACAACTCGTCTGCCGCCAAAGAATCGTCCATGCAGGGCATCTCGTCCACGTATCGCTTCGATGGCAGCGGAGAATTCCACAAAGATTTTCACGATTATCTCAGCGTCTTCGTCTTCTTCGTTTTCGGTTTGTTTCTCTTTGTAGATGATCACTCGGCTGACAATGCCAAATTTGGCGCACTCATCTTGAATTTCCTCCTGAAGGGTTTCGTCGACATCCTCGGGGCCGACCATATTACGCAGGATAATGACTCGAGACTCTTGTGGTCGCATCAGACGTTGCATCACCAATTGCCTTGCACTCTGGCCTTTGATGGACATGCTCTCTTGTTGTTGAAGTGTCTGCGTCTCGCCTTCTTCCATGAGCTTCTTTTGGAGTTCTTCTTGTTGTTTCTCGTGAGCTTTTTTGATCTGTTCGGAATTGTTGACGGCCACAACCGCGGCTGGAATTAGGGCGGCTGGGGTGGCTATAGTGGGCGCCGCTGTGGTGACAGTTATAATGCCAGGTGGGGCAAGAGCGGCAGCCGGAGCCACGGCTGCTGGTGCTTGGAAAACAGCAGGCGCATGAAAGCCTGTTGTCGCAGGTACAGCAATTCCAGGAGCCTGGAGTACAGCAGAAGTGGCCAAAGGAATCGTAGCTACCTTCGGCACAACGGCGGCTAATGGTGGAATCGCAGAAAGTGTCGGTGTCGTGGAGAGACCCAGTACAGCATTGCTGGCTACAGCGTCCAGTGCTTGGATTTTCGCAGTTGCAGCAGCAGCTGCTACGGCTGCAGCTGTGGGCATGGTGGAATTAGTCGATGGACCCATCAGTGCATTCGGTGGTGTGATTGATCGCCCAACTCTAAAGGGAATCTTTTAGTTCTAGAACTTTTAGAAAACACGTTTTTTGAAAATTTACCTCAACAGCTGTCCTCCGAGATCGAAGAGATTCATACTGGCAATAGCTTCGTCCATTGCCTGCTTATTGGCGTACTCAATAAAACCGTAGCCTTTGTGCGAGTGCAGGGAAGTGCCTTGTGCCAATTTGCAATACAATATTGGGCCGAACGCCTCGAAAACACTCTTAATGTCCTCTTCAGACAAATCCGGGTGTATTGATGCCACGTAAATGCGGTTGTAGCTTTTTGCCTCTTCTTGAATTTCATCGATAACCTGTTGTGCTTGGGGCATGTTGCTCGGACGACCGACTTTAATGTTGCGTCCGCCCATCAGTGCTCCGTTCATCTGTTCCAGGGCCAGTTGCGCCCCCTCAGGGATTTCGTACTCCACGAATGCGAAGCCCTTGTGTTTCTGAGTGATTGGATCCCACGACATGTTTATCGACTTGATGGGGCCAAACGGCAGGAAAGCTGCGCGAATTGTGTCTTCCTTCAGCTCGAACGAAATGCTGCCTACGTAAACTCTGAGAATAGAAAGAAGAAATCACTCATTATTTTAGGGACTACACGTTGCAGGCTCTTTCTTCATTTTGAAAAAGTCAGATCTTATCAGCAAAGAGCACACGAAGCCTTAAAATTCGCCAAGTCTCATTAACTCGAGAGTCGGTTTTGGCAATTCCAAAGCTGTATTCACTTTCGACATTTTGTTAACATCATTCATAATCGCGGGTTATTTGAAATGTGTACTCTTCCGACTTACCTGCACATCAATGCCAATGCCTGTTGCCTTTGAACTTGGGTCCTTTGACTTGCCAATTGCTGAAAGTAAACTCATGAAGATTCATTTAAAAAGAAAAGTCTTGTGTAATGCAACCTGTTGTTGATGGGCCAGGGTCTGCTTCATGAGAACCATCTTAATGCTCTGCTCCATGGCGTACTTCTTCGCCTTGGTGACTGTTTCATGCTGTTCAGAGCTCAGCTTTGGCAAAGCACCTCCCAACAGACCTAGCAAAGCAGATCTCGTTCCCGGGCCAAACTTCACATCGCCAGTTTGCTTTAAATCATAGATAGGTTGAGATATGAAAGGTACTTTCGGTTCCGATTTGCCTAGAATTGTGAACTCTCGTTTAGTAAAAGTTGGCCAATAGGTCGACAGCTAAACATCATCTTTGTTCTTAGCAACAACAGAAAGGTATTTCCTTCAGTCTTGTTTGGTAATCACAGTTTGTCAGTTTAAGGTCTTTAGACTAGAGTCGTTTTGGGAAGTGTGCAACTTGAAAGCGTTCTTAAAGTCGTCAAAAGTATTTTTACGTTTTTTTTTTTTTCATTTTAGAGAGACATAATCAGAAAGTCATTCCGTTCCGTTTCTAGAGAGTCAAAGAGACAACAAGAACAAACAGAAACGAAATGGAAATACATAGAAAAAATACATTTTGCTTATGTTTCGATGCCTGTAAGAAAGATAAAAAAAAGAAAAAAAGAAATATTATTATAAATTTTTTGTTTGTGGTTAATTTTTGGAACATGATTCAACCCTAGGAGTGTGTGAGTTTTGTATTGTTCGCACAAAGCCTACAATTTGCTTTTTTTTAGATAGCGGATACAGGAGGAGGAGATTTTTCTTATTTTCACACAACTTTTAAATATTTGTTAATCCGTCTGAAAATAAGAGAGAACAAAAAGAAAGAACCGGAGAATTAACCAAACACAGCTTTCCTAATTTTTTTTTCGTATAAATATGTAGCACAAAAGAACTGTATGGATTGTATGATATAATGAAATGAGCTTAAAAAAATTGTATTCATTCAGTGCAAATCAAATTGTGTTAAAATGTTATTTGGTAAAATATGATTATTTGCATTTAAACAAATACATAACAAAAATCTATTGCAGTGTTAACAGGTCGAGAAAATTTTTTTTTCCTCGGGTTGATACAGACAATCGGAAAATAGTTGTACAAGGAAAAATAATCGGCCTTAGCACATAGCCTTGTTTTAGACTTTATAGGAAGATTAATAGAAGTTTCATAAAATGGAGTTGAAACCTTAGGGACCAACCCCTTTAGAAAAAAAAAAATTTTTGTGTTACCGGCAGTGCACGATGCTGTTTACTTTTGCAGATACTGCTTAAACCAATTAAGCTATCGGTGACCGGTTTATTTTTTGCCTGCATTTGAGCTCCTCACCGCGCATGCTAAATATTCCGAGAGGCCTGTTATCTTTAAAAAGCACTTAAGCCAAGTACAGACATTATTGTTTCCAAGTTTTCAACAGTATAATGAAAAAGAAACTATCCTTAGCAGAGCCCCTGCCAAAGGCACGTTTATGACCCTTTTTTAATAAATTTTTGTTGATGAGGTCGTGGGTTCAAGTTACGTCCCCACCAAGGAAATCTTTTCAAGTTTGTTTTGCAATTTTATCTCACGAACTTTTTGCGGAGAACTTACAATCCCTCCAAGAGTAACATTAATATAATGTTAGGGCTCCTCAATGTTAAATCGGTGCCCCTGCCCAGACATTCTATTTGCACCATAAGGTGCAAGGTGCATTTCTTGCATTTATTTTGGAATCCTTAGCATTTCACAGTTTTTTCGGGGACAAGTCGAGAGAAACTAAGGACTAGCTCTGTCCCAGCAGTCTGGACCGTATTAGCGCACAAAGAATCCGCAGGGAGCGATTTTGAAATGTAAACGGAAAACACTCAGCAAGCGGAAGCCTTGAACTCAACAAGTGAGTAAGTTTTCCGAGAAATTAAGTTTTTAAAGATCTTATTTGGCAAAAGTGGTCATGTCAGTCAAATGTTTCTAGTCTTAACTCCTTTAATCAAAAATTTGAGTTTCTGCGTCTTGTATAACTTGACTTGAAAAGCCAATAAATTAAATTAAATGAAATAATATTTAAGTGTTTGGTTGCATTACATTTAAGTCAATTCTGGGCGTGGCTGAGGCGGATCTTACCAATTTTAATACTTTGTCTATACAAAATGAGATCCAAGTTACACTCAAAGTTTTAGCTTTCTAGCTAAATTTTTAAAACCTAAAAGCTTCACAGATATGGACAGTCGGACAGACCGAGCGACATGGCTTAATCAATAAACCTGTCGGTCTCGATCATTTCTCTTAAAGGTATTGGGACCAGGTCAAACGGCCACCCAAGTAGCGCTATGATGTGCCTTTTTCAAACCACGAGCCCACGACTCGTGTGACCTGGTTTGTGAGGGTTTTTGAGGGCGTGACGTTGTCGTTATCTAATATCTATATGAAACCTGTTGAGCTGAGGAAGCGGATAATATACCCGAAATGTCACGCAATCCGGCTGTTGCTTACCGCGGACATTTGCAGAGGAAGTAATAGTTTTTTTTTTTATCCCGACCCAGGGTATATTAATTTTAATGCAGAGTTCGTAGCACAGTGAAATAATCACGTAAGACCTTTTAGGGATGTGATCAAAACCGACAGGCGAATTGATTAAGCCACGTCCGTCCGTCCGTCTGTCCGTATTCGCGAAATTTTAAGGTCTTGAAAGTTAAGCTAGACAGCTGAAACTTGGAGTGTATTTTAATTCTCCTTTCGTACAGACCAAATTTGAGAATTAATAAAATCGGCCCACAGCCACGCCCATAATTGACTTCAATATGAGACTGCCTCTAATTCACATTTTATTTCAAAATGCCTTTTGGTCAAGTTAGACAAGGCGTAGAAATTTGGGTGCAGAGCAAGAGTGACCAGAACACTTTAATTAGACAAAAAATTGACCGCCCACAGCATCGACCATGCCCACTTTTAACATGTTAGATCTCTAAAAACTTGATTACTCGGAAAAGGCATTCTAAATCTTGTTCACATTAGATTTCCACAACTGCGGCGGTGGAAATTCTTATAGAATACATAGTTTGGTCGCAGGTCTTCAATTTGTCAGTGATTCGTTCCTTTACCGCTCCTAGCGCAATGCGAACCCTGTTGCTAGTGAGGCGTGTAGAGCTGAGTCGAATATTAAACATCTTTTTTTTCCTTTCCTACAACACATCTCTCTCTCTCGTCGACTCTTTTAAAGCAATCTTTCGTGCCGATTCAGTAAAGTGCCAGTAATGCAATTCAGTAAAGACTTAGTGAAAAGAGCCAAAGTTCCCATCTCTAATTCGTGAGCTTCCCTTTGTACTTTGCTGGTGCATCGTAACGAAACGAAGCATATTTGCGATTTCTGCATTTATCCATTAAATATTCTTTTTGTAAGGACTTTTGCATTGCCAGTTTTTTTTGGGAAAGAACAACAATAAAGAATAAGTGTTTTCCAATTTTAGCGAGAATTGGCGTTTGGATCTTTTAATATAAAGGTGCGGCTTTTTATATGTTGATTAGGCAAACTCTTGTACAAGTATGGTCCAAGTGTGTATGCAATACAAGTAAAACTCCACAATAAATCATCCACCTAAGATGAAGAGACCCAAACGCACAAGACATACCGATACCGCAAGTCTAAGATCCATTTCGAAAACCCTTCTTATTGACAACAGATTTTCTTAAAAATAAATGTATTTGAATAATTTTTGAAAAGAACAGAATAAAATAAGGTAAATTTAGCTTTGGACACTGCAAGCAGAAATGATGCACTGATTTTAAAAGCAAATAATCGCAAGATGTTATATTTGAATATGAGCTTGAATGACAAAAAAAAAAAACTATGATCTCATGTAAACAAATTTTAGTTACTCACGGTTGCTGCTTGAAGAAGATTATAAGGCCTAGTTGCCAAACATTTTTTTTTTTAGTATTTGGTATAAGATTTTACTTGTAAAAATAAGAAAAAGAAATGGATTTACTTAGCCAAAGGCGAGGGTTTTAAGAGATATCCCGTAGACCACACTATTCTTTATTCCTTAACGGAATCTTTATTCTGGCGCTTAGATTGATTCATAGCATTTACTTTTTTAGAGATATTTTATGCAAATGTAGGCTGCGACAACTGTTTACTTGCCAACATATCGCCGGTATTTCAAATATGGTAGCAGCAGTATTCGTTTTAGCTAACTTATCCCGGCTAATGATAAAGTTGCCCCAAAGGAAATAGTCCTAACATGATGTTAAATCACATGAATTTGTGGACCAATTAATTATTCAAATTCTAAAATTTATACTTCGCCCGCGTTAAATTTTTGTGAGGTTAAAGGGGGATTCACAAAGAAGCCTTGGCTCCGCCTCGTTCAGACGTTAACGTGTTCAACCATATAATTTCAAAGTTTGCTAAGACAAAGGAGCTTCGGCTTTGACATCTCGTTTGGCAATCGTCAAAAGAAAACGTAATGCGACCCCAGAGCGAAGCTCTAGTTCAAATGTACTGAACATTTGCTTCGTCTGACAGCTAAGTCAAAATTTTTAGTAGTGGTACACATAAAACCTAACTAAGTCAGAGGATAAAACAAAAAAGCAGAAGATAAAACAATATTTAAGAAGAAAAATTTATATTATTTTTCAGAAAATGTCGTTTTGAAGCCTAATTTAAGTCGTCGTGTCGTAACGGGACGAGGACGAAGCCAAAGAGTCGAAGACGTTCAACGCGGCCGACGGCAACATCATTCGCGATTATGTTTAATTTGTTTCATTAGTTTTGTTTATTTTCGTTTTCTGTTTTCTGTCTTGACGTCGAAAATGGAACTTTGATTCCGAAACGCGTCCGTCCTAAACGTTACACGTACAAGTTAAGTTGGGAATAAAATTGTTCTTTTTAACGTATAAACTTGTTTTATCTTCATTCAACCCTTTTTTCAGATTCGCGTTAATTAGGAAATTTATTTTTAATTTTTACCAATTTTTTTATTTTCCGAAGCGAAATAAAGTAAACAAAAACAGAAAAGCAAAACTTCAAGTTATGTTGATAGGACTTCAGTCCGAAGTAGACCAACTTAATCAACATTAACCAGCAGCATCAACGTCGACCATTCTGTTGCAGTGTGTATAGTTTTTTTTAGTGCATTTAATCTTTTTGACAGGCAATGCCACATCCACATATACATCAACATTTCTGCGCCAGGCTTTATTTGTGTAACCATTTTGTTGGGTTAAAAAAGCCAAAACGGAATTGCATGAAACTGATGAATTGACGAATTTATGGGTAAATTCGTCGATTTCAGCATTTAGTGTAATTTATGGCCATGAAAGAGTTGAGTAATCGAGTTGCAATAAAGTCGAATCCAAACCAGCGCCAGAGACACCGCGTGTTCGCGTACACCGAGTTGAGTGGTTGAGTCGTTCAACTGACAGATGACCACACAAAACACAACAAATATCTTACATGCGTCAAACGAGCCGTTTTCTTTCTTCACACAGACAAAAGCTACTCACAGAACCATTGAATAAAAAGAAAAGGAATAGCTCTTTTTCACATATACAGTGTGTGTGAGTGAAGCATTTATTTTGACATTAGTCGCCCGATGTCGGATATCGACTTGTAAGTGAGTGTATCGAATGTATCACTAATCGGAGTACAAATGTCACCTTAACTTAGGAATGTTAAACAAAAGTAGAGGCAGCTCCCAGAAACGGATGAACCTCGAGCACTCACACAACTAAAACTGATGCTTCTTTTCCCCAAAAACACCACTTCCATGGGGAAAAGAAGCCACTGACCACTTGACCACTTCCTTCCTCTTTATTCAATGCACAGAACATAACATGTCACTCACTTAGCTCGAGTTTCCAAGTCGAATCGACTCAAACTGCGTCTCTATGCTTAGACTGGTTCCGAATTTACGTGAGAAACGTGGTATCTACTGGTGGATATAAATTTGGGTATTTGCGTACATTTGTTTTGACATTGAACGTATAGTTTCTCTTCCATGAAATACTTAAATATATTCATTCTTGGCTATTTCTTTTAAAACTTCTTAATTTATAAAAGTAGCCTATTTCATAGCCGTTTATGTATTTCTTAATTAAGCGTCATTTTTGTTCTTATAAAAGCAGTATTTTCTGAGCCTATTTCGGACAAAGAAGCAAAAAACGTCGAATTAAGCTACTCCTTCACTATTTTTTTCCGAAATTTTCAAGACGTCAAGTTAAATTAAATTGTAGACCTTAATGTCCCTCATAAATGTGTGCAAAACCAAGAAAATACGATTACAAGTTTTTTTTTAGACTTTGCGATTTGAATCCAAGCAGATATTACCAATGTTTTTTATGAAGATGATGCGTGTTTTATATCTGTTAAAAAAAATCTTTTCTATTCTAAAGCACGACTGGTATATGACCACCAAGACTTGTGTTATAAGCGACGATCGACTTAAATTCATGTATTTTTAAAGAATAATGGACTAATGGTCTAAATTTTAGTGAGAATGTTACGTTTGAGATTCTGATTCCGTAATTGGCTCTCTGGTCTTGGCTAAGTAAGGCTCACTGGTCTAAGTAAGGCTCACTGGTCGAGCCTTACTTGGCTAAGTAAGGCTCACTGGCTAAGTAAGGCTCACTGGTCTTCCATAAAACAGTATGTAACTCATAGCTTGTGTGCATTGGTTATTTTTCAAAACGAAATTCGTATTACATTTTTGTAAAGATTGAATTGCAAAATGCCTGTTGCGTGGTAAGCCATGAAAAAAATTGCAAAATTTTGTAATTGACATTTAATAAAAAAAAATAAGCGACAATAAATTTGGTAAATGACAGTAATTGACAACCAACATCCACTCCATCCGATGGCTCACTCCTTAGAAGTAGACGCGGCTAAGGTGAGACTAACTATGGAATAGAAAAAATTATATTCGCGTTGGCCTCGATTAACACTCCCAAATCGCCTGAATGGATCTTAGGCTTAGAGAATATTCGAAATTATAAGTCTTGGAAACCAATGCAGAAATGTTTGTCAAAGTGCCAAGACGTTTCTGTCTTAGAGGCTTAACCATCCCAGTCCGGTTTTATGACGCCGAGGCATATCACCCTAATAAGGGTATCGTTGACCCTATTATCGGTTAGAGGAAAAATTTCTTCGCATTATTATTTTATGCCAAAACGGGTACATTGGCCTGGTCGAAAAGCTTAGATGTATAGAGCGGAAGGACATTCACCAGGCCGCGTGCAGTTATTAAATGAAATCATCAGAGAAACCGCAACATAGAAGGGCAGATAACGATTCCTGTGACTTTCGAATTTGCGGTTCACGAGGTCGTTGGGTTTAAGTCCTGGTCAGAAAAATTCTTTTCACAGTTGTTTTCACTTTCAAACAGTTGCCAGGTATGCAACTTTTAAGACGTATTTTGAAAAAGATTTAAAAGTGAAATTACTTCAGAACTTAATAAAAAAGCTTAAGGTAAGGGACGCAGATTAAATAAGCCTTGCATGTCTTGTTATCGCAAACATGGGCATTGCACATTTTTCATTTTAGATAAACAAACAAACTTAGTAAATTGTTATTAAATGTCATTCAAGGTGAACCAAACGAAATAAATCAAAATAAATAAACTTCAACCCATACAATTCTTTGTGCTTACAAACATTTACAAGTAGTAGATTGTTTAAAAGGTAAAACGACCTTATTCATGGTGCAACATAAAGTTGTATATGAAGCCACATTCTTTCGAGTTTTGTTTATTTTGGGAACGATTCTACACATATTTTGCTTTCTTTTAAACGAATATGAAATGAAAATCCTCTGAAACGATAATAAGCACAGTGGAAACAACTAAAAAAAGTTAAAATCTTCGGGATGTTCTGTTTTTTTTTGGTTATGGAAAATGCATCATTTTCATTTTGTAATAAACTAAAAAAAATATAAATGAAAAATAAAAAAATAATAACAATAAAAAAAAAAAACGGTTATTAAAACAACAAAAAAGTGTACATAAACAAAATAGATCTGTGAAGTAGACACATAAAGCAGCCGGTTTTAAGGAAGAGCAGAGATGTCACACCTTTCGCCCCCAACTATCGAGATGGTGTTTAGAGGATGTTGTGCGGAGTGTTGCAGCGCGCGCATTTCTTTAACAATAATCCTCTTAAAAAATACATCATACAAAGAAAAAAGAAAGAATTTATATAAAAAAAAATTGTTCGATTAATCAATGATCATTAGTTTTGCAGGGGTAGTATAGTAGTTATAGTGCATATTTTTTCTTTACTCTATTAAGAATCGATGGCATTTTGTTTTTCAGTTTACTCGCTGGACCAGCTCATTTTTTTCTATTTTTAAGCGTTTTCAGATCTAGTTTACGCCCTTTACTTAGCTATCATCGAGGCACACATGGGAAAAGGATTTTCGTTTTTTTTTTACTTTCGATTTCTAAGCTCAGATTTTTTTTTGTAAAATTAATTCGAGATTTTTCTTTTTTCGAGTTTTTCGTTTTTTGGCTTGATCGCGCGCCGACTACCTTTTTCAAGGAGCGCAAGTAGGTAGCTTAGGTAGTGTCTCACCTGACATCATCATGAGTCTGCAATAACTTAAGAGCAGAACAAAAAAGAAAAAAAAACCGACGAATTAGTTAAGTTAATTTTTTACATGTTTAGAGCTTTTTTTAGATCTTTTGTAAATTTTTGTATACGTATGGATATTTTGCTTACTTAATCAAATTGACTACGATTTACATTGAAATTATACATAACATTAGATAGCTTATGTATTTTTTACTTAATTGTTTGCTAAATTTAGGATTTGTTTTAAATTTATATTTACTAGGTGTAGATTGACTTTTATTTTATTAATGTGCAAGTGAGAGAAGTAAAGGCTGAGGTTTTGGTTTTATAAACATACCTGATTCCGAGCGTGACTTCTTTGTCGGCGAAGCGCCATCGTGGACTGGTTCGTCCGAGCGGGGCGATGAACGCGATTCTCTTTCATGCGATCCCTAAAAAATAAAATGAAAATTTCTTTACAATAATTATCAACTAAGAGATGAACTAATTCTGCTTGTGTTAGTATTGCCCCGGGGGTTATCCACCCGTTAAAGACTTAAGAATATAAAAATAAACAGAGTGGCGCAACAGCTCGATGTGAACCAGGGCAAACTTCTCAACAATGTATGCTGGTGTGCTAATTTCTTTACAATCAAGGGGACCTACAATTTTTTGCCGAATCCGAACGGCACTTTGAGAAGTTTTTCAAGACAAATGATACTCTCGGAAGGCTTGTCAGACCCTCGCGGAGGTGGGTAGTAAGCACACACACAAACCTCTGCGCCACGGCACCCCACTTAAAGAGCGTTAAAGATTTAGAAAAGATAAATATCATCATCATCATCATTTTCTTTTATGGCGCTTATCCTCTACAAGGCTCCCGGAGTGAGGGCAGCTAAATAGTCCTTCCATCGTTTTTGATCCTCCGCCACCAACTCAAGAGAGTCAGGTGCAATCCCCAGGCGGGGCTCGGAGAGGTTCTTTACCTAATCCCACCAACTGTTTCTTGGCCTACCAGGGAGGCGACGGGCTCGCATCTCGGCTAGCATGACCTGTCTAGGAAGTCTGTCAGGTGCATGCGAACAACGTGTCCAAACCATCCCAGAATTGATCGTTCTACTCGGAGAAGTAACTGCTTAGCATTAAGATTCCCACGAATGCTAACGTTTTTCATTCTATCCCTAAGAGTAACACCAGCAACGCACCTCAGAAATCGCATTTCGGCAGCTTGCACCCGTGATCTAATTCTTTCGGTCATTACCCAAATCTCATGACCATAGATGAGGGTCGGAACGATAACTGAATTAAAAACTGTGATCTTCGCTTTCACTCCAAGCTCAGCTTTCCTGATGACCGGCTGGAGCAGTTTTCTTTTACTATTGCTCCAGCTTGGCCAATACTAGAGGATAACTCAGCATCACTCCTTCAATCGTTCGTGAAAAAGACCCCGAAATACTTAAACTTCTCTACCTGTTTCAATGGAACTCCATTTATGTGCAGGGTACACTGCACACGAGTTCGGGAAACAACCATCACTTCGGAATTGCTCACGTTTACCTTCATCCCAGATTCACCACATATGACTGCAAACCCATCCAGTGTTCCTGCTTGGATGATGTAAGGATGGCCAAATCATCTGCAAAAAGCAGATGGCTTATTCTGATGCCAGCCAATTCGGAACAATGCTCGCCAAGACGGCGCTTCACCATGCAGTCCATATATGTAACACAGTCCTGGCTCCAAAAGGACCGGATTTGACGCCATTTATCCGTACACAGCTTCCGCAGTTTCCTTACAAAGACTGAATGGCTCTCAGAAGAAGTCCATCCAGCGCATAGTCCTGCAAAACTCTCCATAGTGTACCCCGAGAGACCGGTCATAAGCTTTTTCCAAATCAACAAAACACGCATAGACCGATTTGGCATATTCCCAGGCCTTCTCAAGAACAACCTTTCGAGTAAAATCTGGTCCGTTGTGTCTCTGCCAGGCCGAAAGCTGCACTGTTCTTCCCGTAACACAGTTCGATTACAGCTCTGGAACCCGGTTCCAACACCTCCGCAAATACTTTTTCCGGAAGTCTTAAGAGAGATATGCCCCTATAGTTGGGGCAATCTCTACTGTTCCCTTTTTTGAAAATGTACAATATAACTCCTGTTCGCCAATCGCTAGGTGCTTTCCTGCTTTCCCAGGCCACCTTAATGACACGTGTCAGCCATTTAACACCTTCACCCCTTGTCTTAAGGATTTCTAGCCGGATTTCACCAACTCCAACAGACTTGCAAACTTTTAGCGATTTAATCGCTTCAGTGCCTTCGTCTGCTGTGGGACTATTCTCCGCTTTCATCTCGTCAGCAGTGGGAATGCCATTTCCAGTGACCTGTTGGGGGTTGAGCAAGTGCTCTCTCCACCTGCGCAAGACATCGCTCTCATTTAAAAAAAGTGTACCGTCCTTGCATTTAACCCCTTGAACAATATTCAGCTTTCTTCCTCTGAGCCGGCGAATAATAGTTAAGCAAAATGTCTTGTTTGCAGATCTGTAATTGTGCTCCAACCTCTCGCCGAACTTTTTCCATGCCTGTTCCTTGGCTGTTCTCACTGCCAGATTGGAAGTTATTCGCGCCTCATTGTACCGGGCTGGAGAACTTGAGTTTCTTCATTGATTCCACACAACATAGGCTCTCTTCTTCTCTCTGATGGCTTCCTGAACTCCAGGTGTTTTAAACCACCTAGTTCTTTTCTCACCACCAGCTGCTTCATTCCACAAACATTTCCTGCAGAGGCAACGATTGCCGATAGAAACAGCTGCCATTCCTCCCCTACATTCAAAAGGTCAGTTGGAATTTGTTTAAACTTCTCCGAAACATGCTGTGTAAAGCGATCTTTGAAGTCAGAGTCAGCATTCTGCAGCCTTTCCCACCGTATGCGGCTCACTAATTTTGGTTTTCGCTTGGGTGGCAAAGGAATACTGTCGCTGAAAAACAATTTACACAGTACTGAGTGATCAGTTGACAGCTCAGCTCCCCTGAAAACTCGAACACCACAATTTCACCACAATCATTCTTTATACACACGGTGGTACCACAAAGAAATCAATCAAAGATCTCTGATTTAAACTGTGCCGGTATCAAGTGTACTTGTGAATGTGTTTTTGTGGGAAAAAGGTGTTTAGATGGGCAGCCTATAACCACAGCTAAAGTCAAACAACTTCCCTCCATTCCTGTTTTGATCCGGGTCACCGTGCCACCCGATCACACTCCTCCCATCAAGAGAAAGACGTCCATATCTGCTACTCTATCCAGGGCAGCATCAACTTCGTTCAAAAAGGACTCATACTCTGAATCTAGATTTGGTGCATAAACCTGAACCAGAGCCAGAATTGATCGTTCAAGCTTAAGCTTTAAGATCAGAACCCATCCCCCAACGGCATGACATCGAATACATTTTCTGACAACCGGGGGCTTGGGAGTATCTTCACACCCGTTTGCGCAGTCATGTGATCTGGGCCGCCAGACCAGAAGAGCTTCCACCCATCAGCGAAGTCTTTGGTTCCAGAACCCTTAGTTGAGGAGACCTCAGTTGCATCAAGCTGATACTTTTTGGCCCCCTTCAAGTTCCTTCCTCGTTAGCGACGAGACGGTACATTTTATACCTAGTTGCCAGGTTTAAATTCGGCCGATCCCAACTTGGACAACAGACGCCGACCAGGAAGCCGCTCATCCCGAGACAGACGCTCCTGGATTTCTGTTATATGAAGTTCAGCCGCCCCTCTGGAATCAGACGCCGACCAACGAGCCGCACAATATGTATCAGACGCTGCTGGATTTAAGTTAAGCTTTCGGGTTCATCTTTCAGTTATAACTTTACTGCCAAGGGTGGCCCCACTAGGAATATATACTATCCTGACAGCACAACTTATAGTTATAATATGCTTCCTTTCAGTGGATTTTAGTCGGCTCTTATGACAGGCATACCTTACCTCAAGGGCTATTCTTAAACCCGACCTTGCAGGGTTAAAAGATAAATAAAGAAAGAAAATCAAGATAAGAGTTAAGTGAAAAGATATAAAGGAGCTAGAGTGGAGTAGAAAAGAAGTTAAAGATTGTGGACCTGAAGGTTGAGATTTTGCTGATATTTTTAATATCAGGGGGTAGCGAATTTTATAGCCTGACTGAATAAATGAAGAACAATCGGGAGCTGCTGAGGTAATTAAATGACGGAACATTTTTGTTAATAGTTTGACGCGAAGAAGCGTCGGGAGCATTTTGGACTCGTCTGAAACTGTTTTCTTGGACTCGTTTGACAGTTGCTCTTCTGGATAGAAGAGAAATCTGGTTTTGAATCCAGAATCAAAACCAGAAGCACAACGCATCTGTCATGTCAAGTTGGATATGTCATTTGTCCTCTGTAGAATAACTTGTGCTCCACAAATACAACGCCAGACAAACAACAAAATCAAGATTAACGTGTCCGCGATCCGGGAGAAGACCGCTCTGATCCAGGATCGCCTACTGAAGGCCCTTAATGTTCGGCGTCGGCAAAGCGTCACTTTCAAAAGTGTCATTCATTATGATATTTTGAACAAAGTGCTTGACATAACTTGACGGGACCTGTAAGTAAGTATTGCATTAACGCGGAGTTGGAGCGTTTTCTTCGGAACTACGGCTAAAAGTTGCAGTCTTTTACGGTTTAAGGGTTGTAAACGTTTTTCCGAATAACAACTGCGTTCTGTACTTCGTCCGAATAAACAAGGCTCGTTGAATAGTTGAATCAGCGTAAACAACGTTGACCGAATTAAAAACCTATGAAGTCAAAGAACTTTTCTGGTTTACAATAGAAGCCATTGCGACCAATGTCAAAGGCGCCAACCGCCAAAGATGGATCGTTAAAGAAGCTTAAGTTTACATAAAAAATAAATACCATATGGAAAAGCAACCAACCTCCATTTAAATATCACGCCTTGGTTTTTTCAGACCAAAACGAAGCACCTTGTGGTCATGTGCAGTTATTGAGTTTCATACATTTTCATTAATCCCCTCTTTCTCAGCCACACACTTTTCAAGCTTAAAATAAACCCAATCTTACACATGCACACAAGTTTTCTATATGCATATGACTTTGCTAATCCCTTTAGCACTTCGCTGAAGTGTATTAATCGATGCGGGTAAAAGCCACTTGATTTGCCAAGGTCATAGGACTTGGTTTTTTTTTCATAATAATTGGTCGTATTTTTTACACTAAAAGCCAAGTATCCGTTTTTAAAACACTAAAATCACTTCATTCCGGCTGCAAGTGATTATGAAAACCAGTTTAAAGCATAAAATTATGTGATCTTCTCATTTTGTGTAGATATCCACATAAGGAAGTTTACACAAAATTGGAAATCCATCGTCCATCATGGAGGCATGGAACACGAACATGAATATCGAGTAGTTTACTTACCATATTTAAGCAAATTAATCCTTTCGATTTGAACCAAAATCGATACTAAATTCTTTGTTATTTTATTTGTACAATATTTGTTTTAACAAGCTTGGGAAAACTTGCAGAAACTTTTGTGAATGTTCCAAACGCGTTAAAAAAAAAATTAGCGAATTTTCCTCTTGATTTTCTCTTCACAGTTCACACACAGCGAAATGTCAGAAAATGACGCTTTGCCTTGCATCGCCACCGCCGCCAAAGAGCCATGATGGTACAGTTCGAATAAAAAATTTATCTGGTGACAGCAAGAGCAATGCCAGCTAGCTAAAAGCTCTTCCACTGGTTTATCTAATACCATGTCTCCACCGGGCACTATTACGCGATTAATATAAATCTTTATTAAATCCTCGGCAAATCACGCGATTAACCATACAAATTTAGATCCTCTCGGCAAGTGATTAAAAATAGATCCTTTCAGAAATGCCATTCACCCTATTCACAAACCTATTTTCTGCACCTTTATAACAGTTTCAGAATCAAAATAGGAAACTGAAACTGTTCCTGTACGACAGATCTGTCACAAGTACGTTTTTTGCTGAGATTTTTACAGCGGAAATCGTTTTTCGCTGCCGGAAAATGACATCGCCACTCTCTTTTGTGAGCCAAAATGACAGAAACAGAGTGTTCTTGTCGAATTAATCTTAGCCAAAATAAAGCCACTTTGGGATTTATTTTTTATCATCTCCCACAAATCCTCTTCTGATTTTAGACATAGTATAATGCTCTTTTCACACCGCATGGAAAACTGAAGCTAATACCATGTTTCCACTGGGTACTAATCTCCACAAATTAAGCGGCAAGCGATTAAAATTAAATCCAATAATAAATCTCATTCACCCATTTTACGAACCACTTTCAACCCTTTTCGAACAGCTTTTTAACAGTTTGAGAATCGAAAAAGAAACTGTTCACGTATGACAGATCTGTCAGAATTCCGATTTTTATTGGGATGTTCAAAACGAAAATCATTTTTAGCTTCTTGAAAATGACAACGCTACTCTCTTTTGAGAGCCAAAATGACAGAAAAAGAGTACTCATGTCAAAATAATCCCTTATATGTATGGTGGAACCACTTTAGGATTTATTATTAATCGTCTCCCGGTAATCCTCGTATTATTGCCGCTGAAAACATAGTATTAGATAAGACTGCATGCCATTTTGGTATATTTGACGTAAGAAAAAAATATTTTCTGCATTTTTCCTTTTTAAGCCGCGGTGACACAAGGAACAGAAACAGGAACAGAAACAGAATTTCATACATTAGAGACGCAAAAAGCATTCAGTGAATTTAGGTTTCAGTTGCTAATGTATGAGATTCTGTTCCTGTTCCTGTTTTACGTTGCTTGTGACAACGCGGCTTAAGTCGCATTTACACAAGGAAGAGAAACAGAAACCGAAACGAATTTCATACATTAGCAACGCAAAAAGCGTTCAGCGAACTTAGGTTTCAGTTGCTAACGTATGTGACTCTGTTTCTGTTCCTGTTTTACGTTGCTTGTGACAACGCGGCTTTAGGAACGTCAAATATCTAAGCCTAATCTAAATTCTTGTGACACCGCGGCTTAAGCCTGAGTTTTCGGAAAAAAGTTTACAAAAACTCATTTAGTCATTCACACTGAACACCACCAAGGTTGGTTGACATTTCAGTCACTTTGACGCTAATCGCAAAATTGTTCGTAAAGAAAGGAAAATAATGAACTCAAATGTTTTAAAACAAACACAAACAGCACCTTTCCTATGCGCAGATATGCAAGTTTTTCTTTTTCTTAGCTTTCTCCATTAGCTCTTAAAAAAAGGGCATTTTATTTTGCATTTTGACTTTTCACACAAGGTATGAACTCAATCTTGTTTTGATTAGAAAGAATCAGCCATAAATTACTGAATAAATGTGTGTTCTTTTCGTGTTCTGGCATAAGAAGTCAAACCATAAATTACTGAATAACTAGGTATTCAACTTCGGACATGTAAAAGCTTTGCCCACAAGCTGAAATTGATAAATTTACCCATTCTCCGACATTTGTTTACAAATGTGAGTAAATTTATGAATTCGTCATTTCCATGCAATTTCGTTTTGCAGCTTTTACATGAGCTGATCGGTAAATTGCTGTTGTAGCTTCTTTTACGCATTCACCGACACAAAGATTTAAAGCTTAAAGATAAAAAGCTTTAAAGGCTTTATAAAAAACGTAAGCAAATAGGTGTTGGAGGGTAAGAGGGACGCAAGTAATTTCAGTAATTTGTGAGTCAAACACACCTTTTATTGACAGCTGGGTATCACAAATCACAGAACATTAACATTATGCCACATGTGGCACGTTTATATGCAGTGGTTGAAGCTAGCATCAAGCCAGGTGCAACATCAATTATAGGTACCTGTTAACATGAGGTTAAAGCTGGCTTGAAGCTCGCAAGATACAACAACAATTTACTTACGCGATCAGCTGAAGTAAAAGCTCCAAAACGATATTGCATGAAAATGACGAATTGATGAATCTACTCCCATTTGTAAATGTTTGTCAGAGTATGGGTAAATTCATCAATTTAAGCTTGTGAGCAAAGCTTTTACATGTCCGAAGTTGTATATTTAGTTATTCAGTAACTTATGGTTAAGGCATCCAGAAACATCAGAAACACTTTCACTACCTTCACTCAGGAAGAAACGATAAAATTTCCCGCAAGCTTAGTTTGTTCATTTGTGAAATTCTTCTTAACTCAACATTTTATAGCAATTACAACCACGCGCGAAGAGAAACGTCAAACAATATAGACCTCTTACCACGGCTGTCAAAATCTGACGTCTTTCACATTTTTCGACCGCGGGATGCCAAGCAAATTGCGTTTTTATATAAAAAAAATTCAATAGTTTCTGTAGAAGGGCGAATTATTAATAAACTACTCAACCTTGACCTAGAGTGTGCCGATAAGGAAAGAAATTATTGAGCTTATTTCGTTCTTTAAATTGACCCAAAAATTGTTTTAATAAAATAAGGGGAAAGTATCGAAAAAATGTTCCGAAGATGTAATCTCCTTGAATCCGTATACCCTTTTGTGGCACTGTTTTTACAACACAAACAACACTTTTTTAATCCTTTCCGTGTTTTATGATTAAAATATTTTTAGCCTTACCTAGGAAGGCTGATCAAGTCCACAACTTTCTCGTTCATCGAAACACAAAGTTGCATTTTTAAATAGTTATTTACGTTTATGTGTAGTTTTTGTTCGTTTTCCATATAAAAAGGAACTTTGTTTGGAGTCCCCCACCCCAAAATACCAGTAGACGTCAAACTGTTAAAAACTCTATAGAGCTGAAGACAGCACATCAAAACATATCGATATAGAACCTTCAATCTGTCACGATATTCATACATGACATCTACCTGGTATTCATTAATAAGAGCCGACTGTCATGCTTTTCCCTCCATCTAAGTGTCGGTTTGAACTTCGTAGCAAGGAAAGCCCATGTTGCATAAATAAGGAATATCGACTGAAGGTCTGAGATCAAGTTTTTATCTTTGATTTATGAACGAAAAAAAAACGAAAGTGAAATTCTAATTTTGTTAAAGTTAAATTATTGAAATTTGAACGTTGTGATCAGGAAAACAATTGATTTGAACAGATGAAATTGAATTTTGTTCAAACAACTCCAATACTATGTTTCCACCGGCAATTGAACGACGACGGCAATTGAACACTGTCATTCGTGGACAGTGTAAAGCAGCGTTGTCACAAGGAACTGAAACAGGAACAGAAGCAGAATTTCATACATTAGCAACGCAAAAGGCATTCAGCGTATTTAGGTTTCAGTTGCTAATGTATGAGATTCTGTTTCTGTTTCTGTTTTACGTTGCTTGTGACATCGCGGCTTAAGTTTCCTTTTTTGATTTCGAAACTGTAACAAAGTTCTTCGAAATGGATTTATCTTTAATTGCTTAACGAGTAGATTTAAATTTGTATGGTTAATCGTGTTCTTTGAAGAGGATTTAATGAGGATTTATATTATTCGCGAACTAGTGCCCGGTCGAAACATAGTATAAAGACTATGCTTGGACTTAAAGTTTGTTGACATATTTGCGTCACACTAGCGGGATACCATGGTCGAATACACCTAGTACAGCCACTGATCAGACTATAAAGAGATAGCCAACTCTGCAACCACCTGCCCGCTAAAACCTGCAAAAACACCTACAGGGAACGAAACGGAACGTATTGGAATCTGCCATGGGATTTGCTTGGATTTACTGTCTGTGTGAAACACTCGCCAGCTGAGAGTGTAGTAGTGTGCCAAGCAAAACACAGAACACATATGCAGTCCCCAGTCAGTGGAAGCTTGGGGGGCAAAAAAAGAATTCTCGTGCCGAGTTGGCTATCTCTTTATAGTCTGTTCAGTGGTACAGCACTGCGTAGACCCCGGAGTGCCGTACTAGGTTTCTAATTGAGGTGTCAGCCTTATGGTAGAATTAGGACCAAAAGCGAAAATGAAACGAATAATGCCTTCATCATTGTCACGGAAGCAATGACACTGTGCATGTTCGGGATAAACAAAACTAAGAAAGGGATAATGTACCATGGGCGCAAGGTGTAAAAAAACGTGTAGTAGTCTCTATCACTCCTGTTGCTGTTAGGTGATAGTGAACGGAAAAGTACAAGTTAAAAATAAAAAAAAAAATCAGTAACTAAATAGGCGAATGACAGGCTCGGAGAGTTACCAACAGTTGTTTTCGAATCTTTAAATGGTAAACATTGAAAATATAAGCAACTTTATTGGTTTAATTAAAATAAACTGTTGAGTTCTTAGTGGTGAAGTTTAGTTATTGAAACCTGAGCTTAAATAAGTTGCATTTGATAGATAAATATAAGGTAGTAGATAAAGATAGATAAATATTTCGTTGTGTTATTCAACGTGAAACTCCGTTTTCTTTGACGAATGCCAGGGAAAAATATTAACAGTTTCATAACATTTAAGTTATGTTGTAATTGCAGCAACAACACACTGATGCAAAAAAAAATGATGTCCTAGAAGTGACTAAGCCCACTTTTCAATTTATTTTAACTTAAGATTACGTTTTTCAAGATTTATAATAAAAGTAGAAACATTTCTAACATAATAAAATGGACTAGGTAGGAATTTTCCAATTTTTTTTTGTCAGGATGCTGTTTGCCTCCGCCCCTTTTTTGAGGTGTGGCTTTCAGAAAATTAGGTTTTAGTTTAAAAACGGGGTTTTAGTCCAAAATTAACCCCGGGCAGCACCTTACACAGAGAAAAGGATGATGATATATTTTTATTTCCGACCACTTTTTTGAGGCGCAGCATTTTTAATAGGTTAAAATATCGTGCAATTCGTCACAGATGAACTAAAGCTTTTACAGACGCACTGTTGCACTTTCTCACTGCGTGTCCAAATAGCGTCTTGCTCAGCTTTTTGATTCCATAAGGTGCGCCGGCAAACCAAAAAGTAACTTGACGTTCTTCGTGAATTGCGATTAAACTAATTACCGAAACGCGCAAGCTCTCGACAACCACTCTTTATTCGAAAATAAGCTTTCGTTCTTACGGCAAGAGCTCTGCTCTCTTTACTCAATTTAAGGATACCTACTTTATAAATTTTATAGGAGACAAAACACACCGCCTATGGAATGGGGTGAGGCTGTAATGGGCAGGGTATTCCAAAAATAGAATACTGCTACTATTTTTAGCTACCCCCTCACGCGATGTGTATCTATTATTTACCTATGCTCCCTGAACCCTGAAACAGCTAGCCCCAGGTAGCATCAGGATCTTTCTGGAATAATCTTCACTTAACTCGATTAAGTGCGCAAATGGTGTCAATCCCGCTATGTGAGTTTTATCCAAATCCTTTTAATTCACCTGCCGCAAATTTAGCCTCGTTTTTAAGGGTGTCGCCTGGCGTGGTCCACGACAAGTCTTCTTTGCCAACGATTGCATGTCCCTAATAACATAGCGAGCTAAAGAGAGGGAGAGAGACAAAGCTCTAGGTTTTGGGTGAACGACCGAAAGGCACATTATGTACTTGACGCCACAAATCGCTTGCATACAAGATCCACACTATAGGAATGACGAAGGCAGGAGTGAGTAGTGTGCTGCACTCGAACTCAATGACTACGTCACTAGAGCGAAGCTAGTTACGTATTTGTTTCCGGCCCTAATATAAAACTATGCAAGCTCTGTAGATACACTGACACACAAACACACAAGCTCCGCACGCCTCCCCTAAGAAGGATGCAATGTGACCTAGTTTTGGATTTTTAAAGGATTGTGTTGCTTTTACTGTCGCTCTGTACATATGAGTGTGTGTTTAGTCAGCACAACTGTATAATCTGTGTTGACTTTCGAAATGCATAATTTTTTTTTTATGCTTGAACATCCTTTGCGTGGGTTTATCCTTGGTTCCTTTATTTTTTTTTTCGGAAAAATGGAGCCAAAGAAAACAAGATGTAAAGAGTCGTTTTTTTTTTGTAGGTTACCTTTGAAAGGCTTAACTTTCAGAGGGAGTTTGTTGCATGGCTATTGAAGTTATAAGAAGTAAAAAAGCCGCACCCACTTTGCCATGCAAAAAGAAAGAAAACAAACCTGGGCTAAGGTGCAAAGGCCTTTGGCATCCGTTCAAAGGATGTTTTTGTTATGTGCGAGTTTGAGACTTGCTGGGCTTTGTGATTCAGTTTCAAAAGTCCCCTGACAATTAGTGGAAGAGGAGGATAGGCGAGTGCGAGGTAAACATAGTTTTTCTATTGATGGAAGGGCCATCATCCTTCGAAGGTTCTTGAAAGAAACACATTTGAATGTTCTACTAAATGAGAGCGATATTTCTTAGTGATAATGATATAAGAACCGTTATGGGCCTTAGTCCTCGAGTAAAGAATTTACGGCTTAGGTTTATTGTTTTGGACATAAAAAGATTCAAAGACATTCCAAGCGGAAATACCTAGTTCAAGTTTTAAATAGAAAAAACCTGTGGGGGATTTGACAGGATACTTTGACATAAAAAGTACTTGAACAATTTAAACTTCTGTTAGATTAACCTTCTATGCGGGCATAGATAGCCACTAGGAAAAGAACGTTGTTGGGCGTTAAATGCTTTGTGTGTGGCACGCCAGATGTTGTTGGACAAAGAGGCAAACTCGGAAACTTTTTATCAGAATTTATAGAAGAATTGATTGAATAGTGTTCGATTGAATATAGTTTGTTTTTTATGGGTTTCGTGTCCGAGCTTTGTAGTTAATAGATGAAATCACAACTGAATTTAAGAGTGGGTGGACAGGGAAAAAACGCACCAGCATGTTTTGTGTGTGTTGGATAGTGAGTTATTGAACCAATTTGACGCGCCGACAGAGCTTATCATTTGTTAAACTTGAGTCCTTGCTTAGACCGGCGAAACCTTTAAAAAACGTGTATGCGTGTCTGACAGTGACACAACAATCAACTGTCACTCTTTGAGCAAGGTTACAAGAGCCAGCATATTTATAAAAATCGGCCAAGTTCTTATTTTCCACTGAAGAAGAATTAACATGATCGAATTTCGATTTCGAATATCGAATGTCGGTTAGCTTTCAGCTGACTGAAACGACAGCTCCATAGTCCATGGGTGAGTGCGTTCGGTGTGGTGAGTTGGTGGGTAAGTTTAGTAACTCCTGCAGGTCCTTTTTTGCTTTAAGTTAATTAGCAATGAGGTACTTTGAAAAATCGTCGCATTTTGTTGCCACATCACATTGTCCCGCTCTTAGTTTTGTTCGTCCCGAACAAACACATTATCGGCTTGTACCAGTTGTGCTATGAAATGCATTCTGGCAGGCCAAGATGTTTCTTCAGGGTCATGAAGGAACATCTTTCGAATGCCTTGCAAAAAATCAGGGTCTTAAAAGACCCTGCCAGGGTGTGGTCCCTGTCTTCTGTATGCGATATGCAGAATTCATGAAATATCATGTTCGAGTCAAAGCTTCGTCCTTGATTGGAATGTAGTTGTGAGTTATTGGTCTACTATCTGTCCCAAAACAGTTTAAGATAATACACACAATAAGGACATAACACCAATGAATCTAGCATGCCTCATCCGATTTGGTTGGGAATACTGTACTTGCTTACTAACTGCGGATTTTCTCGCAGATATTGTGGAAAAGGCTACAAATCAAATGGGTACGTAACTTCCAATCACCTCTTGTCTAAAATTGATAGTGTGCTTGTTTGTGTTCTAAAGTCTGGCCGATACCATGTTTTTCTTTGGTTCTGTAAGAATCTTCCCCAACGACCTAGAGTTGGTGTTTCTTAGAATAACTCTCCAAATGCGTCCAAAGAAGTTCTAAAAATGGCTGTATGACTCAATCACCGGTTACTATCGCTCAAAGATTTACGGTGTCCTTGTTTCTGTAGGTCATAGGGATCTCGCGATGGCTTGATGTCTTAGCCATTCCATTCGAATGTCTACAATTACCTCAAGTGCTTTCATAATATCCGTATAGTTTTGCTGCTTCTCTTCTACCTGTAGACTGCAGCAGCTGGTGCTAAGTAGCCAGGAAGTCTGGACCAGGAAGTCTCTTCTGTTTAGAGACCGAGCCACACGTGTCGATAGGGGCCATACATTTTCTGTTGGCGTTAACTTCCTCCCGACTCTTGTTGCAGCGTTTTGTGTGCATGACTTGAACCATGATATTGGGGGGCATTGATCCCATCAACCATCTTTGCGGCGTTTCCCTACTGCTGTTGCTATCCGAAGAGCTTTTCCAGGGTGAACATTATCCCTGGTACAGATACTAGGCTACACTGCCTTCTTATCGCGAAATGTATACAATTTGCTTGGTAGATCAGCTTAAGCACTAAGCTGCGGCTGTTCCGCTCTAATGTCGAGTCGGTTGCTCTATGAATGAAGCGGCTGGAAAGTAACCGCCATATTATCACAAAAAGCTGCAGGCATTATTGTTAGCTGTTGCCTACGAAATATATAGAGGACTTTCTGTTCAAATCGTATTTCGAACGATGAACTTTCAGGAGTCAGAAGCAGAAGTATTTAGGCACAATCATATAATGCTCTTCTTCAGTTAAATGCAGTCAAGCGGAGAGTGGAGTTGGAGAGAGCTTGAACACATCACTATAAAAACCTTACTCACACGATGCCGCGCAGGCTTGGTGGAGGCCCTTCTTAAGGGCCGGTTTTTCAGTGCCGAGTTAAGCCCAGCTTAAACCAAGATCTGTTAATCTCATAACAAAACAAATCTGGAGTAAACCCAGCGAGAAGTTTTAAGTGCAGAGTTAAATCTGTCAACAAAGTTCTCAAAATCTTCGACTCTCGAAATTATTGCCTCTCCCAACTCTCACTTCACATAGAAAAAAAACACAGGAAAAGAAGTTCTATTCCCAGATGTAATTTTTCACAGAAAAACGCAAATCAACTGTCATTCCACACAGAAAAAACATTCAAAGAAGTTCGTACTGTTCTCCAGAGTTGATCCGAGTTTAATTCACGAAATTTGGTGAGTTAAGCCGAGAAAATGAAAAACTCATTTCTAGTGTTAATCAATCTCAATTTAACTGAGAAACTCCGATGATCTCGGAGACCATCCCTGAAATCTCTTCGGGGTGGGTTTCGGCAATTCAGCAGGTTTTCCTCTAAGCTCAATCGTGAGAGCAAATGATTTTTCTTCGTTGTTGACGTAAAAAACTCTTTTAAATCGCCTAATCTGTTGCTAATCATATCATTGCCTTTCTCCGTAAAGGCATAACACTTGCGGATCAATTTTTGGTGTTTGTGTGCAGGGTTTCATGTCTTGATATTGGCTCAACAGGATTTGTATTGGACCGAGAGCTCCACTTCTCCTCTATCCTCTAGTTATTTCCGCTAGTGATGCGCTACGCCATTTTAAGGATAGGACGGGTCTGGACTACTTGGCAATATACCTCAACAGGCAGTACACTTAAGAGGTCCTAAACCATTCTGTGAAATAGGGTAACATATACTCTGCAAAGAATTGATAAACTTTGAGCTAAGAAGAATAAGTTACACTCTACTGCAAGTCCTGTGAAAACATTCAAGTCCTGGGGCAAAGTAAGAACCTACTTAAGGTTTTGAAGCATTCTTTGGCCTAAACAGAGACAACGTTCAGGAAACAGGATTTCTTATAATAAGGGGTGAAAAAAAGCAATTATTCGCTTAAATTAAAATAATACCTAGGCCGCAGTCAAGTCAAGGCCTAACTTGGGACATTAATGGCCTCCTCCTCTTTTTGAACACTTGAATAAAATTGTGCTACTTGACTTGTTGTTTACACACTGGGCGTAGCCAATTTTGAACGCATTCAGTGGTAAAACATTTGCTAAGAAAGTCTGCTCAACGTTCTTCGAAATCTTTGTATTTTTTCCCTCCATAAGTTAACTGTATTTTTACCCGCCATAAGTTTTAAGGGTTATGTAAAGCGATGCTCTCTGACTGTCCAGGTGTTGTGCCTTTTTATTTCTGTTTCATTATATAAAGTGGTTCCATCAACAACATGCCCTATTGTCTCTTAGGCTTTAATATGCTCAAATATGCCAAAATAGCAAAAGTTTTAGAACGGCCATCATTAAAAATATTCCTCAAGTAATCCCTATTACACGTTTTGAAATTTATTTACAATACCAAAGTATTGAGGAGATTTCATGAGGCAGCTCTAATATAATATCCGACTTTTGTTACAAAGGTTTTCTGAAAAGACACTTCAAAAACTAGGTGAAAGCCATTGAAACTGCTATCCACCCGGCACGGAATTTGAAAATCTTCTATTGAAATCTACTTGTCAACACTCCACCGTCATCGACTCAAAAGAAAAAAATACAAGTTAAGAGTGTCTATATTCCTTTATCCGACGATAAATTGAAAAACTTTCAATCCGAAATAATACCAAATGGCTCATCATAAAGGATACAGGATTGTCAATTTATGTCCACTCTACTCCATCGGAGAGAAAAACTTAAATAAACTCAAGTGCCATCCCTCTACTAAGGCCAGTCACTCCTTTGTGTTTAATTCGAAGCAGAGAGTCCGAATCGTAAAGTTAGTCGGGTCATTTCCCTTTTGCTTAGTTTCTTCTCCTCCATTTAAAGGATGTAACAATAAAAAGGATTAACCCGGTCAAAGGAAAAATAAAAACAAAGACGACAAAGAGATGTAAAATCTGTTCGGAAAAAAGACAACGTCTTGTAGTAGCCTTGTTGACTAGGACTTTGGAGGGAGGCAGATGTTATATACTTTGTACTTGTATGAATGGGGGTTGGGTCCTCAAGGTACGCTCGCAAAAAGCCATGATGCGCACGGCCAGCGTTGACACTTATCGTAAAAGTGTTGGGAGTGAAATAACAAGAATAGGGGAGTAGATGGAACATATTCAAAGATAGTTTGCAAAGGTGGATGGTATACTAAATCGGATCAGTCCACATTTGGATATAGTTAGGCGGCCATTAAGTGTGATTCAGTCTCTATAAAATCGAAAGTAGCCCTGGACTGCCCACCTTTTTTAAGGATATATCAGACGAGTTCAACATTCCTGTAGGGTAGATCGGCCACTTTTTACGTGAGCCCCAAAACTTTTCTCCTATTCACGACAAGGCAATGAAACTGGTATCCATATAGTATACTGGCATGCCTTTTTGGCTTCTTCAATAAATAAAAAAATAGAGCAAGTTATAGATGAGGCACAAGATGCACCAACTCCCACTGGCGGGGCAAGTTGGATCACTTGGAGTTGGCTGTGTTTGTTGTATTTTTTTCCTCCTCCTTTTTGTTGTATTTTGCTTCCTCAGACCAGCTTTGGGAAACGACAAAATGGCTTCAGGGGAAAAGGCATGAAAACCTCCCGACGTAGACGGCAAGGGATAATTATCTGCGTTCCGTTCTGCGGGGCTTCTGTTAGGAATATTCACATCAGTTTGCTGAGCAACAGATTCCGTAGTTGCAATGGAAATTGCTGAGCCTACTAAAAGTTGAACTTTAGGGGTCTCTTGAACTTAAGCCCTAAACCCTGGGGAAAGTTGAAAAGTGAGAACCTGCTAAAAACAACCATCACTTCGGATTTGCTCACGTTTACCTTCATGCCAGTTTCAACACATATAGGCGCAAACCCATCCAGTGCTCGTTGAAGTTCCTCCTTGATGCAAGGATGGCCAAATCATCATCCTGATGCGAGCCAATTCGAAACATTGCTCGCCAAGACTGCGCTTCACCATCCAGTCCATACATGATATGAAAAGGAGAGGCGACAGAACACAGCCCTGGCGAAGTCCAACGCACACATCAAAAGCTTCTGCAGTTTCCATACAAAGGCTGAATTGCTCTCAGAAGAGGTTCACTCAGCGCACAGTCCTGCAAAACTCTCCATAGTGTACCCCGAGGGACTCGGTCATAAGCCATTTCCAGATATACAAAACACGCACAGACCGGTTTGGCATATTCCCAGGCCTTCTCAAGGATAACCTTAAGAGTAAAAAGTGCGGCTGTCGGCTACCGCCAGGCCGAAAGCCACACTGTTCTTCCCGTAACAAAGGCTCGATTCCAGTGCTGGAACGCGTTTCCAGCACCTTCGCGAATACTTTTTCTGGAAGACTTTAGAGAGATATGCCCTATAGTGGGAACGATCTCTCCTGTTCCCTTTTTTGAAAATGGGACACTAAAACTCCTGTTTGCCAATCGTTGGGTACCTTCCCGCTTAATGACACGTGTTAGCCACTTTACACCTTCTATACCCTATACCCATTGCCTTGAGCATTTCTGGTCGTATTTCATCAACCCCAGCAGACTTGCCAACTTTTAGCGATTTAATCGCTAAAGTGACTTTGTCTACTTTGGTACTATTCTCCGCACTCATCTCGTCAGCAGTGGGAGTGCCATCTTCAGTGCCCTGTTGTTGGTTGACGGATGAGCAACACCGAAAAGTGCTCTCTCCATCTGCGCATGACATTGTTGTCATTTGAAAGAAGTGTACCGTCTTAGGATTTTACCTCTTGCTTGAACAATATTCAACTTCCTTCCTCTGAGCCGGTGAATATTCTGCCAAAATGTCGCGCCTCATTGTACCGGTCTCGAGAAGTTGAGTTTCTACATTGGATCCACCCAATGTGAGCTCTCTTCTTCTCTCTTGAACTTGATGGCTTCTTGAACTCCAGGCGTTTTAAACCACACAGTTATTTTTCACTACCAGCCGCTACCCCAAGCCGCTTCACTCCACAAACATTTCCTGCAGAAGCAATGACTGTAGATAGAAACAGCTGCCATTCCTCCTCTACATTCAAAAGTTCATTGGGAGTTTGTTCAAACTTCTCCGAAACATGCTGTGCAAAGCGCTCTCGGAAGTCAGAGTCAGCATCCTGCAACTTTTCCCATCGTATGCGGGTCACTATTTTTGGTTTTCGCTTTGGTGGCAAAGGAATACTGGCGCTGATATACAATATACACCGCACTTAGTGCACCCCTGAAAACTCGAACATCACAAATCCTTCTTTAAACACACGACGGAGATCAGTCAAAGATCTCTGATTTAAACTGTACCGGCACCATGTTAATTTGTGAACGTCTTTGTGCGAGAAAAAGGTGTTTATGATGGACTAACCATACGCACAGCAAAAGTCCAACAACTTCCCTCCGTTTCCGTTTTGATCCGGGTCACTGTGCCTTCCGATCACACTTCTCCAAGTACTATTGCCCATTCCCACATGTGCATTGAAGTCACCCATCAAAGGAAAGAAGTCCATGTCTGCTACTCTATCCAGAGCAGCATCAACTTCGTTCATAAAGGGCTCATACTCTGAATCCAGATTTGGTGCATACACCAGAACCAGAGCCAGAATTGATCGTTCAAGCTTAAGCTTTAAGATCAGAGCCCTTTCTCTCAACGGAATGACATCGAATACATTTTCTGACAACCGGGGGCTTGTGAGTATCTCCACCCCCTTTAGAAGTCATGTAATCTGGGACGCCAGACCAGAAGAGCTTGCACCCATCAGCGATGTCTTTGATTCCAAAACCCTTCCACTTAGTGGAGGAAATGCCAGTTGCATCGAGCTGATACTTTTTGGCCTCCTCAACCAGTTTAAGTTCTTTCGTCGTTAGTGACGAGACATTTCATGTGCCAATTTTGATTTGATGCCGTTGTCGATTTGTAGAATTTCCACCTAAAGCCGCGTTGTCACAAGCAACGTAAAACAGGATCAGAAACAGTCTCTCATTAGCAACTGAAACCTAAATTCGCTGAATACTTTTTGCGTTGCTAATGTATGAAATTCTGTTTCTGTTCCTGTTTCTGTTCCTTGTGACAACGCGGCTTAAGCCCTTTGCTCCCCTCCGCTCCCCGTAATGGATAGCGGCACCATTGACGGGCTGCTCGTAACTTGTTCGGGTTAAACCTAATCGGATGCCGAGCGGAAACTTCCAACCATCAAGCGCTCGCATGCTGACACCCCTCAGACCTAGCTCGAAAGGTTGCCTTGGACTACCACGATCAGCAAATCTCCGATCGGCCGATCTTAGCCCGGACAACAGACGCTGACCATGAAGCCGCTCATCACAAGGCAGAAGCTCCTAGATTTTTGTTACTTGAAGTTCAGCCGCCCCTCAGGGATCAGACGCCAACCAACGAGCCGCGCAATATGTATCAGACGCTGCTGGATTTTGTTTAAACCTTCGGGCTCATCTTTTAGCTATGATTTTATTGCCAAGGGACTTTATTACCGCGAGTATATACTCCTGACAGCATTACTTATAACATGCTGAAGACATTCCTTCCAGTGGATTTTAATCGGCTTACGACAGGCATACCTTACCTCAAGGCTATTCTTAAACCCGATCTTGTAAAGAAATTATGTACACTCCACTAAACTTGTACAAATCAGCTATTTTAGTTGTTTTGTATTAATCTTTATATTAGTAATAAATAAGATTTATTTTGTGTGATTTGACATTTTTACTTTTTTCGTAGATCTGTCATTGTGTCAAATTAACCAAAAATATTAACTGATGTGACATATTTTATTTATGGGCGATTTGAAACTTAATCAGCTTTTACAGGAGCTGCATGAGTGAGAAGGAGGAAGAGACCACACTTCTTCTTCTCTGCACATGCGCTGCTTTCTCTCCGAGAAACGAAATGTTCACCTTAAAGCTGTCTTTTATACCAACTAAATGACCTAAGCGATCTAAACTTGACCCACCCAACTCAAGCTCAAAACTGCAACTTCGAAGAAGCAGACAAGCTTGAAAGGTCTGGGTCAGAGATGAATGCATCTCAAGTGCTTAAATCTATAAGAATTCCATTGAGTCCTATAGCACGTGAGATAGAAACCGAATCCTTGAGTAAAACTAACCTACGGTAGACAGAACTTGAAAGTGTAAACACACAAAGGTAGAAAACGAAAAGAGATCACTTATTATGATCGGACTAAACAGCAAGAATTTCCGGCTGATTACGCCTTCACGTAGGTCCTGACAGGACTGCTGCAAGACACCCTCATGGAAGTCCTGACGGGGCACTGTGCTGTGGGTATAGATACATGCAGAGCGGCTGGGCATACTGCAAAACGATTACTGCAGAAGCTGCTGGGGCGTAAAGTTATTGAGTCTGTTCGTCAACTGCTATGCAATACCAAGCCCCAAACAGCATTAGACTAAACACACGCGCCGCTGTTATTTCCATACGGATTTCAAAGATCTAAGCAATGTGAATGTGAAATACCTGAAATTTGTGTAAAAATCCTGCGGCACCTAAAATTGTAAACAGCAATTTATTTTTTTTACGGGTAAGGTTCACAAGTAACCCAACCCGTGACTACTGTCCCCAGGGACATCCCTCAACCTACCCTAGTTATATCTCTACCTCCAAATGGAAATAGCAATCGGATGGAAGATGACTCTGGGTCAGGCCTAGACTTTCCAAAGATCGCTTGTATGCTAATTAAACATGCTAATAAGGAGTTAATTTTAAAAGGACAAACAGTTAAAAATATGAAAACAGACCTGCTACTATTCGAAGTAAATGTGTCAACCCTGTACGATATCCTAAAATGCACTCCTTTTCTTAACTCTGGAAAAAGCTGTGTTCTTAAAGCAAAAACGTAGCAAAACTGTTCATTTAAAGGAATTGTTATCGATTTTAGTCTTCTCAAATACGAGGGTAACAATGGTGTCGAAGAACAGGGACAGGCCATGCGGGAGCAATGCTACTTCGATTTCGATGACTGAAACCCTTTTTTCGGGCCACCACCCAGCAGCGCCCAACTTCCACTGTTAAGCATCAGCCAGCCGCAGTGGGGTCCACACACCACCCACAAGCCACCCATACAGATGCCACACCACAGCAAGTGCAGATTTGATGTGTATACCATTATTCTCTTTTTGTGAAGAGAAAAGGCCCCACATTTGCTCCACCGAAAGCTCTCCGTTCAGTCCACTGGTTTGGCATTTGGTTTGGTTCGTCTTCGAAAGCTATTTCATCAGAAATTTATAAATTCCTTCAACGGCTTGCGCTCACTTCATTCGAAGTTCAACCGGCAAGTTGTTCGGGTGCGTTTTCAAACTCGTCTCGATGCAGTTGTTTTACCTCGTGGTGTCAAGTGTGTGTATTTGTTGAAAAATAAAGAAGAGAAAAGTTGTGTCATATCTGACAGCAAAATTGCATTTTGTGAAAAACACAGTGACAAGTGAGCTCTAAAGTGTGTTTTGTTAACTAAACCAAAAAAAATGGATGCCGATAACAAAAAGCCATTCAAGGTAAGCCAGAGTTACATTTAATTTAGCAAAGAAAACAACTTAATCGGAACAGTCCATGTTTTGGGCGTCGTGCTAGATAATTTTTTTTCTTCAATCGCAACACTCCCTCTTTTGGTATAATTTTTGACAGTTGTTGTCTCTCTTATAAATTTCCTATAATATTTGGTGGTGGGTTCTTTTCTTCTGCCTCTCGCAGGTGCATTTTATAACAGCATTTTAAGAGCGGGAAGAGGATTGGGTATTATTTTGATTTTGTGTTTGTTTTGGAATTGCTGACAGGGAGGGTAGGAATGTAAAATGCATAAATTTCTTTGTGCGTATTGTATACTGCGAACGACGTCATGATGATTGCGAAATGTTGAGTTTTTATTGTTTTTGTTGTGCGGAGATTTGTCATGGAGCTTGGAGGAATTCGTTGGAACTTTTCGTACCTATTTTACCGTAAAAGGGATTTTCTTGAGAGAATTGTAGAACAAGCGTAATCGGATTAGAAGATGGGTCCATCTTCAAAAGAGGGCATCCTCCAATGGGTAATTCAATAAAAGTTTTGGGTAGAATGCCACAAACATTGTAACAAGTGTTGGCACATTTTGTGTAGCTGTAGGTAAGTATATAATGGGGATGAAAAGTGGCCAAATTCAGCCACAAAATCCAATTAAATTTTTGGCATTGCTTGTTTTATACTGTTGATAGTAATGATTGGGAAATAGAAACAAGGATACCTAAAGGGAGGTACGTTACCTAGGCAAAGTCCTTGTATACCTTTTTTTTGTAAATACGCTTTGACTTTACTTACTCATTTACTTGCCTTAAATACGTCTACTTTCGTTTACCAATTTTAATTAAAATATTTGGCCCACGATCACTCTCCTACTGCATTTTATCCCGCTACCTTTTGGAGCTTAGCAGGGGTGGTGTCATAAGTATGTCCGACTAGTCAATAATAAAATTTCACGTTGAGAATAGGACCAGATTTTACCCGAAAAATTAACAAGCACATTGGCACTGGTGTCGTTACAAATGTAGGTAGACACCTATAATTTAATAGAACATTAGTGGGTACAATTCCTTTGATGAAAAAAGCCTCTTTTAAAAGACTGGAAATATACCTACCTCCTCGCGCTCAAAAAGGACTGGGTAATAAAACAAATATGTACTGTAAGTCTTTCTTCTTTCTCAAGGCATTCAGTGGCTTTCAGCACTCAAATGTCGCCTTTTTATGTTAAAAAAAAACCGCCAAGAATGAAGTCATACACGGAGCGATCAATAATTATTGCTTAATTTCCATACAAAATGTTGTTTAGTATATCTGCGACTTTGTTTTTTTATACCCGACCCAGGGTATATTAATTTTAATGCATAGCTTAGACCTATTTTAATGCATAGATTAGACCCTGAGACCTTTTAGAAATATGATCGAGGCCGACAATCGATTAAGTCCGTCCGTCCGTCCGTATGTGTGAAATTTTTAGGTCTTTAAAATTCAGCCAGGAAGCTCAAACTTGGAGTGTATCTTGGTTCTTATTTTGTACAAACAAAGTGTGAAAATTGATTAAATCCCTTAACGGCCACGCCCACTACTGGCTTCATTATAAGACAACCCCAATTTTAAATTTTCTTTCAAAATGCTTTTTGGTCAAGTTAGACAAAGTGTAGGAACTCAAATTTTGGTATAGGGCAATAATGGCCCAAAACCTCTAAGAATACAAATTTTGGAAAAAAAATTATATGATAAATATTATAGACATTACCTACTATTTGCTAAGTTTGCTCCATACAAATTTTTGTACTACACCCACTTTTAGGGGGCGTTTTTACGAAAAAACATTTTTTTTCCGAAATAATTTCCGGTTTTAACGCATGATTCTAACGAAATTACAATTAATTGATCTTAATTTTAAGCCCATGCCCACTTTTGAGGGCGTGGCCTACACAAATAAATATATGAATACAGGACAAAAAACTTTAATATTTGGTATAACACAGTATATAGGGTCGGGTATATAGAATTTTATCACGGACGAACTCTTGCACTTACTCACTTGTTTTTTGGTAAAAAAAAAACTAAACAAAAAAATTACACGGTTTTTTTGTTTTCAAAATTCTAGATACATTTTGCTTCCAACTTCAGTGGTTTGTACTTGCGTAAAATTGAGTTGATAATATAGAAACAACTTAGAAGTTGTAGACATTTTTTAGTACTTCCATTTTAGTAAATCAACTTGATTTGAACAAATGATTTGAAGGCTGTCTCAAAAACCACACGATATTTCAGCCCCTTTATGTTTTTCTTTGGAACCTCAAAAAATTTTCTATGCCTGATATTTTTTTTGAAACAGTATATATTACTGTTATCGAGATAGTGTGGGGGGAAACGCGTTTTTTGGCTTATTTTCCATTTTTTTAAATTTTAAATCCATTAAACGTCAATTCGGAACCTTTTGTTGAATACCGTTATATTTTGTTTGGTTCTCATATACTTTGCGCTAGCAACAGTTTACTTTTTCTAACATTCAGATAACAGGTTTTTAGCTATCGGTTTATTTGTTTTTTAAACCCTTTCAGAAAATTTTAAGTTTGAAACGCCATTTTTGAAAAATCTAGAAAATTTTAGAATTCACTTTATACGTTTTATATACAAACCAAATTTCATTATAATCAATACCACCGTTAAGATACGTACCACAATTTTATTATGAAAATCCAATATTTTTTTTAGTCTGCATGTCCGGCAGCCTAACTTGATTTCGCTCAACACTTTTCTTTAGCTCTACATATTTTTCTGGAGGGAAACACGCGGAGAGCTGTAGTCGATTTTTTATGACGTATCCTCGGCCGTAAGCTCCTCCCTATGGATTCAAGATAGAGTGTCAGTGACTAAGTTTTGGGTTCCTTTCTTGTCCTCGATCGCGAAGTGACTTGAAATGATCGGTGACCACAGTAAAAGGTTGGCCCTCCCCATAGGTCCTGAACTTTGTCACCAAATGAGACAGTTGCAAAGGATTCAAGTTCAGTAACACCTTAATTTCGTTGAGCGGAATTAGGTTCTTCGAAATGATGCTATGAGTTTGTCCAGGTTTTTGTCGTCGAGTAGCAAAGTACCAAGACCTGAGATCGACGGCTCACACTGAATAAAGAAACGTTTCGAGAAATGAGGTTAGGTTGAGATAGGCTTCGATACTAAATGCAGTTTTCAGCTTGTTGAAAGCAGGAATTGCCTCTTTTCCCGTCTTCAGACAGTACTCATGAGGGCTACCATAGACGCCACGAGTAAAAAAAAGCGGTTATACCAGCCCGTAAAGCCGAGTACCCTGCGGAACTGCTTCGGGGTTTTTAGGATTGAAAACTCCTCGAGCTCCGATATTTTAGCTTTGTCGCATCCTAAGACACCCGTTACCAACCATATACCCTAGGTAGGTACTTTATCTCTTTGTGGTATTATCAACGCACGTATCCAAATTAACTGTCTAACCCACTTTTTTATAGTGAGCTACCTCTTCCAGTAAGTCGGGAGAGGAGATCAAAGGATCGATCGAACAGACAAAGACATACTGCCCCAATCGAGCTGGTATCACTTTTTTCAACAGCCTACATATTCTCTGAGCGGCATTATACACTCCTCATGGCAATACGCCGTGCACTGTGGCTTAAGTCGCCCAGAGACTGTGAACCCTTTCGGTTTTCTCTCCAACGGGATCAGCTTAAAAGAATCCCTTATCCCTTGTCGATGCTGAAGATGAATTTAGTTAGTTCAAGCCTACTTAAATGGCATTCGATGTGGGGCAGCGGGTATGTGAAGGCTTTGTGAGTTGATTGATATTCTTCGGTTCCAAGCACAATCTGTTTTTTCCTACTTCCTGCCAAGGACAACTGGAGAGCTTCAATCACTGTTGTTCTCCTCCTTCGTGAATGAGCTTCTACACTGCCATGCTAGTGAAACTGGGTAATGGTCTGCCTGATGGGGATGTGCTCGTCTAGAGTCGTCTTACCCAGTTCCAATACTCCAAAGGAGGGAAAGAGTAACTTGACTCTCTCCAATTTCCGTGTCTCTTTGATATAGACATATTGGATCCTCTGCTGCCACTGGTAATGGTACGTGTAACTCGCTAGTCACCTGAGAAGCGCGCTTAAAAGCACCCCAGACATCTAGATACAATATTATTGTTAAAGGCTGGGTGTTGAAAAAATGTAATCTCTCTGAACTTGCCCCATTAAGCGGCATCATAAACTGTCTTCACCGAGATTAGAAAACTACATGCAGACTGCATGTTGGTACGCCACAGGCACTGCAAACTATTTATTTTTTGAACATGACATCATGGCCGTTTCACATTCAGCGCGAGAGGAGCGGCAAACCAGAGCGGCAGCGATAACGAGAGACCAGAGAAATCGTTTGTTAATACACAATGAAACCGAGACACCTCGACGACTATTTTGACTGCACAGTGACAAAACTAAACAAATTACTAAAACTTGTCGACTTATTGCAAATGTATGGTTTATATTTCACAACAAGTACCTATTAGCTTCGAAAAACAACCTCCATTCAACAGCGTCCCATAACTCACAACAACCATTGACAGAATAATCGTCGAACTTAAAAAAGGCTCGCCATCCCTGGTCTACGTAGTCTGTGTCGGCATTGGTAGGTGCGCATTCAGTGTAGGTGTGTTAACTGAACTCATGTAAGTCATAGAAGCTTGTCCCCGCTCAAATCAAAGTTGGCCAGTCGCGTCGGTCGTTGTGCAAAACTCTCAAAGTCTGGTTGGTACGCTGTCCACCGTCGGGCTCACGCGTCGACTGTTGTCGCCGTGTTGCGTATTTGTCGTCTCGGTTCTGTCTTGTCTCAGGCACACTCTTGGCGGTGGGCTTTTTAAATCTGTATGGTCGTTTGTTCTGCGCGTAAAGCCTTCAGCCCAATGAATCCGTTGCGTCCGTCACGTTGAATTGTACACAACACTGACAACTGAGTTGAATATACACGTTCTTATGGGAAGCGACGTACGTCACAAAGCTCTTCCATGAGCCGCTTTCCATAAGAACGTGTATATTCAACTCAGTTGTCAATGTTGTGTACACTTTGTATTTCACTGAGTTGGCAGTGGTGTACCTTAATGTAACGGATGCAATGGATTCATTGGCTGAAGGCATTACTTGGCTTGACCTTGACGGGTGATTTCTAAAAGTGGTTTTAGCTGTGGAAATCACACTCAGACAAAGAATCAATTTGGCTCTGCATCCAGAGTCATGTTTATTTCGACTCGAGACCCACGAGAATCTTCGACTGGAGACGCAAAGGGACATTTAAGATCCGTTTTGTGCCATCCGTCATCCGTTACTGAGCACTACAAACAGGCAAGGCAATTTTTTCTCCTCTCCAATTGTGCATCCTTTTTATGGCGTTTGTTAGCTGTTCATTTTGGAATCTCCCCTTCAAGATTGTGCCGACCAACTCCCGTCAATACCAAAAGATGACTCCGTGGCCAATAATCTGTCACACAATCATGTATTAAAAATATGTAAAAATAGTCGATTCTCTAGAGTTGAAGTTGATGAAACTGCTAAGCAATTCTATGTGAAGTTCCAGGAGCGTCTGTCTCAAGATGAGCGGCTTCCTGGTCGGCGTCTGTTATCCACTTCCACTATGCAAATAGAATTGACAACAATAAGATGCATGCCAGATGCTTGAAGAAATACTCTGCTAGTAATATTATTGCTTTTCTCCGTAAGGACATAACACTTGCGGGGGTAAGCTTTGGTGTTTCTGTGCAGAGTTTTCATAATCCAAACTGGCTCATCAGCATGGAGAATTACTTTCCTCTTTTATCTTTCTATCCTTTCTATCCTCAAAATTTTTCTGCTCGCGATGTGCTACGCATTTTAAGGGTTATTATAGCGACTTAATTATAAAAAAAGCAAAGCGAATTGTGTACTGAATTAATCAAACACAACAGCTTTCAAGTTCCAATAATTTAACTTCACCACTAAGAATTTCAACACTTTATTTCAATTTAACTACCTAGTTGTTTACTCTCGCTTTTGATGTTCACCATTCAAAGATTTGAAATCAACTTACTAGCAGGGTCACTTGTAGGCCATTTTGTAGCGTTTGTGAGCCTCACTAGAACATTCAGGACAAAGTTAGATGGAGGGAGGGGCTTTCGTTAAGTTACTGTGAATGAAAAGTGGGTGATGGTGAAATGGAGTGAATGCTTGTCCGAGCTATCATATTTTGTCGTTAGATCACAGTTTTAGATGAAATGTATTCTTTAGAGAATAATCAAAATACTCAAAATTATTGCGAATCTTACCCGATTATAACGAGTGTAGTCCTAACACACAACATAGTTTTCATCAGGACTATCATATTATCCTAGGCTTGGTGCAGGTTTGGAGACAGACTCCTATACTCTCCATCCCAAATATCACCCACAAAAGCAATTTAATTTGAGTTAAGAAAAATGTTTCTCTGTCTTGAGGATATCTACAGGTAAAGCATTTAAGTACCCGTGACTGCCCTTGGGGAATATTTTTGCTTAACAGTCTTATTTACAGCAGTCTACATGGTTTATCTTTAACCTTTAATTACATTCCCGTATCACGTATCGCATATCCACAGCTTCGTTGGCAAAACCTTCAATCCAAGCGAAGATCTCATCTCATATCCACTTCATCCTCATTTGCAGTGACCTTCATTTGCTGGGCAATTTTTAATTACCAAGACTCCTCGTGCAGTAACAGAAACATCAGCTCATTCGTCTGCGCGATTGCGAAGAGCACTCGTTGTTATGCATTACAGAGTAGGCTCTATACCAAAGGATTTTACCCGACTGCACGAGCGTGGTTTTATTAACACAACCAAAATGACACAAGTGTACATGCCTACATCCATTGTACTTTTAGCATGAAGCTATTTCATCCTGATGGCTGGCGTCATGTCAGTTGTTGAATGGATGTGTTGTAAGACCTTCAAAGGACACTGATGAAAATACCTACCTGCTTTCGCCAAAAAAAAAACAATGCAATTCCAAGCTATGTTATTTATAGTAAGGCAATGTTAACGCTCCGATTAATTTCCTTCAGTTAGGCTAGGTCCTCAAGCCAATACCACATGGACGAAACTCTATTCCCACTGGAGGCAATCGTAAATATTTTATAAGATCATTGTGTGCACAGAGTGCCCCGTAGATGCTGGTGACTGTGACCCTGACCTGAGTGATACCTTTACTGCGTATGTTGACTGATTAACATGATGTGTTCTCAAAGGACACTAGTATTTGTCGTAGTAGAAACGTATAAATTGGAAAATGGGATCCAATTAAAGAAATGGTTTGCCGTCTATACATTCAACATCATAAATAACACGTAAGGAAATTTGTAGCTTCCCTTGTGTTTTCCTTAATTTTTGTTTATTAAATATTTCAAACTTTTCCTTTGTTTTTTTTTTCTAATACCCACAGATGGTATCGAAGAAGAGGAAGCTCACCAAGGGCTGTCTGTACAATAAAAAATTTCATCGCCTTGTTTTGCTACCCGCCCTTTTAATTATGCATCAGCTAATTTCCGAACCCAATTAAGTTACGGTAAAGCCACTCGCTTATTTACCTCTCATTCTCTTATAGCCATTGCCTGTTGAAAAAAGTTGATAACTTTCGCTTGCTCATTAAGGCCAACCCTTGGCGTGGTTAGGACTTTTAATGACTTATAAATCTTCGTCCCCTGGAGGCAATTAAATAGGCATCACAGTCATTGTGCGTCTGTTCCAAGGCTAATCTGTACAAATAACTAAAACGATATGAACTTCAGATATCCTGCCAACAGGCGGATGAAGAATCAATCGAGAGCCTAGTGTGCAAACATTTGATGCAAGGATCAGTTGTAATTAGATTCTCAGGAACAGCAAAGGCGGGCTTAATGCCATACTACCATACTGCAAGGAAGATGTCATAGGATAAATTACTTGACTCCATTAAGAACTTTGAGGAGCATCTAATTGGATGAGTATAGCTACTTATTGTGTGTAAGACTCCCTTTCTTGAAACGAGGTCCCTGAAAAAATTATATACATTTTTTATTAAAATCAAAAGAACAGTGCTTTTAGCTAAGGAGGCAATAATTTACCCTTGGCAGGTCTGTGGCGTACAATTACCACCCAACCATAGCAGTGGATGCTGTGACTGTCTCCTTGATGCCACAACACACGTATTGCTCTACCCATACATACAGTGAACTAGAAGCAAAGTGGCCGTTAAAACCAGCTTTTCATTACCCTTGATGAGCGAGCAATTTTTTTTTTATAAAAGGAAGCAGCTAGTAATGTGAGGACCTTCAGCGCATTAACGACACTTGAGCACATTTCATAAAAAGACGTAATTTACAAGTCATTGGACGACGATCGCAAGTTGTAGACAAGTGCGGTTTTTCCCTTAATACTTGCGTGGTGCAAAAGCTATGAATGACGTCATCATTATATAATGAGTTTACATTTCGTTTGGCAGGATGTATAGAAAATCTGTATCTTTGGTCAACATCAGTGTTTTCACTTGCACCCACTTTTTATGGGGTATTTTCTGTCATTGTTCTCAAAGACCGGATGGGACGCAATACCCGACCAACTAAAAATAATTTTTATTTTCACACGAAACAAGGGAGGAGCACAACAAAAATGACAATGTGAACAAATCTAACATGAACAGGATTCGTATAGAATATATGCGTTACACCCCCTAGGAGCAAATGTTTTCATTTCGTTATAGTTAGAACGAGGACAAATTTTTGCCTTACAGGATAAGAACACAAGAGCTTGTGGTTCTTTCTGCAAAATGACAATAGCCATTGAGCGGCTAAAATTGTTGTCTTTATTGGACAAATAAATTGCAAATGACATGTCCTTTCATACGGAGATTAAGGAGATAAAAATGCTTGGCATTGTTCAGGCCTTAGGCGTGAATGAATATGTGTTTGGTGTATTTAAATTTACGTTGGGGTACTTTGAGCAGATAGGAATTTTTTTGGAAACTGCGCGGTAGAAACCCTGTCAAAGGCTCCCCATTTGGAACTGGTGGTTGATTTACGAGTAAAAATCATGCGACAAGCAGTTGATAATATAATCAACTAAATTTATGATGCATTTGCATCGTGCGTCATCTTGAAGTCATGCGAGGAAATGTGCTCTCCTTTTTTAATACCCAAATCCCATAGGATATAGAGGTTTATTACGTTTGTCGTATTATTCTACTATTATTACTATAATAATAGTAGACCCCCCAAGACCTTAAGGGCATATGATCGAGACCGAATTCTGAATTCGTTAAGCCATGTCCGTCTGTCTGTATGTCACACGTTTTTAGGGCTTACATTTTGAGCTAGGAAGCTGAATTTTGGTGCTTAAGTTCATTGTTATCCGAAGCAGTACAAGAGTAGAAAAAAGTAAACATTTTTGAAATCCGCCCACAGACACGCCCACAATCGATGCAATTGTGCAACTACCTCCAGAGCTTTTTGGCCTGTAAGACTGTAGGTAGGGCATCTTAAAAGCCTGAAAATTGGTATTTATTTTTTTCTTTTTGTTGTAAGATATAAAATAAAAATAAATAGAGTGGTGCAACAGCTCAAGGGCCAGGGCCAACTTCTCATCAATGTATGCTGTGTGTGTTAATTTCTTCACATACAAAGGGGCCTACAATTTTTTGCCGAATCCGAACGGCATTTTGAGAAGTTTTTGAAGACAATTGTTACTCTCGGAGGGTTTGTCAGGCCCTCGCGGAGGTGGGGGCCGTGAAAAAAGAGCGAGTCTTTTTTTTCAGGTGACGATGGTAGGATTCGAACCCAGACCTTCGGCGTAGTAGGCACACACACTAACCACTATGCCACGACACCCCACGATTTTATTGTTAGATACACAAAATAAAAATTTAATCGCCTTACCTCACATCGTGGCATCGATACTTCAAATGCATTTTATTCAATTTATTTGTTCCAAGTCGAAAGAATTTTACTTATTATATTATTTATAAAACACTTATAAATAGAGTGTAAATAGAGCCAGAATTGAAGAAAAATATAAAATTTCCCAGAAAAACGTAATTTCGACTGACCTTAAGCCTAACTCAGGCAAGACAAAACTAGTGGGAGGGTTACAATCCGCCTAGGCGAATCGTTGGATACCCCATCCCAATTGACCACTGTCAAGCTCCAAAATGCGTCAAAAATCTTCGTTGTTAGATTTCAATTTCTTTTAACTTTATTTGTGTTAAGAATTTGTCAGTTAAGAATCTTCTTTCTTTAAAAAGGGGCGTGGCATCAACCCCTTTTCAATAACACAATTTTATTATCATATTTTTTTTGTCAGATGCAGTATACACGTGTTGATCGCAGTCTTGTATTAAAAATTTGATTTTTTACTTAAAAACGCCACAAAAGTGGGCGTGCCAAAAATTTATTTATTTGAGTTGATAGCTAACGCACATATCTGAACATTTTATAGTGCTTTTTTTTTGGATTTAAAGCAAATATATCAAATAAAAACCGTATATTAGAATGCATATTAAATATGACCACGCCTATAAGGGGACGGTTTTCGCTTTTTTTTTAAATGCCAATCACAATACACTTAAGCGAGGATATTGCGTACCAAATTTCAGCTTCCTACGATAATTTTGATTTTTCATGCTATTAAGTAAAGTGGGCGTGTCAGAGGGCGGATTTCAAAAAATTTTACACTTGTACTGCTTCGGGACCTAAAAAGGGCAGATATCAAGTCTCAAGCTCCTAGCTCAAAATTTAAGGCGTAAAAACTACCGACAGACGAACGGACGGACATGGCTCATTCGACTTACAATTCGGTCTCGATCATATGCCCTTAAGGTCTTGGGGGTCTACGGTGATTATTGTAAATTCCGGGAACAGTCAGAACGCATACTAGGGGATTTTTTTTCATGCAAAATGGACTATGAGTTTTTAGGTACTTACTTTGAGAAGTTAAGCAGCAGGCCAGAACTAGAAAATGAAAATCTTGAAAAGTTTAAGCGATTTTATTTAAGCGGATTTTAAAAATTTTAACACTTGTAATGCTTCGGATGACAGAGAGCAAACATACAAAATTTCAGCTTTCTAGATTAAAATTTGAGGCCTAAAAATTGGAGACATACGGACGGACGGACATAACTCATTCAACTTAGAATTCAGTCTCGATCAAGTGCCCTTAAGGTCTTAGGGGTCTATCGTCATTATTTATCTATGTTACATTTTCGCCTCTTATCAAACCTAATATGCTCCATATTCCTGTGGCATAGCCCTTTTCCTCCTGACCTATCCCAAAATAATATTTTATTGTAATTCCAATAATTTTTTACTTTTTAATGTTTAAAGAGAAATATGAAATAAAAAAAATAAAAAAATAACTCCGGGATGTCCTTCAAACAGGACACTCACAATTGTGAGCTTCAGGAGTGGACCGATGTTTAAAGAGGCTTAAATAGTCAAAACGAAAGAACAGCTGAAATAATAATAAGAAAAGCTTTGTTAGATATTTAAGAAAGAAAAAACTTTATTTAATTTGAAATCCAAAATTAAACTTTAGTTTTTTAATTTTTTTAAGATAGTGAGTACATAGTTAGCTAATAAAAGTTGGGAAAAGTAACTAAGCGTTCTTTGAATGGAACTGTTTGAAACAATTAGAGTCCTTGTTAAGGCAAAGATAGACATTGCACTTTTCACATTTTGTTCGTGACCGACTTGCGCAATTCGGTAACCGACATTTTAATGGTGCCTTTAGTGTCTCAACGACTGGCCAGTGATTGAAACCATCAAAGCGCTTGTCTTGACCAGGTATTGATGCGACCTTCTTTCTCTTAATCTCAACTGGTGCGTCTTCTGGCTCTGAATCCTCGGAAGCATTTCTTTTCAACTTTCCTACGCCACCCAACAAATACTCTCCTATTTCCAATTTAAACTGTAGCAAATCCATTTGATCTTTTCGTGGTAGATTGTTGAGCTTGCAGTCATGTTTGTATTCAAAATAGCTGTTAACAATAGCCAAGTCAAACATGTGAAGTATCGTTTTCACTGTCCATTTTTTAGTCTTTACCCACGTCCGATAGCATTCAATCAGTTGGTCACAAGTATCCACCCCTCCCATCCCAGCATTATATGACGATACGCATGCGGGACAGGGAACACCAACTCGCGCTATTGCAGCTTTATCCCAGCGTTTGACAGATTTTACTGGTTGACTACCAACCAGAGTCGAAGTTAGCAGTACACTTTTGTTGTCTTTCCATTTTACTAAACACAAAGACTTGTTATTTACGCAAATTTCTTCGAACTCGCCCCTTTTCATTTTTGAGTCTATTTTAAATGTGTAACCATTATGGCGGTTGTTCATAAGAGTTCCTGTGGCAAATATTTCGTTTTCTTTTAGCTTTTGAAGGAGGGGAAGTGTAGTAAAATATCTATCGAAATAGACACATGAATTCTTTGGCAAAGTTTCAGTTAGCCGCAAAACTATAGATGGTCCCGAGACTTCTGTCCTTGAGAGGCGTTGTACTGCCTTGGTAAATTTCAAAATCGAGGACCATTCCGCAAGATGATGTCAGAACAAAGTTTTTAAGCCCTACCGGGCGCGGCTTATTTTTGACATATTGACGAACAGCGCATCGACCCAAAAATGGTATCATTTGTTCATCTACAGAAAACTCTTAAAACTTGTTTCACACAGTCAATTACTGGCAAACGGAAAAATATTCAAATATTCAAAAATATTCAATTTATTCGATTGATTCAATTAATTCGATTTTAGCGCTACATAGAACTGGAGCTCAGAATTGTGAAAATTTTATTGAAGTGTTTCAAAAACACTTGTAGACTGAAAAAATTTATAAAATAATACTTAAAAACTAATAACTTACATTTTAACTCGATAATGCACTGATAACTTTAAAAAAAAAAACTTTTTTATCACGAAATATAAGCAAGTATTGATGCCAAGACGTATCAACCATGAACCACACTTTTCACTCACCGAATAACTCATGCATTCAAAGGGCTATGGGGTAGGATGACACATAAATTGAATCTACAAAGATTTCATAGCCGTCTGGTGCAGGAGCGAACTAAGTTATTTACTTTCAGTTCATTTTATAGAGAAAAAAAGTAAGCTCACGATTGTGAGCCCGTGGAGGGAAAGAGGGTATAAAAATGCTAAAAAAGGTCAGAAGAACGTATGTCCCCCCTCTATCGCGCAAACGGTATAAAAACTTCTAAATTTTTTTTACAAAACTGAAGCAAACTTTGAATATGCAAACACTTTGAAGATTGAACTCAAAAACCGAAAGACGTTTTCGATTTTCATAGTCCTACCCTTTCGGCGGTAATGAGTAGTGCAAAGGTTTTCCCTTGGAGATAGATAAAGGCAATAGTTAACTAACAGTCTTCTGTTAGTTTTACGATATCAAGTTTTCGCACTTACACCTGATCCAGTATCCTCGCTTGATATTCATTTTGATCCATATGTACGGCCTGCTGCCTCAGAGTTGTAACATTCCTCAAGCTTCATTCTTCTCTACTCTACAAGCTTCAGTCCTCTCTACTCATTCTAAGTCCCGATTGAAGTTTCAAATAAAGTGTAATTTGACTTGTTACTCCTACTCAGCATAAGTGTTTGCAGGATTAAACTACGCTTTGACCATCATGTCATGGCTTGGTCGCGTCATGTTGGTGACCATCCCGTCATGGCTTGGTCGCGTCATGTTGGTGACCATCCCGTCATGGCTTGTGCCTTAAAGTCGTATTGTGCATTTTGTGGAACTTGCTTCAATGAAGAGATCTTTTGGCTTTATGTTTAGGATTGTTCTTCTAACTCCGTGATCAGAGCCCCTCTATTAACGAGATGAGTTTTGAAATTTTCCTTTTTCGCCTTTGCTGGTCAGCAGGCAAAACATCTATACGTAAGTATAGTTGTGAGCTAAGCGGTGTTTTTTTTGAACTATTTTTAGCCGATTCGGTTAAACATATATAAAGCTGTTGTGCATACGTTCCCTTTTCTTTCTCTTGTATGTTTTGATACCAGTTGAGCTTACTATGAAGGATGATTATGATACGCATATATTTAGCACTTTTATCTCGGTGAAGAGCTTAGCCTTTAAGAACGGCAGCTGAACGTCCGGGATCGACCTGCAGCTTATGAAGGCAAAAGTTCTGTTTTTGATGCGTTGAAGCTTATGCCGAATGATCCAGTCCACCAGCTCCGTTTTTTCGCACAACTTGCAGTAGATAAATAAGTGTTGTCCGAAATTTTCGCGAGCTATGAGCAGAAGATCATCAGCCTAAGCTATTGGGTTTTCTGAACTTGATTAGATAGGTGTATATTAGTGAAAGAACACAACTTTGCCTGGGGCCTTTAGTTGTAGGGGGAAAGCGGGAGACTTGAGCCAATTTTTGTTAAATCGTGTATAGAATCTTTTATGTTAATCTCACCTGCATCACATGTGCATCTTTATAGAGCTACATTTATCTTCTTTCAGATTGACTTTTTATATTTTAAAAAAATTCAAGAGTTTTCTACCCAGAGCAAATTTTATGAAAATTTTTTTTTTGATTTTTGGCTCAAGTCTCCCGTTATACTGGGAGACTTGAACACACTCTTGAGGAGGCTTGAACATATACGAATTCAACTATCAAAACAATGAAACAAGTAACTGACACAGTTTGGTTTTCCTTAAAATAATCTTTTTATATTGTTATGTTTTTGCCTGGGATTCGTCGAATAAAACTCAATTTCACTTTTATAATTTCACAATGAAACACTTTATATATCAAACAAACTTATTTAAATTCAAATCACACTGTTATTCAACTTTAGTACTTAGAATTCAACACTTTATTTTAATTCAATCACTTTTTACTTTATTACCGATTTTCACAAGTCCACGTTTATAATATAACTGTCCCGTACGAGCCTTTCTCCCGTGTATTTATACAAAATTAAGCACCTTCTAGTACGTCCCATACAACCCCTTTCGTAATTTTCCATTGGTACTCTTCCGCTGAATTCCAACTAGGGGAAATCGAAATTCGAACTTCGAATATGACAGCTGCTGTCAGATGACTGGAATGACAGTTGGGTATGTTCGTTTAGTGAATCGATGGGTGCATTCAGCGACTTGTACGTGTTGTTTAATTTCTTGTCGCCACAAAACAATATATTACCTTTGATATTACACCGTTATGTTGGCACTTTTTCAAAATTGAGGTTGTTCTTTTCCTCAGAAGGTGGTTCTGTCAATTACAAATTTATGAGCTCTTACCCTGATAGATTAAGTCTTTCGGACTCTTTTTAATGCATCTTTAAGGGCATTTTCTGACAAAACTTTGTTTTTTGGAATATATTCTTATTTGTGCTACAACAAAGCTTGAATTTGAACTAAATAAAGTAAAATAATGTGGGCAGATTTGACTTGCACCTCTGTTCAACTCTTCCGTCAGACAGTGGCTCAAGTCTCCCGTTAACATTTTTCAGCACAAAACAACCAAAGACTGAAATTTATTCTTGTATTAATAAAATAGAAGTTTAGATGAAGAAAATAAACCTCTTCACGTTTTTATTTATCGTGCGAAACAAAAGTTTTACAAAAAAAACATTTTTTTTTTACTTTTGTACCACAAAAACACTTTACGATTTCCATTTTTTTTGCTCCCAGGTTAGAGGTGCTTGTGCTCATAGCTTGCCTTTTTACTTGCAGGATTTGTGCAAAAAATTAGTTAAATATTGCGAGTAAAACTCCTATATGCTCAAGTCTCCCGCTTTCGCCTAGACATTCTTTTTGTAGAGTTACTCAATGTTCCATGATTTCTTTACTATTTGCCAGGACAACGTTTGTCTTTTACAACACAAGTAGTTTGAGACTAAAGAAACGAATTAAAACACATCGTCAACAGCCGACAGATTAATTAATACATATCACTCTTTGCTCAATTACTTTTAAATCGTTTTCCGTACTTTTGTTTAACATCCCTGACTGATTGACACTGAAATGGCGCGGTAAGCATAGTAAGTGCTGCCAATTCTTCTCTTTCTCGTTCATGTCTGGTCTGCCATGCTTTGACATTGAGCTGTGTCGGGTCTTTTAGCGCACTGAAATCTCCTTTTTCCTTGAGTGGAACATGTGCAGCTAATTTATTTATTTATTCATAAACCTTTTTTTATTCAGCTGATTTAATTTGCAAGCTCAATTAGATTTGCGCGGCGAAGGAAAAGGGAAAATATATGCAAAACGCTTTCTGGTGCCAGTGCCACCTACAACAAAAATTCTAAAATTCTATTAAGGATGAAGAGGATCCACTTCTGAGTATTTCCATTCACTTTGAAGTTGGCATTGAATGTGGGAATCCCCTTTTTTTCTATATATGGGAAAGTATATGTATATGTATGCATGCTTGTCTGTTGGCTATAAAGTTGTGTGTTTAGTGAGAAGGGGATTGAAATAGGCCTTCGTAAATTTTTGTGTCTGCCATCTTTTCAGATACACATCAATACCCCGACGCGGTGAATCGTCCTTGACCTTTTAAACGTTACGGACAATGAAGGCTGTGGGGTTCAACTGTATAGCAAGCCTTTTTCCTCTATATGTGTGCATGTGTCTGTGTGCAAATTTGGAAGCCCTTCTTCTTAGTCTAATCCTTTTTATCGCCGTAAATTCTTTTGTATTACTATGTGCTGTTGTGTTTCGCTTGTAATCATTTTTGGTTATATTTACTCAGCGAGTGTAATAATATTTCGTCCTGTGAATGTCAAGTGATAAGCACGCAAAACAAATCATAAAAATGTTGAAGCTGTTCGTCTATGCTACTAGGTACGTGACCTTTTTAAATAAACGAGATGAATGACGGTTTTGTGCTGCTTACTTTTGTATAATGGAGATCCGAATGCGAAATTATATTTCGTGGAAAAAAAAAAATTAAGAATTGAATAGGTAGACAGTTGAGGAGTAAGTACTAGAAGAGTTTTAATGGAAGGACTTTGGGGTAATTAAAATTAAGGATTAAGTTGGAGGTAAAGTCTTATTTGATGCGGAAAGGTGCTTTTCAAAATGCGGATTTAGTTATGGTATGAAACCTGGGTAGCTTAAAAGCATTTTATATTATGCAATGAGCGATGAAAGGCCCGACAAATTTCTCTAAAGACTCCGTGAATTCCAGGGATTTGCAGTTTTTCTACTGTATTTTTATATTGATAAAAAGCTAGCGGAAATATTCAAGTTGCTTTTCTATAAAGGGTTGATTCTTGACGATTCACATTTATCTGATCAAAACCCATCCCTTGGGCTTCTGAAAAGGCATTTAAAGCAATTGGTCATGTGGTCACACCCAACTCTTTAGGTCAGGAGTAGCCTTTGTTTAGTTTACTCAAAGGGAGGTTATATATACCACCCGACGCGAAGGAAGGTTCTTTACTCGTTTCAATCGCCCTACGAAGGGCCGTTCTCGGAAAGTTCGAGCACGCATGATATGACAGACTGTCTTTCGTAGATGACAATATGCGTCAATATGGTTGACGGTTGATTGATCGAGAAATCTTTATGACCCTTTGTGGATCGTAAGATGTGGGAACGGTGTACCAGTACTAAAACTACCACAACGTGTCGGCCCGCAGCAAGGCCAATCAGCCTAGATCCCTTACCGGAAAAGGCAGTGCCATCCTACTGTGCCACTTAAGATGCCTTCTATTCCTATTTCATCATGATCATCATAATTTTCGGTGACCGCTTATTCTTAGAAGGGTCGCGGAGCGAGGGCGGCTAAATGGCCCTTCCATCGTTCCCAACTCAAGAGACACAGGCGCGATCCCCACGGGTCTCGAAGATGTCCTTTGCCTGATACCACCACATGTTTCTTGGCCTACCTGGCAGGCGACGTGCTTGCATCTCGGCTTGCAAAACCTGTTTAGGAAGTCTGTAAGGGGGCATGCGAACAACGTGTCCAAACCATCGAAGAATTGAACGTTCCACTCGGAGAAGTAGCTGCTCAACATTGAGATTCCTACGAATACGGACGTTTTTCACTCTATCCCTAAGAGTAACACCAGCGACGCACCTCAGAAATCTCATTTCGGCAGCTTGTACCCGCGATCTGATTCTTTCGGTCATTACCCAAATTGCATTACCATAGATGAGGGTTGGAACGAACACTGAATTAAAAACTGAGATCTTTGCATTCACTCCAAGCTCAGCTTTCCTGGTGACCGGTTGGCGCTGTTCCTTTACTACTGCTCCAGCTTGGCCAATCCCACAGGATAACTCTTTATCACTCCTTCCATCTTTCGTGAAAAAGACCCCGAGATAAACTTCTCTACCTGTTTCAATGGGACTCCGTTTATGTACATGTTACACAGCACAGGAGTTCGGGAAACAACCACCACCTCGGATTTGCTCACGTTTACCTTCATCCCAGCTTCGCCGCATATGGTCGCAAGACCATCCAATGTTTGCTCAAGTTCCCCCTCGGACGATGCCAGGATAGCTAAATCATCTGCGAAAAGCAGATTGCTTATCCTGACGCCAGCCATTTGGAAATCCATTTGGACCATCCAGTCGGCGAACCGCAGTCTTGGTGAGAGATATATATATGTGTTCTGGATATATATATATCCAGAACACAGCCCTGGCGAAGTCCAGCGTACACATCAAAAAGTTGGGATTTGGCGCCATTTATCCGAACACAGCTTTCGCAGTTCCCATACAAAGACTGAATGGCTTTCAGAAGAAGCCCACTCAGTACATAGCCCTGCAAAACTCTCCGAAGTTTATCCCGTTGACGAGGAACCTGGTGATAGGCCTTTTCCTATCTACAAAACACGCGTAGACTGGTTTGGCATATTCCCAGGCCTTCTTAAAAATAACCTTCCCGTAATAAAGGTTGCTCTGGAACGCGCTTCCAACATCTTCGCGAATAACTTTCCAGGAAGACTTAAGAGAGATATCCCCCTATAGTTGGAGTTATCTCTCTTGTTCCCTTTTTTGAAAATGGGCACTATAACTCCTGTTTGTCAATCGCTAGGTGCCTTCCCGCTCTTCCAGGCCACCTTAATGACACTTGTTAGCCATTTAACACCTTCTTCACTTATTGCCAGCAGACTTGCCAACGATTTAGCGATTTAATCGCTTCAGTGACTTCGTGTACTGTGGGACTATTCTCCACCCTCATCTCATCAACAACGCGATTGCCATCTTCAGTGCCCTGTTGGAGATTGAGCAGCTCCGAAAAGTGCTCGTTCCATCTCCGTAAGACGTCGTTCCCATTTGAAAGAAGTGTACCGTCTTTAGATTTAACACCTTAAACGGCATTCAACTTCCTTCTTCTGAGCCGGCAAATAGTTTGCCAAAATGTCTTTTTCGCAGGTCGGCAATCGTGCTCCAACGTTTCGCCGAAGTTTTTCCATGCCTGTTCTTTGGCTGTTCTGACCACCATATTGGAAGTTTATTGCGCCTCAGTGCACCGGGCTCGAGAAATAGAGTTTCTACATTGAATCCGCACAATATAGGCTTTCTTCTTCTCTCTGATGACTTCTTGAACTCGAGGAAACTTAAACCGCGCAGTTCTTTTCTCACCATCAGCAGCCGTACCAAGCCGCTTCACTCCACAAACTTTCTTGCAGAGGCTATGACTGTCGATAAAAACAGCTGCCATTATTCCTTAACATTTAAAAGGCCGGTTGGAATTTGTTCAAACTCCTCCGAAACGGGCCGTGCAAATCGCTTCCTGCAATCAGATTCAGGATCCTGTAACCTTTCCCACCGTATGCGGGTCACCCGTCTTAGATTTTGCCATGGCGGCAAAGGAATACTGTCGCTAAAGCGCAAATTGCACAACACTAGGTGCGGTGATCAGTTGACAGCTCAGCTCCTCTCAATACGCGAACACCACAAATCTTTTTTTTACCCCATCCCATAGGATAGGAGGTATATTAAGTTTGATTCATTGTTTGTAAAATAGAGAAATAATCACCGTAGACCCCCAAGACCTTAAGGGCATATGATCGAGACCAAATTGTTAGTCGAATGAGCCATGTCCGCCCGTCCGTCCGTCCGTGTGCCGGTAGTTTTTGAGCCTTAAATTTTGAGCTAGGAACTTGAAACTTAATATCTGTTCTTTCTAGATCCCGAAGCAGTGACAAGTGTAAACATTTTTCAAATCCGCCTACTGACACGCCCACTTTACTTATTAGCATGAAAATTCAAAATCGTCGTAGGAAGCTGAAATTTGGTACGCGTTATCGTCTGTATGTGTGTATTGTGATTGACATTTCGAAAAAAGGCAAACACCGCCCCCTTTTGGGCGTGGTCATTTTCATTTTATTAAGCATGTTTTATTCGATACATTTTCGTTGAATCCAAAAAACTTGCGCTATAAAATGTTCAGATATGTGTGAAAGCTATCAACTGAAATAAATAAATTTTTGTCACGCCCACTTTTGGGGGCGTTTCTAGGTATAAACCAAATTTTTTATGTGGAAATGCAATCAACACGTGTATACCACTTCTGATAAAAAATATAAACAAAAAAACGATGTTATTGAAAAGGGGTGGATGCCACGCCCCTTTTTAAAAGAGAAAATTCTTTAACTGAGAAATTTTAAATACAGTTGAAGTTAATAGAAACTGAAATCTAACAACCAAGATTTATGATACAATTCGGAGCTTGAAAGTGGTTAATTGGGATGGGGTATCCAACGATTCGTCCAAGCGGATTGTAAACCTCCCACTAGTTTGAACACATGACGGTACCACAAAGAAATAAACGAAAGTGTGGGACGCCAAACCAGAACTTAGTTGAGGAGATGCCAGTTGCATGAAGCTGATACTTTTTAGCCTCCTCAACCAGTTCAAGTCCCTTCGCTGTTACCGGTGAGACGTTCCATGTGCCAATTTTAAGTTGGTGCCATTTTCGATTTGTAAACTGACCATCTAAGCACTCATTTTGGCTTAGCGCTGCCCCCTCCGACCCCCGTAATGGATAGCGTCACCATTACCGGGCAGCTCGTCGGGATGCCGAGCGGGACATTCCGACCACCAAGCGCTCGCATACTGACACCCCTCAGGCCTAGCTCCAAAGAGTGCCCTGGGTTACCAGGATCAGCACATTTCCGAGGCTTCTTCTTTCTTTTCTTTATGGTGGGGGAGGTGGGGGTGCTTTTTATACCAAGCTGCAAGGTTTCTATCCGGCCGATCCTAACATGGACAACAGACGCCGACAAAGAAGCCGCTCATCCCAAGACAGACGCTCATGGAGTTTAACTGTTTAGAGTACAGCCGCCCCTCTGGAGTCAGACGCTGACCAGTTTGCCGCACACTATGTATCAGTCGCTACTGGGTTTTATTTAGACCTTCAGGTTCATCTATCAGTTAATACTGCCAAGGTTTTCCCTACCAGGAGTATATACTCCTGACAGCATCACTTATAACATGCTGAAGACTACTTCTTCCAGTGGACTTAAGTCGGCTCTTACGACAGGCATAGGCTATTTGAACCCGACCTTGCAGGGGATCTATTCCTATTTTGGCATTACCTTGATGCCGTAGCTAGCTTTGCCCACATGTTTTGTCAAAGAACTCGTAGAACATTTCTTGGACATCGTCCTCTTTCTCCTCTGTATAATTTCTGATATTTTTGTATAATGCTTTGCTGTTTTCAAAAAGATTTTTGTAATCTGTTCAAAGTGCTGCAGGTCAACTAGCATCCATCTTCTCAGAAAGAAACAGGAATTACTAATTCTTTTAATTGCCATATTAGAGTTCAACTAATTTGAACGATCCCACTCATGAAATATTCTTTTGATGCTGTTAGTTTCATGCACGAAACACGAGCTAAGGATGCATGTCAAATTCAGGCCAACTAGCACTTTTCATATTAATTGAAGCTTTCGCACAGCATTTCAATTAAAATGTTTGCCTTGTTTCAAATTCCATCAGTTATTTTAATTTTTTAATAGAATATTCCCGCAGTGCGCCGCTCTGGTCCAGATGGAATAAATTGCCATTTTATTGATACAAACGGGTTGTTCAAATAAAAACACAAATGACCGCTCTGTTGCATTCGTCCTTCAACATAATCATAGGTATAGAGGTACACATTGTGCTGCTTTCAGGTTAACTTAAATATGGCCCGTGACATGCTCTGTGAGTCCCGCGGACATTCGCTTGCCTTAATGTTCCAGAAAGAACAACCGCACTCAATGAGTGATGGGTACATTTATGCCTTGTTAGTGGCCAAAGTGTAAGATGATTCTTCCCTTAAAGTGTTATTGATGGGAAATTTATGAGCCATCGCAAAAGGAATAAATTCACCGCCTAGCAACGACGACCCGTTCGACTCAATTCAATTATGTTCGCAGAGAAGTTCGTCACGCCCGGCATAAGGATCCGAGTTGTGGGCGCAATGAAATATGAGTTAATTCGCCTGTAAAAGGTAATTGAGGGAAAATCAGCAGGTGGCATATTGGCATTAGGGCTTCGATTGAATTTTTTTTCCATTTTTTTTTTCGGCTCATGTGCCGGTACCTGGAGGATTTCTATACCAGAATAACATGGCAAATGTTGACTTTTCATTAAAGCAGTGACCTTCGTCAGTTTAATATGGTTACGGGGAGTATTTATGGTCAAGGATAAAGCATGTGCGCACTCTGCCGATGGGGGGACTTATTAAAATGTCGTTTGATGCAGAGAACCGAAGGCGGATATTAATATTTCAGGAGATACACGTTATTTTTTTTTCATAATTTCTTATTTTCTTTCTGAGTAATAAAAAACGAGTTTATAGCTTGTTACAAGGACACCTTTGCCGGTGTGACAAGGTAGTGGCTTAAGGCTTGTGAGTGCTTGCACAAGGGTAAGGTCATGAAAAATTCAGCTTTACCGAGACAGAGGAGGAAAAAAGAGTTAGGAGATTAGACCGAAAGGGTGACGACAGGTGGCATACGTGACTAATTTTTTGTGTGCTTTGTATAACGTATACTTATGTGACGGGTCGTTGCATACAGTCAGGAAAATCTGATATTTATAAAGGACGACAAACGGATCCAATTAACAACGATTATTTTTTTTCACCAGTCTGTCGGAGCTACAGGTTCTCATGTTTTTCAACTTAATTGTGACCTTAGGCAACGGATCCTTCGAAATATACAGTCCTTAGAACTGAACTTGAACCACTTGTTTTTTTAAGGATACTTTCTTTGAATTTGGTTGTTTAGCTTAAGTTACGTATATGCATTTAGACTAACATGAGTAAAATGTTAGTCCAGGTTTGTCTAGATTTTTGCCAGCTGTAATTTTTCGCAGACGAATAAATTTATTTCTAAAAGTTGATCTTCCGGATTATGGATCTTACGATCGCCATAGTCGGGTTTCTGTAAGTTTTACTTGCAATGTGGTGGATAAATAATTCTATAGTCGAGCGGCCCAGTTGACAATCCAGCAACAAATCGCCGTTGACCTTAATGGTGCCAGAAGATTTGAGGCAGGCAATCCGCGTCGATCACAAAGACTCGGCCCTTCACAAACAACATTCTGACCCATGAAATCATCGTTGTCGAAATAAACAGCGACTTAAGTTCGCTAATTGGACTCGCGATAAGTTAAATATTGACTCCAAATTCGGCCAGCAAATTATTTTCATCGAAAAACCTGTCTCCGGATAGATGATCTTGTCAAAAATCATAATTATCGACCATGAGAGGGTCACAATCCTGTACGTACCTACCAGTTACACAGCTTTCAGACAAATTCCCTGTTTCTGTTTGGTGTATGGATTTAGGGAGGAAAACCAGAACGATTAGCCGAACGACGCGTGACTATCAATGTACACGGCGTGGGATATCGAAGGATGAGTTTAACATGACGGCCATGCCACCCATCTAGTGTCACAACCCACACTTTTGATATGTAAAGTTAAAATCCAACTATCAGACTATTAAACGAGGATGAATATTCAACAATGATAACCAGGATTCTTTAGAGAAAAGTTTTCGGTATACTTTCTGACATTGGATTGGATTTTATGGAATGATTTAATCAATACTAGTTTTCTTCATAGGTCAGGTGGGGTTTTCTTGCAGAAATGTGGAAGTCATTTTGCTGATGCAGTTGGAGTTGTATCTTGTTTGTGTGCCAGCAGTTAAGTCAAATGGAGGCTCCATATTCTGCAGTCGAGTATACCAGCGCAGAAAGCAAGTAAGAAACTAACATTAAGGTAATGGCGCCCTTGATAGGCGCTCTACACCTGTTTGCTGCCGCCGAAACACCTGTGCTAGGGCTGAGTGGTTGGACCTCAAAAGCAAGGAACAGCGCGATATCTGAATGACGAACACTCTATGTTCTAGCCAGTAAGGAGTTCAAACTGTTGTGCAAATATGAGTGTAAAAATTATCTTACACGAGTATCTTCGAGTCTAGTTCTATGAGCCAATCGAGTTCTTATGAGCCAATTTCCGAATTACACTAGCCCATTATAATTTGCACTTGCATCGACGAAACCGAAACGCTTTCCATTCTCGGTATGTGTGTCAATAAAAACGTTGGTTGAAATGATCACAATTTGAAGTTGTCAAAAATGCTGCGAGAAGCCTAGGTTTCCTCAAAAGATGCAAGAAAGATTTCAACCCCCTGATTTGGCTATTTTATATAAGGCCTACATACGCCCTAAGCTGGAATACAACTCACATGTCTGGGCAGGTGCTCCAAAAACAGCATTGCGCCTGCTGGACAGGGTAAAAAAACGTGCCTTTAAACTTATTTTAGACAGAAATATTGTGAAGTCAATTGACTCTCTTCTTGAACATCGACGCAACGTCTCCTGCCTATCACTGTTTTATCATTTTTTACAAACAGTGTTTCAGTGAAATAGCCAATTGCATTCGACCCCTTAAGACGTTTAACCGTAATACTCGCCACAGATCGAATGCACATCAGTTTACCCTAGAGCTCACTTTTGGACGTACAGTTAAGTTGAGAGGTTCTTTCATAAGCCGAGCAACGCGATTGTGTAATGTCCTTCCACGATCAGTCTTTCCTTTACGCAGTTCAATCTGCAACTGTTCAAAACAAGAGTGCATCGGTACCTCTCCTCCTATCCTTCTTCATCTAATCGTTTCCAGTCGTAAGATGTGAAACATCACTGAAAGGGTAGCCAATCAATACAAAAAACTCACCGTCTGCGTTTATGAACCTGCTTGTGCAATTTTTTTTACATACTTTTAGAGGACGAAACTGTACTAATTTTTTTTCTAAAGTCTCTTATCTGTGTGATTGATAAAAAAGGAAATCCTAATCTCCCCGAATATTACAGAGAAGTCTCTATTTTAAGTGGGCTTTAATAATAAGTTAGAAAAGTGTTAGTGGATTGAGAATAAGGATCGCATTAGCATTTTTAAGCAGACTTTCGTTCTGGTTTCTCGACAATTGACCAAATTTGTGGCAAAAAAGTACGTTGACGAAAAAATTAAGCTGTATTCCTTTTTTGCTGACTTTAAATTTCATTAACAGAAGCTTATTGCTTTACAAACTTTCAAAACTTGGCCTCACAAATACATCTGCAGCTGTGTGGAATTGCAGTGACCTGACCGACTTTTTTTTGGCACGTTTTCAAGTGTTACCCAATGTTGTGAACTTTGCTCTATAATTTTCGCTCCTTTTACTGATGGCGCCTGGGAAGATATTCCAGGAAAAGTAAGGTCGGCGAGTTGCTACTGAAAGTCTTTCTCTTCTGATTCCGCACAACGTCGACGCCCGACTTCATGTTTAGGAAATTGTGTTGTTGTTAAGACTGCGATTAATCTTTTATGGAAGAAGTTTTTCAGCAATAGCTTTTTGGATTCGCTTCGAAATTTAGGGTGTTTGAAGCTACCGTTATCACCTGCCTCTAATATGGTTACCAGGTTTGTCATATTCGAGCAGCTTAAAGATATTGAAAGGTTAATAGTATCATAATAAGAGAGCTTACGGTTTAAGAGTAAGCCCAGACAGGTTGCAGACTCTACAACTTTTAATTTGCAGCTCGCTAGCCAAATATCAGGGATACAGCTTAGTTCAAAGAGCCTATTTGAAATGGGCAATGCAACGCATTTATTTGGGTTAAGCAAAAGACCATTTTTTATTGCCCATTCATTGATTGCAAAAATGTTTGCGTTCATAAGTAAGACATTAGTAACTTGCTTAGAAGAAGGGAAAGACGAACTTGAGCATCGTCGGCGTAAAAGTTGAAAAAAAGAATGTTTGCACACTAAAGGATCACTAGACCATTAACAAAAATACAAAATAATATCGGACCCAAAATAGATCCCTGTGGCACTCCCTGTGTTAGCGGTTTAAGTGCACTGAATCTCTCGCCAACTACAACTCTTTGTAACCTGTTCGATAAAAAGTCGCGTAGTAGTTTAACAGCTCTGTCACTGAATCCAAAAAGATACTTGAACTTCCAGCAAAGAATAACAGCCTTTGAGAAGTCAAGAAAACACAGCAATGTAACCAAACCCTTATCAAAATCCTTTTGAACATCCTATCCAGGATATTAACCATGGCAGAAGAACAACTGTATCCTGTTTGAAAATCAGATTGATGGGGGTAGAGCAATGAGTTTGCAGTCCTCAAGGATTTGTCGAGCGAGTACCTTCTCAAAGACTTTAGACAAGCACGGCAAGATGCTTATTGGTCTAAACTTGATAGGTATAGAGGCACTGCTTATTTATGCGATCGGAGTCACTCTCGCGTGCTTCCGGGCATGAGGGCAAGACGACGTGGTTATGCAGAAATCGTTAACGTGCGTAAGGTGACTGATAATTTTGGGTAAGATAAGTCGAACGAAAGGAAGAGGAATGCCGTCTTTACCACCATTTTCTGTTACGACTTTAAAATCAATTTGCACTAGCTGATTGGTGACAGGGTCATGGTCAAAATTAAAAGTGTTGGGTATGGTATCGGTGTCCAAGAAAAAGTCATTCAGCCTAATCGGGTCTAACGTACATGCCGTCTTGTTTTAACTGCTCCGCCGCCGATCTGACATAGGTTTCTTCAAAGTCTTTTGGGAGAAAAGTTAGAATCTAGCTTGTTAAGATAATAATTGCGTTTCGATTGGCCGACTATTGTATTGCTTTTTTGCGTGCAACTCTGTATACATTCCAATTATTTAAGCATAAGTTTCGTTTCCATTTACTGTAAAACCTATTTCTAATTTGTATGGCATGAAGGACGTCAGACGTAACTCAAGGACATGACGGAGGGCAACTAACTTGAGGTCAACAGTAAATCGGTTCGAATCCAAGGCTTGTTTCTGCTTCGTAAATGGTGTTTCTTTACGTGGCCGGGAAGTCACCCCGACGGCACTACATCCAACCTGGGAGGACCAAGTCCTTTGTTAAGCTCTAAGGACGGAGAGCCGGATAGCCCGCTCCTTATAGGCCTGAGCTCCGAATACATCGTAGTAGCCCATATAAGGTGTTCATTAAGTAGTTCGGCCTGACTCGAACTGTGAACGCCACCGTTGATTCCATCTGGGGAATTCCTCCGCTGCTGCCCGGATGCAAGGGGAAGTGCCTTATTGGGAACACTCCTATAGAACAAAGCGTGATGTCAGTGTAGCCTTCGTTAGTATTGGGACGGAAGCGGCGAATATGGGTTTAGCAGTCAAGGAGGGCAAAACCAAGTATATGCTGTCGTCAAGAAAAGACACCCAACACCGACCTCTTGGACAAAACATCACCATCGACAGCTATAACCTTGAGGAAGTATATCTCCTCCTCCACTCTCCCACAAAGTATGGAAGTATGGGACTTTGTGGGAGAGTGGAGGAGGAGATATAACATCGAACTGTACGGGCTGTACAGCGACATCGACCTAGCAAGAAGAGTCAAAACACAACGTCTACGATGGCTGGGTCATCTAGAGCGGATTGACACCAACGCGCCGGCCCGGAAAATCTTCGAATCCACCCCGCAGGGACGACGCAGTAGCGGAACACCAAGACTCAGGTGGCGCACGAAAGTGGAAGGGGACCTCAGCCAACTTCAAATATTTACAAAAGATAAGGTCATGCTCCGAAATAACATCTAACGACAACTGTTCAAACAAAAGGACAGAGAATACATCAGACACAATGAAAAGGTCAAGAAAACTGGGAATTTCATTGAGTCTGAAACAAGAGCTGACTTCAGAGAGCCGACTGCTAAGGCCATGTTCGCCCCTTCCATCCTAATTCTCACAAAGGCATCACGCTAAGTTCTTCCGACTGTGTCAAATTCGTCTGCGTATGCGAGTAATTGTATAGACTTTTGACATATTGTGCTCTTGCTGTTGGCAATGCTCTCAAGCAAGATACTTCCGAGAGATGTCGCTGGCATTCATCGTCAAAACAGGGTTTTTGTGGTGTTGCCACTGGCCATCCCTATCAGCACCTGATGCAGGTTGCATAGGACTTTGTAGAAGATTTTGAGAGCACCGATAAGAGAAGGACCCTGCTATCTCTTATTGTTGCCTTCCGACGTCAAACGTCCTCATTTATTTAGCATTTATTTTTTTTTGCTTTGGTCAGAATATCCGCAGCAGTGCTAAAACACAAGCTACCTACTACAGGACTGGCCAGGCGACTGCCGTTAACAGTGAGCGTTGTCCGTCGATTATTTAATATCGACGTTGATCCGACGGGACGTGGATGGAACTCTGACACTTCATGGATTTCAGCAGGACGAAGCTACGTGCCACACAGCTTCTCAAGAATTTTCAAGCATGTTTAACTCACGTGGTGTTCACTTGTATTAGCGGTGAAATTACGCAGTTATATCGCTATGGCAAAGTGAAATAAGGCCGATATGAAATCTGCCTTTGAAATTCTCAATAACGTAGCAAAAATTGGAATGTTTAAAGTAAACGGGGATTACATATTTAAGGAGTTTTTGGTATGCTTCAGAAGGCAGTGGACTAATAAGGTAAGAAAAATTCGTACGAATTCTGTTATTAGTTTGTCATTCATTTAGTTATAAACTCTTACTTCAATTATTCGCGCGAATTCTTGTACTTTTATTTTTACACATTTATAAGGTAAATTCAATTTACTATTTTTTTCATTCACTCATAGATAGCGGTTTAATTTCTGGTTTGAGAGAAAGTAATAGTTCAGAAATTCGCGCGAATTTTCGAACTATTACTTTCTCGTACACTTAGAAATGATTTATAAACTACTATCTATAGGAGAATGAAAAAAGTACAAAAAAAGAATTAAGGAGTAACACAATAAATACGTACCAGGTTATATCCAATATCTGTTGAATTGAACGGTAATAGGCATTTACGGTAATAGACATATTTTTCTTTTTACGACTTGAAGCCAAAAAAGGGCAAAGTGAATACTTATTAGACAAGTTTTAAAGACGCTCAATCGCAAGGACTCCTATTGGTGTTGTTTTCTGTTTAACTCTCTTTGAGATCCTTTTCCTCCATTAACGTTTCTGGTCAAAGCTTATAATTCCGCAGAACCACATTAAGCACCCAACTGCTCAGATGGTGCGTTCAATTTTTAATACCGGCCACACGTATGTTGCATTCGTATGAAAACCTCACATGAATTAGCAGTACTAGTGACACAATAATTTATAGTCAAAGTTTTCAAAAAGTAGTTTCTGTGGCTAGTTTATAACGCATACATGGTCTTCATACCATACCAAACTTTTTGAGCACCTGCTGGAATTTTAATTTATTTGATTCATGGTATAAATTTAAATTAAACGCCAAGGGTTCATATAACTCAAAACTGTAAGCTCAAGTTCACATTATAATGAACGTCGAGAAATTCCTTAACCCAAGCAATATCCCTTCCTGTTGCACGTCCTTTGCATTTCGTGCATGTAATAAATTTCGGTATTCACTGAAATTTCATCTTGCATCTTCCACCGCCCTATGCCGGCTGGTTTGAAATTAATTTCTCTGACACACACTTGTAGGGAGCATTATTGAGGGAACTTTTCCTATGTGATCAAAGCGCGCGTGGCATGAATATTTCGAGGATTTTTCTGTTGCTTAAAAAAACCAGAATCTCTCGTAATCGTACATATGTGTTTGGCAAAAATGTCCTTTACCATCGAAATTGTATGCTGTAAGGTGAATGTCATAAAATAAGAGATGAATTTCATGTGGCGCTTGATTCTAAGAAAAAAGGACACAAAATTAACTGCGCCTTTTTTCGGCTACAAATGGTTTTAATTCCACGTGCTGAAATAGGGCGACCTTTTTGGAGAAAAGTTTTTCGGGAAAAGTAAAGGCTCAGAATGTCAAAAGACGCGCAGCCCCTGCCTGTTATGGTTCTTGTAATTGCCACTGGTTATGCCTGCCTTGGTAATGAGAAATTCATGTTTACTTCAAAACTCCATAGGCACACAACATGTGGGTTGTACCTACAGGGTCGGCATGCACGATGGATTTCGCTACACACATTTTAATCTGCTCTGGCTGTCTGTTCAAGTTAATTAATGTTGGCATTGAAAGTGAAATTACATTAAAATACTCTTGTTGCGTGCAAGGATTATAATACTTAATTTTTTTTTTTTAAGGTTTACTGAGAACAGAAGGATGTCTTCAATTCATATGTGAACGTGGAGGCGTATTATGTGTGCCTACATTAACTGTTTAATTAAATTAAAATTCAGTCTGGAGAAATTTTGATGAGGGATGAAGAGGGTCTGCAAGGGTCTTGTTATACCCCATCTCATAGGATAGGAGACATATTAAGTTTGTCACATAGTTCGTAACACGGTGAAATAATAATGGTAGACATCCAAGACCTTAAAGGCATATGATCGAGACCGAATTCTGAATCGAATAAGCGATGTCTGTCCGTCGTCCATCCGTCTGTCTGTGTGTCACACATTTTTAGGCCTTAAATTTTAAGCTAGGAAGCTGAAACTTGGTACATCAGTTCATTGTTATCCGAAGTAGTACGAGTGTACATTTTTTTTCAAATCCGCCCACAGATACGCCCACAATCGGACCGATTGTGCAACTACCTCCAAATCTTTCGAAGTTGCAAGACGTCTAAGAAGCCTGAAATTTGGGTTTTGTTATCTTCTGTTTATTGTTAGATACACAAAGTAAAAACGTAATCGCTTTACCTCCCCTAGTGGGCGTGGCATCGATTTAAAGGATAATTTTTCAAATGCATTTTATTCAATAGTTTTGTTTTAAAGGAATTTTTTTTTTCTGCATATATTATGTAGAAAACCATTATTTCTAAATTTTGTTAATACAAGACTTTGGGCCAAGCCTACCTTTGGAGGCAGAATTGAAGAAATACCCAAAATTTTGCTTTTTTCGACGAGCCTTAAGTCTAATTTAGGAAAGAATAAGAAACACAAATTAGCTGGTTAGATAAACGAGACTTTATTCCAGATTTTGTTCATACAAAGTTTTTAGCCACGCCCCCTTTTAGGGGTCTGTTTTTCAGTTGGACCACGCCCCTTTTCTAAGTTTGGTCTTCTTATAAAATGTCAAAAAATAACAACAACATCAGCATTTTACAATGTGGGATAGGATGGGGTATTCAACGGCCCGTTTTACCGACTGTAACTTCTGCGTACATACTGTAGCACTTACTCACTGGTTAGTGTCTATAGCTGGGCATTCGCTCGTCGGTTCCAGGGCGTTCACAGAGAAGACTTACGAAGTGTTTACGAAGTCTAGATACACCAGTTTTCTTATTTCAACACACTTTATTGTTTACTTGTGTGGACTCAGTGGACTCAGCTCAATCGCCAGGAAGAGAAATGGACTCGGTCACATGACCAGAAAGTTGGACCCGGTTACAAGAACGAGAAAAGGACTCGGCACGGTTGCCAGAAAATATCAAACGACTCAGCCTGAAGACCAGAAAGGTGCACTCTGTTCGAAAACCAGAAAAGGACTCGGCACGGATGCCAGGAGGTTTTGGTCTAGTTCAAAATTTAAGGCCTAAGCGATGTTTTGATACGACTGTCGGTCTCGAACATATTAAAATTAAGGTTTTCTTTAAATTCTGCCCCCAAATGTGGGCATGGCATAAAACCTTGTATAATAAAACTGGAGAACTAGGTGTTTTCTTCATAATATGTTAAGTAAATTTTTTTCGATTGTGAACAAATATATTGAATGAAATGCATTAGAAAAATTATTTTTTAAATCTATGCCATAACGAGAGGTCTACCAGTGTGATTTTATTTTGTATGCTTCGCAGGCGCTATGCTTAGTATGAAATCTCGGCTTCGTATGATATCTTACTATGGGTTTACTTTCTTACTTTTTTGTGCAACTTAAGGTCGATGCATCTCCCAGGGGCCCCCGGGACCAGGCGGCAGAACAATATTTTTGTGATCTTTTTACTCAGGACAACAAATTTATGAAGTCAAGAAAGTTGTTGATGGAATCAGTAAAAAATGTTTATCAGCTCTCCGACAGTTATTAGAATTCAATAACTTTTTACTTTACTCTCGATTCAACGTTTTATTCTAAAGTCAACGTTTCAAATATAACTGTTCCGCATGAGCCTGTTATCCGTGTATTTATACAAAATTAAGCACCTTCTAGTACGTTCCATACTACCCCTTTCGTAATTTTCCATTGGTACTCTTCCGCTGAATTCCAAGGAGGGGAAATCGAAATTCGAACTTCGAATATGACAGCTGCTGTCAGATGACTGGAATGACAGTTGGGTATGTTCGTTTAGTGAATCGATGGGTGCATTCAGCGACTTCTACGTGTTGTTTAATTTCTTGTCGCCACAAAACAATATATTACCTTTGATATTACACCTTTATGTTGGCACTTTTTCAAAATTGAGGTGGTTCTGTCAATTACAAATTTATGAGCTCTTACCCTGATAGATTAAGTCTTTCGGACTCTTTTAAATGCATCTTTAAGGGCATTTTCTGACAAAACTTTGTTAGTTGGAATATTTTCTTATTTGTGCTACAACAAAGCTTGAATTTGAAGTAAATAAAGTAAAAAAAATGTGGGCAGATTTGACTTGCACCTTTGTTCAACTCTTCCCTCAGACAGTGGCTCAAGTCTCCCGTTAACATTTTTCAGCACAAAACAACCAAAGACTTTTTTATTGTTAATGCAACCTGAAATTTATTCTTGTATTAATAAAATAGAAGCTTAGATGAAGAAAATAAACCTCTTCACGTTTTTATTTATCGTGCTAAACAAAAGTTTTACGAAAAAAACAATTTTTTTTTTACTTTTGTACCACAAAAGCACTTTTTACGATTTCCATTTTTTTTGCTCCCAGGTTAGAGGTTTTACTTGCAGGATTTGTGCAAAAAATTGGTTAAATATTGCGAATGGTTCAAGTCTTCCATATGTCAAGTCTCCCACTTTCGCCCTAGACATTCTTTTTGTAAAGTTACTTAATGCTCCATGATTTCTTTACTATTTGCCAGGACAACGTTTGTCTGAGTACAATACAAGTAGTTCGAGACTTAAGATATATTCTAGCATATTCTAGCGCTTTCTGTATTTCCCATATGGTAATTTTTCATTTGTATTTTTACACTGGTGGGGGTATTTTTCACACAATTTTATTCCTTTGGCGGGGAATTCGATATCGAAATGCGAACTTCGAGAACTTCGAACGGCAGTTTGCTCTCAGCTGACTGGAATGATAGCTGGATGTGTTCGTTTAGTGAATTGAGCCAGTGTGTTCGTAAATTGAATCAATGGGTGCATTCAGCGACTCTTGGATGTATTTTTACGTCTTGTCGCCACATCACAATACCTTGGGTAGGTAGCTTTCAAATAAAACGAATTCGTCAAATGTGAAGTACATCTGACATCACATCAAAAATACCAGCCATCAAATCCATAGTACAAATGAGATATCAATCGGCCTTGTCACATATAGGACGGAAGACTAAACATTATCTCAAACTAGTGAGAGGGTTACAATCCGCCTAGGCGAATCATTGGATACCCCATCCCAATTGACCACTGTCAAGCTCCAAAATGCGTAAATTCTAGTTCTATTAACTTTAATTGTGTTAAGAATTTGTCAGTAAAAAATCTCATTTCTTAAAAAAGGGGCGAAACATCAACCCCTTTTCAATTTCAATTTAATTTTCAATTTAATTTCAATTCAATTTATTATTATTATTATACCGGTGTACATTAAGACCTGGTCTTTTTAAGTACATATTATGATAACATATTGTAATATTTTCGGCCTGGGGTTCGTCGAATAAAACTCAATTTCACTTTTGTAATCACACAATGAAACACTTTATTTATCAAACAAACTTATTTAAACTCAGATCACACTGTTATTCAACTTTACTATTTAGAATTCAACACTTTATTTCAACTCAATCACTTTTTACTTTATTACCGATTTTCACAAGTCCACGTTTAAAATATAACTGTTTCGTACGAGCCTGCCACCCGTGTATTTATACAAAATTAAGCACCTTCTAGTACGTTCCATACCCCCTTTGGTAATTTTCCACTGGTACTCCTCCGCTGAATTCCAAGGAGGGGAAATCGAAATTCGAACTTCGAATATGACAGCTGCTGTCAGATGACTGGAATGACAGTTGGGTATGTTCGTTTAGTGAATCGAGCGGGTGCGTCTGTAGAGCGAATCGATGGGTGCATTCAGGGACTCCTGCGAGTTGTTTTATTTCTTGTCGCCACATAACATTGCCCCCCTCTTAGTTTTGTTCGTCCCGAACAAGTACGTCATCATTGCTTCCGCGGTAGCGATGTAGGCGATCAACATGGACAACTTTCATTTTCGCTCTTGGTCCTCTTTGGATTCGGAATACGACATCATTAATTCGCGTTACAACTTGGTAGGGACCTTCCCAATCCTTCTGAAGCTTTGGCGATCTTCCCTTTTTACGATGTGGGTTGTAGAGCCATACCAGATCTCCCTCGTTGAACTCGGGTGCCGTTGCTCGCGCATCGTATCTCGTCTTCATGCGGTCGCTTGCAACTTTTATATTGCTTCTGGTTCTCTGGTGGATGTCATTAATCCTTTCTCTAAGGTCAACCACGTAGTCCTCCTCGGATGTGGGTTCTTCAGTGGGAAATCCGAATTTAAGCTCACTGGGTAGCCTGGCAGTTCGGCCAAATAAAACTTCAGATGGAGTATATCCAGTTGTGAATAGCATTCCGGTAGGCCATAAGGAATAAAGGTATTCGCCGATCCCAATCCCGTTGATTCTCGTCCACGACTTTAGAGAGATGTTCCTTCAGCGTCTTGTTGAAGCGTTCTACCATTCCATCTGATTGTGGGTGAAGAGGTGTGGTCCGTGTCTTCTGTAGTCCGATTGCTGCGCATACCTCCTGGAATATCTTCGACTCGAAGTTTCTTCCCTGGTCGGAATGTAATTCCATTGGCACTCCGAACCTGCACACCCAGTGGTCCACTATCTGATCGACAACGGTTTTCGCTTCTTGATTTGGGATCGCAAATGCCTCGGACCACTTGCTGAAGTAATCGGCAATAACCAGGATGTAACGATTACCGCTTTCAGTTTCCGGAAACGGTCCTGCGATGTCGACGGCGATCCTTTCAAAGGGAGCACCCACATTGTACTGGTTCATTTTACCCCTGGTTTTGACTTTGGGTCCCTTACTAGCAGCACAAGTAGAACACTTCCGACACCAACTCTCAACGTCCCTTCTTGCACTCAGCCAATAAAAACGTTCCCGTACTTTTTCCAGGGTTTTGTTGATGCCCAAGTGCCCACCAGACACTCCATCGTGCATTTCCCGTAGAATCTCCTGGACTTTCGACCGTGGAACCACAAGCTGCATCTTAAAGGATTTTCCATCCGGCATTTCCCATTTTCTTCGCAGAACGCCATCTTGTACATGGAGAGAGTCCCACTGCGCCCAATATGCCTTTAATGTGGGACTTCTGTCGGATATATCCCTTGCGCTCGGTTTCTCCATAGATTCCTTCCATGCAAGGATTGGCTCAATGTCAGGGTCTTCTTGTTGTGCGTTGCGAAGTTCCTCAGTACTCCAGCCTTCTGCAGGTTCGGCTCTTACTCGCTGGACAGTACATTCGTCCTTTTCCTCCTGTCGCACGCAATGCTTACAATTCTTTGATCTACTGCCTGGAACTTTTCCTCAAAAAACGCATTCTGGGAATCAAGTTTGCTTTCTAGAGCTTTCTTCTGCTCATCGAACTTAGTATCTAGCTTTTCATCGAGAGCGTTCTTTTGTTCTTCGAGAGCGTTCTTTTGTTCTTCGAAAGCATTCTTTTGTTCTTTTTGGCCGCTCTCCAGCTTCTCGAATTTGTCTTCGAGAGCGTTCTTTTGTTCTTCGAGAGCATTCTTTTGGCTACTCTCCATCTTTTCGAATTTCTCCAGAAGCAACTTCATGAAAGCGGGCATTTCATCGGCAGTACTTACTGTGCTTTGTTGCTGTTCTTCTTGAACTTCGAACAGCATCGTGTCTGGATGTCCACCTTCCTCGGTAATAGCGTCCTGGAGTCGGAGCAACAATTCCCTTTTGAGCCCCGAAGTCTGGAGGTTTCTTTTACCCAATTCCGCTTTTAACTCAGCTGTTGTCAATTGTTCAATTTTTCGACCCATTTTGAATTGTCTTCACACAATTTTCACAACACAATCAGTTTATGTCTTATATCTGTTCGAGAAAATTCACTCGCGAATAAACAAATCACTGAAACCGTTTTTATAACTTAGTTAATTATAGCTTTATCGCACAATCAGCTTCAATGTATCCGGAATATTCCACAATCAAATTCGTATGAGTCACCGACACTGTTTACACACACGATATCTCTGGGAAATTCCAACTGTTCCGGAAAATTCCACTGTAGAATTAACCCGCACAATTATGAGTCTTATCCCACTTCTGACACCAATGTAATATTTTCGGCCTGGGGTTCGTCGAATAAAACTCAATTTCACTTTTGTAATCACACAATGAAACACTTTATTTATCAAACAAACTTATTTAAACTCAGATCACACTGTTATTCAACTTTACTATTTAGAATTCAACACTTTATTTCAACTCAATCACTTTTTACTTTATTACCGATTTTCACAAGTCCACGTTTAAAATATAACTGTTTCGTACGAGCCTGCCACCCGTGTATTTATACAAAATTAAGCACCTTCTAGTACGTTCCATACCCCCTTTGGTAATTTTCCACTGGTACTCCTCCGCTGAATTCCAAGGAGGGGAAATCGAAATTCGAACTTCGAATATGACAGCTGCTGTCAGATGACTGGAATGACAGTTGGGTATGTTCGTTTAGTGAATCGAGCGGGTGCGTCTGTAGAGCGAATCGATGGGTGCATTCAGGGACTCCTGCGAGTTGTTTTATTTCTTGTCGCCACATAACAATATGTTTTTTGACCTTATTAAACTAAACTTTTCAATAACATAATTTTTTTTATCATATTTTTTATCAGATGTGGTATAAACGTGTTGATCGCAGTTTTATATTAAAAATTTGATTTTTTACTTAAAAATGCCATTTTACTTAAAAAAACCTATGGGCGTGGCAAAAATTTTTTCATTTGAGTTGATAGCTTACGCACATATCTGAACATTTTAAGTCAACGTTAATGACTAAAAAACACATTAATTGAGGTGCCAGTGTAACCATTTCTTTTATTTGACAATTGTTCTGCGTTGTGACTTGATTTAAGCTCTTAGCATAAACATTTAAATAAGGCAGTTGAGAGAATGGGATTGTTTTGTTAAATAACTTTAATAGAATGAAGAATTGTTTTGATAATAATAACTGATGGAATTTTTTGAGGTAGGGCATTTCATTTTTAAGGTAAATTAAGGGCATTGTCCTTAAAAAAACTCGAATGGTTTTCAATCCTGATTACGTGAAAAAATCTCTATTTTGGGTGGTTGAATATGTATGAAACTGCTATCTTTCTGCTTGGGAACACGATAGGATTTGAAGAAGGTGCTAGTTTGGGCAATGGAATTGTAAATTAGACGTCTGCAATCCAATAAATACTGTTGAAACTCTTTCATAACTCAGACTCTTTCATACGTTAGGCTAAGAGTTGAGGCTTTTAAACTCGAAGTAGTGTCGCCGACTGCACTTACTTACTTTGAGTGGCAATCGTCTGCCTAGGTCAAAAAAATTCTCAATTTTTCTACGTGACAAATGGCAATATCTTTTGCCATTTGTCACGTGTGACCATCTCCTTGCTTTTGTGACTGTGGTCTTGATAGTTTTTAGTAATGTCACTCACCTGCGATCTCGATCGCGTAGGAACAAGTCATCTATTAAATGCATTACTTACTTATTTCTATCAAAATCTTTCATGATCACTTTATTATAGAAAGAAATGGGCGTGTTTTTAAAGACATTTTCCATATCTAGGGGGGGAAAACATAACAATCTACTTTGGATCCAAAAGTGTGTGGGCTTATTCCACCAGCTAAGAAAGAGCCAGTCTTAGTATATCGCACCTTTCTTATGCGTGCTGTCGGTGATAAAAACGGCCTGCAATAAGTACTTTATTTGCAATACGTACTTTAGATGCAACACACACATCAGCGCGGAAAATCCTGCGAATCAGCGCTTCAAAACCTTGTTGGTAAGATTGAATGTGCTCTTGACCAGAAGGAGTACGTGCTGGGCGTTGTGGCCGATATTGAGGGTGCTTTTGATGACGCGACGTTTGAAAGCATGTGCAACTCAGCCAGACAACATGGTGTAAATGAAACATTAGTTCAATGGATTAGGGCAATGCTAATGCACAGGACGCTGTTAACCGAGGCAGATTGTGGCAAGTGCGTCATAACTGGGGTAAACAAGGGCTGCCCGCAAGGTGGTGTTCTGTCTCCCCTTTTATGGTGCATGGTTGTAGAGCCCTCCTCCTCAGGTGGAGGGCTTACAGCACCTTACAGGAAATCCGGGGGGTGCCGTGGTGTAGTGGTTAGTGTGTGTGCTTACTACGCCGGAGGTCTGGGTTCGAATCCTGCCATTGTCACCTGAAAAAAAGACTTGTTCTCTTTCACGGTCCCCACCTCCGCGAGGGTTTGACAATTCCTCCGAGAGTATCAATTGTCTTGAAAAACTTCTCAAACTGCCTTTCGGATTCGGCAGAAAATTGTAGGTCCCCTTGTATGTAAAGAAATTAACACACCAGCATACATTGTTGAGAAGTTGGCCCTGGTTCACCACGAGCTGTTGCGCCACTCTATTTATTTATTTTTTTACAGCAAATCCGAACAAATAAAAAAATATATATATATTTTTTTTTAATGAATGAAAGTGAAAAAAAAGGAATTTTTTGCAATAGCACCTAATAGTCCAGAAAGAAATAGGTAACCGAATTGAAAATGAAATGGAGAGATCTCAAAATAAAAGTTTATTCGAAAATTATTTTTAATAACTTAAGCATTAAAAACAGTCAAACCCTTTTTATATTTTCTTTATCCCTTCCTTTAAAAATGAGAGTTGAGAGTTAAAACGTCTTAAGCAAACTTTTGCACGCATGTGTTCAATCGTAGTCAAAAAATTGTCTACGGAGCTCCCCTAAAAAGGTTTTTCCAACTTTTCTACCTTTTTCCCATCAATCAAATTCCTACAACATTCCTCTGAGAGTAACATTTTAATTCTCTTACTCATATGCCTACCGTCTCATGCAGCTCATACAATATTTAAAGCCAATTTCTTAATACACACATGAGTAAACAATATGCATACATACCTTATTTTCTTGCCACAATCAATGTGTTATGTCATTTTAAAATCCTTCTGTTTCTGCAAGGATAGCCATGCATGCCCTAAAGCTTTATCCCTTGGGCTTTTATTTAAATAAATTCGCATTATTTTGTTGGAAAAATGTGCTGAGCAACAGGCTTGGCTTTTTTCCATTACATATGCGAAAGGCAAGGATATTACCACTAGTTAAACCGTCAGCAACAGACGACAATTACAGGTTCTTGTTTAACAGATTCCAAATGGGATTAAAGATATGAGCTGGAGCTCGTATGCACTTCTCTGCCAACTTACAGACTACATAATAGAAAAAAATTTAACAGAAAAAAAGGAAGCGATTTTACACACTTCTGTCAAGGACACTCGCTTTCTATTTTGCATAAATCTTGTGCAGAGTATGCCAGGTTTCCCTTCTATGATTCCGAAATAAAGTGAATTCTGCATCCTATCATAAAAAGGATTATAAAAACAAATTTTTTTTCTAGAGCGACGGGCATATTATCTGTAGAGAATTTTACAAAAGACAAATGGTGCCTCTGACAACCACTCGTGCTTCAATAAAAATCTTATTTCAGTTAAGTCCTTTCTACGTAAAATTAGAATCGTGTTGGGAGTGGCTCTTTACGAAGAAAAGACATCCTATCTCACAAAGAATTCATATATGCGCACGTCCCATATGTCTAGGCGATTTTATTCCATTATCACCATTTATTTAACTTTGCCAAAATCAATATAAAAAAAGTACTCTTATAAACTCGTAATCGATTTATTGGTCCAATGATTTTAAACAAAGTCTGAACAAAGTCCTTGTAGCAACACGTACAACTTTCCGGGCATTCGTTACGTATGTGTTATGTACCAAGTTATTGTTTCTATTTATTTAATGGGCTGTCTACCGAGTTGTGCGGGTATATCTGTTCCATTCTGTCAGTAAATGTGGAAACTTTTTCAAAAGAAAGTTTTTCTAACAAGATTTTTTTTTTATTCGAGAATAAAATAAACCTATGGGCTGTACCTACTCACTGGCAGCACAGTGTAGTGTCAAGTGTGGTTTAGAGTTTGCAATAGTTCAAGGAACTTTTGAAATTCGATAGACAGAGATTTATAAGACTGCAAGTTGAACTTAGAACTTATAAAGCAGCTAGAAATATTCCACAAAGTTTCAAAGTTAAACTAGCTCTGCGTCACCCAACTTTTAGTTTGGTATATTTTTGTTTGTCCTTTTGTTACCTCCTTCATCAATGTAACATTAAGTTGTCCTCCCATTTACTGGATAAATGGTACGTTTGGCCAAGAATTTAAAAAAAAAGGCTATTTGCACATTTTGCAGGAATTAAAAGTACGAGTGTTTCGAAACTTGGTTTAGGTCCCAAAGCAGAAACATCATGGTGGTAATCGACCAAAGATTAAAGTGAAGGTCCTTAACGAACAAAATCACTTAATATACGAACGTTTTACCACGGAGTTTATTTTCTTGACGCTTTCACGGAACCTCAGTGGGTTTTTATGTTGTAATTCTGACTGTTACTAGCGGTTACACGCGTAGGTACTTATCACACCTACACGTGGTAACCACACTGGCCCTGTCTGCCCAATTGGCTTGAATTCTAGAGGAAGTTCATAACATTTTGGTCATGAAATAAGAATAAAAAAATAAAATAAAATAAAATAAAATAAAATAAAATAAAATAAAATAAAATAAAATAAAATAAAATAAAATAAAATAAAATAAAATAAAATAAAATAAAATAAAATAAAATAAAATAAAATAAAATAAAATAAAATAAAATAAAATAAAATAAAATAAAATAAAATAAAATAAAATAAAATAAAATAAAATAAAATAAAATAAAATAAAATAAAATAAAATAAAATAAAATAAAATAAAATAAAATAAAATAAAATAAAATAAAATAAAATAAAATAAAATAAAATAAAATAAAATAAAATAAAATAAAATAAAATAAAATAAAATAAAATAAAATAAAATAAAATAAAATAAAATAAAATAAAATAAAATAAAATAAAATAAAATAAAATAAAATAAAATAAAATAAAATAAAATAAAATAAAATAAAATAAAATAAAATAAAATAAAATAAAATAAAATAAAATAAAATAAAATAAAATAAAATAAAATAAAATAAAATAAAATAAAATAAAATAAAATAAAATAAAATAAAATAAAATAAAATAAAATAAAATAAAATAAAATAAAATAAAATAAAATAAAATAAAATAAAATAAAATAAAATAAAATAAAATAAAATAAAATAAAATAAAATAAAATAAAATAAAATAAAATAAAATAAAATAAAATAAAATAAAATAAAATAAAATAAAATAAAATAAAATAAAATAAAATAAAATAAAATAAAATAAAATAAAATAAAATAAAATAAAATAAAATAAAATAAAATAAAATAAAATAAAATAAAATAAAATAAAATAAAATAAAATAAAATAAAATAAAATAAAATAAAATAAAATAAAATAAAATAAAATAAAATAAAATAAAATAAAATAAAATAAAATAAAATAAAATAAAATAAAATAAAAAATGGACATAATAATCTGATAGGCACATATCAGTGTGGCTTTAGGCCAGGAAAGTCCACCATCGATCAAATATTCACACTGCGGCAGATCTTGGAGAAAACCCAGGAATTCCAAATCGATACACACCACCTCTTCATCGATTTCAAGGCCGCGTATGACAGCATCTATAGAGACGAGCTATATAGCGCAATGTCTAGTTTTGGCATCCCTGCCAAACTCGTCAGTCTGTGCAGGATGACGATGGAAAACTCACGCTGTTCCGTCAAGGTCGGCAAAGACCTCACCGACCCCTTTGATGTCAAAAAAGGATTTAGACAAGGCGACGCGCTGTCATGCGACTTCTTTAACATCATACTTGAGAGAATTGTGCAGAACTCTCGCGCCAACACCAGAGGTACAATCTTTCAAAAGTCCGTTCAACTACTTGCATACGCAGACGACATTGACATAATCGGTAGAACAAAGCGTGATGTCAGTAAAGCCTTCGTGAGTATTGGGACGGAAGCGGCGAATATGGGTTTAGCAGTCAATGAGGGCAAAACCAAGTATATGCTGTCATCAAGAAAAGACACCCAACACCGACGTCTTGGACAAAACATCACCATCGACAGCTATAACTTTGAGGTAGTTAGGGACTTTGTCTACCTGGGTTCCGCTATCAATTCAGACAATGACACCAGCGCTGAAATCAAACGAAGGATAACTCTTGCCAATCGCTGTTTCTTTGGGCTAAGAAGGCAATTGAGTAGCAAAGCCCTCTCTCGAGCAACTAAAGTGTCCATGTATAAGACCCTCATCATCCCAGTCCTGCTTTACGGTGCAGAAGCATGGACCCTGTCAAAGGCGGATGAAAACATTTTAGGCTGCTTCGAGAGGAAAATTCTTCGGACGATTTACGGTCACGTCTGCATAGACGGAGAGTGGAGGAGGAGATATAACATCGAACTGTACGGGCTGTACAGCGATACCGACCTAGCCAAAAGAGTCAAAACACAACGTCTACGATGGCTGGGTCATCTAGAGCGGATGGACACCAACGCCCCGGCCCGGAAAATCTTCGAATCCACACCGCAGGGACGACGCGGTAGAGGAGCACCGAGACTCAGGTGGCGCACGCAAGTGGAAGGGGACCTCAGCCAACTTCGCGTGCGAAACTGGAGACGGCTAGCTAGAGACAGAGCTGGCTGGCGAAGCTTGTTGGCTGAGGCCCAGGTCCACCCCGGACTGTAGCGCCACCTTAAGTAAATAAGTAAGTCGACATAATAATAAAATGAAGAAAAACAAAGTTGGATTTTCATTTTAATCTGGGAAACGTACGACAAAGTATGTATTCTTAAAACGCATGTTCCTGGTGCAATCCTGTTTTACAATACTTTCCACAGCGCTTCAGCAATTATGTAACTGTGCATCACTTGTCAGAATCTGCTTTTATTATTTTGTCTTGGTCCCAGAGGATATTAGCATCCGCTGTAGGTGCCCTCCTTGCGATTCCTTAAATTTCTTTTAGAGTACAGAGAATATATAGGTGATTTTGGCACTTACTCTCGCTCAATAATTATTGTGGGGTGTAAATTTGTTATTCTTGATTCCACTAGAGTGTAGGCATAAAACATCTTATCTGCAATATTGTACAGTGAATCCGAACTTCTATTATTTCAGATAGAAAACATCTTAACAAAAGTAAAATCGATTTGGTAACTCGCATGATTTATACTTTCTGCCCCAAGGTAGTAACCCAGAACCTTTCAGGCACAATTTGTGTTAAGAGTTCCTCAGTCGAGCGAAAAACCTCATAAACTGGAAACAAACCCCATCAATAACCGTTTTCAATGTCTTACAATCTCCATAAAATGCATTTATCCTCATTTGAACATCCACTAGTAGTTTTTGTACTCTCCATAGATTTATCAACGCCCCAACCAACCAACCCCCTACATTGTGAACATGTTTTGCCATCCCAGTACACAACCGAGCTCATGACTTAGCGCACATATGAGCTTACGAACATGCCCCAGATGCATACGACAACACTGTCAGCCAAATTTGTTGTGTGCAGTGTCTGCCCTCGCTCTATGGGGCATTGTGTGGTGCTGGTGTGGTGTACAATGAAATCGAGAAGAGTCCTTTCAATAGACTCCTCAATATGTCAAGTGAAATACAGGCGAAGAGCTGCTTTTTTCAGCTGAACGGTGCGGATAGTTTTCCGTAAGAGTCGAATCGGATTTCAATAAATTTCTTAACCCCTCTTCTTGATAAAGTGCTTGCCAATATGAGTGATGATTTTGAATAGTAGAATTGTATTGAAAATAATTCTATTTATTAACTCGTTTTTTTTCTTTCTTTCTTTGTTATCTCAACTTACAGATAAAGGACGTAACACGAAACATCAAGAAGGCAGTTGTTGCATCCTCATTAGAGGAGATCCGTGCGAAGGTGGCGGAAAAGTTTGAGAAGGTCGATCTCCTGCCAACAATACACTTAGACTCGGATGGTACGGAAATCGATGATGAGGAGTATTTCAGGACACTTGAACCAAACACTGAATTGATAGCCGTCTTCCCCGGAGAGCATTGGATTGATGTAAGTACTTGTCTGATTGTAGTGTGAAGGATAACTGTGCAAGTTGATATTTTAATGTTTCACATCGAGTTTGAAAAAAGAAAATGGAATGATTAATGGTGTTAGGGTTTAAGGTCTTTTTTTAAATTTTATTTTCTTCCTCGTGTGCTTAGGTGGAAAAAGTTTTTGATTGTTAAGATAATATTAAAATGTGTGAAGAGAGCTCCTTAAATACATAAATAAAAAGTGAATTTTACATACTCTGATTAAGAAGCTAACTGAACGTATCTTTGCTAAAATTGCAAGTTGATTTCGTGATAGAAAGGCTTAGGTACTTTTCAGGAGCTGCACCCAAACAACTGTAGCTACCTACGCATTAAACAACTTGAACTATCTAGAACTATCATTTGTACAGGTTGCAAAGAGGGTTATTGACGATTTTTCGGCCGACAGTTGGAGGTTGCGGTCATTAAATAAATTCTCCAGAACCTGGAGGTAATGGATCAGCTCTGTACATAGTCTAGATACCAGTCTATGACTACCACCCACTACTATATACCTGTTGGAGCCAGTCAGTAGTGAGTATGGTTCAGTCCATTGCATACGACACGATATTTATCCTGGAGGCGGCAGGCAAAGGTGTAGGTTGGAGATAAAAATTCAAGATGAGAGGCCACAGAACGCCACCTTGGGGTATTCCATGCTTGGCTTACCGGCGCTGTAATTTGACGTTTGGAAACTCGACGAGCAATTGGCATCCACTTAGGAAGTTGGCTATCCACCTCTTATGCGTGTTAGATAGAGAGGATGTCGCGTAGAAGCCTGGTGTGATAAACAATGCCAAACTCTTCGGAAAAATCCATGGCGACAGTCCTGTTACATGGTTGCTTTTGGTTCAGTCAGGTTCTGATTTGCAATGTAATTTCGTTAAGGGCTACATTTTTTTTATCGTTGGGATAAAACTTCCCTTAAAAAATGTTGCATAGCATTTTAGAATAGAAGAGAAAAGGAGTTCCCTAACAAAACCGATGATAAGTCAGTATCGAACATTAAAATCTTGCACAGTAACACCAAAACTATCCCTGCAAGTGCCTGCTTAATGCGGGAAAAAGCAGTGACATAACCAGCCGAGACCTTTCTATTCATTTGGTGAAAGAGAAAAAAATGTCTTATATTCGGCGACCTAACCTGGATAACAGACGCCGACCAGGAAGCCGCTCATTTTGAGACAGACGCCCCTGCATTTTTGTTACTTGACGGGTTTGGCCCATGCGGATATTTTCGATATCGGTACCCCCAAATCGTTCTCCGCAGCAACCCTAGAAGGGAATTCTGGGTGGTACTATCGTCAGATGCACCTAGCTAGATATGAGCGTCAGATGTTCGGCGGAGTCAGGAAGGATTAAATCTTGAATTACCTTGGCGACCGGGTATAGAAGTGGTGGAATGGGCCGGAAGCATTTGCGGCAATGCTCTTTGCCTTGGTTAGGCGGCTTTTTTGACTTACTTAATGGCATTACCCGTGCTACCTTCCATATTCGTGGGAGCTGCAGCGAATTGAAGGAGAGGATTAAAACAAATGTCAAATATTCCATTCCTGGATTGCTGCACTTTTTGAGCACAGCGCCGAGATCCTGTCTGGACCGCGTGCTTTAGAGGGTTGAGCCTTCCTTTTGACAGCCGCAACTTGTGGTGACGTGAAGCTGCGAGAAAAATTCTCTGTCGAAAGGTGATTACAGTTTTCAGGCTGTAAATCTTTGGTAGCGGCTGGAGTTTTTTTTTTTTTGGATGTGCCACATGGAGGTGGTAACCTTTATAGATACCGGTAGCCTGGGTTACTGCATGCACAATTTGCAAGCCCGAAGTAATCGATGCCGGGATGCGCCTACGTACTTATCCACCTCCTGCACTCTTCAGCCACTTCTGGTAGCGGCTGGCATTTCTGTTGATAAAAAATGCGGTGCTGTCATTTTCTTTACTAGGATTACCGGGACTTCTCACAGTGAACCACCAGTTTTTTGGCACCTGAAGAACCATGGTTACAGTTGTCAAGGTGTTCGTCAAGTCGACAAAAATCAGTGTTGAGGTCTTGGATAATGGCATCAGCTATGGGTTGGTAAGTTTAATGGTATCGTGTTCGTCAGCTAATCTAGCATCTGCGACTGGAAGTTTGGTCCGATTTCGGGAATTCCTTCTGCCGGGAGGGAATCCGTGCTGCCGTATTGTTGGTTGTTTGCGAAATGCTTTTTCGCCTGTGTAAGGCGTTCGTTGGTTGTGGGATGTCTCTAAAACAGTTGTTCGTTTAACTGGTGAAATTAACCCGCCTTGTCGAAATTGATTCAAGTTAATTCTTCGGGGACTAGGGAGTTCTCGACATTTTCGCTCGCGATTGACTAGGTGGTCAGAGACCAAGGTGGTATCGTATCGGTTCTCCGGGTAAGGCTGGTTAGGAGACGTGTGTTAGCTAGGCTGATGTCGGTGGAGTTTTGGCAGTTACTGGTGGCTTTAGTCGGTGTGAATTAGGAATTGGAATTCTGTGAGGATTGTGCCACGAACCAAAAATGCCATCAGAAGTATTGCCTCTAATACGCCGATTTTCATACGGCAACCGCAATGAAACCCATAGTTTGACTTTGAATTCCGGCGCACATGCAGCTACACAGGAAACATATGAAGCGACTCTGCACTGAAAAATTAAAGCTGCTCGTGAGATCTCCGAGCTGAGGAGAATGTGGGAACACCGAGTTTTGCAAAGAAAAAAAACGAGACAGCACCAAAAGTGAGCGGTTAAAGGGATAGGTAGATTCTGCAACAGAGATGAGGCTAAAAAAGTTTTACAAAAGTATCAAGAAGTGCTGCCAAAGATATAAAAAAGTTGACCCTTTTGTCAACTATTCTCTGATCAAATCCATGATGACAGCTTCTTAAGAGACGAGCTATATAGCGATATGCCTAGTTTTGGCATCTCTGCCAAACTTGTCAATTTCTGCAGGATGGTGATCACTCACGCTGTTATAATACACCCCTTTGTCAAAAAAGTATTTAGACAAGGCGAAACACTATCACTCTGTCATATGACTTTTTTTACATCATTCCTGAAAGAATTTAGCACAACTTTCCCGCCAACACCAGAGGTGCAACCTATCAAAAGTCCTTACAATTATTCGCATACTCCAGAAGACATTGACATTATGCTGTCGGAAGAATTCAGCGCGTTGGCGAAGCCATTGTGAGTACTAGGATAAAAGCTGCGAACATGGAGTTAGAATCCGATGAGGGAAAACCAAGTAAATACATGCTTCCCTCAAAAAGAGGAACCCAAACCAAACATTGATATCTTGGACTATTAAACACCATAGACATCAATAATTTTCAGTTAACGAAATCAGAATAACGAAACCAGAACCCAAAAGTTAACGAAACCAGTGCTTAGATCAAACGAAGGTTAACCGTTGCAAATCGCTGCCTGTTTTTTTTTGGGCTAAGAGGCATTTGAGTAGAAAGGCCATTTCTCGAGCTGTTAATGGTTTTCAAGGCATGGGGTAAAGGCCCAACCGTAATAGACTTTGATGAGCTTAAGTCGGCTTTCCGATTGTCCCATTACACGCGATTCGTATGCCACGACCATAATAGCCTTATGCTGGGTTTCGTAAGGTTTTCGTTAACTTGTGTTGGGTTAGACTTTTGTTTTTGCTAGTCATTAGTTCACTCATTGTCATATTTGATCCCATATTTATTTATAAACGTGCTTCAAAAAATCCATGAAACTTTTTTGAATTGGATTTTGAACTTGAGTGGGATTTTCGTTGTATTTCGACACAAGATTAATCCCGCTCAAGTCTATTATGTTTCTGCCTTAAGTTGTACTGTGCTTTACATATGTATACTGTTTCTCTATTTATTTTTCATTGTCTTCTTTGAAAAAAAATCATGAAAATTTAGGACAAAAATATCATTAAACTATCCTCTTTTTCTTCATAGAGAAACGGACAACAAAAGAGTCCCTTATAACCTTAACTTGAATCACCCTTTGCAAGAAATGTGCGTGGCAGGGATTAACTGAATAAAGAAAGAAAAATACTTGAGATAAATAAGAAGCAAAAATCATTTCGCATCCCCATCGCTCAAGTTCCTTAGTAGCTTTACATTATAATTTACAATGGAAATTTTTACATGCAAACAGGTGCCTTAAGTGGAAAAAAATAGAAATATTTTTTTGTTACTATGGAGGTCATGAAACACGAGGGCCTACTTATGCTACACGTGTTTTCCTTTATCCCAAAGTAGATTTATTTTCTCAAAAAAAAAAAAAAAAAGGATTTCTATTGTTGTTGAGCAACACAATTTATTTGATCCTTACTTCTGACATACATAATTGTGACAAAAGAAAAATGACGACCCCTACTTGTGCAGGTACAATTATATAAATTGAACTGGTTGATTTAATATAAATATATGAAGCTAATATTTAAGCTTAAGATTCCATTTGGGTCGCCAACTTGCATAATCCTATGAGGCCCCTTTGCGTTAAGTTCGACTTTTAACCAATTATTTCAGTCACCTTTTAAAGCCCTAAATCTACCGATTACCCCAATTCGTACCAGCTGCCCTGAACAAACAACCACCGCCTCGGCGATCCGTGATACCATGATTGAGTGATAAGGCACACGAACGCCACCTCTGACATCATCATCCCGGTAAAGCTTTTCAAAATCAATGAAACAATTAAGAAGAAAAAAAGTAAGATACAGATTTAGCTCTCAAAAAATTGACTTGGGCCCGTTTCTATTTTTAACTTTGGTCCTTCGAGCCGCATTATTTGATGCTTTCTTTGTGATTTGGGTATAATGCCAGCGTTCCATTATTCCAGCAAAGGACAGCAAAGAAGCTTAACAGACATTCATTCTCAACCAATGCCAATCAGTCCTTTTATTTCTAATCTCACCAGGCGAGACATAGGTATACCTACCAGCCGGCACACCTTTATAGAGTACCATCGATTACCACCTTTTGTCCCAACTTATGGACGTCACAAACAAAGTGCAAATCCTTGAAACACAATTTGCCTCATCACTTTCACAAACTCAACAACAATGACAGGAATTTATCCTTTCCTTTGAAATACGAATTTGCTAAGAGGAAAACCCGTATCAGGCCTTTCGTCTCCCATCATCTTTCCTTCTGTCTTTTCAATAGAAAATTGTATGCATTCAAAGGACATTTTATACTTCCTTTCATCTCAGATTGATTACACATGCTGTTATCCAAAGTGAAAAAAAGTTCAAAATATGATACCTAAACAGGGAGTGGCCATTATTTTTGGAATTTCCATCCCTCTTACAACCCACAAGTATGTCAGTTGTCAGTAACTTTGTCAATGCAATTAGATCCTAATGAAAGGACTCATCAAGCGTAAAATTCATTTGCGAATTCATTAAAGTAAGACGCCAAGGGTAAATTGGGGTTTGTGCAAGGTTCAAGTGCTCCTCAGTGTATCAGGTAGATTTGTGGTGTACCACTTCTCGAAATTGGCTGCATTTCTGGATGTTTTCATTGCTTCAGGTCTCACAGGAGTGAGTTCTCGTTTTCCAATTAATGCAAAAGTGGGCAACAGAACTATGTATCTGCTTCAGGGCAGATTACAATAGTTGTTAACTCAAATGTGGTTTTCCATTATTTTGAATTTAAATTATTTCCATACCTTTGGCTTTCTGCGAGCATCAGTGCCAACCAAAATTGAGGTCAACCGTCACTTATGGATGCCTGAATCCACTGGTAAGTGCTATGCGGTAGATATGTGCAAAATGCACTTGTCCAACCTTGTAGTTTTTTTTTTATTACAATTAAATGCTCTATAAACTAACTTCATTGAAAGGATATTTTTCTCTACACAAAAGGGAAGCATTTACTCTACGAGAAGGACATGAAAATCTAGTTATTTTCTTAAGAATTTAGCAAGCTTTAAGATTTCCTTTCAGTCATTAAGATTGTAATGGCGCACTTGGTTCTGAAGAGGTCCTCATTCAACGAAGCAAGTGAACTTTGCTGTTTTTATAAAGACTTTTAAGGCTTGGTGGCCGTGACTTTTCACGTGTTCACAGGGACTCCTTTGACATTTTAATGCGATTCTGAATTTGATGTGCAATATTATTTTGTCATGGCAAATAGATGAATGGGCAGGAGTTCTTTTGTACCTGTTCAATATTTTCATTCGGCTATTGGGCCATATTGAAGTAGAACATGGCAGCTATTAAGATAGACTTGCAACAGCGACCGGCAACGGTGGCCACTCCAGAACCAACATACAGCACGCGGCTAAAATGGTTTATTGCATCCAGAGTGGTGATTGGTGACCCTATTAAATATGCAATTACATCTGTTGACATTTTCAAGTCATCTGGTTCAGATGAAATCCACCCAGTTATGCTAAAACAAGATTTAAGTCAGTGTTGCCCGTGATGAACAAAATATTCACTGCAAGCCTCGCCTTGCCTTATATACCCACTCTTTGGCGTCTGGTTAGAGTCGTCTTCATAACCAAAACCTGTTATAAGTCAGACTATAACCTAGCTAAAAGTTTAAGACCCATAATTCTTCCTTAATGCTATTGGCTCTCAACTTTCCTGGCGCCTACACACAAGCCTACGTGGATGATGTCGCTGTTCCTTATTACGGCTCAAAACTAGGGACTGTGTGCTCTCAGGCGCAGAGATCCCTAGACTTCATCTGTGATTAGTGCATTAGGAATGGGATTTCAGTGAATCCTCTTTAAACTACCGTTGTTCTCTTTACAAGAATGAAAAATTTCACTGCTCTGACTTAACTTTGGCTTAAAGGTGTCACTTTCCCGATCCGATAATAGAAACATGATGGAAAATTCTTTGGTCCAAGCATGTTGAATCCAAAACCGCAAAAGCACTTTCCACTTTCTGGTAGTGTAGAGGTGCTTTTGGGACGACAGGGGTCTTTCTCCGAAAAGGATCCATACGGCCATGGTGAGACCATTTCTCTCATATACATCATTTGCTTGGTGGAACTGGCTTCCTCTTTTGCCAAAGGTTATTGCCAAACTCCAATGAACGGCTTGTCTTGGCTACACCTAGGGGCCTTCCCTAGCACGCTAGGCTCTGTTTAAGATTCTCCGATGAACTTGATATATTGTACGCTGAAAATCATTTTAAATAGAGGTGGCTTTTGGCACCACATGCATTGGAATTTGGAAGAAGTTGTGAAAGACTTGTTCTTCCACCCCTAATCTTATGGACATTCCATCTGACGCAATGACACCAGAAATCCTTTTGCGACAAAACTACCACGTCGAGTTTCTTAAGGCAATGGTAAGACTTCGGTCAGACTCTCAGCCAGGGAAAGAATACCATCGGACGGATGGCTCCAAAATCGGACACAAAGTTTGTGGAAAGCGAGAACATTAAACTCCACTACCCCTTAGGTAAACGGAGATGTTGATGTTAGCTATCTTAATGGCTATGTGCTTTATTGTGACTAACAGGTTGAGGGCAAGGAGCATATGCGTTTGCGGTGACAGCCAAGCCGTTCTAAATGCGTTGCTTAGCCCTCTTACCTCGTCCAATATAGTACTCGAAACTCAAGATTTCGTTGAACTAGTCGGAAGGCTGAATACAATGAATCTTGTGTGGCTCCCAGGTCCTACTGGTATCCAGGGAAATGACATCTCTGATGAGCCTTCTCGACAAGGTTCATAAGAGGTTTTCTCAGGACACGAACCCGCGCTAGGTCTTCCAGCATCTGTTTCCATGTCTGCCATTGATACTTGGGTTTCTCGTGAACACGCATGGCTCGTTGGTGTCGGGTGCAGATAGACTTAACGACTACGCCCGGACATCGCCTGCGTCTTTCTTTCTATCTCTCAGTAAAATTTACTGCAGACTTCTTGTAGGCGTCCTTACCGGCCATTAAACTATTGCTAGGCACTTGCATTTGTTATAGACTCGAGCGAAAACACCACCTGTCCTGCCTGTGGAGAGGACGACGATATAGCGAACGCTTCCTCTGTAGTTTTCCTGGCTTGACTCGCATCAGGTGGCGGATCTTTGGGGCCAACGTGGTGAGTGCCGAACACCTAAGCTCTTCTTCTTTGAAGCTAGTTCAAATTTTTCTTCGAAAGACGGGTAAACTAAAAACATTTAAGTTAGGTGTCTGCATGGTATTACAATGGACCTGTAGTTGTGTCTGAGTGCTCCAACGGATAGTAGCTACGACAAAAAAATAGAAGAAGTAAGACCGTCAAATATGAAGACATGACATTTGAAAGATGAGTAATCTTTCAAATGCAATTTATTAAATATTTTTGTCGGGAATCTGGGAATTTTTTCTTAATATATTTTATGTAGAAAATACTTGGTTCTACATTTGGTTCATACAAAGTTTTGGGCCACGCCCACTGTTAGAGGCAGAACTAGAGAAAAACCTATATCCAGCAAAACATGAGGTACATTGGATACTATTCTAGATTTCATTCATACAAAGTTTTTGGCCACGCCCATCTATTCAGGTCGGTTTAACATAATAAATTAATTTGAACCAAAATATTTAATTTTTACGTATTTTCGCCGCATACTTGGATACTTCTATGCTAATATTGATTTTTGGTTTAGAAACCGGATATGCCGCGCCCCTTTTAAAAACTAAATTATAAAAGCTTATAAGGAATAAAATTTCGAGCACAGTTTGCTACTTCTTCGCTCACAGTAGCTATTCCTAAATCTCTCCGAATATCACTATTCCTAATATACCATGGAGCATTCACAATTGCTCTGAGCGTCTTTTTTTGGAAAGTCTGCAACATAGGCATATTGATCGGCTTGGTATAACCCCAAAGTTGTATACCGTATGTCCAGGACAGCTTTAACACCTCCCTGCAGAAGAGGCGTTTGTTATATATGCTTAATTTCGAAAATCTTGCGATAAGCCGATTTCGAGCTCGTCACGCTTCTTTTAACGTGTGACTTCCAATTGAATTTAGCGTGGTCATCCCTAGATATCTCGCATCATTTGCATAAGGTATCTCTGCAGAGTTTATGAGTAGAGGTAAACTTTTAACCATTCTGCAAGTAAAATTTAGATGCGTCGACTTGTTTTCGTAGTAGCGATTCGCCAAGTCTTCGTCCAGAGACAGATTCTGTCCGATGCTCGTTGGAGGCTTCTTGTTGAGGAGTCGACTGATTCACCTATTGCCAGGATGGCTGTGTCGTCCACAAATTTGCCGAGGAAAGCACTAGAACATATCTTTTCCCTTCTAAGGCTTTTTCAATTTCATGCGTTGTTCTGTAGACTTGCTTTATTGTTGAATGATTAGTTCTAAAGCCGAACTGATGATCGGGGATCAAGCATCTTTCTGCAATTATTGGTTGTAACCGCCTCAGCAGAAGTTTCTCGAATACTTTCGATATTATCGGCAGAAGTGATATGGGCCTATAAGATTTTTTATCATTTGCACATTTCCCCGGTTATGGAAGCATAATGACTTTAGCAACTTTCCATTGCCTTGGAACGTATAGAAGTCTAAGAGAAGCGTTTATCTAGTAAAGTAGCTTGACTAATGCCTTTTTCTATAGTTCTTTCAATATTTCGCCTGCGATCAAGTCACAACCCGGGGCCTTATTATTTTTAAGTTTGCTTATTGTCTGTCGGAGTTCAACTAACGAAACTTTTTTCATTCTAAAGCTATCAGGTTCCACGTTGATGTTTTGACCATCAGTCAACGGCGGACCGTCGAAAGGCTTGAATGTTTCTTCTAAATGTTCAGCAAACAAATCCGCTTTCTCTTTGTCTTCTTTTGCCCATTCGCCGTTAGCTTTTTTTATTGGTGCCGCCGAGTGGATTATAGGTTTCTTGATAGACTTAACTGCTTTCCACAGCGTGTAGTTTGCGCTCCTATCCGCCGACAAGCTTTTAAGGTATTCAGTGGTCTCACGACTTTTAAAATCTTGCAACATTTCTTTCAGTTTGTTAGAGAGGTGGTTCAAGTGGGTTTTGTCTGGGGGAGCCCTCGTGCCTTGCCATCTTCTACGCGCTTTTCTCTTTTCACGAATCAATTCTTCGATTTCGAGCTGATATGTTGTGCGTACATGCCCGTCGGTGCTAAACGCGTTCTTTTGGAACGAAGTGCTGTTCCAAGCAGCGCTCTGAATTGCTTCAATGAATTGGTCAGAGCGAATTTTCAATTGTGGTTTAGCCTTGATTGATACAGAGGGCTTATCGTCTTTTTGTATTACTTCGGGAGAGGAATCCACCTTTGGCCCATTTTACGGCCGGCTAAGAGACACCGGCTGCCGGGTTTGTGCGAATTGGGCCCTACGCTTCATGCTAGACCTTTTCTTTAAAGCGGAATCGGTCTCAAGTGCAAGTTCGTCCTCGTTCATAAGGTATTCTTCTGCTAGTCGGTTCGGTGTTACACACTCTTTCGTTACTTCACAGACTTTCGTTGCACAAGTATTTTTAGCATCCTCATTTTCTTTTCCCAGGGAGTCAACTTCCATTGTAAGATCGTGCAAGAGTTGCTCTATTTCAGCAAGCTTAGCTCAGAGTTCATTGCTTTCCTTTTCTAAGCTTTTAATTTTCACTGAGTCGTGGTCTACCGGTGGACTGCTTTTCCCGGATATGTTCGTTCTGGGTGGTGGTAATCGATTAAGTTTTGTCCTTTTCCCAAAAGGACTTATAAGTAATAATAGGCTTTCACTAGAATCCGTAGAGCCTGCCTCCGAAGAGGGTAGATTTTCCAAAATAGCTGGGTTGCCACCTGGGGAAATCTTTCGTTTTGTTCATTGCCATTTTTTTTAACTTGTCGTTTGTATGAGAAATAGATAAGTCACTTCTATTTCCATTTTTAAATTCAGTCGCCCTTCGGAGACAGACGCCGACCAGTGAGGCCAATAATAAGTGACAGACGCTTCTGGGTTTTTATTAAACCTTTAGATTCATCTACAAGTTTAAACTTTGGTATCAAATGTTACCCGGAATGTAGCATCCGTTGCATCCAACATTAAAGACTACTTCTTCAGGTGAATTTAAGTCGACTCTTACGACAGGCATACCTTACCTCAAGGCTATTCTTACCCCGACCTTGCAGTACTAGAAGATCCAATACCAATATTGCATGGCCGGAACATAAGAATCTTCAAAGGAAAGATGCCTACCGCAGATGATATGCCCTAACTGGAAAAGCAATTTCATCAAAAGGTAATAGATATATCTGGCTACCCTGTTTATTCTTATGTTGCTAGTGGGGTTATAGGAAGAGGGAGGGCTATAATATTGTAGCTTAAGCCGATTCTTACCAGGCTTATATCTTCTCGACTCCTAACAAAAACAGGCGCTGACCGGTATATTGTTGTATTCTTCTGGGAAGGCTAGATAATAGGGCTATATTTAGGCCTTGTGGTCTTATTATTTTTTTCCTATTAGAAATATTTTTCTTTCTTTGAAATATAATAGAAATATTATTAATTTTCTTTTGTTTCTTACAGCCCACACATTACGTCACCATCTCGAGTCAACGAGACTATGCCGATACAACAGACGCTGTGGCCGAAACGAATCGCATTAAGAAACTTGTTGGTCAACTTCAAAGTAACCTGTGCAATGTATCAGTGATGAGCGATCCCGATCTGGATTCTTTGTCGAATATGGATCCCAATTCTTTGGTGGACATTACGGGAAAGGATTTCATGGACCAGCTTAAGGATTCAGGCAGGTTAGGGGGAGGCCGGATGGTGGTTTTCCTCCCATCTTTGTCTCGATGTTTTTTAACCTGATTTTTTTTTTTAAATATTTTATTCGTCCTCTTTTGTCTCTATTTAATAAATGCACTCAAGTTTTAAGTTTAGCTCCAAATTTGAATTGGAAGCAATGTGCAATGTTTCCCAAAAAACACTGAAGAACACTAAACTAGGTAACGTTTTTTTTAAATGCTTGTCAATAGGTTCACGCGTGCAGCGTGCTTCTTCCTTTTAACTGGTCTTGCATGGATTAACCTACCAGTATCAGTATACAGAGCCTTCTATACATGGGGTGCCGCGGCGTAGTGGTTAGTGTGTGTTATTTACTACGCCGGAGGTCTGGGTTCTTGTTCTTTTTCACGGTCCCCACCTCCGCGACGGTTTGGCAAGCCCTCAGGGAGTCTCAATTGTCTTAAAAACTTCTCAAAGTACCGTTCAGATTCAGAAAAAAAATGTAGGTCGCCTTGTATGTGAAGAAGTTAACACACGCAGCATACACTGCTGAGAAGTTGGCCTTGGCTCACCTCGAGCTGTTACGCCACTCTCTTTATTTTATTTATTTTATATAGAGCCTTCGATATTGAGTTCATCGATTTATTAACGCAGACCTACAAGCTTCGAAAACGTTATAAGACGAAAAATAACAAAACCTTACAGGATGGACTTGGGTGATTTTCTTGCGCTTCCGATGGCAGATAATTTGAGTTTTTTTTTCAGCAGAGATTAATGAGTATTCCAGCCAACAGAAAAATCTTAGCTTACAAGGATTCGTATGGAAACTTTAAAGTCTAAATAGGCTTGGAATCTTTGTAAATAGGTTTTGCTATTATTTTAGGGCCAGAAATATTTGCATGCAAACTCAGACTCCGAAACAGGATGTTTGCCGCAGAAGGGCTTCAAGGATCGGAAAAATTGAGATAATAAATTTTGCCAATCCCCCAAACCCGAACTTTCTCCGTTTGCAAATTTTCAGCCCTGGGAAGGGTCTCTGGAATATTGCCATCTTTCATCCGCTAACGTGGGGTCCGTTCCTTTTAGTTTTCCAGACCAAGCGCTTAAGGACTCGCGGTTGCTTAAATTCGAATGTCTTTAGTTTTAAGGTTTTCTATTATTTGGTCGTTGAGAACCTTGGAATAGAGATTTTAACACCCATATTAACTGGAGCGTGAAGTTTCTTAAAATTGATTTGGCACAGTTAATGTAGTCATCGACTCATCATGTTCTGCTAATTTTGGCTGCAAGCACATCTTGATACGGAACAAGTACGGCGAAGTATCATATTATGTACTCGCCCCCTACATGGAGGACCAAATAATTTGGAGTTGTTGGGCGAAAAATGCTCGCATAGTTTCATAGCTGAGGCTAATTTTCCTCGCATCTTAACTAGTCTTTTTTAACGCGGGTGGTAGGTTACCCCGGCGGTACAACCCCCGAATCAAACCTTAGCCCCAGGCCTGGTACACCCGAGTCATTAACCCATTTTGGGGATAAGAGAGCCACCGTTGAACCACTCAGGGACACCTCTTCTCCACTTCCAGTATACCTGACCAGTATTTGTACCAATTTAATGACCCTAGCCTCAAATAAGACAGCGTATAGTTCATATTAGGTATAGTTTTTGACCGAACTATTGGAAGAACCATCGACACTTATTTGAGAATTAATGCGCTGCATGTCCACATTTTTAGACTTTTGGAAATTCACTTCTGAGACTCGATCAGACAGCCATTTCCATAACGAACCTTTCCAATTATAGTGCTGCTATTTAATCCTTGCTAAACACTCGCACTTATGAGTTTAGCAAAAAAAACTAACAAGGAAGAGTTTACAGAACAGCTTACACTTTTCATAAGGCTCGAGTTCATATTAGGTGATTGTTACCGAGGGTTTTATTCGGACCAAAATAAAGGTGTTTCGTAACTCCTCCATCCTGAGATAAATAAACTGAGTTGTCACTTCTGCCTCCTTCCGATATGACCTTTTTTCTGTGGATTTTCATTGATCTTGTATTCTTATAGGTTAAGGTGTGTTTGTCTCAAATTTAATCCTTCCAAAGTTTTTCCCTCCTCCATCCGACCAAAATTAAGGTTAACCGTAGGTCCTCCATCCTTAGACAAATAAAATAAGCAGCACAAAACTTAGCAGCACGTCAATTTTTCCTGGTATGCGCCACCCTTTCAAAGTTTTCGCTCTTTTTAACAAATCTAAACAAAGTTGCTTCGAAACTCCCCCGTTCTTCCTATGCAAATAAGATGCTTTATTACGTCTGTCTCTTTCGGCATTTTTTTGCGTATTTTGTTAGGCTTAAATATGCGCCACCCTTTCACGGTTTTCAGCCTTAAAAACAAGCCTAAATAAAGTTGTTTCGTAACTCCTCCGCCCTTAGTCAAATAAGTGACTTCGCTCCGTGCCCCTTTAGATATTCTTTTCTTATTCCGGATTTTTTCGATCTATGAGCTTACACGGTTTTCACTAAACAGTGAAATAAGTAACTCCTCCGTTCTAATGCAAATAAGATGCTTTGCTTCATCTGCTCCTTTCGACGTTCTAATTTTCTGGCGGATTTTTTCAATCTACTAAAATAAAGTTGTTTCGTAACTCCTCCGTCCTTAGGCAAATAAGTGGCTTTATTGCGTGCCCCTTTTGACGTTATTTTTTTCTTGTGGCTCACTTTGTTATTGAATTTATTAAACTTAAATGTGTGTCGGCCTTTAATGGTTTTCACTATTAAAAAAACCCAAAATTTAAATGTTTCCTAATTCAGCCAGATTTTGCCGAAGAATGGAGGAACTTTTTTCGGCAAAATCTGGCTCACGTGCCCCTTTCGGCAGTCACTTTTTCTCCTGGATCTTTTTCGATCTAGGATCGAATAGGCCTAACGTGTGTTGCTCCTTTACGGTTTCCACTTTTTATAATAAACTTAAATAAAGTTATTTCGTAACTCCTCCATCCTTATGCACATAAGTGGCTTTGTTGCGTGCCCCTTTTGACATTCTCTTTTTCTTCCGGATCTTTTTCGATCTATGATCTATCTACGAGCTACGATCTTAAATATGCGTCACCTTTTCACGGTTTTCCTTCTTAAAAACAAACCTTACTAAAGTTGTTTCTCAACTCCTCCGTCCTTAGGCTAATTAGTTGTTTTGTTACGTTTGTCCTTCCTTTCGACGTTTATTTTGATCTCTGGATTTTTGGTGATTTTAATTCTTTTAGAATTCTTTCACAATTTTTTCTATTTTCAATCGACTTAAACAAAAATATTTTGTAACTCTTTCGTGAAATAAAGTCAAAATCTAAATTATTCCAAAATAAGAGCGTACTCAAGATCTCACAATGTCTAAAAATTTAAAAATGTCGATTAATCACCGCCAAAACCTCAAAAGTTATATTCCAAAATAATTTTGAACTTTATTTCTATCGAAAGAGTGTAATAAAGCCTTTTGATTTTATTGCATATATTTACTTTTGACAAGTAAACAAAACGTTAACTTTGGTGCCTTTATGTTATGTGTTTTAGTTTTCGAGTCCTTTCATAAAGCTTTTAAAATAGTACAAGACGATTTCAAAGGCTGGCACTTTGGATAAATCAATAATCCAAATCCATATCCCGAATTCGGGAATCCAAATCCGACATAATGAATAGTTAGTCTGTCCCACAAAAATTGTCAGTACAGGGATTAAGGGGAATAGCGAAGAGGTTGCAAGAGTTTGGTCAAAAGTATCAACACGATTAACGATGTGCAAATAAAATGTTTTTGAAAGGAAGAACGTGGAAGGAAGTTAAATATCATACGAAGGGGTCATATCCAAAGACGGACACTTTGTTTTCCACCAAAGATGTAAGGAGTCATACTGAGTAATGGTATAGATTTGGCCAACCAGTCAAGTCAAAAGAAATGTCGGCCTGTATAACCAAGAAAGTTCAGTTTGGACTAAACAAAAATCTTAGATGAAACTAGTTTAAGATTCAGCTTTTGTCCAAAGTTTCATCTTTGCTGTCAAGAAATTCAGTCTATGCCCTGAATAACAAGATTCGTCGGCGGATTTGATTACCGACCTCATAACTTGGATTTGATGCCACAGAAGTGCCGTCCCTCCATGCTGAACTATTGGATATGAAAGCCGGTTCTCGCTCTTGTCTCCAACGAATAACCAAACTTATCAAACCTGTGTTGCGTAACTCCTCCTTACTTTGATGAGCTTTAGGTTAGGAAGTCTGAATTATTTTCATGGGCGAACCACTGAAGCGTGTTTGCCTTTATTTTTCCAAAAAGCAATCCTTCAAATTTTTATTTTTTATTTTTTTAGTTTTATTTGAAACTCCTCCATCCATTGGTAAAATATATCCTAACTTCCGGCCATTTTTGCAGAGCTTCTTCCTTTAATACGGCGAATTTAAAGGATCCTTTCACAACTCCACCCACTTCGAATTATAACTTTCTTTCACAAAATTCCCTCCAATTTCAAAACTCGCTTGTGAGTTCAGGGAATATAAGTGTGTGTAGGTACATGTCATCGTGTAGGGTATTCCATTAGGCGATGGAATATTAATTTTTCAATTAGTTGCTAAATCGATTTTCTTCTAGAAACTCTTAGAGAAGCTACTTTCTATCACATTGTTTCGTATGCACTTGTCTTTGCAGTTCATACGTTGGAAAAAGAAAATCCGACTACTCGAACCATCTTAATACGAAAAGATTGCATTATTCCATTATAAAGTTAAATATGCAGAGTATAAAAGACTCAGAGCTACTTTAAATGGAGATTTGTGTTAAGATAAAAAAAAATGTAAAAGTTAAAGCTTAGAAGTTCTCCCTCCAAAGGACTCGATTTCATTATTTTATCTCGCAAATGAAATAAAATCATCTTTCAATCTTTCTCTTCCAATTTGCATTTTACTTATCACTTTCCACCGAAGGGATGTCTCATCAACGGAAGCATGTAGTATCAACTATTCATTTTTCCAGGTTGTCATTCACAAGAAATCGGTTGGCTCTTAATGCCTTCGTGAAATATTTACTACGTAATGCAGTAATTCGCTAAAGGATATTTTTTTTTATTAATAATAAAAAAGGTCTTTTTTTCGTGTCCCGAAAACCCAGTTATTTCCCGCTTTTAACCCTCAACTGATGAAAAGTTTCATAAAATAAAAGGGATAAAAGGACTTCATTTGGCTGGGGTATAAAGGTATACTTTCCTTTTCAAGCCCTTCTTGTGGAATGCGGCTCGTTGAGTGCAGCCAATTAAAGTGAACTCCAGGGCACTCTTTTGAATTAAATTGAAAAGGCACCTACCTACCTGGTCCAATGCGAATATATGGAACATATTGAACGCTAGATTGAATTTCGCTATGAATGATGCATGAGGCGCAGTACAAAGACAACCGACAGAGTCCAGTGCAGAAGTTTTCATGGTGATGTGAGAATTTTTGCAACGGAATTTTAATGGGAAGCTCTATCGATGCAACACAGTGCCATTGTGAAAAAAAGTTTCATCAAATGAACACTGATTCTATTAAAACTGACACTGGGTACCTATATGGAGGAAAATTTGAAAACTGCAGACCCTGGCTTTTAAGCAAACTGGCAGGACACGACTAGTTTGCCCTTGAAAATTCACTCGAGAAAGAAGATGATGATGACTCTCAGGCGTAGACTGATTGAACTCTCTCTAGTTCGAGGCATTGTAGAAGGAGTGTTTTGGTTTTACTTTGGAGAGGCTTCCCAAACTAAACTTTCTTGAACCTAAACAGGTCTGGGTGTATCTTGTTGGGTAATATTGGCTCTTTTGTTTATTTTACAGAGACTGTATCTAGTGCATTGTAGTGGCCCGTCACAATGGCAGGAATAATTCTCTGATAATTCTCTGATTGCTGCACAATCTGGAAGAGCTTTGTCATACTCGGTGCTCGCGACAATTCCAGCTTGGTGTACACTCGGTTTCATTGTGCACAGAACGATAAATAGTGCACCGGTGCAGTCATCACGATAAGTGTCAAATGGCTTTGACTTCATTTTGTTTACTTTTTTCATTTCGTAGCGTGATTTTATTGGCGTCGGTTTTTTGTACTTTTTACTTAAAATAAATTTTGATAGCTTTGAGGTTGAGATATTTAGTAAGTTTTTATCGTTTTTATACAATTTCAGTCGCGTTGTATAAAATAACGAATGGAAATTGAGTCGAAACAACGTCACTTCACATTCACAATTAATGCTACATCCAGTCTCCACCGTCAAATACGACGATGGCGAAAATTCGAGTTAGGTGTCGACACCGAACTAATTGGGAGTTCAAAAGAACATTAACCTGAGCACGATTCCGTTCAGGTGTACGAGAAAAGAACATAGTTTTTCTGTTTTTCACACCAGTTTCACGATTCGGTGTTGATAGGAATACGCCATTATTGCCTTGTCGTGGCACACTAAGGAAAAATATATTCTAGTTAGTTCTGGTTATATATAAGTATTGCATTCCCCTTGCAAGCCCCTGGTTATAATTATCTCTTTAAGATCCATTTGTGAAGGTACCTAATACATTATCTTCCTAGTTAAAAGTCACTTGAGTTCTTTGAGTTTCTCCTTCAAAGTCATTCTGTAATTCATCATTTCTTCAAACTCAGGTGACTTGTACCTTCCCAAATCGAACAACTGCCATCGACACAATTCTTCAAAAAATAAATTTCGTTCAAAACAGTCTTAGGGTTGAGTGAAGATGACTTTTTTTTGCAGTCCTGGTTCTTCCACCTTTAAACTTTGTTTGAAACCCATCACAGAAAAGAACTTCTTAAAGGCATCCCAATTCAATATAGAAAAATTATAACTTTTACTGGGCTGAAGACACATGAATTTCAGCGGAAGGCAGGCGGTTTTAGAAGTTCATCGACTTGGCAGAATACCTTCATTCTTGTTCTACTAGAAGCCCGGTCTTCTTGTATCTCAGGTAGCATATGACCTGTTTCAAAAGTCTGGCGAAGGATATGAAAACTACGTATCTAGTTAGTTATTTAGGTAAGATTATGTTGATCGATGTCCCTGTAACAATATTCACAGCTTACTTAGACCAACAATTGTGTCCATATAGGAACCTTCCGAAACGATTTATCCGTTTGCAACTCTGAAAGGAAAACAAACCGCTGTTAAAAGTTCAAAGTGTCTCTCTCTTAGGAGGTCATTCAGCTCCATACACATCAGTTTCTTCAAAGTCCCTGCAAATTCTGCGATCAGTATTCGTATACCCAGAGTGCAATGTGCCGTAAATATTCCCGTGAGTATTTGGATATCCTGCGGGCTAGTGTGTACGACCATACAAAGTGATCTCCTTTTGTTTACCGCCAGCCATAGCTCCCTTGTGTGTCTGCACGTATCAAGTTCTGTGCATCGTTGGTAAGTTCTACTCGGGGACTCGGTTTCTATCTAACGTGCTATAGACCGCAGCGGAATTCTCATAGATTTGGGCGCTAGAGATGCAGTCATCCCTGCAGGTTATCCTTGTCTCCTGGCACCTACCACAGATTTACAGTATTGCCAAATAAAATTCCGTGTAGAATTTCCCCGCATAGCTTATACTGCCCATGGCTTCAAAACATCTGCCTCCACATGGCTTTTGTAGTCACTCGGCTGTAATGGCCTTGTTTTGAAGCATGTGCATCATCAGTTCAATGAAATATTGGATTATGGCTGTCAGGTCCGCCTGAAAAGTAATGCAGTCATCGTTCACCTGGCATGATTTTCTTAAACTCAAAGCTTCATAAAAGCTATCTGAGCCAGTGTACCGACGCCTATCTTAGAGCCGTCAGTATAGATCTGCCTTGCAGTTGCAGTGTAGTTCAAGGGTGTGAGGTTGAGTAGTTTCTTCAATGCTGCGGTTAGAGAAGTGACATTTTATTTCTGTAGCCTTCCACCGTAGTTCAACGACCGCGCCCCAGGATGAATATTTTACGATCACTATTGGATACAATATACATCCAGTGTGCTATATGCTGCCGAACGTTCTGCGGCAGGCATATAAAGCCATGTATGCCCGCTGATCTTGTTTAATCTATATCTTCCCTACCAGCTGAGTTTCGGGACCAATATGACGCCCAAGTATAACCGATTTGGATAACGTTGGATTGGAATTTCCCTTTTCCTGGTTCGATTCTAGATGGATTTATCCCTCTCCTCGAGCCTCAACCCATTTACCAACAAAAAAAATTGTGTAGCTGAGTCGATCGCTGAGAATTGACGGAAATTTACCTGGTATTAAGCGTTCCTGCTGAGTATAGCCCCTGGCACCGTACTTTCGCAAGATGCCCGGGGACTTTAAGGAACACAAGAAGTTGCTGTTGTCTTTCGTAGCTAGCGAGGTACCCTCAAGTTGTAAACACCAACTGTAGTAGACACCGTTACTCTTAACCTCGCTCTTCTGGTGACGAAAATGATGCCCGCCCGGCTCGTCTTCGTTGGGACTCCGCAAGGTGATAGCACTTCATTCCGCCTTCTTCGGCGTCCTCGGAAGAACGCGTTCTCTTTGTGGAGAACGGAGAGGTGCGTGCGCTAAGGCTCCTCTCGGTATTGCCTTTCTGAAACCTGCTTGGGTCCCTCAGTCTTCCTTCTAGCCCGTTTTGTCAGCCGTATCTTTTGCCGAACGGGCTCCTTTTGGCGGAGGCCTCGTAGAAACGTTGTTCGCTGTATGGTTTCCCAGGCCCACTCTTGGAAAGATAGTTCCTACTAAAAGAGAGAGAGGATTTTTTCTTGGCTGTTAGGCCGTCGTATAAATTTGGCCTTTTTCAACAGTTTCTTTGTCTCCAGGCCGGGGAGTTGTCTTTCTCGATTTTCTCCCATGCTTGGGCTTCGTCAGTTTTTTGTCGCCGGATATCTCGTCGCAATCATCGGAGTGTTCAGCGAAGAAGAAGTTCACTTATTGTATAGTCGTGCCTCTGGCGGAAAGCCGATGTTTGATTGCAGCTGTGGACGCATTTCCCACACCTTCACGAATATTTTTCGTTGAAGACTTGAAAGAGATATACTTCTCTCGGTAGAGCAGGTTCCTCTTTTTCTCTTTTTCAAAAATTGACGAAATTACTGCTGTTTGCCTATCCGTAGGTGATTTCCTGTTGTCCAAGGTCACCTTAATGACACTTGTTAGCCATTTGACAACTGAATGTTGCGCAAAAATCTTTGGATATAGTGAGCCCCCATCGGCTATCACCTTAGAGAAGTGTGGGCCTTCATAAGAGTTCCACTCACATTAAAGATTCTTTCGGAATAATTTAAGGATTATGTTCCCTTGTTTCGCCTTGGTGGAAGAAATCTGTCTTAGAGCACTCTCTACTATCGAGTTTTATTCAAGGTAGGTATTTGCTTGGTGCTTGCTCAAGTATTTATGTATTTTGTGGGCTAGAGCCCCACAGGAGCCCAGCAAAAGGTTCTGGAGTGTCAATACTCTCGTCACGGAATCTGCGGTGACTTTCCTCAGTTCTGTCCATTTTCCTAAGATGCTCTAGATATTACAGTGCCCCATAATGAATATACGAATACGGAGATTTTTCTTGATGCTCATGCTGATGCAGGTTTTGAGTCTTTTCTGGTTGTATTGTCCAAGAAGTTTATAAAACTGCCTCATACCTTGGGCACAGTGCAAGTATCTCGCCTCTCGTGCAAGTATCTGCCCTCTCTTGTTTTCTGGATTCGATCTTAAGGGTATGCGTAAGACATTTCTCTTTAAGAAGTGTTCCGTTATACTTAACCCGTTGTACGATATTCATCTGCTTCCCTCTGAGATAGTAAATTAGTCTCTCAAAACATCTTATTTGCAGATCTGTAATCGAGCTCCCACCTCTCGCCAAACACTTTCCATGATTTTTCTTTGGTAGTTCTGACTGTCACATATTAAGTTTCAGGCCTTATTGCACCGGGCTCAGAAAGTTAAACTACTTCATTAATTCAGCTGCCATTCTTTCTCCACATTTGAAGGGTCGGTCGGTTGAAATTAGTAATAGGTTTTCTTCGGAGAAACCAAACGACACAATGATCCGGAAGACGGGAAGAGAGACTAAGATTAAGTCTTTCTGGAGAAAACACCTCCACTACCCCATCATTTGTCTTTGATCCATCAGTGTAAAAGTGGATCGATTCACATTCTAAAGGCGCCTAGAAGATCCCAAGAAGACCTAGGGCAGATAGTTGTATGGAAGCCCTTGTCAAACTGTAGCTGGATAGTATGGTGAAGTCCATGTTTCTAAAAGGGCACCTGAAGGTATTCAGAACAGCGGAACGTCCTACTTTACTATGGGTCCACAGAGAAGTTGCTTTGAGGCGAGTAGCCGTGATTGCAGCTGTTTGCCTGCTGAAGATGTCAAGGGGAATGTGATGGAACAGAATGTGTCTAGTGCTGCTGAGGTAGTGACAGATGGAATTTGCTTCGGGTCCACAATACAGCCGTTCCACACGTCAGTATCGGTTTCACAACCGAGATATATAGCCAGTGAATGATTTGGGGTTGAAGTCCCCGAATAAGTAATAAGAATCCTATTCCTATAAGTAATAGGAAACCAGTAACCTTTCCCACCGTATGCGGGTCACCAGTCTTGGCTTTCGCCTGGGTGGGAAAGGAATGCTATCGAATGTAACGCAATTTGCACAAGGTGCTGATCACTTGACATCTCAGTTACCAATTGCGTATCAAGTTATAAGGATAAGTCTCAAGCACAGGAGAAGTCCATGTCCAACAACTTTCCTCCGTTCCTGTTTCGATCTGGGTCAGAGTTCCTCCTAGTCATGCTCCTCCAAGTACTGTTGCCCGTGTACCAATATGATCATTGAAGTCAACCATTAGAAGAAAAAAGCCCGTTTTTGAAACTATGCAGGATAGCAGTTTATTCAAGAAGGCCACACACTCGATTATCGATTTGACGCACACACCTAAACTAGTTCCAAAGTTCAAGCTTTTGTTTTAAGATCGAAAACCTGCCCCCAATAGAATAAACTTTAATATACGTTGTCCTTACAACAGGCTCTCGTAAAAGAGCCTCCATCCATCAGTCAAGCCCATCAGTCAAGCCTCCACACGAATCTTTTCACTTAGTTGAAGCAGCTGCATTCATGCCAGCTGCAACGAGTGGATACTTTTGGGCCTCCTCAACCAGTTCAAGTTCCTTCCCGTAAGCGATGAGACGTTCCATGTGACTATTTTGGGTTGATGCCGCTGCCGATTTTTAAAATTTAGACCTTAGCTCTCAGTGTTCCTTAGCGCTGCCCCTTCTGCCGTCCGTAATGGATAGCGTCACAATTGAAGGGCTGTTCGTAGCTTCTTCATTTTGACCCGGTCGGATGCCAAGCGGAACATTCTGACCACCAAGCGCTCGCATGCTCACACTCTTTAGGGCTTGATTTAAAGGGTGCCCTAAATTGCCAAGATAACCATGTCCAAGACTGCTTCTTCTTTCTTTTCAGAATGTAGGGGAGTTGGTTTTCATTCAATTCTGGCCTCAAAGCCAGACAACAGACGACGACCAAGAAGCCGCTCAGCTTGCGACAGACGCCCCTGGATTCCTAAAAACTGAAGTTCAGGCGCCCTCTGCGATCAGACGCTGTCCAGTGAGTCGCAAAAAAAATAGGCATTCGATGTTGTTGGATTTTGTTTAAACCTTCATTTATAACCTTACTGCGAACGAAAGGCATATCATCCCATCGTTATCATGACAGATGTCAAAGCTTAGCTTATAAGTTTAAGATAAGAAGAACTTTAACCTTGAAGGCAGGGTGTCGGTTTGCCCCACTTTAACTTGACTGAGATGGCCAAATCATATCCATAATTTTTCAAGCACTAAATTGACTGCTTCTCCATGCACTGCTCAGTATGGTGAAATTGTTGAAAAATTCAATGCGTAATAATTGAATTCGTAGTCATTTTACGCTCCCTTGAATTCTCTGGCATTTTGTGGCTGCTTTCATTGTAACCACATTTTGCAACCTTTGTCTGTTCTATTGTGTTGTTGGGTAGTTTGCAAAAGCTGCCGAATGCACAAAAATGTTCGGTTAAAAGGATTGCTTCTCTCACAAAGGCATAAATAAGATATGCAATGGTTTTCGGTCGTAGCGCAAGTATGCAATACATGGCCCATTGTCCTTTCAAATATCTTTTGGGTAAAATTTCTTCCTTGTACCTCTTTTTACGTAAAATGCACTCTTACTATTGAAGCATTGCATGGCTTTATGCAAACCTAATTCTCATTATAGGTGCACTTTCTTTCTTTTATTAACCACCTTTTTACACAGTCTTTATTCGTTTTAGCCGTCAAATTCATCCGATTTATTAAAATTTTTCTTTTCTCCTTTTACGACATATAAACAACTCTAAACAGACCATTGTGTGCAAAGCGAACCGCTGAGGACCGAATTAACCTGCTAAAACTGCTCAAAGACGGTGCTATCTTTTGTTCGGAACGCTATCCGGAAGATGCCGAAGATATTGATTTGGAAATAAACAATCGTCAGCCATCGCCCACAGCCGAAGTCCACCAGCCAAAGCAACAGCAGCCGCAAAAACTTTCCAACACGTCCTCCAAGACCGACATTTGACTACCAATCATTTCCACAATAACATGAGATCTCGAGAATGTGTACAAGGAGAAGGGTTGAGAATGGAATGCTCAACCAGGTAAGATATCATGTTTGATGCTAAGTTTTTTTTTGTTTTGAACTATTTTAAAATTAAGAATAATAAAAAAATAAAATCATTTTAGTGAAAAATGTTGAAAAAAAAGAATTTTGCAAATGACAAGTAGTTAGGATTGTTTTCCTTTTAAGTAAACAATTTTTTGTACATTCAAAATAAACTGTCGGATCTCTGAAACTCATGGATTTTTCTATTTTTTTTTAACTAGAAATTGTTGCGTTGTTCAACAGGGTGAATTTGAAATGAATTTGTCGGTGATTGACAGCTTAAATGAAGCTTAAGTGAAGCTTGAATAAAACTATCAGTTTTTTTTTATTAGTTTTCAGTTCTTGTTAATGCATTTCGGGGATGGTAATGATTTAGCTTGATTACATATATAGATGTTTTCGTGCGTCTAAAACAGAATAACAAATGCAAAGACACTGTCCTTTTTCACCTTTCTATTTTTTCTAAGAGTTGCAATCCGTCATTGGGACTCGTCAGTGGTACCGGCTATAGAAGCAGCCACATTGTGGGAATTAGGTTAAACTGTCGTCGTTTTGGCTAGCTTCATGGCGAATATATCAGAGAGAAAAAATCATGGCAATCGTCGTTTTCACACGAGATGCCTGAACTGATATTTTTTTTTGGCTGTTTGCTTGGCGTCGTATCTTCTCTTCGAATGTACCTGGACCTGCTCAATGTTTGTTCAGGCCTCAAAATTTCGGCGACCCATTTTACTAACTTCACATCGCGTTTGCTCGCCATGTTCCAGCAACAGGGTAAAGGCCTTCGTTATGCAAATCCGAAGTGTGAAGTCCCTAGTGGACTACTCCCAGATGACTAGCCGAATCGTGTTATTTCTTTGACGCTTGCATGCATTTGAGTGACGAAAGAAGTGTTCCGTTGCATCTCTCAGCCTGGCCATTTGCCCAGACGGTTACCTTGGCGTGAAGTGCTCAAACGCTCCCTTCCACATGGACTTCTGCGCAATCCATGATAGCTTCCCACGTCGTTCAACTCGCTAACATCTCCTTCGCTGATTGTGGTTTTTATTGTGGTCTCCTTCGCTGATTGTGGCTCGAAGTAGTTATATTTGGTGAAGCTGTCGAACAAGGCGAAGACCTTTTTAGCTTTTCTCTTCGTTAAATGCACAAGGTGATCCACGTGAACGGTGTTTAAGGGCTTAGGAACGTATTTTACGCTAAGGATCATTTGCTTGCGTCTCCTCCTCTGCTCTTTGCATGCCTGCGCTCACTTCGACTTGATACAGCTCCTGGTGCTGATCAAGCTGCTTTCATACAGCTTTATAAGCCAAACCGTAAGCTTCCTCTACAATGCCGTCTCATTAGCTAGGAGTCCGACGGCGTTAGTCCTGGGAATCACTCATATGTTGGCACCCTCCACCTTTCGGAACAGTCGATGTCCCTTGACAAAGTTTCTTGCACCTGCTTCCTCGCCGGCGTCAAATTATATCCCGTACCTTTTGGTCCTGCCACTGCAAGGTGGGCAGTGGCAGGACCCCCCGCCTTGTTGGAGATGTTGATGCTTAGAATAACCGCCGATGCCTTTTCGACGTTGTGCTTTTGCTCTATCGGTTATGGTTATTGGCTTAAATTGTCAGCACGTGGGGGCTTCTTTCCCGGCAGATAAAATTGTCTTGTAGTCAAACTGCTGCATGGAGCCAGCAAAGCCCAAGCTTTGCCTCTCTGCTGTTGGCCACTATAGTTACACAGTCCAATAAGACCTTAAATCGCCTTCTTAATATATACACCCATAATCGGTTCAGGCTTTCCACTACAGCCATAACCTGTTTTTCTTTCAATTATAAGTATTTAGTTTTGTGAGTGTATCTGCTTAAAAAATAACTGTTCGCAACGGGTAATCATTTCCCCGCTGCAATAATATTCCAAATAGAACAGGCTGGAATGGTAAGGGTTTCCTTCAATCTTTGGATTCGAAGCATTGGCAAATCTTTCAGTTATTCAAAAAGTTGCAAAGAATGTCCTGCAGTAAGTGCCAGAGAGTGCCAACCTTAATGCACATATCTTGGCTTCAGAAATGCTTCAATGGCAGCTGCGTTTTCTGTAGGCCGCAAAACCTCACCTGATCTAATCAACCCAACAACCTAACCTTACCTAGAAGAATTCTACGAAGGTTCCCAAATGGAATGGAGCCATCGAAAACTGCGCTGTCAATTTGTAACTCCAATCTTCCATTCAGATCTTTGATGCCACGAGGCTAGGTTAATCATGCGTCGTTCATGAAGAACTATTCTGTGATTAATCAAGCAATATAAGAAAATTATCTATAAAGTTTTTGCTCACCGGTGGATCTTCTGTCTGTTAGTCGCCCCTTTTGACCCAGCTTGATCGCCTTTGCCTTAACTGATTCAATAGTAAGACCTGGTAGTTGCAGTTTAATCTTCAGTGGTCCAGAGACTAATCTGCAGAAGACTGTTGTTGTTAAAAAGTCGGACTGTTGCTATGTTGCCCAATGATCTGCTAAGACTATATTAGTTCACTTACCCAGTTACCGATAATTCAGACAGTGATCTACGTTCTACCACTCGTGATCACCTGTAGAACACTTTCAAAGGACGCATAAGGGTCAACACCGTTGCGATTAAGAGCGCTATCAAAAGCATTACGTTAGACTCCTTTTATGATATAGTAGACTATGACTAGACTAATGTAAGTCAAAAGACGGCGTCTATTCTCAGAGTAAAAATAGCTCAAAATAATTTTGATGGAATCGTTATTGATCTACTCGCGAGGAGTATGTCTATAGGAGTTCCATTCTTTTGGTTCATGTATTGGATAAAAGGCCTAAAAATATGCTTCATTAGACTGCTCTGTTGTGAAATTGTCTGCTTTGGAATAGGTTTGTTTGCTCGTCTTCATTGATAAATTGATGGAGGTCCCACCTCCATGAGTGTTTGACAATAACTTCGAGAGTCTCACTTCCATGTATCGTAAAGGGATTTATCAATTCATCGTCTGAAATTGAGAAAAAAATGTTGGGATACCTATGTTTGTGTCAAAACACCTATTACGCACACAGCCTTCCAAGACTGCGCGATGCAGGTCAAGGGGTCACTTGGGGATGTAAGGGCGAGTGTTTCTACTGAAGGTTTTGAGCGATTTGGAGGGATTGTGATAGTAACTACAAAGTGGTGTGGTTTTTGAATAATGTAGGTTGTAGTCGCCTAAAAATATGACGCAGGAAACAAGACCCACGAAGTCACAACCGTCAAAAACCTAGAACCGGTCCAACCTTCAGTTGGGAGCTACCTATATTGAGTGCCGAAGTTTGGAGGCCGATTACGATGTGCGAAACGCATCCCAGTACCTACATATTTAAATTTACTTGTGATAGTGTTGGCTTTTGATCCGCGAACCGAATTTGAGCGAACCCAGACGTTAAAGCAAAGATATCGCAACCACATTCGACTTTGCTTTGAATAATTGGGTACATTCGCACCGGAAAGCGAGCCGATCACACATCATAATACCAAAATGGAGATGCGATTACATTTGCGATTCGCCTCGCATATCGTAATCGGCCCCCTGCGTTCCAGCTCGGCTTCGGCACTCAATGCCATCCTGGCTCTTGCACCTACTCAAAAACACATGCAATACGAAGCGGAACAAGTTTACCGTAGGTCCAAGTGAAATTTAGTTGTTATTTTTATGATTATATATGTATTTCAGTATCCTGATTACGAATATGTTATTAAAAACTGTCGGTCTCATTTAGTTGAAAAGTTATAGCTATTCAAAGTTTCAATTTTTCCATACAAAGTACCTCATCTTAGACTTTTGATTTCCGCCTAAGAGTATGCTATAGAAATCTGACAAGATTCGCTGTAAAATAAATTTGCTTTTGGAGACAACAGTGTTTGGTGGCCCGTTTGGCGGGTTTAAAGGATTTCAACTCCCTTTTTCGCAGGGTTTAGCCGCTCACGCGACTTCGTCGCTCCGCTAAGGGTAGGTGCCAGTTGTCTGGCAGGCAGCTATGGCCATTTACGGGTATGTTAAAGTTGCACTTTTTTGAACTTCTTTGGCTTATAACATCTAAACTTATCGAGACCCACAATTTTTAATAGCACATTCGGAATCAGGACACCAAAATCCATATATTAAGCTAAAAAAATCCAATACATTCCACTTGGACCTACGATAAACTTATGCCCAAGCTTTACTTAGCGCTGTAAAGCTTTAAGGCCCATTCAGCATGCCTCTGAATGATATCCTACTAGAAGTCATGTCCCCAAGGGAAGAATGGGAAAATCAAATCAAATTCCTCAGGGCTTAAGCTCGTCTAGCCTTACCTAGAAAAGAACTTGTCTTAACTAAACTAAACAACTCTCAAAGGCTTAGCTAACCTGTCTCAATACCCAAGTTTGACTTGCAATTTAAATCGCAGATTATAGCGGCTTTGAAAACAGCATACTTTCTAGCTTAAATCAGGCCTGAAGCCTTCTGCGGAGTCAGCAAAAGACTTCTTAGTAAACCTGCCTAAGCATCTGGCTCGAATAGAATCCCATGAAGTCGTGGGGTGCAATCGGCTAAGTTGATCTGTGACTTTCACATTTTGTGACAATCAATGTGATCAAACAAAATATTCCGTCTGCGTAATGTGATCACAAAAATATTGTTCCAAATCATTGCTTTGTTTAGGCTTGTTCTGTAAGAGCAATTTTTGTCCTTTCCATGCAGAAAGTCTGCCTGAAAACCAGCTACATAACTAGAATGTTTGAAAACTGCTGACTAGCTAATTTTGACGGTGATTAATCGAGGGTTGTCACAAGAAAATTGTGAGATCACAGTCTACGCAGACGTCTCACAGTCACTTTTCATAGATTACCTTAGCCGATTGTACCCCTGGATTAATTCACTTAAAAAGAACTTCTTTAACAATTTTTTCCCCAAATTCTCCACCAGAAAGCCAAAAGCCTTTAATCTGTACAAAGGAAACAGAGAATCCTTAGAAGAAATTTTCTTCGGCATTGACCCCTCACCGGACACTTGTGTGATCTCCGGACTTTGTGTAATTTCAATCAGAGTGTGATGAGTTCCCTCTTTACGTGCTCATGGAATGCCCAAAATGGACATGGCCGAAAACCTTTTGTAGAAGGTGTTTGTCTCTTCTACCACCTTCGGAGTCAAAAAGTGTCTGGAGAGGGTGATCTGGAGACTGGTTCTAACTAGAGTATGCAGTGAGAAAGTAAAGCGCTTTCCTATTTATATTTCTCTATGTTAATGGCAGTCACCCAAAATTGTGACACACACATAAGTCCTTTAGAACTGCATGGATCTGTGTGACATTTACCATCAAATCAATGGTTGATTTATTGCAATGTGCTGAATGCTTTTATTTTTTATAGTTTTGCTGAGTCTTTCAGAAATACGTGTGGTTAGAAAGTGTGCTTGTATTGGCGGCTCCAAGACAGGAAAACTTCTCAACTATTTAAGAGTTGATAATGTTCATAGTGCTGTCTTGCTTATGGCTTAGGTATTTGTCGGTTTAGCCCACTGTGGGTAAGTCGTTTAAAACTAAAGTCAGTCCTTCTTAGTCCTTGTCCTTCAACGTGCTTCGCTTTATTTCAATCACAATGAAAGCCACTAACACGCGCAAACCCACAGAAAAAGAAGAAATATTTCCACAGGTCTGTTTAAGATCTTCCATGTTGACATATACCCTGTGAATCAGCCCTAGATTTCACAGTACAAGCCGTCTCTTTGCCTAAATCAGGTGAATTTTTGAAACAAGAAGGAGGTATGAGCGCGGCAGAGTGAAATCAGCCATGCCGGGATCTCTCTCTCGTGTCTTGTCAATTATTCTTACTAGGGTAAAAAAAAAGAATTAGGATTCCTGATAACGATGCTCGAAACGCTCTTAAGCCAGAATATAAAGAACCTGCAAAGAAACATCAAAGCTTAACTACGCAAGTATTATGACTTTACGGGCAATCACAATAGTTAAACCAACAAAGAATACTTACTTACTTACTTAAGGTGGCGCTACAGTCCGGGGTGGACCTTGGCCTCAGCCAACAAGCTTCGCCAGCCAGCTCTGTCTCTAGCTAGCCGTCTCCAGTTTCGCACGCGAAGTTGGCTGAGGTCTCCTTCCACTTGCGTGCGCCACCTGAGTCTCGGTGCTCCTCTACCGCGTCGTCCCTGCGGTGTGGATTCGAAGATTTTCCGGGCCGGGGCGTTGGTGTCCATCCGCTCTAGATGACCCAGCCATCGTAGACGTTGTGTTTTGACTCTTTTGGCTAGGTCGGTATCGCTGTACAGCCCGTACAGTTCGATGTTATATCTCCTCCTCCACTCTCCGTCTATGCAGACGGGACCGTAAATCGTCCGAAGAATTTTCCTCTCGAAGCAGCCTAAAGTGTTTTCATCCGCCTTTGACAGGGTCCATGCTTCTGCACCGTACAGCAGGACTGGGATGATGAGGGTCTTATACATGGACACTTTAGTTGCTCGAGAGAGGGCTTTGCTACTCAATTGCCTTTTTAGCCCAAAGAAACAGCGATTGGCAAGAGTTATCCTTCGTTTGATTTCAGCGCTGGTGTCATTGTCTGAATTGATAGCGGAACCCAGGTAGACAAAGTCCCTAACTACCTCAAAGTTATAGCTGTCGATGGTGATGTTTTGTCCAAGACGTCGGTGTTGGGTGTCTTTTCTTGATGACAGCATATACTTGGTTTTGCCCTCATTGACTGCTAAACCCATGTTCGCCGCTTCCGTCCCAATACTCACGAAGGCTTCACTGACATCACGCTTTGTTCTACCGATTATGTCAATGTCGTCTGCGTATGCAAGTAGTTGAACGGACTTTTGAAAGATTGTACCTCTGGTGTTGGCGCGAGAGTTCTGCACAATTCTCTCAAGTATGATGTTAAAGAAGTCGCATGACAGCGCGTCGCCTTGTCTAAATTCTTTTTTGACATCAAAGGGGTCGGTGAGGTCCTTACCGACCTTGACGGAACAGCGTGAGTTTTCCATCGTCATCCTGCACAGACTGACGAGTTTGGCAGGGATGCCAAAACTAGACATTGCGCTATATAGCTCGTCTCTATAGATGCTGTCATACGCGGCCTTGAAATCGATGAAGAGGTGGTGTGTATCGATTTGGAATTCCTGGGTTTTCTCCAAGATCTGCCGCAGTGTGAATATTTGATCGATGGTGGACTTTCCTGGCCTAAAGCCACACTGATATGTGCCTATCAGATTGTTGACAAACGGCTTCAGGCGTTCACACAGTACAGCAGAAAAGACCTTGTATGCGATGTTAAGAAGACTTATGCCTCTGTAGTTGGCATAACTCAGAGGGTCTCCTTTCTTCAGGATCGGGCAAACAATGCTGAGGTTCCATTCGTCGGGCATGCTTTCTTCCGACCATATCTTGCAGATGAGCTGGTGCATGCTCCTAACCAGCTCATCGCCAGCGGATTTAAAAAGTTCGGCAGCTAGGCCGTCTGCTCCGGCTGCTTTGTTGCACTTGAGCTTAGACACAGCTACTTTCACCTCCTCCAGGTCGGGTGGGCGGTATCGTTCGTATGCTTCGTCGGTAACGTCTTCGCCCGGGTTGAATGGTTCGTTCTGCCTGACACCGGTATTTGGTTCGTCCTCGCCGTTATACAGTCTGCAGAAGTGGTCTTTCCAAATCCTCAGCACCGACTGCGATTCTACAACGATGTTCCCTTGATGGTCCTTACAGGCTTCAGTTCGAAGTTTATACCTTTGGCAGGACCTTTTGATCCTTTGGTAAAACTTTCTAACCTCATTCCTGTTGTAACATCTCTCTATCTCTTCAACCGCGCGCTTCTCGTGCTCTCTCTTTTTCCTTCGGAGAAGCCGGTGTTCCTCTCTCCTCCTCTGCTCGTACAGCTCGCGAGCAGCTCTAGTCCTTCTGTGCAGCGCCGCTTTGTATGCTTCCTGTTTAGCTGCAAGTGCTTGCCGGCATTCATCGTCAAACCAGGGGTTTCGTTGTGGTCGCCGTGTGAAACCCAGCACTTCAGAGGCGGCGTCTCTGATGGCATTTTGGCAGTGTTGCCACTGGCTATCAATACTTGATGCTGGTTGCATAGGACTTCGTAGAAGGTTTTGAGAGACTCGGTTGGAGAAGGACCTGGCGATCTCTTGCGATTGTAGTCGGCCGACGTCAAACTTCCTCACAGTATTTCCATTACTTGGCGCTGGTCGGGATATCCGCAGCCGTACCTTGGCTACAACAAGGTAGTGATCCGAGTCAATGTTGGCCCCTCGGAAAGTTCGGACATCCATGATACTGGAGGAGTGCCTTGCGTCGATCGCAATATGGTCAATCTGGTTGACGGTTGATTGATCGGGAGATCTCCATGTCCCTTTGTGGATATTGAGATGCGGGAACTGTGTACTAGCTACCACAACGTGTCGCCCCGCAGCAAAGTCGATCAGCCTGAATCCGTTATCGGAGGTCGTGTCGTGCAGGCTATACTTTCCGACAGTACGACCAAAGATGCCCTCCCTTCCTAGCTTGGCATTAAAATCGCCTAGGACAATTTTAATGTCGTAGCTAGGGCACTGCTCATAAGTTTTGTCCAGGAGCTCGTAGAACATATCTTTGGTCTCGTCATCTTTCTCCTCTGTGGGGGCATGTGCGCATATCAGGCTAATGTTGGCGAATTTAGCCTTGATGCGGATCGTCGCGAGGCGCTCGCTTACAGGGTTGAAGCTCAAGACTTTTTGCCTAAGTCTGCCTCCAACAACGAAACCACATCCAAATAGGCGCTGTCTTTGATGCCGGTAGCAGTCGCCGTAGTAGATGTCGCAGTTTTTCATCCTTCTTTTGCCCGGCCCGTCCCACCGCATTTCTTGGATGGCAGTAATGTCTGCCTTGCAGTCGTTAAGGGCCTCCGCTAGTTGCTCGGCTGCACGTGGTCTGTTAAGGGACCTAACATTCCACGTGCAGATCCGGAGCTCGTTGTCCTTTTCTCGTTTGCATTGGTCGTCAACAGTAAATCCGTCCGAATCCGAGAACCAACAAAGAATGCAATTTCAAAATTTTTCTTCCATATGAAACCTGCCCATTTCATTTTCATGTTGGATACGTTAACTTTTTTAAGTTTTTGTCTTCCGTTCCTGGACAGTTTGGGTATCCTTTTTCAGTTTTGGGGCCTGACCTAGGGTATATTAAATTTGATGTATAGTTTGTAACGCAGTCAAATAATCACCGTAGATCCCTCAAACCTTTTAGAGATATGAATGAGACCGACAGGGGAATGGTTGCCATGTCCGTCCATCCGTCCGTATGCAAACAACTTTCTGGCCTTACATTTTAAGCTAGAGAGCTGAAAATTTTAATGTGGACTGGAAGTTCATTGGATCAGATCGAGTTTGAGAAGTAGTTGAATCCGCCCACAGACACGCCCACTACAGGCCTGTATTAAATCTTCAATTTAAAAAAATACTCTTTTCACACTTTAGCTTTGTTACAATGGTGCTAGCACACTGGTTTTTAGTATGTTATACTACTTTGTAATTGTTTTTAAGATAGCAGAAAAATTTGCGTTTACATTGACCACGCCCATTTTTTAAGGAATTTTAACTTGAAATGACTGTTTTTCAATAAATGTATATAAAATTTGACTAAAAATTATATGGCAAAAGTATTGTATTTATTAGCATTTTCTAACTTTGTATATATTATATGTGTCTCCGCCCACTTTTGTGGGCGTGGCTTGAAAAAAAGTGTTTTTTTTTTTCGTTAAAATTACGGGGTTTTAGTCCAAAATGTATGCAACTACCTAGCGTTAAGCATTCAACAATATATTTTTATGTCCCGCCCACTTTTTGGAGGCTTGGTAGTTTTCTTTTTGGTAGGTTCGGGAATTTTGCAATCCGTCGAAGATGGACTGAAGCTTTTGCATACGCACTGTGACTCTTTCTCACTTGTTTTCTTTTATATTTGAGTAAAGCTTCTTACTATGGTAACTGCAGGAGCTTAGACTAAGACTAAAGAATTTTACTGTAGAAATCAAACTTTTCAGAATGCTCTAGAGTGTTCAATTCTCGCCTGAGTGCACCTTGGAAATTTGACAGCTAATTGAAACTTTGTAGAAAATAATTTAACCCTCAACTGTTCCAGAAACTATGCCACCCTGCCATCAATCTTTGGCACAGTTAAATCTAAACATTTACTGCCGAAAAACTTTTTCCACAGTTTCTTTTTTTTTGGTCAGCTCGAAACTAGTTTAATTGTCACTAACGCTACCAAACTTTCATCTATAGTAGTTGCGAGAACCAAAATAAATTCTCCTCCAGAAATGTTACAATATACTTCCTAGGGGCGCATACACTTGACACATTTGTACAATGGAACAACGTCACGTCGTTGTCCTTGCAAAGTTCGAAAACTTTCTTTCAATTGAAATTTTCGCAGCAAAATATGAAACATAGAGCCCTGATGGAGAAAGTTTTTCCCCATTTAAATTAATTTATTACCAAAAGTATTCGCGAGGTAGATGTGACTAAACATGAGAATTTTACAACTCAGAGTTAGCGTAGGATAACGTAAACATCCACGCAAATGTCAGTGTCAGTGTCAATGTCAAAATGTAGCACTTAGTGATCATCATTTGTCATATTATGACACTTCACTTTTGAAGTGAAATAGAAAATGGAGAGTGTCATCATCTTAATAAAACAATACAATACAATTAAGTTTAGATAAAATACATAGAAAGATAAACTGCCATTTTGATGTACAATTCGGATCACCATGGGCGAAAACTCGTCCATTGTTGTTATTAAGATCTGGATTTAAGATTACTTTGGGTCCTTCTGCCTTCAACATTTTAGATTATATCGAAAAAATTCTTATCATCTTGGGTGTACACATGACACTTTAAGTGAATGAAATGGGACACTGAGTGGGTTGGGTACCTAAACATACTTCTTCAATTTCAAGTGAAAATATAGGAATTGGGGGCACTCGTGTTGTCTATACTCACAAATGCCAAACGCAAATTTCTCACAGATCTGCCAATTTTTGGCCACATGGGGATGTGTCGTTCTTTTTATCTCAAACGGCGGCGGAGGTACACATAAGTACTAGAGTGATACCTCGCACGTAGATTTATGTTCGCTGGTTGAATGTAAAATGTCCTCGACAAGGACAAGAATCGAAAAAGGTGTCTCCTCACTTTTTGTGTTTTTTTTGTTTGAAATGCTGAATCATTTTTGGTTCTTGTTTCGGTGTTATTTACACGCGTGTTCTCACGCAGGGAAATATTATTGATTGATGTTATTTGGCGTAGACAACGGTGTAATTGGTTTCAAATAGGATACGTGCTTTGAACGTGAGTATTGAAACGGAAATAAGTAACGAATTCATTTGATAACACTGAGCATTTAATATACAACCATTGCCTCTGGTATCGATGTGGAGTACCTTAAAACAAAATCGATATTTACAGGAAAAAAGGTATCATACGGTTTTATGAATTTCGCTTATTTAAGCTAATTGGCTCGTCGTATTTACTTTAAATCAGAAGGTCTGTTCGAGATAAATTCCTTCTAATTGCCTTCATAGAATAGGTATACTTATTTACATTATCAAAATAACGTTTCGTACACTTTGTTCTCATATTGAAAGCCCAGCACAATAATGAGCTCAGGATATTCACAAGTGTGTCATTACGATGCATCATAATAAGCAGGTTAAAGTAAAAATCCTTCGCAGTAAACAAATTCTAGTACACAATTATTCTAGCGCACAATCTTGGTAATAGCTACTCGGTACCAACTTTATTACCGAGCAGTTATAGTATTGTAATATTTTCGGCCTGGGGTTCGTCGAATAAAACTCAACTTCACTTTTATGATTTCACAATGAAACACTTTATTTATCAAACAAAACTTATTTAAATTCAAATCACACTGTTATTCAACTTTACTACTTAGAATTCAACACTTTAATTCAATTCAATCACTTTTCACTTTATAACCGATTTTTACAAGTCAACGTTTAAAATATAACTGTCTCGTACGAGCCTGCCACCCGTGTATTTATACAAAATTAAGCACCTTCTAGTACGTTCCATACCCCCTTTGGTAATTTTCCACTGGTACTCCTCCGCTGAATTCCAAGGAGGGGAAATCGAAATTCGAACTTCGAATATGACAGCTGCTGTCAGATGACTGGAATGACAGTTGGGTATGTTCGTTTAGTGAATCGAGCGGGTGCGTCTGTAGAGCGAATCGATGGGTGCATTCAGGGACTCCTGCGAGTTGTTTTATTTCTTGTCGCCACATAACATTGCCCCCCTCTTAGTTTTGTTCGTCCCGAACAAGTACGTCATCATTGCTTCCGTGGTAGCGATGTAGGCGATCAACATGGACAACTTTCATCTTCGCTCTTGGTCCTCTTTGGATTCGGAATACGACATCATTAATTCGCGTTACAACTTGGTAGGGACCTTCCCAATCCTTCTGAAGCTTTGGCGATCTTCCCTTTTTACGATGTGGGTTGTAGAGCCATACCAGATCTCCCTCGTTGAACTCGGGTGCCGTTGCTCGCGCATCGTATCTCGTCTTCATGCGGTCGCTTGCAACTTTTATATTGCTTCTGGTTCTCTGGTGAATGTCATTAATCCTTTCTCTAAGGTCAACCACGTAGTCCTCCTCGCATGTTGGGTCTTCAGTGGGAAATCCGAATTTAAGCTCACTGGGTAGCCTGGCAGTTCGTCCAAATAAAACTTCAGATGGAGTGTACCCAGTTGTACTGTGAATAGCGTTTCGGTAGGCCATGAGGAATAAAGGTATTCGCCGATCCCAATCCCGTTGATTCTCGTCCACTACTTTGGACAAATGTTCTTTTAGTGTCTTGTTGAAGCGTTCCACCATTCCATCTGATTGTGGGTGAAGGGGTGTGGTCCGTGTCTTCTGTAGTCCGATTGCCGCGCATACTTCCTGGAATATCTTCGACTCGAAGTTTCTTCCTTGGTCGGAATGTAATTCCATTGGCACTCCGAACCTGCACACCCAGTGGTCCACTATCTGGTCGACAACGGTTTTCGCTTCTTGATTTGGGATCGCAAATGCCTCGGGCCACTTGCTGAAGTAATCGGCAATAACCAGAATATAACGATTACCGCTTTCAGTTTCCGGAAACGGTCCTGCGATGTCGACGGCGATCCTTTCAAAGGGAGCACCCACATTGTACTGGTGCATTTTACCCCTGGTTTTGACTTTGGGTCCCTTACTAGCAGCACAAGTAATACACTTTCGACACCAGCTCTCAACGTCGCTTCTTGCACTCAGCCAATAAAAACGTTCCCGTACCTTTTCCAGGGTTTTGTTGATGCCCAAGTGCCCACCAGATACTCCATCGTGCATTTCCCGCAAAATTTCCTGCACTTTGGACCGTGGAACCACAAGCTGCATTTTAAAGGATTTTCCATCCGGCATTTCCCATTTTCTTCGCAGAACGCCATCTTGTACATGGAAAGAGTCCCACTGCGCCCAATATGCCTTTAACGTGGGACCTCTGTCGGATATATCCCTTGCGCTCGGTTTTTCCATAGATTCCTTCCATGCAAGGATTGGCTCAATGTCAGGATCTTCTTGTTGTGCGTTGCGAAGTTCCTCAGTACTCCAGCCTTCTGCAGGTTCGGCTCTTATTCTCTGGATAGAAACACCTTCGTCCTTTTCCTCTTGTCGCACACAATGCTTACAATTGGGCTCACATGGTCTCCGGGATAACGCGTCCGCGTTGCAGTGCAGTCTTCCTTTGCGATGTTGTATCTCGAAGTCAAAAGCCTGCAATCGCTCGATCCATCTTGCGACTTGGCCCTCAGGATTTTTAAACTGCAGTAACCATTTGAGCGCGGCGTGGTCGGTACGCAAGATGAACTTCTGGCCGCTCAGGTACTTCTGGAAATGTTTCGTCGCCAGTATTAAAGCAAGGAGTTCTCGCCTGGTAACACAATAATTTCTCTCTGGTCGGGTAAGCACTTTGCTGAAGTATGCTACGACTTTCTCCTGCCCATCGTGTAACTGCGACAATACTGCGCCAACACCCACATTGCTAGCGTCTGCGTCCACAATAAATGTCTTGCCAGGAATGGGGTAAGCTAGTATCGGTGCTTCGCAAAGTCGCTGCTTCAGGTGTTGAAAGCTTCTTTCGCACTCACCTGACCATTTGAATTGTCTTCCTTTCTCAGTGAGCTGGTGCAGACACTTTGCGATGCCGGCGAAATCCTTGACGAACCTTCTGTAGTACGTAGCGAGACCGAGAAAGCTCCTTAGCTGGTGTTTGTCTTTGGGAACTGGCCAACTTCTCACAGCTTCGATTTTCTCTGGATCCGTCTTCACGCCATCCGTCGATATCACATGCCCCAGATACTTTACTTCTGCTCTGAAGAGCGCACACTTCTTTGGATTGAGCTTTAAGTGTGCTGCTCGAAGTCGTGAGAAGACCTCCCTCAAGTTGTCGCGATGTTCTGCAAACGTCTTTCCCAAAACGATGACGTCATCCAAATATACCAGGCAGGTTTTCCACGTCAGACCATGTAAGACACGTTCCATAAGACGCTCAAAGGTGGCCGGAGCGTTACACAGACCAAATGGCATTACTGTAAACTGCCAAAGCCCATTGCCAGTTGTGAAAGCGGTCTTCTCTTTGTCTTCTGGATGGATCTGTACCTGCCAGTAGCCACTTTTCAGGTCGAGAGTGGAAAACCATTTTGCTCCAGAGAGTGTGTCCAATGTGTCATCTATTCGAGGCAAAGGGTAGCTGTCCTTCTTTGTGACATCATTAAGCCTCCGGTAATCCACGCAGAATCGAGTGCTGCCGTCCTTCTTTTTCACCAGTACAACAGGCGACGCCCACGGACTTTTTGAGCTTTCGATCAAACCTTCTTTTTCCATGGTCGATATCATCTCGGCGGCCTCATCCTGTTTAGCCAACGGAAGTCGTCTGGCAGGTTGGCGAATTGGTCTAGCATCTCCGGTGTCTATGCGGTGTTGTACTAAGTGTGTTCGACCATAGTCTCCATCCTGTGAGGCAAATATATCAGCAAACTCGCCAATGAGATTTTCCGCTATGGTTTGCTGCTCCTGATTTAGCTCACAGTCTCCGAATATAGTCTTACATACCTCGGCCAATTTTGATGGAGAGACAGGACTTGCAGGCTCACTCTCAGCTATTGTCGAAATGGCTGCAACGGGCACACATCTTCCGATCACTTCTCCTTGTCTGAGCTTTACGGTGCGCTTATTTGGGTTCATCAGTCTTACCGGCACCATGTTGTTCTTGGGCTCTGCAAGAATTTTTCCCACGACGTAACTTTTAAATTCACTTTTGTTATCTGGCTCGATGAGATAGAATCGGTGGTTCCCAGAATCACCCTCCAAACGTGTCCAAAGAACTGTCTCTGAAGAGGGCCGCAGAACTTCATCGCTTCCCAGTATTGCTCGGAGATTCACTGCGTTGTCGTTTCCGTATACCATAGGGATCTCGACGGTTCGATACCTTAGCACCTGCATTCGAAGGTCAAGAATTACCTCGTGTGCCTTCATAAAGTCCACTCCAATGATGCATTCGTCGCATATGTCGGCTACCAAGAATGCATGTGAGAAGGTCAATCCCTCTAGTTGTATCTGTAGCTGCACCTCCCCGTATACTTTGGCCGCTTCTCCTGTAGCTGTCTTCAGACTGTAGCAGCTGGTGTTATGTAGCCAGGACGTCTGAACAAGATCTCTTCGGATGATGGAGGCCGTGGCACCTGTGTCGATAGTGGCCACACATTTTCTGTTGCCAATAATTGCCTTCACGGTAAGACTCTTGTTGCAGCGTTTTGTTTGCGAGACTTGGATGATGGTCCTGGGGGCGTCGATTCCATCAACCAACTTCTGCCCCGCGAAGTTGGTTCTTACGCGTTTCCCGACTGCTGTTGCTCCGAAACATGTCCAGCAGGTTGAATGTTGTCCCTGCCAGATGCTTCTTCATTTTGCCTTCTTCTAGCGCAATGTGGGCAGCTTGCTTGTCTAGGTGGAGCTCTGCACTGTCGCTGTAGGTGTCCCAACTTGTTGCAATTCCAGCACCTTATTTGTCCTCGACTGTTGTTCGTGTTTTGACTCTCCATTTCCACGCGCTGACATGAGCATTCTAGCGTAGCCATTTCCCTTATGCGATAGCTACCTTGCGAAGCTTGGTCTGCAGCTTCCATTGTCAGGGCAAATGCTAGTGCTTCAGCGAGAGTCTTCTTACCTGCCATTCTTACAGCCATTTGTAGCTTTCCATCCGCAATGGCATTAGTAAACGCATCGGTTGCCAACTCGTTTATTATCTCCCTGCTGGTGTTGGGATAGGACAAATTCGCTAATCGCTCGATGTCGGCTTGCAACTGCTGAAGCGTCTCACCCCTTCTCTGAACTCTTCGGCGCAACTGGACCCGGTAAACTTGCTGCATGTGGTCGTCGCCAAACCTCATCTCGATGGCCTTCACCATGGCATCATAATCCTTCTGTTTTTCTTCAGGAATAGTTTGCAGCAATTCGGCAGCTGTTCCTCTGAGAGCAAGCGTGAGAGCAATCGACTTCTCTTCGTTGTCCCAGTTATTCGTCATTGCGGCAGCTTCAAATTGCCTCTTATAAATCGGCCATGACGTTTGACCATCAAAAACAGGAGGCTGCATTTCTTTACGCCGTGGACTGTCGGGCAAACATTCTCGCAGTTTCTGTTTCTTAACCAACTCCAGTTCCTTAGCCAGCTGTTCTACTTCCGATTTGACTTCAGTGAACTGTTCCTCCACACTTTCAATTTTTCGATGCATCGTTTGGAACTTTTCCTCAAAAAGTGAATTCTGGGAATCGAGTTTGCTTTCTAGAATTTTTTTCTGCTCATCGAACTTAGTATCTAGCTTGTCGAACTTTTCTTCGAGAGCATTCTTTTGTTCTTTTTGGCCGCTCTCCAGCTTCTCAAATTTGTCCAGAAGCAACTTCATGAAAGCGGGCATTTCATCGGCAGTACTTACTGTGCTTTGTTGCTGTTCTTCTTGAGCTTCGAACAGCATCGTGTCTGGGTGTCCACCTTCCTCGGTAATAGCGTCCTGGAGTCGGAGCAACAATTCCCTTTTAAGCCCCGAAGTCTGGAGGTTTCTTTTATCTAATTCTGTTTTTAATTCAGCTGTTGTCAATTGTTCAATTTTTCGACCCATTTTCAATTGTCTTCACACAATTTTCACAACACAATCAGTTTATGTTTTATATCTGTTCCAGAAAATTCACTCGGAAATAAACAAATCACTGACACCGTTTTTATAACTTCACACAATCAGTTTCAATATATCCAGAATATTCCACCTCAAATTTGTATGAATCACCGACACTGTTTACACACACGATATCTCTAGAAGTCTCCACTTAATACTGTTTGACACACTAACACTGTTCCGGAAAATTCCACTGTAGAATTTACCCGCACAATTATGAGTTTTATCCCCAATTTCTGACACCAATGTAATATTTTCGGCCTGGGGTTCGTCGAATAAAACTCAACTTCACTTTTATGATTTCACAATGAAACACTTTATTTATCAAACAAAACTTATTTAAATTCAAATCACACTGTTATTCAACTTTACTACTTAGAATTCAACACTTTAATTCAATTCAATCACTTTTCACTTTATAACCGATTTTTACAAGTCAACGTTTAAAATATAACTGTCTCGTACGAGCCTGCCACCCGTGTATTTATACAAAATTAAGCACCTTCTAGTACGTTCCATACCCCCTTTGGTAATTTTCCACTGGTACTCCTCCGCTGAATTCCAAGGAGGGGAAATCGAAATTCGAACTTCGAATATGACAGCTGCTGTCAGATGACTGGAATGACAGTTGGGTATGTTCGTTTAGTGAATCGAGCGGGTGCGTCTGTAGAGCGAATCGATGGGTGCATTCAGGGACTCCTGCGAGTTGTTTTATTTCTTGTCGCCACATAACAGTATGTTACTCCTTGTGTATAATAAGTGGGAACAGTGCAACAGTGCGTATGCAAAAACTTCGAACCGTCTGCGACGGATTGCGAAATACCCTAGCCCTAACTGCCAAGGCTCCAGAAAATGAGCGGGATGTAAAAATATAACTTTTTAATGCCCTTTAATAACACTTTTTTAAAGCCACACCCACAAAAGTGGGCGGAGACACATACTAAATAAAAAAAAAGTTAGCCAAACTTCAAACTTCATATATATTTGTTGAATAACGGTCATTTTAAGTTGCACTCCTTTAAAAGTGGGCGTGGTCGATTAATGTACGGTCCAAACTTTTTTTTCCAGCTGCCTGAAAGACACTTACCAAACCAGTGCTACATACCATAAATTAGTGTGCTAGCACCATTGTTACATGGGTAAAGAGTGAAAAAAGTGAGCGTGTCTGGGGGCAGATTTTAATAAAGTTCAAGACTGATTTAAAGAGCAGGATTTTCGGCTTAACTGCCAAATTTTAGCGCAATTAGTTAGTCTTGACCATCTAAGAATGGCTATTACTAGGTAGTTCGAGGATATTATCGCCTTTATTGCGCCAAGCGGAATAAATACTGACTCTCCGAGTGACCAAGGGAGGAGTGAACCTTGCCTCGCCAAGACGCCAGCTTGTTTGTTGCCTGCAATACCGCTGTGCCCCGGTACCCAGATCAAAGAGAAGTGGACTTCGAGCGAGGCCAGTTCATATTGGCCTTCTTCAACAAGTTTGCAGGAAGTGATTACTGAGTCAATAGCTTTGACGGCTGCTTGACTATGGACGAAAATAGCGACGTCTTGCCTTTTTGTTTTATCAGGGTGTTTTTTTATACCCGACAGAGGGTATGTTAATTTTAATGCGTAGTTTGTAACACAGTGAAACAATCACCGTAGACCCTTAAGACCTTTTAGAGATATGATCGAGACCGACGGGTAAATCGATTTAGCCATGTCCGTCCGTCCCTTCGTCCTTTCGTGCGTGTGTGTGAAGGTTTTAGGTCTTCAAAATCAAGCTAGAGAGCTGAAACGTGGTACAAGGCACTTTTTTGTCTTTTGTTGGACAGACAAAGTGTGAAAATTGGCTCACTCCGTCAACGGCCACGCCCACTACTGGTCAATGTGAGAAAACCTCTATTTCACAGTTTTTTTTGAAAAAGCCCTTTGCTCAAGTTAGACAAGGCACAGGAACTTTAATTTTGGTACTGAGCCAATCTGGCCTAAGACCTTTAACAAGCCGGAAATTGGAATGCCCACAGTATCGCCCATGTTAAAAACATGTTAGATCTGGAAAAATCCGATTTGTCGGAAAGTTCTACTAAATACTTGCTAGGTTTGGTTTATACAAAGTTTTGAGCTCCGCCCACTTTTAGGGGGCGTTTTTAGGAAAAAAATGTTTTTATCCGAAATAATTTTCGCTTTAACGTTTTTTCTCATGAGTCTAACGAAATTCCAATTGATTGATTTAAATTTTAAGCTCATGCCCACTTTTGGGGGCGTGGCATATATAAATTATATATGAAATCGGGCCAACAAACTTTAAGATTTGTTGTTACATGGTATATAGGGTCGGGTAAATAGAAGTTTGTCACAGAAAAACTCTTGCACTTACTCATTTGTTTTAAACGGAAGACATGCTTTGCGAACTGCTTGTATATCCGCCTGGAATATACTGGCTATATGTGGAAGTCTTTAGCAGGAAATATAAAGAGGTACTGAGAAAACTCGCAGTCTTTGACCCGTCAGTGCAGATGGTTACATCGAAAGTTTTGGATGTCCCTCCATTTTTCCATTCTATCACTGTTGTCAATTGTACGTCACAATATTTTAAGAAGTTTGTTCTGGGGGTGAAGGGTGAGGTAGTTGTTGGAGACGCTGCCAATTCGATCGGCAGTGACTCGAGGATGAGGCCGTAAGGTCTCGGGCAGATCAGACACCAGTTTTCCTGATTCTGACTACGTTAGAAGACCAAAAGCCATAGCAAAGGAGAAATAACATGTCCCTGGGGTGTTCCTCTTGCAAATTTGATTTTGTGGGCATTTCCTATAGTGTATAGATTTATCTATTGTTCGCACCATCTCGTGGAGAGTCGTAACAGTGGATTTTCCCTTCAGGTATGCGTGTTGGAATTTGGATAGAGCTTCCTCTACTTGTCGAGAACACGTTCGCGAGTTTTAAGTAGAAAGGATGAGCTAATAGGCCTAAAACCCATTGAGTATTCGTAACCGCGTCTACCGGCCTTCGGAATGAAAACTACTCGAGCTCGTCGCCACGATTGGGGTACGTGGTTGTTTAGCATGCAACTCCTGAAAATTGGTGTAAGTAATAATCTAATGTTCTTGCAGCATTACAGGAATAATACCGTTCATGTAGATTTGTAAGTAACAAAGCTGTTGATAGCTTAGGAAATTTTTTCCTCAGTAAAAATGGATATGATATTATCCCAGGGGTGGGGCTGCAGAGGCTAAGAGCCGGCCAGGCTCTAATATTCTGTCCCTGCACCCGAGAAAGTCTAAGGATTCAGCTTCTGTTTCTGTCCCATCAGTCTTCCTAAGAAGAGATAAAGTGAGTGTTCTTTAGACAGCTCTTTGCTCAGCCTTGTAGTGTTCTTTAGTGTTTCGATCTATTGACAAAAGTCTGTCAAGGACCGCTTCTTAGCTTCCGTGATCGATTATGGCTGCCAGTACTTGCATTCTTAGCAAATGTTAAATGTCTCTTTAGTCAATTTTCTAAGATCTGAGAGATTTTCCTTCTACCACGTAGAAAATTTTTCTTGCTGAACTTAAGTAGACTCGCGTCACTTGATCCAAAGTCTTGATATTTGTGTTGAGTTCTCCGGTTGAGGTCATTCTTACATTGGATGTTCTACGGGGCTTTGATTTGATGATTCGGTCGAACTTCAACCAGTCGATCTTTCTGGGGTTTCTAAAAAGTTTGAGAGTCTCTGTTGCGAGATAAAAATTGAGGAGAATCCACTTATGGTCTGAGAATGAATTCAGATTAGAAACTCTCTAATTCTCTACCTTTATTTTGTTGTTGTTAGAGCAAAAAAATATATCTAAGACATCTTTCCAGCCATTGAAATTTTCCATACTCGGAAAAGTGAAGGTTGGGGAAGATCCTTTATTGCATATATCGATAGGTTATTTCCAATAATATAATCAAAGAAAGACTCACCGCACTCATTGATTTCAGAGCTTCCCCAAAACGAGTGTCTGGATTGACATCATAGCCCGATAGCAGGTTAGTCTTGTTGGTGGTGATGAATGAAGATAGGACATGGACCTCTTCCGGCGGTACTTGTCGGTCATGTACCATGTACAGCGAGGCGATTATAAGGTCTCCAGAATCTGCTGTCTTTATTTTACCAACTATTAAATCAGACAAGCTAAACATTGGACAAGAAAGTGCGTTAAGATGTTTTTTTTTGCTAAAATATAGGTTCTAAGCTTGTCATTATTGTTTGTCTTTTGGGCCTTTAATGCTATGCCCATTAACAATGACGATATCGATGTTTTTCTCTCTTAGGAAAACCATCAGATTATCGTTCTGTACTACTCTCAGCACTCGTATTTTGGTTAGGGTTACCTTCAGGTTCTTGTATCCCCATGTCCTCCAACAACTTGTTGGCATGGAGGACGGGAAAATCTTCACTTTTGCATGCCTGATGCCGAAGCGAAATTTGCAGCCAGCCTTCTCTAAGGCCTCTAGGCTTTCTTTATTTATGGGGAAAAGGAAGGGTAAGGTGTTTTTGTGCGGTTCCTCAGCCTTAATGACCCTCCAGTCATTCATAGGAACCAGGCGGGGGTTGTGTAGCTGGAGGCAGTGAATCAGCTTTTCAGTGCTGACGTCGATGTTTGGGAGTCAAATGCGAGTCGCTCGAGGGTCTCCGTGGAATGTCTAAAGGGAGGAATAGATTGGGTCTCAAGCCTGTCCATGCATCACAGATCTCGTTTACGCATTTGCCAAGAAATTCTTTGGAGAACCGGTCCACGCATTTGAATAGGACTATATGCTCGTATGACCTCGGCTGACTCATAACAAGAAAAGGGTCGTCGCGGTTTATTAAGCAGATGATCCATCACCATCTCGGAGAGTTTGGTTTCAACGGCTCCGCAGACGTCGGCCATTGCCTTGCCGCTAGTAGAAAGCTCATCTACCAGTGCGACTTGGAGGTCGTCTCTTACAACCTTGCTGACAGTACGTGCCATCTGGGCGGTCGAGGTCGGATCATTCTGCTTAGGTGTGGATGTTCTGGCGTGGATGTTCTTACTCTTTTGGGGATCATTTTTGACCTCCTCTTGAGAACGGTTACGTTTAGTTGCTGCAGGTTTCTTAAGTTGATAGTTGATGTGTCAGGTCTCGCTAAGAAATCCTTTGGACAGCATTTAGCTTTCGAAGTATTAACTTCCATTCTGTTAGCGAAACCCCATCTTCGTATGATGTTAATGTCGGAATTTAAAGAGTTAGATATACGCAACCTTGTCCTTTCATTATCCGTGGGGCTTGGACGTATTTACTTTCGAACGAGTATGAATAACTAAGATAACTGTCATCTGCAAATGGATCGGATTAGCTGTGGCCGATAAGAAGGCTTTAATGAAAATTAAGTAAAATTGTTGGAGACACACGGGACGCCTGATGGGACACGCCAGCATTAATAAATTGAGCGCTTAGAAAGGTAACTTCTTATCCAGTCAATAAGAGTCAAATACGATTCCATATGCACTGAGTTTTGATAAAGCGCCTGATGCCAAACTCTACCGAATGTCTTCGAAATATCGAGTGCAACTGTCTTGTTTTTCCCCATCAAATGCATGCAGAGGGCGATTCTACATTTCGATGAGATAAAACTTCAGTGTGTCACTTTTACGCCCCATAAATTTAAAGAAAGAATAAAGCTACTTCTTGACGGAACGAAATCGAATATTTTGTGATATTTGTTATCCAGGATTGAATTTTATAATCCCAATAAGTTTTCTGGTTGAACTATCCACAATACTTCGGAAATGTTTTAAAAAACAGCCTTAGTGATACCTACACTCTACCATGCTCCCACTTTCCCATCATCTACTATCATAATGTTAGAGTTATTCCTCCCCTATATGAGACTGATGTAAGCTTCAATAGTATTTCTATTTTTACCTATTGATCTTGAAAACTCTAAATTGCTCAAAAGATATTAAGTATAGTCCTTCGAGAAGCGACCTTACCTGTTCCCAGGCTAAAACTCCCTTATACGCATAGTTCAAGTCAAAAGATCCGCCTCAAAAGAAAAAGTTTGTGCATTAATGCCAATGCATTTTGGCAGACTGTTACCCAAAGGTTAAATCCGGGAACTTCGTTCAACATCCTTCCGGGTATTGTTCATCAATTACGGATATACAAGTTCGCCCTTTTATATAAAGAAAGTGCAACCCTGTCTCAATTTTATGCTGAACACTTTGAAACAGTAAAAACTGCAATATAACATGCCGCCAAGATGTTAAGGAAGTAAAACTTTCCCCTTAAAATATGTTTATGCCGGCTTGTGTAAAAAGTTTCCAAGTTTTTAATTTCCTGCATTTATTATTTTTTGCAAAAAGAAAAATCCATGAAAATTTTTTCAGAGAAACTCACACAGCTGTGAGCTTAAAAATGTTAAATTTAACCAAAATTGGCAGTGAGATTCCCAACTTTTGGTTAAACAGCTTGCTTAACAATTTTATTTTAATTAATAAAACTAACTAAAAGCTAAACATAAAAAAAAACTAAATGATTGCATGTGTAAAACTTATGAAACTATGTTAGAAGCAAACCATTTATAGTGAAATCATTCTAAAGCAAAAAAAAAAAAAAATAAGAAAACAAAAACCGAAAATAAAACATAACACATTTTAAGACTGAAAATAAAAACATAAAATAAATATATTATAACAAAAACAAAATATTGTGAATTGCAAAAAAAAGAGGAAAAAGTATAAATCATCGGGTTGTCTTGAGTTTTTATTAAATTTTATAAAGAAAACTACAAAAAAGCATTTTGGAGGCGTTTTTTAAATTAATTTTTACACGAATTACTTTTCTTTTATAAATCGATAAAAATGAAAAAAACACAGATATTCTACTAAGTTAAATAAAAATTTTACAAAAGAAACAATTGCCAAATTTAAGTTTATGGTTTAAAAGAAGTTTTAGAAAAAAAACTGTTGAAGGAATCGAATTAACGATAAACAAAATTCACAATGAATTGCTTAGAACAAACTAGGGGCTTCGAGTTGAAATGGAAAATTTTAATATTAATGAAATGAATTACACTAAACTAAACTTCTGAACCCTCGCATTGTAGACCCTACTGAAACTAGACCAAAGATTCCATCTGTATGCAATGTCCTGTTCTCTTCAACTTTAAGACTCATTCTCACACAATAGCAAAACTAAAGATTTAGGCGTCAACGGAGCTGCTAATACGAGAACAAAGCCAAATTTTTTTTTTATAGGTCAGCATTGACCTATTAAAGGCCTTGGCAAAAATGAAAATTTTGAAAGCGCTCTTTTTAATTTAACAGAAAAATTAGCAATTTTTTAAAAAAACTAAGCGTTTACTAATAAATTGAGTGTAAAAAGCACATTTTGTAAAACGTTATCATGCAACAAAAACAAAATCGAGAAAAAAAAAATACACAACATTTTACTAGATTAAACTGTTTGACGTCACAATTTAGGTGAATAACCTTTGTAATGACCAATTAAATCGCATTTCTAAAAAATAAAAATAGTTTTCATTTAATTGAAAAACAATAGTTATTTCGAAAATAAATCGTGTTTTAACTGCTTGAATTATCAAAACATAAAAATCTTTAACATTACCCGAAATGTAAAAGATGAAAAAAAATTGTACTACGATATAACCGCACATAACACACGTCAAAAATATATACATAAAAAACAAAAAAAAATTCAAACTTTCATAACACTTATTAACATAGGTATTATACAAGAAGAAACATTTATAAAGAGTTATTAGAACAAAAAAGAAAAGAAAAGAACCACTTAAAAATGTGGATAATGTAAACAACTGAAAAATGAATTAATATTAGAATGACATAATAAATAAACATTTAACTAAACTAAAAAAACGTTCCTGGGTTTTATTCTCACATATGGCGGCTGACTTTTGACGCCGCCGGAGAAGAGGCACAATGGTATGGGAAAAACTTTTTGGAAATAAAATCGGCCAAGAACGGTCCAAAGGTTGAGTAAAACAGTCAGATTGAAAGTGGACTCAAGGCTGAACTGGTAAGTATGCGCTATTAAGGCTAAGGTTTTTTACTGAAAGGATGCTACTGGTTTTTTCTCGGAACACTGAAGAAAAAAATTTAAAAAACTATAAAAGGAAGGAGACTTCCTAGTCTAACAACACTATTTTACTACCTTAAAACACAAAACTACACTACCTAGAAGTTATTGTAGTTTATCATTGTATACGTTGATATGTATGTAGGATTTCCAATCCTTCTTCCCGATAGTAATAAATTATTACAATTCCTTAAAACGAATTATTGTGCTTTATTAACTTACGAATTTTAGTGAACTACATTGTGGCCAAGACTTTAGTTTATTGACTGATATTACAAAACTATTCGCGGTGGGGTAGGTATCGACTGTTCAACTCTTCGTTCGTCCGTTTTATCCTCCTTCTCTAAGGCTGCTTGTTAGTGTGTGGGTATGCGCAGACAGAAATACCACGTAGACAGATATACCCATGTAGCGGCCCACATGGCCTTAAGCTATAACAATGGTCCAAAGTCAATAGCTCACATCTCGTCTTTGACGCTAAGAACTTTCTATTCCACTTTGGCAGAGGGGCCCAAACTTGCATTCGTAAGCTGTTACCCAGTTCTTGTTTGTTCTTGTGCATTTCCCTCATAGCCAGCATAGCCCTATTGCCACTGAAAACGGCATGTAAATTCCCATTATTGAATATATATGGCCAAACCAAGAAGGAAGAAGAAGAAATAAAGCCTGCGGCAATACGTTTTCGAAAGGTCTGGATGCTTATATAAGGTGGATAATGGACCACCTGAAACTTACAACTATAAATGACTTTGCCACACAATTCTTTTCGCCGCGACCTGTGAACCGTAATGTAAGCATTTCGAAATGGTCCGTGAAAGGCGAGCCAAGTTACTCCTCGTCAACGCGTTACTCCTCGTCTATGAGTTTCGCAGAAGGAAATGACATCAAGTAGTTGAAATAACCAGCTTCGTCCGGTCCAATTGTAGACCCTAGAGTATTGTTCGCAAAATTGGGAACAGTACCTACGCGCGTAGCTGCTCCTAAATCGTCAAGAATCGTTAAACTGCCCAAGGTTCCTCGAGATAAAAGCGTAAGCAAACTCAGCCAGAAGAGGCTTTATCTAAAAGCAGAGTCACATTATGCTAACGGCACTTTCTCATCCTTTTGGCGTTCCCTACCCATTCAAGCTGCACTTGCTTAGCTTGAAAGGGGCAGTATAAACGCCTGTGAACCTGGCATCTCATTTTTATAATTTTTAAGATTTGACAAGAGTTGTAGTGGCGCCCGCAACAGTTACTTACTTACTTACCTACTTAAAGTGGGGCTACAGTCTGAGGTGGACCTGAGCCTCAGCCAACAAGCTTCGCCAGTCAGCTCTGTCTCTAGCTAGCCGTCTCCAGTTTCTCACGCGAGATTGGCTGAGGTGCCCTTCCACTTGCGTGCGCCACCTGAGACTCGGTGCTCCTCTACCGCGCCGTCCGTGCGGTGTGGATTCGAAGATTTTCAGGGCCGGGGCGTTGGTGTCCATCCGCTCTAGATTACCCAGCCATCGTAGACGTTGTGTTTTGACTCTTTTGGCTAAGTCGGTGTCGCTGCACGGGCTTAACAGTTTGATATTATATCTCCTCCTCCACGTTCCGTCTATACAGACGGGACTATAAATCGTCAGAATAATTTTCCTCTTAAAGCAGCCTAAAGTGTTTTCATCCGCCTTTGACAGGGTCCGTGCTTCTGCACCATAAAAAAGGACTGGGATGATGTGGGTCTTATAAATGGATACTTAAGTTGCTCGAGAGAAGGCTTTGCTACTCAATTGACTTCTTAGCCCAAAGAAACAGCAATTGGCAGGAGCTATCCTTAATTTTATTTCAGCGCTAGTTTCAATGCCTGTTTAATTAATAGCGGCACCCAGGTAAAGACAAAGTCCCTAGCTACCTCAAAGTTATAGCTGTCGATGATGATGTTTTCTCCAAGACTTCGGTGTTGGGTGTCATTTCTTGTTGACAGCATTTACTTGCCCCTGTTGACTGTTAAGCCCATATTGACCGCTTCCGTCCTAATACTCACGAAGCCTTCACTGCCATCACGCTTTGTTCTACCAATTATATCAATGTCGTCTTTGTATGCTAGGAATTGAACGGAATTTAAAAATATTGTACCTCTGGTGTTGGCGCGGGAGCTCTGTACAATTATCTCAAGTAATTGGAAGATTCAAGAAATCGCATGACAGCACGTCGCCTTGTTGAAATCCTTTTTTTATACATCAAAGAGTTTAGTGGGGTCTTTATCGATCTTGAGGAAACAGCGTAAAAGTTTTCCACCGTCATATCCTTCACAGACTGGCGAGTTAGGTAAGCATGCCAAAATCAGCCACTGCGCTATATAGCTCGTCTGCTGTCATACGCGGCCTTGAAATGGATGTGACTATCAGATTGTTGACAAGCGACTTCAGGCGTTCACACAGTACCTATATTCGAGAAAAGATCTGTACCTATGCGATGTTAAGAGGACTGATGCCTTCGTTGTTGGCGCAGTTCAGAGGGTCTCCTTGCTTAAGGATCGGGCAAAAACTACTGAGGTTCTATTCGTCCGTCGGGGATACTTTCCTCCGACTATATATACGAGATGAGCTGGTGCATGTTCTGCAACTAGGCCGTCAGCTCCGGCTGCTATGTTGCGCGTAAGCTTAGACACAGCTACTTTCACTTCATCCAGGTCGGGTGTAACGTCATCAGTAACGTCTTCACCCGGGTTAAATGGTTCATTCTATCTGACAGCGGGATTAGTCCCGCCTTTATACAGTCTGCAGAAAAAAATTTCCCAAATCCTCAGCACCGACTGCAATTCCACAACGATGTTCCATTGATGGTCTCTACAGGCTTCATTTCGAACTTTATACACTTGGCATGGCCTTTCCTGTAGTAATATCTCTCTGTCTCTTCAATGGCGTGCTCCTCGTGCTCTCTCTTTTTCTTCCTGAGAGGAGAGGCCAGTGTTCACCTCATCTCCTTTACTCGTAGACCTTGCGAGCAGCTCTCTGAGTCCCTCTGAGCAGAGCCACTTTGTATGATTCCTTTTTAGCCGCATGTTGCAGGCACTCATCGTCAATCAGGCGTTTCATCGTGGTGGACCTGTGAAACCCAGCACTTCAGAGGCGGCATCTCTAATGAAATTTTGGCAATGTTGCTACTGGCTATCAACAATTGGTGCTATGGTTGCATAGGATTTCGTTGAAGGTTTTGAGAGACTCGGTTCGATGCCATCCCTTCCTAGCTTGGCAACTAAATCACCTAGGACAAGCTTAATGCCACAGCTAGGGCATTGCTCATACGTTTTGTCCGGGACTTAAAAAACGCCGTAATCTTTCTCCTCTGTGGGGCATGCAAATTAAACGTCCGTTTAATGACGTATTTGAAAGGGATACTCATTGTATGACTCCAGCTGAAACAAGGCGAATATGTTGAAGAAGTTATGTTTTCGGTCTTACAAGGCCAGTCCATTAGGTTAATCGCACACTTGCAATTTTATGAAGCATCAATAGTTTACTAGCAGCGCTCACATAAGCAACTTTTCTAGTTTTACACACAAATGCAGATAAAACATTTTATTCTTTGCTCTCTTAAATGTCGGAAACTTGGAAAAAAATTAAAGGGTTTCAAATCCACGCTCGAATATAGAGCTGCCTGCTCTAAGAAGTCATTTCTGACAGCGAGCATCTAAAAAATCTGTTTCTTAAAAGTTGCCTAAAATTTGTTTCATGTCAAGTCCATGGGACTTAAAAAGGCAATCAAACCGTTACGCGACTAAAAGTGCCATGTGTGCGATTAGCCTTAGAGGTAATAAGGTAAACTGCACGAAAATTTCGCGTCAAATACCTATCTTAAGCACAAAAGGCGGCATTGTTCGAAAGGTTGTAAAAACTGTCCTGCTTTCGTATAAATTATGAAAAATTGTCTGATCACCTCGTCTTCCGTCCCACACTCGTTTCCAATGACATTCCAGCTGCCACCTCTCTTAACAAAGCAAATCAATTTTTAGCGTATACACTTTTAGCTCCATGCTTGCAGTCACAGAAAAAGCCTCATTCGAAGGTTTTTCCAAGGCAAAATTTCGTTTGTTGAGCAAAATACAAAAATTGAGAGACCTATACATTTCTGACATTTCTGTCGTATCGTAGACAATTTCAAATTTGAAAATGTCAAAGTCAGCTCAACTCTACCGTTCCAAGTAAATTACTACTTCAACCAATTTTGAGAGCGTAATTGCATAAACACACACAGATGCTATTGTTGCATGATTATATCTGCATTAAGTTTTAGTTCTGCTGAATCAGTTGACACTTGCATCTGCCCCAGAATTAACGTCTTTCTAAGTGTACAGCTCAATTAATTACTGCCTACGATAGCTTTTCCTGCCAAACTGTCTGACCATCGAACGCTTAATTTATTGCAGATAAGTATAAGTCCCAAACTACCTACAACTCGGAAGTTCCGCTCTAATTGCTGCAATTTATGTGCGCTTCCCTCATTGCCTTATCGATTCAGTATGATTTGGAGCCCACATAGTTCCACAATTTAAAAGTTTCAAGAGTCATTAACAGGCTATTCCTGAATGCATTACTCACATAGATAATTCTTTTCTACAATTCATCCCAGCAGACAAGGCATTTTTTTTTTTATTCGCCTCGCTCACCATCCTGCTGTGCTCATCTATAATATCCTCGTAAGGATACTGGGATATATGCAAACATATGCCAGTCATTTACATATTTGAAAAAGTGGTATTTGTTGCAAGGCAGAGGGCTGATGCTGAGGAGTAGGTCCTTCACTCGAATAGGCTCTTGCACGGAAAAAGGAAATCATCCCAAAAAGTTGATGTCAAATATTGTCGTAAGCCCCTCCGGTTTGGTTGACAAAAAATACTCGGCATTATGGTTGGGGTGACAGTTGGTATTTCATTTGAGCTCGCTTTTTTGGGGGTTGGTATTTCATTTGAGCTCGCTTTTTTGGGGGTCAACAGGAGCAAACGTTTGTTAACTGTTTATTTAGATCCTTTCTTGCATAGATCTCGCTCTTATCCTGAGGGGGAGAAACATATAAAGAGCTGTGCAAAGTCATGTGGGCCATAGACAGCGCCACCGTACGTCGGCTTACCTAATCGTGCAGCGAATTTTGACGATTTAATAAGATTTTTTATTCAGGCGCAAATACAGTGGGAGTAGCTCCACATACGTGTGTAAACATGAAAGAATTGCTTAACGTATGTGTGTAGCGTTAAACTTGAAAGAAATACATTTAAGGAATGTTAATATTTAAAAAATTGTTTTATTGCTTCTGGTTTAATTTAATTTGAAAAAGTAGAGAGTATAATATTTTTTTAAGCTTTTATAAGGGTTTAAGGCATAAAAGAAAGGTTTTCCCTTTCTTTTATTAAAGAGCCACTTTCTTTTTTTTTGATTCACCGGGATATGCTATGAGAACGTACATGGTTTCCACTGGTAAAATGCTCTTGCCATAAGCGCTGTTCATACTATTTATCTGTTGCCAATTTTGTGTACATACCTAAACGTGTTTTTGTATATACATAAGTTGCAGCTTTATTATAGAGCGGACCTTAATTTTGCATTGCTAGAGCCGTAGAGAATTCAAGATTCTAAAAAATTAAAAGGATCGTTTCGACCTAAGAACTGATCGGTGTTACTTACCGGATCGGCAAATCAAAATCTTCTTTTCTTAGCACTTATGAAGCAACTAACAAAATCCCGATAGGACTGTAAACCATTGAAAACGAGGGCTGCGGAAAGACATCTTGACCAAACACCAAACCGTATTCCAAACGAACATGTTCACTAGAGAACGGGTTGGGACCAAGAAATGCCTTCAGCCCAATGAATGTGTTCCTTCCGTCACGCCGATTTTTGGAGATATGAAGTGGAGATATGAGTCCGTGCGTCCGTCTGCCTGTAGTAGTAGTAGTAGTAGTAGTAGTAGTAGTAGTAGTAGTAGTAGTAGTAGTAGTAGTAGTAGTAGTAGTAGTAGTGGTAGTAGTGGTAGTAGTAGTAGTGGTAGTAGTAGTAGTAGTAGTAGTAGTAGTAGTAGTGGTAGTAGTAGTAGTAGTAGTAGTGGTAGTAGTAGTAGTAGTAGTAGTAGTAGTAGTAGTAGTAGTAGTAGTAGTAGTAGTAGTAGTAGTAGTAGTAGTAGTAGTAGTAGTAGTAGTAGTAGTAGTAGTAGTAGTAGTAGTAGTAGTAGTAGTAGTAGTAGTAGTAGTAGTAGTAGTAGTAGTAGTAGTAGTAGTAGTAGTAGTAGTAGTAGTAGTAGTAGTAGTAGTAGTAGTAGTAGTAGTAGTAGTAGTAGTAGTAGTAGTAGTAGTAGTAGTAGTAGTAGTAGTAGTAGTAGTAGTAGTAGTAGTAGTAGTAGTAGTAGTAGTAGTAGTAGTAGTAGTAGTAGTAGTAGTAGTAGTAGTAGTAGTAGTAGTAGTAGTAGTAGTAGTAGTAGTAGTAGTAGTAGTAGTAGTAGTAATAAAAGTTAACTTTGTACAAACAAAAGTTAAATTTGTACAAGCATATTCTAGTGTTTGCTTTGCATGTTTAAAAAAAATTAGCGTTGGCTTTTACCGTCAGTAGTAGTAGTAGTAGTAGTAGTAGTAGTAGTAGTAGTAGTAGTAGTAGTAGTAGTAGTAGTAGTAGTAGTAGTAGTAGTAGTAGTAGTAGTAGTAGTAGTAGTAGTAGTAGTAGTAGTAGTAGTAGTAGTAGTAGTAGTAGTAGTAGTAGTAGTAGTAGTAGTAGTAGTAGTAGTAGTAGTAGTAGTAGTAGTAGTAGTAGTAGTAGTAGTAGTAGTAGTAGTAGTAGTAGTAGTAGTAGTAGTAGTAGTAGTAGTAGTAGTAGTAGTAGTAGTAGTAGTAGTAGTAGTAGTAGTAGTAGTAGTAGTAGTAGTAGTAGTAGTAGTAGTAGTAGTAGTAGTAGTAGTAGTAGTAGTAGTAGTAGTAATAAAAGTTAACTTTGTACAAACAAAAGTTAAATTTGTACAAGCATATTCTAGTGTTTGCTTTGCATGTTTAAAAAAAATTAGCGTTGGCTTTTACCGTCAGCCGAGAGAAAGGGTTGAAACATAATAAAAAATAACTAAAACGCTTCGTTTTAATAAGGTGAAGGACATCCTCCCTCGTTCCCAGGTTACACAACATACATTCGTCTCTTATGTCTGTTCTATGCGGCATGTAGTTCAGATGTAGAAGTTCGCATCTATCTTTGAAAATTGTTGAGATGATCGTTCCGGTCATGGAAGTAATTGTTCTCCCCAAGGTCGTGGTCTAGGAATCTTGTTTGGATGAATCTTGATCTTTCAAAGCGTTTTCCAGGTTTTTTCCGATTAGATTTTATAATTCGGCTGCCTGTGTGCCTTGCATGTGTGCCTGTATGTGTGAAGGTTTCAAAATATCAATCATACCCACTTTTAACATGTTAAATCTACGCTCAAGTCGCGTCACGTGAAAGTAAGCCACAATCGGCCGCATCAGATTCGGTCTCTCAAATTCTAGGCATGATTTTAGAAAAGTTTGAGCAACAGGCGAAACTTAATCAAGTAATATTCAACAAATTGAGCGAGCTCGAGTTTAAACCTCGAAAAGCATTTAATAAAAAATCATGAATATGGGAAAGTCAATCAAAATAATTACATGGAATGCAAACGGCCTTTTGCAAAAAATTGACGAACTAGAAGTATTCCTACGGAAGAATAATGTAGACATATGCCTGATTTCGGAAACCCACTTTAAAAAGGGTTCAGCACGCAAAATAAAAGGTTACATTGACTATCACGCGCATCATCCTTCAGAAAATTCGAGAGGTGGATCCTCTCTCTACATTAAAGACTGACATTAAGCACTCCAAAAACGAAGAAATAGAACTTGACTCTATGCAAATGACCTCAGTCTCAGTAAAATTAAGTCACATAAATTACAACATCGCGACGAGCTATTTTCCTCTGCAGTATCGGCTGGCAGATGAAGATCTTGCTCTGCTCTTTGATTCACTTGGGTCAAACTTTATCATCGGCGGGGACTTTAACGCGAAAAATACTTTTTGGGGCTCACGGTGAAATTCAACAAGAGGCAGGGCCCTCTTTAAAGCAAGTACAAAACGCGGGGTGGTCTTCTTATCGACGGGAAAGCCAACATATTGGCCAACCGACAGAAATAAAATACCTGATCTCGTCGACTTCTTTATCGCCAAGGGGGTACCTCGTTACCTTACGAACGTAGAAGAACGCTTTGATCTCTGTTCAGATCACTCGGCAGTTCTTTTGAAAATCGGCGGAAGCCTAGCGAAAAAGAATAGAGCGCCTAGACTAACTAACAACAACACCGACTGGGACGGCTTTAGAAAATACTGCAAAGAAAACATAGCCTTAAATGTACCGCTTAAAACGCCACTTGAAATAGAAGAAGAATTAGATAAACTCGTGAGAGTTATTCAGAGCGCTGCGTGGAATAACACTTCTTTTCGGAGGTCCGAATTATCGAACAGCGGAACAATATATCCGCGAGAAATAGAAGAGCTAATATGCGAAAAGAGGAGAGCGCGCAAGAGATGGCAACGTTCGCGAGCACCCCCGGATAAGACAATCTTGAACCACCTTTCTAGCAAACTGAAGCACGAACTTCAAGATTTTAAAAGTCGCGAGACTACTGCTTACCTCGAAAGTTTGACTGCCAATAAAGGTTCGAACTACTCTCTTTGGAAAGCAGTCAAGTCCGTTAAGAAGCCTATAGCACACTCTGCGCCATTAAGAAAAGCCAACGGCGAATGGGCAAGAGAAGACAAAGAAAAAGCGGATTTATTTGCAGATTACCTAGAAGAAACATTCAAACCGTTTGACGGGGAACCGTTGGTCGAGGAGCGCAATCCTTATGCGGTACAAGATAATTATAGAATAAAAACCGTGTCATTGGCTGAATTTCGTCAAACGATAAATAATCTGAAAAACAACAAAGTCCCTGGCTATGGCTTAATTACCAGCGAAATTCTAAAGGAGCTACCGAAAAAAGCTTTGGTCAAGCTACTCTATACCATTAACGGTTCCATGAGATTTTTGTACGTTCCAAGGCAATGGAAAGAGGGCCGAGGTCATAATGGTTCCGAAACCAGGAAAATGTCCAAACGACAAAAAGTCATACAGACCTATTTCGCTACTGCCGATAATATCTAAGGTTTTCGAGAAACTCTTGCTTAAAAGGTTGCAACCAATCGTTGAAGTAAGACGATTGATTCCGGATCACCAATTCGGATTTAGGAAAAAGCATTCAACAATCGACCAGGTCTATCGAATAACAAACGAAATCGAAAAAGCTCTGGAAGCGAAAAAGATGATTAACGCTTTTCTCGACGTATCGCAAGCCTTCGACAAGGTGTGGCACGAAGGCCTGAAGTACAAGTTAAGGCTTAGCTTACCAGAAAAACTCAGAGTCTTACCTTAGAGACAGAATCTTTCGCGTAAGGTACGAAAATGAGTACTCGGAATTCAAAGAGATAAATACCGGTGTCCCGCAAGGAAGCGTTCTCGGCCCAATATTATTTTTGCTTTATACAAGAGACATTCCCCACGATGAGGGAACAATTTTAGCTACGTTCGCAGACGACACTGCTATTCTCGCTATTGATACGACAGTTGAATTATCAACAGGGAAACTCCAGCGCGCTTAAGACAAAATATGCGACTGGACGAAGAGCTGGCGAGTCGTCCTTAACGAGACTAAGTTAAGGCATGTTAACTTTACTTATAAAAAGATAAACAACAAACCTTTATTCATTAACTCGGTGCAAATCCCGTACTCAAATGAAGCGAATTATCTAGGAATGACTCTAGACGCAAGACTTAAATGGAAGCCGCTCGTTAAAAAGAAACGCGACGAGCTCGAAATCAAGTTAAGAGAAATGAATTGGCTTATCGGAAGATTTTCGAAACTAAGCATATATAAAAAACTGCTTTTGTATAAGCAAGTGCTAAAACCATCTTGGACGCACGGTATACAACTCTGGGGTTGTACTGAACCAAGCAATATATCTATTTTAGAAACTTTTCAAAATAAGACACTCAGCGCAATCGTCAATGCTCCATGGTACATAAGAAATAACGATTTACACCGAGATCTAGAAATCGCAACCGTGACTGACGAGGTAACAAACTTTGCTCGAAAACTTAGGAATCGACTTCGCCGACTTTGCAACAATGAAATCATCTGAGCTTTGGATCAGACAAATCTTACGGCGCGTAAGACTTCAACGAATGAGGCCGTTGAACCTATCAGGATAATATGAAACCGCATAAATTGACGGTATTGTAGGTGCCTTCGTTGGAAGGCAGTCTACCACACGCGATTACTACAGAAGCTTGAACTACTTGTTAAGGAAACTTAGTCGTACTCTGACGGAAAATGGGAGGTTTTTTAGTGAGTAAGAATCTCACACTGCTACGAGCACGCGCGGCCGGTCCTCGTAGTAGTGCCTATGAAGGTTTTTCCTACCCACGAAAAAAAAAAAGTGTTAAATCTTTAAAACCCGATTTATCGGAAAGTTGTGATATGGTGATTTGGTTTTTTTTTCAATTACCGTTAGGCTTTTTTCAATATTACAAACAGCTGCACTCCATTGGCCGCCTTTCTTAAATTCTACGGACATGGATTTCTAAGAAAACGGTAAAACATGATGTCTTATATTTCGTTTGCTTAAATAGGTTTTATTTGTTTAGGGTTGGAAATGGCAATATTGAAATTTTTGAAATGCAGTAAACTTGCATTGTAAATGCTTCATACTTCAGTCGAATTTAAATTAAATCATCGTTACCGTTAACAGACTAGCAATCTTTAAGAAATCGTTTTAAAAAATCTTTTTACGTTTTTGAGTCGAAGTTTTTAAAAAACTTAATATAAAATCTGGACTGTAGCGCAACCTTAAGTAAGTAACATAAAATCTCAGAAGATGGACTTTATATGCCCCTTATTTATTTCAAAGCTTTACTCTACATCGTTTGGGATCTAGAGTTTGAGACATACTTCCTTTTGACCTTTTTTATGATTTTTTAAATTTCAAATCCATAAAACAAGAATTTTTCTTTTTTTTAGTTCCCGTTAGATTTTTTTCCAATAGCGTAACTAACAGCGCTAGCATTGGATGTTTTTTTTTAATTTCAGGGCCAACGGTTTTTGCGAAAACGGTAAACAATTTCCCTTTTTTATTTCATTTTTTTTTAAATAGGCTTCGATAAACGTAGGTTAAAAACGGCAATTTAAAAATTTTTTAATGCAGCTTGCTTTCCTTTTGTACGTTTAGTGCTTGAATTACTATTAGGATACTAGAAGATTTTTAAAGATAGTTCTTGAAAATGCTTTTCTGTTTTTGAGGTAAATCTCAGAAGGTTTTGAAGCTTTTAAATTCGCTATAATTCTCCTTACAATTTTGGATAATTTTTGATACGTGTGATTTTTCTTATTATTATTTGTCTATACAATACTGGTGATAAGGGGACACACACACGTTTTTTCATGAATTTTTGCGATTTGTTTTTCAAAAAAGAGTTAAAACGGCAGTATTAAAACTTTTGCTGAAAAATTTGTCTTAATCATTTGTCTAATCCATTTTTCTATGAAATTTCAAATTGTAATAAAACCGTTGCCTTCGTTGGATTCTCTGACTATTTTCGCTGTTTAAAAGCACACCAAATTTTGTCTTTCTACAACTAACCGTTCAGAAGTTATAACACGATTAGACGGACGGACGGGCAACGTAGCGATACCATAAAAGGTCCTTTTTCCATTTTTAGACGGACCGCTAATAATAACAAATATTAAAGACATTTCTATTTACTATGTTTCTTAAACACTAAGTTTTGAGCTCTTTCCACTTTTTAGGGGCGTGTTTTAAGAAAATACGGTTTTTTCTGAAATAATTTTCGCTTTTACCGAATTTTCTCATGATTCTTACGAAATTACAATTAATTGATTTAAATTTTTAGCCGATGCCCACTTATAGGGTCAGGTACATAGAAGATTGTCACAGACGAAGTATTGCACTAAGGCTAGGTTTGGTTGTAGGGTTGATGAAGCGAAATAACCTGCGCCTCATCGCACTTATATAGGTCTATTGTTACCCATCGTGATACCCAGAGGGGGATAATCCTTGTTGTTTGGATGTTTTCACTTCATTCTTACAGCGTGTTAAGTTCCTTGAGCCACCCTGTTGATTTAACATGCCTGGAAAGAGACGTTAGTGGTGCGTTTGAAAGTTATGAAATGTCGTAGAAGAAGTAGCTTCAGTCACAGAAAGTGAGGTGTGTCCTCGCAACAATCCGAATCGCCATATCCTCTGCAGATGTCGTCAGTGTCGAGATTGAGTTTCATAGCATGAAGTCTCAAAAGATTGTGACCGGTAGGTTAGTTAAGGCTAGGTTAGGTTGATGGATGTCCTTTTGACAATAGTCACGGCTCACTTAGATCAACGATTTGGTCCATTGTGTCCACTTGGGAACCTTCTTAACACCTGGAATGAAAACAGAAATAAACCGCTGTTAGAAGCTCAGAGTTCCGCACTCTTGGACCCATCCGGATTTGTATACAAATCTTTGGAGGTCCTTTAGATCTACATTATTTAGATCTTCGAGCTTGTTGAAGAAGTAACTGGCGGTAAGTATACCTACTACTAACGAAAGAGCCTTCCTGTTGCTCTTGATGATCGCGTTAGGCGATCATCGATCGATCATATTTAGGCCACATTTTTGTCTTGAGATTTCACAGTTAGACAAGGATTTCCATCTTGTACTTGCTTTCATCCGGATCTTGTTTTCTACCCGCCTTCTTAGGTCACAGAGGGCTTGTTGAAGTTCTAATGTTGATCCATGTCGTGCAAGCTCATCGGCTTTTTGATTAACACGAAAGTTTCTGTGGCCAGGAGCTAAGCAGAGTCTTACTTTGTGATGTGAGCCAAGAACCTTTAACTCTTTGCGACAACACTTTACAAGTTTGGATTTGTTTTCAGTGGCATCTATTGCCTTTATGGCTGCCTGGCTATCTATTAATATGGTCATATCATCCTGTGGTATTGCCCTTATTGATAGTAGGCTGGTTTCCTCCTTGACTGCAAGGACCTCCGCTTGGAAGACGCTGCAAGAATCGGGCAATCTTATGGATTTTTCTATATGTGCCTATGCTTTGACCCATCTGTATATATGGCAATCGATAGGTTTCTTAGCGGTTCCCCTGATTCCCATTCATCCCTGGCGTTTCGAAGTCCAGATAGGGGGTAAGGTAGTCGGAGTAGGTGTCGATTTGTATAACTCTGTGAAGAATCTGCGCATGACCAAATGAGCTTGGGATCCATTCATTGACTGACAGAGCCTCAAGTCGCTTTTGGCACCAGATTCTTGCATACAGAGGTCGAGAGGTAGCATATTGAGAATTGCCTCCAGACCTGAGGTTGGTGTCGTTCTCATTGCAGATGTCATACCAATACATGCAGCTCTCTGTATTATTGTCATGTAGCGTAGGTTTATGCTTTTTCCGGCTGCTTGCCACCAGACTGAAGACCCATACGTCAGAATAGGTCTAACAATTGCAGTGTACATCCAAAAAATAACTTTGGGTCTAGGACCCCAATTTTATCCGAAAATGCGACTTTAAGTATAAAATGCGTTGAGACTTTCCTGACTCTTTCCTCAACGTTAAGTTTCCAGCTTAGTTTCCTGTCAAGAATCAACCCTAAGTAGTATGCTCCTGCGGAGTGTTAAAGAGAGGTTCCCTCAATCAACGGTAGAGAGTGCGGTATGTTCCTTTTGTTTGTGAACAGCACAAGGACGGTTTTTTGTGGGTGGACACCCAAACCGCCCTGCTTTGCCCACGAACTAATCTTCGCTAGAGCCTTCCCTAATAGTTCACTGATAGTGCGTAGAAATTTTCCTTTGATCATTATAACAAGGTCATTGGCGTAAGCCACCACGGGAATTCCTCCTATGCCCAGTCTTATAAGTATCTCATTGACTTTCAGTTCCCATAGAAGTGGTGAGATGACTCCTCCTTGTGGGGTGCCTCTGGAGGGAGTCACCTTAACAACCTTATCGCCTATGGATGCTGTTGCCTTCAGTGCAACTTACTTTAAAAATGAGATAAATTTCAACATCTTTAACTATTCAAATTTTAAGATTTTATTCAATTAATTCCAAAATGATTTTTTAAAGTTACGAAATTCTGTCTTTTCTCTCAACTCCGAATGTTCAAAGTTTGCCCTTGTCAAATCGGCTTATCTGTCAGACCTTAGTTTTTCTTCTCTTCCGGTTGAGTTGTTAGGTTTGTTACAGATGCATTGATTAGAGCTTGGTCAACGTTAAGATTTTCTAAATTTTGTTTAAATGCGCAGGTCTCAACATTATTAAAAGCACCTTCAATGTCAAGGAAGGCTGCAAGGGTATATTTCTTGTCTTGAAGTGACTTCTGAACTACGCTGACTACTTTGTGCAGCGCTGTCTCAACCTTTAGTGTAGGCATGTTTTGCCGCTGATATCAATTTAGGGTCGATTTGATTGCGAATATGCATGTCCCTAAGTTTTTCTAAAGTTTTTTTTGCTTAAAGTATGATAGGCTGATGGGCCTAAAGTTCTTAAAGTCGTGTGCCTTGATTTCCCTGCTATTGGAATGAAGTTGACTCTAACCTCTCTCCATACTTTGGGGATGTGACCAAGTTGTAGACAGCGGCAAAATAGTTTTTTAAGTACGGATCAAATAATTGACTTGCTTTTCTGTAGGGTTATAGGTTACAGGCCATCACAGCCCGGTGACTTAAATGGGTGAAAAGAATCAGTTGCAAACTCTTGCACTTACTCACTTGTTTTTTAAAAAAACTTATAAGCTCATCTCTTAAGCTATACAATTAATTGCTACTTACTTTTTATACCCGACCCAGGGTATATTAAGTTTGATGTATAGTTTGTAACGCAGTGAAATATCATATTAGCATTTTCGAACTTTTATGTACATATTGTATGTGCCTCCGCCCACTTTTGTGGGCGTGGTGTTAAAAAAAGTGATTTTTTTTAAGTTAAAACGGCGGAGTTTTAGGCCGAAATGTATGCAACCACTTATTATAAAGCATTCAACAGTTATATTTTTATATCCCGCCCACTTTTTGGAGGCGTGGCAGTTTGCTTTTTGGTATGGTCGGGTATTTTGCAATCCGTCGTAGATGGATTGAAGCTTTTGCATACCCACTGTTGCACTTTCCCACTTGTTGATACTTAAATTTTAAAATTTTCTTACTCACTTCTCTTACTTCTCTTATTGGAATGAAAAGCATCAACTGTAAGTATGACCATCCAGAATTGTAGGTTTGGTTGAGCTTCATAAAAATTTAACCTTTTTTGCTCGACAATAAAATCGCCGATGCTAGATTTTCGTTTATTTTTCAAAATATTATTGGAAAACAATTAAATATACATTTGTTGCTTTTAAATAAAATTAACATTTAGTTAGAATCTACATACAAGTACTTTTTCATTCTAAATTGCAGATCCAAAATATAAATAAATAAAAATGTGTGTTAACTAAGTACGTATGTGTGTGTAGTCCATAAATCAGAGTGAAAAATAAATTGATTTCTTATTATTTTTTGTTTAATTAAAATTAATTTACAAATGCGTTCTGTTCTTTCTCTAAGTGCAAATAAAACATTTAACTATCTTCAGAGCGTCCCTTCTTCCTGCTGTCGTCTGTGAGTTGAGTGTGCGACAGAGTGATTGCCTTGAAAGGATGCTTTGCTTATTTCCTGGCATACAAAGCCTCGTACAAACCAGCGGGCAAGTGTTCGGCCATGAAAATTTGAATCTTTTCCGCTCCGGTGACTGGTGTGTAACGAGCCATTGGGAAGGTGCGAGTAACAGCATCGATGAGAACCCTCAAAGCCGGTTGGATATCGGATGTCTGTTCAAAAAAAAATTTGTTTTCAATAAATCTACAGAAATAATAAGATAATTTTAATTAACCTCCTTGCAATATTTATCGATAGATGACATAGCTGCCTCATAATAGTCCTCGCCGTAGATTTTCTTTTGTTCCTCAGTTAATTGCTCCCACATTTCCTTGGCCTATGAAACACAAAAAGAAACAAAAAAAACACAAAATTCAATTATCCATTCATTTTAATTAAGAAAAAAAGACTAGAACGCAGATTTTACAAGCTGTTGACCTAACAAGCATTTAGCTGGAGGCAATTTCCACTTCAAGGATACCAAAATCTAGGCCATGACTCGCCCAGGGAATTGTACAAGCAGTCAAATTTTTTTTGCTTAAATGTTCAAATTATCCCCACCACCGAGCACTTAACCCATGATTGTCATAAAAAGCTAGAAAAAAAGCGGAATTTTTTGCCGCTTCTGCAACAAAGCCACTGCATTAAGTTGGAACCATAACACATCCCTCCTGGAGGCTTTTAACCATGCCGTCAGCTCTTTCACGTGGTGTTCATAAAATCCTTGCTTAAGCACATAACTGGGCAAGTGAAAGTTGTTAAGACTATCGTTAGGCATACAGGCAGGTATACCTCTATACTGGGTGTGACTTACCGTCTAATTATGATGAGAGACCGAACATAAAAGATTATGATGGCGGCGACGACGACAACGACGTTGCCGGCTAGGATAGGTACCTATTCATTTATCTTTAGGTATACCACCACCACGGCGAATGAATTGGGTAGATTTTTCACGGCAACGATCCTTGTTTGATGGGCAAACAATGTATACAAGTCTCGCTGTAAGGCTGTGTATACTTTGTATCTCCTTGCATGGGCAAGCCTTCAATGGGTTAGGGGGAAGTGTTTAGGGTTGTGGGTACCTGTCGTCGGGTTACTCATAAGACAATGGCATTGGGAGGATGCTATACTATTTCTGGTATGATAGAAAGAAAGTCATGTAGCCGATGGCGAATTGTTAAAATGGTTGGAAAATACTGAGGAGACTGTAAGGATTTTGTGTTGGCAAATGTATACGAGGCTACTGTGGCTTGCTATTGAGTAAAATTGCGACCGGAATGAAGATAGTTACAACAAAAAATGTTGTCCTAGGCCAGAGGGGTATTTAAATGTATTTTTTTTTAGAGCTGAATGCAATAGAAGGCCAATGAATTCTTGAGCTATTTATGGAGGGCAAACAATTTGAGGGATTTTTATTTTTAAGAAGAAAAGTCTGTGGCTCATGAAAAGAAATAAAACTGAGCTTTAAGGCTGCAAGATGTTTTGTAAAAATAACTTTTGTTCAGGCGGAATCTGAAGGCAAGATTCGAACGATAGAAAGCTGGAAATGGCCAGAGATGTTTATACTTTAAATTTGTATAGGTGCTTGTACAAATGAGTTGATTTGGAGAATTTCCGACACTGCGATTAATTTGTTAATACCAACAGGTCTTTGACGGTTTTCTATTTTGGCTAAAGTTTTTATTTTGAATCTTAGAAGATGGACTACCCCCGTTATTTATGTCAATTTTTTAACTATTATCGTTTCGGAGATAGAGGGGGCAAAAACGTTTTCTTGGCTTTTTTACCATTTTCAAAATTTCAAATCCATAAAATATCGATTTCGAAAACTTCGATTTCTTTAACTACCGTTAGACTTTTTTTTCAATATAACAACCCTCTTAAATTCCTTAAACATGGATTCCTAAGAAAACGGTAAAACATTAATTTATACCCTATCCAAGGTATATTAAGTTTAATGTATGGCTTGCAGCGCAGTGAAATAATCAGCGTAGACCCCTAAGACCCCTTAGGGATATGAATGAGGCCGACAGGAGAATCGATTAAGCCATGTCCGCCCGTCCGTATGTAAACAATTTTTAGGCCTTAAATTTCAAGCTAGAGAGCTGAAAGTTGGTTAGTGGGCTGGAAGTCCAGTCCTTCAGATCAAGTTTAAAAATTAGCTGAGTCCGCCCACAGACACGCCTGTATGTGCGACTGTTTTCAAATTTTAGCTATATTACAATAGTGCAAGTGCACTTATTTTCGGTATGTAACATTGCCTTGTTAGAACATGTATGTAATATGTCCTTGAAGTAGAAGAAAAAGTTTAGCCTTCTCATTGACTATGTCCGCTTTTTTAAGGGATTTTAGTTCAAAATGACATATATTTATGTGAACTTTATCAAATGTGAATCGTTCAAAATGATATATGTATGTGAACTTTAACTAAAAATTCTGTGAAAAAAGTCGTAGGTATTAGCATTTTCTAACTGTTTTGTATACATAGCATATAACTCCGCTTACTTTTGTGGGTGAAGCGTTAAAAAAAGAGATCTTTTGAGTTAAAAAGGCGGAGTATTAGGCCTAAATGTACGCAACCACCTTGTATAAAGAATTCAACAGTTACATTTTTTATCCCGCCCACTTTTTGGAGGCGTGGCTGTTTCCTTTTTTGGAAGTGTAGGGTATTTTGAAGTTTTCACATACGCACTGTTGCACTTTCCCACTTGTTTTTACTTCGTTCGTTTAAATGTTCTTAAAAAATTTGGGTTGGAAACGGCAATTTTGGAGCGTTTTTAGTGGAGTTAGCTTGCCTTGTAAACGTTTCATAAGCCGTTAAGATACTAGGAACTTTTAAAAAATCGTTTTCGAAAATGCTTTTAAGCTTTTGAGTCAAAACTTCAAAGTTTTTGAATATTCAAAGTTTGTTATAGTTTTATATAAGACTTCAAAAGATGGACTTTGGCTGTTATTTATTTTAAAATTATACTTTATACCGTTTGAGAGATAGAGGGGGTGACATACGTTCTTGTAACCTTTTATAGCATTTTTTAAATTTCAAATTCATTAAACAATCATTTTGAATTCTTTGCACTTGCTGTTAGACCTTTTTCAAATAGCTCACCCACCTAGGCTAGCATGAACTGACAGTAAAAAAGCTCATTATTTTACTATGTTTAGACCCGAACCAGGGTATATTAATTTTAGTGCATATCTTGTAACACAGTGAAATTATCACCTTAGACCACTAAGACCTTTTAGAGATATGATCGAGACCGACAGGTGAATCGATAAAGCCATGTCCATCCGTCTGTCCGTATGTGTTAAGTTCTTAGGTCTTTAAAATTGAGCTAGGACGCTCAAACTTGGACTGTATTTTGGTTGTTATTTTTTACCGAAAAAGTGTTAAAATTGGTTAAATCCACTAATGGCCACGCCCACTTCGATGTAAGACAACCTCTATTTCACATTTTCTTTCAAAATGCTTTTTGGCAAGTTACGCAAGACACAGGAACATAAATTTTGATGCAGAGCACACCTGTCCCGAAACCTTTATGAAGCCAAAAATTGAACCGCCCACAGTATCGAACATGCCCACTTTCAACATGAAAGATCTATAAAAACCGGAAAATTTACACCAAATCGAAAAAAATATACGACAAATATTAGAGATACATATTACTATTTTCTGAGCTTGCTCCGTACAAAGTTTTGAGCGCCGCCCACTTTTAGAGGGAGTTTTTAGGAAAAAAAGTTTTTTTTTCGAACTAGTTTTCGCTTTTAACGGATTTTCTCCTGATTATAACGAAATTACAATCAATTAGCTTTAATTTTAAGCCCAGGCCCACTTTTGAAGGCGTAGCCTATACAAAAAATATACAAATTCAGGCTAAAAAACTTTAAGATTTGGTTCTACACGGTATGCGGGGTTATAAGTATATAGAACTTTGTCACAGACGAATTCTTGTACTAACTCACTTGTTTTTGAATAGGCTTAGAAAAAACTAGGTTAGAAACGGCAGTTGTGAATTTTTTTAACGCAGCTAGCTTATTTTTATACGCCTTACCCTTGTGCTAAATCTGAACAACATCGCTTATACCATTAAGTTGCTAGAAAGTTTTAAAAAATTATTGTTGAAAATGCTTTTATTTTCGAGATAAATTTCGGAAATTTTTAAAACTTCAAAATTCGCTATAATCTTCGATAAATCTTTTGGTAATTTCTGATACGTATGATTTTTCTTCATATAATTTCTCCAAATAGCACCGGAGATAAGTTTTTTTGTGTTTTTTTTTTCGAAAATTCGTCAAAACGGCAGTATTAAAACACTTTCGGAAAAATATGACTCTAGCACTTGGTTAATTTGGAGTTGTTTTACATGTGAGTTCAATATCAGCTCTATGCACTAAGCGGTTCAAAAGTTATGGCCTTAAACACTTTGAGGGCCGGGCCGGGCCGGGCATTGCATGATTATGTGTGGAGATGAAGAGGAATCATCGCTCTCTAGACGCCCTACCTATCGCTAATACCCTACCCAGGTTATATTTAAACTGTTGTTTATTTTGTAACGCAGTGAAATAATCACCGTAGACCCCTAAGACCTTTAAGAGAAATGAATTGGACGGACAGGAAAATCGAGAAAGCAATGTCCGTCCGTCCGTCCGTATGTAAACAGCTTTTAGGCATTAAATTTTATCTAAGAGAGCTAAAAATAGACAAGTGGACTGGCAGTCCATTGGACCAGATCAAGTTTGAAAATTAGCTGAAACCACCCACAGACACGCCCATTATAATAGGCCTGTATGTGTGACCATCTCTAATTTAAAAAAAAAAAAGCCAGAAAAAGTTTGGCTTTTTAAAGACCATGCCCACTTTTTTAAGGGCTTTTAGCTTACAATGACTGTTTTTCAATAAATATAAATGAAATTTGACTAAAAATTTTATGACAAAAGTTGTAGATATAAGCATTTTCTAATTTTTTTGTTTACATAGCATTAGTAAAGAAGCCTGTCGTACGACAGGAACAACGCAGCACACATCGATTAAAATAAAAAATTAAAAAATTGCCCCGGGCCGAACAAAGCCCCACGCGAGCCGACAACTCTCGTGGTGAGCTACCTAGTCACATAATTTTGACCTGCAAATAGCGCTTTGAATACCTATGCACATATGTAGCTTTTTATTGTAGGGAAGGGACTTTATGGTTTTTACTTTTTTTTTCTTTTTCATTTTTCATTTTTTATTTTTTATTTTTCATTTTTACCTTTTTACTTTTTACTTTTAACTTAAAACTATATGCTTTATCTCTATGAAAGAAGCTCCTATCACTATTATAAAGTATAAGAATATAATTTTTCGGTACTACATACCAGAGTTCCTAACCTGGTGAACCCAAAGAATTCTGGAGGATGTCGGCAGGATCTGCAGGGATCCTTTATAAAGGTGAAGCATATAATTTTTCGGTACTACCAGGCCAGGAACTCCAATGAACCTAAGTAATACTGTAATGAGCCCAAAGAATTCTGTAGGAAGTGGGCCGGATCTGGAGGGATCCTTTGTAAACGGGAAGCATATCATTTTCATATCAGGAACTCCAATGAACCCAAGGAATACTCCAATGAACCCAAGGAAATAAAAACATTACAGAATTTATTAAAAAAAAAAAATTGCCTCTGCCCCTCGGCACGAGCCAAACACTCTACCAGTGAGCTACCGAGTCACACGTCTTGGACTTGTCATTTCGCGACTGTACGTGACATACTTACGCACATAGTTACGCCTTATTATATAGGGGATATGCCTTCGCCCACTCTTGGTTAAAAAAAGTAATTTTTTGAGTTAAAAAGGTGGAGTTTTAGGCCGAAATGTATGCAACTACCTAGTATAAAGCATTTGACAGTTATATTTTTGTTGCACTTTCCCACATGTTTCAGTTTGCACTGGCCGCTGAAAATTCCAGTGAGGCCTTTTAAATTAGCCCTGCCAAGGCTGATCAGGGTATAAGACCTCCTGGGGAAGAATCTGGGAAAGAACTTTTTGGAACAATGCTGTCCAGGTATGTAAAGCCAGGCGTCGTTGGATTCAGCTCTAGTTAGGTTTTTTTTTTATTGAGTTCTTGAAGAGTCTTTTTCTGACTCCACAAAACAGTTCAGGTTTTATGAGTGTTTAAGTTGCCCCGATTTTAGCAAACAAGTTTGCTTATTCGTTGCCCTCATAAGCACTGTGGGCTTGAATCCAGTGAAGGATGATTAAGTTGTTTTAGCCAGTTTTTGAATGGCCAGGACCATTTCTAAACAAGCTTTGATTTTATAACTTGTGAGTCAAGCGCCTTGAGAGCGCTTAGCTGTCCAAGAAGATAAATATTATTCTTACCCTTGTATTGGAACTTAGATTGATTTTAACACAGTAGGTGGTTGATGGCAAGGACTTCCGTTTGGAAAATGGATAAGCTTTTGCCATGGCTAACTGAACGCCTGATGGCAGTTCTCTATGAATCCCGGTCCCTGTTTCCATTTTGGAGTCGTATGTGTACCAGACGAGGTCGAGGTTAAACCGAGAAGGAGTTGGTTTTAATTTTTCCCATTCATCACTTGGTCGGACTACTACGAAGAACTTTTTCTGGAAGCTATATTCTGTAAGCATATCGTCGAGGTGAATGCAGAATCTGCTTCTATAGATTCTTAGTCATTAAACAAATCTGAGTCGCTGCCTTGGTAAGAGTGGTAAATGGTAATCTATGTTATTCCATTGGCGCAGACGATTTGCCTGTTATTCAAACACATACAGGCACATTTATATGTGTTTAAATAGGTGTTAAACTCACACCCGCCATGGTCGGGGTGGAGCGAAGACATCCCGTCATGCAGATTCCAGCTTGACGTTGTGTTCGTTCAAGCTTTTTCACCGCGGTGACTTCGTCCACCAGACCAGCTCTGCATAGGCCATTGCCGGCCTCATAAAGAGCGTCAGAGCGTCTATAGCAAGTATAATGCTAACGTAGGTTTTTGATGAGCCAACAGGAAGACATACCTCGAAATTGTTGTGTGCTCTCGGTAACCTTGCCTTTTTATATAACTCAAACTGAATCCGCTTAATAGAATCTGCAACAAAGTAGTAAAAAGTACTTCAGCTCTTTTGGCATTCCGCAGTTTCAAAGAGGAGTACGAATACCTGCTGTAACTTTAGAATAGCTTAGAAGCTTCCAAATAAGAAACTGTTTCCGAGTTACGCGTCACAGCATTTGAGTTGATTACCTTAAACTGCACTGGTAGGAAAACTTTCCCTGAATGATGTATCAAAAACATTTTACACTAAATTAAACACATAATAGTGGCAACCTTAACCTTCAACAAAGCTACGGACCACTACGTGTAAGAATTCATACTTGACGGCTCTATTTTAATTGGCCACCCTGGTAAAAGCGATTTCTGTATGGCAGTTAGGTCTGCTCGGTAATGCTAGTATACCAAAACGCTTAAGCGATTATTCATTCCGTGCAAAATCATCAAAAACAGGAAAATGTTTTTCAGTCGATTTTGACCGTCTGAATCTGAGTCAATTTTGGAACTACTCTAAAGAATAATTTAAAGTTTACTCGATGCTACTGACTGTTTACAAAAAATTTAGGACTCTATAATTTTTGAATCCATGGGAAAGCTACGAAAAACTGACCTCTTGTTTTAAGATATGATGAGAGAGACGAAAAATAAAGCTGCTTACTAATTTCAGTAGATATACAAAGCCGCAATGTGACCATTAGCAAATCTGACAATACTGTTAAGTGCAATGGCTACAGACTTCAATTTCATTGTCTTATCAAATCAAAATCAAAAAGTTGAAAGCAAATCCCCAACTTTAAAACCCATCAACGTCAGCTGAAATTCTTGGAAGTCAAACGAACCCTGACCGCGTTAAATGCGTCAAACTTCAAGTTTTATTTTCGGGCATCAAAATTGAGTTGAATTAAAATTTTTGGTTATTTTATATTTCTAATGAAATGACGTCCCCCTGTGAGGCAGTACATTTTACCATTATCTGAGTTCCAGTAAAATTGAAGAAGGAGAACAAAAAATGACTGACAGCGTTCAGCTACACATCACAAGAGTAACACAGCGTTCATTGCTCGTTAAAAGTTGTGTGTACTCGTACCTACTGCTTTTGTTTGCCACCAGTGACGAAAAATGTCCTTCGAAGAATTTTCATCTTGTTACGTGCTTAGACGTTACTTTGTTTGTCGCCCTCTTGTTGGATGATTGAGTCCTTGAACTTTAACACTATACACAAAGGCGATGCGATTGAAGTTAAGAGTGTGTTTGTGCTTGGTATGGAAAAGCACAAGTTCAGGGCGGCATTTGTGTTTTGCTTCTTTTTTGACACAGCGACTTGTGAGGAGACACACCAACAATGAATGGGGAGACCACATGCCAGACGTTATAAAGTCGCTGTGGTGGCATTTTCAGAAATATACAAGTAAGAATGCTTTTATAAAGAGAGTGGCGTTTATGATATCGGCGCGGTTTTGATTGATTGGATTTGCCGGCGAAGATCTGCGTAAAAGGAAATTGTGTCGCAATAATTAGAAAGACGTGAAGTGAGGCGAAATTTAGGATTGAAATGGAATTAGTTTGTGACAGTTTTTCGTCCATCTCCGGGGAGAATAATTAATTTTCTTAGGATTGATTGATTGTAATCTATTATTGTCGATAAAATTGAAGTGGACTGCCTTAATGTCAAAAGTCATCATAGAATAATAAACATGTCCTTCGTGAGAGGAGGTTGTAGCAGGGAAACGAGAAGCTGAGTAAGCTACCCATGCAACTTCTAGCCTAATAAAAAAAGCTGATGCTATAACAAAGGTAGCTATTAAGGTCATGGTCCGACTTTTATTAATGTCAGCCGGACGTTAATGTAGTCCTTTAAGGCTTTGTGTAAGTATGATCGGACAACCACATTTCGATTGATCTATACATCTAAATGTGCTTCAAGATTGCGCATGAAAATCATTTCATGACAAAAGTAAAGCCACAGAAAACGATCATTTCTGGGGTATGGATACTTTTGCCATACCTAAAAATGATTAAAAATGATCTAAATTAATCTTTTTGATCTGTTTACAATTTCCAAGGACGCAAAGAAAATACAAAAGAAAAGATTTTTGAATGTGCAAGCATGGTTTGACATTGTAAAAACAACCGACAGTTTCAGCCTTCTCCACTACTTACCTAATAAAAGTTAATATTTCTTTTTTATCCTATTTTACTTTAAGTTTAGTTCCGCCCGAAAATGTAAACATAACCTCTAAGAGTCTATTGCTCTGTGACTCTGTCTGGCTATCTGTCCGTTTAACCGGGGTTGAAGTTATCAGCCTGGAGTTAGGATATCATTCCAATTTACGTCAAAGCTTTTTTTTCATAGCCCATCCTATAGGATAGGAGGTATATTAAGTTTGTCACATTAACATGGTGAAATAATAATGGCAGACCCACAAGACCTTAACGGCATATGATCGAGACCGAATTCGGAAACGAATAAGCCATATGTCCGTCCGTCCGCCTGTATATCACATGTTTTTGTGGCTGACATTTTAAGCTAGGAAGCTGAAATCCCGTATATAAGCTCCATGTCATGCGAAGCAGTATATATGTTATAATTTATCAAATCCGCCTACAGGCACGCCCACAATCGGTCTAAATGTACAGCTACCTCCAGAGCTTTCAAAACTGTAAGACGTGTTAAGAGGCTGAAATTTTATATTTGGCATCTGCTAATGACTGTAAGACACAAAAAAGAAAAATTAAATCGATAATTTAAAATAATCGATAAATTAAACCTCTTCCAGTGAGCGTGGCATCGATTTTACATGGTAAAATTTCAAATGCATTTTATTCAATACTTTTATTTGAAATCGAAAAAAATTTTACTTGACATACTATGAAGAGTACATTTAGTTCTACATTTCGTTTATCGACAGTTTAGGCCACGCCCACATTTGGAGGCAGAACTGAAGAAAAACTTTGAATTTTCCAAAAAAAACGTTATTTCGACGTTTTGCACCGAACACTTTTGGGTGAGTGCTACAGTGTGTACGCAGAAGTTACAGTCCGACAAACAGACCGTTGAATTTCATTAGCTTCATTGCAAAATCTGCAAGAGGGTTCTTCGTTGTTACCTTAAGCATTGCCAATTTTCCTTTAGTATTGCCTAATGCTAAATTTCCACTTGTCGATTTGTAATTGACAAACGACGTATTATTAGGTTATATTGAGAAATTGGCAAGTAGAAATAGAGTGTCTTTGAATTGACATGTGAATTAGCTTACGCTTTGCCAATTGTGTCTTTGACTGACAAAGAGGAGAACTGTTAAAGTTTGTCAATAAATCGACAAGTGGAAACTTAGCATAAGTTAACAACGCCCCGTTAGGAAACCTGTAAGATTAGGCAATATTTTTACGTATACGTGTACGTATTGTTATGTGGCGACAAGAAATAAAACCACTCGCAGGAGTCCCTGAATGCACCCATCGATTCACTCTACAAACGCACCCGCTCGATTCACTAAATGAACATACCCAACTGTCATTCCAGTCATCTGACAGCAGCATATCCGAAGTTTGAATTTCGATTTCCCCTCCTTGGAATTCAGCGGAGGAGTACCAATGGAAAATTACCAAAGGGGGTATGGAACGTACTAGAAGGTGCTTAATTTTGTATAAATACACGGGTGACAGGCTCGTACGGGACAGTTATATTTTAAACGTTGACTTGTGAAAATCGGTTATAAAGTGAAAAGTGATTGAATTGAAATAAAGTGTTGAATTCTAAGTAGTAAAGTTGTTAAGTTTGTTTGATAAATAAAGTGTTACATTGTGTGATTATAAAAGTGAAATTGAGTTTTATTCGACGAACCCCAGGCCGAAAATATAACAGTATTTTATATTTATTTTTTATTTTTACTGCATAGGCCTATTTTTTAAGGCCTATGCAGTTTGCATGCTTTGAATCTTTTGTAGTTCCCTAGCAGTTTCTTTGCTTGCCTCAGACCTTGAAGGTAAACCGATCTTTCTCATACCTCAGCTCGGTTTACCTTTTCCGTTTTCTTGAATTCTTCCCTAAGGGTGTATTCCCCTATCCCGCAGAAAGATTCAGACCTAAGAGTGAACTGCTTGTCCCCGTGGGTATATTTAGTTTGTTGTATAGTTTGTTACGCAGTGAAATAATCACCCTAGACCCCTAAGACCTTTTGGAGATATGAATGGGACCGACAGGAGAATCGATTAAGCCATGCCCGTCCGTCCGTATGTAAACAACTTTAAGGCCTAAAATTTTAAGATAGAGAGCTGAAAGTTGGTGGGTTGGCTGGAATTTCAGTCTTTCAGATCAAGTTTGAAAATTAGCTGAATCCGCCCACTACAGGCCTGTAAGTGCGATCACCTCTAAAAAAGTCACCTCTTGAAAAAAGTATTTTGTTCAAATTTTAGCTTTGTCATATATTGCCTTGTAATTTTTTTGAGGTGGCAGAAAAAGTTCGGCCTTTTCATTGACCATGCCCACTTTTTTAAGGGATTTCATTTTAAAATCGGCGGAAAGAATTTGGGGATAGAAAAGATAGACGAAGAAAGAAATTCTCCATCCAGCACAAACACTGATGAGTCAAAAATAAAACCTCTGCACAGAAACACCAAAGCTTACCCCAGCAAGTGTTATGCCTTTACGGAGAAAAGCATTGTATAACCAGCAGAATATTTCAAAAAAGCATGTGGTATGCATCTAATTGTTGTCCATTTTATTTGCATATACCCTAACCTGGGTAGCAGACGTCGACCAGGAAGCCGCCCATTTTAAGACAGACGCTTCTGGATTTTTCGTTTGTTGGTGGTTTTGGTTCGCCCGGATATTTTCCATTCCGATACCCATCATGTCTGGTGAGCATTCACCATATCCGCCTAAGCTTTCTCCAACTGTCATCCTAAGGGATAGAAAGGGGGAGTTTATCGAGAAGTGCGTCCAGTTCCTTCGATCCAATGCACCTCTCCCACCCAATCTCCTCTTTAGCCATCCTCAGGATCGTTTTCCTAGACGTTTCCTTAATCACGATATGTAGTGGTGTGAGTTCCAAAAGCACTTCAGTGGCTGCGGTTGGAGAAGTTTGCATAGCCCCGGTTATGCAGAGTCATGCCAGTCTTTGGACTTTGTTAAATGTTTCTCTCGTTGTGCGCAGACTTGTTCGTTTTGCCCATGCTACTGCTCCGTCATTGGTCTCACTATGGCGGTATGACTTTACATCCATCTTGTAAAGTTCAGGGTACATTCCCAAGACCCGCAAAGCTCCTGCATATTATAAGAGCACGAGTAGCCTTTCTAGAGATCTCCTCAGTGTGTGACTCTTATGCCCCTTTGACAGGTATCAGTGTCGTATCCGATAGTCTTATAGGTTTCATTTGAGTATTTATTTTCCTTGTGAATGGCACTATACTATGATCGTGGAGCCCGCCTGTGTTGCACCATTTTTGGACCATTTTCCTGAGTGCTCCTTAAAAAAGTGCGTTCCTTTAAATTTAAACTTTAAACTTTTCCTAAGTTGTTGAATGTATCAAGTGGTTCATCCACAGTTAGGCTCAACATGAGTGGTGAAAATACTCCTCCTTGTGTACACCCTCTTGTTGTGCTGAACTTGATTATTTCCTGCGATGTATGTTCTCGAAAAACCCGGAACTAACCGTATCCCTAAAATTAACAGATACAAGCAGTGTCTTCCAATTGGAAGTTCTGGATGTACTACAGCGGCCAAGCTTATGCATGTTAGATCGATATCTGGTAAAGATATCGCCATTTACATCGATAGCCAGGCTACGCTCAAGGCAATGGAATCGTTCAAAATCAAATCTGATATAGTCAGGGGCTGGCCCACAATGCTTAAGGCATTATCCAGTCAGAGCTGGGTGCCAGGATACTGCGGATTAGAAGGAAATCAACAAGCCGACGAGCTTGTAAAAAAGGTTGGCTCGTTGAAAAAAGTGAGGTGGCTAACATCAAACCACCCCTCTGCATAGTAAGCGGCACTATTGAGGAAAAAATTACAGTGGTTGCCGACCAAAGGTTGTTTAGTCTGACAAGACACAGGATATTCAAGACTCTGGCCACGTTTTGACGAAAAAAGACTCTAGGGACTTATAAAACTAAGCAAGGACAAGCTAAGGGCTCAAGTGGAATTCTGACTTGCCACTGTCTCCTGCGGACACATGCAAGGGGACTCCGGCTTTCTGATACAGATATTTGTCGCTTTTGCGGCGATCTGCAGGAGGTTGAGGCTATAATATAATACACACACTGTGTGGATGCGAGGCAATTCTACGAGTGAGCAGGAAATTTTTAGGGGAATATTTCTTTGAAATCTTAGCGGAAGTAGACGGTACTAACTTCAAAGGCCTTCTCGGCTATTACAGCGAAATTGGCTGTTTCACCAAGGAAAATGTTAAGGTTGTTTGCCCTTTGAATGTTAATTTCAAGTTGTGCGCCAGATATTGCGATGGCCCCATTTTGGTGCCTAGTGTTTGTGTGACCTTTTTCACCCTACCCCTGTTTAACCTAGCCTAGCCTAACCTTGTCAAACCCAGAAGGACGCTATAGTTTGTTTCGGAAAGAAAAAAATTCGTTGAATCCTTGGTGCAAAACATTTAACGGGTACCTGAAGCAGAGCTGGCTGGCAAAGCTTGTTGGTTTAGACCCAGTTCCGCAAAAACTGTAGCGACACCAATAGCAATATAGGCTGAAGTTTTTGGCTATCGGATGTTAGAATAGCGACACTCTTACGTCGTATTCTTTTTAACACCGAATCATGAAACTAGTGTGGTATACAGAAAAAAATTGTTTTTTTCTCGTACACCTGAATGGAATTGTGCTCATGTAAATATCCTTTTGAACTCCGAATTGGTTTGGTGTCGACACCGAACTCGAAAATCTTAACACCGTTGTTTTTGTACGGTTGGGCTGGGTGTAGATCGATAAATCTCAAATTTGAAGCTATCAAAATTCATTTTAAGCCAACAAAATTACGCTACGAAATTAAAAAAAAAGTAAACAAAATAAGGTCAAAGCAAGTTGACACTTAACTTGATGATTGCACCGGTGCAATATTTGTCGTTCTGTACACAATGAAACCGAGTGTACGCCACGCCGGAATTGTCGCGAACACCGAGTATTATTTGACAGCTCGGTGTGGCAGTTCGGTGTTCAAAAGAATACGCCATTAGATTTTTGAAGGTCCATTGTTGGAATGTAATGTTAGTTAGGAGGTTTAGAAAATAGTCTAGTGAGAGAACTTTATCGGAGCTTTTTACAATTTCAAAATAATGCAGCATGGAAACCCAAAAGAATTAATTCTTTCGCACAACTTGAAGGGATTTCCCTGCGTTTAAGTGAGTATGAGATACATACATCCTATCTTTTCTGTACCTACTGCACATTACAAATGGGCAAAATATAGATCCAAAGAACATTTAAAACTAATGTCGAGGAAAAAAAAAAAAAAAATGGTTTACCTCAATGTAACAACATGAATTGGAATCAAAAATTAATTTAACATCAACCACATCAGCAGTGTCATTTCCCCACGGCTCACTTTAGAGAACCCATCGCTCACACCGCATGCACATCGCATTTTTGCCACTTCAGCGAGGGCCATCACTCTGATTACCGATTCAATGACACTTTTGTGACAAATCACTGAATGTTCTTCCACTGAATGTTCCTCCACTGAATGTTCCATCACTGAATGTTCCGGGCGGCTCTATCATTTGGCGCATAAAAATCGCTCGCAAATGTGAGTGGAAATTTTAATGGAATGAGACTTTAACGCAAGCACATAAGCTATGAGCGTCCTGACAGAGCTATTTATTATCTGGTCTGAATTGGTCGCGTCCTTCTATCCAGTACGCATCCAGGCCCACATTTTGATTTTAACGATTTATCACTTCGACAAAAGCTTCCTGTGCCCGCATCAAAAAAGCGTAGCTACGTGAATGAAAAAGTGATATAAATCGAAAATATTATGCAACTAATAGATTTTTTTTTTGTTGTTGTCGGGAGGGATTGGGAGAGGAGGGATTCGGATCTACCAGATGCTATTTACAGTAAATAAATCGATCTGTGTGTGGAGTCGGTGATTTATTGTTGTGATTGCAAGGCAAATCAAGCGCGTTTTATGGTTTCCGTTTTTCTCTTTTTTACAATAAGGAAATGATTCCTTACATGATGTGTTTAATGAAATTGTTTTGTTCACAGATTTTTATGTTGCATAACTTACAGTGACCCTGATCAATAAAATTGAGTTTGTTTGAACCTAACCAGAAAAAACCGGCTTAGTTAGTGGAACATTTTTTACATCTAGTTTGTAAGAAAATCAAGTGATTAAGAGTTGTATAAAATTAATGCTGGCGACACGCAACAATTTACGAATGCTTAACAGTTAACGCCCTAACTTTAAGTCGTTCTAGTGAGACTCTGCTTCAGCTGGAACTCGCATATCAGACCTCAGGTCGAGACAGGTGGGACTTGGGGTCCAAATGACGTTCTATAACTACTTACTACAATACTGGTAAGAGTCACTGTGACGTGAAGTGGCATTCGCTTGGATCTCACAAGTTCCTAAATAGATAGCAGCAGCCATATTCGGAAGTAAAAAAAGTCACAATTTTGGTATCACAGGTGGTATGCGTACCTTCAATCTTCCCTACGTCAAGCTTTAGTTGCCATCATTCATGTTCCATCATTGACTTTCATTCTTACTCATATTCAAATTCCTAATCAAGATTCACATTTTAGAATCTTCAAGGCTCTTAGCTCGATTGGTCAGGGAGTACTTTTCGTGTAGGTTAGGTTAGGTTGGGTAGCCACCCACGCTAGGCAGGGGCATGCTTAGACCAAAGAAGGTCCATTGTGATACCACTTGTACGAGCAGCGTTACCAGCCCGAGGACGTAAATGACAACTACCGTTGTTGTCGTTTAGGTGGGAGGGGTCTAGGCAACCGCAGTGACGGTGTAAACCTGTACCGAAGGTCACCAATCAATTATTCAATGGTTTAAGACTTACCCGAAAGTAATGGGGGCTGGAGGTAACCGTAACGGTATGAACCACTGTCAGAAGGGTTGAAGCAGGCCAGTGAGAGACTTCTTGAAGAAAGGGTGGTCTCGTTACTGTTGGACTCCATATGGGAATTTGCCTCTATGATGAGAGGGGCGGACTTGATTCGGTCAATGAGGAATGGTTTCTATGTGAGAGAAGTCCGGCAGGGGCAACCGATTTTGGTATAAATCGGTGCTAACTGCTTCTCTGATAAGAATTATCCTCGAGGATGCGAGGGTGCAGGAGCAGCCGAATTCGGTGAAAAACCTTGCATGGGGGGAATACTAACGTAAGAAGCTGGTGTACGGTCTTCGGTGAAAACCCGTACTACAGGCGACGGGACGTGGAACGCGGGGGTGGAGAGTTGAGGGCAACAGAAGTGGTATAAGCCCACAGCGGTCGATCCCTGTAAATGAAGATCCTGGGATATGGTGGGGAGGGTAAAGATGGGGAGAATGGCAATTACTGTAGGAATTCGAGTTGTTATTTGAGTTGTTTAATGGTGTTTGGGCTCTTGATTTCAAAGGATCATTCTGGTTTAGACCCGAAGAAATATTCTGCAGTATGTCTGGATATCAATATGAGTGGGTGACCCACGATATTCCTTGCATAAGTCCCTGGCTATAAAAATCTATAGCGCATTGCGAAAGTGCTTAGACCTTCTCCTTTCTGTTAAACAAGCAGTAATACCCGGTCTGTGCCTAGTTCACCATTCCTATTTGTAGTATCAGAACTTTGGAAGGTTGTTGGAGGTTAGAGTCTAGAAAGGGGAAAGAAGTTTTTCCACCAAACCATTTATCCTTGCAACCGGATGACAGCGTAGGAATTTCACAGATGGAATCAACGGTGGCGTCTACCTCTACAGTTTCAGTCAGGTGGAACAATTTACTGAAGAAACAATAAGGGCTTGTACGACGTATTTGAAGCTCAGTCTTATAAGGAAGGGGTTATCTGGCTCTTTATTCTTGAAGTCATGAATGGGATCTGGTCTACCAGGTACCAGGTTTGAATTAGTAATTGCGAATCAGCAACAAGCTTCGGACTCGGAGGACAGATTTACTGCTGAGAACCACTGTAGCTTTGTAGCCGGCATCAAACGTTGATAGTACGTCGCAGCATAAGATCAAAGGTCCTGCCAAGGGTAAAAGGTCACCGATGAAGCATACGAACGAAACCACACCCACCAGACCAGGATGAAGAGAAAGAAGCTGTGTCTAAGCTTTAGTGCACCAAAGCAGCCGGAGCTGACAACCTATAGCTGCCGAACTTTTCAAAACCGCTAACGATGGTCTGGTAAAAAGCGGGCCCCAACTCATCCAAAAATTGTTGGCTCTATCCTCACGAAATGAGACCCTCTGAATTCAGAGGTATCTACAGTATCTACAGTCCCCTTAACCCTTCTACCCAATAACTCAATCCAAGAGAAATGTGCAAAACTTCAGCGTCAACGTCATAGGTGCAATCTTTCAAAAGTTCGTACTATTGCTCGCTTACGCAAACAACATTGACATAATCGAAAGAACTCAGTAAAGCCTTTGGGACAACTGAGGACCATATTGGGTCGGAAGCGGCGAATATGGTATCAAACAACGAGGGCAGAGCCAAATAAATGTTGTTATCAAGAGAATACACCCAGCACCGATGTCTTCAACAATACAGCTCCATAGACAGCTATAACTTTGAGGTAGTCAGGAAATTTGTTTACCTGGGTTCCGCTATAAGTTCAGACAATGGCACCAACGCTTAAATCAAACGAAGGAAACTTTAAAATTAAGTTCTGAACCATAGCCTAGCCAAAAGCTTAAGAGTTTTTTTAAAAGTCTCTTCGATTACATCGTCTTTCTGAAATGCAACACGCTTATCAGAGCGGAAAATCCTACTAAACTGCGCTTCAAAACCTTGTTGGTAGGATTGAATGTGCTCTTGACCAGAAGGAGTACGTGCTGGGCGTTTTCGTTGATATTAAGGGTGCTTTTGCGATGACTGATAGCATGCGTGCAACTCAGACAGACAACACGGTGTAGATGAAACAGTAGTTCAATGGATTAGGGCAATGCTAATGCACAGGACGCTGATAACCGAGGCAGATTGTGGCAAGTGCGTCATAACTGGGGTAAACAGGGGTCCCCCCTTTTATGCAGCATGGTGGTAGACTCTCTCCTATCGGCTCTCAACCTTCCTCGAACCTACACACAAGCCTACGCGGATGATGTCGCCGTTCACCCTGTCGGCCCAAACCTAGGGACTGTGTGCTTTCAGGCGCAGAGATCCCTAGACTTGATTGATGATTGGTGTACTAGGAATAAGCTTTCAGTGAATTCTCTTAAAACTACGGTTGTTCTCCTTACGAGAAGGAGAAATGTCACTGGTCTGACTCAACTCGTGCTTAAAGGTGTCACTATCCAGATATGCGATGAAGTCAAATATTTGGGAGTAATCCTTGATAGAAAACTTCTTTGGTCCAAGCATGTTTTATCCAAAACCGAAAAAGCACTGTCTACTTCTGGCAGTGTAGGGGGGCTTTTGGAAAGACAAAATCTCCGAAAAGGGTCCTCTGGATCTATACGGCCATGGTAAGACCACTCCTCTCATATGCATCGGTTTTTTTTTCATATGCATCGGAACAGGCTTTTGCGGAAACGTGTTACTACCTCTTTTGCCAAACTCCAAAGAACGGCTTGTTTTGGCTGCACAAAGGCCTTCCCTAGTACGCCGGGCTCTGCTCTAGATGCTCTGATGAACATCCCTCCCTTGATATATTTATCATGGGGTGTACGCTGAAAAGAGAGGTGGTTTTTGGTACCACACGCATTGGAATTTTGAAGAACTTGTTCGAGAATTGTTCTTCGACCCCTGTCTTATGGACATGCCCTCTGACGCAATGACCACAAAAATCATTTTGCGACAAAACTACCAAGTCGGCTTTCCTCAGGTAATGGAATGGCTTTGGCCAGATTTTGAGCCAGGGAAAGAATGCCATCGTATTTTGACGGATGGCTCCAAAACCGGACAGGGGTCTGGTGCTGGAGTCTTTGTGGAAAGCGAGAACATTAGACTACACTACCCCTTAGGTAAATATGCGTCTGTTTTCCAAGCGGAGATTTTCGCTATTCTAATGGCTATGCTATCCTAATGACTAACAGATGGAGGGCGAGAAGCATATGCATTTGCAGTGACAGCCAAGCCGCTCTAAATGCGTTGCTCAACCCTCTTACCTCGTCCAAGATAGTGCTCGAACTCAAGTATTCGTTGAACTTAGTCGGAAGGCTGAATGCAGTGAATCTTGTTTGGGTTCCAGGTCACACAGGTATCCACGGAAATGAGATCTCTGATGAGCTCGCCAGACAAGGCTCAGAAGAGGTTTTCTCAGGACCCGAACCTGCCTTAGGCCTGCCTGTATCTGTTGTCAGGTCTGCCATTGATACTTGGGTTTCTCGTGAGCACAGGGCTCGTTGGCGTGACTGCGATGGATGCAGACAGACTAAACGACTACGCCCGGATATCTGCGAGGGGTCAGCGTCTTTTCTTCTCTCTCTCAGGAGAGAGAAGAAAAGACGCTGTAGGCGTCTCCTTGTAGGCGTCCTTACGGGCCACCAAGCTTTCGCTAAGCACTTGAATGTGCTAGGCTTGAGCGAAACCACCACCTGTCCTGCCTGTGGAGAGGACGACGATACAGCGGAACATTTCCTATGTAGTTTTCGGATGTAGGTGGCGGATCTTTGGGGCTGACGTGGTGAGTGCCGAACACCTAAGCTCTTCATCACTGAAGCTTTTTCTCGTTTTTCTTTGAAAGACGGGTAAACTAAATACATTAAAGTAAGGTGTCCGCGTGGTAGTACAATGGACCAGTAGTTGTCTCTGAGTGCTCCCATCAGATAGTAGCAACCTCCCACAAATGAAAGTTCTGAACCACTCATCAAACCGGTGCAGTTAGTAAACGATACACTTTTATCTATTTAAAAACAAGAATGACATAAGAGAAGGTTTAATGAAAAGTGATAAGAATTTAAGTTCCCAACATATAAAATAAATGAAAATTTTCTTCCCCTCTGGAAATTTCCAGGCTAACCACCATTCAGTTGGGTCAAAAACGTGTAGGCAAATTTACTTGTCAAAGTGCCATTATCAACTTCAATTACCTTCGTTTTGAAGCATCCTGCAAGCTCATTAAAATCCAATTTCACTCACTTTTGGCTTTTCCGTTTCTCGGTAGAGAAAAAATCAACTTCAACCAAATAGATATTTACGTCCAAGCAAGTAAAATCCATTACTTCGGTTCCATGAAGCCATGAGCTTTAAGGAAATCGAAAAACTGCGCAAATCGGAAATAGGATCATAACCATAAAAAAATGGTTGTCTGCGTAACCGAAAACTGACCTTGGCATTAACTACACGTTATTGTGTTGAGTATTTCCAAAACCGTTTACTCATTAACTATAACTAACATCCCTTCCATTTCCTCGAAATGTAATTAAAAGGAGCCATTGCAACGTCTACTGCTCTCAAAAACATACTCATCTGGCCCAGCACCTAGCGACGCAGACAATACGACGACAAATCGATTAATTTCGTCTGTTTCGAACTGCGACTGTCGAGAGTGTTTTAATGTGTTTAAATTTTTTTTTTTCACCAACAATAATAATCTCATTGCGAAAGGGGGGAAGTCAAAACGAAAGGTTGGCTGGAAACCTGATGTTTTCCAAGGAAAATTGCCGAAAGAATGAAAACAGAAAACAAAAGCGATTCTCTCACTTCTTTTTTTGTTTTCTAAAGAAATCCTGAGTCTTAAAGTTAGGAAATTCTCCATCGAGAGAAACGTCTTAAATTCGAACATTTAATAGAATTAATTCCAAATTGAATGGGTGATTACGGCAAGGAACAGCTGACCTTTATAAATTGTTTATCGGTTCGAGTGATATCTTATTATACACTAAAGGTACACCCACACACACACGCAAAAAACAAAAGGACAAACTTAACTTTTGCTCTCTTTGCTTTTGTTGTTTTTGCTTATGCGATGCTTTGTGATACTTTGTGACATTTACCGGTATTCTTGGAAGTGATATAAACTGCTATGGGCGTACATATCGAATTTCGGTTCATTTAGTGAAGGTTTTTGTAAGGAGAATCTAAATACCTAAGGAGGTTTCTTATCTTTTTATGTAATTCCGTATTTTATTTGGGCGCTTAATATCGCTTTCCCTATATTTTAGAAACTTAAAGACATTACACACATTCGGTAAACATGGCGTATACGTAACATTTTTTTCACTGATGACATTTTTGTTAAAAGGAATTCATTTCTGGCTTTAATTTTACAGTTTGTTGAGGATATGGAACTGACAGTTAAATAATGAAGCGTCAATGGAGATGTGAAATTTGGAAATACTGTCCAGCTTTTTATTTGTGTCAATACATCTAACAACACCAATTTTTCTACACCTAATAGATTTTAGTAATTAGCTTTGGATTGTTCCCCTCTCATAACTACACTTTTTTTACGTGGCCGGGAAGTTTCCCCTGCGATGATTGCGTGAACAGGAAAAAAATGTCAGTAGATGCATATGCGAAGACAAGAGCAGCGGAAAACAAGAGCAGCGTATGAGGAGTATCGAGCCAAGAGAAAAGAGGAGCAAAGGTTACTGCGTATAAAGAAGAGGGCCTACGCAATTTCCCAGCTTAAGGAGATCGAAGAGTGAAGTGATCGTAACAAGACCAGAAAGTTCTATAAAACGGCTAAGCAACTGGCTGCAGGCTCTTCAAAATAGTGAAGGAAACCTAAGCAGTGTTTAAGAAGCATTTCCAGCAGCTGCTTAGTGGGTATCATGCGGAGAGAGTGGAAGAGGTACAAGAGAGAGAAGAAACTGTACTAGGAGAGAATGAGAGCCCAGTTGACCACGAAGAAGTCCCACCACCTAGTGTAGAGGTGCCGGCTCTGATGGCTTACCTGCAGAGCTATTTAAATACGGAGGTGATGTTTTGATGGAGTGCATGCACCAAATCATTAGCCAAGTGTGGGTGACAGAAAGCTTGCCCGAAGACTAGAAAATCAGTTCCATATGCCCCATCTTCAAGAAAGGCGATCCTATGTCTTGCAAGAAATATCGAGGCATATACCTGTTAAATGTCGCATACAAGATCCTGTCAAATGTACTGTGTGAGCGTCTTAGGTTGTTCTGCGACACACTAACTGGCACCTACCAGTGCGATGGCTTCCGGCCCGGTAAATCGACCATAGACCAGATCTTCAAACTAAGACAAATTCTGGAAAAGACCAATGAATTTCAAGTCGACACACACCATCTTTTCATCGACTGCATATGACAGCATTCATCGCCAGGAAGTGCTCCTTCAGGCGATGACCGAATTCAAGATCCTGCCAAAACCGATCAAACTGTGCCGTGTAACGTTAGAAAACACACGGCGCAACGTGGAGTTTGGAAACAGCTTCTCGGAACTGTTCCAAACATGAACTGGGTTTCGGCAAGGAGATACATTGTCATGTGCATTGTTCAATCTTATTCTATTATAAATGATAGTGCGCAGGCAAGGGTCAACACGGAGGCACTTTCTTCAACAGATCCTTACAAATACTGGGGTACGCGGACGACTTAATCGCCCGCTCCAGTCGAGCCGTGATAGAGGCTTTTACGGCGATTGAAGAACAAGCGAATTTAGTTGGCCTCTGGAAGTAAATGAAGATAAGACCAATATATGTTATCAACCAACAAAGAAACATCCTTCTGCCGCTTAGGACAAAACGTCACTGTTGGTAGCAGCAACTTCGAGGTAGTTAAGGAGTTCATTAACCTTGGAGTTAACATCAACTCCACAAACGACACCCTAGTGGAGATTCGTCGAAGTACAACCGTAGCAAACCGCTGTTATTTCGTTTTAAGCTCTACGGTAAGCTCTACAAAACCCTTATTCTGCCAGTTCTGCTTTATGGCGCCGAGTGCTGGACGATAAGCAGAGAAGATGAAATTATGCTTAGCTCGTTCGAGAGAAAAATTCTGCGGCGAATTTAAGGTCTTGTGTGTGAGGAGGGCGAATTGAGAAAAAGATATAATCGCGAACTCTATGTGCTGTAGCTGTGGATGTAGCTCGAAAAGCCAAAACACGAAGACTACATTGCCTCGGTCAAATCGAGCGAATGGACAACAACGCTCCAATCAAGAGGGTCTTCGAATCCAAGCCCCCGGCTCAAGACGACCAGGAAGACCGAACCTCCGTTTTAAGGACCAAGCCATTGCGGATGCCAGAGCGCTTGGCCTGGACAATTGGAAGCAGCGTGCCCAGGATCGCAGAGGATGGAAGGCTACTGTCAACCAGGTAGAGACCCTCCATGGCTCGGGAGCCCTATAAGTAAGTAGTAAGTACCTTCGGATTGTTAAAACTGCAAACGACGTCTTTTATTTAATTGAGTGGAGTGTAAGCTAAGCAGTCCTGCCTGGGGGGCTGGCGTTAGATTAGCCTTTTATTCCATTATTACCTTCTGCAATGAAGGTGAAAATAGACAATTGAACTCCGGCAGGCAAAGTTTTAGATTCTAATCTTAAGTTTTATCGCCCTATCAGCCTCATGTTCTTCATTCTAAAAAGCATGGAAAAACTGATTGATAAACACTAGACAGATAGTCTCGGTGGTCAAAGGCCTGCGGGTCAAAAACTATGGCCTGCGGGTCAATCTACTAAGTCAGCCCTTAACAACTTAGTTACCAAGAATGAAGACCACCAATCTGCCATGTGGCATTAATAGATATTGAAGGATCTTCCAAAATCATAGTTTTATGTTTTCAGTCAATTAACAAGGCGCTCAACAACATGAATCTATCACCAATCATAGGAAGATGATCATGTCAGTTCTCAATGTAAAAACAATCCAAATGCGCATTTTGATGATGTGGTAATCTCGGCGTTAACGTCACGGGGTTGTCCTCAAGGTGTGTCCTCTGCCTCGTTTATGGTCCCTTGTTGTTGACAATCTACTTAAATTTTTAACACGCCAGGGAATTGATGCCTTCTGATATGCCGATGATGTTGCAATCGTTTCAGTAGAAAATTCAAAAGCAAATTTCAAGAATTAATGCAATTCGTACTTTTTGTAGTTCTGAAATGGTGCAACAAAGAAGGGGTCTCTGTAAATCCCCAAAAAGGCGACTATTGCCTGTTTTACAAAACGGAGAAAATTAATTTTTCTGCGGCAACCCACACTATATGGTGAAACTGAAAACAAATACACCAGATCCTTGTCTAAAGCCTTCTAAGCGTCTAAGACAAGGCCCCAGACGATATACTGGCTATACAAGCTCGTTGTTAGTCCGGCAATGGACTATGTCACGCCAGTCTGGTAGACAAAGATGAACGATATCACTACAGATAATTAGCTAGCACGAATACAACGTCTAGCAGGAATGTGTATGACGGGATGTTTTTGCCCCGGTCCCACTATCGCTTTTAACGTCACTTTGGGTCCTACACCAATTCAAACACGTATTCGAATAGATGCAAGACTGAACATTCATCGTCTACTCCACTCGAAACACATAGACTCCCATTCTTATAAAGGCGGCCAGCTTAGCTTTGCTCAACGACTAAGAATCTCGCAAAGCCTGTTCAGAATGCCTCTCGACAATAAGCCTTTAGAATATAGCTTCCAGAAATATTCTCCGTTATCCATTTAGAGGTGAGGGCGAAAATTTCAAGCCAACTCCATCTCAGTTTAACTTTGTCTGAAACACAGTCGCTTTCAAAATTAAGACGAGAACCGGATCTCGTATTCATGGAAAACTACCCCAGGTGGACTATTCAGATAGGCTTGGCAAGAGTGTATCCGTTTTCCAGACGTTAGTCCTTACCGCAAATTTCTGTGTTGGAAAAAGTTCTAACACAACAGGAAGAACCAAGCAGCTCTCAAGGTGCTTCTCACACCCCTCATAAAATCGAAGTTTGTTCTGTTATGGCCATCCAAGAACTAACTAAAAACAACTGAATCATCCTTCACTGGATTCCAGCCCTCGAATGGCTTTGTGAACATCGAATAAGCAGACTCGCTAGCTAAAGAAGAGGTAGCTTCATCAATCATACGACTTGAGCCTTATTGGTTTGAGCCACTTGATTCTGTGGAGTCAGTAAAAGACTCTTCGAGAACTTTATTCCAAACCTGTAGCTCGAATCGAATCCAACGAAGTCGAACTTAATGCCTACACCTGGACAATAGTGCTTCAAAAAAGTTCTTTCCCAGATTGTCCACCAGGAAGTCTAATAGTCTGACCATCCTTGACAGAGCTAATTTGGAAAAAAAATTCATTTGAAATAAATTGATTCGACATGCAGACTTAGTATAGAGAGTGATTCTGATGAGCTTCTCTACACATAATCATGGATTGCCCAGCCCACACCAAGTGGTTGCCGAGGTAGAGAATTTGTAGGAGTAAATCTGCAGCTTGATAATATAAATAACCTGGTGTTTTGAAGATGTCGAAAAACTATTATGATACTTCTTAGAGAAAATATTTGGACTATCGGAAAACACACCAACATTAGATCTAGAAACGGGCCTACCGAAGCTTGATCTCTACACACTTAATTAGGCTGCATTAACTCTATATCCAAAAATTCTGCCACTACCAAGTAAAAACTTAAATTTTTTTACTAAGTAGTCCAGGTAAGGACAGGAGCATTGTAGTCTTTAAGACAATCTAATAGAAACAAACTTGAGAACGAAGCAAACGCATTACAAGAACAGCTGAAAAACGTTTAGTGCTATTGTTCGGTAAGACAATGTCGACTACGCCAAACAAGATCCCTCTACGACCTTGGAGAGAACATCATAGCGGGAATGATATTGAAGGGCTCCGGAAAATAGCCCCCCAACGAATTAGCCCCCCCAAATGAAAATGAAATAACTCCCCAAAATTAGTTCGGAGGTGGGGACTTATTTCATGTGTTTTTTGGGGGCTTATTTCATACGTTAAATTGGGGATTTTTTTCAGTATGAACAAGGTCCCCAAATTCTACTTGAAAGAAGTCCTGAAAATTCTTCTTTTCAGGATTCAAGAGACACAGTGAGATATGTATTGAGGGGGCGTGGCACCCCCCTGCAACCCCCTGTCTGCTTCTTTTTATACCCGACCGAGGGTATATTAGTCTTAATTCATAGTTTGTAACACAGTGAAATAATCGCCGTAGACCCTTAAGACCTTTTAGAGATATGATCGAGACCGACATGTGAATCGATTAAACCAAGTCCATCCATCCGTCCGTATGTGAGAAGGTGTTAGGTCTTCAAAGTCAAGCTAGAACGCTAAGACCTGGTACACATCTTGGTTCTTTAGTTGCACAGACAAAGTGTGAAAACTGGCTTAAGCGGTCGACGGCGACGCCCACTTCTGGCTTCAATGTAAGACAACCTCTATTTCACTATTTTTTTTAAAATGCCTTTTGGTCAAATTAGACAAGGGACATGAACTTAAATTTTGGTACTGAGCAATATTGGTCTAAGACCTTTAGCAAGGCAAAATTTGACCGCCCCCAATATTGACCATGCCCACTTTTAACATGTTAGATCTTTAAAAACCCGATTTCTCGGAAAGTTGATAAAAAATCGAAAAAAAAAATTATATGACAAATATTAAAGATATTTGGCAAGTCCGCTGGAGTTGATGAAATCCGGCCAGAAATGCTTAAGGCAATGGGTGAAGAGGGTGTTAAATGGCTAACACGTGTCATTAAGGTGGCCTCGGATAGCGGGAAGGCACCTAGCAATAGGCAAACGGGAGCTATAGTGCCATTTTCAAAAAGGGAACAGGAGAGATTGCGTCAACTATAGGGGCATATCTCTCTTGAGTCTTCCGGGTAAAGTATTCGCGAAGGTGTTGGAAACGCGTTCCAGAGCTGTAGTCGAGCCTTGTTACGGGAAGAACAGCGCGGCTTTCGGCCTGACAGGGGCACAACCGACCAGTTTTTACTCTGAAGGTTATTCTTGAGAAGGCCTGGGAATATGCCAAACCGGTCTATGCGTGTTTTGTAGATCTGTGGAGAGTTTTGCAGGACTATGCGCTGAGTGGGCCTCTTCTGAGAGCCATCCAGTCTTTGTATGGAAACTGCAGAAGCTGTGTCAAATGGCGTCAAATCCCGTCCTTTTGATGTGCGCGTTGGACTTCGCCAGGGCTGTGTTCTGTCGCCGCTCCTTTTTATAGCATATATGGACTGGATGGTGAAGCGCAGTCTTGGCGAGCAATGTTTCGAATTGGCTAGCATCAGGATGAGCCATCTGCTTTTCGCAGATGATTTGGCCATCCTTGCATCATCCAAAGAGAAACTTCAACGAGCACTGGATAGGTTTGCAGCCGTCTGCGGTGATGCTGGGATGAAAGCAAACGTGAACAAATCGGAAGTGATGGTTGTTTCCCGAACTCCTGTGCAATGTACCCTGCACATAAGTGGAATTCCATTAAAACAGGTGGAGAAGTTTAAGTATTTCGGGGTCTTCTTGACGAAAGATGGGAGGAGTGGTACTGAGTTGTCCTGTAGAATTGGCCTGTAAAAAGCTGTTGCAATAATAAAGGAACTGCACCGGCCGGTTATCACGAAAGCTCAGCTTGGAGTGAAAGCAAAAATCTCAGTTTTTAATTCAGTGTTCGTTCCGACCCTCATCTATGGTCATGAAATTTGGGTAATGACCGAAAGAATTAGATCGCGGGTACAAGCTGCCGAAATGAGATTCCTGAGGTGCGTTGCTGGTGTTACTCTAAGGGACAGAGCGAGAAACGTTAGTATTCGTAGGAATATTATTGTTGAGCAGCTACTTCTCCGAGTGGAGCGATCGATTCTTCGATGGTTTGGACACGTTGTTCGCATGCCCCCTGACAGACTTCCTAGACAGGTCATGTTAGCCAAGATGCGAGCACGTCGCCCCCCTGGTAGGGCAAGAAACAGGTGGTGGCATCAGGTAAAGAACCTCTCTGGTGGCGGAGTTGGTGGCGGAGGATCGAGAAAGATGGAAGGACCATTTAGCCACCCTCGCTCCGCGACCCTTTTAAAGGATAAGCGGCATTTCGAAAATGATGATGATGAATATTAAAGATATCGCTATTTGCTAGGTTTGCTCTATACAAACTTTTGAGCTCGGGGGGCCATTTTAGGAAAAAACTGTTTTTTTCTGAAATAATATTCGATTTTACCGTATGAAATTCGAAATCCGACCGTAATACCGATTCTAACGAAATTACAATTAATTGATTTGTTAATTTTAAGCCAATGCGCACTTTTGGGGGCGTGGCCTATACAAATAATATATGAATTCGGGCCAGGAAACTTTAAGATTTGGTGTTACAGGGTATATAGGGTCGGGTATATAGAAGTTTGTCACAGACAAACTATTGCACTTACTCACTTGTTTTACCTTTGCTTTTGTATGAATTTGGGGAATTATCTCACACAAATTTGGGTTGTTATTTCATACTTTTTTGGGGACTTCTTTCATCTTTCATATGGGGAGTAATTTCCTAGTAAAATTATCCTTCAATTTTAGGGGGTTATTTTATTTCCCGATTGGGGACTTATTTCAATTATTATTAAACTATTTAACTTGCAGTTAATATTAATATTTACATATCTTTAAATACTTACTTAATTAAAATTATTATATACATATATAATAATAATTGTGACCATGGCAGTGGGCTAATAAAAATTTAGTTGCTTAAGATTGTGCATTTCGGTGTTTTAAAAAGATATTGATGGGACACTTTTTTGATGTTTGATCGGGACACTTTTTTATAAAAATTTAATGAAAGGTTTCCATCAACTCGTTGTCCGACAAGGTTGATAGATCTTTCGTTAAGAATATTAAATGGTGAAAGGTAGTAGTTTTCATCGAGACTTTCGCGCTTGTAAGGGTCAGCCAAAGATTTAATCAGCTTATTTGGATGATCGTTCATACGTTGGAGTTTTCTTCCAGAAAGATTAATAAGGTATGTCATAAGAGGTGTTATATTGCATTCATCATAGAGCAATTTATTTGGATACCATTTTTTGTCTGGCCTTCTATATTTTCCACAACAGAATCTAAGTATTCTTCTCTCAAATTGCTCTAGTTCTTTTGCTGTTGTAGAAGAAATAGTGAACCACGCACTGAATCCGTAGGCCAATATGGGTCTTATAAGTGTTTTGTATACAAGTAACTTTGTCTTTTCAGGCATTGACTTTGATTGAAGTATAGGTTTCAACGTGGCGGTTACAGCTTTGGCTTTCGTTAATATTTTCCTAGCATGCTTATTAAAAAGAAACCTGTCGTGAAAATTAACACCCAGGTATTTTAGTTCTGTCCGCAATGGGATAGATTGGCCATCGATTTGTAGAGTTAGCATTTTGCTTTCCTTTACAGCAAGGCGATGTCCTTTAGCAATTGTTTTAGCAATTGTTTTAGCAACTTGTTTGTTAGCAACTTGTTTTAGCAATTTTTATTAAGTATTGTTAGGTGCACTAGAAAAAAAAATTACCGATATGTTTATTACGCATTTTTCGCAGAAATGTGTCTTGAAAGTCAAAAAAATGTCACGGGCAGGGAAAAAGGATCCGACTTAAAAGCAAATATCTCGAAATTTAAAAAACCATAAATTTTATTTTAATGCAGTTAAAAGGAGTGTATATTTCTTCTAAAATCTAAGTCCTAAATAAAGTACCTGTTGTAAGTGTTAGCGGAGATATTTGTGTTAGTATGGGTCAAGGTACCTCAAAGTAGGTGTTTTCTTAAATTCCCAATAAGTGGTATCAAAATTTGAGATAGGCCCATACTGTAGAACAATTTTTTTCTTCAAATATACCAAAGAATCTTGTGTCAAAATATTTGCATCGAATTTGGAAACACCCTGTATATTATTATAGTTATTTAATTTTTGTTTTTCTTTTTGTAAAAATCCTTTCTCTTGGCTGACGGTAAAAGCCACCACTAATTTCTGTTAAATATGTAAAACAATTGCTAGAATATGCTTGTAGAAATAAAGGTAACTTTTACTACTTATACTACTACTAGTATTTATAAAGACCATCAAGTATGAAGACATACGCGAAGCGGTCCATCGGCTTTTGTTGAAGCTTGAGTTCATCTAAATTGCGCAGTTTGTGTAAAATCCTATTTGCTTATTATTATTTCTGGATATATTTGACATTCCGTAATACTTTTTCCGTAGTACAGTCTATCTACTGTTTTCATATTGGGTGCTTTTTGAGTTTCGTATAATTCTTAAAAAACGGTGGCAAAAATTTTGTTCCTTTAATTTTTTTCATATTTTTTTGTTAAAAGTAGGAAACGGTAGTTTTGCAATTTTTTATGCAGTAAGTTTGCCTTGTAAACGTTACATACTTGCGAGAAATTTTATGAAGATCGTCATAACCGTTAAGGGACTAGAAACCTTTGAAAAACAGTTTTCGAAAACGTTTTTACGTTTTTAATTCAAATCTTTGAATTTTTAGAATTGTCACAGTTTGCTATAGTTTCGTATAAAACTTCAGAAAATAGTCTCTGCTCGTTATTTATTTCAATATCATACTTTATACCGTTAAGGAGAGATAGGGGGGAGAGAAATACGTTCATTTAGCCTTTTTTATAAGTTTTTAAATTTCAAATCCATAAAACAACAATTTGGAATTTTTGTTTCAATTCCCGTTGAACTAAATTTAATGGCACAGCCGTTCGCGCCAGGAATTGTTTGTTTTCCTAGATTCTAGGATCTGTTCTATTTTATAATTCTTAATTCTGGTTTTTTTGAATAGGCTTAGAAAAATTTAGGTTAGAAACGAGAGAAATTTAAAATTGTTTAACGTAGCTTGATTTCTTTTTGTACGCTTTGTACTTTAACCAAATCTGAAAAACATTTGCTATTAGGATACTGGAGATTTTAAAAAAATTGTTTTTGAAAATTTATATTTTTGAAGATTTTATGTTTTTGAAATGAATTTTAGACTTTTTCGCAGCTTTAAAATTCCCTATAGTTTTTATTAAGTTTCTAGATGATTTCTGATTCGTGAGACTTTTTTCATATGTCTACTAAATAACACCGGAAATAAGGGGACATACACGTTTTTTTCGGGCATTTTTGCAATTTTTTTCGAAAATGCTGACTTTTTCAGGAAAATATGACTTAAGCGACTGGCTTACTTTGAGTTGTTTTATACATGTGTTCGATAACGGTGTTGCGCACTGAGCATATCAGAAGATATGACCTCAAGCACTTGGAAAAACTTCATCCATTTTCAGTATTTACTAGACCCAAGTTTCGTTTTTCTAGTTCTTGCCGTTCTCCTGCTCAATTACTTAAAAGAAATACTAAAAAACATTAGATCTATTTTCCAAGAAGCTTCAAACTGTAATTAAACCGTTATTGGAGCTTAATTTGTTTTTCTCTTTGTGTTGTCTGACTATTTCTGCAGTTTAAAAGCACACCAACGACTTTCCGTTCAGAAGTTATAACGCGATTGTACAGACTGACGGACGGATGGATAACGTAGTGATACCATAAGAGGTCCTTTTTCCATTTTTTGACGGACAAGTTATAACCGAAAAGACAAATTAAAGTTTACCTTGTACGAGTCGTGTGCCGTAAACGGGCATATGGAGAACATTTATAAATACGGTGTCAAGTCGAATTTATTCCAAAGCATGAAAAACTCACTTTTTGCAGCTTAAAAAAAAAAAAAAAAAAAACAATTTCTTGGCACCTTGCGATTGCAAAAAAGATGAGCGAATAGATTTAGAATCCACCAATTTGTCAAGAGTGAAACTTTATATCCTCCTCATAACATTATAAAAAAAATGAGAGAAAGCAGGAAAAAAGGTGTCAGAATAGACATTTTCCCAATTTCCGGGACAAAGTAGAGACCATTTGTTGAGGCATAGTTGATAGCACGTGATCAAAGCTTTGAAAATTAATTTCAAATTTCCATAAATTTTCGTCCCTAAACTTGGCCTTGTAATTTTAAGCACAAAAGAATTGTTATTCGTCATTGGGTGACTTAATTGTCGTAACATCGCATTTTCAACTTGAAAATGTATTCCGTAGGCTTAACAAGTAAATACCTCTGACATCCTGCGGCAATGACACTCAAAAATCCGCAATTGGATTTTCATTGTTACCACACAAAAGGTCTTACCTCCAAAGCGAATGGCTTGTCCCACTTAACGACCAAAGAACTAAGCAAATTCATACAATTAAGCTTAGCAAACATTAATTGCCTAAGGGTCACAAGACGTACTTCTGGTTCCGTTTACTACTTACTTTCACCCACAATGGCACATTGCCTTACTCTCTGGTCGAATAAAGTAAAATTTATGGCACTTTCCTCTTGCTTTATGATTGCTTAAACCACAGCTAACTTGGTCGACCCCGAAACGTGAAAATAACGCCTGCACACCGGTTGATAAGGACTTTTGGAGTATAAAGCCCGAAAAGGGAATACATCTTGGTCCATAAATGCCTCTTTTTTTACACCATTCCCTGCGGTGCAGCGGACGTAACTCCTTCTTCTTGGCCCAGTTTTCCAGTTTTTATTGAAATACATGACTGTGTGTTAACAGCCACAAGAAAATAGCGCACGGTTTTACTTACATTGTTTAATGGTCCTGTCGTTCTTTTATCTGGAGGATAATATACTCCAACGATGGGTACTTTGCAATCTCTAAGAAAATGTCACGTCATTTTCCATTTTAACTTAGAATGCACTTTTGAATTGTCGCATTATCGACTTCCCATACACTAGCCATGATCCTGATTCAAGGACACACCCATCTAACACACTTTCCAGACCACGAATAGCATCAGGTGTCATGAGATGGGGAAGGCACCTAAGTGCTGTGTAAAACAAGTCGAAAGAAACAACGGGGAGTAAGTGAAACGTTTTGAATCTTTAATATCGTTTCTGCTCCACTTGCGTGTGGTTCCGAATCCTTCCACTATAGCTATCGAACACACAGCCATTGCCATCAACTTTTCTGTGTCTGTCTGATAGGGGGTGGCTTTTGTTTCTATTGCCGCATAAAATATTTAAGGAAGTGTTTTTCTTTGCTCAGTTTGGTTCCATTCCGTTCTTTAAGATCGGGAACGAGGAAGGACTGTACACTTGATACAGGTTGGGGGCCAACGACATTGAGCATAAAAATGGGACGCTATTAAAGTTTGCGGAAAAAAAGGCAGGCAGCATCAGCACAGCACCACACCTTGACATGGAATAATAAACAAGGCGTATTGTATGCCACACTACACCATATGCGGTGTCATCAACTTTGTAGCTTGTGTGTGGGTATTTGTTTCTTTGCGAAATTGATTTCGTTGGTTATCCTTACATTGTCGGTGTTAAGTCAGCCGTTTTCAGCAGCATCCTTATGGCTTCCTGTCATGACAAGGCAGCCGAACAAGCACATAGATCGTCACAATCATTCATTGCCATCACGTGGCTGTGCTGACATTAAGGAAAGGATAAATTTGGAAATAATTTTCCCCTTTTGTTCGCACTCAGAAAGGATGCCAACGTTAAGTGTCATTAAAATTTCCTTTAATTGCTGGTGTTTTTCCTGTGGTTTTATGGGTCTTGGCTTTTTTTTATGGACCCACAACAATGTCGACTTGGCAGTTTTGTAGTATCTGCAGGTTCTTCTTCAACATATTTAAGAGGGAACGGAGACTGATTTCGTGAGCTAATTGAAAGGATTGTGTTATGAAGAAAGATGTCGCTGGTTTTGAGTAACTTTTAACTTTGTAAGGAGCCTTGATTTTTGAGTAAAACTTGAAGGAATTTATAAGGAACGTTCAAGTGATTCAACGTAGGAGAAAGAATTGATTTTTTTGAACTTGGTTGGGGTAAAATATGGTTATATCTGTATCTTATAGTGACATGCAACGAGGTAAAGGTCAGATGGCATGGCACCTAGCACCTACAACTAAGATTTTTTAAGCGCAATCACAAGTTTTTCCTTAATAAATCAAGAGTCAGGACAAAGAAGTGAAGAAGAAAAGGCATCAGATTCCAACTGAAATTCGTCCAGTACGTCTTTCCTAGGAAGGCTATTAAAAAAGATAAGAAATCGAAACAAAAATTCTAACACTCAGGGTAAGATGCAAAGTAAGCGAGCGCGCTAAAGCGATTTTATTAGTTTCATTTATCTGCCGAAGTGTATTAACGAACAAATACGTTTATCTTTTACCGAAGAGAGAGAAATGGATCAAAGCCCGAAAAACAGCAGCAGTAGGTACTATTTTTATACCCCATCTCATAGGATAGGAGGTATACTAAATTTGATTTATAGTTTGTAATATAGAGAAAAAATAAACACCGTATACCCCCCAAGACCTTAAAGGCATATGATCGAGACCGAATTGTAAGTCGAATGAGCCATGTCTGTCCATCCATTTGTCGGTAGTTTTTAGGCCTTAAATTTTGAGCTAGTAACTTAAAACTTGATATCTGTTCTTTGTAGGTCCCAAAGCCGTTCAATTATAAACAATTTTGAAATTTGCCTACTGACACGCCCACTTTACTTATAAGCATGAAAAATCAAAGTTTTTTTTTTATTTATGATTTACCCGCGTTTAAGGGGTTATGGCTACCCTTATACTGAGTTAACATCGCGCGAATGGAAAGGATCAGAGGAGAAAGAGGAGGGGAACTGATGCACTTTGGTTTTGAACTGTTGGGGACTGAAGTGACGGGGAAAAACCTCCTGTGGAAGTCCGTTCCACATACGTGTTGTTCGGCAAAAAAAAAAGAACTCCAATAAAATGCGAAATTGGGCTCAAGGGTGTACTGATGAGCATTGCTTCTTGTGCGGGTATTGCAGTTGAATTCTTCAAAAGATGGAATGCAGCTGGCTATTTCGCTGCAACACTCTTTATGGAGCGCGTCGCCCCCCTGGTAGGCCAAGGAACATGTGGTTTGATCAGGTAAAGACCATCTCTGAGTCCCGCTTGGGGATTGCGCCGGAGTCTCTTGAGTTGGTGGGGGAGGATCGATAAAGATGGAAGGACCATTTAACCGCCCTCGCTCCGCGACCCTTTTAAAGGATAAGCGGCATCCGAAAATGATGATGATGATGACTCTTTATGGAAAACACGGTAGAACAATGAAAGACAAGGCACATTGCGACGATGTTGCAAGGAGTCGATTGACTTCGCAATGTTTGGGTTACTTATCAATTTCAATGCTCTTTTTTTAATCCTATCGAGTAGGTGTAAATTTGTCTTAGAAGCTCCTGCCCAGACATGAGAGTTATACTCCAGTTTTGGTCGTATGTACGAGTTATATATGACAGCCAGATCAGAAGGTGTAAAGTATTTCTTGCATTTCGCTGCGTTCTTGGCGACGTCGAATATGTGGTCATTCCAACTAAAGTTGTCATTAACTCACATACCGAGGATGGAAAGCTTTTCGGTTTCAGTGATGCAAGTACCTTTCATGGATAACGGCTGAAGATTTATATTCAGCTTGGATGACGGTAAACAGCATTGAGTTTTGGAAGCCTTAAATTCCACTCTGTTTAAAAGCCCCCATGTTGATATGCTGTTGAGGTCGGAATCTAATGAGTTCAACATACTTAACCGTTCCCTTTCAACGTCCGAAGGACTATTCGTTTCCTGGCAAAGGACTTCGTGTTTGCCAGGAAACGAATATGAGAAACTAAGATTACTGTCATCAGCTAAAGAATGGATTGGATTAGATGTGGCAGACAAGAGATCATTTAAAAAGATTAAAAAAAGTGTTGGAGATAAAAATGAGCACTGGGGAACACCAGCATTGTTATGATGAACATCATAACTTGAATTGATCGGTTCGAAAGAAAATTTCTAATCCAATGAATAAAAGACACATCGATTCCAAATGAATGCATTTTCGACAGGAGAGCCTGATGCCGGACTCTGTAAAATGCTTTAGAAATATCGAGCGCAACAACCTTACTTTCACCATGAATGTGCAAGGAGCGGTTCTACTTTTCGGTGCGATAAGCCATCAGATCACCAGTGGACCTTTTGCCACGAAAGCCGTATTGACGGTCATTGAGAAGTCTCAGAAATTCTAGATTTTTCATAAGCTGGCTATTCATCAGCGTTTCCATGACCTTGGAAAGAATGTATGTTAGTGCAATTGTTCGGTAACTGGTCGGAGAAGTTGAACCGCCTTTTTTTGGGATGGGCTGAACAAATACAGTTTTCCATCTAGTTGGAAAGATATTAGAAGAGTAGGACAGATAGAAAAGCCTACGCAGTGGTTTTTGCCAGCGTGGCAGAACACCTCTTCAGAACTATGGGGGCAATACCATCTGTATCAGCGGATTTGTGTATGTTGAGATTTTTAAGGACTCCTGCTACTGTACGAGTGCGAAAATAAATTTGTCCAATGGAATGTTCTACGCTCTCGAGTACAGGTGGAGACATGGCACAATCAGGGAGCGAGGAGCTGGCAGGAAAATGAGCTGAAAGTAGATTGGCCTCGTCTAAGGAGCTTACAGCTGGGATGTCATTGAAAACAAGTGTCGGGATGGAGGATGAAGCACAATTCTTAATATTTTTGACAAATGACCAGAAACTTTTGCTACCTTTGGGAAACTGAAGTATTTTTTGCCTCAAGTTCTGACCATGAGAGAATTAAGCACGACGGATATGAGCATTGCAGACATTTCTGGCTTGTTTAAAATTTTTCCGGTTTTCCTTGTTGTCGCAACTCGAAGGAATAAATTTTTGCCACGCCAACTATTGGAGGCATTTTTAAGTGCCAAACACCAAATTTTTAATATAAAAATGCAATCAGCACGTGTATAACATCTGATAAAAAAAAATATGAACAAAAAAGTTACGTTAGTGAGAAGGAGTTGATGCCACGCCCCTTTTTTAAAGAAAAAGTTTCTTAACTGACAAATTCCAAATACAATTAAAGTTAAAAGAAACTAAAATTTAGCAACCAAACTTTATGACGCAATTTGGAGCTTGACAGGTGATCAATTGGGATGGGGTATCCAATGATTCGTCGAAGCGGATTGTAGCCTTCCCATTATTTTTTTCAAGAACTGTCGATCGACAATATGAACATATGAAGATCTTGTGCTATGATGGCGATGAACTTCAGCTGAAAGATAATAAGGCAATATGGTCGAAATCGTGTCTGCCTGCTCACAGGCTTTTAGGTCTTTAATTTAAAATAGAGTCTGCCTTTAGAAATAGTCGCTTGGAGCAGGAAGTTAAAGCTCAATTCCGGGCATCTACTCCACAAAAACGTAAGACATATGTAGTTACAACGTAGTTAAACAAAGATGAACAAATTTCGGTGGATTGTTTTTAAACTTATACAAAAGCATGTAGATACAATTGCTCCTGTTTGGGTAAAATGTTGATCAGTATGTATGGTTTGCTTATACCCTACGAAGGGTATTTTAATTTTAATAAGGAATTATAAATAAATAAATAGAGTGGCGCAACAGCTCGAGGTGAACCAGGGCCAACTTCTCAACAATGTATGCTGGTTTGTTAATTTCTTTTACATACGAAGGGACCTACAATTTTTTGCCGAATCCGAACGGCACTTTGAGAAGTTTTTCAAGACAAATGATACTCTCGGAGGGCTTGTCAGACGCTCGCGAAGGTGGGGACCTTGAAAAAGAAGAAGAAAGTCTTTTTTTTCAGGTGACGATGGCAGGATTCGAACCCAGGTCTCCGGCGTAGTATGCACACACACTAACCACTACGCCACGGCACCCCAAATAAGGAATTAAAGAACACAATAATCAACGCAACCCATAAGACTCTTAGGGCCAGTTTTTCAGTGCGAGATCATCTGATTTTCCGAGTTAAACTGAGATTAAGACTAGAAATCAGTTTTTCAGTGAACTTAGATCTGGGGTTAAGTTAATCTCGGATAAACTCGGGGTAACAGTATGAACTTTTTTTGAGTGTTTTTCATGTGTGCAATGGCAGTTGCCTTGCGTGTTTCTTTGAAAAATGACATCTGAGAACAACTCGAACTTCTTTTTCTGTGTTCTTCTATGTGAAATAAGAATTTGGGGAGTCAATAATTTCGAGAGTCGAAGATTTTGACAGCTTTGTTTACGAAGTTAACTCTGCACTGGCACTGAAAAATTGCAGTTTTCTTACGGGATTAACAGCTCTGAAAAACCGGGCCTTAAAGGTATGATCGAGACCGACAGGTGAATTTCTTAAGCCGTGTCTGTTCATCTGTCCGTTTTTGGAAAGTTTTACGGTGTTGAAAAGCGTTAAGCTATAGATCGCCGAAGCTTGGAGTGTAGCTTGGACCTCATTTTATACCGACAAAGTGTAAGTATTTTTCTTTTCAATAAGTATATTGATACTTCTTTTTATTGTCAACCTGGCAGACGGCTATGCCATGTCAATTGATTTTATCTGAAAATTTTGTGCAAGAATCTTTAAATCCAATCTTATTTTACAGACAAAGTATCGAAAATGAGAAGAAACGCTCACAAACGCGCACACAATTGACTTGAATATACATATTCAAGACAACCTCAAATTTATATATTATTTCAAAGGGCCATTTGGTCAAGTTTAACAAGTTGTTATAACTCTAATTTTGTTACAGTTTTTGCAGTATTCGTAACATGACCAGAAGATTTTGACTGAACGCCAACGACAATGCCCACTTTTATCTGTGCTACAGTTTACGCAGAAGCTACCCCATCCTATTCTTCATTGTAAACTACTCCTTATTATTTTTGTTTTTGGCGATTTGTGGTTATTGCAAACATTTAAAAGAGGCGTGGCCGACCACCCTTATTACAAACTTTCAATATTGGCATACATATCTCCAAGTTACGCTTAAATGAAACATAAATGCAATTTTTTTGGTTCAAATTAAAATTTTTGCTAGCTCGACCCCTAAAAGGCTAAAAACCTCCAAATTTTGGAGTGGCCCAAAATTTTTTTCAACATAATGTTTAAATTTTTGTTGATGTGAAGCATTCTGAAATTACAAGAATTTTGTATGGTTTTGCCATTGAGGCCGCCCCCTTATATAAGCAACGATACGTTCGGTTAGCTTTTTAGTAAATGCATTCTAAATAATACATCAAGTAAAATTTTTTCGATTTGCTACAAAAATATTGAATAAAATGCATTTGAAAATACACAGTTAAAATCGAAAAAAGCTTTCTAGCTTAAAATTTAAGCGCCAAGAACTTGTCGAATGAGCCATGTCCGTCCGTCCGTCTGTCTGTTCGTATGTCACGAATTTTTAGGCCTTGCATTTTAGATAGGAAGCTGAAATTTTGTACGTAAGCTTTGTGTCATCCGAATTTTTCAAATCCACCCGCAGACACGCCCACAATCTGTCTAAATGTGCAACAACCTCCGGTGCTTTCAAGACTGTAAGACGTCGTGAAAAGCTGAAATTTATTATTTAGCATTTTCTAATGATTATATAAGAACTAAAATTTAGCACATTAGCTTAAGCGTGTTCTATACTAGATTTCATTCCAACAAAATTTTTGACCACGCCCATGATTGGAGGTAGATATTACGAAATTGTTGAATTTTAACCAAAAAAATTGCATTTTTGGCATCGATTTAAAGAGTAATTGTTCAAATGCAACTTATTCAAATTTTTTTTTGCAGTTCGAGTACTGAATATTTTATGTAGAAAATATTTTACATTTTATTCATACAAAGTCTTGTGCCACGCCCACATTTAGAGGCAGAATTCCATTAAAACCTATAAATTTCCAGAAAAACATGGATTTCGACTGCTTTTAGCTTCACTAAGAAATAAAATTTAGCACACAAAGTACACCTAATACTCTTTAAGATTTCGTTCACACAAAGTTTTCGCCACGCCCATCCTTAGAGGTTGATCTCACAAAATTATTGAATTTTAACCAAAAAACTATAGTTTTGCGCACATTTTAGCCGCAAACTTGGATATTTCTATGTTAATATTGGTTTTCAGTTAAAGTGGTTGGACATGCCACGCCCCTTTTTAAAAAAAAGTTAACAAAACTTATAAGGAATATTTTTTTTTTTTTTCTATTTAAAATGATGCAAATGGTAACGGGACGGGAAATGAAAACAAGAAAATACAAGAAAATGGAAAGGAGAATAGGAATGGAAAGGAGAAAAGGAATGGAAAGGAGAATAGGAATCGAAAGGAGAATAGGAATAGGGTATACTGCGGTCCGTTACAGACGGACCGAAGCTATTACATATGCACTGTTGCACTTAATCACTGGTTTTGTTTAAGTTTAAAAAGATTCATATGTGTGCACAGTAACGACTTTGTGAACTAAGTGGCTAAGAAATCATGACCCTAAATACGTTTTCAACTCTCTTATATTTTCATCCTTTATTTCGGTAGAATTTTTCAATATTTTTTTGAGACTGTAGAATTTAGGGACTATTTAATTTTATTATGAAAACCCAATATTAGTTTAGTGCTTCTTTTATTTATTATGTTTTCTACCTGTAAAACTTTTCGATTGTCCGATTTCCCTACGAAATTAAAGCTGCTATAAGCTGTTATACACCCCAGCTCTTCGAAAACACAGTTTCGTGGACCCATTTTTGTTGAAATTCAAAAAATAAACTTAAATCAGGAAAAGCCTTATATTTCACAAAAACTTCTTTTAATATGACACTTGGGAATTATTTTGGGAGTTTATGGAAACCCCAGCTTATCTATTATAACCTATTGACTAGAAGTGTTTCCGTAGTCTAAAATGTTTCTCGCTTATGACTCTATTAAGCATCAACTAGACAAGCACCATCACATAATCAGGAAAAAAACATTTAAAACTCTCAAGGTTGGCAGCAAAAACGAACCATTTTCTCGTTTTCAAGTGTCTTACATGCCACTTGTTTTCCCATTCAACTTACCTTGAAAACAAGCTGCACAGCAAACGTAGTAACATCATCTTAGTGTAATCATCCAACCATTTCATTCGTGCCATCGACAGACAAACGTCAATATATTCAGCTTATACCCCCTCGTACAACTTGTTAAGGGTGCTCTTCTTGAAGTTATATTTCAAAATTTCCTATTACTCTTCCTGTCTACGTCTGATAATTTCCTGAACATATCCGCCAACACACTTCCCCCAAACGTGCGTGCTACGGAAACCCGAAAGCAATATGAGCACCCTCAACGAAGCAGCGCTTTGGAAGCCAGTTCCTCCGACATTGTTTTACCAGCCTCCTACTATACCCCCGAAACTGCTCCCAGCTAATAGCGAATAATGTGGCGCATTATTGAAACAACAAATCACAGCAAATATCCTGGCATCAGCAGCAGCACATTGCAAAACACTCACCTGTTCGCGCAGTTCGGTATCATTAAGCCAAGCATTGCCGGGTGAGAATTCTCCAGCTGCAACTACGGCCACATCGACACCACGAGGACGCATTTCCTGGCGCATGCAAGCGGCAAAAGTTTCCACAGCAGCCTGGGTGGCACATTGGATTCCACGAACCGGGGACGGGACCTTATTTAAGCCTGAAACAAAACGAAAACACAAAAAACCCATCAACTTTTTAATATCGTCTAACAAGGACGAGCGTGAGCGTTCTTTGTGTCCATAAGTAAACTTTTTTTTCCCATAGCGGACTTCGCATTTAATTAGCGCACGTTACCAGCCATGGATAATAAAATCATCATAGATACACTCTCTACCGGCATGGAGAGGAGACACAAGGGTGGCTAGCTCACCATGGAAGTAATTATATGGGGGGTTACTTACCGGATGTCAAAAATACAATACGTCCATTAGAGCGTCGGATGAGGGGCAACATGATTTGCGAGAGGCGTGCAGCTCCTGTAAGAGAGTGTCATTGTTAACTACAGAAAAAAGCTTCCCTTGTCGTAGCACCATCTCTTACCGAGTAGGTTAAGGTCCAAAGATTTACGAAGCACTGCAAATGGAATCCACTCAAGCTCACCAAAAGCAACCCAATGAGAGCAGTGAATAACCGCCCATAGTCCAACTGCTCCATAAGGCAAGTGCTCTGTAATGTATAGACTAGCTTCCAAAAGCTTTTGTTTTGAGGTTTTTGTATTCGATTAAGCTTGTCTGTAGTCCTTGATAACAAAAAAAGCTTTTTACTCACAGTTTTTTCAGATGACACATCCAGGTGAAGTGTTTTCATTCGCCCCGAAGTTTCTTCCTTCAAGATTTTCGCTTCCTCGCAGTCCTCGACGGGCACATTGAAACCGGCGTAGACGGTAAAGCCCAAATCATCGAGCTTTTTGGCCAAATACCAAGCAATGGGCAACTCACATCCGGTTATGAGGACACCTTTACCCGATGCAGAAACCTTTAAAGAAAAAGTTCCATTTTTAAAAAAGGACATCCATCCATCTACAAAAACTCACAAGGATAAAACAGAAAATAACAGTGAGGGGGCTTTAGCGACGACCAAAAAAATAGAACTGGGGTGCTACATCAATTACCTCAGTCAATCAAAGAACAATTTACCAATTGAACGGTTTCGAGTCATGCGGCATTGTCATTGCGTGGACGTCAGCATTTGACCTATAACGTGGCAAATAAACGAGCCATTGTTATTGGTCCCTATGAAACTGTATCTTTTTATTGTATTTGTGCGGTCGACACTCGGGCATATAGAGTCAGCTTGGGGTTGCGGGTCTATTTGGTATTGATGACGACAAGTGTTGTATAGAAACTGCGTAGACAATCTGGATTCGATGTCATGTTTCCTTGTCCTTGCTGACCGCACACAAAATACCCCTGGTGACAGCATTAATTAGTTTGTCTGGGCCAAGGATAAAAGTTTTTAAGGCCATTAATAACCTTTGGCAGCTTAAAATGAAAGACACAACTTCATTTGACGCGAGCGTACATATGAAAAAAGGTCAAACCGAATAAGGAAGAAGTGTTCGGCATCTGGGACGAAGAAGGGGTAAGTATAGTTTGTTACTTAAGTTTTCATTCGAGTTGTGTTTCCTTGTAAAACGCACTCTGCATTATTAAGATGGGATCGGTTATCATTGGGTTCGAGGAGCAATTAATCAGTTGGAGAGTTTCAATCAGCTGAGTGTGTGTGTGTACTTCAGGTGGAGGGCTTCAATTGACCAAGTTTATTCGAGCGTGAGGGAGAGCATTATGTGTAATAGTTTTCTGTATCGGATAGATACAAGTGGAACTGAGTTTTCTGGAAAACTGGAGAGGACAAATAAGGATGTAAGAAACTTTGTTTTCCAGAGAAATTTCAAGGAATTCAATTCGATCTGAATTTACCGGGAATAACATAAGATTTTTAAAATAATTGTCAGTTGAGTAGAAGCACTAGTTATAATTGAAAACCAAGCTTAGCAGATTAGAACTCATTAAAATTTCATTACAAATTAATGTGAATTAATTACAGCTTCACAAAAAAAAATGGTTTAATGAGAGTTCTTTAAAACGAGCGTTGTGTCCCTTCGTTCCCCTTATTGGCAAAGAATACCCAGGCTTCCTGTGCAATGTTCCATTGTTGAAGATCCCAGCGTTAATGTGAGGCCGTTGTCAGAACTAAGGGATTCAGATCCTACTTCTGAAAAATCTTAGAATCTCAATAAGTACATAATTACTGAGGTGCCGTAAACGAGTTTTTAGGTAAGGACTCTTGAATTTTCGATAGATTTGTTATAAGCAGCAGACTTGCGTAAAAAATACTGAACTTTCAATGTCTTGATATCCAGTGTTTAAGTACACACACAACAACAATATTATGGAATTGTCGCGACGATTCCTGGCAATAGTCAACATTAACAAGAAACTAGAAAGCAGTTGGAAAATCTTTAAGGAAGCACTAGTGGTGACGCAATTTAAAGCCAAAAGTCTTTTATTGTTCTAGATCTAGACCTTTGATCATTTTCGAGAAACTACTTGTGTTAAGTTTAAAAATAAGTCTTGACTGTTTCACATCAAGAGCGAGAGAGCGAGAGAGCGAGCGAGAGTCTCGGGCGAGCTGTCAAATGAATTTCAATCAATGGCAATGTATGGCGTGGTTCAAAATACCGCTGTTATCGCTGTGTCGCACGCCGAACTTTCCGAAAAATTGAAAAACCCTCGCTGAGGTCGACGATTATTCTGTCAATCACTGTTGTGAGTTATTTAACGCTGTTGAATTGACTTTTTTTTTCTCGACGCTAATACTTGTTGTGAAATATACCTAAACGATACATTTGCAATTAATTCGACAAATTTTAGAATTTTGTTAGGTTTTGTCACTGTGCAGTCAAAACAGTCGTCGCGATGTCTCTCTTACATTGTGTTACAATTTTAAACGATTTCTCTGGTCTCACGTTATCGTTGCCACTTTGGTTTGACGCTTGCGCGGTGAATGTGAAACGGCCATCTAATGCAGACAAAGAAACACAAGAAGATCTAGGAGTCTTGTATCGCCACGCACTGCGTCGCGAGAAAGAGCGCGTGCAAATCGAAAAACCGATTTCTCATGAAGGAAACAGTTCAAATACAAACAACGGGAGAAGCACCATAAACCGATCAAGTTGCATAAAATTTTTTTGAATCCTCAGAAAACTATTACCTACAGCACATGGCCAGAATAAAGGATGCCGGAAGAAGAAAATGAAGGCCTCATTTTGCATTTCCTCCCGATCCAGTTGTAATATATTTTCTAAATGGGGTATTTTTTTTTTGACTGTAAAGAAGCAAACATATTTCCTTATCGTCAAGCTCCATGACGTATTTAGTGACTCATAGTTTACCTAATTTAACCTTAAGTGGCGGAGCGTGGAAGCTCCAAGTCAAATTCACTGGCAGGTGGTGAGGCGAATTTTCAGATATTTAGAGAGAACAAAATATTATCACATTAGAATCTGAAGAGCATTACATAATACAACCGGGTGGGTGTCTAAACAGAGTACCAAAATGGAACTCCCGAAAACAAACTTGTACAAAACCGACCACCTGTTTGCGACGAGTTCTCCCAGATCTCAACGGTCGATAGAGCGATAACAAATGAGTGGTTACACTAGTAACTAGTAGGCGGGTTATAATCCGCTCAGGCGCATAGGGGAATCGTTGGATACATCATTCCAATTGACACTTGTCAAGCTCCGAATCGCTAAATGTCAAAAAGTTCAGATAACGATCTCTTTCAGTAAAATGGGGCGTGGCATCTAAAAGATTTCGAAAGTCAAAAATTTCGATAATATATTTTTACAGAGTAGGTATAGTCCCTACACTGAAAAACTGCTTGCTTACTTAATTTTTAGTTTTTGACAGTTTTGTTTTGGGATCAATAAATCTCGATCTTGAACGCGGATATCTCTACGCACTGGAAAACTGACCCTAAGGAGATACTGGCCCTCCACTTGTGAGCAGAGAGAGAGGTGAGCGTTGCCCAGCCAGTTTGGGGCGCCTTCATTTACTGTAACGCTGCTGTGCCCTGATACCAGTCATTTCGTTTCATTGACGAAGAGGCCTAATGATTCTAAGAACGAGACGGATCATCAGTGAATATGCCCGGAATGGGTGCTGGGCTGATTGGGGCTGTTGTTGATTGTTTTATTTAAAAAAAGATTTTTTTTAGGTCATGAGATTTATTGTACGAAATCATACGGAAGTTTGAAAGTCGCACATATCAATATACAAAAAGACCGTCAAGTATGGAGTCATACATAGAGCGGTCCGCCTTTTTTTTGAAGGCTTAGTGTAGACTTATTGCTTAATTTGCATATAAAATGTTGTTTAATATATTTCTGACTTTTTTTTGTTTATAAAAGTGGGTTTAAAAAACGTTTTTTTTTTTTCTTTTAGTGACGATTTCGGACTTTATGGGATTTTTTCAAGTGCATCTCGATAACTCATTTGTTTCGCTTTTATAATATGTAGAGAATATTTCAAGTGCAATTTTAAGGAGATATAATCTTCTTAATCTTTCTAGATCTTATGCATGATGTGTGTATACAAATGTGTGTAGCAAATAACGGGTCTTTCATGTATATGTAGTATGTGTCTCCGCCCACTTTTGTGGGCGTGGCGTTAAAAAAAGTGATTTCTTTAGTTAAAAAGGTAGAGTTTTAGGCCGAAATGTATGCAACCACCTATATACTAGGCATTCAACAGTCATATTTTTATATCCCGTCCACATTTTGGAGGCGTGGCCGTTTTTTTTTAGTATGGCCGGGTATTTCGCAATCCGTCGTAAAAGGACTGAAGCTTTTGCATACGCACTGTTCCACTTTCCCACTTGTTTAGTTATCGCCCTTAAACCCTTTTAAAAAATTTTAAATTAGAAACGCAATTTTTGAAAGATCTTAAAAGTCTTAGAATTCACTTCATACGTTTAACAAACCAAATTGCATTATAATCGGTACCACCGTTAAGATACCAGAATATTAAAAAAAAAATATTTTTAAATTGTTTTTGAAGTTCTCGAGCTATGTTTATCTCAGAATCTGCTTTATATTCGAAAATTGCTATAGTTTTCCCAAAAATTACAAATAATTCTTGATATGCATGATTTTTTTCAAATCATTTGGCTGATGATATATCGGAAATAGTGGTGGGGGCCAAATTTTTTCCCATATTTTTTTTTTCGAAAATACGCCAAAACTGCAGTTCTTAAACCGTTTAATCAAAATTTGATTTTGGCCTTTGCTTAGCCTGCAGCTGCTTTATTTGTTAGCCCAATATCGGCTTTGTAAATAAAGTGAGAAAAAAGTTATGACGTTAAACACGTTGAAAATGGGTATCTAGCTATTTGCCATTCCTTATTTCTCAAAAACTTTTCAATATTTCGCATGAGTTCGATTTTATTATGAAAATCCAATATTTTTTTAGTCCACCTTTCAAATTGCGAATAGGTCTTAAAAATCAAGCTAGAGAGCTTTAACTTGGAACACGGCTTGGTTCTTTTGTTGCACAGACAAGATCTGAAGGTTTCAATGTAGAACAACCTCTGTTTCACATTTTCTTTTAAAATGCCTTTTGGTCAAGTAAGACAAGGCACAGGAACTTAAATTTTGGTACTGAGCAATATTGGCTTAAGACCTTTAACAAGGCAAAATGGTGCCATGTCCACTTTTAACATGTAAAATCTTTAAAAACCCGATTTCTCGGAAAGTTGAAAAAGTTCTATGACAAATATTAAAGATATTGCTATTTGCAAATATTTGCTAAGTTTGCTCCATACAAAGTTTTGAGCTTCGCCAACTTTCAGGGGGCGTTTTCAGGGCAAAACTGTTTTTTTCTGAAATAATGTTCGCTTTTACCGTATATTTTCATGATTCTTACGAAATTACAATTAATCGATTTTTATTTTAAGCCCATGGCCACTTTTGAGGGCGTGGCATATACAAATAATATGTGAATTCAGGCCAAAAAACTTTAAGATTTGGTGGTACATGATATATGGGGTCGGGTTAGAAGTTTGTCACAGACGAACTTTTGCACTTACTCTCTTGTTTACCATCAATATTCAAACTGTAATTAAATCGTTATGCGTGCATATAAAAAAATTGCGCTTGTATGAGTTCTCATTTTTTTCACGGACTTAATAAGTGTACCAAATTCCATCTTTCTACGACTTACCGTTCGAAAGTTACAGGTGTTCTTTTTCCATTTTTGGACGGACCGCTTTTAAAACACAGAGGCATGGATCTATGGCTGTTCGGCTTTTTAGGTAGTGCAAAACCATGTGGATTTTAGATTTTTTGTTTGAACATGTACAACATAGTTGTTCGTCATGCGGGAACCACAAAGCAGCCTGGGCTTGGCATTTACAAGTTCAGCCATACGATTTCAGTGTTTCCTAACACAATGAAGCTCGGCTTCAAAATGTTGTTTGCAAAGAAAAAGAGTGCGCAAAGAGAAAACGTAATGCTACGTAATGAGGCTCAGAAGCCCAGCACGAGTTCAGATGTGCTGAACTTTTGCTTCGTGTGAAACAGATGGAGGTTGTTTCGATCACACACACGAAGTCAATCAGTCTGCCTTTGGCAGACTATACTTTGTATAAGTATGTTGGTCATGCACGGATATGACGCAGAATATCTGAGTGTGTCGACATTTTGGGCCAAATTGCGTTATATTTATTTTATTAGTTGGACATGAATGTTCGACATAATTATGTCCACAGCACTAGCTACCAGGGCTTTCGGCTGTGTGTGCGTATTTTTTAGTATATCGTGGCATGCTTGGAGAACGTAGGGACTGAATAATAAAAGCTCTCTCTCGATGAGCGAAATGACATTTCAAAGCCGGTTCAAAGCCCACGTATCGTAACGGGGCGAAGCCGAAGCCTGAGGCCGCTTTGTGGTCCCCGCTTCAAACTTAAGGACCTAGCAGCCTATCAGAAAAATGATCGAAACATCGGAAAAAGGTCATTCCAACTTGAGTTTTTATTACCGCACATGGAGCACCTTTCGGTTTCTGCAATGCAGGTACCATTTATGGACAACGGTTGAGTGTTGCGGTTTTGCCTCAATGGAATTTAATTGGACCTGGTTAAGAGGCCCCCATAATTGAGTTTAATATTTTGACACACTCTGCCGCCCCAGTGCTTATTTTATAAACTGGAGACAGACAACAACTAGGATTTAACGGTTCGAATAGTTTTCATTTATGCATTAAAAAACAGTCCTCGCTTTAAATACATAAATTCAAATACACACATTTTCGACGAGAGACTTAAACCGGTTAAGGCGTGCCCAGCGGGTGAGCCTTAACCGGTTTCTCTTTTGACATTTCGTATTTCAACTGCGCTTAGTGACAATTATAAATGTTCGAACTGCCCCATAAAAATAGATTGGATATAAAATCACTGATCGCTTTAGTGGTAAAAGAGAACATTGACAAGTACATGTACCTAAAGTCTGCAGTGCCATAAGGGCTTACAAAAATCTTGACAAAAGCGCACACTTTTTGCTCGGGGCGTCCGTAATGCAGGTTAGCATCGTTTGTAAAAAACCTGGTGACCATTTTTTATCGGAGTTTGTGACTTTTCAAGTCTGAGCTATTTTTCAGCTGCTATACAGTCGCACATATTACTAAAAGGTAGGAAGTTTTGCTGTTTATGTAGAGTTTCTATATTCTCGGTAATACTTAACAGCGATTGGTTACTCATGCTGTTTTTCCTTTCTTCATATCATCATATCTTCATATTATTCTCTTTCTTCATATCGTTCCCAAGTTTAGGTTTGGAGCTACTTATGAAGCGTGAGAGACATGTAAGGTCGGTCGTGCTTAGATAACTAAGGTTGTTTTAGAGGAACGGACCAAGCTGCAAAACTTGCCCCTAAGCCCCCTGAGGAACTTAATGTCTTCTACCTGAATATGATGCCTCAATACGTGACCTAGAGTAAGAATACTTGGACATTTTACCTACACTGCCTTTGACAACGCCTTATGCCTTGAACTTTCCACAAGAAAACATCATGTTTAGCAAAAGCAAAAGCCATGTTTTAAGAAGTTGAAAAGTAAATAAGGAACATAAGGATATCCAATTAAGGGTTTGCATAAGCATTACTCAATTCAAATCTTACGTACCTACGTTATCATACAAAGGTATCCTAACGGCATCCTAATTAAAGAAATATCAAACAATTACATCTACAAAAAGATTTACGATATCAAGGAGGACGAAGTTTCCTTAAATTTATGCACAGGCCTTCTATAGAGTTATATCTTCTTTGTGTGATACGATATACCCTAATTCGAGAAACGCTTAAAGCCGAAATCGGATTGTGTAAATTAGTAATAGAGCTCAAAGATTTGCGCACTCACTTTGTCAGCCCCGAGACTCAACTGTGTTTAAAAAGCTTCTTACCGGGCCACCTCGAACAATGCCGTCACCTAATTTGTAAAGATAATCCCCTAAGAAGTTGCCTTATCAACCTCTGAATGCCTTAGAAGCATCTTAATCCTTTCGAACTAAGAGAAAACTTATACACAAAACAATGAATTGGCTGAAAAGAGAATACGCCTCAGGGGATATGAATCCCACGCAGAGGCCATCGACTCTGGTGTATTATGCGGCAGCAAAACCAAAAACGGATTGTGAGGAAACTGCCAGCCTAATAAATCGATTCATGTCCTTGAATGGGGGGTATCATCAAGTAAAATGTGCCCGGATCCATGGATGTGAGAGTCTATAGAGATGACAATCCAATTCATTTCATTATCCCCTTTTCCGCAGCTGGCCGATGTGGCCTGGTTTTGAAGTCACATCTGGCTAAATGGGGGATGCTCTCTTGTGAGCTTCTATAAACGGCCTGGCTATAGAACAAAGAGCTCCAACAGAATCCCATTTAATCGGGTAGGATTAAATTAAATGCAATCCATGCCACCAGGTGTATATAGGAGGACGGATTCCAGAACTATGAATGCCAGCAAGGATTCGAGATTTGGTATGACGCATTGGCTTGCTAGACGTCATAACGTGCAGTGCCATAAGGCGATTTCCTTTTCTTGTGTAAGCTGAGTGTGTGTGTGTGCGTGGGGCTGGCATGGTTTGTGGGGTCATTTGTGCTTACACAATGGAATCAATTAGGGAATTGTCTGTTGTGCTTTTCCACTAATTTGCCGCCATCAGGCAACTTGTTGCACTTGCGGAACGACCTTTTCCACTGTCGCGCGGCAAGCATGTGTGTTTACCTTGGGAAAGTTAAGAAGTGGGTGCGATTGGTGTCTCCTTGGGTGGACTTGCCCTAGATTCGATGGGCTTTCTTTTTGTTTTACGAGCATGTCGGAGTGGATTTTGCGTGCAGGGTAAAAGTTAATTTATTGGCTATTCGCCAGAGGTGAGACCGCACGACGACACCAGGAAATGTGTGTTCAATTGTGGTCGTGTGTTTTTGTTTATTTTTCCAGGATAATGACGGAAATTGGCGTTATAAACGGCTAGTGATTACAGGACCTACTTTTTGCTCTGTTGTGTGAGGAATATGGAGATGCAAGTAGTTTCGTGAAGGTGTCTCTTGTGGGCTTGAGAAAAACTTGCGTGTCGGCAGAATATTGACCCTGTTAAATGGACGACCCAAGCATACGGTCGAAACAGGAAGGCTGTACATTAATCTTGGAATTAATGTTGTCATTTTGAGTCTGTTGAACTTTTTTGTTGCAAAAATTGGGCTACCAGATACGTGTGTTGTGGGCTGGACAGGCTTAAGCTGTGAATCACTTGCTGTTTGGTACGCACTTGAGGACGTCAAATTATTTTGACGTCAGCATAGGTTGTTGACTTCATAGTAAGGATGGATGGGACTATGAAAGAAAGATGAAATGGAACCGAAATAGACACGTGGCTCGAAAAATAGAGAACATGAAAAAATAATTTAGTATCAGGAGAAACTGGCAGGAGTGTATATGTGAAACTTTTGTGCGACATTGCTCATTAGGGTGTCATAGACCTATGAAGAGTAGATTAGATTAGATATTTCTTTTTAAGATTTTCAACTTCAAGCTCTGAAAATGATGCTTATCGCTTCAGGAGACGGAATTTGTGCGGAAAGAGGACTCCCAAGAAGGTAGCTAGTGGTTGAGGTTGAGAATGCTCGAGACTGACAATGATGCACTGGCTAAGTGCTGGTCAAAAAATTTTTCGCATCGATTCTCGAAATAAGTATTTCAAATAAATCATGTCACTCACGAACGTTGTTTTCACTAAGCCTAAGTTCGAAACCGTAAGATAACGCTAGCTGGTTCCAATTTTTGAAAGGGAAGGCATTAGGGTGCAACAGCCTTATTTGTGGAGGCTGTTCTGATTTCTTCTCATGATTCTTGCTAAGTATCTGAGTGAGCTTTCAAATTGGTGATATAGAAGGGAGGCAGGCCAGATTCTATGTGAAAAGCATGGCGGAGCCGAGCTCAGCAACCTGAGAAGGTTCAAGAAGTAGGTATCTTTGAACAACCTCAAAATCATCAAAGGAAGATACTCCAAAGGCTTGATCCCCTTAACACAAGCAAGTTCTAATAGTACTCTAATTGTAGTGTTGAATTCTTTGAATTTGGATGAAAGGTCAATTATTTGGTTAGCGAAAAAACGAGGCCAGATTAAGTTTAGTGCTAGCTCAGCCTCACTACCTTTTTTTTTAAGCATTCCTGCTGAAGTTGGTTGAGGTTATGGGTCAACAGAACTCAAGATATTTGAACTCCCGAACTATTTCTTTGACTTTTTTCAAAAATCATGATTTTGGTTTTTTGGACATTGATATGAAGATCCCATGTCTTGCAATAGGCTTTAAGCTTGTTTAATTGAAGTTGGAGAGTGAAAGGGTTGTCAGCAATCAACGCCAAATCATCAGCATAGAGGAGTGCCTTTATGAGAACACAAGCAAACTTGATACCTCCTGGCAGGGACTCGCGAATGTCGTCAATGAAAAGGGCGAATACCAGGGAACTCAGTATGCATCCTTGAGAAACTCCTGGCGATATTTTAAACCAATCAAATCGATTGGAACCGTGCTACACAGCTGCAACTGAATCCGCAAGAAATTTAGAGTTAAGCTGGAGAAACTTTCTGGATACTCCAATCGAGGCTAGCATATACAACAACGCTTGTATATTTACGGTGTCAAAGGCAGCCTTGAAGTCGACAAAGCATACATAAAATCTCTTATCCTTATCAACAGTTTTTTGAGAGACCAGAACGAAAGAGCGAATAGGAAAAGTTCTTATTACCGTTTTGTGTTCCCTATTACATAATTTCATTACTGTGTATAACTCCTCCCTCCTTTGACATATATGTTTTGTAAAATGCTAGGCTAGCTCATACCCGCGGCAAAGCAAGTTTAATGCCAGGGGATAACTTTGTACCAAGACAGAGTTATCACCCTGCCTTTGTGGACTCAATCTGATGGACCATTTCTTGGGCATAACCTTCCTGGTAGAGATAAATGACGTTGGGCCGACAGACATTTTATCTTAAGATGTGGAGTAGTGAAGTAGTCCTAAGTGGACTAGCTCGAAAAATATTTCCAAAATCCCTATTTTTATTATAGTGTATATTATAGTTATATAGCCAAGGGCAAAAAATTTCGGCCAGTACTGGTTATGACCGCTGTAGCTGTGATCAATTCAGGGAGCAGCATTAACAAACAGAACTTGGTCACCGAGGTTGGCTCTGATAGTTGATGAGCTTCCATTTGTAGCGGAATGTTTTTGGCCTGTAGAATTGAAAACGGCATAGCTTCCATTCAGGAGCTTGATATGCGACGCCCTTACGATTACCAGTCCGATAGACTTAGGACTTGTCGAAACCCTTTGAAGTCGTTCAAAGAACTTTTGTCAAGATCTGGTTGCTGCCTCTATTCCTTGCCATCACAAATGGGAAACGACAAATGGAAAACCTTTGTTGGTGCATCGGCTTTCTCCACTCTAACTAACTAACTCCGCCAGTCAGTTGTTGAGCTCGTGGGAAACTTTGAATACAAAAGGTCGAGCCTTGTGTTGCAAAGCAAGAAGATAAGAATACTTTTTGGGCCTCGGCGCTGGCAGCAAATGTAACGCTTGTGGAGATGGTACTTGAAAATTCGTCCTGTCTTCTGACATCACCTTCAACAAATAGGTCGTCGACTTACTTTTGTAACTGGCAGGAGATAGTAGGCTATTGACCTTACCTTGTTCAACAGACTTTCTAAGCCTATGACCAAATGAAAATTTTTGCCAACTTAATTTTCAAACTTAATCTGAAGCTCTGGACTTCCAGCTCATTCACAAACTATCAGGTCTCTAGTTTTAAATTTAAGGCCAGAAGGGCGGACATGGCTTAATCGATTCACCTGTAGGTCTCATTCATATTTCTAAAAGGTCTTAGAGGTCTAGGGTAGTTATTTCACTGTATTTCACTCTATGAAAGTTCCATTCAAGAGCCATGGATGGAATCGGTACTTAAAGATTAAGTTAATCTGGAATTATGTCGAAATCTATGTCGATCGAAGCAGGAGCGTTTTAAGAGAATTATTCGCAAGTCGATTAATGACCCTTACAAAAACCGACATAAGTTTGTCGTGGGCTTAAGTGAAAATTGTTGAAATTTTTAATTGTAATTTTTTTGGGCGTCCTGATTTTGAATATTTTATATAAAACTATAAAGGAGCCTGTCGTACGACAGGAACAACGCAGCACACATCGATTTAAATAAAAAATTTTCCTGGGCCCAACTCAACCCCACGCGAGCCGCCCACTCTCGCGGTGAGCTTCCTTGTCAATCAATTTGGACCTGCAAATAGCGCTTTGAATACCTATGCACACATGTAGCTTTTTATTGTAGGAGGGAAACTTTATAGTTTTTAGTTTTTTTTCTTAAATATTTTTTATTTTTCATTTTTACCCTTTTACTTTTTACTTTTGACTTAAAACTATATGCTTTACCTCTATGAAAGAAGCTCCATTATCACTATTATAAAGTAGAAGAATATAGATTTTTGGTACTACATACCAGAGTTCCTAACCTTGTGAACTCTGGAGGTGAATTCTGGAGGATGTTGGCAGGATCTGCAGGGATCCTTTATAAAGGTGAAGCATATCATATTTCGGTGCTACCAGGCCAGGAACTTTAATGAACCCAAGTAATACTGTAATGAGCCCAAAGAATTCTGGAGGAAGTTGGCAGGATCTGCAGGGATCCTTTATAAAGGGCAAAAAAGAGCAAAAAAAGCTCAAAAAGACTGCATCTTTATAACATATCCGTACTTGGGCACAGGCGCCTGCAATACAACTGAGCGGCTAAAACCTTCGAAAAAGTGTGTCTAAATTTAAAACTTGAAGTGAAACACTTTTTATGAAAAAAAAAAACAAATTCGATTGTGAATAGCTTTATCTTTTAAACTAAATGAGACCGACAATTTTTAATCGCATTTTTGCGATTAGGACAGTCGAGTACATAAAAAAAATCAAAGACATTCCACTTGAACCTACGGTAAACCTATTCCAAATAATCTTGCAAGGAGGTCGAATATCTTATTGAAATTAGTAGACTTTTACCTAAGACCTTTAGCCTTCTCCAAGAGACTCACTTCTTGAGAAATCAGATCACCACGTGGTCTTCAGTGTTACCGGAAACGATGGCCGCTCTAGAACCAACCAACACAAAGCGTCTTAAATGGTACACTACATCCAGAGTGGGGACTGATGACGCTATCAAATATGCCACATAAATCTTTTCAGAGCTTCGGGTTACCTGGCCCAGATGGACTCTTGGCTTAGACACCCACCCTTTGGTGCATATTCCTAGAGTCGGGTCTTTATACCAAAATCTAGTAAGTCTGACCGTAGCCTAGCCGAAAGTTTCCGAGCCATAAGTCTGTCTTCCTTCTTACTGAAAAGCATGGAGAAACTGGTAGAGCTGTGCGGGTGCAAGGTTGGTCTTCGATTGCATCCTCTTTCTGAACAAAACACAATTGTTGGTAGGATTTAATATGCTCTTGACCATCAGGAAGAGCACGTGCTCGGCGTTTTCGTCGATATTAAGGCGCACTTTTGATGACGCGATCATTGATAGTATGTTTAATTCAACCCGACAAAAAATATTAGATGAATGGATTAGGGTAACGCTAATACAAAGGACGCTGGCAGATTACTATCGATGTCACTATCCCGACATCGTGTGAAGTTACTTGGAAGTAATCCTTGATAGAAATTTCAGGCATATTGAAAGCCCAATGTTGAATATTGAAAACCGAAAAAGCATAGCCCACTTTCTGGCAGTATAGAGACGCTTTAATCCGAGAAGGGCCTTCTAGGACTATATATATGGCCATGGTAGGACCACCCCTATCATACGCATTAGTTGTTTGGCAAGCTTTTTAGCGAACCTTCATAGAACGCATTATCTTGGCTGCACAGCGCGTTTCCTAGCACGCTGCGCTCTGGTCTAGATGAACCTCTCCCACTTGATATACGAGTATTTATCAAGGGGTGTACGCTGTTATCTTTTGCCTTAAGAGGGGTAGCTTTTGGTACCACGCACATTTTGAGGAACTTGTGTGAGAAGTCCTTGGACCCGCTGTCTTATTGACATGCCCTCTGACGCAAGACACCAGAAATACATTTCAGAAGAAACTTTTAAGTCGACTTTTCTCAGGCAATGGAATGGCTTCGGTCAAACTCTGAGCCAGGGAAAGAATGCCATCGTATATTTACCGGCTAGCTCCAAAACCGAACAGGGGTCTGGTGCTGGAGTCTTTGTGGAAAGCGAGAATATAAGACTCCACTACCCCTTAGGTAAATTCGCGTCCGTCTTCCAAGTGGAGATTTTCGCGATGGCTTGCAATTGTAACTAACAGTTGGAGGGCAAAAAGCTCTACCAAGAAGCTCTCCACGATAGTGCTCGAACTCAAGCATTCGTTGAACTTAGTCCGAAGACTAATAACACTGCATACAGTGAAGTCTATTTGGATCCCAGTTCGCACTGCGGTATACAGGATTTACAAACGAGATCTGTGATGAGCTTACTAGGCAAAGTTTAGAAGAGGTCTAGGTCTGGCTGTATCTGTTGCAGCGTCTGCGATTGATACTTGGGTTTGCCGAGAACACAAGACTCGGACTACACGACTACGCCCGGCCATATGCATGGGGTCAACGTCTTTTCTTCTACATCTCAGAATAATCGACGGCCTTGGATTTGGCGTCCTTACGGGCCAGAGCCACTAAGTTTTTGCTTAACACTTGACTATTAAGCTTGAACACAGTGCTCTCTTGATAAGTGCTCTCAAGTGTGACCTTGGGACAATTAAGGTTAAAGTATTTTCCCTTTCCGTGGGTTTTTCTAAGAACAGACGATTTAAGCACTCAATCGTCTCAATCTCCAACTCAATCTTAAGACCGAAGAGTTTGCGAACCTGTCTGAAAGACAGCAGGCGTTTTCGAAACTCGTTTTTACATTGTTTCAACTTACAACACCTTTAAAGTCTCAAAAAAATAAAATAATAAATTAAAAAAGTAGGAAACCTTTGGCCAAAATAGTGAAACAATATTGAGTTAAGGATAAGAGGCCCAGAGAAAAAATTTTAAATGACATTTTTGGTATTTTATGTAAGAATATTGTAGCTGTAGTGCCTTTCTCATAAGCAGAAACTGCGTGGAGTTCAAACCAGAAGTAGAGCCCAGCGGGCTATCACTGCGACCTTTATTTAAAGCGCTGGCGCCTTTTCGCCTCTTTAAATGTGCTTGCCATACCCGTCACGCATGTTTTCAACGTCCGTCCATGTGCCGTCGGTCGGTAGGTCTCTTTTTAAAATCCGCTTTTCCAAAAAGCTTTCACGCTAGCCTACCAAAAATTTTAAGATCTTATTTTTTGAGAGTATCGAAGTATATCATGTTATTGAGGTCTTGAATAGAGTCACCTCAGGTGCTCAACATAAGCACAAAGCAATAAGTTGCATCGCATTTTATCCTCCTTCCAATCTTAGATAAAGGATAATGATTTTTCTTTTACTTGATGTCATATTATTAGAGCTAAACGACACGTCCTCGCTCAATTAAAATACCAGACAGATGCATCCTTTCAATTAAAATCGTGTCCTTCCACTTTTTCCGAGCAGACATTTTGACATACATTGCGAAATAATATGCAAGGTGCGAGGTTGACGGTCGTATTCTACCTGCAATAGGCCACAATGGTCCAAGTCCCCTTTTATCGCTGACTAGACGTCATCTTCCATTTATGAATAGGGTTAAGAGCCACTTCAAAATAGAGCTTCATTAACGCATCCAGTTCACAAATGAATCTGTTGTGTCAATTCATATTCTCATAATTATTCTACACGGTAACCCACATATCGCCATCAAGCCCCCACCTCAGTCTGCAATCAGGGACTATAGCAACATTGGTTGGTATGTCTCAGCGAACACTTTCCCATAGTGACTTAGCCTCGATTTATACAGATTAGTCAACTAAAAGCGAAAAAAAATCCCAAGTCCTGGCGTGCTAAAGCTTGTTTCAGTGTCCTTCCTCTATCAATCCTTATCGAAGTTCTTTGTAACTAAACGTGCCGACTTTATACGCTGCTATTGTGACAACCTTCTGATGAAGTCACTTCCTGACTTCATCATTTCTCACTATCCCATCATCATTATTATCCTTGTCGCTGGTCGTTCTCCTCGTCATGGTCTTCTCATCAACCGCACAGCCATCGAGTTTTTTCTTATTTTTTTTTTGTTTCTGCCTGGCACAAGCCAATGGCTCTGTGAGTAAGCTTCTCTGAGCGAAGTTAAGTGTATCACTCGAAAGTTAAATCCCAACGATACCAAGTTTCATAAGAGTGATCCCACTTTTGTATTCACAGCGTATCCTTTTCATTGCCCCATATCTTCCTCTTACCCGACAATATAGATTCAGTCGTATATCTGGCAAAAAAAAGCTAGAGTAGCATTTTTTCTTCCTCACTCTTTCCGTCGTCCTTTCCTTATCGTTTTGGTTTTTTATGTTAACCATGTCGCCCTTAGATGCAGCGACTGATTTCCATGCGTCACTTGGAGGAGTAAAGGTACCTTGGTCCTTGCAAGATAAAACCGCGACGAGGAAACTATCTCTTGAACTATTTTTCCCATCACGAAGGCACTTTGCATGCTCGACAAGCAAAGCAAGGATGCATTTGCGCACCTCACTTGTGAGCCCAGATTAATGGGCCACAATCACTCCCCCTCAAGTCTTGTATTCAAATTTATGGCCATCACGCATTCTGCGCGTGTATCAGTGCTAGCCGCGTCATGCTTAAGAAGGTGCATGCCAGGAAGCTCAAGGCACGACATCGGGATCAATCTATGTCGTCGAAGACAAGTCAGAGCCTTTGCCGGTCCTTGAGGGTTTCACGCCGCCGCCGCCAAACGAAAAATTTCGTTCGTGCATTTTTAATTTTATTTGCTTTGCAAGGTTCGCGTGTGCGGTTATTCAGGATCCCCAGCACCCTCTTCTATGCTGCATGCAACGGTGTCAAGGGTTGCCTGCAAGGTGTGCGATTTTCATGGTAATTGTTGGGAAAGTGAATTTTCCAAAAGATGCTTTCACCCTTAGCTTGTGCGAGCAAATAATAATTGCAGCCACTTTTCAAGCATGTGCTTGTAACGGTTTGTGGCTTTTTGAGTACATAAGTGCATAATGTAGCGTACGTAGGCATCTTAGGTTTTCCAAGCGTGAGCATGTCTTGAATTTCAATTTGCCGGAAAGTTAAGGAAACATGAAACCTTCAGTGTGAGGCAATTTTTCGGCAGCTTTTCGGAGGGTTTCAAGTGGGCGAGGAAGTTGACTTATTTGCCTTGAGGGCATTTGCATAAAATTTTATAGGAACAAGAGACCCTAATGAGATTCGTTTGGAGCACATATTATCGTACACTTCAGGACTCCTTTTCCTTGATTAATGAGGTTCATGTTGTTCAAGGAGTTACTTGTCGATTATGATTGCTTCAAGGGGCTCAAAATTACGTAAATATTTCTATGAATGATGTTTGTAGATTTGCATGCAGTACATAACATGAATCGAAAAGTTGTTTTCTGTTTTGAGCTCACAAACGTACGCAGTGATAATGCTTTGGTTCAAATAAAATTGCAAGATTTAGAGATAATTTTGCAAAAAGGGACAGCAAAAGTTTCCGGTACCTGCATCAGATTCAAAACTAAAATTTTCCATAAAATTGCGCGACACCAGCAGTGTGTTCGAATCTGTCAAGCCTGATTCCAGTGGTGGTGTGAGCATACAGCAAACCGTGCGGAAGGGTGCAAGGCTGAAGGCTAAAACAGCCTCTAACGAGCTCCTTCGATGGACGTTGTCCTTCCGGCCTACTCGTGGGACAATTCAAACTTAAAATCAGACGACACTACTACTGAGGCTTGCTCTCACGCAGCCGAAACCGGCTCAACGGCTACAGAAACTAGGACGACCAATACTACTAAAACGACGACGACAACTATTTCTCGACAATGGACAGGACATGAGCCCATTCGATAAGGAAGGTGGAGAAACAGCTCTATAGGCTGAGCATCGACGACGATGCCTCCGTCTCTCACAGATGCGTACTCGGCGTCTTCTGCTTCGGAGGCCGCCACCGATATTGAACCTTCCGCTAAACAACCTGCCCCAGTGGCTGCGGAACCTGTGGCTGCTACAGCGGGTTGCTATGCGGCGGGTAAAAACCCAGGTAAAAAACTGAGCTCCAGTGCTCAGTTTTATAAAAATCGCAGGTCCGCGGAGTATATTCTGAAGCGTCTTCTTAAAAAGGGGGTCTTGTGGGGTGCCTGTGCGTAGTGGTTAGTGTGTGTGCTTACTACGCCGGAGGCCTGGGTTCGAATCCTGCCATTGTCACCTAAAAAAAAAAGACTTGTTCTTTTTCACGGTCCCCACCTCCGCGAGGGTTTGACAAGCCCTCCGAGAGTATCCATTGTCTTGAAAAACTTCTCAAGCTGCCGTTCGGATTCGGCAAAAAATTGTAGGTCCCTTTGTATGTAAAAGAAATCAACACACCAGCATACATTGTTGAGAAGTCGGCCCTGATTCACCTCGAGCTGTTGCGCCACTCTTTTTATTTATTTATTTTTTTCTTCTTAAAAAGGGAGAAGCGAACTGGAGTGCGAGCGACCGTGATTCTGCGAAACTAGCTGAAGCGCTCATCGCGTGTTGACAACCTGCTTCGGGAGGGCAACCCGATGAGGACTGGGTCAATAAGCTTGAAACGGCAAACCCCAGGGGTAAGGCACCTGGTAAGGGAAGTTAACTTGTTTCGGGAGGGGCCTCTACCAAGCCGTCTACCTCGAAATCGACGTCCAAAAGATACAGGTCTCAAGACGGCCCTTCAAAAACCCCGAAGAAGGCCAAGACAAACTCAACGGTGTCAAGGCCCTTCAGCGAGGTAGCGGAGGATCATCTGATTCTGGATATCTTGGACAAGGGTGATGATGAGGGTAGGACAGGCTCAGAGAACTGGAGACTTCTGAAGGCTCAGCTTTCTTCAGGTATTCTCCAGCACAGCCTGGCCAATCCTACTTTGCCACCTCCAACCTTTATAGACGGGGGCTGTCATCAGACGTGCGTCAAACTCCTGGTCTGTAGCAATGAGACCTCTGCTGACTACATCAAGTGGGCAGTGTATCAAAGGTGTGCGCTGTATGGCCCGAACCCCGACCTTCCGACCAAAAATTGGAAGGTTATCAAAGCTGCGGAGCCAACTGATGCCGGGCAATTAGTTTCCCTACTACTGAACCCGGAATCTATTGCCCCCTTGGCTGCGAAGGGGTTTATGAAATACATGAAGGTTTACGAGAGGGACGGTAAGTCTGTTTCTGGTCAAGCTGTGGAATCGGCTGGCCCGTGGGAAGGAAATCTTCCGGAGAAGCAGGCTGGTGGCGAGCAATCCTCTGATTCACAGGACTGTTACACGACAGTTGTAGAGAAGTCTGTACCGACTAGCAATGATGCTTCAGTTAAAATAAAATAAATAAATAGAGTGGCGCAACAGCTCGAGGTGAACCAGGGCCAACTTCTCAACAATGTATGCTGGTGTGTTAATTTCTTTACATATAAAGGGACCTACAATTTTTTGCCGAATCCGAACGGCACTTTGAGAAGTTTTTCAAGACAATTGATACTCTCGGAGGGCTTGTCAGACCCTCGCGGAGGTGGGGGCCGTGAAAAAGAACAAGTTTTTTTTTCCAGGTGACGATGGCAGGATTCGAACCCAGACCTCCGGCGTAGTAAGCACATGCTTCAGTTACTAAAGATTAATCTACACAACTCTAAGCAGCTTCTGCTAACCTTTTGCTCCGCCTACAAGAAGCTGGAGAAGACATTGCCCTCATCCAGGAGCCCTTGGTTCTTGATGATCACACATTTACTGGACTGAGGGCAAGAGACTATAAGCCTTTCTACGCAAAAGTACCAGGTAAAACCAGGGCCCTTATTCTTGCAAAGAAAAGCCTTAAACATTTTTTTTTTTCAATTTCAGCTATGCGGACTTTGTTTGCATCAGCAAAGAACGCGGGAAAGAGAAACTCATATGGGTAGCATCGGCATATATGCCCTACGATGCGAAAGGACCAGATAATCGGAAATCATCCGCAACACTATTAGCCGGGGCGAGAGGGATGTCTATCCCTATCGTGGTAGGCTATGATGATAATGCGCACCATACTGCCTGAGGCAGCAGCCAGCGACACAAATGATCAGGGTGAGTGCCTTTATAGCTACTAACCTCATTATTTGTAACAAGGCATCAGACCCTACCTTCACAGGGATCAGATCCCACCAGAAGCAGACAGGAAGTCATTTATGTGACCCTGGTGACGAACTCCTCTAGCATAACCGTCAACAACTGGATGGTATCTAGTGATGTATCATTTTCCAACCATCGCTTCATAAAATTCGGTATTGACTTCAAACTTTCCGAAAAGTCCCTCCTGAGAAACCCTAGAAGAACCGGCTAGAGATCCCACAACACAAAGTCGAAAAGTCATCTTGAAAACCTTACTCCCACTCAGCGTCAATCACTGTCGGAACTAGACCTGATGGTGGTAGGCTTATACCAATTCAATGAACCTAGCTCTCCACAAAGCCTACCCTTTCAGCAGACAGAGAAAGAGGGCAAGCCCCCATGGTAGAACACTGAAATTAGTAGGCTTCGAAGCAGGAGAGCAGGAAACTCTTTAATCAAGCGAAACGCTCTAGGGACCCAATCGACTGGGACCTGTATAAAAGCAGTACCAAGAAATTTAAGACAGATAAGAGATTAGGAAATCTCTCACAACGTTCCTCTCGGCATCTTTTCTGTGAAAACATAGAGAAAACCTGTGATTCATCCCGGATAAGGAAAATCCTATCCAACTTTTTAGTCACTCCTAGCTACATTAAAAAGTCAGATGGAAACTGGACAATGTCCAGCAAGGAATCTTGAACCTTCTCATGGACACCCACTTTCCTGGCAGCAAAACAGGGACAATGTTCTCTGAAATAAACCACGATAGAGTTCAATACACTGTACCCGAGGATGTTGTCACACCCAAGAAGATACAGTGGGCAGTGCACCAGCTTTCTTCCGTACAAATCACCTGGACTCGATGGCATACTACCGGTGGAACTCCAAAAAGGTCCCGAAATACTGAGTCCTTGACACTATTTTCAAGAGTTGCCTAAATCTTGGCTATACACCCAAATACTGGAGGAAGGCCAAAGCGGTGTTCATACCAAAAGCTGATAAATCTCCCACTCAAATACTTTCGCCCAATCAGCCTTTCGTCTTTCTTATTAAAGACCCTAGGGAGACTGATCGACGAATACATCAGAACCAACATAGACAGCAGTCTTTTCTCCTGCTCCCAACATGCGTACCGCAAGGGAAAATCGGTAGAGACGGCCCTACACTCGTTGGTTAGCATCATTGAGAAATCCTTTGAGAATAGGGATTTCAATCTAGTATCATCATCATCCAAGATTCATCAGTTGTTCCCAAACACTTAAAAAATCCACTAAAATCGCACTCGAAGAGTTCTAAATTGAATTTGAAATATTTTTATAGTTTTATATTCCCCTTACCTATCGTTTGGGGTATGGTTTTCTATAAAATACGAAAAAGGGTATCGGTTCTTTCAATTCATTGCAAAAAGCTGCACAAGAATTTGACTAGCCACCCTGACACTACTATAAAATTAAGAAAAAAGAAAGATGCAACCTTCTTAGCTACAAATCGAACGTTACCCTAACCAAGTGTAACTCAAAACTAATTAACAGTTTCATAATGAACAGCTCGAAATCTGTCCAAAGTATGGTTTGACATTTATAAGGTACTTCTGAAAATCAAGTCTTTTCCCCCAGCTGCAAAAATTTCCATAAATTCCCTTGCATTTCACACAAAAGACTTAAATTTGAAAACTTTCGTTGTTGTCGACGATCTTGAAAAACTTTCAAAAATCAGCCAACTTTGCAGCAAACTTTCCTCAACGCACCTTTATTAAAAATCCTGCTTAATTAGAATTTACTCTTTGTTGCTTCTTTGTCGTCTTACATCATAAGTTTTGCATTTTATTAGCCACTGACACTTTTCCGTTCGTGCTGGTGACGCCTCGACCTTACCAATGGTAAATTCTAGGCACACACACACTCATTGTACGGTGTAGCTCCGAAGAAATGCATTTCCAAAAATAGACCATCATCAAATCTCATAACCCAGAAAATTCCCATTGTCCTTAAATCCTATGAGCCCAGGCCCGATGGCAAATTTAATTCACATTCTCTGGGGATAATGCTGAAAATTCAAACTCACTCGCACACGACACACAGCCAACCCTCGTCCCGTCGAGTACATGATATCAGCAATCCAGCTAAATACATTACGCTTGGTACATAAGAATATCACGTCCCGCTTGGCAAAACCGGGACGTGTACAGAATAATCAGCATGCCACCCCCATAAGCAGAAGTGATGGTGGCGTCCCATCGAACCCACCGGATACTGGATCGCAGGGCTGCTCTCTCTCACTCTAAGCCTCAAGGAGGCACAGAACGAAAATTTCCATAGGTGTGATGTAGATCTATGGTGTGCCTAACCTTTATTCAAGGATACGCAGCCAAGCCATCCGGCTGAATAGGGACTGGGAGACTGGGAGTACTCTCCAGCCAGCAGCGCCCGGCCCCATCAGCCATCGTATCGTCCTGAATCAGGTCTTTGTGTCTATTTTTAGAAACTTATACATTCGGTGTCGTTGGGCTTTATAGTTGGTGTTTGCCATTTGCCCATTCCCACCGCAATCGGCGCGCTACACCCCAGTGGGGAAGAAGTTGGATTTGTCCTTTCCTGGGCTTCTTTTTACGTCGTCGTTGGTTTGCCTCTCAAGTTTCTGTTTACGTCGACGACTACGACACGGTATTCGCTGTGGCGGTGGTGGCTCAGAAGGGGTGAGCGCCAGCGAAAAGGGCAAAATAAACCACAGGGAGGAGCCGGTAGTCGGATGTGATGTTTGTTTTAATTCCCTAAGCTAGGCTGTTAGGAGCTCCGTGACAGTCCTAGTTTGCCGGGGAAAAACAATGATAATACGGGACAGGAGGCACATTTTTGGCTATGCTATCCCGATTTCTATCTCTGATTGAGTTCATTCGTTTTCTTCACTTGTGTGTTCGCACATTTTCCTTGGTTTTTTGTTTTGGCCTTTTTGCAAAGGACTCGAAGACAGCGGTTCTGTCCATTAGGACAAGTGCTAACGAAGTGGCGAGTCCGTGAAATAATTTCAAATCGTTTTGTTATTCAAATGGGAGGTTGGGTGGCTTAACGGAATTCTCTACAATAGAATCGCTAGCAGCCATGTTTGTATGTACAACAGAACAGATCGGATTTGTTTGCTTAAATGCTGGTTTATTAGGTGACGCGGGGATATACTCAGGACTACTTAGGCGGTTTGCCAAGGCAATAAGTATGAGACGATAAGAGGTTAGTTACGGCTTCTGGATGTACGTGTAACAGGCTTTCCAAGTTGATTAGATCTATGTGAATTCGCAAAATTTTAGTGTTTCAAGGAAGTAACGTTTTCTGACAGTTTCACTTAAGAAAGCCCACAACGTATCGTTTTCAAAAATACTTTCACGCAGCTAATTCGATTTTTTGTGAGAGAGAGAGGGGACTTGAAGTGTGCTTGAAATTATCCGCACGTTGTTTTTTGTATGAATTTAATATGCAAAGTGTACAAGTAATTAGAGGATAGTATCTTTTCTAAGGTCTTTTATATTTTCAGCCTGGTTTTCAGACCGATAGAAAAAATTCTAATATGGGGTCTATGGTAAATAAGGTTCTCTGCCCACGAAAAATAGTCAGTACAGGGAAGTAAGCACGTTTGCTTTAACCTTACAACAGCTTGTGTCTCTTCAAAGTTGCAAGAGAAATAAATGTACAGAAAAATAACCACATGTTCTTTAACCACATTCTTTGATTTATACTATACGAAAACCATAGATTATTTTGACAATCCTTAACCAACTTATATAGGCACATGACTATATGCCACCAATACCAAATGGCAAATTGATTGACAATTTATTATTGAATACAAAACAAACCATTTACGCAATTTTGTTTGCACTAAACTATTTTCCAATTGACGCAATATACCATGACGCAAACAAAACTTAAAATTTACAATAAAAAAGGAAGAAACTAATGGACTTTCATTTGGAATCAGTTTTCAGTTAAGTATCAGCCGCAGCTGTCAGTAAGTCTTCTAAATTCTGTCAGGAAAAAAATTAAGTAAATTATAACAAAACTTACCTTGACAAAGTGATAGAAGAGCACCGCTCCAATTGTGGACAACGCAAACCACACGAATATGGCGAAAGTCGACACATGTGATATATCAAAAGCATGCAAAAATGTCGAAATTATGATGGCAGCCGCATGACAAAACAGGAATGGCATCAACAGACGCTCAAGTATATCCCATGGAATCTCGTGTGATTTTTGTGGCAATTGTGAGATTGATCCACGACGCAGGGAGCCGACACGTGAAGCACGACGCTGTTAAAAAAAGAAGAGAAAATAAAAAAACAAGCAAACATGTATTAAACAGGTACACGTCAATCAAAATCTAAAAACTAAAAAATAAAAATCGAAAGAAGCATTTTCTTTCGTAACGAAAAGCACAAACTATAGATACCTTTCGGGTGGGTAGTTTGGTTAAATAGATAAATAAAGAAAGTAATGATGCCATAAAAATGTGATACTGTAAGTGGCAAATGGGTTGTAAAATTTTATGATTCACGAGGAGCTGAAAACACGACTAGGGTGATGAAAGATACCTGTTCTATAAGGGATAATATAGCATCGTACGTTGACTTTTTTTTTTTATAATTGGCATGAATGTTTAAGCACTGATGTGGTCAAAAGTTTTTATGCGTACTCGGCTAGGTTTTTTTAGGGTATGCTTTAACATCGATAGTAGATAGTATCGATTGTAAAAAACTGTCGAGTTCATTGAGTACAATATACCAAGACGAACTAAGTTCTGCCAAACCTGACTCCAGTGGTGGTGTGAGTGTATTGCAAACCGTGCCAAAGGATGCAAGGCTGGGGGTTAAACCAGTCTCTAACGAGCTTTCTCAGGTGCCCAGGCGAAGACTTGTAGATAAACCTTACCCCGGAATGGCGCCTCTGCCGGGGCTGACCGCCCTCTCCGCCCATACTCGTGGGAACAAAATTGCGCAATACAACAAAAAAATAGTGGGGGGGCGGGTTACAATCCGCTTAAGCGAATCGTTGGATACCCCATCCCAATTGACCAGTTTCAAGCTTTGAATTGTGTCATAAATCTTGGTTGTTAAATTTCACTTTCTATTAACTTCAACTTAATTTGAATTTCTCTTTTAAAGAATCTTCTCCCTTAAAAAGGGGCGTGGCATCCATCCCTTTTAAATAACATCGTTTTTTTGTTTATATTTCTTATCAGAAGGGTTAATAAAAATATACACGTCTTGATTGACATTTTCACATTAAAAATTTGGTTAAGACTTAAAAACGCCCCCAAAAGTGGGCGTGACAAAAATCTATAAATTTCAGTTAATAGCTTACACACATATCTGAACATTTTATAGCGTAAGTTTTTTGGATTCAAAGAAAATATATCGAATAAGAACCGTTTATTAATATGCAAATGAAATATGACCACGCCCAAAAGGGTGCGGGTTTTGCCTTTTTTTGAAATGTCAATCGCAAAACACTTAAGCGACGATAACGCGTACCAAATTTTAGCGTCCTACGACATTTTTGAATTTTCATGCTACTAAGTAAAGTGGGCGTGTCATTTAGCGGATTTTAAAAATGTTAACACTTGTACTGCTTCGGGACCTAGAAAGAACAGATATAAAGTTTCAGGCTCCTAGCTCGAAATCTAAGGCCTAAAAACTACCGACACAGGGACGGACGGACGGACGTACGGACATGGCTCATTCGACTTACAATTCGGTTTCGATCATATGCCCTTAAGGTCTTGGGGGTCTACAATGATTATTTCTCTAACAAACTATGAATCAAACTTTATATACCTCCTATCCTATGGGATGGGGTATAAACAAGGGGGAAAGTGCAACAGTGTGTATCCACAGGCTTCAGTCCGTCTACGACGGATTGCAAAATGCCCGACCATACCAAAAAAAACGCCACGCCTCCAAAAAGTGGGCGGGATATAAAAATATGACTGTTGAATGCTTTATACTAGGTGGTTGCATACATTTCGGCCTAAAACTCCGCCTTTTTAACTAAAAAAATCACTTTTTTTAATGCCGTGCCCACAAAAGTGGGCGGAGGCACATACTTTATATATATCAAAGTTAGAAAATGTATAAAAGTATGTTTGGTAATATCTACAACTTTTGTCATATAATTTTTAGTCAAATTTTATATATATATTTGTTGAAAAAAACGTCATTTTAAGCTAAAATCCCCTAAAAAAATGGGCGTGGTAAATGAAAAGGCCAAACTTCTTTGGCTACTTCAAAGACATATTTACAAGGCAATATTACATACCGAAAATGAATGCGCTAGCACCCTTCTTACATAGCTAAAATCTAGAAGAAGTATTTTTTTAAATTAGAGATGGTCGCACATACAAGCCTGTAGTGGGCGTGTCCATGGGCGGACTCAGCTAATTTTCAAAACTGATCTGGTCCAATGGACTTCCAGTCAACCCACCAAATTTCAGCTCTCTACCGTAATATTTTAAGCTTAAACGTTGTTTACATACGGACGGACGGACGGACATGGCTTAATCGATTCTCCTGTCGGCCCCATTCATATCTCTAAAAGGTCTTAGGGGTCTACGGTGATTATTTCACTGCGTTACAAACTATACATCAAAACCCTAATATACCCTGGGTCAGGTACAAAACAACCAAGTAGTGGAAGGGGGCACGCTGTGTGCCAAAAACTCGGACGACACCCTACCGGTGGATCCGTGCGATCGAAGCGAGGCACTAGCAGACTGGTTTGATCGAAACCGAGGTTATCTCATTGAAAGCGGAGGAAGTGGTACTCGGTGAACACTCCGACGATTCTGAAGAGAAATCCGGCGACAAGAAGGACACCAAGCGGGAGCAAATCCAGAAGGACTTCTCCTGGCCTGGACAGAAAGAGGCTGTTTAAGAAGGTCAAACATATATATGGCAACCTAACAGCCAAGCAGACATCTTCCCTCAATCAGAAGGAACTATCTTCCTTAGAGTGGGCCCGGGAGACCATAATAAACGACGGGACGTTGCCACGAGGCCTCCGCCTAAGGTAGCTCGTTCAGCTAAGGGTTCGGGTAGAAAACTGGGCAAATATGGAGGGCCGAGGGAGGGCCACTACTATGACACCCCTCGGAATCAACAAAAGGCCTGTTGCCAGAAGAGGTGCTGCAATCCAAGGACCCAGTAAAAAAACGGGCCCAAGCGGGTTGCAGAAGAGCAATGCTGAAGGGCATAGGAGAGAAGAGTTTGCCTCGAAGAGAACATGATATTCCGAGGATGCTTCAAGGACGCCGAAGAAGGTGAAATGGGGCGCCACTACCTTGGGGTGTCCCAACAAGGCAAGTATACGAGCCGGGCGGGCCAGTACAGCGAGGTGACGGGGAAACCCCTACAGCTTGCTGTAATAGACTCCAAAAAAACCTAGCCGACAGTACAGTGTTGAGTATGGCAGGAAGATTGAGCAAGCCCTTGGGGCAGCTGTCATCAGCCACATTCTGAAAAACATAGGTACTAGTGCCCCGACCTATGGCAGAATGAGATGGCGCAAAGGCATCACATACAGTGATTGCAAGGTCCAGGCATCGAACGACTTTGCTAAATCAGTAGTGGAAGGACTACAGCTGTGGGATGGTGCGGAATTCAAAGCCGTTCCCTTAGAACAAGGCCCAAACAGGGCAAAGGGTAGGTTAGTTATTCCAGAGATGGGAATAGTTGAAGACGGCATCCTCCGCGTGCTGCCAGATTTCGATGCAGAATTGGGAAGTCATAAGCAAGGTAGAGCCGAGAAATGGTTTCGGGGCTATATTGTCGGGGAACTTAAAGGCGGAAAAGCAGCTTCTGTTGTCCTTCGGCGGAAAAGCAGCTGGCGAGGCTTACCCTCAAGCCGATTAGGTGGCAGACACTGTGATGGAGGTAGAGCTTACGAACAACAATGAAGGCAGTCCAAATAATACTCCATCACAGTAAGATTGCTACAGCCACCTGAGGTTGTTCCTCGAGAGGGAATTCAAGAACCCTAGATTGACAAAAAGAACAGGGTTCAAGGATAAGGGTCGAAAAATGTTTATGTTTACCACATTAAAAATAATGGTTAGACGAGAACATATACCGTAGCAAACAGAAACCTTTATATATTAATGTTATCTCCTTTTTGCACAGGTAACCTAAAGGTGGTGAAAGTTAGAGGGACGGGCGAGAACTGTACGGTGGCGTCGGTCTATATGCCATATGATGACGGTACCTCGGTCCACCCGGAATCTTTGAAGGCGCTAGTGACGCAGCGTCCGAACAAGGTAAAAAGAACTTAGTCTTAAGCTGTGATGTCAATGCCCATCATAGGGTCTGGGGAACCTCAGACATTAAAGCGAGGTACTGTTTGATTTTGTCTTTGGCTCCAAACTTTTAGTGTGTAACAGGGGAAATGATCGCACCTTCATTACAGCGAATACGAGGGAAGTTTTGGACGTAACACAGCTCTGTTCAAGTAACGAACTGGAGAGTATCTAAGCAGGCATCGCTATCAGATCACTGCTGGATACTCTTTGAGATACAGGTAGGCTCTCAGGCTAGGAAAGTTTTCAAAAACTCAAAAATCGCAAACTGGGTGAAGTTCAATAAGGCACTGCCCTCAATACCGATCATGAGATCGATGACACAGTTAAAAACATTACCAGGGTGCTCACCAGCTCTTTCGAAAAATCCTGCCCAAACAGCAGAACAGGAGGAAAGCAACGCCCTTCCTGGTGGAAGTCCAAGGTCGCGGAGCTCATCAAGAGCTCAAGATCTAGGAAGCGGCCTTGCAAAAGAGGGGATCATCAAATGGACGCCATTACAAGGAGAGCGTAAGAATTCTGAAAAAGGAGATCAGATTCGCCAAGAGGAATTCTGCAAATCAATCCAAACCACAGAGTCCTGACTGAGGAGAGTACTATCTAAAGCGCCAGAACCGATGTCTTCACTCAGGAAGATAGATGGCGATTGGACCACGACACACAAGCAAACGCTAGATGTTACTTACTTAGTTACTTAAGGTGGCGCTACAGTCCGGGGTGGACCTGGGCCTCAGCCAACAAGCTTCGCCAGCCAGCTATGTCTCTAGCTAGCCGTCTCCAGTTTCGCACGCGAAGTTGTCTGAAGTCCCCTTCCACTTGCGTGCGCCACCTGAGTCTCGGTGCTCCTCTACCGCGCCGTCCCTGCGGTGTGGATTCGAAGATTTTCCGGGCCGGGGCGTTGGTGTCCATCCGGTCTAGATGACCCAGCCATCGTAGACGTTGTGTTTTGAGTCTTTTGGCTAGGTCGGTATCGCTGTACAGCCCGTACAGTTCGATGTTATATCTCCTCCTCCACTCTCCGTCTATGCAGACGGGACCGTAAATCGTCCGAAGAATTTTCCTCTCGAAGCAGCCTAAAGTGTTTTCATCCGCCTTTGACAGGGTCCATGCTTCTGCACCGTAAAGCAGGACTGGGATGATGAGGGTCTTATACATGGACACTTTAGTTGCCCGAGAGAGGGCTTTGCTACTCAATTGCCTTCTTAGCCCAAAGAAACTGCGATTGGCAAGAGTTATCCTTCGTTTGATTTCAGCGCTGGTGTCATTGTCTGAACTGATAGCGGAACCAAGGTAGACAAAGTCCCTAACTACCTCAAAATTATAGCTGTCGATGGTGATGTTTTGTCCAAGACGTCGGTGTTGGGTGTCTTTTCTTGATAACATGACAGCATATACTTGGTTTTGCTCTCATTGACTGCTAAACCCATATTCGCTGGATGTGCTGACGGCAATTCACTTCCCAGGTTCCAGCGACACCAATGAAAATATAGTAGCACAGCGCTCTCGGAGAAGAATGGAGGAAGAAAAAGTCGGGGCTATAACCCATGTAAAAAGGCTGGCCTGGCAATCAACTCCTTCGATCCCTTTAGAGCACCAAAGACGGATAAAATCCGACAAGTAATACTCCAAAAAGCAGGGGAAACTATTATTCCATGGTTGAGCAAAGTTTACACGTCCTGCTTAAGGCTGTGCTATGTTCTCAGATGTTGGAGGGGAGTCCGAGTGATATTCATCCCCAAGGCAGGGAAGGCGATGGAGCGGCTTATCGACGTGTATATGAGAGAGAAGTTTTGTTCTTCCTATATTGCATCCAGTTTTATCATGACTTTGCATGTGGAAATTGGAATGCCTATGGAGGTTTTATTAGGCGAATTTGAGAGAGTAGTTCCAAGTTTGTCGAGTTCGTCAGCCTTATAGTTGCCTGGAATGTCACTATTCTCGGCACACAGCACCGGTGAATGTTGAATTGCTCCGACATCTCCTTTTGAGGATACTTTAGAGTTTATAGAAAAAAAATAGAAAAAAATCCAAGCACTTGATGGCCGCCTGGCTGTCAGAAAATATGCGTATAACCTCGGCGGATGTAACGCTATTCTTAAGCCAGGACAAGGCTTTCCTTATTTTTAGCTTTAAAAACACTACAATGATCCGGAAGACTGAAAGAGATACTAAGATTTAGTCTTTCTGAGAAAACACCCCCACCTTTACCCCATCATTTGTCTTTGATCCATCAGAGTAGAAGGGGATCGATTCACATTCCAGAGGTGCACAGTCATCCTAAGAAAGCCTTGGAGGGATAGTTGTCTGGAAGCTCTTGTCAAACTGTAGCTGGGGTATAGTGAAGTCTATGTTTCTAAAAGGGAAACTTTCAACTTTCTCCCGATTAAGTTGAGTTCTTCTTCTTCTTCTTCTTTTCAATTAGGCGTGATCTGAGTTAAGAGATCATAACCCTCCCACTCCTACTACTTCCCTAATATGGTCCGCTTATGGGGTATGCCGATGGGGTATGCCGATTTGACCTCAGAATATACCGCCTGGCCACCCGCTTTTGGATCTCTTCGTCACTGAGGCCAAATAAATGCTGTTGTCGTTGCATTTGTGTGATCCATGAATATTTAGGCCTTCCTTTCTTTAGCGAGATTGCGCTGGTGCCTTGGTTGCCTTGGTGCCTGGTTGCGATTACACCTTCTTCTGAAAGGGCTCGTAGGATCTCTCCTTTGAGCATGGCAATACCAACTGAATCGATTGTGCTTCATTATCCTGGAGATAGGTTCTCCTCGGATCTTCGTTCTACTTATTATACCTCGCTTTATTATTCCTGTTTTCATGCGAAGCATCATCATTTCAGCTGCCGTTAATTTGCTCTCATACTTCTTATACGCTTACCTAAAAAAGGAGGCACTTATAAATGAAGTACAAAGATGTTTTCAATCCCAGCACACCTTTGCTGTTGGAAACTTAAGGGAACTTTAGATTTGCCTACCTGGCCTATAGCCCTTTCAGATTTAATAACACAAATAACTTCGACAAACATTTAGGACGTTTTGCCTTCGTTTTATTTTATATCAATAGTAAAAAAAAAACACCAAATCAAAGCTAAGGACCAAAAGTATCCCTTCCTAGTCAACACAAAATCTCTGAAGTTGACTTAACCTTTGCTTCTCTGTCTTGCCGCTTTCAAGTTGTTTCATTATTTATTTAAAAACTGAACCATGGCTTCCTATGTAAATAAGTATAAATTCTTTCATTCAAGATGTTTGCATTCTCTGAAATGTTTCAGTAGTCTTAAGGGTTTACACTTCCTAGAAGGATTCCACCACTTGTCAATAGATTGTCGAAAAACACTCGTACAACAACGCCAAAAATTATAAAATTTATATTTAGTTCAAATGAAGAAAGTTGGCATTAAGAAAATACAAACGTCACCGATGGAAGACTTTTATTTTAGGAGACAAGAAAATATTTCATTCAGCTGTTTGAATATCGCATAGCTAAGTTATACAATTGGCACTTTTCATGGAGGCCAAAGCCATGCGGAGGCGACCCACAAAACCATTTAAACAGATTGCGCTACTCAACCCTGTTAAGGAGTCAGGACGTAATTTTGTGTATGTCAAGCTAATAACATTTTCTTGTTAAATGTTCAAAGCGAGTGAATTGATGTTATTTTCGACTTGGAAATTATCTAGAGTTGTCCCCAACTCACTGGCTTGAGTTTTATAAAGCACTGCACTCTAAACAAGCTTATTGGAATAATAAAAAAACTGAATCATTTGCCTCTATTTAAATAAAAGAATAATTTAAGACAAAATATAAAAATTCAAATCATATAAATTCTTCGTTAGTTCCAAATTTAAAAATATCAAGACAATAAAAAAATTAATAATAAAACCTCACTCAGACAAAATATTTATGTGGATTCTTTCACGAAAAAAAAAACACAATAAATATTCATATGTAATTTGGCACAGATGTCTCTGGAACTCAGAAGATACAACATCCCAGTGAAATTCAGTCTATTTTCAATGCTCACATCTTAGCATGACGTCAAACAATTTAAAAATTTTATGAAAACAAAAAAACAAGCAAAAATGAACTGTACAAAACTTTTTCGAATTACATGAGTTTTTGAGCTCGCTTGACGGATGTTTTCGATTTAACGATTAAGACTTTTTGAAGTTTTTTTTTTTTGATACGACTTCGACACTGTCCAAAATATTTGATTATTTTTTTTTGTTCGTCAGATATACAGTTGCTGACGAAACAATTTCAAAACAAGTGGTAATACACTTTCACTGACTATGCACGCGGACTGAGTGAGATGTTTTTGAAAATTTCACACTTTCAGTTGTGGCAGCAATGAGTATGAGGATCATAAGCGGTCATGGCCAGAAGTGTTTGTGATGCCTCATTGCGCGGAACGAATATATTTATATTGCAAGAAATTATTTTCTTAAGAATGTATTTTATGTGTTGATGTTTTTGTATTTTATAGATTGTTAGAAGCAAGTTTTTACCTCTTTAAAGACTCCGCTTTAGAAATTTTTGCTCAAATAGTGGGAACATAATAAAATAATTATGGGTTTTTTTATGGACGTAATGACAGAAAATTCCAAAGTGACGACAAAAGCAAACTAGCATCTTGTTGAAGTATGAAAGACTTTTGATCTCAAAATGGTCGAAGGAAAATATTTAGAAAAAATACTTACATAAAAAGACGTTGAACTTTGTGCCAATTTCTATGTTGACGCACCTTAGTTCATTATTAAATCAATTGAGACAAAAGAACTAAATCTTCGATCTGTCAAGACCAACTTAACTGAAGAACACCGATTATTTGGGGGCAATTATGCGTCATTTCAGATTTCAATGAGACAAAAGACACTACACTGTACTAAAGGCGACAATATATTTTTGGTCTGTTGTAAAATATAAAAAACATTCAGCTACATTTTCCATTTCAACTTGGCGACAACTTCTTTTGGAAATTACGGCAGAAGCTTTCATAAAAAAATGACATACCTGAAACATTTCCCATGGAAAAAGTTCCACTTTTCTGGCACTATTTCCAACATTTCAAACATTTTCTTCAAGACCTCTGTCATCTCTTTTTCGAAAATGCAGAGTTTTTCGAAAAGACCTCACCGACCCCCTTGATGTCAAAAAAGGATTTAGACAAGGCGACGCGCTGTCATGCGACTTCTTTAACATCATACTTGAGAGAATTGTGCAGAACTCTCGCGCCAACACCAGAGGTACAATCTTTCAAAAGTCCGTTCAACTACTCGCATACGCAGACGACATTGACATAATCGGTAGAACAAAGCGTGATGTCAGTGAAGCCTTCGTGAGTATTGGGACGGAAGCGGCGAATATGGGTTTAGCAGTCAACGAGGGCAAAACTAAATATATGCTGTCATCAAGAAAAGACACCCAACACCGACGTTTTGGACAAAACATCACCATCGACAGCTATAAATTTGAGGTAGTTAAGGACTTTGTCTACCTTGGTTCCGCTATCAGTTCAGACAATGACACCAGCGCTGAAATCAAATGAAATATAACTCTTGCCAATCGCTGTTTGTTTGGGCTAAGAAGGCAATTGAGTAGCAAAGCCCTCTTTCGAGCAACTAAAGTCTCCGTGTATAAGACCCTCATCATCCCAGTCCTGCTTTACGGTGCAGAAGCATGGACCTAAAGTGGATGAAAACACTTTAGGCTGCTTCGAGAGGAAAATTCTTCGGACGATTTACGGTCCCGTCTGCATAGACGGAGAGTGGAGGAGGAGATATAACATCGAACTGTACGGGCTGTACAGCGATACCCACCTAGCCAAAAGAGTCAAAACACAACGTCTACGATGTCATCTAGAGTGGATGGACACCAACGCCCCGGCCCGGAAAATCTTCGAATCCACACCGCAGGGACGGCGCGGTAGAGGAGCACCGAGACTCAGGTGGCGCACGCAAGTGGAAGGGGACCTCAGCCAACTTCGCGTGCGAAACTGGAGACGGCTAGCTAGAGACAGAGCTGGCTGGCGAAGCTTGTTGGCTGAGGCCCAGGTCCACCCCGGACTGTAGCCCCACCTTAAGTAAGTTAGTAAGTTTTTATAATAATTTCTTACCATATTATTAAATATTATCAAACACGTGAAAAGGATTTTGAGAACTAAACTAGTCGGTGGGTTACAATCCGCTTAGGCGCATCGTTGGATACCCCCCATCCCAATTGCCTCATAGATCTTGGGTGTTAAATTTTGGTTTGCTAACTCAAATCGCATTAAGAACTTATCATTAATTGTTAAGAATCTCCGTCAATAAAAAAGGGGAGTGGTGTCAATCCCTTTTCAGTAAAATCGTGTTTTTGTTCAAATATTTTTATTAGATGTGATATACACGTGTTGATTGCATTTTTATATTAAATAATTGGTTAAGACTTAAAAACGCCCCCAAAAGTGGGCGTGGCAAAAAAAATTTTCCTTCGGGTTGATTGTATGTATACGCTATGCATATAATCTGAAGAATTTATTGTGCAAGCTTTCTGGATTTAAAGTAAATATTTTAAATAAATACCGTTTAGTAGAATGCAAATGATATATCTCTAAATCCCAATCACAACGTACCTTAGCAAGGATCGCATATCAAGTTTAAGTGTCCTACGTTAAAGTGGACGTGACAGTGGGCTTATTTCAAGAATACTTTTCAAATATTATTTCATCACTTGCACTGCTTCGGGACCAAGGAAGAACAGATATCAAGTTTCAAGTTCCTAGCTTAAAATTTAAGGCGAAACATTTCCGACATACGGGCGGACCGGACGGACGGACGGTTATGGCTCATTCGACTTACAATTCGATCTTGATCATATGCCCTTAGCCCTCCTCTACATCATGGGGTCCATTTGCAGCCCAGAGCATGGTTGAACACTCATAACTTTTTTGATTTAACATTTTTCATCCTGGGATTGAAGCTCAGTGAACCAAAATCAATTTGTGTTAAATTTTTATGTGTTTACTATTACAGGAGCTTCACAGAATTTCCTGCATTTTTATAACTGACCCAGAATATGTTAATTTCGATGCATAGTTTGTAACACAGTAAAATAATCACCGTAGACCCCTAAGACCTTTTAGAGATATGATCGAAACCGACAGGTGAATCAATTAAGCAAAGTCAGTCCGTCCGTCCGTCTGTCTGTTTATGTGAAGTGTTAAGCCTTTGAAATATGCAAAAAGCTGATGATTTAGCTATCCTGATGCCAGCCATTTCGAAAGATTCCTCACCAAGACTGCGGTTCAGCATCAAGTCCATACATGCAATGAAAAGGAGAGGCAATAGAACACAGCCCTGGCGAAGTCCAACGCACACATCAAAAGGTTAGGATTTGACGCCATTTATCCGAGCACAGCTTCTGCAGTTCCCCTTCCCATACAAAGACTGGATGGCGAGACGCACTCAGTGCTTAGTCTCCTGCAAAACTCTTCAGAGTTTATCCCGAGGAACCCGGTCATAGACCTTTTCCAAATCTACAAAACAGGGGTTGACCGGTTTGGCATATTCCCAGGCCTTCTCAAGAATAACTTTCAGAGCAAAAAGCTAGTCGATTGCGCCTCTGCCAGGCCGAAAGCCGCATTGCTCTAACCGCATTAAAGGCTCGATTTCAGCTTTGGAACGAGCTTCCAACACCTTTGCGAATACTTTTCCCGAAAGACTTAAGAGAGATAATGCCATTATAGTAAGAGCAATCTCTCTTGTCCTTTTTTTTGAAATAGGCACTATAACTCCTGTTTGCCAATCGCTAGGTTCTTTCCCGCTCTCCCAGGCCACCTTAATGACACGTGTTAGCCATTTAACACCCTCTTCACCCATTGCCTTGAGCATTTCTCGCCGGATTTCATCAACTTTAGCAGACTTGCCAACTTTTAGCGATTTAATCGCTTTAGTGACTTATCTCGTGACCTTATCTCGTCAGCAGTGGGAATGCCATCTTCAGTGCCCAGTTGGGGGGTTGAGCAGCTCCGAAAAGTGCTCGCTCCAGCAGCGTAAGACGTCGTTCTCATTTGAAAGAAGTGTACCGTCTTCAGATTTAAAGATTGAACGATTCGAGTTCTTGAACGATTTTCAACTTCCTTCCCTCTAGCCGGCGAATAGTCTGCCAAAATGTCTTGTTTGCAGTTATCATGCTCTAACCTCTCGCCGAACTTTTTCCATGCCTTTGCCTTTCCGGCCGCCAAAGTTCTTCGCTCCTCAGTATAATAGGCTCGAGAAATAAAGTTCCTGCATTGAATCCACACAATATAGACTCTCTTCTTCTCCCTGGTGGCTAATTGAACTCCAGGTGTCTTAAACCACACAATTCTTTTCTCACCACCAGCCGCCACAGCAAGCCGCTTCACTCTACAAACATTTCTTGCAGAGGCAATGACTGACGATGAAAACAGCTGACATTCTTGTTCTACATTTAAAAGGTCAGTTGGAGTTTGTTCAAACTTCTCCGAAATGTGCCGTGCAAATCGCACCCTGCAATCAGATTCAGCATCCTGTAACCTTTCCCACCGGATGCGGGTCACCCGTCTTGGATTTCGACTGGGTGGCAAAGGAATATTGTCGCTAAAGCGCAAATTGCACAACACAAGGTATGGTGATCACTTCACAGCTCAGCTCCTCTCAAAACGTGAACATATCAAATCATTTTTTGAACACACGACGGTACCACAAAGAAATCAATCAAAGATCTCTGATTTAAACTGTTCCGGTACCAAGTTTATTTATGAATGTCTTTGTGCGGAAAAAGGTGTTCGTGATGGACAAGCAAAGGTCCAACAAGTTTCCTCCGTTCCTGTTTTGATTCGGGTCACCGTGTCTCCCAATCACACGTCTCCAAGTACTCTCGTCCGTGCCCACATGCACATTGAAGTCACCCATCAGGAGGAAGAAGTCCATTTCTGCCACTTTCTGTCTAATCCAGCGTAGCATCAACTTCGTTCAAGAAGGCCGGATACTCTGACTCTAGGTTGGGTGCGTACACCTGTACTAAAGCCAAATTCGATCGCTCAAGCTTAAGCTTTAAGATCAAAACCCACCCTCCTAATGGAATAAACTCCAATACGTTTTCCGACAGCCGGGGGCTTGTAAGTATCCCCACACCCGCCTATGCAGTCATGTTATATGGGACGCCAGACCATAAAAGTCTCCACCCATCAGCGAAGTCTCTAGTTCCGAAACCTTTCCACTTAGTTGAGGAGATGCCAGCAGCATCGAGTTCCTTCTCCGTTAGCGATGAGATATTTTATGCGCCAATTTGGAGTTGGTGTTGTCGATTTCTAGACGCCATCTAGCCCTCATTTTGGCTTAGCAATGCCCCTGCGTCTCCCCTTTTGGATGCCGTGACCATTGCCGGGCTGCTCGTAACTTCTTCTGGCCTATCCTAAAACGGACAACAGACGCCGACCCAGAAGCCGCTCATCCCGAGACAGACGCTCTTGGAGTTTAACTGTTTAGAGTTCAGCCGCTCCTCCTGATCTGACCATTTTGCCGCACACTTCTTCCAAATTTCAAGCTATAACATAACATTTGAAATTTTACATAAAATCTAAGAAACATAATCTGCGAATAGATGTGCCGAACACGGAAAGCTGAAACGGACAGCTGGATTTATGACTTCAAACTTGAGGTTTTTTTTGGATTTCACAATGGCTTTCAAGCTGAAGCTGTGAAACTGTTATAAGCCTAAAAAGGCAACAACAAAGGTCGCACATTCTTGTGTACTAATCCAACCCAGACTTTTATCAGCGTACTAAGCGACACATACCCAATAAACACATACCTACCTATAGAAATAAAATTGCGCTACCCTACAAAAAATATTTCATAGCGAAAAAAATATTGTAAAGCTTAACAGATCCGAGCCCGGTCTACTGTCTCTGGGAGCCCTGGTAATGCGCCATGCAATTACTACCCTGTGCCCTGTGAAGCAAGTTCAACATTCATTCCGATTCGATATTCCTGGGAAATTTGATCTCCGCCATCATACGCCTTGAATCAGCACCTATTTTAAATATTGATTTTTTCATTTTATCTACAAGTTAAAACATACTTGTGTACATTTAAATTGAAGTCATTTTTGCAGCCCCAATACTTTGTTAAGCTAAAGCAACACGAAATTGAATAGAACATCCATATTTTTAATAAATTTTAAAAGGGTTACATCCTATAAATCTAATTTATAAATGTGTCTGCATATCCTTTGGGTCTGATAAATGTATATATGTATCTACTGTCTGTCTGCCACAGCAGGCACAGGCTACATGAAGGCACAAATGCAACCGAGACCTTCATGAAATATGATTTACCACACCGTTTTCATGGTACAACTGACAGATGTCTAATAATCCCCGCAAGCAGTCGTTCAAATGCTATGCTCACCTTTAAAGTAAATGTGTATACCAACAGTTTGACTGATTAAGGTCACGCATGTTAAAGTTCATCCATACAACTATATCTGACAGAATTAAAAAACTAAGGTAAAAGGTTTTTTTTTTACTAAATCCTTCTTCGAATATCTCCATCGTCAGCAACAAGTTGTTCAATTAGTCAGCGCTGCGCTGCTGTATAGCTACATCTCTTGGGTAAAACAAGGTCTTAGTTGGAACTTTATGGGCGGATATTAACCCGTTTCGGCTTGCTTGTCTTGCCGAGAAGCATGTTAACATGATACTCGCTGATGTATTCTCATCGCTACTTTAACTTCTAGCTTTTACTGTGTTAACATCCAGGCATAGAGGGGGAAAAAAAGGACGAATCCTGAGCGGGTAACATCAACCAATTAAAGCACAAACAACAAGACTTTCGTACATGTTTTGATGATAAAAGTTTCATTGACTGTGTCTTATCCCATAAAGACCTGCATAGGTTAAGGGTCTTAGCAAACATCCTACGCAACCAGCCACGCTGAAAGCCAAATTTAACCGACAATCAATCTTACATCAGCTCAAAGGTGCAGCACCTTTGTAGGCAATTAAGGGTAATCGATGGTAAATTTGCTACACAAAAAGCGAGAACAAAGTCAACCACATTTGTGACAAATTCTAGGTTCAATTGGGATTTTTTTTTGCCAACCCTGGCTGCAATTTATTGCATAATTAGATGTTTTATTATGATGACAACCCTGTGGGGGTGGTGTATTGTCTCTGTCGTTGTTGATCTCAACAATTACGAATTTAAATGGGCTCCACAATAAAGTTAATGGCTTTGGTCCGCCGACTGTGTTCTTATTTTTATTTTATTGCGACCAATTACAGGGATGGCATATCAAATGGTACGTAATGTTTGGTGTAGGGTATTTTTTAATGGATGATTTTCTTTGATACCTAACGGCAGAGATGGAGTTTCAGAGTGAATGGACCTTTCTCTCGGTTAAGTTGAGAATGTTGTAATTTTGTAGCTGAATGCTGGTTTGACTATAATCGTCGTGGGCCATAATAAGCAAAATTACATCTCTCCACTTCAAAGGCAATAAATTTTGTTTTTGTTTTTGAAATTAGAAAATTATTTTATCATTGGTAACATTTCTGTTGCTTACTTTTTATAGCGTTTTTTTTTTAGTGAGATATTTGGCTATTAGAGCCTGGGGTGATACTTTCATTCGACCGTCCTGTGCAATGAACCCAAAGTCCAAAGACCATCCTTGGAGAAGCTATCAAACGATGTTATATTAATGTAAAAAAAAAATTACTCCAGTATTCAGAAATATTTTGCGCAGATGTAGTATAGGATCATTGACTGTTGTTGCTATTGTGCTGAATGAATTTTTTGGGAGTTAATCATTTCTCAATAACTGTCTTTAACTTTTAGCAATTCGTCTAAAAATGGAAAAACGATCTCTTAAGGTATTGCCATAAGAAAGATTTTTAGACTTTTTAGAGAGACTTTTACTAGGTATACTCTTATGAAGTTCGTGAAAAATTACAGTTGAATTTTGATGGTAAACCAGTGAGTAAGTGCTACAGTGTGTACGCAGAAGTTATAGTTCGTAAAACGGACCGTTGAATACCCTATCCTATCCCACATTGTAAACAGCTGATGGCATGGTTATTTTTTGGCATTTTATAAGTAATGCAAACTTCGAAAAGGGGCGTGATCCAATCACCCCTAGTAACAAGCTATCAAAAATAAGATATTTCCAAGTTACGTTTAAATGAACGTAAATATGCAATTTTTTTCTTCAAATTAAATTTTTTTTAAAAATCTACCCCTAAAAGGTGGCGTAGCTAAAAATTTTATGTGAACGAAATCTGGGCTGAAGTCTCGTTAACCTAACGTGCTACTTTTTTTGTTTCATGCTTTCGTAAATAAGGCTCAAGGTCAGTCGAAATTATGTTTTTCTGGAAAATTTTAGTTTTTTTTTTCAATTCTGCCTACAAATGTGGGCGTGGCCCAAGGTCTTTTATGAACAAAACTTAGAACTTTTGTTTTCAAAAGTGTGAGACGTTCTAAAAGGCTCAAATTCGACATTTAGCATCTCCAAAATAATGTAAGACACAAAAAACACAAATTTAATAGGTAAACCTCCTCTAGTGGGCATGGCATCTATTTTAAAGGTAAATTTTTAAACGCAGTGTACTCATTATTTTTGTTTGAAATTGAAAAAAAATTGCTTAATATTTTATGTAGAAAACGCTCAGTTTCACATTTTGTTCATACAAGACTTTTGTTCATACAAAAAACAACTATGCCATCAACATTTTACAATGTGGGATAGGATGGGGTATTCAACGGTCCGTTTTACGGACTGTAACTACAGACTGTAACATATGTAAACAACTTTTAGGCCTTAGATTTTAAACTAGAGAGCTTAAAAATGGTGACTTGGCTGGAAGTCCAGTCTTTTAGATCAATTTTGAAAATTGGCAGAATCCGCCATAGACACGAACACTACAGGCCTGTATGTGCGACCATCTCTAATTTAAAAAAAAAAATACTTTTTTTCTTATTAAATTTTAGCTATGTTATAATAATTGTACTAGCGCACTAGTTTTTTTTATTTGTAACATTGCCTTGAAATTGTCTTTGAGGATGCCAATGAGGAAAAAGTTTGGCCTTTTCTTTGTTATAAATATATGAAATTTGACTAAAAATTATATGATAAAAGTTGTAGATATTAAAGGGTCCGCCAATTAACATTTTTTTTTTCAAATGCTATAAAAAACTACTGAAATTTTCTCAAATTTCTTTTTTTATTTTCAAGTACTTCCGGTTAATAATGGAAAATGATTTCATTCAAATGTCTGCCTCGGCTGGGGCCATGCAGTAGCCTACACGATCGGTCCATTTTTTAAGCACATTATCGATTTTGTGCAACTGTATTTCACCAATGGCTTCACGAATATTCTCCTTTAAAGCGTCAATTGTTTTTGGCTTGTTGGCGTAACACTTATCTTTTACGGCTCCCCACAAATAATAGTCCAACGGTGTCAAATCGAGATCTTCAAAAACAGGGCGCAAAACATCGAGTGTAGCTTCGGCTGTGTGGCACGTAGCGCCGTCCTATTCAAATCAAATTTTGCCAATATCCTCCTCTTCAATTTTTGTGAACGAAAATTCGTTCAATATGGCCCGATAACGATCGCCCCTAACTGTAACGGCCACTCGTTGCTCATTTTCGAAGAAAAATGGCCCAATTGTGCCTCTGGACCAAAATCCGCACCAAACAGTGACTCGTTTTGGGTATATCGGCTTTTGAATGTATGCGTGCGGGTTTTCTGTGCCTCAAATGCGACAATTTTGCTTGTTTACATACCCGCCAAGATCAAAATGAGCTTCATCTGAAAAGATGATTTTTTTTGGCAAAATCGGCATCTTCTCTAAGTCGATAGCAAGCCCACTTAGCAAAATACACAAGCGTATACACAACCATATTCGTTCAGCGGAAGGATAAAAATAATTATCTGTTAAATCAGACATAAGCTAAATGTTCATTCACGAAATAAGCACTGGTTGAAAAAATAACGTTAAATGGCGGATCCTTGAGCATTTTCCAAATTTTGACGTGGCGTGGCGCTAAAAAAGATATTTTTATACCTGCCCGAGGGTATATTAATTTTAATGCATAGTTTGCAACACAGTGAAATAATGACCGTAGACCCTTGAGACATTTGAGTGATATAATCGAGACCATCGAAGCCATGTCCGAGCGTCCGTCCGTCTGTATATGTAAAGGTTTTAGGTCTTCAGAATCAAGCTAGAGAGTTAAAACTTGGTACACGGCTGGTTCCTTTGTTGTACAGACAAAGTGTGAAAATTGACTCAATCCATCAACGGCCACGCCCACTACTGGCTTCAGTGTGAGAAAACCTCTATATCACATTTTTTTCAAAATGCTTTTTTGTCAAGTTAGACAAGGCATAAGAACTTAGATTTTGGTACTGAATAATATTGGTCTTAGGCCTTTAACAAGGGAAGAATTGGACCGCCCACAATATCGACCATGACCACTTTTAACATGTTAGATCTTTAAAAACCCGATTTCTCGGAAAGTTGACTCCGAATCGAAAAAAAATTGTATGGCAAATATTTAAGATATTACTATTTGCTAAGTTTTCCTGATACAGAGTTTTGAGCTCCGCCCTCCTTTAAGAAGCGTTTTTAGGAAAAAAAACTGTTTTTTTCTGAAATAATTTTTGCTTTCTAACAAAATTTCTAACAAGATTCTAACAAAATTGCAGTTTATTGATTTAAATTTTAAGCCCACGCCCATTTTTGGGGTCGTGGCCTATACAAAGAATTTATGAATTTGGGCCAATAAACTTTGAGATTTGGTGTTACATGGTATTTAGGGTCGGGTATATAGAGGTTTGACAAACTTTTAGAGTCACAGACAAACTCTTGCACTTACTCACTTGTTTTTGCTTGTTTTTGCTAAATAGGCTTAAAAAAACTAAGGTTAGAAACAACGATTTTGAAAATATTTGAAGCAGTTACCTTTTTTTATGAACACGTTACCGTTAAGAAACACATACATTTTTTTTAATGCTTTTTTCTTTTCAAGTCAAATCTCAGAAGTTTTTTGAGTCTTTTGAAATCCCTATTGGCGATTGAAGGCAACTCGCCGGTGGAGAATAGAGGAATATGTAGAGACCTGCAACAACGTTAACTTTCAAAAAATTTTCTAAGTTTTTTTGAAAATTTGATTTTCTCGTCACTTTGTTAAAAAATAAACAAAAGCTGACCAATCAAACTAAGGCGGGAAAACAGCATTGGGGTTTTTGTCAGTTAAAATTTTATCATTAACCTACGTTTAATTATTTCCAAATAGCACCAGAATTAAATTGGGTTAAGGAGGCATTTCTGTGACTTTTTTTTTTCTTTCTCCGACGCTTGAATACTGCGTTTTCTTATTTCAATTGCTTATTTTTGTTTTATTTTTTGCCAATTTTTTTTTCTTTAACTAAAATTATTTTGGTAGACATTGCGCTTTACTGCTATAAAAGTTTTGAACTCTTTATTTGCTATAAATTATTATTAGACCTAACTAAGTAGAACTATAAATTATAAGCCAAATGAATTCAATACTTGGACATCCACTACAAAAACTATTGCTATAAAAGTCACTCCTGTTACTCACATTGAATTTGAAATTCTATGGAATTTAAACTTGTGGTCCTCGGAGGCACACATTGTCTTACTTTTGCGAAGGAGTAAAATTATGTGACCTTCAAACAAAGCTATTCTTCACGACACGCATTTCCCCAGAACACTTGAAAAAGTTGCATTCTGAAGCAGATTATGTATCGCAAACTGCAAATGTCAGTGTGGTTGTCATAAAGTTTGGATTAAAAAAAAAAACTTTTTCTCTCGGAAAAGGCATTTTCTATGAAGGACAGGCATTTACCCGCATATAAGGAAAAAAAACAACATTGCAAAACAATCGTTTACCAGTGTCGAAGACAGCTGACAAAACTTCTGGCTTTGGGGGAAAAAAAATTCAAACCGAATTTCATAAATCTCTTGTTTATGCCAGGGTTTTGAAAAAAGAGTAAAATATTTTTTAGTACGTGCACCTGTTCCATATTTTGTTTTATTAACATTCAGGCCACCAGATGACTAGATGACTGTATAGGGGCGTAGCTCTTTTTTTGACATTAAGTGACTATCAATCAGAAGGAATTCGAAGATTTTTTGATCTTTTTTAGGATGACACAAAAATTATGTGCATGTTCTGGGTGTTTGCGGACATAATTTTGATGAATTTATTTATAAGTTAAAAAAAAATTTTTCCCAGTATACATCGCTGAGAAGTTGATGCTTACCAATCTGCCGTAGATTTCTAGGAACGGCAAAGCTGCGCGATGTTTTTTTTTTGAAACTCTTCGCGCCATCTTGGGTATGATTTGGAATCGTAAACCATCGGATGTTGGGTGCTTCTCTTCTACACATTTGTTGGACGTAAACAGAGCCTTATTTAAAAATTCAGGCTTAATTTTCATGATAACAATAAAATTACCCTTAAGTAGACAGAGCCTTTGTGACATCTTAATGAGAAATGTTTTCAAAAACCCAAACCGATTAAGAGGGCAGAAGTTAATAAGGAACGAGTTGCTGCCTAGCTGTTTTGATCTCCAATTATCTTATTATCTAAGGAAAAACAATGGATGTTTTTTTTCCTTCTGTCAAACTTTAAGGTCGTGGATCTCATCAAGAGCTCCAAATCTACATGGAACCTTGAAAAAGAACGATTTTTCCATAGGGAAGATTGATGACTAGATGACCTACAGGGAGAGCCTATAGGGGTCCTGAAAAAAAATCAGTTTCTCCAAGAATGAATCATCGGAGAATTTCTGCGAATCAGTCGAAAATCAAACTAACAAGCCGGGCACAATGTGTGTCTGTGTCTGTGTCTGTCGCTGTATCTTGCCACATTTTTCACCTAAAATCAGAGACACAGCGAGATACGCATTGTGTCGCTATATACGTGTTCCCGTCAGCTGAACTGCGAGACACAGACACAGATACTCATTGTGTCCCAGCTATAAAGCATCTGGCTGAGGAAAGTACTCTTCAAGGTGCGAAGATGTCTTCAATCAGGATGACTACTGCTAGTTGGATCGTATAACACAGGAGAGGAGAATCGAGGAAGTTCGCTTTTGAGAATAGGTGAAAATAGGATGAGATTGATCAATTCCTTCTACTCGAACAAAAAAGATTCAGAAAACAAGGGTAATTGTCAAACCATGCTTAAAAAACTTTAACGATTTCCAGCTTATGGCTCTGCTATGCCATATTAAAGAAAACACTGAGTTAGACTCATCTTGAAAGCAGTTTAAGACTACCCACACCACAAGAAAGAACTAGAGACCAATAAATCCTATATTCCAGCTCAAGACGACACGGCCCATCTCACTATCATAAGTAACAGAGGTGATTGGCGAGTTTTGAGCTTTTTGAGCAGTTTGAGCTTGTTACCCTGTTTCTTACTGTTTGTTTTTAGGAGGTACCTCGTCACCTAAACCCTAACGGCCATAATGAGCTCAATTAATATATTTGTGTTAGTTAGCGCGTCCATCAATCCTACCTAACCTTATTTAGGTAGCCTATGTGCCTAGTTTTCTTCATGATAAGTGACGTAAATATTTGACCGAATTCGAACACCACTTTGACAAGCTAGAAAAAAAAAACTTTCACTCATAAAGTTTTTTCGGACCCTATCGGAGAGAATTTGATTTTGACTTTTAGGTGACTGAACTGGGGTATGAACCATGAACCTGCCATTTATTAAGCGCAAACACACTACTTGAAACGACATCGGCATCCCGTTCCCATGAAGTCATATGAGAAAACGAAACGTTTCAGAAGCGTCCGCGTTTTATAAATGAGCAACAACAAGAACAAAATATAATGTTTTCTCTATCTTTGCGAAGACATTAAATAAATCTTTTAATAAACCTCTTCCACGCGTGAATTATTTAATCAAGCCGTACAGAGTTCTGTTCGTGTTCTGATAAGACAAATCAAACAAACGTTTTTTTTGACAGTCGGGTACAGCGTTGGCGTTAGCAGATTTAAAAAAAAGTGTTCGCTGAAAAACCAAGTGGGAAAGTGCAACAATGCGTACGCAAAAGCTTCATTCAATCTACGACGGATTGCAAAATACCCGACCCTACCAAAAAGAAAACTGCCACGCCTCCAAAAAGTGGGAGGGATATAAAAATATAACTGTTGAATGCTTTATACTAGGTGGTTGCATACATTTCGGCCTAAAACCCAGCCTTTTTAACTAAAAAAAATCACTTTTCTTAACGCCACGCCGTCAAAAGTAGGCAAAGGCACATACAATACATACATAAAAGTTAGAAAATGCTAATATTTACAACTTTTGTCATCAATTTTTTATAAAATTTCACATATATTTATTAAAAAACAGTCATTTTAAGCTAAGATCCCTTAAAAAGTGGGCGTGGTTAATGGAAAGGCTACAATTTTTTGTCTAATTCAAAGACAATTACAAGGCAATGTTACGTACCAAAAATGAACGCGCTACAGCCATTGGAACAAAGCTAAAATTTGGAAAAAGTATGTTTTGAAATTAGAGATAGTCGCGACGTAGGGTGAAGCCGCATGAATGAACGGCTTAGTAGGTGCATTCACTGGAAAGCAACCTATCCAATGCGATTAACACTAGGGAAGCGCAAACTACTTGTTAAGTTAACTTAGTTGTAGTCAAGAAGTATAATGAGAGAGCGAAAATTTACTAGTATGAAGTGCGTTCTGGCAGTTTCATAGTGTCTTTCATAAATGGGTGGTTTTTTAGCACGTGGAAATCGGGCATAACCAATATCGGCTACTTCGGTATTATATACCTGCTATAGTGGGCGTATTGGTATCTTTGAAAGATTTTGGAGTTTTAGCCTCCGTCCACCCTAGTATTGAAAAAAAAGAGATAGTTCCAGAGATTAGCGTAGGAAGATTAAAAGTCAATCCCAAAGTGTTTCTACCGGAATACAGGAGATTAAGTTGACGTATGCTTTCGATTTGGATATTTTTCAATGACATCACGTCATCTGCGCATCTCCTTGTAAACATGAATTTTTTTTTATCTCTCAGGCAACTCAGATTCAGAAACAATTAAATTCATTTTGAATTGCTGCCGATTTTTTTAATATACGCAACGAAATAACTCAAAACGAGAAACATGAAACGTCAACAGAATTGACGTTTTGTTTCTCGTCAAATCTGTTGATGGGGTTTCGGTCCACAAAGTTGATAGTAGACAAACTTGACCAAAGGTTTGTTTTCTATTGTTTTTTGTTATATTTCCTTTCGTGGAATTAAAGATGCGATGGGTATTAAAACTATATTTAATTATTTTTGAATCAAAAAACAAAAAAAAACTTCTTCGGTGGGTTGAGAATTATCATTTAAATCGTGCAGTAACACTCTATTCCATTCGCCCAATATCTGCATCAACAAAATTATCAGCGAATCACATGTTCGGACACATCATTATCAACCACTCTGCACTGAGATTGGTTGCTGTTTGTTGCTAAATTAAGTTAAGTTGGAATAAATAATTATGCTTCCTCAAAAATGTAAGCATATAATTTTTCCGATAGAAACGCTTTTCGATTACCTTCTAATCTTCCTACTTTAGACTTTGTTTTATCTGCGGTGGAAACACCTTTTAAGTGAAGTCTAGACGGTCCTGCCTGGAATATTTGATTTATGAATTCATAGTTTTGAGAGAAATAACTAGAACTTTTACTGAACCGGTCTGGCTGATATAAGAGAGGGCGTTGAATACCCTTTTTAACTGAGACGACTTTTCTAGACAGCATTTATGCATGCAGTCAAAATGAAGATCTTTTGCATGCGTCAGTAAGAAAAACAAAAAAAAAAAAATGATTGAATAAAAAAGAGCCCCAGGTTCAGAGAAAATCTTCTTCGATGTCGAAGAAGTCATCCACATGGAAAGTCGGATCAGATTTGTTAGATCCGATCGGTGGCAATTGTTACTTTCCCAAGGAGAGATCATTTGAAATCTGTTTAAAAAGTATTGCAATAAGAGCTCGAAAACAATCATACTATCGGTCATAATCGGTGAAACGCAAAGAAGGAAGAGTTAACCAATTGCCAATTGAGCGTCATGGGAGAGTTCCGTGCTGAATCTGTCCCGTGTTGCTCAGAGTTTGCATTAAAGTCAGTTGCGAGTAGTTAAGTAGTTGCTGGTGGTAAGCTTACGTGTCAAAGCAATTTATTTTTTGGAATTAAAAATTGGGCTCAGATTATCGTATAAAGCAATAAGTGAACCACAAAACAATGCTTATAACTTGGGACACTAAAAAATGTTGTATCATGGTAGATTTTGATATTTTTAATAAAACCAATCGGAAAACGTTTGGCATTCCAGGACCTTTCTTTTACGTTCGTGCAAACAAATCGGTATTTTAGGGCCAATTTGATCAGAATAATAAAGATTCAAACAAAGACTTAAGATGGGAAAAAGAGCCAAGTAGTTGTTTTTCATAAGGACTAAATTAATCGGGGAAGGGCAATTGATATAAACATCGATTAAGTCCGGTCCATTTAATGTTGATTTTGGTCAAACATTTTAGGTAAGAAAAACATTTTCTTCAAATCAATTTGAACCAGTCCAACGTGTCTCGCTTTAAAGTGGCCTGCTTTCGATTTGGCCGTTTTGCCCCTGATAATAAATAAAATTAAAAAAAAAAATCCCAAGGCCTTAGAATATATTTAGCTAATTTCATATATCCGTTAGCGTTATTAATCATCCCATTAAATTCACTCGGTGGTGCCCGAAATCTCCTGGGTCGCGCTGGGAAAAAGCAATAATGGATTGGAATAGAATTTTTTTCAAAATTTCTCAACACCGCGCACCGCCTTGGAACCACATTTGTATCTATATACAATACAAGCCGTTGCATAACTTTCTATACGGAATATCTCCAAGTGTGTTTTTTGTTGCTTTTTAAATATATATGTAAGCCGAGTTGAAATATTATTAACATAAAAAATAGAAACAAAAATAGCTCCCCTACAAGCTGTTATGACACTAATAGCAGACGACAACTGGCATATTATTTCGCTTGGCACGGTATTCGGCTCGGGATTCGATGAATGTCAAATGAAGTTCTACTTCCCCCAGGGGCCTAAATACCTGCGGCGGAGCATTGTGTAAACTTGATCACCAAAATACGTTTGTCGTCTTGTGTGTGCCTGCATTCTTACATCGTCGAAGCGATTTGTCGTTCAACGACCCATTTGGCCAGCTGCCACACTCATCTAATTAACCAAAGTGTTCGGGTTCGACATCGGTGCGGAGGTGATTACCAGAAAAGGACAAAATTGTAATGGACCACTCACCGTAACGTCTTGCATTGCTAAGCTATTGGATTAGACCGCTTCTTTTCTTTTTGGAATCACTTTGCACCTAAATGCACACGCACGCACAATGTCACTAGCCGACGGGGGTTGATGGGGGATGAGAATTTGCGGGACAGCACGCACTTTCGACGCAACACTGAAAACTTTATCGCTAACGGGGAAAAAAAAGTACGGTCCGTCAGAAATCACCGCGCGATAGTCACACTTCAACTGGAAAACTCAATACCACAGAATCCGAGTGTCATTCCAACTGTCCGGCCGCGCTCGTTTCTTCAGTCTGCCATTGGGGCGGAAAAAAAGAGCAGTTCGGTTGAGGTGGGGCCCTATGCTGCTGCCGCTCGCGCCAACTGTTAAGCAGTCGCTAGTCGTCCTGCTCGGATTTATTTTAAATTTATTTAAATTTCGTCGAGATACTTTTAGCTGCAGTCGTAGGGTGGCGGGCAGATGAATGACAGCTGTTCTCATACTGTTGCGGTATACCGATTGGACCGGGTCGAGACCGTAGATGAGACACTGAGGACTCTAGATGTTTTGTTTTGCATTTCCAGGACAATGATGTTGATGGCAGCAACAACTGCCGGCCGGCGTTGCGCAGCGGCGGCTGTTTGTGTATTGCAACAAATTTTTGGATTATTGGCCGAGAATCGGACTGTGCTTCTAAAAATATCCGGCCAGCAGCGCCAAACAAGATTGCTTTATTTTATTTATCTTTTATTTCAATCAGTAGAGGGAGATAATTTTTGGGGTTTATTGGCGAGTTTGTATACTGTATTTCATTGCAAATTACAGATCGTATCGATGGATGGGAATACATATAAACAAAAATGTTAATATTTGACAAGCTGTATTGTGGAATTTGTTTTATTGTGGAAAATATTTCTGAAAATGTCACGTATACGCCTCCGATGATTTATTTATGTTTTCTTTTTACTTTAAAGTAAGGGTTGTTCGAATGCCACTTACCTTGCAATGACGCTCAAAAGTATAGTCCGAAAGGAACAATCTCTAAGTGATTGCTTGTGGCGAATTCAAATAATTCAACATTGTTTAGGAATTCTTTTTTATATCTATAAATATACATATTATGTACTCTTTGAATATTGATTTTTTTTGAAATTATTGTTTTTATACCCTAATCCACGGGAATGGAGTGTATTAAGTTTGATACAAGCGAAAATGTAACATAGAAATAATGACGATAGACCCCCAAGACCTTCAGGGCATATGATCGAGACCGAATTCTGAGTCGAATGAGCCATTTGCGTCCGTCCGTCCGTATGTCACCAATTTTTAGGCCTTAAATTTTCAGCTAGGAAGCTGAAATTTTGTACGTAAGTTCTCTGTCATCCGAAGCAATACAAGTGTTAAAATTTTTTAAATCCACCCACAGACACGCCCACAATCGGTCTAGATGTGCAACAACCCCCGGGTCTTAGAAGACTGTAGGACGTTGTGAAAAGCTGAAATTTATTATTTAGCATCTTCTTATGACAACAAGTTATAAAAAATATTAAATAAATAAAGTCCGCAGACCGCCAATTGTGGGCGTGGCATCGATTGAAAGTGTAATATTTTACATGCAATTTATTCAATATTTTCGTTCCAATTCGAAAAAATTATACTTAATATACTATGTAGAAAACACTTTTTTTTTAAATGTCATTCATACAAAGTTTTGGGCCATGCCCAAAATTGGAGGCAGAATTTAAGAAAAACCTCTAATTTTGCAGAAAACATGGATTTCGACTACTTTCCCTACTAACTTATGCAGGGATAAGAAATAAAATTTAGCACATTAGCTTCACCGGGTTCTAAACTAGATTTGATTCCCACAAAGTTTTTGCCCACGCCCATGTTTTGAGGTTCATATTATGAAATTGTTGAATTATTTTTTGGGCAATGAATTAAAGAGTAATTGTTCAAATGCAATTTATTCAATATTTTTGCTCCAAATCGAAAAATTTTTACCTAACATGTTATGTAGAAAATATAAGGTTCTACATTTGATTTATACAAAGTTTTGGACCCATGTTTAGAGGCACCATAAACTAAAAACTTATTAGTTTTCAGAAAAACATGGATTTCGACTGCTTTTTAGCTTTACTAAGGATAGAATGAGAAATAAAATTTAGCACATAAGGTACACCTGATACTATTGTAGATTTCGTTTATACAAAGTTTTCGGCCACGCCCATCTCTAGGGGTCAATTTCACAAAAGTATTGAATTTAAATCAAAAAATTACAGTTGTGCGTACATTTTAGCCGCAAACTTGGATATTTCTATGCTAATAATGATTTTCGGTTAAAGGGGTTGGACATGACACGCCCCTTTTTTAAAAAAAAGTGAACAAAAACCAAAAAGTGAAAGATTTTTTTTTCTATTTAAAATGATGCATAAATGGTAGCGCGTCGGGGATGGAAAACAAGAAAATAAACGAATGGAAAGGAGAATAGGAATGGAAAGGAGAAAAGAAATGGAAAGGAGAATAGGAATGAAAAGGAGAATACGAATGAAAACGAGAATTGGAATAGGGTATACCGCGGTCCGTTACAGAGGGACCGAAGCTATTATGCACTGTTGCACCTACTCACTGGCTTAGTTTTAAGTTTGTGAGCATTGCTCGCGGTAAGTCCAAAAATTTAAAAAGAACCCATTGAAGTACCCCGATCTGCCTTAGTCGGACTGCAGGTCCCTATAAAACTCTCTTTATTTTGATTCTTTTGCCCGGTTAATAAAAATCTGATAGATTCCTTTTTAAGCCCGATAAGTTGTCTATATCTAGAGCGATCGTTAAACCCACAGAATCAGCGAAATCGATCCATGCCCTTACAAAGGTAGACTGGTTGGTGATCAAGAATTCTACGATTCTATTGACCAACCTGGAAGAGTCCATATGCAGAATTTTAAGGACATAATCGAAATGAAGTGGATAATCGGCTGTGGACATAATCGAATATCTGTGGACATCGGCTACAATCCGGTTTCGATATGAAGAATGTAGTTAGGTGTCGTTGTCAGGAACTATCGATTTTGCAACTGCCCGAAAAGGTTCAAATTTAGCCGAATGTGGAATAGCTTTGTTCGCTATTTATGCATTTTTCCCCAGATACACATATCGCGGTCTTAACTTCCCGAAGTTTTGAAGAGACGTGTTTTTTCAAACACAGATAGCTTGAAATTATTTCTCCGAGATACTTAAATTCTTTAACGACTTTTATACTCTGCCCCTGTAGCTTCCATTTCTTATTAATTGCATATCGCACGTGTATCCTTTTATGAAGATCATGATATTTGATTTGTTATAAGGTATTGCATCATCTTTCAAGCTTAAATATTATCTCCTGAAGCTGTTTAGGAGACTCTGCTAACAAAACGAAGTCATCAGCGTGCAATAAGCAATGAATAGTTTCCCCAGCAATTCAATTGACACTCTGCCTTCCACATGCTCAATTATATCCTCAATAAAAATGTTGAACAAGAGCGTGCTCAGCGGGCATCCTTTTTTAACTCCCGTTGAAGAGATAAATTCTTCGGAAAGATATTCTCCATCCCAAACAGCTAAGGCATCCTTTGCGAAAAGAGCTCTTATAGTAGCGATGATTTCTGTAGAGACTTTTTGTAGAAAAATTGTAGAAAAGCTTAAAAAACAGCGCTTCCCTATCAATGCTGTCAAATTCTGCCTTAAAATCGACAAAAAAGACATAAAGTTTTTTTCCACGGCTCAGAAACACTTCCGCTATATTAAGAAGAAAAAAGACATGATCCATTGTCGAGTACCCGGCTCGATGCTTGAAATTCACTGAGCTTTGAGTTGCGACCCGCCCAGGCTTTAAGTCTTGCAAATATCATACTTCCAAATAGCTTCTTTCACGCGTTTAGAAACGAAATTTCATGCTAGTTAGCTGCAACAGACGCATCTCCCTTTTCGAATAAAGGGAAACCCAGTGAAATGACTTGCGACTCGAAAATTTGGTTGTGGCACTTCAAAAGATCGGATAAAAACCTGACGTAGCGTAAAATTCACTCGAAATTCTCAGTTCAGTCAGTTCCAGTTGCCTTGTTGATTAAAGCGGAATACAATACTGCGTATAATTTATCTTCAGAAAACGCTTGGTCCAAGAAATTATCCTCGATAAGCGGCATGGCATATTGAATTCTTGCGGCACTGCATTCAATATTAAGTGGCGAAGCAAAGTGATCCTTTAAGTCCGCGGTCTTTAGGTCAAAAGCAATAATAGGCTTAATTCCACAAACGAGTTGCATTGCCTTCCACAGTTAAGCAACAGACCTTGCCAATGATAGTGAGTTAACTAAGCTTCTGTTGTGGCTTTCCATTTTGGCTTCCTTTTTCCTTTGTGGCTTTCCATCTTCACAATTCTTATCGAACCAACTTTGGATATATTTCCGAGTTCTAGCAGTATTTGACTGCCAACGATGTGCTTTTCTTATAACACCAAGTAGTTCCTGCAGACCTGGTGTGGGGGAAACTGCTTCGAGCAAGAAAAGTTCCGTATTCATGCGTTCCTGGTCCTGTCATTCCATTTCAATTTTGGGGGTAGTCTTATATCGGCTGTGCTTATTGTGGCTGGAATACTGCTGTTGATGGAAATTGCTAATGGTATGAGTTCGGAAAAAGTTTTAACCTTAACTTGAAAGTCTGCAATAATTTTCAGCCAGGAACCAGAAGCTAAACAGTAGTCTATAACAGAGAGGCCGGAAGACCTTACAAATGTGAGCTCGTCGGCGACATCATCCGCGCTTCTACCATTCACGACTGTGAAATTAAAGGCTTCTAAAAACTTACTGCCCCTGCTTTCTATTCAGCTGCTCTTTGATACACGGATGTAACTAAGTCCTGAAGGGAGTGTAGAAGCGAATGCGGGCCAGCCAGTGTCGTTTCCTATGCGCACGTTCAAATCTCCTAACAACAAAAGATTGCTTTCAACTGATCGCACTAATAAATCTTCCAGCCGGCCACAATCCTCGTTCCAATGGTTGCAATTGAGATAAATCGGAACAATTAGATGCTATAAGTTTTAAGACTTTCGCGGTTGTTAATTGTCATGACAAGAAACTTTTCGGATTTACCGCGTTAGTAACTATTTTTAATGAGTACAATACTAGACTCACCCCGAACACGCCCACTCCCAATCGTCCTAGAAACACCCGGTGATAGTACAGTTTGCTCTCAACCATCTTCATCCCAACTATAACAACAAGATGAGTCAGAACCGTCTACGCACCGCTACAATCTACGCAGCCGATCTCAGCGAAAACACTTTCATAGCAGTTTCCTGGTGACCACGCTCAATGCAACTTGAGCGAAACGTTCGGGGTGAGTCTAGTATTGTACTCATTAAAAATAGTTACTAACGCGGTAAATCCGAAAAGTTTCTTGTCATGTCAATTAGATGCTTTTCTCCCTGGGTTTCATATGCAATCACGTAGCTTCCACTGAAACTCTCAAATCTCATAAAGCTTTCCAGCCAGTTCACTCCAGTTCACTCTCCATCCGTCCGTCTGTCCGTCCGTCTCTCCATCCGTCCGTCTGTCCGTCTCTCCATCCGTCCGTCTCTCCATCCGTCCGTCTGTCCGTCTGTCCGTCTGTCCGTCTGTCCGTCTGTCCGTCTGTCCGTCTGTCCGTCTGTCCGTCTGTCCGTCTGTCCGTCTGTCCGTCTGTCCGTCTGTCCGTCTGTCCGTCTGTCCGTCTGTCCGTCTGTCCGTCTGTCCGTCTGTCCGTCTGTCCGTCTGTCCGTCTGTCCGTCTGTCCGTCTGTCCGTCTGTCCGTCTGTCCGTCTGTCCGTCTGTCCGTCTGTCCGTCTGTCCGTCTGTCCGTCTGTCCGTCTGTCCGTCTGTCCGTCTGTCCGTCTGTCCGTCTGTCCGTCTGTCCGTCTGTCCGTCTGTCCGTCTGTCCGTCTGTCCGTCTGTCCGTCTGTCCGTCTGTCCGTCTGTCCGTCTGTCCGTCTGTCCGTCTGTCCGTCTGTCCGTCTGTCCGTCTGTCCGTCTGTCCGTCTGTCAGTCTGTCAGTCTGTCCGTCGGTCCGTCTGCCCATCTGTCCGTCTGTCCGTCTGTCCATCTGTCCGTGTGTGTGAAGTTTTTAGTCCTTTAAAATTGAGGTAGGACGCTCAAACTTTGAATGTATCTTGGTTGTTATTTTGTACAGACAAAGTGTAAAAATCTGCCTTCGGCCTAAAGGGTTAAATCTGCCAATGGCCAAGCCCACAACTGGCTTAAGTAAGACAACCTCTATTTCAAATTTTCTTTCAAAATGCCTTTTGGTCAAGTTAGAAAAGGCGTAGGAACTCATATTGGTAAAGAGCAATAGTGGCCCAAAACCTCTTAGGAGGCAAAAATTGGACCGCTCACAATATCGACCATGCCCACTTTTTACATGTTAAATCTTTAAAAACCCGATTTCTCGGAAAGTTGACTCAAAATCGAAAAAATATTTTATGGCAAATATTAAAGAGTTTATTATTTGCCAAGTTTAGTCGATACAAAGTTTTGAGTTCTGCCCACTTTTGGGGGGTGTTTTTGGGAAAAAAACTGTTTTTTTCCAAAATATTTTTCGGTGTTAACGCATTTTGTCATGATTCTAAAGAAATTAGAATTAATTGATTTTAATTTTTAGCCCAGGCCCACTTTTGGGGGCCTATACAAATATTATAAATGAATTCGTGCAAAAAATTTAAGATTTGGTGTTACACGGTACATAGGGTCGGGTATATAGAAGTTTGTCATAGACGAACTCTTGCACTTACTCACTTGTTGCTTTCAGCTTTTCATCCCCTTGTATGTCATCTCCACTCTACATATTTAGGTATAAATGTCAGAATGTACGGCTTAATTGTCATCTTAATTGTTATAATTTACCTTATAAGACATTTTGGCAAAAATGAACAAGTAAATTCGTTTGTAATTCTAAATACTCTGTACCCTATTAACCCTGTAACACCAAATTATAGTCTTTTTTGTATGAATGCATACACTGTGTTTGTATAAAATAAATAAAATAAATAGAGCGGCGCAACAGCTCGAGGTGAACCAGGGCCAACTTCTCAACAATGTATGCTGGTGTGTTAATTTCTTTACATACAAGGGGACCTACAATTTTTTGCCGAGTCCGAACGGCACTTTGAGAAGTTTTTCAAGACAAATGATACTCTCGGAGGGCTTGTCAGACCCTCGCGGAGGTGGGGTCGTAAAAAAGAAGTCTTTTTTTTCAGGTGACGATGGCAGGATTCGAACCCAGACCTTCGGCGTAGTAAGCACACACACTAACCACTACGCCACAGCACCCCCCTGTATTTTTTTTGGCCACCAAAAATGAACGTAAACTTAAATAAAGTCTAATCATTCTTTATTCGTTAGAATCATGGGGACATGCGTTAAAAGCGAAAATTAGTGCTAGTGTATCCTGACTTGAACAAAAAGCCCATTTTGTTTTTTATACCCCTTGCCAGGGTAGACATAGACACTTGGTATAAAATGTAAATTTGAGCTTGCATTTCAAATTCATTTCTAGTTTATCTATTTTTATATTCGTATATTTCCCTGATACTTCTATGATTTCTCCAGAAATTATTAAAAAACAAGTGAGTAAGTGCAAGAGTTCGTCTGTGACAAACTTCTATATACCCGACCCTATATACGGTGTAACACCAATTCTTAATTTTTTTTGTCTCGAATTTATATATTGGTTGTATAGGCCACGCTTCCAAAAGTGGGTCTGGGTTAAAAACTAAAATCAATTAATTGTAATTTCGTTAGAATCATGACAAAATGCGCTGAACATGAAAATTATTGCAAAAAAACCCGTTTTTTCCTAAACACGCCCCTTAAAAGTGGGCGGAGCTCAAAACTTTGTATGGAGGAAATCTAGCAAATAGTTATATCTTGAATATTTGTTGTAATTTTTTTTTTTCAATTTGAGGTAAACTTTCCGAGAAATCGGGTTTTAAAATCTAACATGGTTAAAGTGGGCATGGTCGACATTGTGAGCGGTCCGATTTTTGCCTTCTTAGCGGTTTTGGGCCATTATTGCTCTATACCAAAATTTGAGTTCCTACGCCTTGTCTAACTTAACCAAAAAGCATTTTGAAAGAAAATTTGAAATAGAGGTTGTCTTACATTGAAGCCAGTATTTTACTGAAGCCAATTTTTACACTTTGTCTATATAAAATAAGAACTAAGATATACTCCAAGTTTGAGCGTCCTAGCTCAATTTTAAAGACCTAAAAACTTCACACATAGGGACAGACGGACAGACGGACGAACATGGCTTAAACGGCTCACATGTCGGTCTCGATCATATCTCTTAAGGGTCTTAGGGGTCTACGGTGATTATGTCACTGTGTTACAAACTATGCATTAAAATTAATATACCCTCGGTCGGGTATCTACCCTCGGTAGAAATCCATCAAATAAATTTGAAACAATTACGAAGAAAAAACCAAGCGCTAGCAATAAAAACCATCGACAGGAATCAATGATAAATGAGTGTCAATATTGAGAGTCATTCAATTTCGCCTTACATTTAATTTCTAGGTTATCACCCTCACAGGTTAAAATTTAAAACCTTAAATATTATAAGCGTATTATACAAACCTATTGTATAAATATCAATGTATGTCATGTTAATATACTCGGTTTTTCAATTGCATATAAATACACACATAATATCTTAAGTATAAATTTTATTTTCGTATTTTTATTTGCTTTTCTACTGAGTGAATTTGTTTAATTTATGTGCTATATATCCAAGCGACACTCTATTTTTCTCTTTTTTACTTTTGTTGCTTAGATCTTTTTTTTTAAATAAAAATATCAGTGTTTTTCTATTTTTAAAAACAACATCGTTTATATATTTCTTCGTTGTATGAATGACGATCTTTCTCTTTATTTTTTTTTTGTGTCTGCGACATTCCTGTTCGACTTCGTGGTGAATGGATTTAAATTTTTCAGCCTTGTAAGGTCAAGCGGGCTATTCGTTGAATAGAACGAGATGCTTTGTGGGACTTTTGGAAATAATATGTACAAAATTGCTTAAAAATGAGCTGCTTATTTATAGAGAGTATGATTTTCCAAAATATGTTTCAGTATGATTTTTCCTGTAAACACTCATAAGCTATGCGAATAATAATTTTAATCGGATATCGGCATATTCCAGAACCTTAAAAATTAGGTATGTCTGCCCACTGCCAAATTTTGAAAGTTATACGAATATTTATTTCGATAAATTTGTAAAATATTGACATCATTGCTTACTCGAATTTATTGACAAATAATAATTTGAAAGCTCAATATCTTGCGGTTCCAAAGCAATCAAACGCTCACAGTTTTTTTGATAAACATATGCAGGGTCGAAAATTAATCTGAACTATGAGCTGTCTGTTAAAATAACTGGCAGTTGAAATACAATCGCTCTTTTGGCGCAAGAAGATTATTAACTAGTTTTAAGCTGTAATTATAAAAATGGATGAATAAAATTTTTCGAAATCTAAATCTAACCAGTGAGTAAGTGCTACAGTGTGTACGCAGAAGTTACAGTCCGTAAAACGGACCGTTGAATACCCCATCCTATCCCATTGTAAAATGCTAATGGCATAGTTATTTTTTGACATTTTATAAGTAATGCAAACTTCGAAAAGGGGCATGGTCCAACCGCCCCTAATTACAAACTATTAATCTTAAGATATTTCCACAGATATTTCCAAGTTACACTTAAATGTACGTAAAAATGCAATCTTTTGGTTCAAATTCAATATTTTTGAAAAATCGACCGTTAAAAGGGGGCGTGGCTAAAAACTTTATGTGAACGAAATCTGGACTGAAGTCTCATTTACCTAACCTGTTCCTTTTTTTTTGTTTCATGCTTTCCTCGATTAGGCTCAAGGCCAGTCGAAATTAGGTTTTTCTGGAAAATTTTAGGTTTTTCTTCAATTCTGCCTCCAAATGTGGGCGGGGCCCAAAGTCTTGTATGAGCAGAATATGGAACTAAGCGTTTTCTACATAAAATATTAAGTAAATTTTTTTCAATTTCGAGCAAAAATATTGAGTAAACTGCATAAAATTTCAGCCTTTTAGAACGTCTTACAGTTTTGAAAACTCAGGAGGTAGTTGCGCATTTAGACCGATTGTGGGCGTGTCTTTGGACGGATTTCGAAAATTTTTACGTCTCTACTGCTTCGCATAACGTGGACCTTACGTACGAAGTTTCAGCACCCTAGCTCAAAATTTCAGGCCTTAAAACATGTGACATACAGACGGACGGATGGATGGATGGACATGGCTCATTCGATTCAGAATTCGGTGTCGATCATATGCCCTTAAGATCTTGGGGGCCTACCATTATTATTTCACCGTGTTACAAACTATGTGACAAGCTTAATATACTTCCTATACTATGGGATGGGGTATAAAAATATGTCATTTATCCACGCAGCGATAATTTCTATCTTTTTCTTACATTCACATAACAGAAAGATCATAGCGTCGTCTGACAAAGTACAATGGGATTTTTCAATTTAGTCTTGTTTACAAAAAATAGCCAAGTTAAGAGCTCTGATCTTTCAAGGGGAAAACAAGCACTTTAATTAATCCTTTTGACTCTTCACGTGTTCAGTTTGAAAACAATTGCATGCAGCCACGACCGCTGATGTGAACCATGTAAATTACCTTTCACTTGCCATACGGGGAGTTATACAACTTTGCGTTGACAATAAATTGCGTAAAAAAAAATCCGGGTTAGATGTTCTTCTCCTCTTATAGCACTTGTTGGAGGATTTATTTTTTTTCCATTCCTCCTCTGCTGACGACACGAGTCATGTGCAAAGTAGCCTTGAGGCCATACACTCGACCGCGTGCCATGAGCGTATCTATAAATGTTAAATGTCTTTGGATTAATTTCCAGTTGTCTAAGTCGGTGAGATGACAGTTGAGTGACATGTTTTGCGGTTCACGTGTGTTTTGCGGTTCATTACTCCTGCAATTTGAAGTTTTTTTTGTTTCGTTCTCTATTTCTTTTTTGTTCCCTTATTGTTTGAGGGGATGAACGTTTTTTTTTTAAGTTTATTTTTGGCATAAATTTTCTGTAATAATGTGAGGAAAAAGTTTAAAATGCTTATGTTGACATGTCCCACAGCGAAATCAGCAAAAATTCTGTGTGGAAAACATAAACTTATCGCTTTCAGTTGCAGAATTGGGATTATGTAAAATGGGAGTTATGCACATTTACACACTTCTTTTAAATCTTTGTTTTTTTTTAATACTCATCATTTTTTTCTTATAGTAAATTAAATGCTTTGAATACAAAGGTTTCCTAAAAGTGACTTCTTAATGGAGTCTGGCTTAATTTAGATTTTAATTTTTTTACTTTTTTTTACTCATTTGTGTACTTTTTGTTGTTCACTCTTTTTAAAAATTCAGTGCATAATGTGTAAGTGAGTGATTTATAATTATTTAAAAAGCCAAAATATTCATTATTCGAGTGCGAATTTTCTTTACATGCTGAATGTATTCCCATGATGGTTTTCCACATTTCACAGTTTCTGGCGAATTATTGCCACCCAAGATACTATCTCTGGAGATCGTCTCTCAAAGATACCAATCTGTTAGCCGCCTTGTCTATCGATATCCTATATATCTTAGATATCCCTGCAACGTGACCTGCCCATTTGCACTTTTGGGTTTCTGCCCTTTTTTATTTTATTTATTTTTATTTATTTATTTAACCACCATAGAAATAGTTTCTTTCTTAGACATGAAGTATACACAATCGTAGAATCAAAAAAAAAAAAAAGAAAAAACAGAGTTAAAGAAAAGTAGAGCCAAACAAATTAACAGGAGATACCGTCCAATAGATTTCTTTTTAAGGAACTTGCAGGCAGGTTAAAATCAATTAAATGAACATTTTCGTTACATGCAATCATAAGACCGTTCACTGACGAAGAGCGGTCGTAGTTTGTGCGCCAGTGTGCAATACTAAAAAATCTAATGTGTCGTAGGTTGGTGGATGGGATGTTAATGTTCAGAAGACGTAAAATATCGGGAGAATCAATCTAACTTGTAAGAATACTGTGGAGAAATAAGATTCTAGCAACCTTCCTTCTCAATTCAAGGGACTCAAGGCTAATCAGTTTTAACCTTGATAGGTAGGGGGGAAGATTATTAAAGTCAGACCATGGAAGCCTTCTGAGAGCGAACCTCAGAAATCTTCTTTGGATCGCTTCAATTCTAGAGATGTGCACCATGTAGTAAGTACTCCGAACTACCGATGCGTACTCTATTATAAATCTTACAAAACTTACATATAAAGTTTTTAAAACATAAGGATCAGTGAACTGACTAGCATAACGTGTGATCATACCCCAGGCCCTGTTAGCCTTATTTGAAATAAAGGCAATATGATCATTGAAAGATAGGTGGTTGTCTAAAATAACTCCGAGATCCTTGATAGTATAGACTTCTGGGGATGTTATTATCACCGAGGGAGTACATAAACATTAAGGGATTTTTACACCGCAAGAACGTTATAACAGAACATTTACCCACATTAAGAGTCAAATAATTTTTATCACACCATTAATGAAAGTTTTGCAGATACATATCCAGGAGATGAAAGCATCGGGCGTTTTTACCTGACATGAACAATTTGAAGTCATCGGCAAACATTTACAGTCGGCATTCAGGCAGAAACTTTACAACGTCATTAATAAACAAGATAAACAAAAGAGGGCCGATATGACTACCTTGGGGGACCCCGGAGGAAACACAGATTTTGTTTGAAGTTTTGTCATGGAATTTCACAAACTGAAAATAATCACTTAAAAAAGAAGATAGCTACCGTAAGAAAACTTCGGGAAAACCATATCTTTTAAGTTTAAACAGCAGCAGTTTGCGATCAACTCGATCAAATGCTTTGCTAAAGTCAGTATAAATGGCGTCAACTTGATTCCCTTTACCGATTTCAAACACAACAAAATTAGAGAATAGAAGTAAATTGGTGACGGTCGTTCGTTTTTTCACAAAACCATGTTTGTTGGTACAAATTAAGGATTTACAGTGAAAGTAGAGGCTTCCCGTGACGAGCAAATCAAATAACTTAGGGAGACAAGACTGCTTACAGATCCCCCTATAATTCTCAACTTTATTCTTCCTACCAGATTTGAAAATAGGGATTATGAAAGAATTTTTCCAGACGGATGGAAAAGTGCTGGATTTTAAGGAGAGGTTAAATAGGTGGCATATGATTTTATGCAGAGGTACTGCGCATAATTTAAGGAGAACGGAAGGTAATTTGATTTTGATTAGGTCTTCAAATTTCGTGGTTCGATTTTGCTGTTTCCGACACTTTGTTGCCTGCAGAGTGATCTCTATAGATCTCTGAGTGGTTTGAGGTCTTTTATAATTTTGAATGCTTAAGCTCAAAGTTGGAGATCCGCACGCTAAGATAGGAAGAACGAGAATGTCGAATAAAAACTTTCTCGATGTGCCACAAGTTTTCAGCTATCCGTCCAAAAATGGAAAAATGGCCTCTTATTATATCACTCCCTTGTCCGTCCGTCCGTACCGGTAACTTTTGAACGGTAAGTCGTTGAAAGATGAAATTTGGTAAACCTATAAAGTCCATGAAAAAAATGAGAACGCATACAAGGGCAATTTTTGACATAAATGTACACACATAACGGTTTAATTACAGGTTTAGTATTGATGGTAAAAAAGACAAAAAGTGTTTTGGTCTTATCTTAATAAAAACTGTACAGCCAGAAAGATGAAAACAAACATACATGCACTAAAATGATATTAAATTTTCATCACAAAGTCAAACTTTTGCAAAATATTGAAAAGAACTTGAGAAATAAGGAATGGAAAATGGACACCCATATTCAACACGTCATAACTTTTTAAAAAGCCGGTATTGGGATAACATACGCAGCAAACAAATTTTAGTTAAACGGTTTTGGAACTGTGGTTTTTGCGTATTTTCGAAAAAATATCATAAAAATAATCTTGTCCTCACCTCTATAATAAGCATCCATAAAGCATCGGCTGAATGGTTTGAAAAAAAGGATACGCTTTAAAAACAAGTGAATAAGTGCAACAGTGCGTATGTGATAGCTTCGGTCCGTCTGTAACGGACCGCGGTATACCCTATTCCTATTCCTATTCCCCTTTCCATTCCTATTCTCCTTTCCATCCCCGTCCCGCTACCATTTATGCATCATATTAAATAGAAAAAAAAATCTTTCCTTTTAGGTTTTTGTTCATTTTTTTTAAAAAACAGGCGTGGCATGTCCAACCCCTTTAACCGAAAATCAATATAAGCATAGAAATATCCAAGTTTGCGGATAAAATGTACGCAAAACTGTAATTTTTTGGTTCAAATTAAATAATTTCGTGAAATTAACCTCTACAGATGGGCGTGGCCGAAAACTTTGCATGAACAAAATCTGTAACATCATCAGGTGTACTTTATGTGCTTAATTTTATTTCTTATTCTATCCTTAGTAAAACTAAAAAGCAGTCGAAATCCATGTTTTTCTGGAAAGGTTTTTATGGAAATCTGCCACTAAATGTGGGCGTGGCCCAAAACTTTGTATGAACCAAATATAGATTAGATCAGATTAGATTGGATTTTATTTCAATAAAGATATTAACAAGCATCTAGAGCATAAAATAAAATAATAGAGCATGGCGTTTAACGCCGTCTGCCGTGAGTTGACAATACATTGAGCTATTACAATACAGATTACTACTTAGTTTTGAACTCTTACAACTTCAAAAATACTTTCTTCTTTTTTTAAATTATCAGAATTAAACAAAATCTTACATAAATCTATTACGATAAAAAGTGACATCCTCTGCAGATGTCGTCATTGTCGAGATTTAGTTTCATAGCATCGTGTCTCAAAAGATTGTGGCCAGTAAGTATACCTACAACCCAACAAACATACTCTCGAGAGATGTGCTCTACAAATCTAAAAAAACCTCTTATAAGACTCTCGTAAAACTCTTAAATACTCCCAGAACATAATCTTTTTTGATTAAATTGAATTTTACTCTCATAGTACTCTCATTAAAAGGGTAAAAGGCTACCAGAGTAAAAAAAGACGGAAACTCCCATTATGAGAGAATATTTGATTCTTGTTATGTGTGTTCAACTCTCATGTTACTCTCAAAGAGTAAAAGTATTATAAGAAGAATCATTATGAGAGTCAAAGTATCGAAGTACTCGTAAAAATACTCTTTTCAGCCTAACACTCTTGTTTTGAGACCGGATTGCTGATAAAAATACATATTCATGTCAATTCAAAATAATTGCGTCCCACCATACGTCAAAGGTAATTTTGTCAGTATGTAGTGTGCTTGCGGTGAATGATGTTTTTTAATTAATATAATGCATTTCTTTATGGAGAAAAAAGTGTAGGTATCTCTGCGGCACAAATCTTCATCGAAAGCATATTGATGGTCTGGTTGGCCAGCATGGATTGGCTGGTTTTTCTACACGCAAACAAACTCACAGTCAACTCCGATGACGTCAGATTTACATATACTTTTGCGAGCAAATGTCATAACATGCGTATGCCGTAATCATGTGCACGCGGCAATGATGTAAAAACAGAAATGCGTCTTTAAATAGTACGAAACCACGACATTTCTTAATTCTTAAAAAACAGTTTATTTACTCTGATTCGGGAAGACAAAGCCAATTTTACTTTGGTTAAAAGGGTAAAACTCTGGAAAACAGTCAATATGCTCGCACGAGCAGAGCTATTCTCTGTTAAAAAAGCTTAATAGCTCACAAAAAGTGAATGACTCTTATTAGAAAACTATTTTTTTAGCCATTTAATTTCTTACCTCTTAGAGTTACCAACGTCAAGGTATACGCATCTAGTTGATTTGCATTCGTTTGTTGTAAATAAAATTAAAAAAAAAAATATACCGAAAAGATTTTATGAACGTACAAAGAAATGTTAAATATTTCCTTTTGTAGGATGGTAAGAGCTATATTTTGGTTCTTATTATAGCCTTAAACTAGGATATATTTTGAAACGTATAGTTTGTAAGCGCATATTTTGCATTTTTATTGATTGAGACCGAATACGTAATCGACCATGTACCTAAATACGGACGGACATGGCTCATTCGACTCACATTTTGGCCGCGATCATATCCTCTTACATCCTTTTTTACTCCTTACCCTGTTAATTGACGTAAAAACACATTTTAAACAGAGAAAATGCGGCAACCCTTCTGTGATGAGCTATCTTTTATAATTAATTTATTAAATTGATTATTTTTGAGGCGCTTTGTTTTTATCGAAGTAAAATGTTAACCTTAGCAGATAAATTTTCAGTCGCACTTAGTTTTTGCATAAATAACCTCAGAACAAATATTATTAAAGTCAAACATATTGATGACAATGGTGTACCATCAAACAGCGCATTGAAAATAACAATTTCTTTTAGAAGTATATCTTGTTCTCTTTTTCACTTCATGTCCTTATGAAAAATTAAAGCATTTTTGGCACACAACATGATAAAGATGGCACGAAAATTGTTTGTTATATGTTTCTCTCTCTTTCAAACAAGACTAACTCTTCATATCCCATAAGAAGAACTTATTGTCTTATTATGAGACCGAATAACTCTTACAAGGAGAGTTTAAGACTTTTTATCAGATCAAACAACTCCCATAAGTGGGGCCATTTAACTCCCGTAAGACTCTCTTAAGCGCTCTCGTAGTACTCTATGAGAGGCAAATTCCAAGAGGCAAGCTCTTGGAGAATACTCTCATAAGACTCTCGTAGAGTGTTATGGGAGGAAAAATGTTAGTTGGGAAGTAACGACAGAGTCTTCCTGTTGCTCTTGATGAGCGCGTTAGTTCGGGACTTATCATATTTAGGCCACATTTGTCTTGAGATTTCACAGGTGGACAAAGATGTCCACCTTGAATTTGCTTTCATCTGAATCTTGTTTTCCACCCGCCTTCTAAGGTCACAGAGTGCAGGTTTGATCCATTGAAGGGCTTGATGAGGATCCAATGTTGATCCATGTCGTGCAAGCTCATCGGCTTTTTCATTGCCACGAAAGTTCCTGTGGCCAGGAACCCAGCAGAGTCTTACATTGTGCTGTGAGCCAAGAACCTTTAGCTCTTTGCTACAGCACTTAACAAGTTCGGATTTGATTTCAGTCGCAGCTATTGCCTTTATGGCTGCCTGGCTGCCTATAAATATGGTAACATCATCTTGTGGTGTTGCCCTTATTGACAGTTGGCTGGCTGCCTCCTTGACTGCAAGGACCTCCGCTTGGAAGACGCTGCAAGAATCGGGCAATTTTATTGGTTTTTCTATAAGTGGGTTCTGAGACAAGAGACCTGTACCCGTGCCTATGCTCATATTTGACCCATCTGTGTATATGGCTATCGATAAATTTCTTAACGGTCTTAAGGATCTTTGGTGGTTATTTACCTGTGTTACAAACTATACAGCAAACTTAATATACCTTGGGTCGGGTATAAAAAACCGACAGACCACTCCGTGTGTGACTTCATTATTGATGCTCTTTTTTTTTGAATTGAGGTTCCAGACTTGTTTCTAATTTAGATATTCTTCTTCATACATTCTATGCTATTTTTTGGACTTTAGGCCAGCCATATTCCACGGTTTTCAAGATAATTAAAAGACTTTTCTGAATTCTGCTCTTAAATGTAAGCTTGGCTCAAGATCTCGACAAGGTCTTTTACGTATCCTTTTATTCTTTCTATGTACGCACTTCTTATTCTATCCAGCTTGTTAATCCTGCTGTCATGCGAAGCATCTTCATCTCAGCTGACGTTAATTTGCTCTCATATTTCTTATTCGCTGTCCAGCATTGTGAACCATAATATGAGCACAAGACGCACAACTGCGGTGTATTGCCTTCCCTTCAGCTCAGGGGGAATTTTTCGGCTTACTCCCGCAAGTGTTACAAAAGTAATAGATAATATTATAACCAGCTTATTTCAGAGTATTTCATAAAAACATCTAGCATGTATCTAATTGTTGTCCATTCTATTTGCATGTTGGAAGAGAAAAAGGAGTTCAACATTCGGAAGCCGCATACTGGCGTTTGCAGCTCAAAAGAGTCATCGCCTGCCCTCTCTTACAATAATGCACGTTGTTTGCGTTACAAGTGTTTTAACACACACAATGAAAGAGACCTACTGTTTTTAGCTGTTTTTAGCCGTCAGCACCGAGGGCATGGATATTTATACCCGGCCCAGCAGTACCAAAAAAGCGCCTCTTGAAAATGCTCAGGAGATTCAATCGCGGCTTCCGGTCTGAAGACTGGAAGATAGTAGAAATGGAAGAGCCAACGCTTGCCGGACAGGAGATTGTGATGTCCTTGAACAACCAGACACTGGTCAAACTCCCGGAAGTCAACAACTGGCTGAAGGTAGGCCTTAGCTTGGTCAAGGAACGGGTGATCGGGCAGAATCGGCGTGGTGCCGATCCGCCAGTAACCTAACCAGCACCAACAGCAACTACAACAGCAAGTGATGAAGGTCCTGCAGCTAAACCTTCATCACAGTAAAGCAGCCTGCGCCAACTTGTTACTTCACCTCCACCAGCAAGCAATAGACGTCGCTCTTCTTCAAGAACCGTGGATGTCTAAAGGGGTAATTTGTGGGCTTAAGTCCGACTCATATGATATTCTATATGATAGTAAATCGAGCAAAATGCGTAGCTGCATAATGGCTAGGAAAAATATTAACTTATTCTTTCTATCCCAATACAGCGACGCTGATCAGACAACAGGCATCATACATGGAAGGCAAGTCCACCACACCCCCACCACCGGAATCTCTACGGACGCTTATGTGTCAAGGTGAAACCAAAGGTTCGGACATCATTATCAGAGCAGACGCGAACGCCCATCACTCAAACTGGGGTAGTAGCGATATTAACAGTCGAGGTGAGGCCTTTTTAAAATTTATTATAAGACATAACCTCGTTATACATAACCGGGGACAAGAACCTACTTTTACTGTCAAAAATCGTCGAGAAGTTCTCGATGTAACAATCTCATCTAACACTGATACTCTTTCCTTATACAACTGGAGAGTATCAAAACATCACAGCTTTTCCGATCACCGTATTATAGAATTCGAAATCGTGACCGCCAAACGGAGACCGGAAATATTCCGCAACCCAAGTCAGCTGGAAAAGCAAAAGTCAACTGGAATGAGTACTCAGACAAGATTAGAAATCATAATTTTAAAAGCCTTTCGAATAACGTAACGGATATTGACATGGCAATAAATGACATAACTTCGACCTTTAATAAAGCATTTGAAGAAACATGCCCCATTCGTCGTAATAAAACTCGGCTTAAAAACCAATGGTGGTCTCCCAAACTAAACGAACTTAGGAAAAGGGCCAAACAAAAATTTGACAAAGCAAAAAGGTCTAACACCGAAAATGACTGGGAAGCTTACAAGACTTGCTTAAAGAACTTTAAGAAAGAAATTCGAACGGTCAAAAGAACTTCTTGGAAGCAATTCTGCAATAATATAGAAAATATAAACGGTGCAGCATGACTGAGGAAAATTATGTCCAAAGAGCCAACCGCACCGAGTTTTATAAAAAACGCGAATGGAATCTGGACAGAATCTGCCTCGGATACACTGAAACTTTTGCTCAACACACATTTTCCCGACTGCTCTGAAGCGTTTGATGAAAAAGAAACTATCCCAACGAATGAAGCACTACCAGCTACAGATATCGAAGCTATAAAGGGCATTATCTGTGTAAAAAAAAGTCGAATGGGCTGTAGACTCGTTTGAGCCATACAAGTCAGCTGGACCTGACGAAATTCTTCCCATTATGCTGCAAAAGACAAAAACATTAATCAGCTCGAGGCTAACACATATTTTCCGTGGATGTCTCATACATGGTTACTTCCCCAAAGCGTGGCGGGAAGTGAAAGTAATCTTCATCCCTAAAGCAGGCAAAAACAGCCACCATCAGGCAAAAGACTATAGACCTATTAGTTTGTCATCCTTTCTGCTGAAAACTCTCGAGAGACTCCTAGACATCCGTATTCGCAGCAAACTTAATCCAATCAATATGTCCTCTAATCAACACGCTTACCTGAAAGGCAAGTCGGTAGAGACAGCGCTACACTACGTGGTTCTTAGCATAGAAGCGTCACTGCAAGTTAAAGAATACACCCTTGCAGCGTTCCTTGACATCGAGGGTGCGTTTCATAATATTATCACCCAAGCCATTTAGATTGCGCTCAAAGGCACTGGTGCCTTCAAAGTGGTATGTGACTTTATAGTTGTAATGCGTAAGCGCCGAACAATAACATCTAAACTAGGTGACTGCATAAAAAGAATGTCTACCACCAGAGGAACCCCGCAAGGTGGAGTGCTATCACCTTTCATATGGCTTCTAGTAATGATAACATATTTATTGAAGCTCAGCAACTCACCGGTAAAACCCGTCGCTTATGCCGACGACCTTGTGCTCATAGTGCGTGGAAAATAACACTTGTTGATCTGTTGTAAGATGCGCTGAATAAGCTAAGCCGATGGAACGGGTCATGTGGTCTTAGCGTCAACTCGTCAAAAACAGAGCTCGTCCTCTTCACGAAAAGGAGGTCGATATCGGTTGTAGAGCTGCCAACACTCGAAGGCTCAACTCTCCAGCTATCTAAAAGTGCCAAATATCTGGGTATCATCCTAGACAGTAAGCTAAGCTGGATTCCAAACACAGAAGAAAGAGTTAAAAAGGCGTACACAGCCCTAAATACGTGTAACCGAATATGCGGGAAAATATGGGGGCCTTCCCCTAAAATATCAAACTGGCTTTACACTGGCAATAGTAAGAACTATACTCACCTATGGATGCTGCGTCTGGTGGCCAGCTATAGCCAAGCAGAAAAATATGAAAGCTTTAACTAAGGTACAAAGATTGGCTTGTCTCGTCACTACAGGTGCCCTGAGATCTACGCCTACCATGGTGTTAGAGACAATCCTTAACATTCCGCCTATAGATCTCTTTATAAAAGAAAGAGCAGCAAAAAGCGCTAAAAGAGATCAAGCCACAGGCAATTGGATGTTGGTATGCAATCCACAGGGCACGGCACAATCCTACACACACTATAGGATGCCGTGAAGGAATGACAGACCACATAACACCTTGTCTTGACTTCAATCAGAACTACTCCATTCACATTACCAGCAGAGAGGACTGGAGGCTTAATAATGTTATATCCAACTCCGAGGTAGCAATCTACACAGATGGATCCAAATCAAGTGTGGGTACTGGAGCAGGTACATGCTCTGACAAACTCGGTATCCTAACAAGCAGAAAACTGCTGAACTCATGCAGTATCTTCCAAGCCGAAATTCTAGCAATACTTATAGCCGCCAGAGTATTGAAACTATCACAGGAGGATATTTCCTTTTACGTAGACAGCCAAGCAGCCATTAAGGCCCTGGCAACACCAACAGTAAAATCTCGTATAGTAGGAGTCTGTCGCTCAGAACTTAGGGCTCTAAGCAGACAGAATAATGTCCGCATTGTTTTTGTACCAGGCCATTGTGACTTTATCGGAAATGAAAAGGCTGACGAGCTCACGAAATATGGCTCACATCTACATCTATACTACAGCGGACATAAGAACCCATCCTCCACTCTCCTCTATAGCAGGCGAAATGTCTGCGACCATACATAATATAGCCCAAAACGGATCGGAAAATTTGCAAAGCTGTGGCCACACAAAGGCGCTATGGTTATCTATAGATGGCAGCAAATCAAAAAAGCTTATAGCATTGAATAGGCCTTAACTGGCCATAGCCACAAGAGTGATAACAGACCATAACCTGTTGGGAAAACACTCAGCTAAACTGGGAATAACTAACACCAACTACATTTGCAGGGGATGCCATGATCCAGAAGCGGAAGAAGATGTGAAACACCTCCTCCGCCAGGGTCCAAGTGGCAGCAGACAGCGTTTTCAACTTCTGAGCCAATACTTCTTCGAGGAACTGAACGAGCTTGCAAGTACTGCGGTGGCGAATATTGTAAATTTCAGCAGAATGTCCGGCTGGAACAAGTTTCTCTTCAAAGCTCAGGATACTTCAACTGACTAAGTATCATAGTTAAATTAAAATCTTTATTCCTTTCAGGTTGTCTCCATGGGGTGACGCTGAGGGCCCTCGTAGGCCTATGCGAGCTGGTGGCTTCTGCTGCCAGCAACTCTACCTAACCCAACCTAACCTACTGTTTTTAGCTGACTGCGAACGGCGAATTGAGAGGTTTCTCATGACAAATAATACTCTCGAAGGGTTTGTCACACTCTAGCGGAAGTAGGACACAGAGAAAAATTGTATTTCTCTAATCGAAAATCGAACAAGGAACCTCGTGCACAGTGGTCCTACACACTTACCACGGTGCCTATTAAAGTAGTCTTAAGAGATATTGTTAAAGCTTGACAAAACTCGATAGACAGCTCCAATAAAAAAAAAACAATTGGATTCCTTGACAGGGTGTAATCCTACAACCTTTACTCCAGGCTAGTACATGCTCTATAACCAATTGAGTTAGGCCTTTACCTGAATTAATTTTATGCTGCGTCTGGAATAGTTCTTCCTCTGAAGGCTCAAGTTCATAAAATAGTACCTAATGTACATGTGCATATGAAAATCATAATGAAATGTTTTTGCATGGGGTTCTTCGAATAAAACTTTACGTTTATAATTTCACAATGAAACACTTTATTTATCAAACAAAACTTAGGATTCAACACTTTATTTCAATTCAGTAACTTTTTACTTAACTATCGATTTTCACAAGTCAACGTTTAAAATTTAATTGTCTCGTACGAGCCTGTCACCCGTGTTTTTATTTTCGCACGCTCTAGTACGTTCAATACTTCCCCTTCGGTAATTTTCCATTGGTACTCTACTGCTGAACTCCATAGATGGGAAATTTTCCATATCGAAGTTCGAACTTCGAATATCAATTTTCTGTCAGCTGACTGGAATGACAGTTGGGTGTGTTGGTAGCGTTAATCGATGGAGAATTCCGCGATTCCTGCATGACGTTTAATTTCTTGTTGCCACATCATTAACTCATTAAACACAGATTTCAGTGCTATCTTTTAAGCATTTTCAGTTTATCATCCAAAATAGGTGAAATATGTATTTTGAAAACCTAAGGTTAGGCGGTTGCCAACTAGATTGTGGTAACCGCTTAACCTTAAATATCTCCAAGCTAAAAGGTCACTGCTATAGCGTTGGAGTTAGCAGGTATTGTCAACAATAGGATCACCCTGAACGAAATGTTATGCATCCACTCATGGATGTGACCTACGTGACAGTTGTTTGTGACAGTTGTCTGTAACAAGTTGATAAATGTTAAATGTATCGCAAATAAAGTAAAAAGGCTTACGTAACGCAATCCAGGTAAAAATAAAGTTCGTTACCAACGGAACTACTTCGTGGCATCTCAAGGATATTTGCAAAGGGATATTGTTTGTGTAATCACCCTTAAATTCCAGTAGATGCGGAGAGGAAAAAAAAAACAAAAAGTTCTATCTTCTATGTATTCCCAAAGACATTTTGTTCTATAAAAAAAGACCGTCAGGTATGAAGTCATACACGGTGCGGGCCGTCGGATTTTTTAAGGCTTAGCGTACAGTTATTGGTTAGTTTGCATATATAAAATGTTGTATAGTATATTTGCAAATTTATGTTTTTCAATTCTTTAAATGACGAATTCGGAATTAATTTTTAAATAAATTGGACATCTTTAACCATTTTCCGAATTTAAAACTATTAAAAATATTTTGAATTTATTTTAGGATAGGTAGGTACCTACTGTTAGAATTTTTTAGGTCTATTTTTCTTATTTAAGGCGAATTTTAAGGAAAGATAGCTATTCAAACTTTTATCGAAAGGCAGGTTGACACATCAACTTTTTTGATTTTTTTTTTGTTAAAAAAATGAAGAAAAAAAAAAATTGCTAACGAGTTTCTAGTTTTCATATTCTAAACATATTTAAGCTTGCTTCTTAAGTGATTTGGGGTGCCGTGGCGTAGTGGTTAGTGTGTGTGCTTACTACGCCGGAGGTCTGGGTTCGAATCCTGCCATCGTCACCTAAAAAAAAAGACTTGTTCTTTTTGACGGTCCCTACCTCCGCGAGGGTTTGACAAGCCCTCCGTGAGTATTAAATGTCTTGAAAAGCTTCTCAAAGTGCCGTTCGGATTCGGCAAAAAATTGTAGGTCCCCTTGTATGTAAAGAAATCAACACACCAGCATACATTGTTGAGAAGTTGGCCCTGGTTCACCTCGAGCTGTTGCGCCACTCTATTTATTTATTTATATTCTTAAGTGATTTAAACTTGGGTAAAATTCAGTTAATAACGCAGAAACAACTCAGACGTTACGAGCAGTTTTTAGCACAGCACAATCATATAAGTAAATCAACTAAAATGATTTTAACATGTCTCGAAAATCATACAACATCCGTTCAGCTCCGCTATGAATTTGTTTCAAAACTTAAAAAAAAATTATCTATGTCTGAAATATTTTTTTGAAACGTTATGTGTTACCTTGTACCTTGTTACTTGTTTCTTGTGTACGGTGTCTTGCGACGATTGTACCGGTGCATTGCTTGGGCTGGCGTTTGCAGTTGGGATGGCACGGGTTGTTGTTGGTGTTCCTGAAGCTGGCTTAAATAATTTTGTGTACCCGCACGGCTAACGACATCAGCTGGTGCGTTGTTTACACAATTTATTTATAGGACTGGATCTACACAAGTGCTGGACAACCTAAGACTATGGTCTCGATTTTTCGATTTTTTTCCAATATCAATCTCAATACACTTAAGCAAGAATAATGCATCTCAACTTTCAGCCTACCACGAGAATTTTGATTTTTCATGCTTGTAAGTAAAGTAGGCGTGCTAGTCAGTGGGCGGATTTTGAAAATTTTCACACTTGTACTTCTACAAGTGTAATAACCTCAGTCTCAGTAAAATTAAGTCACATAAATTACAACATCGCGACGAGCTATTTTCCTCCGCAGTATCGGCTGGCAGATGAAGATCTTGCTCTGCTCTTTGATTCACTTGGGTCAAACTTTATCATCGGCGGGGACTTTAACGCGAAAAATACTTTTTGGGGCTCACGGTGCAATTCAACAAGAGGCAGAGCCCTCTTTAAAGCAAGTACAAAACGCGGCGTGATCTTCTTATCGACGGGAAAGCCAACATATTGGCCAACCGACAGAAATAAAATACCTGATCTCGTCGACTTCTTTATCGCCAAGGGGGTACCTCGTTACCTTACGAACGTAGAAGAACGCTTTGATCTCTGTTCAGATCACTCGGCAGTTCTTTTGAAAATCGGCGGAAGCCTAGCGAAAAAGAATAGAGCGCCTAGATTAACTAACAACAACACCGACTGGGACGGCTTTAGAAAACACTGCAAAGAAAACATAGCTTTAAATGTACCGCTCAAAACGCCACTTGAAATAGAAGACGAATTAGACAAACTCGTGAGAGTTATTCAGAGCGCTGCGTGGAATAACACTTCTTTTCGGAGGTCCGAATTATCGAACAGCGGAACAATATATCCGCGAGAAATAGAAGAGCTAATATGCGAAAAGAGGAGAGCGCGCAAGAGATGGCAACGTTCGCGAGCACCCCCGGATAAGACAATCTTGAACCACCTTTCTAACAAACTGAAGCACGAACTTCAAGATTTTAAAAGTCGCGAGACTACTGCTTACCTCAAAAGCTTGACTGCCGATAAAGGTTCGAACTACTCTCTTTGGAAAGCAGTCAAGTCCGTTAAGAAGCCTATAGCACACTCTGCGCCATTAAGAAAAGCCAACGGCGAATGGGCAAGAGAAGACAAAGAAAAAGCGGATTTATTTGCAGATTACCTAGAAGAAACATTCAAACCGTTTGACGGGGAACCGTTGGTCGAGGAGCTCAATCCTTATGCGGTACAAGATAATTATAGAATAAAAACCGTGTCATTGGCTGAACTTCGTCAAACGATAAATAATCTGAAAAACAACAAAGCCCCTGGCTACGACTTAATTACTAGCGAAATTCTAAAGGAGCTACCGAAAAAAGCTTTGGTCAAGATACTCTATATCATTAACGCTTCCATGAGAGTTTTATACGTTCCAAGGCAATGGAAAGTGGCCGAGGTCATAATGGTTCCGAAACCAGGAAAATGTCCAAACGACAAAAAGTCATACAGACCTATTTCGCTACTGCCGATAATAGCTAAGGTGTTCGAGAAACTGTTGCTTAAAAGGTTGCAACCAATCATTGAAGAAAGACGATTGATTCCGGATCACCAATTCGGATTTAGAAAAAAACATTCAACAATCGACCAGGTCTATCGTATAACAAACGAAATCGAAAAAGCTCTGGAAGCGAAAAAGATATGTACTAGCGCTTTTCTCGACGTATCGCAAGCCTTCGATAAGGTGTGGCACGAAGGCCTGAAGTACAAATTAAGGCTTTGCTTACCAGAAAAACTCTATAGAATCTTAGAGTCTTACCTTAAAGACAGAATATTTCGCGTAAGGTACGAAAATGAGTACTCGGAATTCAAAGAGATAAATGCCGGTGTCCCGCAAGGAAGCGTTCTCGGCCCAATATTATTTTTGCTCTATACAAGAGACATACCCCACGATGAGGGAACAATTTTAGCTACGTTCGCAGATGACACTGCTATTCTCGCTATTGATACGACAGTTGAATTATCAACAGGGAAACTCCAGCGCGCTTTAGACAAAATATGCGACTGGACGAAGAGCTGGCGAGTTGTCCTTAACGAGACTAAGTCAACGCATGTTAACTTTACTTACAAAAAGATAAACAACAAACCTTTATTCATTAACTCGGTACAAATCCCGTACTCAAATGAAGCGAAATATCTAGGAATGACTCTAGACGCAAAACTTAAATGGAAGCCGCACGTTAAAAAGAAACGCGACGAGCTCGAAATCAAGTTAAGAGAAATGAATTGGCTTATCGGAAGATTTTCGAAACTAAGCATATATAACAAACTGCTTTTGTATAAGCAAGTGCTAAAACCATCTTGGACGTACGGTATACAACTTTGGGGTTGTACTAAACCAAGCAATATATCTATTTTAGAAACTTTTCAAAATAAGACACTCAGAGCAATCGTTAATGCTCCATGGTATATAAGAAATAGCGATCTACACCGAGATCTAGGAATCGCAACCGTGTCTGACGAGGTAACAAACTTTGCTCGCAAACTTAGTACTCGTCTTCGCGGACACTGCAACAATGAAATTATCCGAACTTTGGATCAGACAAATCTTACGCGCCGACTACAACGAATGAGACCGTTAGATCTAGCAGCATAAGATGAAACCGCATAAATTGACGGTATTGTAGGTGCCTTCGTTGGAAGGCAGCCTGCCACTCGCGATTATTACAGAAGCTTGAACTACTTGTTAAGGAAACTTAGTCGTAGTCTGACGGAAAATGGGAGGTTTTTTAGTGAGTAAGAATCTCACACTACTATGAGCACGCGCGGCCGGTCCTCGTAGTGCCTATGAAGGTTTTTCCTACCCACGGAAAAAAAAAAAAAAAAAAAAAAAAAAAAAAAAAAAAAAAAAAAAAAAAAAAAAAACTTGTACTTCTTCGGAACCTAGAAAGCCCCGATAAAAAAAATTCAAAATCCTAGCTTAAAATTTAAGGCCTACTAACTACCGACACACAGACGGACGGTCGAACATGTCTCATTAGACTTACAATTCTAATCTCGATCATATGCCCTTAGGGTCTTGGATGTCTACGGTGATTATTTCTCTATGTTACACACTTAAAATTGTTTTTTTTTTTACGTTTTTGTTGGAGGTTGCTACTATCCGATTGAGCACTCAGACACAAATACTGGTCCATTGTATTACCCATGCAGACTCCTTGCATTAATGTATTTGGTCTACCCGTCTTTCGAAGAAAGATGAGACGGAGCTTCAGCGATGAAGGGTTTAGGTGTTCGGTATTCACCACCTGATGCGAGCAACGTTAGGACAACTACAGAGAAAGTGTTCCGCCGTATCGTCGTCCTCTCCACAGGCAGGACACAGGCAGGATTCGTAGTTTCGCTCAAGCCTAACACATTTAAGTGCTTAGCAAAAGCTTGGTGGCCGGTAAGGACGCCTACAGTCTGCAATCGATTCTCCTGCGAGATAGAAGGAAAGATGTTGACCCCTCGCAGATGTCCGGGCGTAGTCGTTTAGTCTGTCTGCATCCATACCAGTCGCGCCAACGAGCCCTGTGCTCACGAGAAACCCAAGTTTCAATGGCAGACTTTGATAAGACGTTTATCAAAGCAGCTAGAGCAGAGCCCAGCGTGCTAGGAAAGGCCCCTGTGCAGCCAAGACAAGCCGTTCTTTGGAGTTTGGTAAAAGCGGCAGTAACACGTTTCCGCGAAAGCCTGTTCCACCAAACAACCGATGCGTATGAGAAAATGGTCTAGCCATGCCCGTATAGATCCAGAGGATTCTTTTCGGCGATAAGCCCCATGTCTTAACAAAAGCGCTTCTGCACAATGGACAATGCTTTTTCGTTTTTGGACCATAGAAGTTTCCTATCAAGGATTACTCCCAAATATTTGACTTCATCGGATGTCGGGAGAGTGACACCTTTACGCACTAGTTGATTCAGACCATTGACCTTCCTCCTACTCGTAAAGAAAACAACCATAGTTTTAAGAGGATTCGCTAAAAGCCCATTCCTAGCGCACCAATCATCGATCAAGTACAGAGATCTCTGCGCCTGAGAGCACATGGTACCTATGTTCGAGCCGACAGAAAGAACGGCGACAACATCCGCGTAGGCTTGTGTGTAGGTTCCAGGAAGGTTGAGAGCCGACAGTAGAGAGTCTACAGCCATGCACCATAAAAGGGGAGACAGAACACTACCTTGCGGGCAACCCTTGTGTGGTCATCACACTTATGGGTCTGACACTTTTGCCTAGGCTATAGTCTGACTTACCTGGTTTTGGTATGAAAACGACTTTAACCATGCGCCACGGCAAGGCTCGCAGTGAAAATTCCTTTCAACGTGGGCAACAGCTGATCCAAACCATGCTTCAGCATAACTGGGTAGATTCCATCTGGACGTGGTGACTTAAAGCTCTCAAAAGATGCAAGCATATTTGTTAATCACTACTCTAGAAGCAATGTACCAGTTAAGCCGCGTTGTGTTCGCTGGTTCTGCAGTGGCCACCGTTGCCGGTACCACTGGAGAGCACGTGCGGTGCTCTGATTTCCCGGGAGCAAATATTCACACTGCGGCAGATCTTGGAAAAAACCCAGGAATTCCAAATCGATACACACCACATATTCATCGATTTCAAGGCCTATAGGCCTATAGAGCATCTATAGAAACGAGCCATATAGCGCAATGTCTAGTTTTGGCATCCCTGCCAAACTCGTCAGTCTCAGGATGACGATGGAAAGTTCACGCTGTTCCGTCAAGGTCAGCAAAGACCTCACCGACCCCTTTGTCTCAAACAAGGTTTTACACAAGGCAACGAGGCAGAAATCCCGCGCCAACACCAGAGGCACAATCCTTCAAAAGTCCGTTCAACTACTCGCCTACGCAGACGACATTGACAAAATCGGAAGAACAAAGCGTGATGTCAGAACGTCCCATGTTCCGTCCCCTTGAGTAATGGGACGGAAGCGGCGAATATGGGTTTAGCAGTCAATGAGGGCAAAACCGAGTATATGCTGTCATCGAGAAAAGACACCCAGTTATACTTTGGGTGTCTTTTAGCGCTGAAATCCTACGAAGGATAACTTTTGCCAATTGCTGTTTCTTTTGGCTAAGAAAGCAATTGAGTAGCAAAGCATTCTCTCGAGCAACTAAAGTGTCCATGTATAAGACCTTCATCATCCCAGTCCTGCTTTTCGGTGCAGAAGCATAGGCCCTGTCAAAGCCGTATGAAAGCACTTTAGGCTGCTTCGAGAGGAAAATTCTTCGGACGATTTATAGTCCCGTCTGCATAGACGGAGAGTGGAGGAGGAGATATAACATCGAACTGTACGGGCTGTACAGCGATACTGACCTAGCCAAAAGAGTCAAAGCACAACGTCTACGATGACTGGGTCATATAGAGCGGATGGCCACCAACGCCCTGGCCCGGAAAATCTTCGAATAAACACCGCAAGGACGGCGCAGTACAGGAGCGCCCAGACTCAGGTGGCGCACGCAAGTGGAAGGGGACCTCAGCCAACTTCGCTTGCGAAAATGGAGACGGATAGCTAGAAACAGAGCTGGCTGGCGAAGCTTGTTGGTTGAGTCCCAGGTCCGCCCCGGACTCTGACTGTAGCGCCACCTTAAGTAAGTAAGTAAGTAATTTATTCAAAGAAGCTATATAGCTATTTCATTTGGAGTTAATACGTTATGAGCAATTGCATAGAGCCTTATGAAGCCAGCCCAAACAAGTTAAACAAGGACTAGATTCACATTTTTCTGAAAGTTTTCTGGTACTGCTTTTTTAAAGCAATTTCCAAAATAAATCGGAAAAATTCATGAGAAAAAATAATTTGCCCCCCTTATTACTGGTGCTATTAGAACAAATCTTTAGAAAGAAAGAAATGTGATGTACTTGCATCATGTGGACGATACTATGTTAATAAATTAACTATAACTTCTAGGACAATAACACTACATCAAACAAATTTTACACAAGAAGAAACCACATAAAATGCAATTCAAAATAAAAGTCACAGCAATCAAATACGTTTATGAAAGTTTTTATTAAAAAACAAGTGGGAAAGTGCAAAATTTAAAAATTTCTAAAATCCCTTAAGAAAGTGGGCGTGGTCAATGAAAAAGCCAAAGTTTTTTCGCTGCATCATAGACAATCACAAGGCAATATTGCATACCAAAAATGAATGCGCTACCGCCATTGTAACACAGCCAACATTTTGAAAAAGTATTTTTAAAATTACAGATGGTCAGGGTTGTAGTGGCCTTGTCTGTGGGCGGCGGATTCAGCTAATATTCAAACTTGATCTGAAGGACTGGACTTCAAGCCAACCCACCAAATTTTAGCTCTCTACCTTAAAATTTAAAGCGTAAAAGTTGTTTACATGCGGACGGACGGACATGGCTTAATCGATTCTCCTGTCGGTCCCAATTATGTCTCTAAAATGTCTTAGGGGTCTGCGGTGACTATTTCACTGCGTTACAAACTATACAGCAAACTTAATAAACCCTTAGTCGGGTAGAAGGTGGTCAAAGGATAGACATGTGCACTCAAGAGGATACAAGCATCCACAGGTTTTCTAAACCCACCTCTGTATATCAACTCCTACTCTCACTTCCCCGTGGTGAACACCGGGTGCCTAGTACCTCAACTGGAGATTGCGTTCCAACCCCTTTGGAAGGTTGTTGGGGGTAGCAGACGAGAGAGGGAGGGAGGAGTGCTCCCACTAAGGCACTTCTCCTTGCATCCGGACGGCAGCGGAGGAATTCCCCAGAATCAACGGTGGCGTCCATAGTTCCAGTCAGGCCGAACTACTTAGTGAACACCTTATATGGGCTACTACGACGTATTCGGAGCTCAGGCCTATAAGGAGCGGGCTATCCGGCTCTCCGTCCTAAGCAAAGGATCTGATCCTCCAGGTTGGGGGTCGTACCGTCGGGGTGACTTCCCGGCCACGTAAAGAAACACCAGTCACGAAGCAGAAACAAGCCTCGGATTCGGACGGATTTACTGTTGACGACCAATGCAAACGAGAAAAGGACAACGAGCTCCGGATCTGCACGTGGAATGTTAGGTCCCTTAACAGACCACGTGCAGCCGAGCAACTAGCGGAGGCCCTTAAGGACTACAAGGCAGACATTACTGCCATCCAAAAAATGCGGTTGGACGGGCCGGGCAAAAGAAGGATAAAAAACTGCGACATCTACTACGGCGACTGCTATCGGCATCAAAGACAGCGCCTATTTGGATGTGGTTTTGTTGTTGGAGGCAGACTTAGGCAAAAAGTCTTGAGCTTCAACCCTGTAAGCGAGCGCCTCGCGACGATCCGCATCAAGGCTAAATTCGCCAACATTAGCCTGATATGCGCACATGCCCCCACAGAGGAGAAAGATGACGAGACCAAAGATATGTTCTACGAGCTCCTGGACAAAACTTATGAGCAGTGCCCTAGCTACGACATTAAGATTGTCCTAGGCGATTTTAATGCCAAGCTAGGAAGGGAGGGCATCTTTGGTCGTACTGTCGGAAAGCATAGCCTGCACGACACGACCTCCGATAACGGATTCAGGCTGATCGACTTTGCTGCGGGGCGACACGTTGTGGTAGCTAGTACACAGTTCCCGCATCTCAATATCCACAAAGGGACATGGAGATCTCCCGATCAATCAACCGTCAACCAGATTGACCATATTGCGATCGACGCAAGGCACTCCTCCAGTATCATGGATGTCCGAACTTTCCGAGGGGCCAACATTGACTCGGATCACTACCTTGTTGTAGCCAAGGTACGGCTGCGGATATCCCGACCAGCGCCAAGTAATGGAAATACTGTGAGGAAGTTTGACGTCGGCCGACTACAATCGCAAGAGATCGCCAGGTCCTTCTCCAACCGAGTCTCTCAAAACCTTCTACGAAGTCCTATGCAACCAGCATCAAGTATTGATAGCCAGTGGCAACACTGCCAAAATGCCATCAGAGACGCCGCCTCTGAAGTGCTGGGTTTCACACGGCGACCACAACGAAACCCCTGGTTTGACGATGAATGCCGGCAAGCACTTGCAGCTAAACAGGAAGCATACAAAGCGGCGCTGCACAGAAGGACTAGAGCTGCTCGCGAGCTGTACGAGCAGAGGAGGAGAGAGGAACACCGGCTTCTCCGAAGGAAAAAGAGAGAGCACGAGAAGCGCGCGGTTGAAGAGATAGAGAGATGTTACAACAGGAATGAGGTTAGAAAGTTTTACCAAAGGATCAAAAGGTCCTGCCAAAGGTATAAACTTCGAACTGAAGCCTGTAAGGACCATCAAGGGAACATCGTTGTAGAATCGCAGTCGGTGCTGAGGATTTGGAAAGACCACTTCTGCAGACTGTATAACGGCGAGGACGAACCAAATACCGGTGTCAGGCAGAACGAACCATTCAACCCGGGCGAAGACGTTACCGACGAAGCATACGAACGATACCGCCCACCCGACCTGGAGGAGGTGAAAGTAGCTGTGTCTAAGCTCAAGTGCAACAAAGCAGCCGGAGCAGACGGCCTAGCTGCCGAACTTTTTAAATCCGCTGGCGATGAGCTGGTTAGGAGCATGCACCAGCTCATCTGCAAGATATGGTCGGAAGAAAGCATGCCCGACAAATGGAACCTCAGCACTGTTTGCCCGATCCTGAAGAAAGGAGACCCTCTGAGTTGTGCCAACTACAGAGGCATAAGTCTTCTTAACATCGCATACAAGATCTTCTCTGCTGTACTGTGTGAACACCTGAAGCCGTTTGTCAACAATCTGATAGGCACATATCAGTGTGGCTTTAGGCCAGGAAAGTCCACCATCGATCAAATATTCACACTGCGGCAGATCTTGGAGAAAACCCAGGAATTCCAAATCGATACACACCACCTCTTCATCGATTTCAAGGCCGCGTATGACAGCATCTATAGAGACGAGCTATATAACGCAATGTCTAGTTTTGGCATCCCTGCCAAACTCGTCAGTCTGTGCAGGATGACGATGGAAAACTCACGCTGTTCCGTCAAGGTCGGCAAATACCTCACCGACCCCTTTGATGTCAGAAAAAGATTTAGACAAGGCGATGCGCTGTCACGCGACTTCTTTAACATCATACTTGAGGGAATTGTGCAGAACTCTCACGCCAACACCAGAGGTACAATCTTTCAAAAGTCCGTTCAACTACTTGCATACGCAGACGACATTGACATAATCGGTACAACAAAGCGTGATGTCAGTGAAGCCTTCGTGAGTATTGGGACGGAAGGTGGGTGAATATGGGTTAAATAAGTGAATATAGGTTTAGCAGTCAACAAGGGCAAAACCAAGTTTATGCTGTCATTAAGTAAAGACACCCAACACCGACGTCTTGGACAAAACATCACCATCGACAGCTCACAGTCGACAGCCAATTTTAAGGTTGTTAGGCACTTTGTCTACCTGTGTTTCGCTATCAATTCAGAAAATGATACCAGCGCTGAAATCAAACGAAGGATACTTCTTGCCAATCGCTGTTTTTTTGGGCTATGAAGGCACTTGAGAGGACAAAGCCCTCTCTCGAGCAACTAAAGTGTCCATGTAAAAGACCCTCATCATCCCAGTCCTGCTTTACGGTGCAGAAGCATGGACCCTGTCATAGGTGGATGAACACACTTTAGGCTGCTTCGAGAGGAAAATTCTTTGGACGATTTACGGCCCGTTTGCATAGACGGAGAGTGGAGGAGGAGATATAACATCGAACTGTACAGGCTGTACAGCGATACCGACCTAGCCAAAAGAGTCAAAACACAACGTCTACGATGACTGGGTAATCTAGAGCGGATGGATACCAACGCCCCGGCCCGGAAAATCTTCGAATCCACACCGCAGGGACGGCGCGGTAGAGGAGCACCGAGACTCAGGTGGCGCACGCAAGTGGAAGGGGACCTCAGCCAACTTCGCGTGCGAAACTGGAGACGGCTAGCTAGAGACAGAGCTGGCTGGCGAAGCTTGTTGGCTGAGGCCCAGGTCCACCCCGGACTGTAGCGCCACCTTAAGTAAGTAAGCCTTCCAGTTGCTTTCGGTTGGTGATTCTATACGCCTGCTCAAAAGACTAACTGCTAATGCAATATCTGGTCTTGAAACTGTTCCAATATAAAGCAATGAACCTATTGCTTGTCGATATGCAGAATTGTTGGGTAGTTTTTGACTGGTTGTTTCCATTCCTAAAAAGTTTTTTTCTATAGGTTTTGCAGTTGGTTTTGGCTCCTCTAAGTTGTAATTTTTCATCAATTCCTTAATTTTACACTTTTGACTCAATCGAAATGAACCATCTTTCTTGCGTTCGAACTCAATGCCAAGTTAATGTTTTACTTCTCCCAAATGCTTGATCACTTAATGTTGTTGTATCTCTTCAAATACAGTATTGGTTAAATTTTCCGAGGATCCAGCTACAAGCATATCATCAACATACAATAATATAAAAGTTGTTTTTCCGTCTTTTTCTTTTCTTGAAAATAAACATGGATCTGCTTCTCCTTGTTTGAACCCTATGTTAGTTAGAATGTCTGTGGCCTTCTTATTCCAAGCTCACGCTGACTGTTTTAAGCCGTATATGCTTTTCTTAGGCTTTAAAACAAAACTTTCTCCTCTTCACCTGGTTTCACAAATCCTTTGGGCTGGTCCATATAAATTTCTCCGCTGAGATTTCCATTTAAATATGCATTTTTTACGTCTAAATGGCACACGTATAGTTTTCTAAAAGCTGCAATGACAAGAAGAGTCCGGGTTGTTTCGTGCTTTACGACTGGAGCAAAGGTTTGATCGTAATCTTCGCCAAACTTCTGAGTGAAGCCTTTGCCCACTAAACGTGCCTTGTAACAGCTGTTGTGTCCAGTTTTGTCTTGAATACCCACTTTGAACAAACTGTCTTCTTTCCTGGGGGTAGGTCAACAAGATCCCATACCTTGTGCTCTTTCAGTGATTTGATTTCTTCTTCGGCTGCATTTATCCATCTACGCTTTTCTTGAACTGACAATGTCTGCACTTCTTCCCACGACTTTGGATCTTCAGTATCATTGACGGCAACCTTATATGAAAGACGATTTGGTGGAATTCCTTTATTTGACCGTTCTGAGACACAAATTTCTTGGATAATTGGTGAACGAACTTCTTCAAATGTATCTGCTTCGTCGCATGCTTCATAAATACTCTCGTTAGATGCATTTTCATCAAGGCTTATGTTACCACATTCATCTGAACAATCATCACATTCAACATCTTCAACATCTTGGTGTTGGGTTCCAATATTTATGGAAAAACTGCTACTTGGGTAAACTGGACCAGATTCATGCGATTTTGAACTATTTTCCCAAAACTTACTAGATTTCATAGCTTCCATCTCTTTTATCCTTACCGATCTGGATATTCTTATACGACTTGATCTTGGATCCAAAATACGATATCCTTTAGACATATTATCGTATACAACTAGTACTCCTTCTTCAGCATGGCCATCCCACTTTTTCCTTTTCTGTTTGGGCCCATAAGTAAACGCTTTGGATCCGAAAACTCAAATATGACTTCATCCGGCTTGACTCCTGTAAAAAGTTCAATTGGCGTCTTCTCGATGCTACCGCTAGGCAGCCTGTTTTGTAAGTATGCAGCTGTCAAAACAGCTTCTCCCCAAAATCAATTGTGTAGTCCAGAATCTAGAAGCATACATTTGGCCGCTGCTGTTAGACTCCTGTTTTTGCGCTCAGCTACTCCATTTTTCTGGGGAGTATACGTAACAGTAAATTGATGTTCAATACCTTCTTTTCTTAAGTAGTCCTCAAGTTCATTTGTGATGTACTCCTTTCCATTATCTGATCGCAAAACAGGATTTACGGTCCCGTCTGCATAGACGGAGAGTGGAGGAGGAGATATAACATCGAACTGTACGGGCTGTACAGCGATACCGACCTAGCCAAAAGAGTCAAAACACAACGTCTACGATGGCTGGGTTATCTAGAGCGGATGGACACCAACGCCCCGGCACGGAAAATCTTCGAATCCACACCGCAGGGACGACGCGGTAGAGGAGCACCGAGACTCAGGTGGCGCACGCAAGTAGAAGGGGACCTCAGCCAACTTCGCGTGCGAAACTGGAGACGGCTAGCTAGAGACAGAGCTGGCTGGCGAAGCTTGTTGGCTGAGGCCCAGGTCCACCCCGGACTGTAGCGCCACCTTAAGTAAGTAAGTAAGTAAAACAGGTTTCTTACCAAACTTTGTTAGCATCAAAGCGATGTAGTCCTTTATAGTATCCGTGACTTCTTCTTTGGATTTCAATAAACGTAGAAACGTTAAACGTGAGTGGTCATCAATGAGGGTTAAAAAATATTTGTTACCACTGGGAGTTGATGTCTGCATTAGTCCGCACAAATCTGAGTGAACTAATCTTAACGGTTCCTTTTCCTACAGAAAGTTTCGATTGTGCTAACTTTCCCTTGATGCAACACTCGCAAATAATTTTATCCGAACATCCTTTAATCGAAATGCCAGTTGAAAGTTCTTGGCTCACCAACTTTTTGATAGCTACTGGATCTCTGTGTCCGAGTCGACGGTGCAACTGGTGAATGCAAACTAATGTACTGACTATGTTAACATTTGTCTTCGGTAAATAAGTTTTAAGCTTGTATAAGTTACCATCACATTGTGCCTCTGCGACTACCTTCGACTTACAGTAAAACTTACACGTGCCATTTTGGAAAATAACTTTGATTCCATTTTCAACAACTCGCTTAACTGAAATAAGTCCACCATCTAGATCAGGAACATAGAGAACATCCTTAAGCAAAACCTTCTGAATGCTTTGGTCCGACAACAAGCAATTCAACCATCCGCTTCCTACCCCTGCAGCATGAACTAATGAACCATCAGCTAAGTAAATCGCGCTGTTGTCGTCTTTTAGATTGGAGAAAAACTTGCTATCATTAGTCATGTGATTTGTCGCTCCTGAGTCAATATACCAGCCTGCAAGTTTAATCCGTGCTCCTGCACAGGCTTCAAAAGAAACAGAATTTTTCTGAAGACTATCGTCTGTCGCAACTGAAGTTTTCATCACTCTATCATCACCGGGTCTTTGGGCACCCGCTGACTTAAATCGGTAACAGTTGGCTTTTAAATGTCCTGGCTTGTTGCAAAAGAAACAAGTTCTCGTCTCTTTTGGACCTACATTTTTGTTTTTGGGAACTCCCGAGAGTTACCCCGCTGATTGTTTTTATATGTCGACCACATTGCGATTCCTTGTTCATCCTTAGATGCAACATTTGCACCTCTGCTTTCAACACGTCTCTGATATTCATCCAACATTTTTCCGGTCACGTACTCAATTGTCAGGTCACCTTCATCACGGCCCTCAAGCGCGGTTACCAGAGATGAATACGAGTCTGGGAGACTTACCAACAATACTGCAACGACTTCCTCATCCTCTAATGGCTTACCGGAACCTCGAAGTAGTCCAACAATCCGCATGATAGAATCAATATGCTCTCCCATCGTAGTCGATCCGCCATTAAATTGATAGCATCATCCAATTGTGCGATATGCACGAGATGATTGTCCTCAACGCTTAGAGTAATATATGCAGCAGCTTTATTGTTTAAATCAGAAGTCACTGATTGATTTCTTTGTTGAACCATCGTGTGTTCAAAGAATGATTTGTGATGTTCGCGTTTTCAGGGGAGCTGAGTTGTCAACTGATCACCACTTAGTGTTGTGTAAATTGTTTTTCAGTGACAGTATTCCTTTGCCACCCAGGCGAAAACCAGGACAGGTGACCCGCATACGGTGGGAAAGGTTGCAGGATGCTGACTCTGATTTCAGAGAGCGTTTTGCACAGCATGTTTCGGAGAAGTTTGAACAAATTCCAACTGACCTTTTGAATGTAGAGGAGGAATGGCAGCTGTTTTTATCGGCAGTCATTGCCTCTGCAGGAAATGTTTGTGGAGTGAAGCGGTTTGGGGTAGCGGCTTGGTGGTGAGAAAAGAACTGCTTGGTTTAAAACGCCTGGAGTTCAAGAAGCCATCAGAGAGGAGAAGAGAGCATACATTGCGTGGATCCAATGTAGAAACTCAACTTCTCGAGCCCATTACAATGAGGCGCGAAGGACTTCCAATCTGGCAGTCAGAACAGCCAAGGAAAAGTCATGGAAAAAGTTCGGCGAGAAGTTGGAGCACGATTACAGATCTGCAAACAAGAAATTTTGGCAGACCATTCGCCGGCTCAGAGGAAGGAAGTTAAATATCATCCAGGGGGTTAAATCCAAGGACGGTACACTTCTTTCAAGCGAGAGCGATGTCTCGCAGATGGAGAGAGCACTTTTCGGAGTTGCTCAACCCCCAACAGGGCACTGAAGATGGCATTCCCACTGCTGACGAGATAAGGGCGGAGAATAGTCCCACAGTAGACGAAGTCACTGAAGCGATTAAATCGCTAAAAGTTGGCAAGTCTGCTGAAGTTGATGAAATCCGGCCAGAAATGCTCAAGGCAATGGGTGAAGAGGGTGTTAAATGGCTAACACGTGTCATTAAGGTGGCCTGGGATAGCGGGAAGGCACCTAGCGATTGGCAAACGGGAGTTATAGTGCCCATTTTCAAAAAAGGACACAGGAGAGATTGCGCCAACTATAGGGGCATATCTCTCTTGAGTCTTCCGGGAAAAGTATTCGCGAAGGTGTTGGAAACGCGTTCCAGAGCTGTGATCGAGCCTTTGTTTTGGGAAGAACAGTGCGGCTTTCGGCCTGGCAGAGGCACAACCGACCAGCTTTTTACACCGAAGGTTATTCTTGAGAAGGCCTGGGAATATGCCAAACCGGTCTATGCGTGTTTTGTAGATCTGGAAAAGGCGTATGACCGAGTGCCTCGGGATACACTGTGGAGAGTTTTGCAGGACTATGCGCTGAGTGGGCCTCTTCTGAGAGCCATTCAGTCTTTGTATGGAAACTGCAGAAGCTTTGTACGGATAAATGGCGTCAAATCCCGTCCTTTTGATGTGCGCGTTGGACTTCGCCAGGGCTGTGTTCTGTCACCGCTCCTTTTCATAGCGTATATGGACTGGATGGTGAGGCGCAGTCTTGGCGAGCAATGTTTCGAATTGGCTGGCATCAGGATGAGTCATCTGCTTTTCGCAGATGATTTGGCCATCCTTGCATCATCCAAAGAGGAACTTCAACGAGCACTGGATAGGTTTGCACCCATCTGTGGTGATGCTGGGATGAAAGTAAACGTGAGCAAATCGGAAGTGATGGTTGTTTCCCAAACTCCTGTGCAGTGTACCCTGCACATAAATGGAGTTCCATTAAAACAGGTGGAGAAGTTTAAGTATCTCGGGGTCTTTCTCACGAAAGATGGGAGGAGTGATACTGAGTTGTCCTGTAGAATTGGCCAAGCTGGAGCAATAGTAAAGGAACTGCGCCGGCCGGTCATCAGGAAAGCTGAGCTTGGAGTGAAAGCAAAGATCTCAGTTTTTAATTCAGTGTTCGTTCCGACCCTCATCTATGGTCATGAAATTTGGGTAATGACCGAAAGAATTAGATCGCGGGTACAAGCTGCCGAAATGAGATTCCTGAGGTGCGTTGCTGGTATTACTCTAAGGGACAGAGTGAGATACGTCAGTATTCGTAGGAATCTCAATGTTGAGCAGCTACTTCTCCGAGTGGAGCGATCGATTCTTCGATGGTTTGGACACGTTGTTCGCATGCCCCCTGACAGACTTCCTAGACAGGTCATGCTAGCCGAGATGCGAGCGCATCGCCCCCCTGGTAGGCCAAGAAACAGGTGGTGGGATCAGGTAAGGAACCTCTCTGAGTCCCGCCTGGGGATTGCGCCGGAGTCTCTTGAGTTGGTGGCGGAGGATCGAGAAAGATGGAAGGACCATTTAGCCACCCTCGCTCCGCGACCCTTTTAAAGGATAGGCGGCATTCGAAAATGATGATGATGATAAGCTTTATTGTTATTCTTCTTCCAGTCTTCGGTTACTGGATCTGGTTTTGGGTTATTAATAACATCCCATAGATCGTCCCTCTTACTAAAACTGCCTGGAGCTTAGTTTTCCAAAAAACGAAATTGCCTCCATTGAGCAGGGAACCATTAATTTTCAATGCATCCGCCATTTCTAAAAAAAAAATGTTCTCGAACAAATTTATAACTTCTGCGTATTTATTGGTGAAAACGTTCCTTCTGTTATTGCCACAATCCTGGGCCCATAACCTGATAAATTTATATGATTTTAAGATGATAAACTTTTTATTTAAGAAGAAAATACAATTAATTAATAGTGAAAACTAAACTGGTTGAAAGCTGAACAAAGAATGTGCAAATGAAAAAATTAAAATTCTAAGTTTCAGGAAATTAAAACGCAAAGGTAATGTGATAGCTGACTGCAAAGTAGTTTTCATAAACTTGCTGCAAAGTATACTTCCAACAACTTTAATTAAAGGATTAGGACAGGCTACGATATTTTGAAGTTTTTTTTTTTTAGTGAACTAATCATACATATATATAATAAGAGGCTCCGTTTTTGTTTCGTTGTACAAAGTCTTTTTGAGGAACCACTTTTTGTTTGGTCTCCTAAACTTTCCACAACAGAATCTAGGTAGCTGTTCTTCTCTCAAAGTTTTCAAGCTCTTTCGCAACTGTTGGTGAAATTGTAAACCAACATCCGAAACCGTACGTGATGATAGGTCTTATGAGCGTCTTATAGATAAGAATTTCAGTTTTTTGTGAGGTGTGCTTTGATGAGAGAAGATGTTTTGGGAGAGCTGTAGCCATTTTTGCTTTACTTGGCACCTTTCTAGCATGTTTGTTAAACTTGAATTTCTGGTCAAAATGTATACCCAAATACTTCGCTTCCGTTTTGAAGGGAATAGGAACACTTTCTATAGTCAAGGAGAGGATCTTGCTTTCTTTGACAGCTTTACGGTGCCCTTTTCCATACGTGTTTCTGAAACAAGTCAGTCCGCTTTTCGCCGCCTTCAATGTTAAGCACTAGGAGTTAAGGTAGCTCGTCAAAGTTGGAAGGGAATTTTTTATTTTCTTTAATGCATCATGGGGCCTGACAGCGCTTGCTACAACTTTAGTGTCATCGGCGAACAGAATGGATTTAGGTTCTGAATCAGAATTATTGAAAGGAAAATCAGAAAAAAAAAATGTTAAAAAATTTTGGGCCAAGTAGAGATCCTTGAGCAACACCTTTGAGCACCGAAAATTCTTCAGAATATTCAGAAGCGATGAAAACAACAGCGGTTCTAGACTTAAGAAAACTACTAACCATCCTTATAAGATCAACAGGAAAGTTAAGTCTTATCAATTTAAAAATCATTCCCTTGTGCCAGATTGAGTCGAAAGCCGCTTTCAGGTCTATATCCAAAACTACAGAACATTTCTTGTTTCTAAGGTTATGAATAATCTTATTGTTAAGATACAGGAGGCAATGTTCGGTGGAGTGACTTTTCTTGAAACCAAATAAATTGGTTGGAATAACGCTCTTTTCATCACAAAAAGTATCTAAGCTCTCAGCTAAAACTCTTTCAAATAGTTTCCCTACATTAGAAAGTAAGGAGATAGGTCGAAAGTTGTTGACATCTTTTGCACTTTTCATCTTGGCAATAGGTATTAGCTTAGATTTTTTCCAGGCACTAGGAAAGTACCCGTTGTTTATACAGTGATTATAAATGCAGGAAAGTGCGACATCCAGAGAGTGTGGGCATTTTCTCAAAATGAGATTCGAAATTTTATCGATACCGTACGATTTCTTATTATTTAGGTTCATTCTATGCGCGTTAAGCTTAGTTGGTGATGGAAAAGGTAGAGCCAGGTTATCTGAATAAGTGTGGGATGGTGAAAACGATGTTAAATAAGTGTTTGTGTTTCTGCTTTCAAACTCATCGACTGTCGAGAGAACATTGCTCGTTAAGGTCCTATCAAAATGGGAGTTTCTTCAGAGAAGAGATTTGAATAAATTGTTTTAAAAGCGTTTAGTTTCTCTGTCACGTCTACTAGATCCTCGCCATCAAGAGAAAGAATGTCCTTTGCGGTATCGGTCCCAAAGTATTTTCTGCCCGTTATCTTGTCGATTTCCTTAAATGCTTGTGGGGAAGGCTTAATTTTTTGCAAGCGTAGCCTGAATTCACTATCAAGATCGATTTTAACCCTTTCCTTTATTATTTTATTTAGACACTGAATTTGTGCTGAAAGCTCTTGATACTCCCGATTAACCCTATTTAAATGCCTGTGGTAAATCCATTTTAATTTTCTTAGCCAGATATTTCGAATCTTTGGAAGATTTTTAGTCAGAATTGAAATATTGTTGTATTTCAAGTTCTTTGTGTTTTTTTGCAACAGAGTGGTTTTCAATACAATTCACAATTTTACCAGTGACTTCTCTTATAGGCTCGTCAATGCCGTCATTAGATAGATTCTCACTTATTGGCATTCTTATTCGAGAGATATTTCTGTGAAATTCGAGTCGTCTCAATTTGTTGCCTCGAAACTAGTGTAGCAGGCTGGTGGTGTCAACATCGGAAATATGTCAAAGACTTTAAGAGTCATTTCAATGCCGTAATGATCTAAAGATGAAGCAAAGGTCTTGCAAATATTATTATTGATATTAAGCGAACATAATATTAAAAAAAGGTCTAGAATGGATGACGATCTTGGAAACGTTGGACTGTGTGGTGAGATGAGATCAATACTCAGAAATGGGCCATTGAAGAACCACCTGCTTATCTGCTTTCCGTTGATGTTGGTTGCTGTATCACCCCAGTAAGGGTGTCGAGCGTTGGAATCGCCCCCGAGTACTATTGCATCGTATGTGTTCGCAATGTTAAAAAGTCTATCAAGTTCACTGGGAAGATTTTGTCCTGCGCCGGATGGTATGTAGATACTTCCAAGAAGTATACGCTTCGCAGCCCCGGAACTGTTTTGGCATGTTAGTGAACCTAGACAAGCTGAGAATAATGAACTGTGAAAAGGCACTTCTTTCACCTTAAACCTCTCCTCAAAAACGATAGCTGTTCCCATACCATCGTAATTTTCAAAAATGTAGTTTGTTGCTTGAACCGCCAATAATGGGCGTGACCAAAAGCCTTAATTTTTTTTTATAATTTCCTCGCGATCAAGGGGTTGTGAATTCCCTTAAGATGCTAGCACATCGTCAGAAAGAATTTGAGGATAGAATAAGAAAAGATAGGGGGTGCCGTGGCGCAGTGGTTATTGTGTGTGCTTACTACGCCGGAGGTCTGCTTTCAAATCCTGCCATCGTTACCTGAAAAAAAAAACTTGTTCTTTTTCACGGTCCCCACCTCCGCGAGGGTCTGACAAGCCCCCCAACAGTATCATTTGTATTGAAAAACTTCCCAAAGTGCCGTCCGGATTCGGCAAAAAATTGCAGGTCCCCTTGTATGTGAAGAAATTAACACACACAGCATAAATTGTTAAGAAGTTGGCCCTGGTTCACCTCGAGCTGTTGCGCCACTCTATTTATTTATTTATTTTTATAAGAAAAGATAGAAGATGAAAAATAATTCTTCATTCAACATGCAAATGCTGAAGAGGCAGTATGGAACATGAAAACTCTGCACAGAAACACCAAAGCTTAGCAGAGTATTTCATAAATGCATCTAATTGTTGTCAATTCTATTTGAATACTGGAAGAGAAAGAGGTGTTTTATATTCGGCTGACCCTAACCTAAATAACAGACGCCGACCAGGAAACTGCTCATTTTGAAACAGCGAGACATTTTGTTGAACAGAAACTAAAATCTAGTCTGGTATATCTACCTCATGTGCTAAATTTAATTTCTTGTTCTTCCCTAAGTTGGTCTAAAAAACAATCGAATGCATATTTATTTTTTGGCAATTAAGAGTTTTTTTTTTAAATAAATAATCCTCCTCCAAATGTGGGCATGGTCCTAATTCTTGTATAGAAGAAAGGTAAAAGTAAATGTCTTCTACAAAATAAAATAAATTATTTTGACCGATGATTTATTCTTGTTAATTCTATAAAACAAAACATAAACAGGAAAGAAATGATATGACATTGTAAGAGAGAAACTTTGAATTAAACGAGAGAAAAGACAACCTAAGGCAGAGAATTAGTCGCTATCGCTATGGGCGATGTTGTGAGCCCTTCAACCAAATTATAGAAGTAAATGCATTTTAAAAAATTCCAATTCCTGTTCCACCTCCGCCCACTAGTGGAGGTCTACCGACTTTATTGTTTTGTATGTCAATCAAGTTTCAAGTTTTTCCTACCTTAAAGGCATTTCAGAAACTCTTACAGTGCGTTCTTGTATGAGTGCTACTTCGTCTGGCGATACATAATTAACTTATTTTTACCCTTATGGTGTGGTGGTAGCTTGAATTTTGATCGCCGCGGCCGGCGTGTAAGTACAAGACTAGATTTGGAAGTCCGAAATCTGCAATTTTCATTCGATAAAGTCTCAGCCCATCATTGGTTTCTTCAAACAATCTGTCTTTCGCAGCACCAGTAGAAGTGTTCGATCGAATATCAGCATCTAAGTCATCTCTTAAAACAAAATTAAGAGAGTAGTGATGACAAGGGATGGTTTTTAACCAGTTTTGAAAGTGTTGAAAATATTGTGAACCCATCAGATCACGTTAACACTGTGCTCCCTAGGTGAAGGACTAAATCTACAGTTTAACACCCAAAACGTACTGCTTCAATAACATAGCACAACCCCGGCAAAAGAAGGCTGTTGCTGCAGTATTTACCAATACACGCAAGGCAAAGCGATTTCAGGTCGAAAGCCAGCTCATTCTTTTACGCCCCCTATGGTTCCTAGGTCTTTGGAAAATGTTATACCACATTTCTTTTTTAAGGACAAGTATGTAACTTACACATCTTCGGTATAAAGTCCCTAGGTCTAGAAGTGCTAAAAACAAGCAACAAAGCCAATACAAACGTGTATCCTTATTTTTCTGAGAAATTGCCTCCTAGACTGCACGGGAGGTAGAACAAGAAAAAGTCTTGCCAGTTTCAGTATGGGTATAGTAAAACCCTTTTTGCCAATCAGTGTGCCTGTCGGCTGAATTTAATTCTATTATACGCAATCAAATAAACTTTTTTTTTTATTTCTATCCAACCGACAGTTTGTCGCACATTAACCGAACAGATGTACGTATGACGCGCAAAGGTGTCCCTGCTGTTTCGGCTTTTAGTAAATGTCAGACGTGCAATGGAATTCAGCGATCTGAATGATTACGCAAAAGTTTGCTAAAATTGTAACAATTAACGGTACTCTCCTCTTGCGGGAAGAATGTGTCCTGATTGACGTACGCGCTCTGACTGAAGCGTATAGATAACTAAACAAGATTATTTTAGATTATTTCACAGAACAAAATATTGCGTAATCCCAAGCGTACGTTTTTATAAGCAAGCCGTGCTGACTAACTTAAGGGGATAAGAATAGGTACAACAAAAAACCAAACCGAAAAAAAGACTGTCCTTAAACATTTGTTTGATGATGTTGTCTAAAAAAAAAGAAAAAAATAAAAAAACGTTGTTTTTCTTAAAAACCATTAAATCTCGAATAACTCAAAAGCTGTTTGGTTTTGAAAAAAAACGTTACATAACAAATCGATTTCTTTTGACCTCACCTGTGACCCCTTAACAAGAATACGACCTATTACAAGACACCCTATGTACAATGTTGTAACTTTAAACGACAACCCATTATAATGGGCCTTGGTGTATAAAAAAATTGTTGCAGAAATGTCTTTTAATAAGCCTGTGGCAAAGCGATTTTAGGGTAAGAGCCAGCTCATCCGTTTACAGACACCCCTAATGGCTCCTTGGTCTTTGCGGAATCTGATTGCCCGTTTTTTTTTTTTAAGGTAAGAATGGCGCTTGCATAGCTTTAGTAAATGCCCTAGCAATAGCCCTAGGTCTTGAAGTTCTAAGAAAGGTGCAGAGCCAATAAAAACTGGTTTCCTAATTTTTCTGAGAAAATGTCTCAAAGACAGCACACGAAGCTAAAACGAGAAAGAGTTTCGCTAGCAAAACCCTTATGTGCCAACAAGTGTGCCTTTCAGCTGGATCAACTTTTTTCTCCTCTTCCATCCAACCGACTGAAACACTGACGTGTATGGTTTTCATAACACACAAAATGTTTGTGGCACACTTACCGAGCAGATGCACGCATGACGCGCACAGAAGTCCCTGCTAAGTCAGCGTTTTGTAAATGTCAGATGTGCAAGGAATATCCAGCTATCTGAAGGATTACGCGGAGGTTTATTAAAATAATCCGACATTACGATTACGGTCCTTTTGCAGGAAGAAAGTTTCCTGATTGACATTTTAAACGTGACGTACGTACACATAAATGTACTCGTAAGAATTGTGTGCGACGAGTAGAAAAACAAAATTATTTTAAAATAGTTAATAGAAAAAAATGTTGCATAACTTGCGTGTTTAGTTGCTCAAATAGGCATTAATAGAAAAGAAGCTCACAATTCGAGAGTGCTTGGACGTTTAGACATTTCAGTAGAAGAAACCGAGCATTTTCCTTATATTCAAACACGTATAGATATACATCAATTAGATGAAAGAAAAACTGAAGCAAGTGTGAAGACTTCAGAAGTATCTAGATAACTTGTATAATATTTTGGTGGCGATATGCTAAACAATTGCTCAGTTTTCTTTTAGCTACCAGAGCACCAGTCAAATCGGAACAGCAGTGGGGTGCCGTGGCGTAGTGGTTAGTGTGTGTGCTTACTACGCCGGAGGCCTGGGTTCGAATCCTGCCATCGTCACCTGAAAAAAAAAGACTTGTTCTTTTTCACGGTCCCCACCTCCGCGAGGGTTTGACAAGCCCTCCGAGAGTATCATTTGTCTTGAAAAACTTCTCAAAGTGCCGTTCGGATTCGGCAAAAAATTGAAGGTCCCTTTGTATGGCCCTGGTTCACCTCGAGCTGTTGCGCCACTCTATTTATTTATTTTTCAAATCGGAACAGCACTGATCGTATGTGTTTCTTTTTGGTACTGTCCAAACGTCTAGCACTATCCTATAGGCAAGACAACATTCCTAGACTAGACAAGGAACAACACTCGGAAGAAATATAACAAAATTTAGAGAATCCCTGAGCCCAACAAGTTATAAATCTAGATTGCCCATCTGGCCCTATACTTTGATAATTTTGTTATGTTTGTTTTAGTAGATATCTATTAAGCGATCCTTTTATGAAAATCGAAAAAAGGAGTGATGATCCCGAAACATTTTTTTTATATATTTTTTTTTTCGTGGGCGGGAAAAGCCTTCATAGGCACTACGAGGACCGGCCGTGCGTGCTCTTGTGAGATTCTTGCTCACTAAAAAACTTCCCATTTTCCGTCAGACTACGACTAAGTTTCTCTAACAAGTAGTTCAAGCTTCTGTAGTAATCGCGTGTGGCAGGCTGCCTTCCAACGAAGGCACTTACAATACCGTCAAGTTATGCTGTTTAAACTTATGCTGCTAGATCAACCGATCTCATTCGTTGTAGTCGGCGCGTAAGATTTGTCGGATCCAAAGTTTGGACGATTTCATTGTTGCAATGTCGGCGAAGTCGATTCCTAAGTTTTCGAGCAAAGTTTGTTACCTCGTCAGTCACGATTGCGATTCCTAGATTTCGGTGTAGATCGCTGTTTCTTATGTACCATGGAGCATTAACAATTGCTCTGAGTGTCTTATTTTGAAAAGTTTCTAAAATAGATATATTGCTTGGTTAAGTACAACCTCATAGTTATATACCGTACGTCCAAGATAGTTTTAGCACTTGCTTCTACAAAAGCAGTTTGTTATATATGCTTAGTTTCGAACTGACTAATTTCGACTGGCCTTGAGCCTAATTTAGGAAAGCCTGAAACAGAAAAAGTAATTAAAAAAGTAAAGTGAAACAAGTAAGCAAGTGCAAGAGTTCGTCCGTAACGAACTTCTAAATACCCGACCCGCTGTTCCATCATATCATGTGCTCGAACTAGACGTAATTCTAACCTGCTGCAAACACTATTAGCCATTGTTTCCGATTTTATTTGTTTTAATTACTCGGCCTATTACATAAAACTAAGTAACACAGTGTTTTCTCCCAAAAAAGCATTTCTTATATTCTGTGCGTTAAAATACCAAAGCAAAAAGACTTAATAATAATATTCACGAATTGCTTTTCGCCAAATAAACGGGAGAAAAGAGCGACATTCTGTGTTGTAATTTGCCAGTGCTTTGCTAAACTTTTGCTCACCATCTCACCATGTCTCAAACGCGCTCTACCAAAGAGAAAAGTGCAACTACAACTGCAATGACGTCATCTCCACTTCTCACAAAATCATCATCCAAATCTTCCGACAAAAAATTACCACTGCCCGACCGCCTACATGAGCTGGAAACAACGCTAAACACAAAATTTTCGCTTTTGATCTCTGAGTTCGAAGAAAAGGTCAATACTCTTATCAGCGACTCTATATCTTCATTGAATGATCGAATGCAGCAATGCGAACGCGAAATTCTGGAGCTCAAAGAGGAAAACCTTAAAATTAGAGAACAGCTAGCAGATCAGCAACGCAAAGATCGCCTCTGTGATGCAATAGTGAGCGGCATTCCCTGCTCACCTCGTGAAAACACACTCGACATAGCCAAAAAAATCGCCGCCAAACTGCATCATGAGCTTGGGCCGCACATCGATGCATTTCGCCTGAAACGTAAAGCTCAAGCCAAAGTCAACACAGGTGCCAGCGGCGACAATGACAATCCCCTTTTGATTCGCTTTTCTTCACATGCTGAGCAAAAAACGCTTCTTGCCTCTTTTCGCAAAAACAAAGGCCTAACGCTAGCCGATTTCAATGATGAGTGCAACGTTGTTACCCGATCTGCTGCAACCGCTCGGATTTACATTAACGAGAGTCTTTCAGCAGAAAATAATTCTTTACTTCGATATGCTTTCCGTCTGCAGAAAGAAGGGCTGCTGAACTAAACAATTTTTTCGTGGAAACCGAAACAATGTCAAATAGCTTTGACCTGAACCCCTTACCCGATGTCAGAATATCGACAGAAACTGATTTTGAAGTTGTGACGGAAAGTGAAATACTCTCTGCATTCGCTTCTATTAAATCAAATTCTATTGGAGAAGACAGAATACCACTTCGGTTTATTAGGCTAATACTACCCCAAATTATTAAGCATTTAACCCACGTGAATAACTTTTGCATCACCACCTCAACATTTCCTAATGCATGGAAGCAAGCTAGAGTCATTCCAATTGCGAAAAAATCCAACGCTTCTACAGCTAATGACTTTCGGCCTATCAGCATACTGCCATGCTTATCAGAAGTCTTTGAGAAAATTCTTGCTGGGCAGATTTTAAACCACCTGTCTGAAAATACACTACTTTATCCTTTTCAATCTGGCTTCCGAAAGGGCCATAGCTGTTCATCTGCGATGGTCAAGGTCCTTAAGGACATCCGAAACAATTTTGATCAGGGTCTTGTTACGCTGCTCTGTTTTTTGGATTTCACAAAGGCTTTTGATAAAGTAAATCATGGCATTCTATGCTGGAAATTAAAGTATATTTTTGGGTTTAGTGATAGGGCGGTTAGGTTGTTGTGTGACTTTCTTTCCAACAGGTCTCAAAAAGTTGTCATTGGCGATAAATCGTCAGCATTTAAGTCACTGAAAAAGGGAGTGCCTCAAGGATCGATTCTAGGTCCAATCTTATTTTGCATCTTTGTAAACGATTTGCCTCTAGTGTGCAAAAATAGTTTTATTTACTTTTATGCTGACGATGCTCAGATTCGAATATCTCTCCCTCTTAAAGAAATGGGTCAACTTGTTTCGCTGCTGAATGAGGATCTATCGGCTATCAACAACTGGGCAATCAAAAATGGACTTTTGTTAAACCCCAATAAATGCTCAGCTCTACCCATATCAAATACATTTTTTGACCTTAGCATAGTCCCCGACATTTGGTTAGCCAAATGCAAACTAAAAGTAGTTGAGTCGGCTGTCTGCCTTGGCTTCGTTTTGGACCGCAAGCTTTCCTGCTATGAGCACATTAATCGCCTAATAGGTCGAATATATGGTTGCTTGAGAAAACTTTGGCGAACCGCCAGTTTTCTCCCCATAAGTACTCGACAAAGGCTTGTAAGTGCACTTATAATGCCACTGATCACTTATGCAGAAGTTGTGTATCCTAGCCCCGACTCGCTCTCGCTAAACAAGCTTAAGGTAGCATTTAATGACGCGGTTCGGTTCATTCACGGACTCCGTAGATTTGACCGAATATCGGCTTATACTAACAGTTTCCTAGGACGCACACTAACTCAGCATATGAATGCCAGAAATTGCATTTTTATCCACAAAGTTATCATGCTCAGGACTCCTCGGTATTTGTACGAAAAATTAGAATTCTCTCGATCGCGTCGCACTCTGAACATAAATATACCATCATTCAATTATCTTAACTCATCTAGGTTGTTTTTCATCTACACAGTAAGGCTATGGAATTCATTACCTGCGCGTATCAAAAGTATTAGCGAGCCCACAATCTTTAAAACTGCAGTTTTTAACTATTTTTCGACACCTCGGTAGCATACTCAAAATAAACATCTAAATCTTAATTTTAAATCTAATTCTATATCTCACTTTTCTCTTTCATTTACTTCATCTACCTTTCACTGTAATCTTCTTCTTTCATCTAGCTGTAATAGACATTGTTTAGTTTTTAAGAAAAAGTCCAAAAATTGAAATTTGTTTGCTCTAGAACTTTATAAGACCAGGTCTTAATGTATAGCCACTTTATATTTAAATAAACTTTAAAACTTTATCCATTAACACAAAATTTAAAATTTTTTGGTCTGTTTCATTTACTGAAAGTCAATTATTTGTATTGGCCACGCCCCTAAAAAAGGGCGTAGGATGAAAATTTAAATCAATTAAATCTAATTTCATTGGAATCACGAGAAAATGCGTTAAAAGCGAATATTTATGCTTAAAATAACAGTTTTTTCCCCAAAACGCCCCCTAAAAGTGGGCAACAAACAAACTTAGCAATTTTTTTTTTTTTTTTCAATTAAGAATGAATTTCCCGAGAAATCAGGATTTCAAAGATTTCAGATGTTAAAAGTGGGCATTGTCCATAGAGTGGGCGGTCCAATTTTTGTCTAATTAAAGGCTTCTGGTCGATATTGGCTTCCACCAAAATTTGAGCTCATATGTTTTGTCTATCTTGACCAAAAGGCATTTTGAAATAAAATGTAAATTTGAGGTTGTCTGTAACTCAAGCCAATTGTGGGCGTGGCTGTGGGCGGATCTTTTTAATTTTCATACTTTGTCTCTACAAAATGAGAAGAAAGCAATGCTGCAAGTTTCAGTTTCCTAGCTACATATGGACAGACGGACAGACGGACGGACGGGCGGATAGACATGGCTTAATCGACTTTCCTGTCGGTCTCGATCTCTTAGGGGTCTACGGTGATTATTTCACTGTGTTGCAAACTATGCATTAAAATTAATATACTCTCGGTCGGGTATAAAAAGTTCCTGACATCTACTAAATTAAAGGCTGTTTTCTTTAAAATTATGTTAGAAGTCCCGTCTAGGCTACAAGAGCACGGGGCTCTTGTTAAAGAGTCTCAAAGAGTTTTAAGACTTCCAATCCAGATATGGGCTCAAAATAAAAACTGTTGCTACTGCAAGGCCTACTAGAGGATCCAGTACTTGTGCAGTATCTGCAGGATAAGGAAGTAGCAGTGGTAAAAGAATTTTGGCCGACGGTAACAAAGTGATCATTAAATAAATTTGCAATTGCACTAGAATCCACCACGTCGAAATTATACTTTTGAATTGTTATTTAGTTTGGCTTTTCTATTTAAAATGCTATTTATAACCTTTCAATCGTTTTTGGAACTGCCCAAATGACATCGAAGTGCTTATTTTATTTTGATAATAATGTTTGCACCTTAAACGAATTTCATTGTTAGCTTTTTTGCAATATTTTTCGAAACGGACCTTTAAATTTGCGTTTAGTGGATGCTTCGGACATTTTTTACCCAATTTGTGTTTAAGTTTAATTTTTTATAAGCAGCGAATGACTAATCCATGGCTTTAATCTTATATATGATTTTTTTAGGGACAGTATACGTTGCATCACATATTATATTTTTTTTTTAATTTTCAAAAGCAATTCATACGCTCTTGAAGGGTTGACCTCAGCGTACACTTCCACCCAATCGACTGCACGAAGTTCATGGTTCAGTTTGCTATAATTAATTTTACTCACGCGCGTTTCAAATTTTGCTGAGCTATGTTTTTTCTATTGTGGTACGTTTAAGAACAAACCCGTCATGCAGTGGTCTGTTATGCCTACGTCGAAGACCATACCCACAAAGTCGTTTTGTTGGATTTCCGAAAAACGGCAGAAAACGTCATGATCACAGGATCCAGCTATTGGTCTTGTAGGTTTATTAATGAAAGTTATGAAACCATGTTGAGCAAACGCAATATAATAGGAATTAAGGACCGAGCTTGGACTTATGAGATCTAAATTCATATCTCCCAAAACAATAAGATTTGAAGCTCGCTCATTATAAAAAAAAATAGAGAATTCGTCAATAAACACTTTAAATGTAGTGTGTAAATACAAAAAATACAAAATTTTTCAGAATCTAGGCTAAAAGAGACTTTAATAATGTCTGCACTTGACAGACTTCAATGTACTTTTTAACCTCCACCGGCAGCATACGAATCATTAGCATAAGCATGAAATTTGTAATTTGGCAAGCTATAATCATCTTCTTCAATTGAAAAATTTCAAATTTCGGACAGAAAAATAAGATCGGGCAAATTTGCAAAGGACTTAAGCTTACAAGCTTACATATCAAAACTACTGCGCAGGCTACGAATATTTCGATGAACAATATAAAAGCATTTAACATCATAAGAAAGAGATTTAGGAATCAGTTCAGAAACACTTCTAATGGTTGCTGTGGTGAGATCGTTACATATAAGATCAAGGTTATTAGTTGAATTTTGCATGAAGAATTGATTTTTTATATTATTTAAGTCCTTAAAAGATCTTATCGTAAAAACCTCACCATTATCAACCATTTTTACATGTATTAGAGAATTTTTTAACCAGTGAAATCTAATTGATTTTTTATTTTAAAGGTATCTACTGTTTCCATGTTTCGGGATCATTACTCCTATTTTTGATTTTCATTTTCATAGAAGGATAAATTAAATAAATGAAGTAGCGCTTAATAGATACTAAAACAAACGTAAAAAATTTACCAAAGTAGAGGGCTTGGCTTAGGTATATAGATGAGCAGTCTAGATTTATATAACTTGTTGCAGAGATACTATAAGTTTTGTTATATTTCTTCCGAGTATTGTTCAAGGCCTTGCCTTGTCTCTTGCCTATAGGCTAGTGCCAGATCCAGTGCCAGACCTTTGGACAGTACCAAAGGAAACACATACGATCAGTGCTGTTCCGATTTGACTGGTGCTCTGGTAGCTAAAAGAAAACTGAGCATTTGTTTAGCATATCGCCCTCAAAATATTAAACTAGTTTGATACTTCTGAAGTCTTCACACTTGCTTCAGTTTTACTTTCATCTAATTTATGTATATCTATGAGTATTTTAATCCTGCCATCGTCACCTGAAAAAAAAAAGACTTGTTCTTTTTCACGGTCCCCACCTCCGCGAGGGTCTGACAAGCCCTCCGAGAGTATCATTTGTCTTGAAAAACTTCTCAAAGTGCCGTTCGGATTCGGCAAAAAATTGTAGGTCCCTTTGTATGTAAAAAGAAATTAACACACCAGCATACATTGTTGAGAAGTTGGCCCTGGTTCACCTTGAGCTGTTGCGCCACTCTATTTATTTATTTTTATTTTTATGAGTATTTTAATATAAGGAAAATATTCGGTTTCTTCTACTGAAATGTCTAAATGTCAATAGCACTCTCGAATCGAACACTCTCGAGCTTCTTTTCTATAAATGCCTATTTGAGTAACTAAACACGCAAGTTATGCAACATTTTTTTCTATTAACTATTTTAAAATAATTTTGTTTTTCTACTCGTCGCACACAATTTTTACGAGTACATTTATGTGTACGTACGTCACGTTTAAAATGTCAATCAGGAAACTTTCTTCCTGCAAAAGGGCCGTAATCGTAATGTCGGATTATTTTAATAAGCTTCCGCGTAATCATTCAGATAACTGGATATTCCTTGCACATCTGACATTTACAAAACGCTGACTCAGCAGGGACTTCTGTGCGCGTCATGCGTACATCTGTTCGGTTAGTGTGCCACAAACATTATGTGTGTTATGACAACCATACACGTCCGTGTTTATGTCGGTTGGACGGAAGAGTAGAAAAAAGTTGATCCAGCTGAAAGGCACACTTGTGGGCACATAAGGGTTTTGCTAGCGAAACTCTTTCTCGTTTTGGCTTCGTGTGCTCTCTTTGAGACATTTTCTCAGAAAAATTAGGAAACCAGTTTTTATTGGCTCTGCACCTTTCTTAGAACTTCAAGACCTAGGGCTATTGCTAGGGCATTTACTAAAGCTATGCAAGCGCCATTCTTACCTTAAAAAAAAAAACGGGCAATCAGATTCCCCAAGGACCAAGGAGCCATTAGGGGTGTCTGTAAACGGATGAGCTGGCTCTTACCCTAAAATCGCTTTGCCACACGCTTATTGAAAGACATTTCTGCAACAATTTTTTTACACACCAAGGCCCATTATAATGGGTTGTCGTTTTATGTTATAACATTGTACATAGGGTGTCATGTAATAGGTGGAGGCCAAAAGAAATCGATTTGTTATGTAACGTTTTTTTTTTCAAAACCTTACGGCTTTTGAATTATCCTAAGTTTAATGGTTTTTTAAAAAACAACGTTTTTGGACATTTACAATTAGGTAAAAAAAAAATTTAATCCGAGTTTGGAAATTTTTAATTTTTTTCTGTTAGACAACATCTTGGTGATTAAGGTGGTGACAAAGGTTTAAGGGACAAAGGTTTTTTTGGTGACAAATGTTTAAGGGAGACAAAAAACCAAAGATTTTGGGTTTGTTTTTTTGTTGTACCTACCCCTAACCCCTTAAGTTAGTCAGCACGGCTTGCTAATAAAAACGTACGCTTGGGCTTCTACTTGATTCCATATCTAGGACAAATCTAGATCTACTGTGCTTGGTTTTAAACTATCACCCTTTAAAACCGTGCACAGTAGATATAATATTGATCTTAGACAAGATCATTTACATTGTTATATTTGAATTAGAGGGTTCGCGTGAGTGGCTGACATAAGATAAGACATAAGATTTGGGAACCATTTCTTATTAGCTCTACGGATCTTCCCCCAGTGCAGAGCCTCAGAGTTTTTTTTCGAAGGACTCTAGATCCTGCGATGTTGAGAGTGATATCGAGAACCATATTACTAAAGCCATAGGTAATAATTATTGGTCTAAGCTCTGAGCAGATTCTGAGACTTAGCTCGAAAACTTCTTAAACATTTCTACAATTATTTTTCAAAATGTTCCAGTACCTTATATATGCCTTCATACCTACCCGCTGTCCTATGGGATGGGTTACAAAAACGCAAGTTACGCAACATTTTGTTCTATGAAATAATCTAAAATAATCTGGTTTTCCTACGTCCATAATGTCAATCAGGACACTCTCTCTTGCCGCAAGAGGAGAGCACCGTTAATTGTTCCAATTTTAACAAACTTCCGCGTAATCATTCAGATCGCTGAATTTCATTGCGCGTCTGACATTTACTGACATTTGGCTAAAAGCCAAAACAGCAGGGACTCCTTTGCGCGTCATACGTACATCTGTTCGGTTAATGTGCGACAAACTGTCGGTTGGATAGAAATAAAAAAAAAGTTTATTTGATTGCGTATAATAGAATTAAATTCAGCCGACAGGCACACTGATTGGCAAAAAGGGTTTTACTATACCCATACTGAAACTGGCAAGACTTTTTCTCGTTCTACCTCCCGTGCAGTCTAGGAGGCAATTTCTCAGAAAAATAAGGATACACGTTTGTATTGGCTTTGTTGCTTGTTTTTAGCACTCCTAGACCTAGGGAATTTATACCGAAGATGTGTAATTTCCATCCTTGTCCTTAAAAAAAAGTGGTATAACATTCTCGAAAGACATAGGAACCATGGGCGTAAGAAAATGAGCTGAATTTCGACCTTTAATCGCTTTGCCTCACGTTTATTGGTAAATACTGCAGCAACAGCCTTCTTTTGCCGGGGTTGTGCTATGTTATTGAAGCAATACGTTTGGGGTGTTAAACTGTAGATTTAGATTTAGTGATGGGTTCATTATATTTGCAAAATTTTGATGGTATTAGATAAACTCGTTCTACTGGTGCTTCAAAAGACAGAGACTTTTCGGAATGAAAGTATAAGACCGGATTAGAAAGTATTAGAAAGATTTCGGACCTCCAATCCTGGTCGTACTTAAATGCAGCGATCGAGATAAAAGTAACGACCATAGTGTCAAAAACAAGTCAATTTGTTAATGTCAGATAGGAAGTAGAACTGTAACAAGAACGTACTCTTAAATTTTTTGAAATTCCTTTAGGGTATATAGTGCCTTAGAAAGGCTTGTCGTCATAGTGCCTCTACTGCGACGTCAACGACAACATCACAACGCACAAGACGGTCTACTAGTAAGTAAGGTGAAGAAGCAGCTGTACAGGTTTTCCACGGACAACTACTCGGATCCAAGTTCATCATCTGTTTCAGATTTAGCCACCATTATTCATTCGGTCTATCTCTAAGAAACCTGCCCAACTGAACATCCTGATTTTAACCGATACCTAAAATTCGAATTTGGAAAAATGTGTGTCGGTAGGGCCTTTAAGGACAAGGGTCAATTTCATATGGGAGATGGCCCTCAGCCCAATAACAACGGGTAAGTCGTTGTGAGTATGCGTAATTCGCCATAATGTATATACGGCTGCAAGTCCCAATTCGTTGCGAGAAAAAAGCTATGGACACAATAGTTGAACTGAGTAAGAAAAGTTGCGACACACCATTCAAGCGCAATGGAAAAATATGTACATGTACAAAGAGAGGTTGGTGGACATGGCAAACGAGGAAGTCCTTATAATATAGTCGACCGTCACAAAAGTTGAATACAGAGAAAATCCAATGGTTTACCTACGAAAATCACCTCGAAAAGCCGCTGCGGGTTAGCACGAGGGGACTACACCCATCCTGCACTAAGGAACGAGTAACGGAAGATGTTCAAGCGCAAGGTTTCAAAATTTTTGACGCCGTGAACATAATAAAAAAAAAGAAGCAACGTACGGACGAATATTCCGCTGCAAATATTCCGCTGTTATCCGGCGCTTCCTGCAAATTTTTATGATTTTTTTTATAGAACTGAGAATATTAGCGAAATCTACAAAATTAAAGCAATCCTTAACATCACGGTAAAAATCGAGCCCAAGCGGATGGGCAACAGACTAGTACCCCAATGTAAGTGATGCCAAGGTTTCCGACACACGCAAGCGTACTGCCAGAAAAAACCGCGATGCGTAAAATGCGCCGGCGCGCGGCCCCCGCGGATTGCGCAAATTACAGGGGAAGTCACCCAGCGAGCTTCCGAGGTTGCGAAATCGCCATTGAGTTACAAACTATTGAAAATAAGGGCCCAAACCTAAAACCTCTTAAAGCAGATATGTCAAAAATCACTTAAAATTCAAAATGCACAGAAAACGTCGCTGGTCCAAGTTCCCACCGGAGCTCAAACGAAGAACCCACACTTGTTGGTCCAAGATCGTAGGCTCAAGTCGCGTCACGTGAAAGTAAGTCGCAATCGGCCGCATCAGATTGAGTCTCTTAAATTCTACTCATAATTTTAGAAAAGCTTGAGCAACAAACAAAAGAAAATCAAGTTGTGTTTAACAAATTAAGCAAGCTCGAGTTTATGCCTCAAAAAACAAATAACGCGAGGGTTACAATCTGCTTAGGTGAATCGTTGAATACCCCATCCCAATTGACAACTGTCTAACTTGATTGTTAAATTTCAATTTCTGTTAACTTTAATTGTGTTTAGAATTTATCGGTTAAGAATCTTTTTTCTTAAAAAAGGGGCGTGACATCAAACCCTATTCAAAAACATAATTTTTTTGATCATATTTTTTATCAGATGTGGTACAATTTAAAATAAAAAATTTGGTTTTTTACTTAACAAATGAGTAAGTGCATGAGTTTGTCTGTGACAAACTTCTATATACCCGACCTTATATACCGTGTAACACCAAATCTTAAATTTTTTGTCTCGAATTCATATTATTATTCGTATAGGCCACGCCCGCAAAAGTGGGTATGGGATAAAAACTAAAATTAATTAATTGTAATTTTCTTAGGATCATGACAAAATGCGTTGAAACCGAAAATTATTGCAGAAAAAACCGTTTTTTCACAAACACGCCCCTTAAAAGTGGGAAATTTTTTTTTCAATTTGGAGTAAACTTTCCGAGAAATCGGGCTTAAAAAAATTGGGTGGGTGGTCCAATTTTTGCCTTCTTAGAGGTCACGGGCCATTATTGCTCTATATCAAAATTTGAGTTGGTATACCCCTTGTCTAACTTAACCAAAAAGCATTTTGAAAAAAAATTGAAATAGAGGTTGTCTTACATTGAACCCATTAGTGGGCATGGCAGTCAGCGGATTTAACTAATTTTCACACTTTATCAGTACAAAATAAGAACCAAGATAAACTCCAAGTTTGAGCGTCATAGCTCAATTTTAAAGACCTTAAAACTTCACACATAAGGACAGACGGACAGAAGGACAGACGGACAGAAGAACAGACGGACAGACGGACAGACGGACAGACGGACAGACGGACAGACGGACAGACGGACAGACGGACAGACGGACAGACGGACAGACTACCCCCTTCGGGTAGGGGTTAGAATATACCCGAGGTAAGGCATGCCTGTCGTAAGAGGCGACTAAAATCCACCCTCCGTATGCCGAGCGCGTAGCGCATACAAACCATGCAATGGACAAAACGAACGGAAGTAATACCCCAGGTGGTAATCCAGCATCACTGGCAAATCCACCCTCTTCGGAGGTAGGCTCTACGGATTCTGGGGAGAGCCATTTATTGCTTTCAAATCCCTTTATGAAGAAACCAAGGGTACCTCGATCACCACCACCTAGATCGATCATCTCCGGGAAAGGAAGTCCGCCGGTTAATCGGGACTCAGCGAAAACTAAATGCTTTGAAGCGGAAAACAACGAACTCCGCGCTAAGCTTAAAGATATGGAACGTCTCTACCGTGAGCTCAAAAATGAAGTAGATTCGTTACGAAAAGAAAACGAGGCTCTTAGGAATCCCCGTGATACTACAAAACGTGAGGACACGCCGAAGCGTCAAAGCGAATACGTGACAGACGAAGAAGAGCTTGCACGCGAAACTAATCCGGCTCTCAAGAAAAGATCTACCAAAAAACGAAAAATTGGGTCTTCGCCAGTAGTTGAGGCCGTATATAAACACGATGAAACACCAACCGTGTCAAAAAAAGCGACAGCGAAAATTGAAGAAAAAATTCGCCGACCGCCTGCAATAAATGTCGTTGGGGTCGCAGACTACGGAAAGCTGCGAAATATCTTAAAAAATACTCTGGGGACGAAGTATAATTTAATTTCTCTTCGAAATAATGTATGGAAAGTCAATGTCGATGACTCTGATGCCTATCGCGCACTTTCGCAAAAATTAAATACCGAGAATGTACAATGGTATACTTACGAAAACAAATTCGAGAAGCCGCTTCGGGTTTTCGCTAGGGGACTTCACCCAACCTGCACGAAGGAAGAAATTGTTGAAGATGTTCAAGCCCAAGGCTTTAAAATTCTTGATGCCGTGAACATACTTAAGAAAGAAAAACAACGTACGGAAGGAGAAAAAGACACCGTGGTCAAGCGCGGTCTTCCTATTTTCATGCTGACGTTCGATAGGATTGAAAACATAAACGAAATTTATAAAATAAAAACAATCCTAAACATCAGGGTAAAAATTGAGCCCAAGCGAAAGGGCAATAGACTAGTACCTCAATGTAAGCGATGCCAAGGCTTCCGACATACTCAAGCGTACTGCCAAAAAGAACCGCGATGTGTCAAATGCGCCGGTGGACATCTTTCAAAAGATTGCAACGTAAGCAGTCAGGCCCCAGCGACTTGCGCCAATTGTAATGGAAGTCACCCGGCGAGCTACCGAGGTTGCGAAATCGCAATAGAGCTACAAAAACGTCACGAAACTGTTAAGCAACATATTGTAGATAGGGCCACAACCCCAAAACGTTCTAGAGCTGACAAGCCGAAAACTCCCAAATCGGTCAGAAATACGAGATTGACGAGAAAAAATATACAAACTCCGCAAGAAAACGTCGCCGGTCCAAGTACAAAGGGAAAATCATCACTCATCGGCCCAAGATCGTACGCTGAAGTCGCGTCACACAAAAGCAAACCTCCAGAACCTACCACAACAGATTCGGTATCTCAAATATTATTTATGATATTGGAAAAGCTTGAGCAACAAACTAAAGTTAATCAAGTAATATTTGACAAACTGAGCGAGCTAGAGTTTAAACCTCGCAAAACCAATAACAAATCATGAATATGAAGCTCATTAACATACTTACATGGAATGCAAATGGTCTTTTAAAGAAAATCGACGAACTAGAAGTATTTCTACGGGAAAAAAATATTGACCTATGCCTGATTTCGGAAACACACTTTAAGAAGGGATCCGGACCCAAAATTAGAGGTTACATCGACTACCACGCGCATCATCCATCCGAAAATTCGAGAGGCGGATCCTCTCTCTACATCAAAGACTGCATTAAGCATTACAAAAACGAAGAAATTGAGCTTGACTCTATGCAAATAACTTCAGTATCGGTAAAAATAGGTCACCTAGATTATAATATTGCCTCGAGTTATTTTCCTCCACAGTATAGGCTAGCGGACGACGATCTTACTCCCCTCTTTGACTTACTTGGGTCGAATTTTATCATCGGCGGGGACTTTAATGCGAAAAACACCTTTTGGGGATCACGGTGCAATTCAACAAGAGGTAGAGTACTCTTCAAAGCTAGCATGAAACGTGGCGTGGTTTTCCTTTCGACGGGAAAGCCAACGTATTGGCCAACCGACAGAAACAAAGTACCTGACCTTGTCGACTTCTTTATCGCAAAAGGGGTTCCCCGCCACCTAACAAATGTAGAAGAAGGCTATGATCTCTGTTCGGATCACTCGGCAGTCGTTTTGAAAATCGGCGGAAGTCTAGCAAAAAATGAGAGAGCGCCTAGGCTAACGAATAACAACACCGACTGGGATGGCTTTAGGAAATACTGTAAAGAAAATGTATCTCTACATGTACCACTTACAACCCCTTTCGAAATAAAAGACGAAGTCGATAAACTCATTAGAACTATCCAAGACGCTGCTTGGTACAATACTTCTTTCCGGAAGACTGGAGTAAGGAAAAGCGGATCAATTTACCCGCGCGAAATTGAAGAGCTCATACGCGAAAAGAGAAAGGCTCGAAAGAGGTGGCATTTGTCTCGAGCTCCTCCTGATAAAACCATTCTGAATGGGCTATCTAACAAATTAAAGCACTTACTTCAAGATTTTAAAAGTCGCGAGACTACCAACTACCTCGAAAACTTGACTGCCGATAGAGGGTCAAACTATTCACTTTGGAAAGCCGTGAAGTGCATTAAAAAGCCCATAGTACACTCGGCGCCAATAAGAAAAGATAACGGTGAATGGGTAAAAGGCGACAAAGAGAAAGCAGATGTATTTGCAGAACATCTAGAAGAAACATTCAAACCGTTTGACGGGGAGCCGTTGGTTGACGATCTGTATCGCAATGCGGAATTAGACAATTATCGAATGAAAACCGTGACACTGTCTGAACTTCGTCAAACAATCCGAAATTTGAAAAATAACAAAGCTCCAGGCTATGACCTAATTACTGGGGAAATTTTGAAGGAGCTACCGAAAAGAGCGTTAGTCAAGCTTCTCTACATCATAAACGCATCAATGAGAATTTCATACGTTCCACGGCAATGGAAAGTCGCAGAGGTAATAATGTTTCCGAAACCAGGGAAATGCCCGAACGACAAAAAATCATATAGACCGATTTCGCTTCTGCCGATTATATCTAAAGTCTTCGAGAAACTTGTGCTCAAACGACTGCAACCAATAATTGAAGAAAGACGATTGATTCCGGATCACCAATTCGGCTTTAGGGTCAAACATTCAACACTTGACCAGGTCTATCGAATAACTAATGAAATTGAGAAAGCCTTAGAAGCGAAAATGATATGTTCTACCGCTTTTCTTGACGTATCCCAAGCCTTTGATAAAGTTTGGCACGAAGGCCTAAAATATAAGCTACGGAAAGTTTTGCCGGAAAAAATGTATGAACTCTTAGAGTCTTATCTTGACAACAGACTATTTCGAGTGAGATACGGGAGCGAATACTCAGAATTCAAAGAAATACAAGCCGGCGTTCCACAAGGTAGCGTCCTCGGTCCAACACTGTTTTTACTTTTTACAAGAGATGTACCTCAAGTAGAGACAACGACTATAGCCACGTTCGCTGACGACACGGCTATCCTCGCTACGGATAAGACAGTCGAACAATCAACGGGAAAACTCCAACGCGCTTTGAATAAAATATGCGAATGGACAAAGGCCTGGCGAATCCTCCTAAATGAGACAAAATCAACGCATGTAAATTTTACTTACAAGAGGGTAATCAACTTACCTCTATTTATAAACTCGGTACAAATTCCGTACGCAAACGAGGCGAAATATTTAGGCATGACCCTAGACGCAAAACTTAAGTGGAAGCCACACGTTAAAAAGAAACGAGATGAACTTGAAATCAAGCTACGAGAACTGAATTGGCTTATCGGACGTTATTCGAAACTAAGCGTATATAACAAACTGCTATTGTATAAGCAAGTGCTAAAACCATCTTGGACGTACGGTATACAACTTTGGGGTTGTACCAAACCAAGCAACATATCTATTTTAGAAACTTTTCAGAATAAGACACTAAGAGCAATCGTAAATGCTCCATGGTATATAAGAAATAGCGATTTACATCGAGATCTAGGCATCGCAACCGTGACCGACGAAGTAAGAAACTTTGCTCGCAAACTTCACACTCGCCTTCACGGCCATTGCAACCACGAAATAATCCGAACTCTGGATCAGACAAATCTTGCACGCCGACTACAACGAACAAGACCGTTGGATCTAGCGTCGTAAGAGGAAACCGCACATAATGACGGTATTGCAGGTGCTTTCGTTGGAAGGTAGCCTGCCAAACGCGATTACTATACAGAAGCATGAACTACTTGTTAAGGAAACTTAGTCGTAGTCTTACAAAGATTGGGAGGTTTTTTAGTGAGTAAGAATCTCACACTACTATGAGCACGCGCGTTCGATTCTCATAGTGCCTATGAAGGTTTTTACCTACCCACGGAAAAAAAAAAAAAAAAAAAAAAGACGGACAGACGGACAGACGGACAGACGGACAGACGGACAGACGGACAGACGGACAGACGGACAGACGGACAGACGGACAGACGGACAGACGGACAGACGGACAGACGGACAGACGGGCAAACGGATAGACGGACAGATACACGGACGGACGGACATGGCTTAATCGACTCACCTGCCGGTCTCGATCATATCTTTAAAAGATCTTAGGGGTCTACGGTGATTATTTTACTGTGTTACAAACTATGCATTAAAATTAATATACCCTCGGTCGGGTATAAAAACGCCCCCAAAGGTGGGTGTGACAAAATTTTATTCAATTGAGTTGATAGCTCACGCACATATCTGAACGTGCAAGTTTTTTGGATTCAAAGCAAATATATAAAAAAAAAAAACCTTACGAGCGGAAATCGCACACCAAATTTCAGCTTCCTGCGACGTCTTTGATTTCTCATGCTAGTGGGTAAAGTAGGCGTGTCAGTTGGCGGATTTCAAAAAATTTTACAGCATTATAACTTTTTAATGCAGATTAAAATGCTACAAAATGTTTCTCAGCTTTATCAATAAGTAAGAAATGTATAGACTTAAATTAAAATTTTGTATATGAATGAGAAAAATGAACAAACAATACAAACAATAAAAACAAACAAACGTCAAGTGCTAGTTTAGTTTTAAAGTGAACACGATAAACTTAACTTTTGTACGGACATAAACGCTTTTTTTTCCTAAGTAAATTTTAAACATTATGTGGCCATAAGCATTAGTTTCCTTTCAAATACATCTCGTTACACATTCCTAAATAATAATTATTATAAAGCAGACGCATATTTCGTATGTGCTTTTTGAGAAATTTACACGTTTCACTATATCCCTCACTGTGTCAAAGTCCTTGAATTCGCAGTAGAGGACGTTTCAAATTCTCTAATTTGCATGATAATATTACCCGCAGCGCTAGCGGATACTGGAGAATGATTCTATGAATCCTCCCTCAATCTATATGAATTCTGCATTGGTTTAGTTCCATTCAGCCTCGCAACACCCAACAAGGACTAGTACGAGTACCCTATTAATAGGTGTGCGTGTGTGTTATTGCATTGCCATGGTGTGAAAACGAATTTATTAGCTTGACAATGAACCAGTGGAAATTAGTCGACAATATTCGCACCATACAAAACCATCAGACAATGTAATCAAAGCGACAACGAAGTCCTTTTTATTGTTTGGCAAGAAGATTTAGGACGTGTGGTGAAAAGTTCTAAAAACCTACGCCAACCACACAAGAATTTACATTTTACGCTAAGCAAACTCGGCGACGGAATTCAAGAGCATAATATACTTGGCTCATTTATCATTCGGCTTCCGGTGTCGGGCATTAACGCCCAGGAGCCGCAACCCTTCGTCCTGATCACAAGGCAAAGCCACTTCTTATGCTTCCCTTCGCGGGAGCCAAACACAATAAGTCATCATTGGATTTATTGCGTCAGTCAGAATGCTTATCACACAAAGTTTCCCACACACATTAGGTTTTAAGGCCCCACTGATGATGGATGTGTTCATGCAAATTAGCGCCGTGTTGCCTATATCAATATCATGTACCTATATAGAGACTTGCATAGCGACGCTTTTTTGAAGCCCCAAAGGATAACGAAGTTAAAAGTTTGATTGTCATCCACATTGAAGGTATTTGTGTAGATACCTACACAACATATGCATCCAGTTAGATACACAGCCACGATATATACTTTTGAGAATTTATTTGTTATTATCCCATAAAACGGAAGTAAGTGCTCTTGTAGGATGTGGTTTGTTCTTTTATTGCAATTTTTTGCTTGAGACGATTTCCCTATTCTGAAGAGGGAGTTGGTAGCTAGCGCCATTGTTGCAAAGGTCAGAGTTAAGGGTTGGTTTGTTTTCCCATAATATTCAGGAGTCGCAATCGAATGCTTTCTGGAGCATTTACTGGATTTGACAGCAAATTTACATGCGTGCGTGCGTACGTCGCCTGTGTTTTTAACGCATTCTTTCGAGCTGGCTGTTACCGTATCCATCTGTCTTGGATTATGTATGACGTTTCTTTACAAAACCGCATGTTTTATCTGCCCGTGATATGGTTTCGGGTGCGTCAGGTGAACGGGTGACGAGCATTGGATGTAAAATACATTTTGAGGTCGATAGATGTGTACCTTCACTTCTGTAATGGATGCGCCAGCCTTAGTGGAAAGCTGGTGTATGATGCGGATAAGCATAAGCAACCATTAAAAAGTTATGCATAAATATCATGACGTAAGAAAATTGGATCTTGCTTCGTCATAAAACACTTTTCAACGTCAGCAAGAGGCTCACATCCATTTTTTTTTAACAATCGATTGGTCGATAAGATGTTTTCCACTCACTGCGCACATCTCCTTAAAGATGTTGATGCGTATTCAATGAGGAGGTAGGTACTCTTGCCCTAAGCCAGTTTATAGGGCAAGAGTAGTAGGTTCTCTTGATATAACTACGGTTCAATTGCCTCCTTGCTTCCGAGCTCAATCTGTGATTTTCGGGTTATAAGGTAGGCTCAACCCCAATTAGTAGCAATGTTAATTTTTACTTTAAATAAATGTCAATTTAATTTTAATTACTACATTTAAATTTTAAGAAAATTTTTGGATCGTTTGGAGAGAATCTTTGGTGTTCAGAATCTTTAAGTTATAGCTTTCTACTGAAAGGACCCCTTATGGTGTCACCACGTAGTAAGTCCTTCTGTCTACTTCTGCTGTAGCTCCTGAAACTTAAGTCCCAGTAGAAGGGAGACAAAATTTGGTGTGCTCATAAACTGCGTAAAAAATGAGAACTCATTCTGGAGCAATTTTTTTTTATACCCTGTGCGATAGGAATGGAATATATAGAGTTTGATACAGACGAAAATTATAACCTATAGGAAAATAATAACCCTTAAGACGTTAAGGTCATTAATTAGTCATCAACTTTGAGGCCTTAAGTTTTAAGCTATAAAGCTGAAATTTTAGCGCTTACAAGCTAACGTCTTGAAAAGCTGAATTTAAAACTAGCATCTAATAACTTTAGCATTAATGTATTGTAAGACATAAAAGCATCTCATCATAATTGACCGCCCCTGGTGGGCGTGGCATCGATTAAAAGAGTAATCTTTCAAATGCAATTTATTCAATATTTTTGTTCCAATTTGTACGCGACTTTTTTTTTGTAAATTTGGCCCATTTTTTTCTGTACAAAGTTTTGACCCGCACCGACATTTGGCGGCAGAATTTCGGAAAAATTTCCAATTTGGCAGAAAACCCTGAATTTAATGAAATAAAAGTTTAGCACAGAAAGTACACCTAACTCCATTCTAGTTGTTAAAAAGTTTTTGGCCAAGCCCATTTTGCGCGCACTCTTTTTTGAAATGTAACACTGCTTTGTAATTGTCTTTGATGTAGCAGAAAAAGTTTGGCCTTTTCATTGACCACGCCCACTTTTTAAGGGATTTTAGCTCATAATAACTGTTTTTCAATAAATATAATGACATAAGTATAATGTCTAAAAATTATGTGACAAAAGTTGTAGATATAAGCATTTTCTAACTTTTTTTTTATAAAGTATTATAAAAACGCGGAGTTTTAGGCCGAAATGTATGCAACTACCTAGTACAAATAAACCATTCAATCTTATATCCCGCCCACTTTTTGGAGGCGTGACAGTAGGGCAGGGTATTATGCAATCCGTCACATACGGAATGAAGTTTTTACATACGCACTGTTGCACTTTCCCACTTGTTATTTTACTTTTTACTTTTTACATTTTACATTTTACTTTTTACTTTTTACTTTTTACTTTTTACTTTTTACTTTTTACTTTTTACTTTTTACTTTTTACTTTTTACTTTTTACTTTTTACTTTTTACTTTTTACTTTTTACTTTTTACTTTTTACTTTTTACTTTTTACTTTTTACTTTTTACTTTTTACTTTTTACTTTTTACTTTTTACTTTTTACTTTTTACTTTTTACTTTTTACTTTTTACTTTTTACTTTTTACTTTTTACTTTTTACTTTTTACTTTTTACTTTTTACTTTTTACTTTTTACTTTTTACTTTTTACTTTTTACTTTTTACTTTTTACTTTTTACTTTTTACTTTTTACTTTTTACTTTTTACATTTTACTTTTTTTTTTTACATTTTACTTTTTTTTTTTACTTTTTACTTTTTACTTTTTACTTTTTACTTTTTACTTTTTACTTTTTACTTTTTACTTTTTACTTTTTACTTTTTACTTTTTACTTTTTACTTTTTACTTTTTACTTTTTACTTTTTACTTTTTACTTTTTACTTTTTACTTTTTACTTTTTACTTTTTACTTTTTACTTTTTACTTTTTACTTTTTACTTTTTACTTTTTACTTTTTACTTTTTACTTTTTACTTTTTTGATTTGTATCCAACGATTTGCCTAAGCGGATTGTAACCCTCCCACTAGTTTTTTTGAAAATGCTATTAAAAAAAACTACTGAATATTTTCTCAAATTTCTTTTTTTATTTGAAAGTACAATCCTTCCGGTTAATAATGGAAAATAACTTGACGCAATTTTTGCACACATTCTGCACACATTACCATGATTTTCAAAGTAATGTCGCAATGTTTCCCAGCCTTGTTCAAGCGTATACACAACCAAATTCGTTCAGCGGAAGGATAAAACTAATTATCTGTCAAATCAGACATGAACTAAGTGTTACCATTCACGAAATAAGCACTAGTTGAAAAAAACGTTTGATTGCGGACCCTTTAGTTAAGAATCCTGTCGCGCGGTAGGAATAATATCACACCACACATAGATTGAAACACAAAAAAAAAAAACAAAGTAAGTAAGTGCGGCTCCACGAAATTAGACCCCAATGAAAAATTAAAAATTGCCCCAAAAATTTATATCTACAGTGAGGATTAACAACGTTTGGTAGTCTATTTGGGGTGATATAACATTGTTTTGGGGCCTTCTTTCATTAATAATTTGGGCTGAAAGTTCATTTTTGTGTGTGAAATTATACCCCAATTCAAAAACTTTTCAAAACTCGATGCCTAATATTGGGACAATCTTATTTTAATCTTATTTATGAAAAATAACCCCAAAAGAATGAGAAATGGCCCCAAAAGGATGAAAAATCGCCCCAATATAAAAAACAGGCCCCAAAATGAATTCAATTTTTAATAAAACGAACACAATTATTGTCTGAGCATTTTTTATTTTAAGCATAAGCTTGAATTGTGTTTTCAATATCTTGCCTGCAGCGCGGGCACTTAAAATTTTGCCCGGTCATTCTTCATTTACTTATTTTTTAATGAAGATTAATTTTATGAAACATAAATTAACATCCAAATTCAGTCTATTTCATTCATTCTTGGATTCATTCGAAATGATCGGAAAAAAATATTGCCCGGATCGGAAAAAATTTGGGGCAATTTTTCAGATATTTTTGGGGCGATTTTTCATTGTAGACCCCAATTCATGGAGCCGGTAAGTACAAGAGTTCGTCTGTAACGTCGGCCTTCTGTTAATATATCCAACCCTATTTACCATGTAACACCAAGTTCAAAAGCTTTTTTGGCCTGAGTTCATATGTTGTATGTCAATTAATTGTATTGGTCACGCACCCAAAATGGATTTGGGCTAAAAATTAAAATCAATTAAGTCTGGTCTCGTTAAAATCTTAAGAAAAACGTTAAAAAAGAAAATTATTGCATAAATAACGGGTTTTTCCTAATTACGCCCTTAGGGGGCGGAGCGAAATCAGGTTTGTAGAGATCTAACATATTAAAAGTGGGCATTGTCGATGATGTGGGTGGTCAATTTTTTGTCTAATTAAAGTGTTCTGGACACTTTGCACCAGAATTTGAATGCCTATGCCTTGTCTAACTTGACCAAAGGGCATTGTGAAATAAAATGTGAATTAGAGGTAGTCTCACATTGAAGTTAATAGTAGGCATGGCTGTGGGCCGATTTTATCAATTTTCATGCTTTGTCTGTACAAAACCGAGAACCGAAATACTCTCCAAGCTTCAGTTTTCAAGCTCAATCTTAAAGACCTAAAAACTTCACACATACGGACAGACGGAAGAACATGGCTTAATCAATTCTCCTGTATGTCGGTCTCGATCATATCTCTAAAAAGTCTAATGGGCCTATGGTGATTATATCACAGTGCAACAAAGTATGCATTTAAATTAATATACCCTTGGTCGTTTTTAGGAAAAAACATTTTTTTAAATAATTTTCGCTGTTATCAAATTTTCGCATGATTCTAACGAAATTAAAATTAATTGATTTTAATTTTTAGCCCACGCCCACATTTAGGGCCACTTTTAGGGCTTATGGAAATAATATATGAAAAATGGTCAAGGTTTAGGTCAAAAAACTTTAAGATTTTTTGTTACACGGTATATAAGGTCGGGTCTATATAAGTTTGTCACAGACGAACTCTTGCACTTACTCACTATGTTATACTGTTGGTTTACGTTCATTTGTTTTTTAAATAATTGTCTTTTTACTTTAAGGTGGCGCTACAGTCCGGGGTGGACCTGGACCTCAGCCAACAAGCTTCGAAACCCTTTGGAAGTGTTGTCACTTAATGTAAGCATCATATAGGTCATAATAAGGTTCCTGACGATGTGCACCTGGCAGTCTTTGAAATGCTCGTAGGACATGCTATTATAATAACATATGTATTTGTAGAATAGTTAATTGTAATTTTGTACTTTTCGCATCTTACAATTATTTGGAGATGCTTTATTTTAAAATAGAGGTAGTTTTTGGTAGCCACTGGAGGTAGTTGCACATTTAGACCGATTATGGGCGTGATGTCGGTGGATTTGACACTACAAGCACTTGTTTTAATTCGGATATCAAGGAGCGTAAGAACAAAGTCTTGAGCTAGACTGAGAAAGTGGTAACATATTGATGGACAGACAAGTTGACGGACATGGCTCATTCGACTCAGGGTCTAAAAATGACGTCGGAACTCTGGGAACCCAAAGCTTTGGGATCTAGAAACTACTTCAGGATCAACAGTGACTGCAGTGATATTTAAATGAAGCTTAATAACGAAATTCCGCAGGACTGAAGTGACACAAGCTGACAACCAAGCGGTTATTAGCGCCGAGGGGTCAGCGTCTGATGTGTTAAAGTGAGTTGTTAGGGGCTGTGAAACTAATTAAAACTGAGAAAGCACTTGACAGATAAGTTACATACACAGCGTTGCTGACTCTAATAAACGAGAGATTATGGGTTATGATACTAAACATGTGGATCGACTCGGAATACTTTATATATAGGTGTCTTGAATTGTTGTTGTAATCTATGAGCTCAAAAATGTTTGGTATTTTTAAAAAAGGTGACCCGAGTGTCCCGGAAAATTACAGGGGTATTTCAGTCCTTAGCTCACTCAGGAAGATATTTACTCAAATGCTTTACCACAGGCTTGTAAGCTGGGTTGAATCAAATAATGCACTCAGTGCTTTTCAAGCAGGTTTTCGTCCAGGCCTGACAACAATTGACCAAATTTTCACCCTTACGACTATTGCGAGTCATTTTATTGGGAAGAAAAAGAAACTTTACTCCTTTTTCGTCGACCTGAAAGCAGCTTTTGACACAGTAAATAGAAATCTACTTCTTTATAAATTGTCAAACCTAGGTATATCCTCCAAATTTATTAGATTATATGAAAAACTGTTGGCTAACAATTCTGCCTCAGTTTGGGATGGAAGTAAGAAATCTTCGGAATTTCTAACAAACTCTGGAGTCCCACAAGGCTGTATTTTGAGTCCCCTGCTGTTTGCTTTGTTTATCGATGATGTAATAAATTTCTTGCCAGGTGGAGTAAGATTTGGAGATACTCTAATAAAGGTACTTCTATATGCCGATGATCTTGTTGTCTTATCAGACAACCCTCTTACTCTTCAGCTTGTCATCAATAAGCTGAAAGATTATTGTGATCTTTGGGACCTAAAAATTAATGTTTTAAAATCTAAAATTATGATTTTTAGACATCACCACAAATTGAGTAGGAGCGAAAGGTGGACCTTGGACAACGACAACATTGAAATTGTGAATGAATTCAAATATCTAGGCTTCCGCCTGAAATTCAATTTAGACCTTCGTCCTTACATTAAAGAAAGATCGGTGGCAGCTAAAACTGCGATCAATTCTATGTGGAACAGGTTTTCTCCAACAAAGATGTTGACTTGCGGTCTAAATTCAGGGTTTTTGAGGCGGTAGTTAACACCTGCTTTCGTTATGCAAGTGAAGTCTATGGTCACCGAAAGCTCGACGAGGTTGAAGCTATCCAACGTTTCTTCGTAAAAAGGATTTTCAGGCTCCCTCGATCATCGCCAAACTACGCAATAGACATTGAAACAGGTTTATCTCCGGTTTTTGTAAGAAATGCCAAATCAAGTGCCGACTATTTGTCCAAAGTTATTATAAGATCTGTGAATAACTTGCAACGTAGAGTTCTTTTGGTTGCACTAGAAGGGGGCTTTTCACCTTTTAAGGAATGGCGTGAGCTTGCTGTTAACCATAATTGTCAATTAAATCTTGACGAGAGAAATTGCCACGAATGGCGAAGTATATTCTATGACTGCCTGGCAGCCATTGACGAAAAGCTCTATCAGCAGTCCTTGTGCAGAGCGAGAACATCACTTACAAGAGAACTTTACAAAAGCCTCACTCACGATTTACACACCGCAAACTATTTTTGTGATAAGCTGAACGCGTCCGAAATTAGTTTAGTATTTAAGGCACGCACTGAAATGCTTGATCTTAACTTCAGACCATACCGAATTGACTTAAACCCGCTTTGTAACCTCTGTAACCTCAATCAGAACGAAGACACCTTCCATTTCTTAGCTTTATGTCCTATCCTTCAAGAGACCCGAAGATTATTTTTTGCCAAGAGCTTTCTCTCGATCCAGGAATGTCGCTCCTTACTAAACGGCGGATTTGGTTGGAAGAGACTTACATGCTATCTAAAAGAAGCAATTGCTTTTCGTAATTTGTATCAGTCTCCGTGAGCTAAATCAGCAAAGCAAAATCAGATCTATCCACGAAGAAATCCCTTTTGTTCCGTTTTAAGCTAAACCAAAAGCCCATAAGTATAGATGACAATGAAGTCACAATCTTTTCTTTTGTATTACAAATTAAATTAACCAAAAAAAAAAACCTAATATAAGCACTAAATATTAATTAACTTTCTCGGTCCTATCATTCAACGGCAGACGGCTCTAAGCCATGTTGTATACTACTTTTTGTAAACTTCTTTTTGTAAAACTTATCGAAATGTAAATAAAAAGTTTTTTGAATTGATTGAAATCTGATTTGTTGTAATTCTTTACATCAAATCATAGGCCATCAATACTACATAACGATTTTCGTAAAGGATTTTCGAAAAAGGGACGTAAAAGCATATTTCATCTCTTTGTCAATTGCTCTGCGAGTTCGCGGCCCTTAATAGCATAAGACGAAGGAGCGTCGGCAGTATCTTTTTTTCAATGAGTAACGAGGTCTAGAAGCAAAGTAAATCAGAAGTTCCACCTTAGATTTGTTCGCTAGTCCGGATGCTTCCAACTGAGAGGCACTTCAAGCTCCAAACAGCGGTTTCTTTTTCCACGAACGTCCTCGAAAATTGACTCAATAGTCCCAATTGTTCATCTAAGTGAGGAGTGAATCCTTTCACCAAATTCGGGTCACCTTAATACACATTCACACACACGTCTGTTTAGATTATCAATAAATCATCTCGATTTTATAACAACAGATTACAAAATCTTTAATTTTCAAGAGTTCCGATATATAATTTGGTACCATTTTAGTTCAGGCGAAAGCTAGAAAATAATATAAAAATTAAAATGTGAATAGCTAAATACTTAAAAGTTTAAACGGGAAAAAAAATTGAAACGAAGAAATTTATCGATGTGTAAATTCGATTTTTCTTATTTACGTGAATCAAATTAATGCAAGCGGCTGCAAATTCGGCTGATGTCATTCACGGTGAGAACTGAAAATACAGACAACAGTTGCCGCATTCAAAAACATTTTCGGAAAAAGTTTTTTTCTAGAAGAAAAGTTATTCATAAGCCAGTCCATCGGAGCGTACTTTTAAAAATATATATATTTTTTTTTAATCTTTTATTTTACCTTTGCCAATGAATTTATTGTTAAACAAACAAACAATAAAATTGCTTATTCGTGTAAATCGTTGTTGGTCATTTATAAGCGAAACCCCCCTCCTCTAGCGTTTTAATGTAGCACTGGGGGATATTTTTAGTATCCCCCATCAGTCGGACAGTCAGAGATGAAATAAATGTTCAATGGGTGAGCGAATCGAAATTAACAAATTTATTGCGGCAACAATAAGTATTCTGAGCTAAGGAAGGTATTACAAAAAAAAAAATATCACAGAGCTGATATAGCTATACCTACATACCAGTTTAGGAGTAGATAAATTCCTTTTGAATTTTTTTTTATAAATCACCAAGTTCAAGTTTAAAATGAGAAAAGTACCTGTAATAAAAGATTTTTGCATTTTAATCGTTCGGGTCGATAACAAAAAGCGTTTCTCCATTAGCGTTTTTTATAAATTACCTTCGCTTACATTTGGCATAATTAAGGGCCGGCAGGGTGGCCTTTACGCGGGATAACTGTATCTGTGTGCATTTTAATGCTTTCGACGATAAATGTTCATTTGTAGTTAAAAAAAGGAAAGTCAATTAAAGAAAGAAAATAATAACCAGATTGTTCTTTTTTTAAAATACTTAATGGTTTTCCAAAGGGCATTGGTGGACGCATATAAAAAAAAAAAAAAAAAAAACATTTTCATTACTATTTAAGCTTTAAAAAAAGCTGTTAAAAATAGAAAAATAGTAGTTACTAAGCGATACTACGATATAAGATTAAAAACAAAAAAAAATTCAATTCAAAATTTGTTTGCGTTACAATTTCCAAAGTAAAAAAAATAAGTACAACACAATATTTACCTAATGTGACGTTAAGGTTAAGGCCGGTCTATGAATCTCTTACCCATGCCGCAATAGGAAACGGGCGGCGGAAACTAAATATTAATGCGGCGGAAATTTAGAATCTCAAGCTTCATAATGCAAGCTAAAATTACGGCTAGCCATTTGCGCCTTTTTTCTGCAAAATTTTACTGGTTATTCAAAACTTTGGATGGTCATTTTCAACAGTATAGCCATGGTAATCACATGAGTGTCGATAGAACACAATAGTCCTACATTGTCTTGACTGTAAATGTGTTTAACACTTAATGAAAACCTTAAACTAGCTGTTGACTCATCCTGTGGTGCACCACTCTGGCCAACCTTGATCCACGCGTTGTAACGTGTCAGTGCGACATCTCGGCAACGTAAAGAGACTAGAAGTTACGGATTAACAACAAGCCTTCGGGTCTGTACATAGAAAATTAGGTCCTTTAAATTAGGTCCTACATGGAATATAAGGTCCTACGTGCGCAACTGAACAACTAGCGGAGGCCCTCAACAACTGAAAGCCAGATATCACTGTTGTCCGAAAATGCGGTTGGAAAGGAGCCGGGCAAAAGGAGGATGAAAAACTGCGACTTCTACTAAGACGACAGCTACCAATATTAGAAGCAACATAAGCAAAAAGTATTAAGCTTCAAATATGTGAGCAAGCGCTTCGCAGCGATCCGCAACAAGGCTAGATTCGCCAACACTAGCCTCATATGCAACCATGCGACGACAGAGAAGAACGATGGCGGTGCTAAGGATAATGTTCTACGAGCTCTTGGACAATAGATATATATACCAAAGGATTTAACCAAGGGTTAAGAGCTCAAATTAAAGCCTGGAAGGATTATCCAGGAAAAAACAATTTCCACAGACTGTATAATGGCGACGACAAATCAAATTCCACTGTCAGCTAGAATGAACTAATCGACTCGGGCAAAGAAGTCACCGACGAAGCATACGAACGATATCTCTCGATGGCTGGCCTAGAGCGGATGGACACCAACGCCCCGGGCTGATTAATTTTTGAGTCCTCGCTCCAACTAAAAGCGAAACCTTAGTAGAAGATCACCGAGACTCACGTGCCTCACTCAAGGGTTAGCCAAGTGCAAAGCTGCAGCGGCTAGCTGGAGACAGAACTGTCTAAAGAAGTGACGTAGCTTGTTGGCCAGAGATGCAACACCGGAAAGTAGCGCCACCTTAGATAAGTAAGTAGAAAACGGAGATAGTACCATGCCACTACGAGCCAAAGCCACTAGCTCAGATTGGACTACGAAGGGCCTTAGCGCGATCCTATGGGAACAAACTATAATGGATATAGAAATCTCAGTATGAACGATAATTGCTTAACAGAGAAAGTGTCGACATGACAAGTATACTGCGTCATCAAAACCACTGCAGTGCAAACGTAGGGTTCACTTGCAGAATGACCAGATTCCATATCAGAATTGATTAAGCCATGTCCATCCGTCCGTCCGTCGTAAGCAACTTTTAGGCCTTAAATTTTGAGCTAGAAATTCGAATTTGATGGACGAGCCGAAAATCCTGTTCTACAGATCATGTTTGAATATTATTGAAATCCACCAACCGACACGCCCGCTAAAGGTCTGTAGCACACGACTATGAGTATACAACGCTGCTTTGAAATTGTCTTTGAGAAAACAAAAAAAGTTTGGCTCTTACTTTGACCACACCCACTTTTTAAGGCGGTGACCAACCTAAAATAATGGTTAAAACTCCATTAAAAGTGAGTGATATGGCAATAAATATAAATATGAAATTTGATGAAAAATTCTATTGCAAATGTGGTAGATATTATCATTGGCTTAACCTTCGTGTGTACAGTATATGACTCCGCCCACTTTTGTGGGCGTGACTTTAAAAAAATTTATTTTTTTATTTCAAACGGAAGAATTTAAGTCCGAAATTCATACATTCATGTTATATGTTTACATCCCGCCCAATTTCCGGAGGCGTGCGAGTTTCTAGCAGTCCGTCCAAAAATGAAAAAAGGACCTCTTATAGTCTTTAAGGACCTCTTACGTCCAATCGTGTTATAACTTCTGAACGGAAAATCGTAGAAAGACAAATTGGTGCGCTATGCGAAAATAGTCAGAGAATCCGACGAAGGTAATTTCTATACCCCATCCCATAGGATAGGAAGTATATTAAGTTTGTCACAAAGTTTGTAACACGGTGAAATAATAATGGTAGACCCCCAAGACCTTAAGGGCATATGATCGAGACCGAATTCTGAATCGAATGAGCCATGTCCGTCCGTCCGTCTGTATGTCACATGTTTCTAGGCCTTAAATTTTGAGCTAGGGTGCTGAAACTTCGTACGTCGGGTGCACGTCATGTGAAGCAGTACAAGTGTAAAAATGTTTGAAATCCGCCCAAAGACACGCCCACAATCGGTCTAAATATGCAACTACCTCCAGATTTTTCAAAATTGTAAGACGTTCTAAAAAGCTGAAATTTGACATTTGGCATCTCTTAGTGAATATACAACACAAAAAAGAAAAATTTAATTGGTAAACCTCCTCTAGTGGGCGTGGCATCTATTTTAAGGGTAAATTTTCAAATGCAGTTTACTCAGTATTTTTGCTCGAAATTGAAAAAAATTTCCTTAATATTTTATGTAGAAAACGCTTAGTTCCACATTTTGTTCATACAAGACTTTGGGCCCCGCCCACATTTGGAAGCAGAATTGAAGAAAATTCTAAAATTTTCCAGAAAAACTTAATTTCGACTGCCCTTGAGCCTGGAAAGCATGAAACAAAAAAAGTAGCAGGTTAGGTAAACGATACTTCCGTCCAGATTTCGTTCATATAAAGTTTTTAGCCACGCCCCCTTTTAGGAGTCGATTTTTCAAAAAAGGGGGCATTTTTAAGTACAATTAGGTGTAACTTGGAAACATCTGTGGAAATATCTTATAATTAATAGTTTGTAATTAGGGGCGGTTGGATCACGCCCCTTTTCGAAGTTTGCATTACTTTGCATACTATGGGGTATATCTGCGTGCACACTGTAGCACTTATTCACTGGTTTTAAGCAAAAATAACGGTTTAATTACAGTTTGAAACTTTTGTGGGAAAATGGATTAAAAGCTTTTCAATACTTATTTGAGAAGATAAGCAGGCAAAAACAAGAAAAGCTTAACTTAAGTTAAGAAAATACTAAACTTAAATGCAAAAAATTAATTTTTTTTCAAATATTTTAAAGTTTTTTGCGAAATAAGGAGTTGAAAATGGGTGATGTTTTTCAAAGTGCTTGATGCACCAAAATAATATTAAACACACGCATAAGGCAACACAAAGTTAACCAAATGCTTGAGTCATATTTTTCAGAAAAAGATTTAATGCTGCCGTTTTGACGCATTTTCGAAAAAAAATTTTCCCCCTTATCACCAGCCTTGTTTGGACAAACCATATGAAAAAAATCACGTGTATCAGAAATTATTCAGAGTTTTAAGAAAAATTATAGTGAACTTTAAACTTTCAAAAACTTCTGAGATTTAATCCAAAAACAGACAACCTTTTTAAAAAAACTTTTTTTTAAAATCTTCTAGTATCTCAACGGTAAAAGCGATCTTGTTCAGATTAGGTTCAAGTACAAAGCAAACAAAAAGAAAGCAAGCTGCGTTAAAAAGTTTTCAAATTGCCGTTTTTAACCTAAGTTTTTCGAAGCCTTTTCTAAAAACGAAATAAGAAATTAGCTTGTTTTACCATTTTCGTAAGAAACCTGTGGCCATTGAATTTAAAAAAAAGACATCTCGTGCTAGCACAGGTAGTTGTGCGATTGAAAAATAGTCTAACGGAAACTGAAAAAAAATCCAAATAGTTGTTTTACGGATTTTAAATTTTGAAAAATTATAAAAAAAGGTCAAAAGAAGGTATGTCTCTCCCTCTAGCTTCTTAACGGTTTATAGTATAACTTCGAAATAAATAGCGGGCATAGTCCAACTTCTGAGATTTCATCTTAATCTAAGCCAGACTTCGAATATACAAAAACTTTGAAGATCTCAGTCAAAAACGTTAAAACATTTTCGGAAACGATTTTTGTAGAAGTTGCTAGCCTGTTTACGGTAATGACGATCTTATTTAAATTAAAGTATGAAGCGTTTAAAACGCAAGTTTGCTGCATTTAAAAACTGAAAATTGCCGTTTCCAACAGTAAGTTTTTTTGTGTCTATTTAAATAAACGAAATAGAAAACAACATGTTTTACCGTTTTCGTTAAAATCCATGTCCTCAGAATTTAAGAAAAATGTCCAAGGGAACGTAGCTGATTGTTAAATTGAAGAAAAAATCTAACGCTAGTTGAAAAAAATCCGAACTGCTGTTTTCAGGATTTTAAAATTAAAATGTGGTGAAAAAAAACCACGAAAATATATGTTTTATACCCGACCCAGGGTATATTATAATCACCGTGAAATAATCACCGTAGACCCCTAAGACCTTTTAGACATATGGATGGGACCGACAGGAGAATCGATAAAGCCATGTCCGTCCGTCCGTCCGTATGTAAACAACTTTTAGGCCTTAAATTTTAAGGCAGAGAGCTGAAATTTTGTGGGTTGGTTGGAAGTCCAGTCCTTCAGATCAAGTTTGAAAATAAGCTGAATCCGCCCACAGACACGCCCACTACAACCCTATCTATGTGCGACCATCTCTAATTTAAAAAAATACATTTTGCAAATTTTAGCTATGTTACAATAGCGCTAGCGCATTCATTTTTGGTACGTAATATTGCCTTATAATTGTCTTTAAGGTAGCAAAAAATTTTTAGCTTTTTCATTGACCACGTCCACTTTTTAAGGGATTTTAGCTTAAAATGAGTGTTTTTCAATAAATATATATGAAATTTGCCAAAAAATTGTATGACAAAAGCTGTAGATATTAGCATTTTCTAACTTTTGTGTATATATTGTATTTGCCTCCGCCAGTTTTGTGGGCGTGGCGGTAAAAAAAGTATTTTTTTTTAGTTAAAAAGGCGGAGTTTTAGGCCGAAATGTATGCAACCACCTGGTATAAAGCATTCAACAGTTATATTTTTATATCCCGCCCACTTTTTGGAGGCGTGGCAATTTTCTTTTTGGTATGGGCGGGTATTTTGCAATCCGTCGTAGATGGATTGAAGCTTTTGCATACCCACTGCACTTTCCCACTTGTTTCCTCTATTTTCGAAACAATAAGAAACAAAAATTTAAAATAAATACCGAACGTAGTCCATCTTCTTAAATTGAAAAAGAAAAACTGAAGCATTTTTGAAATAGTTTATGGTTTTCTAGGTGTGCTTATTTTACAGCAAAAAAAAATTAAAGAAAAAGTTGTATGCCTTTTTTAAATGACAAAACCAAAAAATCAGCCAATATAAGAATAGTAGACTTAACTTCGAAAAATTTTAAACAGAATGTAAAATACTCCCAGAAATCAAAATAAACAAATAGAATTTTACACAAACTACACAATGAAGGTAAGCTTTACCTACAATAAAAACCGACGGACCGCTCCGCGTATGTCGTCATACTTGACGTTCTTTTTTCCTTTCAAATATCTGCTGTAGGTATATTCACGGCTTATATTTCGTAAGCAATAATTTTTTTTAGTTCCCTACCGAAGAAAACTATATTTGATCAATCTTACTTAAGGTTTTGACATTTCTCTGGAGGAACATTCACTCCACGTCCACACCGAATATGATTATGGACATAGAGTTTTTAAATGAAACTTTAACGACTTGAACAATCGATAACTGCTCTTTGCATGTTTTCCCTTGGGGCGACAGGATAAATCTAAAAAGGGCTGGCAACCAACAATCAAGTCCGTGCTGTTGGGGGCTTATTATAGGAGCGTTTTTTACTTGGAAGTTATGTCGTTAAAGAGGGTACAAATCTTCGAACGAATAGCAAGGAATACTGTCTGATAGACATAGCTCGTATGACTTACGGTTCAGGAACCGCATGGGTAACAAGGAAGAGACAATTTCCGCCTTATTAATACCAAATAATCACCTTGGTGTTTCCTATATTACAATATTATTATTATAAGCGATTTAAACGCAACCGACTCAATTAGTCTTTCACTCTTTGAAGTATTTTATATCCGACTTCCACTACAACCTAACCTCTTCGAAAACATCTTTTTAGAAAGGAAATGATCTATACATTTTCTTAGAATTTTCAAGCAGGCATAATAGAATTTCCAGAGCTTATAGAGGTTGAAGCAATTTTCTTAGCTAACAGTCGAAATAATAAATACACCGAACACATCTTATATATCCCAACCTGTATTTAACTTAAACACTGACTACTTCTAAGAGTATGTCTTCCAAATTATGCAATCTATCTAAATCTATTAATTCTAAGAAATACCAGAGGGTCATCCGTACACTCCATATTGTCGACACTGAATCCACAATATAATCGGATACATATTTTAAACGAATCATGGTTTTAGTCCCTCTCAGTACTCACTACCTATAGAAGTAGTAATTAAAATAATATTTTGTATGTACATAGTCTATTGTTGTTCCATTCTCTCTTTGTTTACCACGGCACAAATATCCAGGATCTTTTACACTCAAAAGGTCCTCAAATTCACTTCGTTGCTTGACACAACAATCCGTTGAAATTCAATTGGATTCCTGCAAAACTTTCACCTATAACAAGCAGCAGCCCCAGCAAGGAGGACATCTGCACCTATATATCTTTCATCTCGTGGTTTTCTCTTACTTCCCTGCGATTGTTATCCTGAGCGTCATTTGGAATCGCATCCATCGGGGAATGTGAGGATAAATCTCATTGAAATTCTATGGTGTCGAAACTATACTATACTCGTATAGAGAAGGACGTCCTTGTGGAATATATGTAGCATATGCTCAGATACACACGGGAGGACATATAATATGTATTCTAGAGTGCACATTGGTTGAGCTATTTTTGAAATCGAATAGCAAGGAGTTTAAGTGTTGATCTACGGTTCTCTGGGCTGATGGATTTTATGACATATATGATGCATTTGGGATGGTTGCAACTGCAATTCGGAAATAGCTACGGCCCACAACCTGATGTGATTAAATTACTGTAATGCTTATGTTAGATGATTGACTTTTTCAAATTGAAATTATATAAGATATAAAGGGGGTTATATAAGATAAGAAACTCAGTTGGAAACTGAATATACAAGAACGTGCAAGGAAGGCCTCTATTGCCCTCCTGCGATATTACTCCTGCAGGAGGGCAATAGAGGGCCTGAAAATCCTAGGCCCAAACTGGGGACTCCAACCCAGGATTGTGCACTGGAAATACACGGCAGTCGTTAGGCCCATACTTATGTACGGAGTACTAGTCTGGTGGAAGCCACTAGACAAGAGTAGCAATATTACTATACTACAGAAAGCTCAAAGACTATCCAGTATTTACATCACGGGTGCTCTTAGATCAAACCCCTCGGCTGCGCTTGACATAATGCTCCATCTTCTCCCCGTTGACATCTTCGGTAAAGTGGGGGCAGCGAAAGCAGCACTTAGACTTAGGCAATTGTCTCGTGACAACATGGGTCATGCTAGCATCCTGAATGGCCACGACACCATCCTTGGTAACTCGGACTATGTTGTCCCATACCTAAACTTTAATGTCAAATTCAAGACCAAATTTCCCAGCAGAACCGCTTGGGAGTCAGGTGAAGTCTTAAATGCATCTGCAATAAAAATCTACACAGACGGATCGAAAACAGGACTTGCAGTGGGATCAGGAGTCTTTTCCAGTACTCTTGACCTATGTATCTCTAAGCGCCTGCCGGATCACTGTAGTAGGTGCGACGTATCCCTGTGCTGGGTTCCAGGCCACAGGGATATTCCAGGCAACTGCAGAGCCGACGAACTAGCTAAAGTAGGCGCTAATGCTAATCCGATTCATACAACGGAACCGGCAGCACCCATAAAGTAGATAAAGTTTCACCTGAAGATCGAAGCCGTCACTATGGCAAACAATAGGTGGAATAACATCAGCACATGTCTCTCTTCCAAACAAATCTGGCCAGAGCTCGATAGTAGGAAAACAAAGAAACTCATCTCCTTTAATAGGACGAATCTTAGAAAGATAATTGGGGCCCTCACAGGCCACTGTCTGGTAGGGCGACATTCCAGAAGACTTGGTGCTCCCTTCAACGACTTCTGCAGGAGTTGCAGGGATGAAGAAGAAGAAAAGACCATGGTTCATCTTCTGTGCATCTGTCCCGCCCTATCGACATTGAGAAGGAAAACTTTAGGTAAATACTTCTTTGATGATCTAAATGATCTAGCGCGACTCGATTTAAGGAGGCTAATGGGATTTATCTCCAGGTCAAACTGGCTAAACGCCTAACTGTGAACACACAACCCATCCTGTCTCCACATGGAAACTCTATGTGGGCGAGGGAGCACCTACAGTGGAGCGCCAAAATTGTCCCACCACACCTCCCCAAGGTTTTCCCAACAGGACCGCCCTGGTAAGGCCTCATACCGATTCGGTTGCCCTCACCTCTCCGCTCTTGTGGGAACACTGGTACACATTCCCCCTGGTATGGGTTCATACCGCTTCGGTTACCCATACGTCTCCTATTCCCCCGTTCGGATTCATACCGCTTTGGTTACCCCTACCCAAGGTTAATTCTGACTTGAGTCACCTGAGGTATGGGTCTACACCGAAACGGTTATCCCACTTCAGCGTCTAAACGAAGAATCATCCTCCGGCAGCGGTCTTTACCGAAATCGGTTACTCCACCTGCACTTTCTAATCCTTGAGGCTAACTCTCACTTAGGGGCAATATTAAACCAAAGATCTAAATCTATTTAAACTCGACGCAAGGGAAAGATACCCTATTTGTCCCTCACACCACACGGGACGTTATTAGTAGTACTCGTACAGTAATTGTCATTTTCCTCCTCTCTCCCCTCCCCACCATATCTCAGTGTTCTTCCCAGGGCTGGATTGGTGGGGGCTTATACCGCTTCGGTTACCCTCACCTCTCCACCCCCACGGTATTACCAGCACATAATTCTCACTGGTACGGGTATATACTGCTTCGGTTACCCCTACCTTCCCCCAATTCTAGCGCGAGTTGCCTGTAGTAACCTGCCAGGCTCTCCTATAGGAACTATTCCTCACTGACGCACCCACCTCCTCCTCGACCTCAAGCAACCCTCCCCCACCAATCCGTATCAACAAGGCGAATTCCCGTCTGGAATCCAACAGTAACGAGACCACCCTTTCTTCAGGAAAGTCTCTCACTGGCACAACCAACTCTGCTGACAACGGTTCACACCAAAACGGTTACCCCCAGCCTTCATTATCCTCGGGTATGTCTCAACCAATCTAACTCTGGTTGGTGACCTTCGGTATAGGTTTATACTGTCAACGGTTGCCTAGACCCCTCCCACCCAAACGGGTAGTCATCATTTAGGTACTGGGCTGGTAACTCCGGTCCTACAAGTGGTATCACAATGGACCTCCTTTGGTATGAGTGTGTCCCTGCCTAGCGGGGACAGCCACCCAACCTAACCTACCTCCAATAGTGAGCATGGACCTAATCTTTGTATAAAAACACTTAAGAACTAAGTGCTTGCTACATAATATACATAATACCTTTACCTAACATAAAATGTTTTCGCTTTCGAACCAAAATAATGAGTAAAATACTTTTGAAAAATTACCTTTTAAAACAATGCCACGCCCAATAGGGGAGGTTAAGCCATTAAATTATTGTTGGGTATATCTTACAATCACCAGATGTTAAAACAGATGCTATGTTAAAGATGCTACTTTTTTTTCCAACCCATTTTAGGGTTATTAGCTGAAAAAGATGTCCAGTGTTGCTGAGCGAGTGGTAATACTGTATAAAAAGAGAACCAGAGACTTAACGCTATTAAGTTTTTCTTCAAGGTCGTCGCAGATTTAAAATTTAAATAATAAATGTGAACGGTTGTCCATAAAATAAGGTAAGTTATAATGTTCCATATTCATACGTAAACTAAAATTTATTTTCGATTGTCAATTTTTTGGGTGACTCGACAGCCTACATAGCAGAACATCAGTTTTTTAAGTCTTCTGGGTGCTTTTGTTTTGTAACCTTAAGAATCTTCTGCAGCTTTTTTTGTCTAGCTAGGTGTTTGAGTATGTATCTTCTTCTTTTTTACCGTTGAAGTCTTTGGGTCCATCACACCCGACGTTGTAGTGGTGGACTCGAAGTTTGCTGCTATGCTTACAACAGATTTCTTGTTAATTCAAACTCATTTTGAAACTTTTAACATTAGCAAAACGTAGACAACGAGGCGCGACTAACTCTATCGATCGTTGTTTCTTTTCAGCAGCCCACGCACTTAAGTGCCCCCGCAAGAACTCTTAAAAGAAATGCAATATCTCTTATATCAGTCTCAAGGTTGCACCCCAATGTTAATTTTATATTAACATCCCTTATGCGCGTGTTATTAAAACGTCCATTAGAAGATGAAATTTATGAATTGATGGGCCGAACAGAATCTCAAAACGAACAAGTGGATATTAAAATTCACACCAGCTATAGGCTTTAAATTATAAAATATGTCCTCAAGAGCTCACAATTGCCCATATCCTTTGAGTGTTTGGAAATCTACCACATACAGGACTTTCCATTTTTTCCAATAAAAGAAACCAATTTCATCTTCTTTTCGTTGCTACACTCCCGTTCAGCGCCAATTCCCGCGGCAAATTTGCATGAGATACAGCTACTATTACTACGCATAAATTGCCTATTTGCCGGCAGTCCTCCTTTTCGGAGAAACGTATTTCCCTTGCTGCCAGAAAAGTGAAGGAAAATATGAACTTAAAGGATCCACACATACCGTATGGGGTGTTGGATTGGTTTTTTTTTTATGAAAAAAATGAAGAAGAACTCAGCGGTTTTGAATATAACATACAAAACCCTTAGCCGTGTGATCTGACGCGGAGGGGTTTGACGATTCTTGACAACATCGAGCATCAAGGACCTGCGTCACTTCTGTTCAATCCTCCTGACAAGTAGCTTCAATTTTCCCCCACTTTGGGGTTTCCTCAAAATAAAAATAAGACGCGAAACTGAAACACAATGATGTGTATGATGGCAAGCAGAAGTCTGTAGTTTATTTGGCAAATATGCCATCCCTGGATGGTGTTAGCACCAGATATACGGTACGCCTGGTAGGACGTGCCTTGTAATCCCACGCAAAGTTAAGCAAATAACTGCGAATGGGAAGTCAATTTTGTTTTGCAGCGAAAGCCCCCTTTTCGTGTAAGAGGGTTTTACTGATATTTGATTGCGAATTTCGACTTGGGAAATGTTTGTTTAAATTGAAAAATTTAAGAAATGAAAAAGGGTGGCAAGGTGTTTGAACTGTGGCACACAGGTATCCTGGTGCATATGAAGCGGTACATATACGGATTTCAATGATATATTTGTTTATGGTATTATCGAAGTAAAGTCGAGGCAGTTAGAGCTAAGAGAATTACGGTTCGTTGCGGGTGTGAATATGGGTGTAGGCATATAAGTAAACGTGAGATGAGTGCTTTCACTTAAAATAATTTTTTCCAATAAAGTGCTTTTGATACGCATTCTGATGTGTCTTAGATGTGTCTGGAGCTAAGGAGTTGTGAACTTGGTTGTCGAAATTATTCAAGTGTTTATGTTTATGAAGATGAATCATACGAAATGTCCTTGTTCGGTCAATATTGTTGTAGGTACCTGACCATAGGTTAGGTATTGCACTGCCAGCTAATGGTTTGATCAGACTTTTGCATATTGTCTTGCGCTCTGCATGTGTTAGTGTCCGTCCAAAATTGGAAAAAGGACCTCTTTGGTATCGCTACGTTGTCCGTCCATACGTCCGTCCAATCGTGTTATAACTTCTGAACATACTTTATTGGCTTCGTAAAAAACTTGCAGCTATGGTTTGCTTTAAATTAAATGGGGATACTTACACGGTTAAAATTGAGTCGCAAGACAAGCTGCTGATTTATTTGAACTGCAACCACTGGCAACAAGACTTCGACAAATTGTCAGATGTGCTTTACAATTTGGATTCATGCGACATTATGCTAATAGGGGACTTCAACGGTAGAATAGGACTAGCACAGAACAGTTTTCAAAGTGGATGGTGCTCACCTCTATTTAGTTTTGCCCGACACACCAAGGATACTATTTTCGATAGCAAGGGAGCTAAGATATTAGACAGTACGGCTACCTTAGACTGCAGAGTTCTCAACGGATGTTCCAAAGGTAACCTTTCTGGAGAGTATACTTTTATTCGTGGCACTGCATGCTCAGTCATCGACTTCTGCTTTGTCTCGGGTAAGTGGCATCCGATCCTGCACGAATTTTTGGTAGCCACGAAAACTTTCTCGGACCATATGCCCCTTGAAGTAGAATGCAGTTTGGGAAGCGTACCTCAGCACCCTGTCGCGAAAAAAAATTAAACTTATACCGAAACTTTGTTGGAGTGACACCTCCAATGCGTACCTCAATGCGTTCAAGTACAGCCTAAATCGTGAACTTGTAGCAGCTTTTCAGTCACCTGCTGATCTGGATATTGAGACCCTTACGAAAATCCTAAAAAGGGCTCTGCCGTCAAACTCCTCACATAAAGTATACAGGCATCTTGGGGAAAAAAGTGGTTTGATGCTGAGTGCCTCCGTGCCCGGGAAAAATCATTTGCTTTTCTACAGCTGCTGCGTAAATTCAACACAAGAACCTTTAAGCTCCTAAGCAATAAGAGAATATAAGCAGCTTTGTTATGTAAAAAAAATGTCGGCTTGAAGAGAAAAACGTGAGAGTAATTAATTCTGCGAGATCGGCAACGGAGTTTTTGGAAGGCGGTTAGGGCAATCAATGGTCGGTCGAACTATATATCACCAACGTGCGTTACAAGCCTCAAACCTCAGCGAAACTATTCGACACGCTGCTTTTCAATAGGCTGTCGCGGTGGATCGAGGATAAGAAGGTATTAAGCAAGTTCCAAGCAGGCTTTAGAAAGAAGTTCTCAACCATCGACCATGTATTTGGCCTGGTCAATATCGTCAGCTCGTATAAGCTTGAACACAAAAAACTGGCTTATTTGTAGACTTTCGGGCAGCGTTTGACACCAATTCTTCGTGATGCATTGTTCTACACACTTTACTGCATCGGAATCTCGTCAAAATTCATAAGTATGCTTAAGGCTCTGTACGCGAACAACACGGCTTATGTGTGAAACAGGGATGCGTACTTAGCGCTCTGTTGTTCCTCCTGTTTATCAATGACATTCTGGACAATGTAGGAGGTGGAATCGAGTTCAGCTGAACTAAGATCCCTGGACTTAAATACGCTGACGACTTGTTATTTTTTTCGGATACAGTAGAGACATATTGTAAAACCTGGAATCTGCTTGTCAACCTGTATAAATCTAAGGTTATGATATTCAAGGATGGAGGCAGTAAACACTCACGAAATGAAAAATGGTTTTATTGTGGAGAATCCATTGAAGTGGCTCGTGAATACAAGTACATCGAAATTCTAATTACACCAAACATGAACTTGAACAGACATCTTAAAGTTAAGTTGGCAGAAGCTAAACGCGCAATCGGGAGTATCTGGAGTCGTTGCCTCAGTAATAAAAATGTGTCGCACTCAGCAAAGCAAAAAAATTTCGAGACAACAGCATCTTCGATTCTCCTGTATGGGGCACAAGTATGGAGGTATCAACGATTTGATTCAGTTGATAAATTCAGGCGTCATTTCTAAAAAAGAATGTTCAGGCTCCCGAATAACTCTACCAACTACATTGTAGCATAAGTAAATAAATGCACACGAGCAGTCTAGCTGCTCGTCACTTGAAACCCCACTCACCTGAGATTCAGTTGACCAAGCGAATTCCTGGTCACCGATCGTCTGGAATCGGAAACCACTCTCAGGCGCGTGGGAATGATGAAGTTAGCGAAAATCGCATAAGATAGATAAGGTAGCGACATGGTCGCATAAGATTTAATAATTAATAAAGAACTGACTTTCAAGCCGAACGGTTGAAACGGTAATGTGTTTACTTATATATATTCACTACATGGCGATCCTGCCATTTTACATCCAATAGAGTACCATTAGCGTCCTAAGTAATGACCGCTCTACATTCGCCGCAATTGTACACCCATCGGTCTTGTGCGTATGAAGATTAGTTAAAATATTCGGTTCATATCGCTAATGAATTTAAATAGACCAAAGTGTATGTGAAGAAATCTGACCATAAGCAATGCTTCACCGTCGGCCGTGAAAAATAAAATAAAATCTATAATTTAATTCAGTGCATCCCGAACGCTACAATATCATTACATGATAACTATAAAAGCAAAAAAAAAAATGCCTCTACATTTATGAATTGAACTCACCACACCAGTGCTAGTGAAGTGTACACACAATGATTGCTCGCGGGCTCCTAAATTTACGTAAACGTAAAAGGACAAACAGCAAGAAGAATTATCAGACAGAAGCGCACACCAGGAGCAACAAGCAGCAACAATTCAAGTTAGTAATTAAGTTCTAAGTTAATTAAGTATATTTTTCTCTTTGCAACAATATGGGCGAAACTAATTCAAAATTAGAAAAACCAAACGCCAACGTGATAAACGAGGTGGAAATTAATGAAAAAGGCATAAATTACGAAGCCTATTTCATAATTATAATAGTTCTTTTGGCCCTTAACTTATTAACTAAAATATACTCTTGGCATAAGAAATCACTAAAAAAAACTTACATGGCGAGAGCTGCGTCTCTCGCACAAATTTAATCTTGGTCTTCATGCCTAGCGCAAATAAGTGGGTACCTACATTTATATATTTTTTTTATAAATGGAATGGCTAAAAATCCTAGAAAAAATTCACGAAAATAGGGAAGTTATCGATAAATCAAGTAAATGTATAAACGTCAATAGATCTGTAGGTCAGGAAACTTTGGACAGGCACCTTAAAATATTAATAGATAAACTAGAAAGCATCAGGGTCATACTAAATGTAAATTTTTCAAAGCTAACGAAAAAACACAAGGATAGAGCCCATGAACTGTACAGTGAGTCTAGAGATAAAGTTTTAAGATCGGCATCTAGGCAGGGAGTACACCTCAAATTACCCGTTTCACTCCATGAGCAAGTATCAATCCAAATAGACACCAAAACTAAGAATATAAGTGATAAGAACCAACAAACTACTAGTAGCAAAGCAAGTATTTTAAGTTCGAACAAAATGTCGCAAACACCTGTGGAATTTCTTAATATTGCATCGAAAATCCTTCCGGATTTCTTTGGTAACGCAGCCGACCTCCAAAGCTTCTTAGCCGCGTTAGAATTGCTAAATAGCGTAAATGGTGGCAACGATATTGTTGCTATCAATCTAATAAAAACAAAGTTAAAAGGGACTGCAATAAATCTGATATCTGGTTCGGAAACAACAATAACAGAAGTAATTCAAAAATTAAAAACAACTGTTAAAGGCGAATCTGTAGACGTCATCACTGCAAAGTTGATGAACGTCCGTCAAAACTCTAAGCCTGCAACTACTTATGCACAAGAGGTTGAGGAGCTTACCAAAAAGTTACAAAGTGCATACATTTCAGACGGGCTTACACCCCAATTGGCAGAGACCTATTCCACCAAAACTGCCATAAAAGCCATTATCAAAAACTCCAGCCATGATAAGGTAAAACTTATTATGGAGTCCGGCCAATTCAACAACATGAACGAAGCAGTCGCCAAATTCGTAAACTGCTGTACTGAAAATTATGGCCAGCCAAATCCAATTTTACATTTCAGAAATAATCGTGGTAGAAGCTATGCTCAAAATTTTAATAACCGAAATAATTTTTTTCGTGGACGTGAATTTGGACGCGGCCAAAGTCGTGGACATAGACGCGGAAATTACAATTATAATTCAAACCATAGAAATTATCTTAATCAAACAAGGGACAATAGACATAAAAATAATAGCAATAGAAACATTAGATTGACACAACAAGAAACGGAAAACGAAGACACCTCAAGTACTCAGTAGGTAGTGTAAGAACAAGCAGTAAGATCTATAATATTAATTTGAACCTCACATCATTCATAACATTTAGCACGTTACTAAATAATGATGTGACAACATTCATAGTCGACACAGGAGCGGATATTTCTATAATAAAAAGAGGACAGATTCAAAATTTTAATAACGTTAACGCTAACAAAATAACAAGCCTAAACGGCATAGGTCATGGAACAACATATACATTGGGAACGGTCCATTTCGACTTAATATTTAAAAATACGCTAATAGCCCACGAATTTCATGTAGTAAGTGACAATTTTTCAATTCCATCCGATGGAATAATCGGTCTCGACTTCGTCAAGAGATATCATTGTTTACTTGACTACAGCAGGGACAAAGACTGGTTGGTATTAAGGCCAGATGATTTTGATGACATTGCAATACCAATGTCATGCGCACCTCAAGGTTATGCAATAGCGATACCGGCAAGGTCTGAAGTCGTTAGGCAGGTCAACATCCAAAGCAAGGACAAAGAAGTGTTCGTTCCACAACAACAACTCCAAGACGGAATATTTGTGGCAAATACTATCACAAAAGGCACCACAGCATTTGTTCGTATTATAAACACAACAAATGAGAATGCACTGATACAAAATGTTTTACTAAAAACAGAAAGTCTAAACGACTATGAAGGAGTATCAATACAAGACAGCCAATCCAAAGACCTAAAATTACAAAAACTTTCCAAAAATTTCCCAGAGTTCATAAAGTCTGATTTACAAAAACTTTGCTCTGAATACATAGATATATTCGCACTTGAAACAGATAAAATAACCGTCAATAATTTTTATAAACAAAAACTTCGTTTGAAAACCGACGAACCTACATATATTAAGAATTACAGAATTCCGCAAACCCATAAAAGTGAAATATCCAAGCAAGTTGACAAATTAATACGAGACGATATTGTTGAACCCTCCGCATCAGAATATAATAGCCCAATACTCCTGGTACCTAAAAAATCATTACCAGGTAATAGTCAAAAGCGATGGAGGTTAGTAGTTGACTATAGGAACATAAACAAAAAACTCGTTGCAGACAAGTTCCCACTGCCCAGAATAGATGACATCCTTGACCAATTAGGTAAAACCAAATATTTTTCTTGCCTGGACTTAACGTCCGGTTTTCATCAAATCGAGTTAGATGAAAACTCCAGGGACATTACATCGTTTTCAACTGAAAAGGGTTCATTTCGATTCAAGCGACTGCCCTATGGCCTAAAAATAGCCCCAAATTCATTCCAAAGAATGATGACAATTGCTTTCTCCGGTTTAGCGCCAACACATGCATTCTTATATATGGATGATTTAGTTGTATTGGGCCGTTCAGAAGCTGATATGCTTAGAAATTTGACAGATGTATTCAAAACGTGTCGAAACTACAATCTAAAATTACATCCAGACAAGTGCACATTTTTTAGTCACGAAGTGACATACTTAGGTCATAAATGCACAGACCAAGGCATTCTTCCAGATGATAGCAAATATCAGATTATATTAGACTATCCAATTCCCAAAAATGCAGATGAGGTTAAGCGATTCGTTGCATTCTGCAACTATTACAGACGATTTGTTCCAAACTTCGCGGAACATTCAAGGCTCTTAACGAGATTATGTAAGAAAAGTACCCCTTTTGAATGGACCATAGAATGTAACAATGCATTTGAATACTTAAAAAAAGTACTTTTAAACCCGAACATACTACAATATCCCGATTTCCAGAAGCAATTCTGTATAACGACTGATGCTAGCAAATACGCCTGCGGTGCTGTGCTAAGTCAAGAGCACAAGGGATACCAACTGCCGGTAGCATACGCATCAAAATCATTCACGAAAGGCGAAAGCAATAAATCCACAATTGAACAAGAACTTACTGCCATTCATTGGGCAATTAATTATTTTAAGCCTTACGTATACGGCACTAAATTCTTGGTCAAAAGTGATCACAGACCGCTGTCTTATCTGTTTGCAATGAAGAATCCGTCGTCTAAATTAACTCGCATGAGACTAGATCTAGAAGAATACGATTTTACTGTAGAGTACTTGAGGGGAAAGGAAAATTATGTAGCTGACGCATTGTCGCGCATAGATTTTAAAGATATCCAGAATATAAGAGAGTCATCAATCAAAATATTAAAAGTAACAACTAGATTGCAATCAAATAAAAAGAATGAAAAACTGACAACCGAAAGTATAGAAAAGTCATTAGATAAAATTAATATATACGAAGCGTTCAGTAGCAGGAATAAGAAAAACAGCGCCAAGCTAGCTATTAATGACGTTTGTTTAAAAGTAATAATGAATAAAAAAGTGATCACTGAAGAAATTGATTACCTAATCACTAATGGGAAAATTGACTTGTATCAATTATTTCCACTGCTTGAAAAAATAGCAAGTGATAATGGTTTAACAAAGCTGCAGCAGTCTCTGGGAGACAATATATTCGAGAAGATCCGGATCAGTGAGTATAAGGAAATTGGAAATAGAGCTCTAAAAAACATACAAATTGCACTGACGCCTTTAATAACAAAAATTGCAAATAATGACGAAAAAACACAGATTATACAAAAGTACCATGATGATCCAATCTGGGGTGGCCACTCAGGGATTACACGTACACTTAAAAAGATACGACAGAAATATTATTGGAAATACATGACGAAAGATGTCATAAAATACGTTAAAAGTTGCGACAAGTGTCAAAGAAACAAATCGCTGAGAAACGTAAAAGAACCACTAGTTATAACTGATACTCCACCAACTGCATTTGATATAGTGCTTATAGATACCATTGGACCATTACCAAGATCAGAAAATGGTAATGTGTATGCTGTTACAATCATTTGTGATTTAACTAAATATCTAATATCAGTGCCAATCGCTGATAAAAGTGCAAAAACCATTGCGAAGGCGATCTTTGACCATTCTATATTAATTTATGGACCCATGAAGAAAATAATCACAGATATGGGTACCGAGTACAAAAACCAAATATTTAGCGAAATATGCAATCTGCTTAAGGTAGAAAACGTTACCTCAACCGCATATCATAACCAAACCTTAGGAACGGTGGAAAGAAACCACAGGACATTTAACGAGTACATTCGATCATACCTTTCAGTAGAAAAAACTGACTGGGATGAGTGGCTTAAATACTTTACGTATTGCTACAATACTACACCATCAGTAGTACATGACTATTGCCCATATGAATTAGTGTTTGGTAAATCCCCAAATAACTACGACTTTCTCTCAAATGCTCAAATAGATCCCATTTATAATGTAGATGCTTACGAAAAAGAAGTAAGATTTCGATTACAAACAGCTCATAGAAGAGTCGTAGAAATGATAAAAAAGAAAAAGCATAAGGAAAAAAATTTATACGATAGGCATAGCTATAGCATAGACATAGCAATAGGAGATTTAGTTTTAGTAAAACAAGTAGGACATAAATTAGATAATATCTATAAGGGACCATTTAAGGTCATAAACATAGAAAATAGAAACAACGTACTTCTGAAAGACGACAATGACAATATAACAACTGTGCACAAAGACCGACTACGACGCTACAATACCTAGAATACAATACGCTACGATACTTACAATAGAAAATAGAGAATATAAGATATAAATTGCTACCTATATTGTATAGGTATAAAAAAAAAAAATCAGAATTAAATATGTATTAGAATTTCAAATAGATGTAGGTACCTACCAAACAATTTTATTAACATAATTATATCCAATAATAAATTTCAAACAAAATGTGTACCTAAGTATATGTATTTCAAAAATCAAAAAAAAAAAAAACCATGTTTATATACGTAGACACCTATATATAAAAAAGGGTATATGTATAAATAAATTTAAGAATGCGTTTCATTAAAACCAATAAATAATACAAATATTAAATAAATCTAAAACAAAGAAAAATATAATGTAAAAAAAAATATAATGTGAAACTAGCCTTAAGAATAAATTTTAATAAAATAAATTTATTCTTCCGAAAAAGGGAGGTGTAGCATAAGTAAATAAATGCACACGAGCAGTCTAGCTGCTCGTCACTTGAAACCCCACTCACCTGAGATTCAGTTGACCAAGCGAATTCCTGGTCACCGATCGTCTGGAATCGGAAACCACTCTCAGGCGCGTGGGAATGATGAAGTTAGCGAAAATCGCATAAGATAGATAAGGTAGCGACATGGTCGCATAAGATTTAATAATTAATAAAGAACTGACTTTCAAGCCGAACGGTTGAAACGGTAATGTGTTTACTTATATATATTCACTACAACATACTACATTTGGAGACTGGAACCCCGCCTATGTTCCTCGAAGCGTTCAGGATGCATGTGAACTAAATACTCAAAGTTATGGCAATGGATGACGAAAGACTACATAAACTTATTTTAATAAATATCCTGGCAACAATAGGGAACCTTCTTCGTGAATGGGAAGATCTTGCTGGCAACTATGGCATGAGCTTAAGCATACTTCCTGCGGAAAGCCTCGCTTCATTACAAGAAAAGTTAAACGTCCTTCTCAAAGAAATTAGTTTCAAACTTTATACGGTCTTCGTCTCCGAAGCTCAACAGTCTCTTCACAGAAGCTACTTCAGCAGATTAAATTACAGACTAGAAAATTATACATATTTTACAAATAGCAACTCCGCCGAAAAAATAAGTTGTATTTTTAAATTGCGAGGAGAACTACTGAACCTATTTTATATGCCACATCGTCCTGAGCTACCAATACTGTGCGACCTGTGCAGCCTTAGAGAGAGGGAAGATGCATTTCATTTCTTATCAGTCTGCCCTATTCAAAAAGAATTCCGCATGCTGTACTTCGGGGTACCTACTTTGGAGATAGAACAAGTCTTAAACATTCTTAATGGAAGCCAAGCATGGACGCTTTTGCATACATACTCATCCAGTGCTCTGTGCTACAGGCAACGCATAATTGAAGGAAACTTTTAAATTCCTCTACTTGTGCCTATTTCACCCTGTTTACCCTTTAACTCCCCTTATCAATGTTATTACCTTTAGACTTAGTTGAATGCATCTTGGAAAAATTATAAGTTACAATGTAAATTTTTCTCCTTTTGCCAATCTGGTAGACTTTAACGGCCATGCCAAAATAGACTTAGAAACTAAAAAATATATTGAATTAATTGTAAATTATGTGAAATAAAAGTCAATTAAAAACTAAGAAAACTAAAACTTCTGAACGGTAAGTCGTAGCAAGACAAAATTTGGTGTGCTTTTAAACTCCAGAAATAGTCAGAGAATCCAACGAGGATAATTTTTGTAATCAGAAATAACGGTTTAATTACAGTTTGTAATTTCGTGGAAAAATGGATTAAATGTTTTTCAATACTTTTTTTTAAGAAGATAAGCAGGCAAGAACAAGAAGAGTGAAACGTAAGCTAAGAAGATACCAAACTTAAATAAAAAAAAATAATTTTTTTTTTCAAAATATTGGGTTACGTTTGAGGCCATAACTTTTGAACCGCTCCTTGCACAAAGTCAATATTAAACATTCATATAAAGCATTACAAAATAAACCAAATGCCTAAATCATATTTTTCAGAAAAAGTTTTAATACTGTCGTTAAGGCATTTTCGAAAACAATCGCAAAAATTAACGAAAAAACATATTATAAGTATATATAATTATATTACTTATATATTACTATATTACATACTTATATATATATATATTATAAATATATATAAGTATGAAGCGTTTACAGCGCAAGTTAACTGCATTTGAAAAGTTTCAATATTGCTGTTTCCAACCTTAAACATTTTTTTGTTTAAGCAATCCTATTTAAACAATCGAAAAAGAAAACAACATGTTTTACCGTTTTCTCCTTCTTCTACAGTTTATTTTTAAGGAAAAACTATAAAAAAATTAAAGGAAAAGTCATATGCCACCCATTTTTTAGTGACAAACTTAAAAAATCACCCAATATAAGAACAGTAGATTCCACTACGGAAAAGCAAACAGAAGAATGTAGGTAGGTAGACAATTAAAAACGTGGCGCATCTTGAAATTTTGCTACAACTTGAAGTAATTTATAAAAAACGGTTCTTTAGTATTTCAGTTTATTCTTTACTTTATTAGGTAAGAAATTTAATTTGATCTTACCACGAGGACGAGAATGAAGCCAGACCAAAAACTTTACCACGCGAGCTGTCAAATCGGGAGCGAATGTCACAAGAAGAAGGAAGCCGGAAGTTCTTCTCCTCCCTTTTATAGAAGAAAATCCAACCTGAAGTTAGGCCCGGAATATTCTTCACCGCGTTCACATTTGGTGACTTTTGTAAGGTTCGGTTTGTTTTTTTCTCGTCCCGAGGTTATTATACTAAAGTTTTTTTTTTATTATTGTGTAATTTATTTAAACAAAAGTAAGAAATCCACCTATGGAAAGAAAAAAAAAGAGGAAAAAAATAAACATTAAATTTGGGAAAATGACCAACGGCTTGAGAAATAATTTTTTTCTTGATTTTTTTTTACAAAAGTAAACGTTGGTTTAATAGTGGGTGTTGCCTCCACGAGCATTTAAAGAAGCAGTTATTCGCCGGGGCATACCTCGGATAAGGTTGGTGATAAATATATCGTCTAAGTTGTCCAACTCCTCCAATAAAGCGGTTCTCACGCCGCTAAGTGTCTTTGGAAGGGCAGGTCGCATCCTTATCTTTCGCCCTAGTAGGTCCAAAACGTTTTTCTTCGAAAGACGGGTAAACTAAATACATTAAAGTAAGGTGTCCGCGTGGTAGTACAATGGACCAGTAGTTGTGTCTGAGTGCTCCATCGGATAGTAGCCACCTCCGACAAATGAAAAAAAAACGTGTTCGATGGGATTCATGTCCGGACTCATTGCAGACCAATCCATTGCATCGATTTCTACCTCTTATTTCTACGTGGCATATGGCCACGTGCGGTCGAGCATTGTCCTGCTTCAGCATGAAGTTTTCTCCAATGAATAGTGCAAAGTGAACTACATGTTCCTCCAGGATGCTGCTGTACAACAGAAGCTGGAGTACATCGACCCTTCCACAACGCATAGCTGGGTTTTTCCGGACATCGAAATTCCTGCCCATACCATGACGGACCCTCCCCAAAAATTTTCCCGCTGGGCTACTGTTGCTGAACATCTTTCACCTGGTCATCTCCACATTCTGCAACGTCCATCTGGTGAGCGCAGACAAAACCTCGATTCATCGGTAAAAAGAACTCTGCCCCAATCGGCCTCGGTCAATCCTGGTGAAATCGAGCAAACTCCATACGACGTCTCCTATGCTGTACCGTAAGTCTCGGTATTCGAGCAGGTCTTCTTGCTCTTAGGTCATTTTCCACCAATCGTGCCCCTTACCGTTCGTAGCCTGCGAAACAACTCAACTGCTGTTTGGTAACGATCCCGAAATTATTGGAGTAGCAAATATCGGTCATCCCTGGAAGATGTGGCTCTGGGGCGACCTGATTCTGGACGTCGGTTGATGAAGTGCGTTTCCCTGTACTTCTTAATTGCTCTTCTTAGAGTCGTTTCCGGTTTGCCAATTGTATTGGCGGCATACCGAACACTTCGCCCATCCTCAACTAAAGTCTCCTGCCGTTATTTGCATATTTGCTTGCACAAAAATCACTAACAATTAATAATAAATTAAACTAAAACTCATTCATAACAATAAAATTATTACATTTCTTACGGGATCTAGGAAGCCAAAATTAGTATGTATCACGTCTTGTATGAAAAAACCGATTGCAATGCTGTTTTTCTCAATACGAAGCACGAATGACAAAAAAAAAAGACTGTCAAGTATGAAGACATACGCGGAGCAGTCCGTCGGTTTTTGTTGAAGGTTATACTCATCTATATTGCGCAGTTTGTGAATCATTCTATTTGTTTATTAAAATTATTTCTGGATATATTTTACAGTCTGTAATATACTTTTTTCGTAGTGCTTTCTACTGTTCTTATATTGGGTGATTCTATATAATTTTCACCCAACATAATAATCTATATATTATATTGGGTGATTTTATATCGGGTTTCGTTACTCTAAAAATATGTAATCCTTTTTTCAGAGTAACGAAACCCAAAAAGCTTTACCGTTTCGAAAATAGAGGGAAGGACATACTCTTTCTTGGCCTTTTTTAGGATTTTTATAATTTAAAACCCATAAAACAGCAATTTCGACCATTTTTAATTACCGTTAGACTTTTTGATCAATTTTACAACCACTTGTGCTGGCATTTGCCACTTTTCCCAAATTCTGCGGACATTAATTTCTGAGAAAACTGTAAAAATATGCTGTTTTTAATTTCGCTTGTTTGAATGGGCTTAAGAATTTAGGGTCGGAAACGGCAATTTTGAAACGTTTTTGATACAGTTTACTTGCCTTTTAAATATTACATACTTCAGCCAAATTTAAACAAGGTGGTCATAACCGTTAAGGAACTAGAAATCCTTAAAAAATATTTTTCGAAAATGTTTTCACGTTTTTCAATTAAATCTTTGAAGTTTTTGAATATTCGAAGTCTGCTTTAGTTTTTTATAAAATTTAAGAAGATGGACTATGCCCGGTCTTAACTTAAAAATTATACTTTATACCGTTTGGGAGATAGGGGGAGACAAGCGTTTTTTTGACGACCTTTTTTATAATTTTTTAAATTTTAAATCCATAAAACAAGTAGTTTGAAGTTTTTTCCAGTTCCCGTTAGACTTTTTTCCAATAGCCCAACCACAAGCACTAGCGTTGGATGTTTTTTTTTTAATGCTATGGCCACCGGTTTATGCGCAAACGGTAAAACAAGCTCCTTTTTTATTTCGTTTTTTTAAATAGGCTTCTAAAACCTTTGGTGAAAAACGGCAATTTAAAATTTTTTTAACGCAGCCTTCCTTCTTTTTGTAAGCTTTGTACTTTGACCGAATCTGAAAAAGATCGCTTTGGTTACTTACTAACGGTTAAAAAGACCGTTAGGCTACTAGAAGACTTACAAAAATTGTTTTTGAAAATGCTTTTATGTTTTTCAATTAAATCTCAGAAGATTTTGAAATTTCAAAATCCGCTATAATTTTCCTTAAAATTTTGAATTATTTCTAATATTGATTTTTTTCATAAAATTCCACCAAACACCAGATAAGGGGGGAGGGGGGGCACACGTTTTTTCATGCATTTTTGCGATTATTTTTCGAAAATGCGTTAAAACTGCAGTACTCAAACTGTTTGAAAAATATGACCTAAGCACTTGGTTTACTTTGAGTTGCTTCTTATACGTGTGTTCAATATTGATTTTAAGCAATAAGCCGTTCAAAAGCTATGGCCTCTAACACTTTGAAAAACGTCATGCATTTTCGACTCTTCATTTCTCAACAACGTTTTGATATTTTTAAAAAGTTTTATATTTTAAAAGAAGCTTAGTATTTCCTAAACCTAAGTTGTGTTTTTCTAATTCTTGCCTACTAAACTTCTTGATAAAAACACTAAAATACATTAAGTTCATTTTCACATGAAATTTCAAACTGTAACTAAGCCAAATAATGGTCCCTAAAAAAATTACCCTCTTTGGATTCTCTGACTATTTCCGCAGTTTATATGCAAACCAAATTTTGTCTTTCTACGGCTTACCGTTCAGAAGTTATAAAGCGATTGGACGGACGGACGGAGACAACGTAGTGATACCATAAGAGATCCTTTTTCCATTTTTGGACGGACCGCTAAAAATGGAAACAGATTATGCAAAAAAGCAAGAAACTAGCTTTTCTATTTCAACAATAAATCAAAAGAAAAATGAATGCCCCGCAAAAACATAGCGGAATATTGTGTGCGCCACTTTTTTTGTAACTGAGTGTAGAATTTGAAAAAAAACTGCACCATTAAGGTTAGCCTCACCTACAGCAAAAGCCGACGTACCGTTCCGCGTATGTTTTCATACTTCACGGTCTTTTTTTTTAAATACCTTTTCAAAAAATATACAGATTATAATTTTTCATATTTCTTAAACAAATGTAAACTTTAATTAAAAAGCTTACCGAACGTATCGTTGCTTTTTAATTAATGTGCTTAAAATACCATCATATGGGCTCTTTGACCTGCTTTGGTATTCTCCTTCTTCTCAATGATTGGAAAAATACTCCGACTTGAGTTTCGAAGAGAGAGATATGGATCAAACACCGAAAAACTGCAGCAGTATTATGATTTTTCATAAAATGCTTTCGTCTTTCTTGTTTCTTTAGTTTGCAGTCGGTAGCTCGCAGTATTGGTAGCCACACTTGTGTGTTGTAATACTGTTTGTTGGTTTTATTTGTTTTTCAAATACTTGTTCTCTTATGGGAAACCGTAGGAAGAGTTGTCATTTAATGTCAGCATCATTATCATATAAAGGTTGCCGACGATAATCTGACGATAGGATTAGCCATTATTATATTGTTTGTAGGATTGTAAATTGTTGTAAGTTTTCACTTTTCAAATGTAAACTTTATTATTATTATGATTATAATTTATTAACATATAATTAAAAATTACAATGTTAACAATGAAGAGAAAGAGCGCAAGCTACCAGGGCTTTCGGCTCTGAGAAAACTTAATAACTTAGAGATAATTTCGTGTAACGTAAAATTTACAATGCAAATATATATATACAGGGTGTTTCCAAATTCGACAAGATTTTTGGGTATATTTGAAGAAAAAAATTGTTCTACAGTATGGGCCTATCTCAAATTTTGATACCACTTATTGGGAATTTAAGAAAACATCTTCGTTGAGGTACCTTGACCCATACTAACACAAATATCTCCGCTAACACTTACAACAGGTACTTCATTTAGGACTTAAATTTTAGAAGAAATAGTACTCCTTTTAACTGCTTTAAAATAAAATTGATGACTTTTTTAACTTTTGAGATATTCAACTTTTGAGATATTTGAGAAATCACTCGGAAGCAGTTCCTGCACAGGTGTATGGTGGTATGGATACAAGTTTTCCGTATGCAGGAGACGAACAATTTTATGTGTTGAAACATTAAATCGCAAGATAAGCGCCTGATGCTGATTGATGGATCATTTGCAACCGCTTCCAGTATTCTTTCATCAACTGCAATTCTTCCTGGTGAAGCTCCTGCGTTAGGTCGTCTTGTTGAAACAGATCCCGTTTCCCGAAGTCTTCGAAACGAATTTGTAAATACGCGGGGATTAGGTACTCTTCGGTTAGGATAAAGCTGATGGTATCTTCGTTGTGCTCTAATAGAACTGCCGTTGCACATCTCATAAACGTAGATAATATCGGCGTATTCTTCGTTTGTAACGGGTGATTTTTTAGCTGGTTTGGTTTTGGCAACACTGGTTTTGACAGCTGACGTGTGTTTAGTACCTTGTGTCACTGTCAAACAGCTTCAGTTTGGCTTGCAATTTAACCATGGATCGTCTTACAAATGAACAACGCTTACAAATTATTGAATTTTACTATCAAAATTCGTGCTCGGTTCGAAATGTTCATCGCGCGCTGCTTCCATTTTATGGTCTGCATTCTCGACCTTCTGAGCAGTCTATTCGGAAGATTGTGACCAAATTTCGCACCACATTTACTTTGTTGGACATTAAACCACCAACACGTTTACGTACTGTGCGTAGTGAAGAAAATATTGCGGCCGTATCAGCTAGTGTGACAGAAGACCGCGAAATGTCGATTCGGCGCCGTTCCCAGCAGTTAGGCCTTTGTTACAGCACTACGTGGAAAATTTTGCGGAAGGATTTGGGCGTAAAGCCTTTTAAGATACAGCTGGTGCAAGAACTAAAGCTAGCCGACCTACCACAACGCCGAATTTTTGGTGAATGGGCTCTTGGAAAGCTGGCCGAGGATCCGCTTTTTTATCGAAAAATTGTGTTCAGCGATGAGGCTCATTTTTGGTTGAATGGGTACGTTAATAAGCAAAATTGCCGCATTTGGAGTGAAGATCAGCCAGAAGCATTGCAACAGCTACCAATGCATCCCGAAAAAGCCACTGTTTGGTGCGGTTTATGGGCCGGCGGCATTATTGGGCCATATTTCTTCAAAGATGATGCGAATCGCAGCGTTACTGTCAATGGTGAACGCTACCGAGCGATGATAACAAACTTTTTTTTGCCCGAAATGGAAGTTCTTGACTTGCATGATATGTGGTTTCAACAAGACGGTGCCACATGCCACACAGCACGCGAAACAATGGCGCAATTGCGAGGCGAGTTTGGTGAACAGTTAATTTCACGTTTCGGGTCGGTCAATTGGCCGCCTAGATCGTGCAATTTGACACCATTAGATTATTTTTTGTGGGGGTATGTCAAGGCTTATGTCTATAGGGACAAGCCCGCTTCGATTGACGCACTGGAAGCCAACATCCATGCATTCATTCGTGAGATACCGGCCGATATGTGTGAAAGAGTATGCCAAAATTGGACTCAGCGGATGGGCTACCTGAGACGCAGCCGCGGTCAACATTTGCATGAAATCATCTTTAAACATTATTGCAAGGTTCAAACTATCGATTCAAATAAAAATTTCATTAATTTTTTCGAACTTTTTGTGTTTTTTTTTAAAAAAAAGTTCTCAACCTCTTAAAAAATCACCCGTTAAAAGATGCCATTTCAAGTAGGGTTTCTTAACAACTGTTGTGTCACCTCGGCTTCAAAAATGACTTTGATGGATTTAATTTTGTTTCCTAACCTTTTATACAATTTACATTAGGTAAATTCTCCAACTAGGCGACCAACCTCAAACTTAATCCTTTTTGGGATTTAACAGAAAAATGATAGGGAAATTACCTTTTTATCAGGTAGTCTAATAAAAATGCACGCTCTAAGACCTACGTAAATTATTAACACATAGTCAAAAAATCGTTCTTGCTGTCAATCGCGGTTATAAAAGTAGGTAACAAATCATTTTTCCACCTTATACCTGTCGCGGCTTCGTGAAAAGAGTTTTTCATAATTTTACCTGCTATGGAATTTCCCAAGTATCATAAAATCTGTGGGTTTTTCGGGTAACTTGTCTTAGCAATTTTTATTAAGTATTGTTAGGTGCACTAGAAAAAAAAATTACCGATATATTTATTACGCATTTTTCGCAGAAATGTGTCTTGAAAGTCAAAAAAATGTCATGGGCAGGGAAAAAGGATCCGACTTAAAAGCAAATATCTCAAAAGTTAAAAAAGTCATCAATTTTATTTTAAAGCAGTTAAAAGGAGTACTATTTCTTCTAAAATTTAAGTCCTAAATGAAGTACCTGTTGTAAGTGTTAGCGGAGATATTTGTGTTAGTATGGGTCAAGGTACCTCAAAGTAGGTGTTTTCTTAAATTCCCAATAAGTGGTATCAAAATTTGAGATAGGCCCATACTGTAGAACAATTTTTTTCTTCAAATATACCCAAGAATCTTGTGTCAAAATATTTGCATCGAATTTGGAAACACCCTGTATAGAGAAAAATTAGATAACAAAGTTATTTCTTGTGACAAATGAATTACATGTATATTTTCGTGGCTGGGGTATTCCAGGGCTTTATAATTAGATGTTGAGCTTTGGTGAGTAGTTCTGGCTGGGCAGTTGAGTAGGTTTCAAAGGCGGATGAAAACACTTTAGGCTGCTTCGAGAGGAAAATTCTTCGGACGATTTACGGTCCCGTCTGCATAGACGGAGAGTGGAGGAGGAGATATAACATCGAACTGTACGGGCTGTACAGCGATACCGACCTAGCCAAAAGAGTCAAAACACAACGTCTACGATGGCTGGGTCATCTAGAGCGGATGGACACCAACGCCCCGGCCCGGAAAATCTTCGAATCCACACCGCAGGGACGACGCGGTAGAGGAGCACCGAGACTCAGGTGGCGCACGCAAGTGGAAGGGGACCTCAGCCAACTTCGCGTGCGAAACTGGAGACGGCTAGCTAGAGACAGAGCTGGCTGGCGAAGCTTGTTGGCTGAGGCCCAGGTCCACCCCGGACTGTAGCGCCACCTTAAGTAAGTAAGTAAGTAAGTTGAGTAGGTTTAGGAGATGGTGAATGTCGATGCGATTTCCACATGTTTGGCATATGGGTGGATTTTCCTTGCGAAGGAGGTATTGATGGCTGGAAATTGTATGACCAAGTCGTAGTCTTATGAAGATTGTGTTCATAAATATTGAGGTGGTGGTGGGGAAGATTGGCCGTGTTTTTTTTGGGTTGATTGTCGAGTAGTGATGCCGATAAACGCTCCAGTCTAATAGGTGTTTGAGTTTTAGTTTACGATTGATTTCGCGCATCAGATCATACTTGGTGTTAATTTCAAAGTTGTAGATAGGTGTTTGGTGGGCTTGTACGGCAGCATTGTCAGCTAGTTCATTGCCCTTTATACCCATGTGGCTCGGCACCCACATCAGTTTTAATTTATTAGGTTTACTGCTAAGGAGATCACGGATTTTTCTTACAACTATACTGCTGTGATCCGGGTTTTGGACTGCTTTAATCACTGCAAGACTGTCAGCGGATGTTGTAATGGTCTTCAGTACAGCAAAAGCCTCGGCGGTAAAAATGGCTACTTTGTTATCTAGAAGACCTGCGCATATCAGTGAACCATTTTCAGTAAGTGATGCAAAAGATGTACTTTGCGTAGTCTTAGATCCATCTAAGAAAATGAAACTCCATCCTTCTCCTTTTAGTACTGATGAAGTACTTAAGAAAACTTGGCAAAAAATATGGCTGGCGGTGTTGGATTTGTTATACCGTGATAAGTTCATTATGAACGAATGCGGTTGTACGAACCATGGAGGATAACGTGGGGTGTATTTGGCGATTTTCTTGATGTGAACACCCAATTCTTTTGCCAAGGCTATTAAAGTAGATATAGTTGACATAATGCGCTTTGTAGTTTTGTGCTTCATTGCACTAGCAACGTCCTTTTCCAGAATCGAACCATTTGAGAAAGCTAGCTTAGTGTAGAGTTTGGCTTTTGACGATTCAATTCTTTCTTCTAAGCTAGGCAGCCCGGCTTCAACCAATAGATTTTTGATAGTACTTGTTGGAAAGGCATTCAAGCTTCTGCGAGCGCTTTGATGGCAAGATGGTTTGAGGATTTGAAGCGTAGATTTAGGTGAGTTGCCATGAGATGAATAGCCCGCAGTCGATCTTACTTAAAATGAGTGATTTTGTTATATTATTATTATTTAGCCCCTGAACAAGAAGACCAAGCTAGTACATCATTTAGAACATTTGTTAGTAGTAACTTTATAGTCACCGGGTCATTGTGCTTGCATAGGATGTAAAAATTATCAGCATATGCCGTATGCTGCTTCTATTGCTTCTATTGCTGTTCTAATTGCTTATGATTAGCAATGGTACTGCTTAAATCATCAAACGCTATTATAAAGAGTACCACGGATAATGGAGATCCTTGGGGAATTCCGTTCGCAAGTGGGTAAGAAGAAGAAAAACAATTGTTAATTTTTACACATGTTTTCCTGTTGGTGAAAAAGGCCTTAAAAATAAATAAATAGAGTGGCGCAACAGCTCGAGGTGAACCAGGGCCAACTTCTCAACAATGTATGCTGGTGTGTTAATTTCTTTTTACATACAAAGGGACCTACAATTTTTTGCCGAATCCGAACGGCACTTTGAGAAGTTTTTCAAGACGAATGATACTCTCGGAGGGCTTGTCAGACCCTCGCGGAGGTGGGGACCGTGAAAAAGAACAAGTCTTTTTTTTTCAGGTGACGATGGCAGGATTCGAACCCAGGCCTCCGGCGTAGTAAGCACACACACTAACCACTACGCCACGGCACCCCACTAAAACGGCCTGAAAAAGGCCTTAACATTGTTAAAAATCTTTGGACCTATACCCCACGTCTTCAGTTTATTAATTATGACATGAATTCCTACCCATCGAAAGCTTTCTCGAAATCTTAGGAGAGAATGGATATGTGGCTGCGTGCAGAAAGGGCTTTTGATATATGGAAATCTAGATGAAGTAGGGCATCCGCACAGCCTTTTTTTGATTGAAACGCCACTTGATTCGGCTTTATCAAGTTCCTAGAATTCATAAACCAAAGTAATCTTTTGGCAACAATTTTTTCAAGTACTTTAGCCATGCAGGGTATAAGGGATATTGGTCTGAAACCATTTACACAACTTGTATCTTTCTTCGGCTTAGGTAATGGAAATAATGTTGCATGCTTCCAACTTTGTGGAATAATTCCTGTGCTGAGGACATTATTGTATAGCTGTAAAAGCCTTGATGTTGCGTGGGGGGAGATTTTTTTAGCATAGGATATGCTGTCCTGTCCCTACTAGGTGTTTTGCCCTTAAGTTTGCTTAGACAGCTTTTGAGCTCCAAAAGCGAAATATTTTCCTCTATAAGTCTTGCGGGAGCTGAAATAGAGTTTACGTCTGACATAGGAATAATAGAGAGTTGTTTTTGTAAAACGTAATTTGGGTGGAGATTTTCATCCTTCGAGGAGTTGGACCAATTGAGTGCGAAATGGTAACTTATCTCACTTATCTAAGATTTGATGACTTCTATGGTCTGTGGCGTATATTCACCAGTCAAACACCGAATATTGTGCCAGATCTTGGTTGGGGATAAATTTGGGTTTATTGTAGAGGTAAAATTCAACAAACTTTTCTCTTTTGCCATTTTTAGGTTTCTGCGGAATTGAGCATTCGTTTTCTTGAAATAAATTAAGTTTACCTGATTAGGGTATTTTTTGAAAACTCTCCATGCTTTTACTTTCTTATTTCTTAAAGAGCTAAGCTCGGGATTCCACCACACAACAGTACGCTTTGGTACTTTTTTTGTACTTTGAGGAATCGATTTGTCTGCTGCAGTACGAATTGCTTTCTGAATGAGAGCAGCCTCTTTATTAATATTGTTTGATATGGGATATACCGATAGATATTCGGGTGTGTGTTTGTGAAAACAAACCTAGTCAGCTAGATCAGTTATAAATTTATTTTGAATTTTCGTTTGAGCGTAAACCGAACCAGTATCAAGAGTGCAAATTATTGGGAAATGATCGCTGTGGTAGAGATCATCCAAAATTTGCCAAGAGGCTTTCCCATGTAGCTCAGGAGAGCAGCATGTGACGTCAACATGTGTCAGAGTGTTGTGTGCAGAGAGGTGTGTGGGGGAACCGTCGTTTAAAATCATTAGATTTGAGTAGGAGAGAAAATTTTCAATAACAGCGCCCCTGTGGCTTGTGATTGGAGAGCCCCATAGCACACTCCACGAGTTAACGTCTCCTGCAAAAAGAAAAGGTGTTTTTACTTGTGCTATGATATTAGTGACAGAATATTCATCTTTCGTGAATTTTTGACCAGGTAAAATGTACACTAAGACAAGTGTGAATTTGATCGATAGGCGTATTTCGACAGCTATTGTCAAAATACTGGAGTTTATGGGAATTATTAAATGTGGAATGTTGCTTTTAATTAGGATACCAATACCTTGCTTTGAGGTTGTATTAGCTGGGAAATTTTTAAAATAAGGTGCATAAGTTTTTGGGGTTAATGGTGTAAAATTAAATGCACAATGGGTTTCTTGGATTGAAACAATATAGGGGGAGTATTGTTTAATAAGAATGTTTAGTTCGTCGTAGCTATTTAGGAAGCCTTTAATATTCCATTGTAAAATGTTTATTTTTGTTTTATAAAAAGTTGGTTGATCAGTTTTTGTTGGCCGCGGACCACGCTGGCCGGAGGGAGAGGGAAGAAAACTCAAATGAGTTGACCAGTTGGAAGACACGAGTTGACACGAGTTGACCAGTTGGAAGACACAAGTTGACACGATTCAGTTGGAAGTTTTGCTATGGTAGAAGAAGTAGTTGCTTTAGATTTATTTGTGTTGTTGTTTGGGGAATGGTTGTTACTAGAAATTTCATTTGGTGTTGATTTATTTAAATTGAGATTGACTGTGTTGAGGGGGTTGATATTTTTTGTAGGTATTTGAGAGACTACTTTGGCCTGTAGAGGCCTTAATATATTTCAAATCGCCCGCCTAAGATGACGCGCTAAAAGCCATTTGGCTCGACAGGTTACCAGTCAGCGTACAAACCATTCTCGCAGCTCATCCTTCTAGTCTCGACGAGCTGGGAGTACTAGCAGACCGAATCAAAGAGGATTCCCGCCAACACCAAGTCGCGAGTACTTCGTCACAAGTTGATGACGTCAACTCACGATTACTACGTCAGGTCGAAGAGCTAACAAAACAGGTCGGAGCCTTATCAGTCTATCGCCGAAAGAGGAACAACAATATGAACAGCCGCTCTCGTTCACGCTCACGTGGTAGACAACAACATTTTTCAAGCGATGTTCAGCAACAAGACACCATCCCGAGTAAGCCCACACGAAATAGAAATGGTCAATGCTGCTATCAGCACCGTTGGGGAGCCGATGCGAGAAAATGTCAATCGCCTTGCAATTACAGTCTGCAGGGAAACGACGAGGGGCGTCATTAGCGGCGGTAAATGACATCCAAAAATCCAACCGCCTATTTGTTACTGATGCGACTTCTAAAGTTCAGTTCTTGGTAGACACGGGCTCAGATGTTTCGGTTTTTCCGTGCACAGGTCCACGTCATCGAAGCCAAAAGTCTGACTATACTTTATTCGCCGCGAATGGGACGCCCATTCCAACATATGGATGTCGAACTGTGAATGTCAACCTAATGCCCCGTCGAGAATTCACTTGGCGTTTCATAGTGGCTGATGTTGGTAAGCCTATTATTGGCGCAGACTTTTTGGCTTACTATCAACTGCTCGTTGACGTCGCCCATAGTAGACTCATTGATAGACTTACTGGACTGTCAACTCGAGGAACAAGCGCTTTTACAACCGGCGTAGCAGAGGTAAAATCCGTCACTGGCCAATCTACTTATATTCAACTGCTAAAGGAGTTTCCCAGTATAACTAGACCACATGGTGCTTCCAGAGAAGTCTTACATTCCACAGTTCATCATATCAGGACCAAACCAGGCCCACCAGTTGCATGCAAAGCTCGACGCCTAGCCCCCGATAAGATGCAGATTGCAAAGGGTGAATTTGAGGTAATGCTGAAGTTGGGCATTGCCCGGCGCTCTGAAAGTTGCTGGTCGTCGGCTCTCCACCTTACTCTATCGCGCTCTGAACGCGCGCACCATCCCCGACAACTACCCCCCACGCAACATACAAGATTGTACGTCAAATCTCGCAGGAAAAACAATATTTTCCAAAATTGATCTCGTCGGGGCCTTCAATCAGATCCCCGTAGCTGCATGTGACATCGAGAAGACTGCTATAATAACCCCGTTCGGGTAATTCGAATTTCCGTTGATGACTTTCGGCCTCAGAAATGCTGGACAAACCTTTCAGAGGTTTATTGATGAGGTGACAGCTGGATTGGACTTTTGTTTTCCGTACATCGATGACATCTTGGTGGCCTCTGAAGACGAGGAGCAGTATTTTCAGCACCTTTAAACCTTGTTCAAACGGTTAAGCGATTATGGTGTTGTGATTAATCTGACAAAAAGTGAATTTGGGAAGCGTGAGATCACCTTTCTCGGTTATACAATCTCATCCAAGGGCACGAGACCCTCAGAAGATAGAGTAAAAGCGATAATCGACTACAACCCACCCGAAACTGTAAAGACGCTTCGCAGGTTCTTAGGTTCTTTTATCCACGCTTTATCAAAAATGCAATAGACAAACAAGGTCCACTTAACAAGTGTTTTAAATGGAAAAATAGCCGTGGAAACCAGCCCATAACTTGGACACCAATCTTACAGCAAGCTTTCGACTCCTGCAAAAATGCGCTTGCCAAGGCAGTTTTATTGGCACACCCCGACCCAAGCTTACAGCTAGGACTATTCACCGATGAATCGGACAAGTCAATGGGAGCAGTAATTCAGCAGAGATATACTGGCAGCCACTATCATATTTTGCTAAGGGATTTAGTTCAGCACAACAGAAATATAGCACATATGATAGGGAGCTGTTGGCTATTTACTCTGCTATTAAACATTTTAGATACATGCTAGAGGCCAGAAACTTCACGATCTACACCGACCACAAGCCTCTTGTTTTTGCTTTTAGCCAAAGGCCCGAAAAGTCTTCACCAAGGCAGTTTAGATGCCTGGACTACATAGGACAGTTCTCAACCGAGATTGAGCACATCGCTGGAGCCGAAAACGTTGTTGCAGATATGCTATCTAGAATTGAAGGCATAAGTAAACCGATTAGCTTCCACGACCTTGCTGCATCACAAACAGGTGACGTCGAACTTGCTAACCTAATACAAAACGGTTCTTCATTACAGCTTATCAAGACTCCAGTACCTAACTCAGGACTTCATCTTTACTGTGATGTCTCTTAAGGCATAGCTAGACCGTTCGTCGAAGTTCTCGACGAGTTTTCTCGAGTTCTCTCTGCTCGAAGTTTTCGAGCCATTGCACAGCTTGAGTCATAGCGGTGCTAAAGCGAATACAAAACTAATCGCCTCAAAATACGTCTGGCCATCATTGCGCAAAGATTGTAGAACTTGGGCAAGTGCTTGTATACCATGTCAGAGGAGTAAAATCACGCGCCACACATCCTCAGAAATTGGACAATTTGTTCCTCCCAGCTCAAAGTTTGAGCACATCCACGTCGACTTCGTTGGACCATACTCTCGTGGATCAAGATTCTGTCTTACTGTAGTCGATCGATTTTCCCGCTGGCCAGAAGCTTATCCAGTGGAAGACTCTACTGCTGACACGCTGGCTCGAACTCTTTTCGGCAACTGGATCGCCCGTTATGGCGTCCCTTTAAAGTTAACATCTGATCGTGGGCGACAATTTCTTTCGGATTTGTTTCAGGCACTAGCACAGCTATTTGGCATCAACCACTTGACAACCACAGAATACCATCCTGCAGCCAACGGCATGGTCGAGAGGTTTCATCGCCAACTTAAAGCCGCCATAGAATGCCACGAATCGCAAACATGGGCTGAAGAACTTCCAATTGTCTTACTGGGACTCAGAGCGTCATTCAAAGACGACTTAAAGGCCACAGTAGCCGAGATGGTATACGGAGAGACTATCCGTGTGCCTGGCGAATTTCTATCCCCACGACATAGCAACAGTGATGCTGTAACCTTCGTAAGTCAACTGAAGCATCATTTCGAGGCACTGCAACCTGTACCTGCCTCGCATCATGGGTCTAGTAGAGCAACATTTGTCTTCAAGGAGTTAGCAACGTCCTCACACGTTTTTATCAGAAGGGATGCTGTTAGAGCACCCTTACAGCTACCATATGAAGGACCTTTTCCTGTGGTGAGACGGGCTAACAAATTCTTCGTCATCAAAATCAAAGGAAAAGACGTCACGGTGTCTATCGACCGATTAAAATTAGCTTTCATTCTATCAGATGATCATACTAAAACTGAAGAAAGTAGCATTCCGATTTCGTCAGCGACAACCCCTGCCACTTCAGAAAATGTTATACGTAAGACGAGATCAGGAAGACGAGTTCAACTACCGGATAGACATCAACAACGAGTAAGTCTTATTTATTCGTGACTTATATCTTATTCTTTGACCAAGTCACTGAAGGGGGAATGATGTAGAGGCCTTAATATATTTCAAATCGCCCGCCTAAAATTTAACTAACCTACTACGAAGATCAGCCGCTAGTGCTCAACAGTCATCAGCAAATATAGTTTTGATATGTAATATTGTGAATCTAAAGGCCTTATCGGAGTATGTGACCGCATTGGTAGATGATTGAGCTGGGAACCTTAGATTATAAGTTCGTTTGGCTTCCGCCATACTACACTTATTACGGGTTTTAATTGTCAATATTTCTTTATTTTGTAAGTATTTGCCACATGCTTTTGACGAAGAAGGATGCTCATCAGCACAATTAGCACACATAGTACGGGTACAGTCATTGTTCTCATGTGGCGGGAGGTTGCAATTTTCGCACATTTTGCTCTTAACGCACCTTTTTGTCGTGTGCCCGAGGAGTTGACAATTTCTGCATCTCATTGGGTTTGGAATGTATTCCTGGACTTTGGTTTTGTACCAAGCTATTTCTATGGTGGAGGGTGGCTGATAGCAGTCAAAAGTAAAGAGCATCAAACCTGTTGGACGTCGAGTGTTTTCTGATGTTTTAAGGAATTTATACACTTCAATTACACCTTGTGATTTTAGGTCGCTTACTATTTCCTCCTCTTTGATATTGATTAAGCAGGGTGCGTAAACAATACCTTTTGACGACTTAAGATTCGTATGCAGTTTTATAGAAACTGGACATTGATAAGCTAGGTTCGTAACCCGCAAGAATTTATCTGCAATTTTCTGGGATTTTGTTAAGATAAGAATGTTACCATCCCAAAGTTGCGAAATACTTTCGTACTCCGTACTTATGGCATCTATTGCTTTCCTTAGCACAAAAATGCTTACAGAAGGGAGTGGTTGATCTGTTTTTGTGGGTGAAATAAGTACAAATCTTGGGTTTTTATTGTTTGAGATGTTGGGGAGATCAGGGAATTCTAAAGAGGAGGAGAGTTTATTTTTTTTTGATTTTGGTTCGAAGTCGGGTGGGTTCTCCGCAAGAATGTCGAACCTGTTCCCGGGTTTATTTTTACCTGGTCCCGGGGCCATCATAACCTTAAGTTGTAAAGAAATGCGCGCAAAAAAAACACGCGGTCTACACAAAAGGAAAAAAAAAAGGTAATTAGTTTTATAAATGCCAACTCCTAAGAGGGAGTGAAATAGTAATAACTATACCACTTCAAAGCACAAATCGATTGCTACTAGGTAGAGAAAAATCAACACGGAGTGCACGCTGTGAGAGCTAGACGGTGACTGTAAGCTTTATTAAAATAAATGTTAAAACTAAAACCAAAGTGTAAAAATATGAAAAACAAGTGGGAAAGTGCAACAGTGCGTATGCAAAAGCTTCAGTTCCTCTGGGACGACGGACTGCAAAATACCCGACCCTACCAAAAATAAAACTGCCGCGCCTCCAAGAAATTGGGCGGGATGTAAAAATATAACTGTTGAATGCTTAACGCTAGGTGCATATATTTTGGACTAAAACCCCGCTATTTTAACGAAAAAACTCACTTTTTTTAAGCTACGTCCTCAAAAATGTCTCCGCCTATTTTTGAAGACGTAGCTTTAAAAATTTTTTTTTGTGTATTATATATACAAAAAAATTGAAAATACTAATATCTACAACTTTGGTAATATAATTTTAATTATGGTAATTAAAAACTGCCATTTTAAGTTAAAATTCCTTAAAAAGTGGGCATGGTCAACGAAAAAGCCAAACTTTTTCTGCTGCCTGAAAGAGACAAATACAAAACAGTGTCACATACTCTTAAAATCAGTGTGCTAGCATCATTCTATCAAAGCTAAAGTGTGAAAAAAGTATTTTTTAAAGTTGGAGATGCTCGCACACGCAGGCCTATAGTGGGCGTGTTTGTGGGCGGACTCAACTTCCAATCCACTCACAAATTTTCAGCTCTCTGGCTAAAATTAAAAAAAAAAAAACAAAAAAAACTTATTTTTATACATTACTTATTGGCTCATGAATGTTAAACAACAATGCGTGAGTCTCGGTCGAGTTGTCAAATCAATCCATTTGACAATTGATGGCGTTATTCACAATGCCGTTTATATAGCAGCTTCACACGCGCGCCAGTCTTTTCGAAAACTCTGAAATCCATCGCCGGGATAGACAAATATGAACTATTTTAAGACAATTCGTAGAGTACCATAGTGTATAAGTCTATGAAAAAGATTGAGAACTCTCTTTTCTAGGGCCAAAAGCTTACTAGAATTAAATACTGTATTAGATAAGAAATTCCGTCTTTTAATCCTAAGAATTAGAACAACAATCCTTGCATACATATATGTCGTCCCTCGTTGAAAAATTTAGATATGCGCTTACGTATCCAAACGCACACATTTCCCTTGTCAAACTTATTTCAAAGGTGAAGCTTACATCGTTGCTCAGCACTTAACATTTTTCACATCTCTTCTGGTCCGTCAATTCCAGTTACCTGCCACCCCGGTCTGCATTACATTTGACAACGTAAGATGAGCTAGCTTTCGATACGTGTCCTTTTGCGTAATCCTTCCATGTCACCCACTCCTAATTCTATCGCTTAGTTGCGCCATTCATGGCAAGGAAGCTAGAAAGGTCTAGCGCTTTGTCGCCTGAATTGCCTTTACCTAATGAGTAAATATGTTTCACTATTCTTGAATGTTTCTGTTTTATTTTTACCTTACACAACATTTCCGCATGTTTCCCTGCGCGTTTCTCATCCTTTTCCATCGCAGATCCTTGTGTGATGCATCCTTATCTGTTGAGGAAAAAATTAATTAATACTATCTGGCGAAAGCAGAGGTAGAGCTAGACGTATTGCAGTAGGTGAATGTAATCCAGCGTACGTCATGTTTCCGCCCTAATTAAAGCGCAGAATTGTGTGTTGCATAGAAGCATGGGTCCAGGTAGGGGTAACCGCCAAGAAATCTGCTATGGCCAACAACGTTTTCCGTACATACACATCCACCCACCCACGAGCTTTATATTTCGGTTGGAATCCTTCAAGTAAAGCGGAAAATAAATTTCAAAGGACCTCTACGTCGCCCACGGACGTGCATGCAGCAACACCTAGGGCAATAAATTAATCATTTCACCCCCACAACATACCCAGGGGGGTTGTTAAACGGCTGCCTGAGCATTGGAAAGGTGCGGCACGGTCAAAAGTTGGTTTTTGTGGTGAAATTCTGCAATTTTTGATTGCATGCTGAAATTGGCGAGGCACGTCCTGTGGGCTTCCTGTGAGTTGCATTCCAAAGTTCTTATCTTTTCTTTTTCTCGAAATAATTTTCTGTCAGAGCCATATAGGTATAACGTGTGTACAAAGCGAGAAGGATTCAAGGTTCATTGGAGTCCCAAGGGTTGAATGAAAGCATGTTTCCGTTTAGCAGTTTAAGGATGATTACGAAAGGCCAGAGGACTTTTGTAATTGCCCCAACAGTGTTCAAGTGGAGTATGTGCTGTTAAATACTTGGAATCGGGTCAGCTGGGGGAGCACTTAAATTTAATTGGGTCAAACTGACCGTGCATAGAAGCAGGTGGCTTGGGGGTAAGTGTTTGGTTCTTTTTTTGTTGTAGCAGATCCTTGGTTAACTATGGTAGTTCGTCGAGCAGAGACATAACGATTTTAATGTTTCCATGCTCACAACAAAATGTCTTAGAACACTATCTCCTATTGTTGGTTATATTGACACATTAACTTCATGGCATCCTTGTAGCCATTTTGTTTGGTCCTGAGTTCTGGAAAAAAAACATCAACTTACACGTTCAATTAATTTAATTCGTTCGCAAAAATTACACAATTTTCCACATCGTGCTCCTCTCGAAACACAATTGCCTGCGAGGAGAACTTGAAACTCAGAGAGACTATAAAAGGGAAACTGCTCATTTCCAAGAACGGGGGAATTTCTTTTCGATATAACTATGGTCTTGTACCTCGACTAAGTCACCCAACTTGGGGAACAGGGCACCCCACTATGCTGAGACATGAATTCCCTTGTTCACTTCAACCCGAATAGGATATGAGGTAGCTCCAGTTTGTCAACATGGGTACACATGCAGGGCAGTGATGATGGTGGCCCTCACAATCGCCAGGACACGCTTGCAATGACGACGGCGATGACGATCATTAAGCGACCAAGTCCATCCATGAAAAAAAAAAATTCAAACACCCACACCTACGAAGCGGTGCCTGACGGAGTATCCTCTTTTCATCCACCCTCTAACTTGTTTTCTATTATTTTGTATACACTGCATGATTCTATTGTCAAGCTGTCTACTGTTCCTAGCACTGAAAGAGTAGAATGTCAACTAGACATGAGCAGTGAAAGAAAAACGTGTACAACATATGCTTGGCAGGACATGAAAGGATGTACACATTTGTGATGAACTTTAAATTGATTGATAAATGTTCATTAATGTGCAGAGCTGCGCGAGTGAAGATTCGAGAGAAAAAAAAAAAATAATAACACAAAATCAAGTAACAAGATGACCTTTGGCGTTTGATGTCCTTGAAAGTTGTGACTCTAACCAGTTGATGTTTGATTGTGTCTTTATTAAATGGCTGCGTTGGTGTCTTTTATGCGGTCCGTTAAACTTTTTCCAGCGTGAGCCGCAATAATTTATGTCACAAAAAGAATAACAAAAATGTTATGTCGGTCGTTGCGAATCATTCTGGCGATTTCTAGCGAAAATGTCAAAGGTTGCGATTCACATAACCCCAAATGGAATATTGGTGAACTGTCGCTGGGTGAAAAGAAAAATACAAAATATAAAAGACAATTACAGTTTTCAGAAGCTCTTCAGCGTTTGGAAATCAGGATACTCCATGTAATAATTTAGAATAATAATAATTAATTAATAATTTACAATTTATATAATTTAATATTTTATTTTGGCACATAAAGTAAAGGATGCAAGATTCTGTAATAAATGAAAAGAAATGGATAATTTTTTTAAATGATTCGGCATAATCGGCCTCAAATCTCTTGACTTTACATTGACCTTTTTACTTTTCTAAATTTAAATTTTGTGTGTTATTAACTGCCATACAGTAATCGTCAGGAGATGTTGCCAAGCTTCAACATTGAGGTTTTCAAAAGGATGCTAACTATAGAGCTAAGGTGTGTGTGGTTTCTTATAGATGCAAAAAGTTGGCCAAAATAATGCCGCGTCTGCCTGAGGTTGGTATATTACTTGTCTTCCATTAAGCTAAGATAAGCTGGACAGTCGAGTCATCCTTTTAGAAATATCCTTTTAGAAATATATCACGATATCGTTTAACAAAAAAAAAACAGAATTAATAACTCTGGAGAACAAACTTTACACATATCTTTCACCATAAAATCTGGCAACCGTTACAAGGATACGGATATTTCAACAGAAGGAAACATATACAAGTACATATATTTACATATACAAATACAAGGCAAGAGATACAGAACAGAATTTGTGAATGGTATCGCTACGATCGTCCAAAACCATTGTAATTTTTTAATGGCTAGTAGTAGAAATACGAAATTTTGTATACCAATAAATAAATAAAATTAATCATATTAGGCCACTTTCTTTCTTTTCTTAAGATGCCCTTCTGGAGTCTCTGATGAGTTTCCAATTAAAGTCGGTGTCACCAGGGGTGGAATCGGCTAAGGTGATCTATGATAAGTGTTGTCACAAATTACAAAAATTCGTTTGCGTAAACTGTGATAATTACAATTTCCTTGTGACAGCTCCCGATCAATCACCGTCAAAATCAGCTGATCACCAGTTTTAAAACTTTCTGGTAAGGTGGTGTTTTTGTGTACCCTTTGGCTGACTCTCTGCATGTACGAATAAGAATCAGTGTTCCTACATCACAAGCCTAAATAAAGCAACGATTCGGAACAATATTTTTGTGATCACGCGCAGACGGATTATTTGGTTTGATCACATTGACTGTCACAAAATGTGAAAGTCACAGATCACCATAGCCATTAGCCCAAGCAAACGTCCAAAGTCCTTTCCTTTTCATAGTCCTTGATTAGAGAAACACCGGCGGACCCGAAAGTACCTACATATGTCATTCTTCTCATAAGTGAAGATCATACATCCTGCAGCGAGCACTTGACATAAGAGGGAAAATGGGTATCGTGTTTGCCAAAAGAAGACAGAGACCTGTGATGCCCATTGTCTGACCCACCCGAGCCAATTCCAGACATTAAATTGAATGGAAATGTGCTTCCCAAGTATGAAAAGTTCAAGTACCTGGAGTGAAGAACTGAATTCTGAATCGAAAAAGCCATGTCCGCCCGTCCGTCTGTCTGTATATCACACGTTTTTAGGCATCAAATTTTAAGCTAGATGCTGAAATTTGGTACATGAATTCATTATTACCCAAAAGAGAACAAGTGTTAAAATTCTTTAAGCCCGCACATAGACACGCCCACAATCGGTGTAATTGTGCAACTACTTTCAGAGCTTTCAAAACTGTAAGACGTCTTAAAAGTCCGTTATTTGACATTCATTATCTCCTTTTTATTGTAAGATACACAAAATAAAAATGTTATTCCTTTACCTCCCCAAGTGGGCGAGGCATTGACTTAAGGGGGAATTTTTCAAATGCATTTTATTCAATATTTTTGTTACAAATCGAAAAAAAGTTAAATTAATATATTGTGTAGTTAATCCACTTCAAGACGTTGGGTAACGCCCACATTTGGAGGCAGAGATGAAGAAGAACATCGAATTTTCTAAAAAAAAACGTAAATTCGATTGGCCTTAAGCTTAAGTTAAACAAGAGTAAACTAGTGGAAGGGTTACAATCCCCTTAGGCGAATCGTTGGATACCCCATCCCAATTGACCACTGTCAAGCTCCGAATTGTGTCATAAGTCTTGGTTACTAAATTTCAGCTAAGAATCTTCCCCTTAAGAAAGGGGCGTGGCATGCACTCCTTCTCAGCAACATCGTATTTTTGTTTATATTTTTTATCAGAAGTGGTTTACACGTGTTGACTGCATTTTCATTATAAAAATTTGGTTTATACTTAAAAACGCCCCCAAAAGTAGGCGTGGCGAAAATTTATTCACTTGAGTTGATAGCTTACGCACATATATGAACATTTTATGGTGCAATTTTTTTGGATTCAAAGCAAATATATCAAATAAAAACCGTTTATAAGAATGCATATTAAGTATGACCACGCCTGCAAGGGGGCGCTATTCGCTTTTTTTTAAAATGCCAATAACAATACACTTAAGCTAAGCTATTGCATACCAAATTTAAGCTTCCTGCGACAACTTTGATTTTTCATGTTATTAAGTAAAGTGGGCGTGTCAGTGGGCGCATTTCAAAAATTTTTACACTTGTACTGCTTCGGGACCTAGATAGAACAAATATAAAGTTTCAAGTTCCTAGCTCAAAATTTAAGGCCTAAAAACTACCGACAGACCGACGGACGGATATGGCTCATTCGAGTAACAATTCGGTTTCGATCATATGCCCTTAAGGTCTTGGGGGTCTACGGTGATTATTTCTCTATGTTACAAACCATGAATCAAACTTAATATACCTACCTCCTATCCTATGGGATGGGGTATAAAAAGGACTACGTTCGGTATTTATTTCAAATGATTACCTCTTACCGTTTCGAAAATAGAGGGAAGGTCATAAATTTTTTTTGCCTTTTTTCCCATTTTTAAAAATTATAATCCATAAAACAGCAATTTCGGTTTATTTTTCATACCCGATCCCAAAGAAAAGGAGGTAAATCAAGTTTGTCACATAGTTTGTAACACGTTGAAATAATAATGGTAGACCCGCAAGACCTTAAGGGCATATGATCGAGACCGAATTCTGAATCGAATGAGCCATGTCCGTCCGTCCGTCTGTATGTCGCATGTTCTTAGGCCTTAAATTTCGAGCGAGGGTGGTAAAACTTAGTACGTAAAGTCCACGTAATGTGAACCAGTACAAGTGTAAAAATTTTTGAAATCCGCCCAAAGACACGCCCACAATCGGTCTAAATGAGCAACTACCTCCAGAGTTTTCAAAATTGTAAGGCGTTCTGAAAGGTTGAAATTTGACATTTAGCATCTCCTACTGAATGTAAGACACAAAAAAGACAAATTTAATTTGAAAACCTCCTCTAGTGGGCGTGGCATCTATTTTAACGGTAAATTTCCAAATGTTTACTCAATATTTTTGCTCAAAATTGAAAAAAATTTGTTTCCACAGAATTGAAGAAAAATCTAAAATTTTCCAGAAAAACTTAATTTCGACTGGCCTTGCGCCTAATTAAGGAAAGCATGAAACAAAAAAAGTAGCAGGTTAGGTAAACTACTTCAGTCCAGATTTCGTCCATATAAAGTTTTTAGCCACGCCCTCTTTTAGGGGTCGATTTTTCTAAAATATTGAATTTGAACCAAAAAATTGCATTCTTACGTATACATATAAGTGTAATTTGGAAATATCTGTGGCAATATCTTATAAATAATAGTTTGCAATTGAGGGCGGTGCCGTGGCGTAGTGGTTAGTGTGTGTGCTTACTACGCCGGAGGCCTGGGTTCGAATCCTGCCATCGTCACCTGAAAAAAAAGACTTGTTCTTTTTCACGGTCCCCACCTCCGCGAGGGTCTGACAAGCCCTCCGAGAGTATCATTTGTCTTGAAAAACTTCTCAAAGTGCCGTTCGGATTCGGCAAAAAATTGTAGGTCCCCTTGTATGTAAAGAAATTAACACACCAACATACATTGTTGAGAAGTTGGCCCTGGTTCACCTCGAGCTGTTGCGCCACTCTATTTATTTATTTAATTGGGGGCGGTTGGACCACGCCCTTTTTCGAAGTTTCCATTAATTATAATTAATGGAATTTTAGAATGTGGGATAGGATGCGATATTCAACGGTCCGTTTTACGGACTCTAACTTCTGCGTACACTCTGTAGCACTTACTCACTGGTTTCAATTAACGTTAGACTTTTTTCAATTTTATAATCAGCTGCGTTCCATTTGTCACTTTTCTCAAATTCTACGTACATGGTTTTTTGAAAAAACGGTAATACTCATGTTGTTTTATATTCGTTTGTTTAAGGTTGGAGACAGAAATATTGAAACTTTTTAAATACAGTAAACTTGCGTTGTAAGCGCTTTATACTTCAGCCTTTTGAATATTCGGAGCTTGCTTTGGCTTTACATGAAATCCCAAAAGATGGACTATGCTCGTTATTTATTTCAAAGTTATACTTTATAACGTTTGGGAGCTAGAGAGGGACACATACATACATCCTTTTGATCTTTTCTATAATTTTTGAAATTTCAAATCCATAAAACAACTATTTTGAATTTCTTTTGTTTTCAGTTTCCGTTAGACTTTTTTCCAACAGCGCAACTACCTGCGCTAGCATTTTTTTTATAACCGACCCAGGGTATATTAAGTTTGCTGTATAGTTTGTAACGCAGTGAAATAATCACCGTAGACCCCTAAGACCTTTTAGAGATATGAATGGGACCGACAGGAGAATCGATTAAGCGATGTCCGTCCGTCCGTCTGTCCATCCGTCAAGGTAGAGAGCTGAAATTTAGTGAGTTGGCTGGAAGTCCATTGGACCAAATCAAGTTTGAAAATTAGCCGAATCCGCCCACAGGCACGCCCACTACAGGCCTGTATGTGCGACCATCTCTAATTTAAAAAAAATATATTTTTTCTAAATTTTAGCTATATTAGAATAGTGCTAGCGCATTCATTTTTGGTACGTGACATTGCCTTGTAATTGTCTTTGAAGTCACTAAAAAATGTTAACCTTTTCTTTGACTAGGCCCACTTTTTGAAGGGATTTTAGCTTAAAATGACTGTTTTTTTAGTATTGTCGGGTATTTTGCAATCCGTCGTAGATGGACTGAAGCTTTTGCGTGCGCACTGTTGCACTTTCCCACTTGTTTTCATATGATTTGTCCAAATAAGACCGGAGATGAGGTCTTATTGAATTTGGTCTTGAAAAATTTCCCAAATTTTTGCGATTTTTTTTCGAAAATGCGTCAAAACGGCAGTATAAAAACTCTTTTGGAAAAATTTGACTTAGACACTTGGTTAGCTTTGAGTTGTTTTATACGTGCGTTCAATATTGTCTTTGTGCACTAAGCGGTTTAAAAGTTGTGGCCTTAAACACTTTAAAAAGCGTCACCCATTTTCAATTGTTCAGTTCTCAAAAACTTTTCATTATTTTGAAAAATTTTTTCATGGAAGTTTAGTATCTACTTAACTTAAGTTTTGCTTTTCTTGTTCTTGCCTACCTTACTTCTTAAAAAAAGTATTGAAAAACATTTGGTCCATTTTCCCATGAAATTTCAAACTGCAATTAAACCGTTATTTCCGCTGTAAAAAAATGCTCTCGTTGGATTGTCTGACTATTTCCGCAGTTTAAAAGCACACCAAATTCAACGCGTGTAAACCACATTTGATAAAATATTTTAACAAAAAATACGATGTTGTTGAAAAGGGGTAGAAGCCACGCCCCTTTTTTTATTGAAGGAGATTTTCAACAGATAAATTCTTAATGCAATTTTATTAATGAAAACTAAAATTAAACAACCAAAATTTATGACGCAGTTCGTGACTTGACATAAGGGGTCAATTGGGATGGGGTATATAACGATTCTCATAAGCGGATTGTAACCCGCTCACTAGTTTAAAATTGTTTTAACAGAATGAGGGAAAAGAAACTTTCCCTTAAAATGTAGAGATAACAGCAAGGACTTTTTCCAGCTAAGCATAATCTATAATCTGGCGTTCATTGATATTTATTCCAAAAACCATTTCGTTAGGCCTCGGGACTTACGCAAGCAAAGTTTTAGTTAACGACACTAATAGATGTCCTTAGTTTATTCGAAAACTTGCAAAATTTAGCCATTAATCCCTGTTGATGCTACTTGGTATTCTCATCTTACAAACGACAGTATTTGTAAGCCATTCATAGCACAAATCTATCTGAACGATCAATAAACCACTTGCATGACGATATAGAAAAGCAAATCTTCCTCATAGATATATGTCTCGATAATATTTCACTTCCAGGTCCTTAACTGCGTCATTCCATCTTATCGACACAGGGGCCGACCGCCAGAACGACGCACCTTCACCACAAAACGAATAAAATGAAACGAGTCCCCGTAAAATCCTTCCAAAATAAATAAATAAGCAGCCACAAACTTGATGATGTTCCATCTCGAAAGGTGTCTAGAAGTGGCTCATCTGGATTCCTAAGATGCTGAGATACAAGTACATAGTACATACATACAAAAACTTGTTCACATGTGTGTGCATACAGTACTAGGAACGTAACCGGCTAGATCTGTGTAGAACCAATAAACAGGACGCAGCGACACGGTCTGAGGAAAAAAGTTTCGCAGCGATGAAAGGTGAAAATAAAACGTATAAATTGATTAGGCGGATGTGTAGCAACATAAGAGTGCTATTAGGGGCCAGAAAGCAAACACCACACCACACAAGTTCTTGCTTCCTTTGCTATAAATGGTTGGTGGCGGGCAGGACTTGAGCGTGTACCTGCTTGCGGTGTGACGCATTTTAAGCTCCAAAGGGTGCTGCCGTTCTCAGTGTTTTCCGCAATTTCGGTTTAAAAATAGACCGAAAATGGAAAGTAGGCAGGAATGAGGTGTAAAGTGCAAAGGTTGAATGTGATGCGAGGTATAAGAAAGGCCAGATGCTGAATTTTTTAAAAATAAAAAATCAACAGCAACTCGGATGTGATTAAAATGGACGGCGTAAAGCAAAATCAGATACAGCCTCGTGTAGGAAGAGTAGTGAATTCTGACAGCTTCAGCTCCTCAAGTCGTAAAGGAGAGCAAGGCGATGTGCTTTCGTAATCCGATTACTGATATTATCTTATGCTAAATTTAGGGCGCCCGCCGTGGAATGCGGTAATTCTCTGGAACTTATGAAATTTGTTTCCTAGATTTTCCACATAACCTTCTGGTACCTACCTATCAAAGGAGGGTAAAAAATATGTCTGTAACAAAAAAATTTCTTTCCATTTCTTCCCTTTCTCAAAAACCCCGCGAAAATTGATTCAAGATATTTAAATATGGTTACTTTCAGCACAAGGTCCTCATTTAAGCAATGTTTACGGTTAGAAAGAGTTAATGGAAGAGATATCAAGTAGCTGTTATCCAGACAAGGGGTGGGATTCCGCTCCGTGGTGCATCGGTCCACACACACAATTAATAATTGTGTATACTTAGCGCACCTGAAGTTTTATACATAATGTACATATTGTCAGACTTTTCATGTCATGTCAGATTTTGCTTGTTACATTTTGTGTGTCATATCAGACCTTTCATGTTATGTTTTTTACGTTATGTCATGTCCGATTTTTAACGTGATGTCAGATTTTTCATGCAATGCCAGTTTTTTATGTCATGTTAAATTTTTTATATCATGTCAGATTTTTTATGCCATGTCAAATTTCTTATGTCATGTAAGACATTTTATGCTATGTCATAATTTTTAGGCCATGTCAGATTTCTTTTGTTATGTCAGATTTTTGACAACTCAAAAAAAAAAACATGTCTGAAATGTGATATTTTTTATGCCATGCCAGTTTTTTATGTCATGTCAGATTTTTCAATCCATGTCAGATATTTTATGTCAGGTAAAATTTTTTATGTATATCATGTCGGATTTCTTATGCCATGTCAGATTTTTTATGCCTTGTCAGATTTTTTTAAGCCATGTCAGATTTTTATGTCGTGTCATATTTTTTGTGTCATGTCAGATTCCTTATGCCAATTCAGATTTTTCTTGTCCGATTATTCATTACATGTCAGATTTTTTTACGGCTTGATTACTGGCGAAATTTTGAAAGAACTTGTGAAAAAGGCAAATCTCAGAAGATTTTTAGATTTTAAAATCTGCTATAATTTTCCTTAAAACTTTGAACTATTTCTGATACGTGTGATTTTTTTGATAAAATTCCACCGAACAGCACTGGAGATAAGACACACACACGCATTTTTTTTCATGCATTTTTACGATTTTTTTTCGAAAATGCTTCAAAACTGCAGTACTCAAACTGTTTTTGAAAAATATGACCTAAGAACTTGGTTTACTTTGAGTTGCTTTATACGTGTGTTCAATATTGATTTTGAGCAATAAGCCGTTCAAAAGTTGAGGCCTCCAACACTTTGAAAAACGTCATGCATTTTCGACTCTTCATTTCTCAAAAACGTTTTGACATTTTCCAAAGGTTTTATTTTTTGATTAAAGCTTAGTATTTTTTAAACCTAAGTTACGTTTTTTTTAGTTCTTGCCTACTAAACTTTAAAAAAAAAATACTGAAAAACATAAAGCCCATTTTCGCATGAAATTTCAAACTGTAATTAAACCAAATAACGGTGCCTAAAAAAAATTGCCCTCCTTGGATTCTCTGACTATTTCCGCAGTTTATACGCACACCAAATTTTGTCTTTCTACGACTTACTGTTCAGAAGTTATAAAGCGATTGGACGGACGGACGGACGAACGGACGAACGGACGGATAGACGGACGGACAGAGGGCTAGCTCAACGCTTAATTCCTGTACTACGTCTTCACCTGTACCCGACTGCGTTGAACACTCTATACGACTAATTCGCTTTCGTACACGTACAGTTGCAGGAGTTTTTAAAAATCTGAATGTGTCAATCTCAATCCGCAGGTCCAAATGGCATATACCGGCTGTAGTTCTCAAAAGGTGTTCGACTTCGTTTGCAAAGCCACTTCGTAAACTATTTCATCTGTCCTACTCTTCTTGTAGGGCAGATGGAAAAAAACATACGTTCAGCACGTCCCTAAAAAAGGTGATTCCTCTTCTCCATCCAGCTACCGACCGATTGCATTAACATCCATCCTTTCAAAGGTCATGGAAACGTTGATGAATAGCCAGCTTATGAAATATCTCGAATCTCAGAAGCTCCTCAGTGACCGAAAGTGTGGCTTTCGAATTAAAAGGTCTACTGGAACCGAAAAGTGGAACCGCTCCGTTTACCTACTAGGTGAAAGCAATTTTATTGCGCTTGACATTTCTAAAGCATTCGACAGAGTTTGGCATCAAGCTCTTCTGTCTAAAGTGAGTGCATTCGGTATTGATGATCCTCTCATTCGGAGGACTAGGAATTTTCATTCGAACCGGTCAATCTAAGTGGCTCTGGACGGTTACAAATCTAACATTCACCACATTAACGCTGGTGTGCCCACGGCTCAGTGTTATCTCCAACGCTTTTTCAAATATTAATTAACGATCTATTTTTTTATTTATTTTCTACTACCAATCCAATACATTCCTTCGCTGACGACAGCACTCTGAGCTGCTCATAACCGTCAAGTCAAATGGACATTGAAATGGACCACTAACGTATGTATAACTCATTAAACTCTGACCTCGACATCATAACAGCATGGGGTCTCTTTGATAGAGTAAAATTCAACGCATCCAAAACTCAATGCTGTTTACTCTCCTATTAACGAAATAGAAATCTTCAGTCACTAACAATGAATGGCATTAGCATTACGGAAACCGATAAGCTTTCTATTCTCGGAATGTGTGTGAATATGACTACCTTCGTTGGAATGATCACATATACGAGATCGACAAAAATACCGCGAAATGCGTAGGCTTCCTAAAGCGATGCAAAAACTTTTTCCCACCTTCCGATCTGGCTTAAATCTATAAAGTATTCAATTGCCCCAAACTGGAGTATAACTGTCATGTCTGGGCAGGTGCCTTAAAGACCACCTTACTTTTGCTTGATAGGATACAAAAAAGACCTTTTAAACTTATAGGCGACTTGAGCATAACAAAGTCATTTGACTCTTTGAATCATCGTCGCAATGTCTCTTGTCTTTCCTTGTCTTACCGTTTTTTCTTACAAAAACTGTTGCAGTGAAATTACTTGCTGCACTCCACCTCTTAAAGAGTTCAACCGCAATAGTCGCACAAGGACATATGTGCCCATCAGTTCACCCTTGAAACGAATTTGGGGCGTACTGCTTTGTACTGGAGTTTTCAGCAGAGCATCACTTTCTCCTCTGATCCCTTCCACTCTCGTTATGTTACCACATCATAAGGGTAGCCATAAGCCCTTGAAAGCAAGTGTATTATAAAAAAAGAAAAAAAATCGGGATAACTACATCAATCAAAATTGCTAAAGGCTCTTCAAGAACTTTACTAAAAACCTAGCAAGAATCGAGTCCAATGAAGTCTGGCTTAACTTACCTGGGAAGCATTGCTCCGAAAAATTCTCTTCTTGACCATACTGGGAGGTCTAATTTATAAATTCTCACTGCGATTTTCAGCGGTCATTGCAAACTGAGGATAGGATTTCAATCGTATCGACCCTTCACCGAACTAAACATGCCGTCTTTTTGTAGAGAGCGATGAGTCCCCACAGAGTGTTGAACACCCGTGGGACCAAGAACATTCTCCGGGAGGATATTCGAGATGGATCCTTGTTTTCCTGACTACTTCCACAGTGAAAAAATGGCTCTAGGATTTCATAAGGTAAGGAGCACATAAGGCTCCTTTCTTTAGAGACCGCAGTGCAAGAGCCCCAGCTATTCCAAATAACAATCTAATCTACTCGAACGTGAAGGCCCCCTTTTATGAAAAAATTAAATCACATAAAGTTTCACATATTCTTGAGAACTTTAACTTTAAATGCCGATTTGGCGAGACAAACGTCATTACTCGACATATAAATAGTAAAAATTATTTGACAGATGAAGCTCAATCTGCTGCAATCTCCAACTTTTTCAAAATGACAATTTTCTTTCCATCGCCATATTTTTTTATGAATCTTTTTTTTGACGAGTTTTTTAGTAGTTTAAAAATTAGACGAAGTCCTCCGATATGTTTGCCAACGTAATATTTTGGAAAATAATACAGGTCAGTCTTCACTCTTCTTTAAGCAGACTTTAAGCACAATAGGCATTGGCAGAACACCATTTATGCATAATAGCTCAGCTAAGAGAATAAAAAGTGAACTTTAAGTGGCAAAACACCCTACTGCTGCCACAGGCAAAAACTTTTCAAGCACTTAGTCTGGCTGACGTCAGACAAGTTTAACCCTACAACAATAAGGCAAGAGCACAACGCCCACGCATCCTACAAGTCAACCTGAAACAAAAAAAAAAAATAAATAAAGAACCGAAACACTGACAATTGCTCGCAACTTTTAACAACTCCTTTGTAGGACATTAACTACGTGGGTCCTTTTACGTGTTCCACGGTCATTCAGATAAAAGTCGTTGGAAAAAAAAGCACGGAAACCAGACTTTAGCTCTGTTATAAACTTCGTACCTGCATAGTTGCAAATACTTACCTCCATACGACTATTTTTTTGTGTTTGTAGTTTTTTTTTTTAAGTCCTGTTGAAGCTAGATATGTGTCCTCGTGAATAAAATGCATTTGCATTCCTAAAGCAGACGAGCGAAAAAAAAAAATTGTGAGAATTTTTGGAATCCAATTAAGTCAGTACACCACATTAATTAAGCACACATTTCACATCGATAACTCACGATGTTGTGGCACCAGCTCGGCCTGTTACTTTTTTTGTATAAAGAAACGTCCTTCCGTCCAGGGCAGCTACAATAGAAGATCCTTTCCCAGCAGCACGATAACATTTTTATGCACAGAAACACAAAAAGGATCCTGGGACAAAGCACGAGGTCGAAGAATAGAAAAAAAAAAATCGGAACAACTACACCAGAAACCCATTCACCCAAACACCCTTCACAACCTGCAGGAGGGGCTGGGCTCACGCTTCTAACAAACACACAAACGTGCAAGGATATGTCTAACCCATGTAGTTGGTTTATCGATTGCGTGCTATGACCTTTGCAAACACGTTGCTCTGCTTCTGTTGTTTGTTTCTTTTCCAGCTTCTACACAGTTGTTGCAAACAATCGCCCGAAGGATCACTTTGCATTGGACATATGAATGCACGATGTCGTCCTGCTGCTCAGCGCGCACAAGTACGGGATACTGGAAGAAGAGGTTGAAGAAATACCAGTTCAAACAAGGTACAAAACAATTCATTGTCATTAGACTTTCTCTGTGTTGGGTATAGGTACTTTTCAGTGGTAAATAATGGCGATGTTATTATGTCCACGCGTCGCCATTGTCCTCACACGTCACATTGTGAGTGCAACAAGTAATTTGGAAGTAGCGGGAAGTCCTTCTCACAGTAACAGTGGTAAATAACAATTGCAAACGGTTATAAATTTTCATTTGGCAATGATTGCTGTGATACAGTGGCGCATGCGATGCTTTTGAGGGGGATGGTTTCTGGGAGACAAGGATTATTGCTGTTATTTCTAATAAAACTCCATCGGCTTCGGAGGCTGTTAATTGATTTCAGCTTGAGAAGTCCGTGGTAATTGGTTAATGGTAGTGGTGGCTATTATTCACTTTGGCAGTAATTGACTCAAACATTTCGGCGAAGGTGTCGGGCATGCCATAATAAAAATCCGTAAGGATTATACTTCGAAGGAAAAAAGCGTGTTGTTTTCGTTTGGATGGAAAATATGAGGCACATTATTTTGATACGCCTGCTATTCGAGACTCTTACTCCTATAAGACACAAATTTGTAGCCTTCGTTATAAGAGTGGAGTGCTGCTTACTGTAAGTTATTTTTTGTCTCTTCATTTACCTTTGTGGTGTCAAAAGAGGAAGCTTCAACCCCGAAATCGACCTTTTCTAATTATCAATTCCTCATTTCTTTCCACCCAACCAAATATCGGTGCAAGTGGACCTAAATCACACTTTACCATAAATAAATGGGCAATTTAAAAAGTGCTTTTACCTCTTCCGGGGGTTCAGCCCATCGCTAAAATCTACCAGAATTTACAGGAATCCGTTGTCAAAAAGACTGCATCTTGGACCACGGCCAGGGCTTTGATTCTGTACAGGGCCCATATTATAGATTCCCGAACAAATTCGCTCCTCTATATATCCTTGTGGCTCTCTTTGTCCAACTTGCTTGGCATACTGAGCATGGGTGAGCCCTCTTCCCGGCTTACGAAATGATTTAGGATACTTTTATGGTTGAATGGGTTTCGGAAGAGTCGGCCAGGTTGTGCTTCTCAAAGGGGCAGCAAATGATGAAACTGGAGCAGCTGATCGATCAGTCGATGACGCAAATAAGTTTTACTCTGGTGCACCATTCTGGTCGGCTCTTCGGCTCTTCTGTAAAAAACTTACCAATTCCACATCGGGCACCACCTCCTCTTCTGCTGAACCGAACAGAAAGAAGAAGCGACCATTTTTTTTTTGAGCGTATGAATACAAAACTAGTGAGTATATGTAAGAGTTCGTCTTTTACTAACCTTAAATAACAGACCCTTTTTATCCAGCAACACCAAATCTTAAAGTTATTTTGCCTGAACGCATTCGTTTTAATGGATCGATGGTGTGCGGTCCTTCTTCTCAAAGGTCTTTAGTTCTAATTCTATACAATTCTGTTTAAAAGCTCTTTTAAAATAAAATCTCAATTAGAGGCTGTCTAGTAATGAAGCCTATAGTGGGCGTGGCCATATGTTTGGCCCGATTCGACAGATTTTTAACACCATAAAAACCAAGCCGTGCCTCGAGTTTTAGCTCTCTACCTTGATTTTTGTGACGATGACCGGGACTCTTGAACTCTCGATAATGACTCTTCCAGGGAAAAGGAGTATTCGCAACGTCTATCACAGGAAAGCGAAGTCTTAGGCTGGTGGAGTTTTTAATGCAAGACGAAAAACCGATTAGCAGGAGCAAAATTAAATGAATCGCAACATGAACTGCTGCTATATTCAACCTGTTTTTTAGATTTGGGTCGGGTTGATTATTTCTTGCTTCATTATTATAAAGAAATTGCTCAGCGGAAGAAGATCTTATCGATTGAAAAAAATTTTCGATGAAACCAAAGCCTATTTTACAGAGGGTTACGTGACGTTTTTGTTGGATGTTGATACTATCCGATTGAGCACTCAGACACAACTACTGGTCCAGACACCTTAATGTATTTATGTTTACCCGTTTTTCGAAGAATATGACAAGGAGCTTCACTGATGAAGAGCTAAGGTTTTCGGCACTCACCACTTCAGCCTAAAAGATCGCCCCCTGATGCGAGCAAAGGCAGGACAACTACAGGAAAAGTGTTCCGCTGTTTCGGGGTCCTCTCCACAGGCCAGACAGGTGGTGTTTTCGGTCAAGCCTATAACACATTCAGGTGTCTAGCAAAAGCTTGGAGCACTGTAAGGATGCCTACAAGAAGTCTGCTATCGATTCTCCTGGAGATAGAAGAAACGACGCCTACCCCTCGCAGATGTCTGGGCGTAGTCGTTTAGTCTGTCTGCACCCGTCGCAGTCACGCCAACAAGCCCTGTGCTCACGAGAAACCGAAGTATCAATGGCAGACGTGAGCCTAGTCTGGCAAGGTCATCAGTGATATCATTTTCCTGGATGCCAGTCTGACCTAGGACCCAAACAAGATTAACTGTATTTAGTCTTCCAACTAAGTTCAACGAATGCTGTAGCTCGAGCCACTTTATCTTGGACGAGGTAAAGTGGCTCTACAAAGGGTGAAAACAATTTTTTTTTCGAAGGGTTAAAAAGGTTGGATGGAGTAACACGGGAAACTGTGAATCGCACTGAAATAAGACTACTTTAAAGAATAACTTTAATTAAAAAGAATAACTAAAATTAAGAATAAGAAATAACTAAAAATAAGAATAACGAAAAATTAAAGAATAACTTTAAAATAAAAGTGTAAATTAAGCTAATTCTAATTTTTTGAATTCTTTTTTGCCTTATTTAATTTTTTAGTTTGGGACCTTAATTTCTTTGATGTTAGTTCCCAGAGTCGTTCCTGTTTTCATCAAGGCTTTTCGTTAGCTCAGTTGCTAGGCTGCCATTTAAATAGATTTCTTTAAACAGTCGGTCACTGTCTTCATTCCAGCATGATATGAATTCCTTGCGGAAGTTATACATGTCTTCGCCGTGGCTAAAAGAAAGTCAGTAGAACAACCAATGTTGGACAGCACTGATCCGATACAATGAGATAGGCGTCTTGCAATCCCTATGCCTGAAACACCCGCAAAAAAAAGTAACGGGATCTCTCTCTTGACCCTGTCTGTGAATGCATGTGAAGTGAGCAATGGAAGTGTTCAGTGAATCCATTTAAAAATGGCGGAAGCTGAGATAATTTGCCGTCTCAGTCATTCAAAAAATATAAACAAAGTAATCAGCCTCCATTCTTTTTCGGTTTATTTTGTTTTACAAATAATTATTATCTTCTTAGTAAAGGAAAAATCTGCATTAGGAATAAATTTCTGCCATGCACAACGGGTCAACTGAAAATCGAATTTGTTTTGATTACACTATACAAATGTCAAAAGACATCTGATTGTGGTTTGCTGAGTTCAGTCCATAGGTAGAGTTCAGCACAATTGAGGTGGAAATAGGAGGTGGAAATCTTTGCTTTAGGGAGTTTTTTTCCTTTTTGCTTATTTTTTCTTTAAAATAAACAATCAAGCTATTTGATTGTGTGCATAAATTTTGTTAATTAATGCCTTTTCTTATAAAAAAATTACGTGAGACTTTCTGGTCGAAACTTCTTATAAAAATTAGTTGCAAAAAGAATTTGATAAATTTTCCAGTAGTCCGAAACACATTTTGGAAACAGTTTTTTTTTTTTTATAAATGAATAGGCACATTTAAACAATACTCTGGTAACTTTTAGATCAATGTTTAGAATAAAGAGTTTTTTCCTTCAATTTTTTATTTGTTTTCGAATGATTTCATGAATAGTTTCGTCATGAATAGTTCGTTTTAATTATTACTAGCTCATTCATCCAATTATAAATAGTAATCCAAATAAATAAATTGACGTCTCAAGTCGACAAGAAATAAAAGGAACAAACGTAGGGTCTAGATACGGATAACGTTTTTATTCACATGAAACAAATTACAGATCCCATCACCAAAAAAGAATTTTTTCGCGATTTCACACAAAATTGAGAAAAATGAATTTCAGAGACTTTTAATAAAAATTTCAATCACACATAATAATTATTAATAATTTTTATTTGAATAGCAGGTATTGTTTGTTAATAAAATGTTATTCAAATAAAGATTTTATTTAGCTATTTGCGAATTATTGCAAATAAAATTGGTGGCATGATTGAAATCAAGTCAAGTGATTTATTTGAAAATGTATTCTTATTTCATTATGGAAATTCAAATAACTTCGGAAGGTACAAATTTAAAAAAGTTCTTAAACTTTACAAAAGAAAATTTAAATGCAAGAGATTTTGTATATTATAAGCTCTTCCAATAGTTTGAAATTTTGACATCTAATCCACTTATTTGATTTCTTTGACATCATCTGGAAATTGAAGAAGCCGGTTTACTGGACTTACTGGTCTACGGTCCACTTTAGATTACTATACAGTGGATATGATTGCAGTGCTGGTGTAAAGTAAAAGTAGCACAGTAAAGCCGCGTTGTCACAAGGAACAGAAACAGAAACAGAGTCTCATACATTAGCAACTGAAACCTAAATTCGCTGAATGCTTTTTGCGTTGCTAATGCATGAAAATCTGTTTTTTTCCCCTGTCCTGTTCCTTGTGACAGCACGGATTAACGAAGCGTTTAATTTTATCTCATTGGTTCAAAGTATATTTATTTATTTCATCAACAAGCTTAGCTTACAGATTACGAAAAATAAATACAATTTTATGATAATAAATCAAGTTAACAAAAATAATTATTTACAATAAACGAATATTTAACAAAAAACAATATTTACAATAAACGAATAATTAGTCAGAAAGTAAGCTAAATTAGATTAGCTTAAAAGATTCTCTAGAAATGTGAAGATCTATGTCTCTACAAATTCTATTGAATGACTTAAGAGATCTAAAAATAGGCTCATTTTGTCCATAGTTTGTTCTATGCCCACTTAAATAAAAAAAATGGACGGTCCCTTAGCACTCTCTCAGGGGCATAAATTGGAAACATAGATAACAAAATAGGACTATTTACACGTGAACAAAGGACGTCTCTCACAAACAAAATATCACACACACTAAGTGGCATATTACCTAACAGTTTGCACCTGGCATTATAGGACGGCTCAAAATTCCAGCGCATCTTAAAGAAAATATATTTTGTAAATCTCCTTTGCGCCCTTTCTATGCGGTCTGAATACGTCGAATAATTTGGGTTCCAAACAACATCAGCATATTCAAGAACAGATCTAACAAGGCCAATAAAAAGCGATAACAAAGTAAAAGGATCGGAAAAATCTTTCGTGTTTTTCTTAATAAAACCAACTAGTGAATTGGCTTTCGCAACTATATAATCTACATGAGAAGCAAATACCAATTTTGAATCAATAAATACACCGAGATCTTTAATTTTGTTTACTCTTTTTAAGGGCAGATTATTAACGTGATAATTAAACGAATGCAGGGCGTTAGATCTAGAAAAAGAGATTGCAAAACATTTATTGACATTTAAAGTTAAACAATTATTAACGCACCAAATCCATAAATTAATTAGGTCCATCTGGATCTTAAAACAATCACCTGAACTCTTAACTTTATAAAATATTTTCAGGTCATCTGCATACATTAAGCAGTGACAAAATTTTAGGTGTTGAACAATGTCATCAATAAATATAATAAAAAGGAGTGGGCCAAGGTGACTACCTTGGGGGACGCCAAAAGTACAAGATATTGATCTGGAATAATTATTTTCAATGCAGACTCTTTGAGTCCTTCCAATTAAAAATGAAGAAATCCATTTCAACATTGTCGAATGGAAACCAAATCTTTCCAGCTCTCTTATAAGTAGCCCATGGTTCACTGAATCAAAGGCTTTGCTAAAGTCCGTATAAACAGCATCAACCTGACTTCCACTTTCGATTGCATTAGATACAAAAGAAGTAAAATAGATCAGATTAGACGTTGTCGAACGGCCTGAGACAAAACCATGTTGAAACTCGGAAATATGCTCTTTAATGTGAAAATCAATTTTTCTCTTCACAATACATTCAAAAAGCTTTGGTATAGCGGAAAGTTTGCATATACCCCTATAGTTCTCAACGTCATTTTTGGAACCAGACTTAAAAATGGGTACCAAAAAGGATACTTTCCAATCATTGAGGAACAAACCTGACGCCAGCGATGAGTTAAATATCATGAGCAAAGGTTGGCTGATGGAGTGCAACAATTTTTTAAAATAATAGGCTTAGGATTTGATTTGAGGGTACTTATAGTTGACTCAATGTCCTTGAGGTCCAAAACCAATTGACCAGTTCACCATTTAACCGTTTAACTTAATTGACCCGGAGATAAAAGTTACTATCCTCTCCAAGTCGAGTTTCAAATCCCCCCTCCCGAGTGAGAGTTAGCCTCAAGAATGGGAAAGTGCCTAGATAACAGATTTCGGTATAAACTCTTGGCAGGGGAACAATTCTAGTCAAGACGCTGATGTACCCTATTTCATTGTAAATCCGTACCTCAGCTGATTCAACTCAGACGGAAACCTTCGGAGGGATGAATGGGAGAGGTAAAAGTAACCGAAACGGTATGGAGAGGTGAAAGCAACGAAAACGGTTTGACCTTACGTGGTAAGTTTATGGGCCCGTCTTGTGGTCGAAGCTTTTTTATGGACCATTAAGGTGAATAGGAAGTGCCCTTATGTTCTGCAGCAAACACTTTGTGAAATCCGTGTGAGTCCGTTCATCCCATCAATTTTTGTAAGCTTCTTTATAGCACCAGAGGCTGTAGTGGCATTTGAAATCACCAACGTAGACACATGGCTGATGGTAGTAGGGGGAACTTTGCTAATCGAGGCATATATTTGGGGCCTGTAGACGTGCGTATGTGCTTGTGTCGTGCGTATCACTGATCTTAACGTCGATAGAGAAGATTTTTGCGAAGTCTCTGCACTCGACTACCTCCATGTTACTCATGTTGCATCTCACGAAGGTAGCGCAACCGTTGTATGGTGCTTTAAACTAGCGTGCCTGGCAAGGTATATTAACCTCATAAATTAGGTATATTAACCAAGTACATTTAATTCCCGCAGGAAGCCGGTAACTTGCCCGATTTCCGTTATGCAATGTGTTTGTCTGTAAAAAGACTGAAGTTCCTAATGTGATCCTTAAAACCATTTAAGTAGAAGACAAAAATTTGGCTTATCGATCAAAGCAAAACGTAAGCTCGCGTAAAACTTTTTTGAGGAGGTCGAATCTCTGAGTAAAACAAACAGGCTTGTCGCAGCCCTTTAAAGGAACAGACCCCAAATGCGTCTGTTATCACTAATCCAGCAGAAAACAAAGTTTGATGTTTGCCAGGATACAAATAAAATTGTTCGAAAAATATAAAAGTAATCGACGACCGTCATTAATTTTTTTTTTATATTTAATCTTTTTTTTGAAAGGAGTATCAAAAATACGAGGAGGTACCTCACTTTAATTTAAAAAAGACCTTTATGCATCCATCAACATCATACGTCATACGAGTAAAATGGTTTAAGATATTTCTATATGAACGCGATGTGACAATACGCACAAAAGCTATACGCGCATGCACTCCCACACTATTCATCCATTAAGACTTGGTTTTAAGGCTTCATAAAATTAAACGATAAAACCAAAGATTCGAAAGGAAGAAAATAACAGCAACAACATTGCCATCACATACTCGACCAGAGTATAATACCAGCATGAGAGGAGCGACGCAGCAGGAGCTGGATAATAAAACATCAAGAGGAACCTAATACAGAGAATATTTTCCCAGGGATTGACACACAGTAATGACGATGAAGCCCCCAGCCACCTTGCACATAAAAGGGATCAGAGCAAAAGTTCATTTTTAAAATTGAGGTACGCCAACCGCCCCTACAGACCACAGAGATAGCGAGATGAATGTGCAATCAGATTTCGAGAACGTATACCTACACTATTGCCCGTGCGAGGTATAGGATGGAAAAGGTTATGAGCTGGTAAATCCAGGTGATGCACACGTTTCCGAAACATGCGGTTTATCTCTTACTCCATGGCGATTCTTTTAGACTCGATTTAGAGTGCATTTGATCATTAAATTTATATCAAACTACAACACGTCCCCGGTTTGCAGATTGAGTTTCAAAGTCTACGAGGTGTAAGGAGACCTCGAGGATTTAACTGCCGCTATCTCTGGGTTACGTGCTCAGGCGAGCAACGATGCAGCACCAACCGTGTTTATTTTATTTAACATGATGAACTTTCTCGTCCTTCTTGGTGGCATTTCAGGAAAACGATAGCCAAGCATGCGACTAATGAATGTTTAAGAAAGCAGTTAAGAGTTACATGCTCTGGAAGTTTTCACCCACTTTTGCCATTAAGGGGATCAATGAGACACCTGCTGTGCACGAGCCAGCATCCTTGCAACAAGTTACAGGTAAGATGGAGCGCATTGCGACGTCAACAGCATTAAAAGTCAATAAAAATATGCATGTGTAGGTTTTAGAGTCTTTTTTGACGGGCTTGACTTCTATTGGCCCCAAAACAAATCTTAACACACCCTATACAATTTGATATGCAAATTTTAGTTCGTGTTTACTCTGTCTATTCAACATAATGCTCCTTAACACAGTGTTACTATTTATATGCAGGCATTGAATTTAGTAGCATCACATGATATAAATAACCAGTGAGTAAGTGCTACAGTGTGTACGCAGAAGTTACAGTCCGTAAAACGGACCCTTGAGTACCCCATCCTATCGCACATTGTAAAATGCCGATGGGATTGTTATTTTTTGACATTTTAGAAGTATCGTAAACTTCGGAAAGGGGCGTGGTCCAACCACCCCTAATTAAAAACTATCAGTTTTGTAAGATATTTCCAAAGATATTTCCGAGTTACGCTTAAATGAACGTAAAAATGCAATTTTTTAGTTCAAATTCAATATTTTTGAAAAATCGACCCCTAAAAACGAGGGCGTGTCTAAAAACTTCATATGAGCGAAATGTGGAATGAAGTCTCTATATGATTGAAGTCTATATTAATTTTTTTGCATAGTTTGTAGCACAGTGAAATAATCACCTCTACGGTGATCCCCTAAGACCTTTAGACCGTTGTTTTGAACTCGCGTGCCCAGTTACGAAAAACCTCCGTAGAAAATCGGTACCTTGGTGGAATGCCGAACTGCAGCATATTCGCAAAGAGACCAGGAAGCTCCTGAATCGGTCCTTAAAAACCAATTTAGTAGAAGACTGGAATCTATATCGATCAAGGCAAAATGATTTAAAGAGACTTATTCGCAAGTCGAAAAATGACTCTTATAAAAAATTTTGTGACGAGATCGAATCTCTAAGTGAAACTAGTAGGCTTGTGAAAGTTCTTCAGAGGAACAGACCAAGCAGACTCGCTTCAATACTCAAACCTGATGGCACCTACACTGAGACCAAGGCGGAGACCTACAGTCTTCTCCTTGAGACTCACTTCCCGGGAAATCAGGTCACCACGTGCTCTTCAGTGGTACCGGCAACGGTGGCCACTGCAGAACCAGCGAACAAAACGCGGCTTAACTGGTACATTGCATCTAGAGTGGTGACTGATGACGCTATCAAATATGCTATTGCATCTTTTGAGAGCTTATAGTTACCTGGTCCAGATGGAATCTACCCGGTTATGCTGAAGCAAGGTTTAGGTCAGCTGTTGCCCACGTTGAAAAGAATTTTCACTGCGAGCCTTGCCTTGGCTTACATACCCACCCTTTGGCGTATGGTTAAAGTCGTTTTCATACCAAAACCTGGTAAGTCAGACTATAGCCTAGCCAAAAGCTTCAGACCCATAAGTCTGTCTTCCTTCCTGCTAAAAAGCTTAGAGAGACTGGTTGAGCTGCGCGTGCGCAAAGTTGCTCTTCGTTTGCACCCTCTTTCTGGGATGCAACACGCTTATCAGCGCGGAAAATCCTGCCAAACTGCGCTTCAAAACCTTGTTGGTAGGATTGAATGTGCTCTTGACCAGAAGAAGTACGTGCTGGGCGTTTTCGTCGATATTGAGGGTGCTTTTGATAACGCGACGTTTGATAGCATGTGCAACTCAGCCAGACAACATGGTGTAGATGAAACATTAGTTCAATGGATTAGGGCAATGCTAATAAACAGGACGCTGATAGCCGAAGCAGATTGTGGCAAGTGCGTCATAACTGGGGTAAACAAGGGCTGCCCGCAAGGTGGTGTTCTGTCTCCCCTTTTATGGTGCATGGTTGTAGACTCTCTACTATCGGCTCTCAACCTTCCTGGAACCTACACACAAGCCTACGCGGATGTCGCCGTTCTTTCTGTCGGCTCAAACCTAGGGACTGTGTGCTCTCAGGCGCAGAGATCCCTGGACTTGATCGATGATTGGTGCACTTGGAATGGGCTTTCAGTGAATCCTCTTAAAACTACGGTTGTTCTCTTTACGAGAAGGAGGAAGGTCACTGGTCTGACTCAACTAGTGCTTAAAGGTGTCACTATCCCGATATCCGATGAAGTCAAATATCTTGGAGTAATCCTTGATAGAAAACTTCTATGGTCCAAGCATGTTGAATCCAAAACCGAAAAAGCATTGTCAACCTTCTGGCAGTGCAGAGGCGCTTTTGGCAAGACATGGGGCTTATCTCCGAAAAGGGTCCTCTGGATCTATACTGCCATGGTTAGACCACTCCTCTCATACGCATCGGTACTTTGGTGGAACAGGCTTTTGCGGAAACGTGTTACTGCCTCTTTTGCCAAACTCCAAAGAACGGCTTGTCTTGGCTGCACAGGGGCCTTTCCTAGCACGCCGGGCTCTGCTCTAGATGCTTTGATGAACCTCCCCCCCCTTGATATATTTATCATGGGGTGTACGCTGAAAACCATCTTTCGCTTAAAGAGAGGCGGTTTTTGGTACCACATGCATTGGAATTTCGAAGAACTTGTTCGAGAATTGTCCTTCGACCCCTGTCTTATGGACATGCCCTCTGACGCAATGACCCCAGAAATCCTTTTGCGACAAAACTACCAAGTCAACTTTCCTCAGGTAAGGGAATGGCTTCGGTCAGACTATGAGCCAGGAAAAGAATGCCACCGTATTTTCACGGATGGCTCCAAAACCGGACAAGGGTCTGGTGCTGGAGTCTTTGTGGAAAGCGAAAATATTAGACTCCACTACCCCCTAGGTAAATATGCGTCTGTCTTCCAAGCGGAGATTTTCGCTATCCTAATGGCTATGCGCTATATTGTGACTAACAGGTGGAGGGCAAGAAGCATATGCGTTTGCAGTGACAGCCAAGCCGCTCTAAATGTATTGCTCAACCGTCTTACCTCGTCCAAGATAGTGCTCGAACTCAAGAATTCGTTGAATTTAGTTAGAAGGCTAAATGCAGTGAATATTGTTTGGGTTCCAGGTCACACTGGTATCCAGGGAGATGAGATATCTGATGAGCTTGCCAGACTTGGCTCAGAAGAGGTTTTTTTAGGACTCGAATCTGCTTTAGGCCTGCCTGTATCTGTTGTCACGTCTGCCATTGATACTTGGGTTTCTCGTGAGCACAGGGCTCGTTGGCGTGACTGCGATGGGTGCAGACAGACTAAACGACTACGCCCGGACATCTGCGAGGGGTCAGCGTCTTTTCTTCTATCTCTTAGGAGAATCGATTGCAGATTTCTTGTAGGCGTCCTTAACGGCCACCAAGCTTTTGCTAGACACTTGAATGTGTTAGGCTTAAGCGAAACCACCACCTGTCTTGCCTGTGGAGAGGACGACGATACAGCGGAACACTTTCTCTGTAGTTGTCCTGCCTATGCTCGCATCAGGTGGCGGATCTTTGGGGCTGACGTGGTGAGTGCCGAACACCTAAGCTCTTCATCACTGAAGCTCCTTCTCATCTTTCTTCGAAAGACGGGTAAACTAAATACATTAATGTAAGGTGTCTGCATTGTAGTACAATGGACCAGTAGTTGCGTCTGAGTGCTCCATCGGATAGTAGCAACCTCCAACAAAAGAAGAAGAAGAAGAAGACCTTTTAGAGATATGATCGAGACCGACAGGTGAGTCGATTAAGCCATGTCCGTCTGTCCGTCTGTCCGCATGCATACAGTTTTGAGGTCTTTATGATTGAGCTAGGAAACTGAAACTTGCAGCGTTGCTTGGTTCTCATTTGGAACAGACAAAGTATGAAAATTGAGGAGATCCACCCACAACCACGCCCACAATTGACTTGAATGTCAGACAATCTTTTTGACAAGATAGACAAAACATAGGAACTTACATTTTGGTGGAGAGTAATATCGGCCAGAAACCTTTCATTAGACAAAAATTGGATCGCCCACTCTATTGACCATGCCCACTTTTAACATATGTAATCTTTAAAAACCTGATTTATCGGGGAATTCATTCTAAATAGAAAAAAAAATTCTATGCCAAACATTAAAGACATTATAATTTGCTAAGTTTGTTGCATACAAAGCATTGAGCTCCGCCCACTTTTAGGGGGCGTTTTTGAAAAAAAATGCTTTTTAACAAGAGTTGATTGATTTTAATTTTCAGCCAACGCCCTCTTTTGGGGGCGTGGCCAATACAAATAATTGACATTTAGTATATGAAGCAGACCACTGGTAAAGAGGGTCGGGTATTAAGAAGTTCGTTACAGACGAACTCTTGCGCTTACTTCTTTTAAATTAGGCTCAAGGCTAGTCGAAATTACGTTTTTCTGTAAATTTTTAGGTTTTTCTTTGATTCTGCCTCCAAATGTGGGCGTGGCTCAAAGTCTTGTACAAACAACATGTTGAACTAAGCGTTTCCTACATCAAATATTAAGCATTATTTTTTCAATTTGGAGCAAAAATATTGAGTAAACTGCCTTTGCAAATTTACCCTTAAAATAGATGCCACACCCACTCGAGGAGGCTCACCAATTAAATTTTTCTTTTTTGTTTTAGCATTCATAAGGAGATGCTAAATGTAAGATTTCAGCCTTTTAGAACGTCTTACAGTTTTAAAATCTCTGAAGATAGTTGCACATTTAGACCGATTGTGGGTGTGTCTTTTGGGCGGATTTCAAAAATGTTTACACTTGTCACTGCTTCGCATGACGTGGTCCTTACGCACGAAATTTCAACATCCTAGATCAAGGGCGTTGTTTTATGTTTTATGTTTTATGTTTTATGTTTTATGTTTTATGTTTTATGTTTTATGTTTTATGTTTTATGTTTTATGTTTTATGTTTTATGTTTTATGTTTTATGTTTTATGTTTTATGTTTTATGTTTTATGTTTTATGTTTTATGTTTTATGTTTTATGTTTTATGTTTTATGTTTTATGTTTTATGTTTTATGTTTTATGTTTTATGTTTTATGTTTTATGTTTTATGTTTTATGTTTTATGTTTTATGTTTTATGTTTTATGTTTTATGTTTTATGTTTTATGTTTTATGTTTTATGTTTTATGTTTTATGTTTTATGTTTTATGTTTTATGTTTTATGTTTTATGTTTTATGTTTTATGTTTTATGTTTTATGTTTTATGTTTTATGTTTTATGTTTTATGTTTTATGTTTTATGTTTTATGTTTTATGTTTTATGTTTTATGTTTTATGTTTTATGTTTTATGTTTTATGTTTTATGTTTTATGTTTTATGTTTTATGTTTTATGTTTTATGTTTTATGTTTTATGTTTTATGTTTTATGTTTTATGTTTTATGTTTTATGTTTTATGTTTTATGTTTTATGTTTTATGTTTTATGTTTTATGTTTTATGTTTTATGTTTTATGTTTTATGTTTTATGTTTTATGTTTTATGTTTTATGTTTTATGTTTTATGTTTTATGTTTTATGTTTTATGTTTTATGTTTTATGTTTTATGTTTTATGTTTTATGTTTTATGTTTTATGTTTTATGTTTTATGTTTTATGTTTTATGTTTTATGTTTTATGTTTTATGTTTTATGTTTTATGTTTTATGTTTTATGTTTTATGTTTTATGTTTTATGTTTTATGTTTTATGTTTTATGTTTTATGTTTTATGTTTTATGTTTTATGTTTTATGTTTTATGTTTTATGTTTTATGTTTTATGTTTTATGTTTTATGTTTTATGTTTTATGTTTTATGTTTTATGTTTTATGTTTTATGTTTTATGTTTTATGTTTTATGTTTTATGTTTTATGTTTTATGTTTTATGTTTTATGTTTTATGTTTTATGTTTTATGTTTTATGTTTTATGTTTTATGTTTTATGTTTTATGTTTTATGTTTTATGTTTTATGTTTTATGTTTTATGTTTTATGTTTTATGTTTTATGTTTTATGTTTTATGTTTTATGTTTTATGTTTTATGTTTTATGTTTTATGTTTTATGTTTTATGTTTTATGTTTTATGTTTTATGTTTTATGTTTTATGTTTTATGTTTTATGTTTTATGTTTTATGTTTTATGTTTTATGTTTTATGTTTTATGTTTTATGTTTTATGTTTTATGTTTTATGTTTTATGTTTTATGTTTTATGTTTTATGTTTTATGTTTTATGTTTTATGTTTTATGTTTTATGTTTTATGTTTTATGTTTTATGTTTTATGTTTTATGTTTTATGTTTTATGTTTTATGTTTTATGTTTTATGTTTTATGTTTTATGTTTTATGTTTTATGTTTTATGTTTTATGTTTTATGTTTTATGTTTTATGTTTTATGTTTTATGTTTTATGTTTTATGTTTTATGTTTTATGTTTTATGTTTTATGTTTTATGTTTTATGTTTTATGTTTTATGTTTTATGTTTTATGTTTTATGTTTTATGTTTTATGTTTTATGTTTTATGTTTTATGTTTTATGTTTTATGTTTTATGTTTTATGTTTTATGTTTTATGTTTTATGTTTTATGTTTTATGTTTTATGTTTTATGTTTTATGTTTTATGTTTTATGTTTTATGTTTTATGTTTTATGTTTTATGTTTTATGTTTTATGTTTTATGTTTTATGTTTTATGTTTTATGTTTTATGTTTTATGTTTTATGTTTTATGTTTTATGTTTTATGTTTTATGTTTTATGTTTTATGTTTTATGTTTTATGTTTTATGTTTTATGTTTTATGTTTTATGTTTTATGTTTTATGTTTTATGTTTTATGTTTTATGTTTTATGTTTTATGTTTTATGTTTTATGTTTTATGTTTTATGTTTTATGTTTTATGTTTTATGTTTTATGTTTTATGTTTTATGTTTTATGTTTTATGTTTTATGTTTTATGTTTTATGTTTTATGTTTTATGTTTTATGTTTTATGTTTTATGTTTTATGTTTTATGTTTTATGTTTTATGTTTTATGTTTTATGTTTTATGTTTTATGTTTTATGTTTTATGTTTTATGTTTTATGTTTTATGTTTTATGTTTTATGTTTTATGTTTTATGTTTTATGTTTTATGTTTTATGTTTTATGTTTTATGTTTTATGTTTTATGTTTTATGTTTTATGTTTTATGTTTTATGTTTTATGTTTTATGTTTTATGTTTTATGTTTTATGTTTTATGTTTTATGTTTTATGTTTTATGTTTTATGTTTTATGTTTTATGTTTTATGTTTTATGTTTTATGTTTTATGTTTTATGTTTTATGTTTTATGTTTTATGTTTTATGTTTTATGTTTTATGTTTTATGTTTTATGTTTTATGTTTTATGTTTTATGTTTTATGTTTTATGTTTTATGTTTTATGTTTTATGTTTTATGTTTTATGTTTTATGTTTTATGTTTTATGTTTTATGTTTTATGTTTTATGTTTTATGTTTTATGTTTTATGTTTTATGTTTTATGTTTTATGTTTTATGTTTTATGTTTTATGTTTTATGTTTTATGTTTTATGTTTTATGTTTTATGTTTTATGTTTTATGTTTTATGTTTTATGTTTTATGTTTTATGTTTTATGTTTTATGTTTTATGTTTTATGTTTTATGTTTTATGTTTTATGTTTTATGTTTTATGTTTTATGTTTTATGTTTTATGTTTTATGTTTTATGTTTTATGTTTTATGTTTTATGTTTTATGTTTTATGTTTTATGTTTTATGTTTTATGTTTTATGTTTTATGTTTTATGTTTTATGTTTTATGTTTTATGTTTTATGTTTTATGTTTTATGTTTTATGTTTTATGTTTTATGTTTTATGTTTTATGTTTTATGTTTTATGTTTTATGTTTTATGTTTTATGTTTTATGTTTTATGTTTTATGTTTTATGTTTTATGTTTTATGTTTTATGTTTTATGTTTTATGTTTTATGTTTTATGTTTTATGTTTTATGTTTTATGTTTTATGTTTTATGTTTTATGTTTTATGTTTTATGTTTTATGTTTTATGTTTTATGTTTTATGTTTTATGTTTTATGTTTTATGTTTTATGTTTTATGTTTTATGTTTTATGTTTTATGTTTTATGTTTTATGTTTTATGTTTTATGTTTTATGTTTTATGTTTTATGTTTTATGTTTTATGTTTTATGTTTTATGTTTTATGTTTTATGTTTTATGTTTTATGTTTTATGTTTTATGTTTTATGTTTTATGTTTTATGTTTTATGTTTTATGTTTTATGTTTTATGTTTTATGTTTTATGTTTTATGTTTTATGTTTTATGTTTTATGTTTTATGTTTTATGTTTTATGTTTTATGTTTTATGTTTTATGTTTTATGTTTTATGTTTTATGTTTTATGTTTTATGTTTTATGTTTTATGTTTTATGTTTTATGTTTTATGTTTTATGTTTTATGTTTTATGTTTTATGTTTTATGTTTTATGTTTTATGTTTTATGTTTTATGTTTTATGTTTTATGTTTTATGTTTTATGTTTTATGTTTTATGTTTTATGTTTTATGTTTTATGTTTTATGTTTTATGTTTTATGTTTTATGTTTTATGTTTTATGTTTTATGTTTTATGTTTTATGTTTTATGTTTTTGTTATATCAGCTTCTGTTTTTTGTGAAGGGGCGCTTCTGCTACAGTTTTGTGCTATATGGTAAATAGAATAAGACTTCTTTTAATTATATTTTTATTCTTAAGCGATAAAAACTTAGAAAGGAACTGTTTGAGAAAGACCAACAGTTCGCTTTAAGAAACGAAGAACTAAGAATCAAAATTTTGGCAAAAATATCACAAAGATCCTTTTTCTTTTGGATGCTTAAGTTTTTTGGTTTAACGTTTGCCTACTTTTTATTATTCTGTATTCAGTTCTTGTAGCACTCTTCACCTTAGGTCATTGTTTTTCCCATTCCTCTTAAGTTCATTGGCCAAGAGTAGTCTTCAGCCCTACAAGAGATAACAAAATATACCCAAATCGTTTAATTAATAAAAAAATAACATTATGACTTGTCCTGCGTTCCAACAGTTCTTAATAAAAATGATGTAGCTCGTAATTCTGTTGGCGCTCAATTAATGTGACTTCTGTTTGGTCTTTCGAAAGGACACACACAACAAATTAATTAGTATTCACATAGATTTATGTTCCCTCTGTTGCGTGGGTCTGACTGAAGTGGAAACAACCATAATGAGAAGCAGACATAATGAGAATGGCTACACTAAACCGGGCCACACGGAAAAGGAGTAGGTATGAACCGACTCGTTTATCAGGAGTGATTTATGCTAGATGAATTAATTTCTTGGAATCATATGAAATTTAATTTACCTAGCAGCTCTACAGCTTGGACACACATTTGCAATCTAGTGAGGGTATTCGTTGGGGTGGTATGACAATACTGTGTTGACCATGGTCGGACTTCGTGGCTAAAAACCTAATTTCGGTAATAGGTCATAGGTCAGCAAACAAACAATTATAATAGCCACGAGGGTGGGTGACAGCATACAGGATCGTAACTTAAAGTCAACATGGATTAAGGTCAGTTGTTAGTAGATATATAAGTACTATAAAATAGGAGGGCTGGCCATTTCCGACTAAACAAAACCAACTAAAATTTATATTTATGTCTACGAATGTCCTGTATCTGTTTAATAATTAAACTCTCATGCACATTGTGAATTTCATAAAATAAACCGCAATGTTTCTGCATCTTCAAGGATCCTAAATTACTAACTTATAAATGCAGACACAGAGAGGAAATGCAATAGAAGTTTTTTCAAATAAGACGTTACAACGAGAACAATCATAGTACATTCTGCAGTCGATAGCATTTTCCTTCAGAAACTATTTTAAATAATGCATTAAGCTCTCGACGTGACCTTTGCGAGCAAACATCTCTTGCACAGAGAGATTCTGTTGGTGTCTTGAACGAAGCATGAATATAATGTTCAGTCTCTTATTACAAATGCTTTTTGATATCCAAACAAAATTGAAACACTGATCTTGGCTCCCGCTATAACTTGAGAATGGCATTACCGATTTCATTCATCTTTTTTCAAAAAGTTTTCTTATACTTTGTAGAAGGTTCGTATGGAAAGAAAAATAAAGAAGATTTACCAAAAAGTTGGGTAATTTAAAAAAAAAAACTTAAATTCTTTAAGCTTTGCGACTTTTTAAAACAAATATGTTTGAGAACTGTTTTTTGTAGAAAATAAATTTTGTATAATTTTTTTTTTTAATTTTTCGTTAAAATAGTAAAGTTATTATGGTACCAAGCTTACTGTAGGTTAAAGTGGAATTTGTTGGTTTTTTTATTCTAATATATGGATTTGGGTGCCCCGATTCCGAATATGCTATTAAAAATTGTCGGTCTCGATTAGTTTAGGATTTATAGGGGGAAAATGGTAAAAAAGAGTGCAACTTCAGGCGAGTTATGTATTTAAACAAACAACATACTTTTTATATTATTTAGTTAATTTTATTTCAAATTTAGTTAGTAAGAACATTTAGGTTTAAGATGAGTATCGATTGATGGTCGGAACAGAAGTGACGCTCTGTCTAACTTTACACGCTTGTTTTTCCTTTTTGCTTTCTTCAATTCTTATTTCTTATTCTTATCTTATATGCTAATTAGTCGTAGTAAATACTAGTCTTATACTAAGTTACAGTAAGCTAAGTTTTATATATTCTCTCTTATAAGGTATGTAAAGTTTTAAGGTATGTAATGTTAATGATAGGTATAATAATATAATATGCATGTTAATAGTATGTAGGTATAGTATGTGGATAATATAATGTAGGATGTAGGTTGAGGCTATGTACTTGTGTAGTGTATAGCTCGTATACATAACTCCTACCCCACAAAATTCGGGACGACGTCATCTTCCTTAGATGGATTTAAGTGGATAACATTGCATCAGCCATGAATGAAAGCTTTTTTAAGTTGATGGCAAAGATGTAACTTGCTTGATGAATTGATGTATATTTTGCTTTTTCACTGGATCTCTGACCTGTTTCACAGCAAAAATTGAACATTACCATTGCTCGCCCGGGAGGGGATGGATAAAGGGTAGGTATAGGGAAAAATGGGATGTTTTTTTTTTTTTCATTACATACATAATTAAGTTTATTTATATAATTTTTCTTAGGTTTTATTTGCAAGAATATATACAGTTTTTTCTTCCTATTATTATACGTAGTCTATTTTTTTTGTTTTTGTTTACTTGAGAGAAAGTCTGGAGGCACTATGTTATGGATTCGTTTCAATTGTATTATTTATAGTTTGTTGGTGAGTATCCGCTTCAAGCTGGTTGTGAGGTTCAATTCTTACCTGTTCTGAAATGGGCTTGTTTTTCTTTTGGTATTTTCGTTTTCTTTTAATTTTATTTTTATGAGATTTCCTATTAGCTGTTGTCAAAACTATTACTTTTTTGTCTACACGAGCTTTTAGTTTTTTTGCTCTTGGCGCAAGTTTGTACCGTCTGTTGTTGAACTCAAATATCGTATCATTTTGGTAAAAGGATGGTGGGGCTTCCCTGTTCGTATTTAATTTACTAATTATATTTTTGTTATGATGTTCGATTTTATTTTTTATTTCATTGAATAATTTCTTCTGAAAATGCTGCAGTTTGTTCAAATAAACATGTTGCGATTCGTAACGTATGGTCTTTTTGAATTCAGGTGTTCGTCCAGTTAAAAGTTCTATCGGTGTCAGGTTACTTACTGAATGGATACTGTTGTTGTAGGTGGCAAGAGCTTCGTTCAGAATGTCTCTACTTATTTGCTTTTTATCCTTGTCGTAAATGAGTCTATAAATTTCTGTCAGTGTCGAATGAAATCTCTCTACTAGTGAGTTACCAGTAGAGTTTTGGGGTGTACTGAAATGAAGATCTATATCGTACTGCTTGCAGAAATCTTTGAATAAACTGGAGTTGAGTTCTGATCCACAATCGCAAACTAATCTTTTCGGAATGCCATGGTGTGCAAAAAATTCCCTTAATGACAATATGATGTTAAAACTATTTTTGGCAGATAAAAGAAAAGCCGTTGCAAATTTTGAAAATTTGTCAATGATGGTCAGAATATGTTGATTGTGAATTGCGTACATATCTATATGAACTGAACGATTTCTAAGGGTAAGTCAGGGGCTTTCGTCATTTCATATTTAACTTTGGGGGGGGTGTCTGTCATATTTTAGTATCTGGCATTTTTCGCAATTATTTATTATTTTCGTTATTTTATCTTTCATGTTCGGGAAATAGTAGGTCCTGCGCAGATGTTGATGTGTTTCGTTTATTCCTCTATGATTGCTTTTTATATGATATTCGTTGATAATTTCGTCTTGCTTGTCGGTTTCTACTAAATCGTCTAACTTATCTTTGCAGCGAACCAATTTAAATATCTTGCAGTAAGCGAAGAACAATGAATATATTTTCTGAACTTTTTTGAAAGTTTCATCGTCCGTGTACACAGCTGTGATTTTTTTCGGGGTCAAGTGATTCTTAAGAATGCAAGTTATTGATTCTTCGTCCTCGAAAGATTGCGTAAAGATCCTACGGCGTTTGGTCTTGAATAGTATCCTGAACGTCATTTTTGGTGGTGTACAATTGGTTTTTAACAGAATCAGTTGGTCGCTAAATTCATTAAGGGGACGCTCAGATATCGGAATACCATCTTCTTGGTTTTCTGAGGCTGAATGCACTGTTGATAAACAAAAGCTTGCATCTAGGTCGGACGCGTTGTTTTGAAGAGATTCGCTTATGTTTACCTCGATCCTACTCAAAGCATCAGCATTTGTATTCGCTATTCCATTTTTGTAATGGATTTCGTACTCAAACTCCTCAAGTCTCAGTCGCCAACGAATCAACTTGGAATTTGCATCCTTTAAGGAAAACAACCACGTAAGGGGCTTGTGGTCTGTCACTATGAAAAACTTGCGTACATAAAGATATGGGCGAAAATGTTTTGTTGCCCAGACGATGGCAAGTAACTCTTTCTCTATTGTACTGTACCTTATTTCCGTTTCTGAGAGAGTACGCGATGCATAGGATGCAGGCCTATCACTTCCTATAGGACCTTGGCTTAAGACCGCACCAATGGCAAAGTTACTTGCGTCAGTAGTCAAATTGAAAGGTCTAGAAAAATCTGGGTACTGGAGGAGGGGTTCGTTACTTAGAATGTTTTTGCATTGTTCGAAACAGCTGAGATACCTTTCGTCAAGCTTTATCTGTCCTCCTTTCTTAAGACACTCTGTAAAGGGCTTAGTAATCTTTGCAAAATCTCGAATACATTTTCGATAGTATCCTAGCAGTCCCAGGAAAGATTTAATTTGCCTTTGAGTACGAGGAAGTGGAAAGTCTTTGATAGATTGAATTTTTTCAGGGTTTGGCTTAACGCCTTCTGCAGTAACAATATGTCCCAGAAAGCTTACTTCTTTGCAAAAAAACTCAGATTTGTTGAGCTGCACTTTGAGATTTGCTTCACGCAACCGACAGAAGACTTTTTTTAAACTTTCTGTATGTTGCTGAAGAGATGTGGAGAACACTATTATGTCGTCCATGAAAACAAGACATATTGTTCCTTGAAGGTCCTTTAAAATGTCATCCATAACCCTTTGGAAAGTGGATGGGGCATTTTTTAGTCCAAAGGGCATCCTAATAAATTCAAAATGACCGTTGTCTACTGAAAATGCGGTTTTAAGAACATCTAAGGATCGATTTCGATTTGGTGAAATCCAGAGGCCAAGTCTAAAGTAGTGAAATACATACTTCTCCCTAATTTGTCTAGGATGTCAATAATGTTGGGGATCGGATACCGATCTCCAATAGTCTTTTCATTTAATTTTCGGTAATCCACTACTAACCGCCATTTTTGTTTTTTCGAGGCGTCAAGCTTTTTTGGCAGAATCCATATTGGACTACTCCAAGGGGAATAGCTTGGTCTTATTATTTTTTGTCTTAAAAGTTCTTGTATTTGGGATTTAATTTCTGCGTTATGGACCTCTGGGTATCTATAAGATTTTGTGTAAACTGGAATGTCGTCATTTGTTTTTATTCTGTGTTTTATTTTGTTTGTAAAGGAGAGGGTGTCACCTTCCCTAAAGAATATGTCGCTGAATTGCTTACATAATTTATAAAATGCTTTTTTCTCTTCTTCGTTTAAATGGTCAGTCCTAAGTAATCGTGTTAAATTCTCGTTTGATTCCTGTTCTGTCTCATGTTGACCATACTGTATACTGAAAATATTAACTTCGTTGAATTTGGTAAAACTTTCAACTTTAAGTGGTTGTTCCAAAAACAACTTTTGTTCATGATCGGATAAGTTAATTACTTCCAAATTGCTGTACCAGTTTTCAGATTTATATATTCCTTCAGGTATTTTAAGAAATCGATCAACCGGTAGACTAACTATTATTCTTGAATATTCAGGCACGTTATAAACCTTGGACATGTAATTTGGTTTGAAAAGTAGTGGTATTTGGCAATTGCTTGTTTCTAAAACCTTGTCCTTGAGATTCACATTTGCATTTAGTTGCTTCATCATCTCTAAACCTATTAGGCCATCAAAATAGGCACGAAATTTGAAAACTAAAAATTTGAAATACTCGGTCGAATTCAATTCCTTGAATGCGGGGAGTGTTACCTGTCTGTTAAGTTCGTGTTTGTTAAGAATAGTTGTTATTATTATGGGGTCAACGATTTCATGTGAAGCGGTATCTGTAAGTCCGGGATTAATAAAATTTGCTGACGCTCCTGTGTCTATCAGAAACTTAAGTTTTCTTCCTGAAGGGGATAGTATTTGTATGTAGGGTAATGAGCTTGAGCCATGTTGGTTAATGTCAAGGTAACCTATCTGTTGTCCGAGGCTGTTTACCGAAAATTTGTTTCATCAATTTCGTATTCAGACTCATCGTAGTAGTTATAGTGTTGTTGATCCTGTATTGGTGTTGGTATAAATTGGTCTAATTGTGTGTAACTATCTATGCCAGAGAAGATTTCAGACTAAGGTTTTTGATCTGCATCGCACTGAGCAGGGAATGTGTTTAAGTTGTTAACTTCTCTTTTGTTTGGGTAAGATGTTATACCGTCATTATTTTGGCCACTTATTGGCTGCTGTTTGTGGTTCGATTGTTGTGTATCGAGTGTTGCCACTTGACAATTCCATTGGAATTGCAGGAGGATAGTTTGCATTTTGTTGTATAGGGGGTGCTGTTGGCTGGGGTTGGATCTAGGCGAACTGATAATGTTGGGGTATAAGAGGTGGTTTATTTTGATTTCGAATTTGAGGGAATTGACTGTTATTTGGCATGAAAGTGGGCTGGTTATAACGATGAACATTCATTTCTGGTCTATGTTGGGGAAAATTGTTAAAATAAATTGGTTGCGAATTGCCTCTACGTACAGGTAAGTTTTGTCTATGTGAAAAAGATGGTACAGGAAAAGAGGTGAATGGATTTTGATTCGTATACAACGGATTACTTCCTCTTGGTTTAAAGTGAGTATATGGGTCGGCGTACTTCATGTAATATGAATTTTGCTCTATAACGCAAAAGTTAAAAGCTTCCGGAAGAGTATTTGGCCTCATAGCTCTTATTGTTGAGCCTAACGGTTCCCTTAGACCAACAAGAAATGTGTTTAAGCACATCTCTGAATACAGACTACTCTTAGCAGCAATCACATTTGCTTCTTTTTCATGTATGCGAACATTGTTATTAAGCGAAGATAATAATTCTATTATCTTAGAATAAAATAACTCAACGGTATCATTTGATTGTCGAAGGCTATGCAGATCCTTGATAAGAGATGTCTCGTTTCTCTTATCAGAATAATGTAGAATTAAATTTGCTTTGATTTGTTCCCATTCTAACTGAGTTCCAAACATATTTAATACCTCATCTGCCTGACCCGTTATTTTATTGCGAATAGCTCTAAGTATCGTCCACGCGTATGGTGTATTATTGATAGAACTCATGACGCTCAATATCTCTTCTACGTTATTTAAAAACTCATGCAACAATCGCGGATTACCATCAAACTGCGGAAGATCTTTAATAGCGTCTGGGATCTTAAGAGAATTTAGCACTAAGTTTATGTTATCACTACATGAATTATGATTTGACACGTTAATAGGATGACTCATATTTTGAAAAAAATTATGTACACCATTTCTTAAGGTAGAACTGCCTAAGCCATTCAAGTAAATACCTTCCAAATTCTCTCTTGAAACACCGTTATTATTTGCCATTTTTTCTGGGTATATACAATTTTCCTTTCGAACACTTTCTTTTATGTAATATGGCCTGTATGAAATTTTATTTTTTTCTGTTTTTATTGACATAAGTAGGTGGTATATATATATAATTAAATGTTGCGATATTGATATGATTTTATGAATTTTTATTTATTTTTAAGCTTTCATTAACATAAGTAGGTATATAATTAATTTTAGGTATATCTATAGTTAAAGGTAAGTATATAATTAAATAATTTTTTGATAATGATAGGTATTGGGAATGTGGGATTAGGATTTGGAGTAGGTGAACGAGCAAGGTAATTAACAAAATCGACTTAAGTGGAAACAGAAAATAGCTTTGCTGGGTAGTTGTTTTAGGTATTCTTCTCGGGGCTAAAGAATAAAAATTCTCCACTTTTGTGTGCCCTGAGCCTTCTCTTGCAATCATTCACTTTCACCAATGTGCATTTGATGTGAGGTTCACGTGGAAATTCAGTTTTTTTTTTTAGAAATTCTTTGCAATATTCACTTGCGTGGAAAAGTTTATCAATTTTCACTTGATGTCTTTTTTGATTCTAGTAGAATTTATAGAACCTCCGAATTAATTGCAAAATGACCGACTGCGCCAGTTATGTATTTAAACGAACAACATACTTTTTATATTATTTAGTTAATTTTATTTCAAATTTAGTTAGTAAGAACATTTAGGTTTAAGATGAGTATCGATTGATGGTCGGAACAGAAGTGACGCTCTGTCTAACTTTACACGCTTGTTTTTCCTTTTTGCTTTCTTCAATTCTTATTTCTTATTCTTATCTTATATGCTAATTAGTCGTAGTAAATACTAGTCTTATACTAAGTTACAGTAAGCTAAGTTTTATATATTCTCTCTTATAAGGTATGTAATGTTTTAAGGTATGTAATGTTAATGATAGGTATAATAATATAATATGCATGTTAATAGTATGTAGGTATAGTATGTGGATAATATAATGTAGGATGTAGGTTGAGGCTATGTACTTGTGTAGTGTATAGCTCGTATACATAACTCCTGCCAGACAGCTGACATGAATGACAGCGGAATGAAAATTACTTTAAATAAACAGTTTTAATAAGAGCCTTTCAACCCTATTTATCAGCTAAGCCCCGCGATAAAGGGGGATGAATTCCTTTAAATTCGCGATGCGGTCCACCCAAATACTCTGGCCTCCAAAGGCAAATTTTTTTTACAGATTTTATTTAATTTTTGATTTGATTAAATTAAAATATCTTAAACAAAGTGATTGCGCGCAAGTTGCATTGGAAGTTTTCTGGGAGTTTCTTAAGCCCAAAATCGTCAAAAACGAACAATCCGTAAAGCGTTAACCATTCTTTTGATGCATAAACCTTCACAATCTTTCCATTTTTTCGATGCAGCAATTGCGGCGAGTATGCAAACAACAACTCACCAAAATTGCATTGCAATCTGATGAACGGTATAGCTACGTGCTTGAGACAAACAAACATACAAGAATTAATTTATATATATATAGATGAATTGAGCAAGAAAAATGTGGATATCCGTGACTAACAAAGTCATTAGGCCACGGGGAAGGTTGGTTAGGTTAAACAGGGGTGTGGTGAAAAGGACCACACAGACACTAGGCACCAAAACGGGACCAGTTGAACATAACATTCAAAAGGCAAAAACAACCTAAACATTCACCATGAAACAGCCATTTTCCCTGTAAAAGCCAAGAAGGCCTTTGAAGTTTGTGCCGTGTACCTCTTCCAAACTTCCAAAGAAATATTCCCCTAAAAATTTTCTGCACACACGCGAAATTGCCTCGCATTCGCACAGTATGTGTGCTATATTCTCACCCGCCTGTAGATCATTGCAGAATCGACAAATATCCGTGTCAGAAAGCCTGAGCCTCCTTGCGTGTTTCCTCAAGAGACAATGTCCTGTCAGAAATCCCACTTTTAAATGTGCCTTCAATCCTTTTCCGTCTAGTCGTGACCAGAGATACCTAGATACCCTGTGTCCAGACAGACGAGACCAACTGTGGTTGGCCGACATTATAATTTTCTACTCATTAGTGCTACTAATTACGCAGAGGCGTGGTTTGATTTAAGAAACCACACCATTTCCAAAGAGCCCTCCTCTTCTTGCAAGCTCATCAGATTGTTCGTTACCCTCTATACCGCAGTGTCCTGGCACCCAGCATAGTCTCAGCCGGTTCTGACGGTTGCGACAGCCCCTGACTATATCAGAGTTGATCGATTCTATTGCCTTGAGCAGAGCCTGGGTATCGATGCAAATGACGATATCCTTGCCGAATATCGATCTCATCTGCAAAAGCTCGGCCGCCCTAAGTGCAGCCAAAACCTCTGATTGGAAGACACTGCATCTATCCGGTAGTTTTAAGATACTTTTAGTTCCGGGTCTTTTGAGAAGATACCGGAACCTGTTCCTTCCCCTGTTTTCGAACCGTCTGTGAAAATTGCATTTTCATTAGGTCTGACAATTGCATTATTTTCCCAGTCCTTCCTCTCTGGATAAATGAATTCATACGGTGTGTCAAAGCCGAAAAGGGAGGGAATATTATCCGTTTGAGTTGGATTGCCTGGCAGTAGCTCCGACAGGATCGAGCCGTGTCCGTAGCTACTGCTCTTGAAGTAGCACTATTGCCAGCAAGTAGATCAAGCCAGTTTTTATCTATAGATCAAGCTGTGTTAGGTTCAGCAGAGTGTTCAGAGCTTCCGTAGGAGCAGTACATAAACTGTTTTTCTGTTTGTTGCTTTTTTACCACCACAGTATACAACCAGTGGACCATCGCGTGTTTTAAGACCCAAGTTTTCCCTACTCTTCTCTTTCAGATATAAAGAGTTTGAATTCATAGGAGTTTGAATCGCGGTATCTTTTTCTTCCTAGAAAAAAAAAACCAGTTCCATTTTCAAAGGGTTGACACTGAGACCACAGCTTTTGGTCCAGATGCTGATCGCCCCAGAGCACCCTTCATGATTTCACTTAAGATATTTAAGTACTTTTCATGCACCATTACCACCACGTCATCTGTGTAAGCCGTGGCGCTGATACCCATAGGACTTAACTTCTTCAAAATGTTGTTGATAATCAGAACCCACAGGAGTAAGTTACTGACATTGTAATCAAGCTTTGCCCAATCGAACAGTTAATATTTTTATTTGCAGCATGTTAAAAATCCAGTTTATAATGCCCCGTTCAATTCTAGCGTCTACTAAAGCGTTTCAATGGCACTTCTCTCCGCGTTATTAAAGGCCCCTTCAATATCAAGGAAGGCAGCCACAAACTCATAACAATGTAGACTCCTCTCTATTTTCCTTACCACCTCATGTAAAGCGGTAAGGCAGTTTCTGTGAATTTTCCCTTCATGTATGCATGCTGCGATGCTATAAGATAGCCATTGCTGCATCTAGCCCTAATGTGAAGTTCAAGTAGTCGTTCGAGGATTTTAAGCATAAAGGATGAGAGACTTATCGGTCTGAAGTCCTTTGCTGCCGTATGTCCCTGTTTGCCTGCTTTAGGTATAAAAATCACTCTTACCGGATTGCTAACTCCGGTGTTCTTTGCCGCATGATCGGGAGAATGCCTTCTGGTCCCGGAGACTTGTACGGCTTGAATGACTGAATTGCCCGCCGTTGTTTCTTCCTGCTAATAAGAAAACCTATCTTCTCTGCGGAGAGTGAGATGCCTCTTCTCTCAGATTGCCGAGGCATACCATCCGCTAATGTGGACCCGAGAAAATGAGTTTCCACCAGATTTTCCAGAACCTCCTGGCTACTCACAGCCCAGGTTCCATCATTTTTCGTTACGTAGCTGGGAGCGCAAGCTTCTTTTGAGAGCCTTTTTGCGTAGCTTTGAGGCCTCGTCCTATACTGTGATAGATTCGCAGTATCTTTTTCATGAAGCCCTTTTTGACTTCCTATCCAAGTACTTAAACTGCTTTTTGCACTCGTTGTACTCGTTCCATGATAACTTCGGAGTCATAGCGGAGATAGACTGAAGTCAGACAAAGTGATTTGCCGCCCTCTCTTTCCCATACTGCCGCCGCCAGGTCACCTGAGCTGTAATTTTCTAAAAGATATACCTTTAATTATTTTTTTTTTTGATTAGGATGGAACCCCGATCTTACCTAGTGCCTTGAGAACAAGTTGAAGCCTCTCAACTTGAGTCCCCGGATCGTGTTCTTCTTATCGATCCAGGGCTCTTGAATTAGTAGGGCTGTGATGTCCTGTCTGGTGATATACTCACCAAGACACGCCGTCCATAATCTTGGGGGGTTTCATCCTCGTGCTTGCCCTTGGCCAAAAACCGTCCCATGCTGCACCTGACCATATGGTTAGATTTCTACAGGTGTGGCAAGCAATCCCTGTTTAGGGACAGAAGAAAATGCTTCCCGTACTGTCGCCTAGGCCCTGTCTTAAGGACTCTCCACGAATCGGCTTTTAGCTCCCGATTCTGTACGTGGAGGAGCCCCAATAGTTCCTCTGGGTACGTGTAAGGACACGGTACCTATACCCATGCCGACAAGGCCAGGAAGTAAACAAACTATATCTGCTTGTTCTTTGAATATTGTTAACGAAATCCTCAGCTTCTGGGAAATGTAGCCGCTTTTGCAGGGCGTGAGATTCATGTCCTAAAGCTCTACTATCTTTCTTATTTCGAAACGGATACCAAGAGGTAATCATACGCAAAGCATTTAAGCTAATACTGTGACGCTTCGCTCGTTGTCGGTGACCCAATTTCTCCCTCTATTCGCCTCTTAGCCACCTCCCGCTTTACGAAAGGAAAGGAAAAATTGTCCAAATGTCTAGTCTAGGTGCTACTTCTTTTGTCTTTACGACCATCTCAATGAAGCTTGTTGAGAGGGCAAAGGCAATCTTAAGTGGGCCAATTGAGCCACATCATCGCAAAGGGCTCTGGTCTTTTACGCCTTTCATTCTTGAAATTGAGCTCAAGCCTTTGTCGTTATGCCAACAAAGCGATAAATCGACAAAGTGTTAAGTGACATATCGATAAAACGATAAAGAAACATAGCGACAAAAAGACAAACCGACCGACATATCGACAAAACGTCAATTATCATAAGAAGCCGATAGCAGCTCATTTGGAGTAAGAAAAACATTTCCAGGATAGAGACAAGCTTTATTGGCCGATTTCTAAGTGCTGAAGTGTTACCACCAAAGTGGATGTGTTTAGACAAGAGGCAAACAGGGCTTAAATTGATAGCAAACCTTATGATGGATTCTTTTTCATTATGGTCATCATAATATTTTGTTATTGGTCCCAAAGCGAAAGCGGCTAAATCGTCTCCCATCGTTCTCCATCGATCTCCATCACAACTCAAGAGACACAGGGGCGATCCCCAGGCAGGTCGCAAAGATGTTTTTGAGCTGATCCCACCACCAGTTTTTTGGCCTGCCAAGGGGCGACGCGCTCGTATCTCGTCGGCAAGCATGACCAAATCCAAACCACTTTGATGGTTTGGTTTGATGATTCCCCTTGGAGAAGAAGCAGCTCAACGTAAAGATTGCTACGAATACTGACGTTTCTCTCTCTATCCCTTAGTGTAACACCCAGCAACGCACCTCGGAAATCTCATTTCGGTAGCTTGTACCCGCGATCTAATTCTTTTTATAATTATCCAAATTGCATGACCATAGATGAGCGAGTTGGACGGACACTGAATCAGAAATTGGGATCATTGTTTGACATCACTCCAGCGCAGCTTTCCTAAAAGAGCAGCCGGCACTTTCTTTACTATTGCTCCAGTTTGCCCAATCCTGCAGGATAACTCAGTATTACTCCTCCCATATTTCGTAGAAAAGACTCTAAGGTACTTAAACTTCCCTACCTGTTTTCAGGGTTCTTTTTCATGATGATTATTATTTTACTGTATGAATGCATCCCTCTATGGTATAATAAAAAGCTAAAACCTAACTTCTTCTCTTTAAGTTCAATCGATCATGCTTACCGAATTCATCACGACTCCTTATAAACGACTTTTCAGCCACAGCCTAGGTTCTAAGTCACAGTCTTGTTAAAAGGTTTCCATTAACGTAATTTTCATGAATATATATATTCTTGTGATGACATAAACTTGAAGAAACCCGCATTCTCGCTGATTTATTTGCTGTGCTGATTTAAGTGCCAAGCAAATCCGTCATCCCACCATTATATACCCTGACGCGCCATGGATCATAAGTCAAAAAGTGTACGCTCTTCGAGTCACATCCGCAGCACTTCTCAAAAGCCCTAGTACCGCGCGCTGTACACCTCTTCACACAGATATGGCAGGTTGCATCTGCCTTGTCTGAAAACCAAGAGCACACAACGACGAATATCAAAAGGAAAATAAAATTTGAAAGGAATGTTTAAAATAGAGAAGAGAAAATAGGACCTCTAAGGTCTAAGGAGGTGTGCTATGTAAATGGAAAAGGAAAAGGAAATAACCAGGACACTTCCTTGTCGTCATCGGTATCGCATAGAAGTGCGGTTCGTGTAGCTCAACCTGGAACTTTTGTGAAAATTTATGTGTCACATCAACAAACACACAAGCAATGTGCATACCTACCTAAGCCTTGTGAAGTTCGCTTTTCATAAAATATTGCAACTAAGAGTCCTGTGAATCCAGAAAATTTTATAAAATATACCAGCTAACTCAGCCTCCATGCACAGCATCGTTGCACATGCACAGAACATCCTGAACATTAACAAAAAGAAAAATTTAATTATGCAAAACTTTGTTTCCCGGGAATCCGGTGATACGCTTACACAAAACGTCCAACATTGCCACTGTACTCTCCTCCGTGCACTGATGCGTAACGAAGGACATACTAACCGGTGGACATATTCGCAAGTGAATTTTATCCAATCAAGCAAGGGCAGGATCGACCCCCACCGAAGCGTTCATCATCACTCTATATGCGGGTTGTCGTCGTCGTCTTTAGCTTGTTCGTCCTTGTGTTTGGCAGGAAATGCAAAAAAGGACATACAGCATACGTTCACATTCGTGCAAAGATGACATTGTCGAAAAGCTGTGGTCAGTCTGTGTGATGGTTGTTTGTGTCTCCGTCGTGTGTAGTTGACAAACATTGTGTGGTCATTGTTATACCTTTGAAACAATATTGTGAAGCATGCGATATCATGTTGGGCTTGTGTCAAAGCTCGTTTGCTGCAGTTGACTTGTTTCGACTTTCGAGTAGCCAACATTGAGTCGACTTTTGCAGAATAGAGAGTAAACAAAACTGTATGCCTTTTGTTTGTGTGCATAGTGATAGTGAGTCCTGGCACTTCTATTTTTAGTCTTCGGTGATGGTTTGATGCTGCAAAATAGATTATTTTAATCAACACGTAGTCATGAATGCATAGAAATTTACTCAATAGGGGGCAGTGAAGCACTTATAAGGGACATCCCTCAATAGAATTTGTATGCCTATTGATTTTGCCCCTTTCCTCAAGAATTCCTTTAATTGCCTGCACAATAGGGTTAAATTGTCTCAAAAAATAGGTGTATTTAGAAGAAGATGAAGGAAGGTATGTTTTGGTAAGGGATACACTGAATCTTGTTTTTGAATGATCTGCTTGTGTTCAATAGGCGTTTTTTCTTCAATAACTTTAGAATATTTACAACTCTTAACAATTCATAATAACTAAATCATTCTGATCCAAACGAGCAAAGGGTGTCATCTTCTGAAGAAACGACCAAGTTCCTATTCACCGACAAGCCCTCTAGGTTTGCAGTGGTCTCACGATTTTGCAAATCTTGCAACATTTCTTTCAGTTTGTTAGAGCGGTGGTTCAAGAGGGTTTTGTCTGGAGGAGCCCACGTGCCTTGCCATCTACTACGCGCTCTTTTCCTTTCACGAATCAATTCTTCGATTTCGAGCGGATATGTTGTGCGTATATGCCTGTCGGTTCTAACCGCGTTCTTTTGGGACGAAGTGTTGTTCCGAGGAGCGTTCTGAATTGCTTCAATGAATTTGTCAACTGCAATTTCTAACTCGAAAGGAGTTCTTAATGACAAATTCAAGCCAACACCCTCCTTACAGTCCTTTCTGAAGGCGTCCCAGTTCATGTTTTTGTAAGCTAATGTGGGAGCTCTCTCTATTTTCGCCAGTTTTCCACCCATCTGAAAGACTACTCCTGAGTGGTCTGCAAAAATCATAGCACTCTTCGACTCGCGTAAGGTATTTGAAGTACCCTTTAGCGATGAAGAAGTTGACAAGGTCAGGCTTTTTATTCCTGTCAGTTGGCCAGTATGTTCGCTTGCCCATGGAGAAAAAGTCCACCCCACGTTTCATACTGTTTTTGTACAATAATCTGCCTCTTGTTGAATTGCATCGTGAACCCCAAAAAGAATGCTTCGCGTTAAAGTCACCCCCAATGATAACATTGGACCCAATGAAGTCTTACATACGATCAAGATCGTCTTCCACTAGTCTATATCCCGGCGGAAAATAACAAGATGCAATGTTGTAATCTAAGCAGTCAATTTTGCACTGAACTTATCTGCATAGAGTCTTACTGAACTTCTGTGTTCTTGAAGTGCTTTATGCAGTTCTTATTGTAGAGGGAGGATCCTCCTCTTGAATTTTGCGAAGAGTGATGTGCGTTGTAGTTATTGTATTCTTTAAGTTGGGTTCAGGCCCCTTTTTAAGGTGAGTTTCCGTAATCATGCAAATATCAACATTGTTTTTCCGTAGAAATACTTCTAGTTCGTCCATTTTATTCAGAAGGCCATTTGCATGTTAGTATTTTAAATTACTGTTTCATATTCATGTCCTTCTGTAATTTTTTCGAGACTTAAACTCGAGCTTGCTCAATTTGTCAAATATAAGTTTGTTGATTTAAGTCTGGTCCTCAAGTTTTTCCAAGATTTCAGCGAGGATCTGAGATACTGCATCTGTTGTGGGCGATCTTGCTTTGTTTTCATTTAACGTAACCTGTGCGCATGATTTCGGTCCGACCAGGGGCGGTTTTTCCGCTGCACTTGAACTGGCGACGCTCTCTTGTGGAGCTTTTACGCCTTTTGTCGTCGCCTCCTTTGCCCATCTCGCACGTTTGATCGGCTTTGGCGTCTTTGGAGTATTTGGCTTAGGAGTTTCAGCAGTTGGTTACTGTGTGCACTTTGATGCGTGCACACGCATCTCCATAATCATCAAATTCAGTGCGTGTGTGATCTTGAAGAACAACAACAATTCCCACCAAATTGTCTTAAATAAACGCGATTTATTTCGGTTCTCAGTCTTGCCCCCCATTTTCCACCTTCCTTCGCCTGTTGTTTGGTGTTCTAAGCTGTGTGCAATGCACTTGGCAGTGAAAGCCAAGTAACATACAAATTTAATGCGAGTCGTGGGTGATACATCATGTTGAGTGGCATGTTGCTTTTCGGCCATAATTGCCGGTGGAAATGGTAACGCGCGGTCAAAATTGTTTTTTTCATTCCAGGGCCCTGAAAATTATCGTTTGTGTTTGTGTTTTTTGTTGTTGGGGTTTTGTTTAATAAGATATTGTACTGAAATAAAATAAAAATATATATATCTATCATTACCTGAAACACAGGAAGGTGACAATCCAGATGATCGTTCCGATCTTAATTTGGATCTGCCTGGATATAGGATAGTGCCTCTGTTTCGTTTGCACCACGGTCTAGCTGTTTATGTGCGTGACGATGTTGCCTACTCTGTTCCACAGAATATTAACGATAGTTCTGACCCAGAATTTAATTCTAAGTGGATCAAGTTTACCATCCATAGGCATGTAGTGCATTACTGCTTCTTATACCGTAGCCCGAGTCTAGGCAGTGAGACATCATGCAATAAGTTTGAGGAGCTGTCAGACTCTATCTCCAGAATTGTTTCGCGCAATCCTTCTTCCGAAATCGCAATAGCTGGCGATTTTAACATCCACAGTGGATGTTCCTCAGTGGCTTCGGTACTCTGGGCCATCAACACCCGAAGGCAGGTATGTGGAGATTTTTGCTGCAGCTTACAATTGGTCACAGCTCGTAAACAAGCCTACAAGGATTGCTGACGTGAACAGTCTAACACATTGCTGACGTATTGTTGACGTGAACAGCTTCTAACACACTGGACTTGTGCCTTACCTCCCATCCCGAAAAATACACCGTTAATGTATTGTCGCCTCTAGGCTCGTCTGACCATTGTGTTGTATCGGCTTATTTCTCGTACGGTAACTACTCAGTTATAGCTCCAGCCCCGAAAAGAATAGTCTGGCAGTACGATAAAGCTAATTGGGACGGCCTCAACAACGTTTTCAAGAATTTTAATTGGTCCCTGTGCTTCCTTGCTAATGATGTTGATGCTGCCGCCGACATGCTCTCAGGTATCATCATTCACGGTATGAAATCTTTTATTCCTAACAGAGTAAAGAGTATCAGACCGAAGGAAAATTCATGGTGTGACTTGAGCTGTAAAGAAGATATGAAGTTGAGGGAGGTTTATTATCGGTCCTTTAGAGCTAACCCAACCGAGGACAACCGGAAGCCGGAATTTTCAAACGAGCCATGGAACGAGTTTGATGCTCTCATTAGACGCGCTAAATCTTGAGGCAAAAAATCCTTCAATGTCCTAAAGGAAGTAAAAGCTTTTGGTCTTTTGTCAAAAATATAAAGAACTGTGCCTCATCTTCCATCCCAACGCTTGCTTCTAATGGTACCACAGCAGTCAGACCATTAGACAAAGCTAATCTGTTTGCAGGGGGCGTGCGTGGCGTAGGGTGCCGTGGGGTGCCGTGGCGTAGTGGTTAGTGTGTGTGCTTTCTACGCCGGAGGTCTGGGTTCGAATCCTGCCATAGTCACCTGAAAAAAAAAGACTTGTTCTTTTTCACGGTCCCCACCTCCGCGAGGGTTTGACAAGCCCTCCGAGAGTAGTAATTGTCTTGAAAAACTTCTCAAAGTGCCGTTCGGATTCGGCGAAAAATTGTAGGTCCCCTTGTATGTAAAGAAATTAACACACCAGCATACATTGTTGAGAAGTTGGCCCTGGTTCACCTCGAGCTGTTGCGCCACTCTATTTATTTATTTATTTATTTTAATCTGTTTGCAGCCCACTTTGCTGCCAGCTCAACACTACCTGACCCTTCCTTGTCTCCTCCTGTACTTGAGCGCGTTGAACACGTTATGGGACAAATCCACTTCCGCACTCGTACAGTGGCAGGAGTCCCTCAATATCTTAACAGATGGCATACCAGCCATAGTTTTGAAGATGTGTTCTGCTACACTGGCTAAACCACTACTTAAGCTTTTTTACTTATCCTACTCTTCTTCTTCATTCCGAAGAAAGGTGATTTTTCTTCCACTTCTAACCACCGCCCGATTGCACTTAAATCCTTGCTTTCCAAGGTTATGGAAACAATGATCAACCGCCAACTTATGAAACATCTGGAATCACGTAAGCTACTAAATAACCGGCAAAATGGCTTCCGTAGCAAACGATCCATGGGAGATCTGATGACTTATATCCCCGAAAAGTGGAATCGCTCCTTGGATCTTTTAGGTGAAAGCAAAGTCATTGCTCTAGATATTTCTAAGGCGTTTGATAGAGTTTGACATCCAGCCCTTCTATCTAAACTAGGAGCATTCGGGATTGACAATACGCTTATTGAATGGATTAGAAGTTATCTTTCGAAGCGGTCAATCCGTGTAGTTTTGGATGGTTACAAATCCAATGTCCACCATATAAATGCTGGTGTGCCCCAGGGATCCGTTTTATCTCCAACACTTTTTCTGATCTTTATTAACGATCTTTCGTCTGCCACTTCTAATACAATCCACTCAATCGCTGACGAGACAGTACTCTAAGTTTCTCATACTCATTCCCAAGTAAACGTCCGTCCCCAGCGGATGTTAGAACGGGAAGGTTAGGCATGTTGAACTCTCTTAATTCCGACTTAAACACCATCTTAAGATGGGGCTACTCCAACAGAGTGGAATTTAATGTGTCGAAAACCCAATACTGTTTACTGTCATCTAAGCTAAATCGATACCTTCAGCCGCTTACCATGAATGGCATTTGCATTGCAGAAACTGATAAGCTCTCAATTCTTGGTATGTGTATCAATGACAACTTACGTTGGAATGACCACATATTTTAAGTGGCCAAGAATGCTGCGAAATGCCTAGGTTTCTAAAAGCGTTGCAAGAAAAATTTTTCTTGTTGTTGGAATACAACTCCCATGTAAGGGCTGGTGCACCAAAGAAAATTTTGCACCTACTGGATAGGATTCAGAACCGTGCGATAAAACTGATAGGGTACCCCATCATAGTCAAATCGCTCGATTCACTTGAACACCGCCACAACGTCGCCTGCCTCGCATTGTTTTATCGTTTCTTCTACAAAGATTGCTCAAGTGAAATAGCCAGCTTCATTCCACCTCTCAAACAGTTTAACCGTTGTACTCGCACAAGAACAAGTGCTCACGAGTTCACCCTTGAGCTTAACTTCGGACGTACAGCTCTATACTGGAATTCTTTCTTCAGCAGAACTTCACGAATGTGGAACCGGCTTCCACGTGTGGTTTTTCCTCGTAACTGCTGTCCTCAGCAGTTCAAAACCAAAGTGCACCAGTACCTCTCCTCTCTCTCCTTTGATCCTTTCCACTCTCGCGTTATACAAACTCAATATAAGGGTAGTCATAATCCCTTGAACAAGAGTGAATTATAAAAAAAAGAGTTTCAGCAGTTATTGTACGTCCAAGGCTTGGATTATGTCCTCGAATATTTTCCTTAAGAGGTTCTCGTCCCTTTTGCAGCTCTATGGCTACTTCGCATCTTCCATAATTTGCGGGTGGTTTCCGTTGCAATTTGCGCAAACTGCTGGAACCTGCATGTCAAATTTTGCACTCTGTTGAGAAGTGTTTTTCGGCACATTACACGCAAAGTGGTTCTTTTTGGAAGTAGGCACTTGTGTGCCTGAATTCATGGCATCGCTTAGACTGTGTTATCAGTCTATTGCCCTTTCGCATGGGTTCGATTTTAACCCTGATGTTAAGTAACATTTTTATTTTATAATAATCTTTTATGCTCCGAGTTCTTTCAAAGGAGAGCATAAAAATTGGAAGGCCGCGTCTGATCACAGAGTCTCTTTCTCCTTCCGTGCGTTGCTTTTCCTTTTTAAGTCATCAATGGCCAGCTCCTGCATGGCCGAGGTAGCGTGTGTCGGCACCAAGTTCATTGGCAAGTGGTCAGATCTAGCTGTTAAGATCGCTCTAGATGCTGTTGAAACCGTCACCCTCACAGAAAATGAACGCCAGGAAGTCGACATCAAACGTTATGCCAAAGTTGAGAAAATACCCGGCGGAACAATCGAAGAAATGTGTGTTCTCAGAGGTGTTATGCTGAACAAGGACGTGACCCATGCTAAAATGAAGCGCCATATCGAAAACCCACGCATAGTGGTGCTTGATTGTCCATTGGAACACAAGAAGGGCGAGTGCCAGACAAACGTAGGGTATTCGGCGAGCAGGATTTCTCACGAATGCTGCAAATTAAAGAGGAGCACATCCAGGAAATCTGTGCCGATGTGAAAGCTGTCAAGCCTGACCTCGTCTTCACTGAGAAGGGAGTATCGAACTTGGCCCAGCCGACCGACAATAGCCCGTGCGTGTAGAGCCACTATCGCCAACCGCACAGAACAGTTGACCGAGAAGGATGTGGGCACTGGAGTTGGACTCTTTAAAGTTAAGAAAATCGGTTACGAGTTCTTTTCAGCTTTGTTATCAAGTGTAAGGACCCAAAAGCATGCTCCCTTCACACTATAATTCAATACGGTATAATTTACTGAGGGTACGTGCTCCTGTTTGGCCTTGACTGAAAGAACTCATCCTTATAGCACATTCTCTAGTCCAGTTTCATGTAGGAATCTGAGAATGAGAAGTGGGTCAAAGGTGGGTATCTCTCTGTCTGGTATTTGGTATTGGCCCAGACATTTCATTCTCTTGTGGTTCAGAGCCCCACAAGATTGCAAAATGTGTTCCGGAGTTTCACTAGCCTGGTCACAAAATCTGCAAGATGCTTCCTCCGTTACAGCAATTTTCCTGAAGTGTTCCCTGAGTTTACAATGCCCCGTTAGGAACCCTGTGAGAATGCGTAGATTATTTTTACTAAGGCCGATGCATGCTTTGAATCTTCTCTGGTTATGGTTCCAGAGAAGTTTCATTGCTTGCCTAAGACCTTGAAAAGGCTTTCCCACATCTAAGCTCGGTTTGCCTTCTCTGTTTTCCTGAATTCTTCCTTAAGGGTGTGTTTCCCTATCCCGCAGAAATGTTCAGGTCCTATAAAGGGTTCTGCTGCTCCTCGTCTTAACAAGGAGACCGCTGCTTTATTCCCCTCTATTCCAACATGGCCAGGGTCACTTTATTGACCTTACCCAGATCATTAAGCATGTGTAGGCAGTCCCATACAAGTTTGGACCTGACAATCTGGGTCTTTAGCGCCTTAATGACAGCCTGGCTGTCGGACATTATTGCTATGCCGCAATTCCTGTAATTTCTGTCAAGACTGAATTGAACACATCTGTCTATTGCGTATATTTCCGCCTGGAAGATGCTAGTGTATTTACCCATGGATTCGAAATATTTTGTTCTTGGTCCAGATATTCCTGCACCAGTTCCATCATCAGTTTTTGACCCATCTGTATACCATTTGATGGTGCTGTTGCTCAGTCTATATGTTGTGGATTCATTGCTCCAGCTCTTTTTGGTGCTGAGCTCTTCGATGAAGTTCTTTTCGAAGCTAAACTTCCTCAAACTGTCATCCTAAGCGATAGCCAGATGGGGAAGTTTATCGAGAATTGCATCAAGTTGCTTTGACCTAATGCACCTCTCCCTCCCAGTCCTCTCTTTAGCCATCCTGTTGATCGTTTTCCTAGACGTTTCCCCAACCACCATGTGTAGTGGTGTCAGTTCCAAAAGCACTTCAATGGCTGCGGTCGGACACGTTCGCATAGCCCCGGTTATGCAGCGGCAGTTCGTTTTGCCCATGCTATTGCTCCGTAAGTGAATGTCTCACTTTGGCAGTGTGCATCCATCTTATGATGTTCGGGCTGTATCCCCCCCTACCCGCAAGGCTCCTGCATGTCATAAGAGCACGAGTAGCTTTTCTGTAGATCAATTTTAATGCATAGTTTGTAACACAGTGAAATAATCACCGTAGGGGGTCAACGGCCTAGGGGGTAAGACCTTTTAGAGATATGATCGAGACCCACGGGTGAGTCCGTCCGTCTGTCCGTCTGTGCTTAACGTATGCAGTTTTGAAGTCTTTAAAATTGAGCTACTAAACTGAAACTTGCAGCGTTGCTTGGTTCTCATTTTGTACAGACAAAATATGAAAATTGAGAAGATTCGCCGGCTGTTGACGCCCACAATTGACTTGAATTTCAGACAACCTCAAACTTACATTTTATTTCAAAACGACTTCTGGTCAAGATAGACAAAACATATGAACTTAAATTTTGATGGAGAGTAATATCGGCCAGAAGCCTTTAATTAGCCAAAAACCCACTTTTAACATCTTAAATCTTTGAAGACCTGATTTCACGAGAAAATCATTCTAAATCGAAAAAAAATGAATGTCAAATATTAAAGATATAACCATTTGCTAAGTTTGTTGCATGCAAAGCATTGAGCCCCGCCCACTTTTTGGGGGCGTTTTTGGGATAAAACTCTTTTTTAAGTATTAATATTCGCTTTTAACGCATTTTCTTATGATTCCAACGAAATTAGAGTTATTTGATTTTGATTTTCAGCCTACGCCCCTTTTTGGGGGCGTGGCCAACACAAATAATTGACATTCAGTATATGAAGCAGACCAAAAAAAGTTTAAATTTGGTGTTAGCGGGTAAAACGGGTCGGGTATTTAGAAGTTCGTTACAGACGAACTCTTGCACCTACTCACTTGTTTGACTTAAGACATTATTACCTAACGTCAAAGAACTTATACCGAAAATCACTGCGTGGTTAAAAAGTGCAGACAATGGGACTTTTGGAATGTACTTAAAGGGTATGTGTATGTAAACAAATTAATAGTCCGACTACAAGAAACATTGTAAGAAAATTAAACGTTTTTTTTAATAGAGAAAATTTTTTTTGCAAGTTTCGCTTCGACGGTTCCAGTAAACAGGAGATATATCGGCGGCAAAGAATTAAAAACTTCTATAAAAAAGTACCTAGCTACCCGTAAACCAAATGTTAAGCACTCCCTGGGCTCATACCTACATGCAATTTTGTGAAATATTTATTACTTGAACGTTGAACTTTTAACGCAAGAATCTTCTCCGTTTTACTTCTGTACACTCAAGTAAAGCCCCATTTCATTGCAATCATAAAAAAGAGCTAAGAAATGTCACTCACCTCCACTTATACTCGTACCTACATGAGAATATAGCATAATTCGTTTGGTATTTTCGAAGTTTTTTGTGTTTTTATTTTTAGCTAAGATGACATTTTACTATTACTTGGTCTCCCGGCGGCGCCACCACCTTTGGAAAACTTTTTTTCGGGTTAAGTTAAATATCTGGCACACTGAGATTATATTTAGCCATGAAACCCTGTCATTTGAAGCGCGACGCTTTAAATCGTATAAGCTCGTCATTTTTGTGATATTTGCATGTTTTTTTTTTATATAAATACATTTTTTTTTGTATGGTGGAATAGACAATAGACCAAGGCTTATAGACATAAAACGCGACTCGTAGGGATATTACTTTCGGCGAAATGTCACTCGAGCACTAAACAAATATCTTTTGTTGACGACGCATTCGTTTGGTTAATAATTAATTATTTTCGATTTATAATTGCTTGCGCCGCGTCACCGAAGCAAAGTCAATGTTAAATGTCGTCAAAAGAAATGGAGGGGGAGAAAAGGGAACACGAAGCAAAAGCGTATATTTTTCTGTGTCACTCATAAATAATTAATTATCCTTAAAAGATTAACTGTTTCGCAGATTTTTCATCAAGCAGAGGGGGAGATAGGTCTCGAAAGTTATGATGATTATGAACCTCAAAAATATTTTTGAATTTGTGTGACACAACAAGCTGCTGTATAGACGCTGTGTTTTCGCTCTGGGGCTAATCGGAAAATTAATCGGAATGACCTAGAAAACTTCAAATATTTATTACTTTGATTATATTTTTTGATTTCAACAGTGTTTCAATAGTTTCTAAAGTTAATTTTCTTTTGGGATATTAAAAAACTGTCGCGACTTTTTTGATTTAGTTATAGATTACGCTGTCCCATTTACTGACTTTGGACAAACACTTTCTCCATAAAACTTAAGGTCGCGGCTTTATTCAGTTACCCGCTCCGATTTAGATGAGGATTCCCTCGAGGCTGTCGTCCGAGGCGATTTGAAATTGCTGGAAAAAGAGATTTTAACAAACTGCGTTTCGGAACATCCAGCCGTACGGGCGCTGGTCTCTGTAGGGGAGTTCATTGAACGGAGAGGATTTGATGGTATTTTTCCGGGACACCCAAAATGGATAATTGTCTTTTCCACAAAACAAGTTTATCTTATCTTACCACGTATCGGATTTAGATTTGTTCATTTTCATATCGCAAAAGTTTCTTCGATGCTTGCAATATTTCACTAAGTCTTCTATTTATCTTAATACTTTTCTCGGTTCTTACACTTCGCTTATCACCAAACACTATTGCGTTGTTTTCGATATTTGATGTTTAGTAAAATGGAATTCAAGCAGAGTGGAATGCAGGGTTCACACTGATACATGCACTGAAAAGCGCATAATGAAAGGAAAACGTGAAATAAGCAAAATGCAAGACAAATAATTTCGAAGGGATCGCGAGTAGACTTCTACCAAAGAAGAATTATTCTGATCATTCGAATCAAAGGACAACAATCGCTTTTGCTATCTGTTATTTTTCCAAAATCATTTCAAACGAGTTAAACGTATCTCAAACATGATAATTCTTGCATAAGGGTCCCCACACAATGAACACAATTCTTGACTTTTGTGATGGAAATGTGTCACAATAAAGTAGCGACATTTTGGTTGAAAATCTCATTCAAACAGCACTATTAGGTGTATTACAGAATACTGTTATGCTGCTTTTTTATGCAGATTACCCACTTGGCACTGGTACGTAATATTAACGAAACTGTTTACGATTTGTTACTTTAAACACACTTTAACCATTTTGGTTTAAAGGCTAAATTGTAGTTAGAGTGCGGTAACATGGGCCGTCTATTTCTACTTGGGACGTGAAATATTAAACGTTTTCCGAAATACGCTTAAAATCATTTAAGTTGCTTAACTAAAATGGTAGTGCCAAAAAATGCCTTTAGCTTCTGATCTGTTACTGTCCTGTCAACTTTTTTTTTCGCAAGCATAAACCACCGGAGTAGCAAGCCAAAATATGTTAAACTTTTGGAAACAAGAAAAATGCCTTTGTAATTTTTATACCCTACCCAGGGCATATTACCCAAGTAGCACAGAAGCTCTTGCAATGGCCACCGTTACGTTTCCAGCACCACATTATAAAACATTAGGTTCTTGAACTTGGTTTTATACAAGTAACGGGGCCCCTTACAAAACCCCTATAAGGACGATTTGACACTTTATAGAACTTAATTTTGGGTGCAAAAAGGGTTCTACTTCGGGCTCTTATAGAACTTTTTTGACAGTCAATACATTTTTAAAAGAATATGTAGATACACACACTTTCGTGGTGCTTACCTTTTACTGTCATAGTGTGGTTTTCCTAATAGTTGGGTATACACGCATTCCTATCTTATTCCTTGAAAGTGTTGATGTTTTTGCACAAATAACTTCGTTCATTTTAAATGATGATGAAATTAATGAGTAAAAGAGTGCATTTAATTAACAGAAAACAAGGTGCGCTGCTTGTTTCTTCGAATGATTTATTAAAATAGGACGAAAAGAAACAATGCTCTTCTTGAAATATTAAATATACATAAAATAAAGAGTGTAAGGTTTTATGTAGAGCCCACATGGCACCATTGTAACACTTAAGGTGTTCTGCGTTGTCCTTTAGTAACTTAAGGTTCTATGTAGCACTGTTTAGCTTCATGTAGAGATATTATAAGGTTTTGTGTGTTTCTGTCAAACATAGCGCTAATTTATTTAGGGTTACCATCACTCTCTTTTCTTGGTTTTCTATACATTGGTTTCTGTTTCCTTTATTAGGTGGTTTGACTTCTTGTAATTATTGACATGGCAGACGTTTAATGAAATGCATATTTTACAGACAGTTTTTATCCTATCCATGAATGTAGTTTATACCTTAACAGTTTGAAACTTCAAGGAGGATACGTATTTAACTTCTACCTTAAAAGTTGGCTGGACCTAGAATGCCTACATCAATTTACAATTCTACAAGCACTACTCATGCATGGCCCAATATAAACAAAGATACGCCCTGTTAGCTATTTAATTAATGTTCATAGAAAAAATAGCAAACAAGCATGAATATTCTCTAGAAATCAAATTTTTGTGTGTGATATACTTATCCAGCCTAATATCTAGTTAAAATTCATATAAATCTATTAAAAATGTAAATTTCTTACATTTAAATGTTTGCTTGAAATGTTCTCACAACAATTTCTGTCAATTACATTGTTTTCTATTGTATGACTTCTGGCAACCCCCAAGTGCTATATAAGAGTGCAAAGTAGTACTTAGGATGTGTCAAACATATAGTGTTAGAAAACAGGTGCTAGAAAGGTCTACAAAACCTGCGCTATAGAACTTAGCCCCTCAGCACTTATTACCTTATAACTTCAGTGCTAGGAACGTTTATAGCACCACGCTTACGGAACCTTTGGTGCTAGCACTTCTAGTTTTATAATTATGGTGCTGTATACGTTTCTATGACCAATTTTATAAGTAAATAAGCTGCGCACCAATGGTACGATAACGAAACCTTGAAAAACCATTAGTGCTACTGAAGAGCATTTTGAGTGTCTTATAAGTCCAATAATCAAAATCCAATGCTTATGGTTCCAGAGTGTGCTACTAGGGTAATTTTAATGCATAGTTTGTAACACAGTAAAAAAATCACCGTAGACCCCAAATTCATTTTAGAGAGATGATCGAGACCTACAGGTGAATCGATTAAGCCTTGTCCGTCCGTCTGTCCGTATGTATGCATTTTTGACATCTTTAGGATTGCGTTAGAAAACTGAAACTTGCATTGCTTCTTGGTTTTCGTTTTGTTCAGACAAAGTATGAAAATTAAGAAGATCCGCCTACAGCCACGCCCACAATTTACATTTTATTTCGAAATACCTTTTGGTCTAGTTAGACAAGGCATACGAATTCAAATTGTGGTGCATAGTAATATCGGCTAGAAACATTTAATCAGGCGAAAATTGGACCACCCACACCATTGGCCATGCCCACTTTTAACATTTAAAATCTTCAATAACCTGATTTCTCGGAAAGTTCCTCCGAATAGAAAAAAAATTCTATGACAAATTTTAAAGATATTACTATTCGCTAAGTTTGCTTCACACAAAGCAATGAGCTCCGCATACTTTTAGGGGCACTTTGAGAAGAACGGCACTTTGAGAAGTTTTTCAAGACAAAAGATACTCTCGGAGGGCTTGTCAGACCCTCGCGGAGGTGGGGACCGTGAAAAAGAACAAATCTTTTTTTTCAGGTGACGATGGCAGGATTCGATCCCAGACCTCCGGCGTAGTAAGCCGCACTAAGTACTACGCCACGGCACCCCACATAGTTTGTAGCACGGTAAAATAAAAATCGTAGATCCCCAAGACCTTAGGGGCGTATGATCGAGAAAATTAAGTCGCTTTACATAGTGGGTATGGCACCGATGTAAAGGGTAATTTTTCAAATGCATTTTATTCAATATTTTTCTTCGCAAATTGAAAAGTTTTTGTACAATCTTTTCTATTAAAAACACATAGTTCTAAATTTTGTTCATGCAAACTTTGGGCCACGCCCACGTTTCGCAATTTTCCAGAAAATCGCAATTTCGACTGGCCTTAAGTCTAATATGGGAAAGAATAAAAAATAAAAATTAGCAGGTAAGGTAAACGGAACATCATTTTCTATTTCTTTCAAACAAATTTTTAGCCACGCCGCCCTTTAGGGTTCGATTTTTCAAAAATACTAAACTTGAACCAAAAAATTTAACTTTTAGGTATTGTTTTGAGCGTAACTTGGAAATATCTGTTTTAATATTGATAGATTGTAACAGGGGGCGGACCAAGCACTTTTCCGAAGTTTGAACTACTTATTAAATGTCAAAAATGTTCTTATGGGAAGCGACGTACGTCACGAAGTCAGCTATGTACTTCAACGTGACGGACGCAACGGATGCGTACCCACCGTAGCACTTACTCACTATGGTAAAGTATTAATATTCGCTTTTAACGCAATTTCTGATGATTCCAACGAAATCAGAATAAATTGATTTTAATTTTAAGACCATGCCATTTTTTGGGGCGTGTTCAATAAAAATAAGTGACATACAGCATATGGAATTTTCTTCTTCTTCTTAAGGGGGCGCTACAGTCCGGGGTGGACCTGATCCTCAGCCATCAAGCTTCGCCAGCCAGCTCTGTCTCTAGCTATAGCCGTCTCCAGTTTCCACTTGCGTGCGCCACCTGAATCTCGGTGCTCCTCTACTGAGCCATCCCTGCGGGGTGGATTCGAAAATTTTCCGGGCCGGGGCGTTGGTGGCCATCCGCTCTAGATAACCCAGGCATCGAAGACGTTGTATTTTGACTCTTCTGGCTAGGTCGGTGTCGCTGTACAGCCCGTAGAGTTCAATGTTATATCTTCTCCTTTACTCTCTGTGTATGCAGACGGGACCGTAAATCGTCCGAAGAATTTTCCTGTCAAAGCAGCCTAAAGTGTTTTCATCCGCATTTGACAGGATCTATGCTTCTGTACCGTAAAAAAGGACTAGGATGAGTACTCAAAAGAGGGCTTTGCTACTCAATTGCCTTCTAAGCCCAAAGAAACAGCGATTGGCAAGAGTTATCCTTCGTTTGATTTCAGCGCTAGTGTCATTGCCTGAATTCATAGCGGAGACCAGGTACACAAAGTCCCTAACTACCTCGAAGATATAGCTGTCGATGGTGAAGTTTTACCCAAGACGTCTGTGTAGGGTGTCCTTTCTCGATGACAGCATATACTTGGTTTTGCCCTCGTTAACTGCTAAACCCATATTCGCCGCTTCGGTCCCAATACTCATGAAGGCTTAACTGACATCACGCTTTGTTCTACCGATTATGTCAATGTCGTCTGCGTATGCGAGTAGTTGAGCGCACTTTTGAAAGATTGTGCCTCTAGTGTTGGCGTAGGAGTTCTGCACAATTCTCTAAAGTATGATGTTAAAGAAGTCGCATGACAGCGCGTCGCCTTGTCTCAATCCTTTGACATCAAAGAGGTCAGTGAGGTCCTTGCTGACCTTGACGAAACAGCATGAATTTTCCATCTTCATCCTACACATTCTGAAAGAGTTTGGCAGGGATGCCAAAAGTAGACATTGCGCTATGTCGATGAAAAGGTGGTGTGTATCGATTTGGAATTCCAGGGTTTTCTCCAAGATCTGCCGCAGTGTGAATATTTGATCGATGGTGGACTTTCCTGGCCTAAAGCCACACTAATATGTGCCTATCAGATTGTTGACAAACGGCTTCAGGCGTTCACATACTACACCAGATAAGATCTTGTATGCGATGTTAAAAAGACTGATGTTGCTTTAGTTGGCACAACTCAGAGGGTCTCCTTTCTTCAATATTGGGCAAACAATTCTGCGGTTCCATTTGTCGGGCATGCTTTCTTCCGACCATATCTTGCAGATGAGCTCATCGCCAGCGGATTTAAAAAGTTCGGCAGCTACACCGTCTGCTCCAGCTGCTTTGTTGCACTTGAGCCTAGACACAGTGTGTGATCCACTTAATTCTGGCCTTAGCTCAGTTCAGGCTTACCGCACTTATACCATTTTTAAGTAAAATCGACCTCCCGCTTCTAATATTTCTGGCGGAATAAATAACGGAATTCCAAAAATGAGGCACTTGAAGAAAATAAAAATATTACGTCATTCTTTCAACACCGACTTGTCTTCTTCTAATTTAATTTGCTTACACCCAAATCAGTATTTAAAGAGAAACAAGTAAGAGCAGAAGGGCTCTTTTCGTAAGTTTCCTCGGTTTCCGATTGCGATTGTTCTGCCGGCAAATATGTTTTGCACTTTTTTTTTTTTTTTTGTTAAAGTCTACCTACTTAACAAAGTGTCTACCTGTCAAATTACTCGGAGCTAGGATGTTCTTATTTCTTTTGCGACAGAAACCGTAAACCTATCCCCAAACACCCTCGAGGTATCCGTATCGAGTTGTCTAATCCATTTGCATGCTTCCGCTTCGTTCTGGATAACGTGATTGCGTAGGTATCCTTTTTCATTTTATCTTCCTCTTCCTCTATACAAATCCCCTCTAGCCCGGCGCAGTTCACTAAAACAAAATCAGGAAAAGAAGGACACACGAAGCGACTCTCTACGCTCGTAATGTAAACGGTCAATTGGGAATATTGTCCATAAACGTTGAAGTCCAATAGAGACTAGTATACAGATGCCCACAAGTGTTCCGCTCCCAATCGGGCTTAATGCCACGCTGCTGTCGCTGTCGACAACCCTCCCGTACTTCGTCCTCGTCCGTATAGCATCCTCTGATGCGGTACTCTGGGTTGGGCAACTGGTGGCGGTGCTGCTGGTGTATAAAAGTCGTCTTCGCTGGTCGCTAGACAAAATGGACCTTTAGTGAAAAGCACATTTGTACGTTCGTGTGGTTATAAATTGAAAGTTATGGTGTAGAAACAATATCCGTTCGTTATCCTTTGTCCTCGCGCTGCAAGTCCAGTAAATATCCTTCGCCTGGTATCCGCCGCAAAAACACAGCTTTTATTATCTTCTTCCTCCGAAAATGGACTCCATATCGTAAAGCGTGCCCGCTTGGAGAAAAAAGCAATTTCGTAAATTGCATATTTATGGAAGGTCTCAACTCGCAAGGAGGTACCGAAGTCCACCCACAGTCCTTTGGGCGTATGCTTACTTAAGTCTTGAAAATAAAAAACGTAACATTAGTAATTTTATGATTTGTGCAGTGCAGCACGGCCACGTGCAGAATTGCATAGTATGGCAAATGGCGTTTTTGGTTTCGCTGTTTTTTAGTGTGTTGTGCAGAGGCGGAAACTGTATAGGTATACCCTTTCCTATATCCCTTTGCACATATTGTGAATCATGAGGGTAGAAAGCGTGCCTGGAATTCGAAGTGGTATATCCAGGCTGGTCTTCCTGCCCTACTTCCTTCAGGCACGCAAATCCGTAATGGAAGGAAATCTGTAAAATCTTTGTGTCATAGCTATATGGATTGCGGGTCATGATTTATTCCTGTGTACACTGTACAGCAAGCCTTCGGCTATTGAACGTTTAAAAGCCATTTGCCATTTGGTATCGATGTCAGAATATCGTTATGCCTTTTTTAAATGTTCAATTGGTCCCACGCTAAATTGAATCCTAAGTTATGCCTTTTCCGATTTAATGGGTTTATTGTTCGAAGGATCTTTACTTTACTTATATGCTTATGTGGCGCTACAGTGAAGGGTGAACTTGGGCCTGAGAAATCATGCCTTCGAAGTAAGCTTGGCTTTGTGTGTGGGGTCTTCTTGTAGCCATCACTGTCTGATAAGATTTAAGGACTATGCTCGCCGGCTCATCCTAGATATATGTGTTTCCCGATTGTTGTGCTTGACAAAACGGAAAAAATTCATTGGATACAAATGTAGCCAGAGTGTAAATTTTGCAATTTCATTTCCGAAGTTCGCGCAAACGAGGACTTAACTTCATATCCAAATATCTTCTGAAAGGACCTAAAATAGAAATTTAATAATATAAGTAAAAGCTCTATGTATAGAGTTCTTTTATGAATTCAAGAGCAGCTAAATGCCAAACTTTTATATTTTTTAATAAGCTGGATTCAAAATAAGAGAGGCTTTACCTTTGATGTGACAAAATAGATTATCCAATTTCAAGTTCTTTGTCCTTTGACTCTAATGACTTTGAGAATCTAGCTTCGTGTTTCTGAACTCAGTTTAAAAGGAGGACATGTGGAGGATGCGCTTTCTAATTAGGATCAGCGGTGCTGTCAACATAGGCAGGGCAAACATTGTATAACTTACACGAGTTACACTGACTTATTTGAGGCTAAGGCCAAAACAGATTTCCAGCAGTGCTCTTCTGGGCATTGGAACAGATGATGACGGATGAAGCCCCTGGTATGGCTTAATGGAAGCTACCATGCCCTAGAAATGGATTAAACTTTGGTGCACTAAACCAAAGGAAATACGGTGGCTTGAATCAAGTATGATAAAATTAAAAGTTCAAGACATAATTTAAACAGCTTTTATAAAAGAGTCCATCTTTTAAGAGGAAGGTTCGTCGTTTGAAATCAAGTGGGGTTAAGAGTAATTGAGTTTAAGTCACGGGGATCATAGCATTTAGCCATGCCATGATCCCCATCAAATACACTTTACAAAATGGCAGCCACTGCCTTGCCGCTAACACCAGAAGACCCCATAAAGAAGGAATTTTATTACCTCCTGGATAGAGTCCGAAAATTCTGACTGCACAACGATGTCAAAGTTTTATTCGAGGACTTTAATGTTAAAATTAGAAGAGAAAACAAGCTCGGCAGATTATAGTTGGCATGCACAATGCACAGCTTCCACGAAACAAAATTATCGGCTACCGATTCATAGATTATGCAGCAGCTCTTAAATCTGCCATAAGCATATTTAGGTTCTGAAAACTCAGAATCTAAAAGGCGATTAAGCAGTCTCCAGACGGCCGAACCGTGAAATAGATACCATCGATATAATTTTTTTAGTTCGCAAACTTTCCATGGGGTACCTACCCTGGCCATTCTCTTGCCGTGGCTTTCAGAGCTTGACTTTCCAAATCTTAATGCATGGTTGCAGTGCATTATTGCAGTATGCCTGGAGTCGCTAGAGCCTTCAGAGAACCATTGAATGATAGACTTTAAAAGTTTTTATAAGATTCTATAAGTGAATCAAGTAGAGCCCGCCAATAATACCACATGTAGTCACGCCTAAGGTAGGGGATTGACCGAAGGCTTTCACAACCAAAACCATTGTACTAGGCGCAGAATGAGTTGATGATGTTGACATCAGCACTGCGATGGCAAGCTACAGCGATATGGTCTCGATCATTATGAAATCCTTCACTTTGGGATGAAGTTCAAGCAACACAAAATATTTTTCTTTCTCTCTTTTGCTCTGCACAGAGACTCATAGAGATATGACTAATGTCAAAATATTTGCCAACTTCCACCTTTTGTGCCAGGACCAGCCAAATACAACTGGAAGGAAACCCAAGAAGATTCTGCACTATTCGGTCCTAAGAAAAAGCTTTGCAAACTACTCCCTTAGGCTTTCTTAAGAAAGATTCCGGTTCGTCGACATAGTCATTACCTGCTAGCGCATTTCAAACCATGTTTCTAAACGATTTAGACGAAATAATCATTTAGCAAATAAAATGAGCTGCTTTATGTTAGCAGGATTCCAATTTTTGGTATCCTCTCTTTGGCCAGGTGGCGGGGTACCTATGTATATAATGTTGGGCTTAAAGGTCCCACAAGTCACGGTATAAAGGCCAGTTTGCAGCTGAAGTAAAACTAAAAATCCTACATACAAAAACCAGTGAGTAAGTGCAACAGTGCGTATACAATAGCTTCGGTCTGTCTCATAGTCTGTCGGTAACGGACCGCGGTATACCCTATTCCTATTCCTATTCTCCTTTTCATTCCTATTCTCCTTTCCATTCCTTTTCTCCTTTCCATTCGTTAATTTTCTTGTTTTCCATCCCCGTCCCGTTACCATTTATGCATCATTTTAAATAAAAAAAAAATCCTTCCTTTTAAGTTTTCGTACGTGGCAAGTTTAAGTTTTGGGCGTGCCATGTCCAACCACTTTAACCGAAAACCAGTATTAGCCTAGAAAAATCCAAGTTTGCGGCTAAAATGTACGTAAAACTGTAATTTTTTGGTTAAAATTCAATAATTTTGTAAAATCGACCTCAAAGGATGGGCGTGGCCGAAAACTTTGTACGAACGAAATGTGAAATAGTATCCGGTGTTCTTTCTGTGCTAAAAAGCAGTCGAAATCCATGTTTTTCTGGAAATTTATAGGTTTTTATGGAATTGTGCCTCTAAATATGGGCGTGGCTCAAAACTTTGTAAAAACTAAATGTAGATTTTAATATTTCCAATGTAACATATTAAAAAAAATTTTTCGATTTGGAACAAAAATTTGGAGGAGTGTGATTGGGAGGCACGGTGACCCGGATCAAAACAGGAAAGGAGGGAAGTTGTTGGACTTTTGCTGTGCATATGGCTTGTCCAACATGAACAACTTTTTCCCACACAGAGACATTCACAAATGCACATGGTACAAGCACAGTTTAAATCAGAAGTCACTGATTGATTTCTTCGTTGTACCATCGTGTGTTCAAAGAATGATTTGTGATGTTCGAGTTTTCAGGGGAGCTGAGTTGTCAACTGATCACCACTTAGTGTTGTGTAAATTGTTTTTCAGTGACAGTATTCCTTTGCCACCCAGGCGAAAACCAAGACTGGTGACCCGTATACGGTGGGAAAGGTTGCAGGATGCTGACTCTGATTTCAGAGAGCGTTTTGCACAGCATGTTTCGGAGAAGTTTGAACAAATTCCAACTGACCTTTTGAATGTAGAGGAGGAATGGCAGCTGTTTTTATCGGCAGTCATTGCCTCTGCAGGAAATGTTTGTGGAGTGAAGCGGCTTGGGGTAGCGGCTGGTGGTGAGAAAAGAACTGCTTGGTTTAAAACGCCTGGAGTTCAAGAAGCCATCAGAGAGAAGAAGAGAGCCTACATTGCGTGGATCCAATGTAGAAACTCAACTTCTCGAGCCCGGTACAATGAGGCGCGAAGGACTTCCAATCTGGCAGTCAGAACAACCAAGGAACAGTCATGGAAAAAGTTCGGCGAGAAGTTGGAGCACGATTACAGATCTGCAAACAAGATATTTTGGCAGACCATTTGCCGGCTCAGAGGAAGGAAGTTAAATATCATCCAAGGGGTTAAATCCAAGGACGGTACACTTCTTTCAAGTGGGAGCGATGTCTTGCGCAGATGGAGAGAGCACTTTTCGGAGTTGCTCAACCCACAACAGGGCACTGAAGATGGCATTCCCACTGCTGACGAGATAAGGGCGGAGAATAGTCCCACAGTAGACGAAGTCACTGAAGCGATTAAATCGCTAAAAGTTGGCAAGTCTGCTGGAGTTGATGAAATCCGGCCAGAAATGCTCAAGGCAATGGGTGAAGAGGGTGTTAAATGGCTAACACGCGTCATTCAGGTGGCCTGGGATAGCGGGAAGGCAAGGGAACAGGAGAGATTGCTTCAACTATAGGGGCATATCTCTCTTGAGTCTTCCGGGAAAAGTATTCGCGAAGGTGTTGGAAACGCGTTCCAGAGCTGTAATCGAGCCTTTGTTACGGGAAGAACAGTGCGGCTTTTGGCCTGGCAGAGGCACAACCGACCAGCTTTTTACTCTGAAGGTTATTCTTGAGAAGGCCTGGGAATATGCCAAACCGGTCTATGCGTGTTTTGTAGATCTGAAAAAGGCGTATGACCGAGTCCCTCGGAATACACTGTGGAGAGTTTTGCAGGACTATGCGCTGAGTGGGCCTCTTCTGAGAGCCATTCAGTCTTTGTATGGAAACTGCAGAAGCTGTGTACGGATAAATGGCGTCAAATCCCGTCCTTTTGATGTGCGCGTTGGACTTCGCCAGGGCTGTGTTCTGTCGCCGCTCCTTTTCATAGCATATATGGACTGGATGGTGAGGCGCAGTCTTGGCGAGCAATGTTTCGAATTGGCTGGCATCAGGATGAGCCATCTGCTTTTCGCAGATGATTTGGCCATCCTTGCATCATCCAAAGAGGAACTTCAATGAGCACTGGATAGGTTTGCAGCCATCTGTGGTGATGCTGGGATGAAAGTAAACGTGAACAAATCGGAAGTGATGGTTGTTTCCCGAACTCCTGTGCAGTGTACCCTGCACATAAATGGAGTTCCATTAAAACAGGTGGAGAAGTTTAAGTATCGGGGTCTTTTTCACGAAAGATGGGAGGAGTGATACTGAGTTGTCCTGTAGAATTGGCCAAGCTGGAGCAATAGTAAAGGAACTGCGCCGGCGGGTCATCAGGAAAGCTGAGCTTGGAGTGAAAGCAAAGATCTCAGTTTTTAATTCAGTGTTCGTTCCGACCCTCATCTATGGTCATGAAATTTGGGTAATGACCGAAAGAATTAGATCGCGGGTACAAGCTGCCGAAATGAGATTCCTGAGGTGCGTTGCTGGTATTACTCTAAGGGACAGAGTGAGATACGTCAGTATTCGTAGGAATCTCAATGTTGAGCAGCTACTTCTCCGAGTGGAGCGATCGATTCTTCGATGGTTTGGACACGTTGTTCGCATGCCCCTGACAGACTTCCTAGAAAGGTCATGCCAGCCGAGATGCGAGCGCGTCGCCACCCTGGTAGGCCAAGAAACAGGTGGTGGGATCAGGTAAAGAACCTCTCTGAGTCCCGCCTGGGGATTGCGCCGGAGTCTCTTGAGTCGGTGGCGGAGGATCGAGAAAGATGGAAGGACCATTTAGCCACCCTCGCTCCGCGACCCTTTTAAAGGATAGGCGGCATTCGAAAATGATGATGATGATGGAACAAAAATATTGAATAAATTGCATTTGAACAATTACTCTTTAATTCGATGCCAAAAATATAATTTTTTAGGTAAAATTCAACAATTTCGTAATATCGACCTCTAAACATGGGCGTAGCCAAAAACTTTGTAAAAACGAAATCTAGCATAAGACCCGGTGAAGCTAATGTGCTAAATTTTATTTCTTATCCTTACTTAAAATAGGCTAAAAAGTAGTCGAAATCGGAAAATTAGAGGTTTTTCTTAAATTTTGTCCCCAAATGTAGGCGTGGCCAAAAACTTGACACGCCGATTGTGGGCGTGTCTGTTGGCGGATTTAAGAAATTTTAACACTTGTATTGCTTCGGATGCAGAGAGCTTACGTAGAATTTCAGCTTCCTAGCTTAAAATTTAAGGCCTTCAAATTGGTGATATGCGGACGGATGGACAGACGGACGGGCGGACATGGCTCATTCGACTCAGACTTCGGTCGCGATCATATGCCCTTAAGGTCTTGGGGGTCTATCGTCATTATTTCTCTATGTTACATTTTGGCCTGTATCAAATTTAAATTACTCCATTCCTGTGGAATAGGGTATAATGACCCAATATGACATTACTGCGCCCAAATTTCGTGGGTTTACAAGCCAAAAGCACTAAGTGAAAACACATTGTTTTGAGTAAATCAACATTTAAGATTAATTTTCTTGTGAAAATTCAATATTTGTCGCTATTGGCCAATCAATCCCATTCAATTCAAAATTGAAATTGAAACATTTTTTTCTATCTTTGTTTTCGTTATTGACAAGCCAATATGATATTTATCTGAGCAAAAGCAAAAAATTTGCTGACTTAGTGCATTCTGGCTGCAATCGTTTCCAAGTAGTTAATACTATTTGAAAACACAAATAAAAGGAAAGAATATGATTAAAGTTTTGTTTTTTTTTTTGTTTTCCGTGGGTAGGAAAAACCTTCATAGGCACTACGAGGACCGGCCGCGCGTGCTCATAGCAGTGTAAGATTCTCGCTAAAAAACCTCCCATTTTCCTTCAGACTACGACTAAGTTTCCTTAACAAGTAGTTCAAACTTCTGTAGTAATCGCGTGTGGCAGGCTGCCTTCCAACGAAGGCACCTACAATACCGTCAATGTATGCGGTTTCATCTTATGCTGCTAGATCTAACGGTCTCATTCGTTGTAGTCGGCGCGTAAGATTTGTCTGATCCAAAGTTCGGACAATTTCATTATTGCAGTGTCCTCGAAGACGAGTACTAAGTTTGCGGGCAAAGTTTGTTACCTCGTCAGACACGGTTGCAATTCCTAGATCTCGGTGTAGATCGCTATTTCTTATGTACCATGGAGCATTAACGATTACACTGAGTGTCTTATTTTGAAAAGTTTCTAAAATAGATATATTGCTTGGTTTAGTACAACCCCAGAGTTGTATACCGTACGTCCAAGATGGTTTTAGCACTTGCTTATACAAAAGCAGTTTGTTAAGCCGATAAGTCAACTCATTTCTCTTAACCTTATTTCGAGCTCGTCGCGTTTCTTTTTAATGTGCGGCTTCCATTTAAGTTTTGCGTTTAGAGTCATTCCTAGATATTTCGCTTCATTTGAGTACGGGATTTGTACAGAGTTAATGAATAAAGGTTTGTGGTTTATCTTTTTATAAGTAAAGTAAACATGCGTTGACTTAGTCTCGTTTAGGACGACTCGCCAGCTCTTCGTCCAGTCGCATATTTTGTCTAAAGCGCGCTGGAGTTTCCCTGTTGATAATTCAACCGTCGTATCAATAGCGAGAATAGCAGTGTCGTCTGCGAACGTAGCTAAAATTGTTCCCTCATCGTGGGGAATGTCTCTTGTATAAAGCAAAAATAATATTGGGCCAAGAACGCTTCCTTGCGGGACACCGGCATTTATCTCTTTGAATTCCGAGTACTCATTTTCGTACCTTGCGAAAGATTCTGTCTTTAAGGTAAGACTCTAAGATTCTATAGAGTTTTTCTGGTAAGCTAAGCCTTAATTTGTACTTCAGGCCTTCGTGCCACACCTTATCGAAGGCTAGCGATACGTCGAGAAAAGCGCTATCTTTTTCGCTTCCAGAGCTTTTTCGATTTCGTTTGTTATTCGATAGACCTGGTCGATTGTTGAATGCTTTTTCCTAAATCCGAATTGGTGATCAATCGTCTTTCTTCAATGATTGGTTGCAACCTTTTAAGCAAGAGTTTCTCGAATACCTTAGATATTATCGGCAGTAGCGAAATAGGTCTGTATGACTTTTTGTCGTTTGGACATTTTCCTGGTTTCGGAACCATTATGACCTCGGCCACTTTCCATTGCCTTGGAACGTACAAAAATCTCATGGAAGCGTTAATGTTATAGAGTAGCTTGACCAAAGCTTTTTTCGGTAGCTCCTTTAGAATTTTGCTAGTAATTAAGTCGCAGCCAGGGGCTTTGTTGTTTTTCAGATTATTTATCGTTTGACGAAGTTCAGCCAATGACACGGTTTTTATTCTATAATTATCTTGTACCGCATAAGGATTGCGCTCCTCGACCAACGGTTCCCCGTCAAACGGTTTGAATGTTTCTTCTAGGTAATCTGCAAATAAATCCGCTTTTTTTTTGACTCTTCTTGCCCCTTCGCCGTTGGCTTTTCTTAATGGCGCAGAGTGTGCTATAGGCTTCTTAACGGACTTGACTGCTTTCCAAAGAGAGTAGTTCGAACCTTTATCGGCAGTCAAACTTTCGAGGTAAGCAGTAGTCTCGCGACTTTTAAAATCTTGAAGTTCGTGCTTTAGTTTGTTAGAAAGGTGGTTCAAGATGGTCTTATCCGGGGGTGCCCGCGAACGTTGCCATCTCTTGCGCGCTCTCCTCTTTTCGCATATTAGCTCTTCTATTTCTCGCGGATATATTGTTCCGCTGTTCGATAAATCGGACCTCCGAAAAGAAGTGTTATTCCACGCAGCGCTCTGAATAACTCTCACGAGTTTATCTAATTCGTCTTCTATTTCAAGTGGCGTTTTGAGCGGTACATTTAAAGCTGTGTTTTCTTTGCAGTATTTTCTAAAGCCGTCCCAGTCGGTGTTGTTGTTAGTTAATCTAGGCGCTCTATTCTTTTTCGCTAAGCTTCCGCCGATTTTCAAAAGAACTGCCGAGTGGGCTGAACAGAGATCAAAGCGTTCTTCTACGTTCGTAAGGTAACGAGGTACCCCCTTGGCGATAAAGAAGTCGACGAGATCAGGTATTTTATTTCTGTCGGTTGGCCAATATGTTGGCTTTCCCGTCGATAAGAAGATCACGCCGCATTTTGTACTTGCATTAAAGAGGGCTCTCCCCTTTGTTGAATTGCACCGTGAGCCCCAAAAAGTATTTTTCGCGTTAAAGTCCCCGCCGATGATAAAGTTTGACCCAAGTGAATCAAAAAGCAGAGCAAGATCTTCATCTGCCAGCCGATACTGCGGAGGAAAGCAGCTCGTCGCGATGTTGTAATATATGTGACTTAATTTTACTGAGACTGAGGTTATTTGCATAGAGTCAAGTTCTATTTCTTCGTTTTTGGAGTGCTTAATGCAATCTTTAATGTAGAGAGAGGATCCACCTCTCGAATTTTCTGAAGGATGATGCCCGTGATAGTCAATGTAACCTTTTATTTTGCGTGCTGAACCCTTTTTAAAGTGGGTTTCCGAAATCGGGCATATGTCTACATTATTCTTCCGTAGGAATACTTCTAATTCGTCAATTTTTTGCAAAAGGCCGTTTGCATTCCATGTAATTATTTTGATTGACTTTCCCATATTCATGATTTTTTATTAAATGCTTTTCGAGGTTTAAACTCGAGCTCGCTCAATTTGTTGAATATTACTTGATTAAGTTTCGCCTGTTGCTCAAACTTTTCTAAAATCATGCCTAGATTTTAGTGGCTTACTTTCTTTGGATTCTCCCTTTTGACTCCGGTGGGAACTAGGACCAGCTACGTTTTCTTGCGCATTTTGAAACCTTACCCCTTGTCGACTAAGGGGTTTTTGGCTTATCTACTTTTGGCATCGCTTACATTGGGGAACTAGCCTGTTGCCCTTCCGCTCGATTTTTACCTTGATGTTAAGGATTGATTTAATTCTGTAGATTTCGTTAATATTTCCAGTTCTATCAAAAGAAAGCATAAAACTTTGCAGGACGCGTCGGACAACAGCGGAATCTTTGCCTTCGTCCGTACGTTGCTTCTCTTTCTTTATTATGTTCACGGCGTCAAGAATTTTAAAGTCTTGGACTTGAACATCATGTATTATTTCGTCCTTGGTAAAGTGGGTGAAGTCCCCTCGCGATAACCCGCAGCGGCTTTTCGAGGTGATTTTCATAAGTAAACCATTGGATTTTCTCTAAATTTAACTTTAGTGACAGTGACCGATAGGCATCAGAGTCCTCGACGTTAACTTTCCATACGTTGTTTCGAAGTTATGTTAAGTTATTTTTCGTCCCAAGAGTATTTTTAAGGATGTTTCGCAACTTTCCGTAGTCCGCGATCCCAACGACATTTATTGCAGGTGGTCTGCGGTTTTTTTCTTGGGGTATTCCTGTCGCTTTGTTTGATACGACTGGTGTTTCTTCTTTTTGCTGCACGGTTTCTACTTCGGGTGAAGAACCGGCTTTTCGTTTCTTGGTAAGCCTTTTCCTAAAGACCGGATTCGTTTCGCCTTAAGTTCTTCCTCGTCCGTCTGGTATTCACATTGACGTTTCGGCGTTTCCTCGCATGCTATAGTACCACGGGAGTTCCTTAAGGCTTCATTTTCTTTACGTAACGAATCTACTTCGCTTTTAAGCTCATAATAGAGACGTTCCATTTCATTAAGCTTAGCGCGGAGTTCGTTGTTTTCCGATTCAAAGCATTTTAAATTTTCGCTGAGTCCTGATTAACCGGCGGACTTCCTTTCCCTCAGACTTTCGATCCAGCTGGAGGAGATCGAGGCACCCTTGATTTTTTCAAAAAGGGATTTATAAGCAATAAATGACTCTCCCCAGAATCCGTAGAGCCTACCTCCGAAGAGGGTGGATTTGCCAGTGAAACTGGATTGCCACCTGGGGTAATAATATCTTTTGTTTTGTCCATTGCATAGTTTGTATGCGCTACGCGCTCGGCATACGGAGGGTGGATTTTAGTCGCATCTTACGACAGGCATGCCTTACCTCGGGTATATTCTAACCCCTACCCGAAGGGGGATGATTAAAGTGTTTAAGAATAATTTATAATAATAATAAGAATGTTAAAAACAACTTGTGAAAAATTTCAGGAATTAAATATATACTTCTTTTTTATGCATTTCTATAAGGTATTCTTTCTTGGTTGTGCTTCAGAAGTTTGTTATAAAGTTAAGGCCATTCTTTTACCGGGAAAAAATACAGAACAGGGTTTCTTCCTCTTCGCTAACTTCCACACGTTCAAACTGCGAAAATTCTCTCCATATTCGTATTTTAATTGAAGTATTCCCGGTTTAGTTTTTTAGTATCGAAAGCATATAATTTTGACTACTAAATTTTTTCTCTTCCTGGTTTTCATTTAATATACATAATCTCATTTTCAAAATTAAAGTTTGGATCTCTGATTTCATCGTTTGAAAAATCGGATGTCTGGATGTAATCATCTCAACTCTTAAATGATCTCTTGGATTCATTCGCTTCATATGTACATTCTGTTTCAACTGTTTTAATTTAAAAAAAAAGCGTTGTAAACGAAAATCTAGACGATTATTTGCGATCAAGTGGGCCAGTAAATGTGCCAGTGTCTGTGCAAGTGTTAAAAAAAATACTCCTGTCGCTTTGCAAATTTGACTTTTTATGCTTTTGCAATGAAACTTGTCTCATTGACATAATTAATTCCTTATAAAAACAAGTGAGTAAGTGCAAGAGTTTGTCAGTGACAAGCTTCTATATACCCGACCCTATATACCGTGAAACACCAAATCTTGAAATTTTTTGTCCCGATTTCATACACTATTAGTGCAGGCCACGCCCCCAAAAGTGGGCATAAAATAAAAATCAAATAATTGTAATTTCGTTAGAATCATGAAAAAATGCGTTAAAACCGAAAAACATTTCGGGAAAAAACTGGTTTTTCCTAAAAACGCCCCCTAAAAGTGGGCGGAGCTCAAAACTTTATGTGAACTAAACTTAGCAAAAAGTTATATCTCTTATATTTGTCATATAATTTTTTTTCGATTTGGAGTAGGTTAGGTTAGCGGTTCAAGTGGCTGTCGGGTCCGAAGAACCCAATTCACTTAGACGTATGTAGGTCCATTGTGATACCACGTGGATCTCGACAAATTGCCTACTCGTTGAACCATTTTGAGCTACTAATGAAGCGAAAGAGATGTTTTGGGTCAGCCGTGCTAAGATCACTAAGATCATTATAGAAGAAAGCTTCAAGGTGAAGATTTCGGTTCTTAGAGAGAGCAGGGCATGTGCAGAGAAGGTGGAGAGTGGTCTCTCCTTCCTCCTCATCAATGCAGCTCCTGAAAAAATCGGTAGAAAAGACACCAAGCCTTGTCGCGTGCTTGCCTATCAGGCAATTGTTGCGGTCAAAAATCGCGCAACAAAGAAGCTCTTTGTCTGTCCTTTTGGTCCCATCCCTCCACTTCACCTTTGGGCTTCCTTCGTCTTTCTTTCCCACTTGTGTTGCCTCTTTTCTTCCGTACAGATTCCTTAGAGCAAGGTCAGGACCAAGACCGCGCGAGTCAACTTAAATCCAGATGGAGGATCCGGAGACTCTAGTTTATTTGAATGAGCTCAAACGCCAAAGAGTCCAACACTTGAACACTACTACCACCAACAAATTATAAAGAGAGATTGACCTAAGCCATACGTCCACCTTGAGCGAAGAACATCAATGGCCGAGGGCCCATCCTAACCGTGTTTCTAAATGTGAAGAATGGCTTACTATAGGTAGAGTCCCCTTCCCCAAATCTGCGCGAAAGTCCACTAGGGTAATGTAGTATATCGCGAGTTGAGTATGGTAATTCGTTCTTCGTTCTCCTTATGAAAATGTATAACACGATTCTCCTTCTGAGAATAGGATTAAATGATGGATGCTCTCTTTTCGGTTCGGCTTCGAGTTCTCCCTATAATTCGCAGTGAGGCTAATTGGTACGAATTCTTGTGTGGGAGGAATGCAGCTGGGGTTCAATAACGGCAAGCGGTGCCCAGCAAAGAGCTGAGTGTGGCTTGAAACGCCGTGCCCGATAACCACTGTACCGGAATGAGAGGATTGGTTGAATGTGTGTGTGAATGAGTCATGGTTTGTTTGGGAAAAAGCCAAGCCAAGCTTGGGTGAATCACTTCTGGTTTACCTAGCAAGTTTGGTGGAGGTTTTTTTGGAAAAGAGAGCTGGACGTTTTGAGAAAAAGGACATCGAAATTTTGGGAAAAAAGATCCAGAGGAAATACATACCAAGGAAGCAAAAAGATACAGGAGAAAGGACGCAGTAATTGAAAGGAAAAGGAAAAAGGAACGAGAAGGAGAAAGAGGAAAAGCTAAGTAGTGTTTTATGATTGCGTTTGTGTTTTGTAAGGAAAAATTGGTGGCTGGTAGACTTTCGTTTCGAGAAAATCCCTTAGAAAAGACGGGATGCGCGACCCTTTTAGTTTTCACCTTTTTGCACTCGGGACGTGTTAATATAGTGAGCCATTCTCTTCGTGCGGCGATTTTTTTTTTTTTTTTTTTGAATACTAGGATGGACGGAGACTAAAACTCCAAAATCTTTCAAAGATACCAATACGCCCACTATAGCAGGTACATAATACCGAAGTAGCCGATATTGGTTATGCCCGATTTCCACGTGCTAAAAAACCACCCATTTATGAGAGACACTATGAAACTGCCAGAACGCACTTCATAGTAGTAAATTTTCGCTCTCTCATAATACTTCTTGACTACAACTAAGTTAACTTAACAAGTAGTTTACGCTTCCATAGTGTTGATCGCATTGGATAGGTTGCCTTCCAGTGAATGCACCTACTAAGCCGTTCATTCATGCGGCTTCACCCTACGTCGCTAGATCGAAGGGTCTTGTTCTTTGTAGTCGTCGCTCGTTGTTAACATCGTTAAGAGTCTCGTTTAGAGTACGGATCATTTCATTGTTGCAATGAACATGAAGGCGAGCATTTAGCTTTCGAGCGAAGTTTGTTACTTCTTCGCCCACGGTAGCTATTCCTAAATCTCTGTGAATATCGCTATTCCTAATATACCATGGAGCATTCACAATTGCTCTTAGTGTTTTGTTTTGGAAAGTCTGCAACATGGACATGTTGCTCGGCTTGGTACAACCCCAAAGTTGTTTACCGTATGTCCAGGACGGCTTTAAGACCTGCCTGTACAAGAGCAGTTTGTTATATGTGCTTAATTTCAAAAATCTTCCGATAAGCCAATACATTTCCCTGAGCCTAATCTCGAGCTCGTCACGCTTCTTCTTTACGTGTGGGGTCCACCTTAGTTTAGCGTCCAGTGTTATCCCTAGATACTTCGCTTCATTTGTATAAGGTATTTGTACAGAATTTATGAACAGAGGCAAATTGTTAACCCTTCTGTAAGTGAAATTCACATGCGTAGACTTGTTCTCGTTAAGAGCGATTCGCCAAGTCTTCGTCCAGACACAAATTCTGTCCAATGCCCGTTGGAGGTTTCTCGTTGATGACTCGACTGATTCACCTGTTGCCAGGATGGCCGTATCGTCTGCAAACGTGGCCACGACTGTCTCGTCATCTAGAGGTATGTCTCTTGTATAGAGCAGGAACAGGGTCGGACCGAGGACGCTTCCCTGGGGTACGCCAGCCCGAATTTGCTTGAAACTCGAGTATTCACTACTACACCGTACACGAAAGAGTCTGCTTTCAAGATAATTTTCCAATATTTTAAACATGTCTTCCGGCAAGTTTTGCCGTAGCTTATATTTCAAGCCCTCGTGCCATACCTTGTCGAAGGCTTGCGATACGTCGAGGAAAGCACTTGAACATATTTTTTCCCCTTCTAAGGCTTTTTCAATTTCATGCGTTATTCTGTAGACTTGATCTATTGTGGAATGGTTAGGTCTGAAACCGAATTGATGATCCGGGATCAAGCGTCTTTCTGCAATTATTGGTTGTAATCGCTTCAGCAGAAGTTTCTCGAATACTTTCGATATTATCGGCAGAAGCGATATGGGCCTATAAGATTTTTTATCATTTGCGCATTTCCCCGGTTTAGGAACCATAATGACTTCAGCAACTTTCCATTGTCTTGGAACGTATAGAAGTCTAAGAGAAGCGTTTATCATATAAAGTAGCCTGACTAATGCCTTTTTTGGTAGCTCTTTTAATATTTCGCCAGTGGTCAGGTCGTAACCCGGGGCCTTATTATTTTAAAGTTTGCTAATTGTTTGTTGGAGTTCAACTAACGAAACTTTTTTCATTCTAAAGCTACCAGGTTCCCCGTTGTTGTCTAGAACGTCAGCCAACGGCGGACCGTCGAAAGGCTTGAATGTTTCTTCTAAATGTTCAGCAAACAAATTCGCTTTCTCTTTGTATTCTCTTGCCCATTCGCCGTTAGATTTTTTTATTGGTGCCGAGTGGATTATAGGTTTCTTGATAGACTTAACTGCTTTCCACAGCGAGTAGTTTGAGCTCCTATCCGCCGACAAGCCTTCAAGGTATTCAGTGGTCTCACGATTTTTAAGATCTTGCAACATTCCTTTCAGTTTGTAAGAGAGGTGGTTCAATAGGGTTTTGTCTGAGGGGGCCCTCGTGCCTGGCCATCTCCTACGCGCTCTTCTCTTTTCACGAATCAATTCTTCGATTTCGAGCGGACATGTTTTACGTACATGCCCGTCGGTGCTAACTGCGTTCTTTTGGGACGAATTGTTGTTCCAAGCAGCGCTCTGAATTGCTTCAATGAATTTGTCAACTGCGGTTTCTAACTCGAAAGGAGTTTTCAATGGCACATTCAAGCCAACACCCTCCTTACAGTCCTTTCTGAAAGCGTCCCAGTTCATGTTTTTGCTAGCTAATCTAGGAGCTCTTTCTATTTTCGCCAGTCTTCCACCCATCTTCAAGATAACTCCTGAGTGGTCTGAGCAAAGATCATAACACTCTTCAATTCGCGTAAGGTATTTGGGGTACCCTTTAGCGATGAAAAAATCGACAAGGTCAGGCTTTAATTCCTATCGGTTGGCCAATATGTTGGCTTACCCGTGGAGAAAAAGTCCACCCCACGCTTCATACTATTTTTGTACAGTAATCTGCCTCTTGTTGAATTGCATCGTGAGCCCCAAAAAGTATGCTTCGCGTTTAAGTCACCCCCAATGATAAAATTGGACCCAATGAAGTCATACATACGATCAAGATCGTCTTCCACCAGTCTATATCCTGGCGGGAAATAACAAGATGCAATGTTATAATCTAAGCAGTCAATTTTTACAGAAACTGAACTGATCTGCATAGAGTCTAGCTCAACTTCTTTGTTCTCGAAGTGCTTTATGCAGTTCTTAATGTAGAGGGAGGATCCTCCTCTCGAATTTTGCGAAGGGTGATGTGCGTGATAGTCATTGTAACCTTTAAGTTTGGGTGTAGACCCGTTTTTAAGGTGAGTTTCCGTAATCATGCAAATATCAATATTGTTTTTCCGTAGAAATACTTCTAGTTCGTCTATTTTATTCAGAAGGCCGTTTGCATTCCATGTTAGTATTTTAAATAACGGTTTCATATTCATGTTCTCTTGTAATTTTTTCGAGGCTTAAACTCGAGCTTGCTCAGTTTGTCAAATATAACTTTGTTGATTTTAGTCTGATCCTCAAGTTTCTCCAAGATTACAGCGAGGATCTGAGACACTGCATCTGTTGGGGGCGATCTTGCCTTGTTTTCGTTTGCCGCAACCTGTGCGTATGATTTCGGTCCGACCAGTGGTGGTTTCTCCGCTGCACTTGAACTGGCGCCGCTCTTTTGTGGAGCTTTTACGCCTTTTGTCGACGCCTCCTTTGCCAATCTTCCACTTTTGATCGGCTTTGGCGTCTTTGGAGTCTTTGGCTTAGGAGTTTCAGCAGGTTTTGGGCGTCCTAGGCTTTGATTCTGACCTCTAGTATTTTCCTTAAGAGGTTCTCGTCCCTTTTGCAGCTCTATGGCTACTTCGCATCCTCGATAGTTCGCGGGGTGGTTTCCGGCGGGGTGGAGCCCTCTTACAATGACTCGCAGTGGTTTTTCGTACTTATTTTGATAAGTATACCACTCGATTCTTTCTGCATTCAGTCTAAGAGACAGTGCGCGATAGGAATCGGCGTTGTCAACATTTACTTTCCACACGTTATTTCGGTGCGAGGTAAGCTTATAGTTTTCTGTCTCACCGTGTTTGCAAGATCCCCAAAGTCTGCTATCCCGACAATGTTTATTGCGGGAGGTGGACGAATTTTCGCTTCTGGTTTAGCCTTGTTTGAGCCAGAGGGCTTATCTTCTTTTTGTATTACTTCGGGAGAGGAATTCGACTTTCGCTTCTTGCTAGACCTTTTCCTTAAGACTGAATCGGTCTCAAGTGCAAGTTCGTCCTCGTCCGTGAAGTATTCGACTGCTGGTCGGTTCGGTGTTACACACTCTTTCGTTACCTCACAGTCTTTCGTTAAACGAGTATTTTTAATATCCTCGTTTTCTTTTCGCAGAGAGTCAACTTCCATTTTTAGATCTTGGAAGAGTCGCTCCATTTCAGTAAGCTTAGCTCGGAGTTCATTATTCTCCTTTTCTAAGCTCTTAATTTTCACAGAGTCCTGGTTTACCGGTGGACTGCTTTTTCCGGATATGTTTGATCTAGGTGGTGGTGATCGATTTAGTTTTGTCCTTTTCTCAAAAGGATTTATAAGCAATAAAAGGCTCTCCCCAGAATCCGTAGAGCCTGCCTCCGAAGAGGGTGGATTTTCCAGCATAGCTGGGCTGCCATCTGGGGTGATCAAATCTTTCGTTTTGTTCATTGCCATTTTTTTGAACTTGTCGTTTTTATGAGAAATAGGTAAGTCACTTCTATTTTCATTTTTAAATACAGCCGCCCCTTTGGAGCCAGACGCCGACCAGTGAGCCGCACAATGTGTGACAGACGCTTCTGGATTTTAATTTAACCTTCAGATTCATCTATAAGTTAAAACCTTACTGCCAAAAGTTGCCCCAAATGGAGCAGCATCGACAGCATCCGTTGAAACATTAAAGAATATTTCTTCCGGTGGATTTCTGCCTTACCTCAAGGCTATTCTAACCCCGACCTTGCAGGGGTAAATTTGCACGATATTTTATCAATATCGTGCGGCGATATTGATAAAATTGTTTTTACATTTTATTTCATTCGGCCATTTCCTTGTTTGTGTTGCTTCTCTTTGTTTGTGATACCAATCTGTTCGAATAATTCTTGCTGTGATTCATTGGCCAATTAAACTTAACTCCTTTTAATAAATCTTCTTCGTTCGTCTTAGAACGTTTATAACGACCTAAACCATTGTGTTATTCTTTTGATCGGACCTTATCATTTTCAGCTACCTACAGTTTTGCTATTTTACTTATAAAACAGCTTGCGCCCATTTAAATCCACGTACAAAAATCATTAAGCATCTCATCGCGTATTAATCATCTGTTCTCGGAACCCATCCCTTTGCTGAACAGTCGGGAAGCACAGCAACAACTTGCTGTGTTGTTGCACTTTTTCGCCGCTAGCTTTTAGTTTTCATAAATTGTTGACATCCGCGAGCGCATCGTCGGCGCACATTCGATATTTATTTTAACTCGGGAAAAAGTGTAAAACAATGTCCAGTAATAAGACCGATTGTAGCACTCATATGCCATCTATTAAGAGCTATCAAACTCCTTGAACGTTTGAGGTAAACTTTTCGAGATATCGGGTTTTTAAATAATATTGTGGGCGGTCCAATTTTTGCCTTCTTAGAGGTTTTTGGCTATTATTGCTTTGTACCAAAATTTTAGTTCCTACCTCTTGTCTGCTTTGACCAATAAGCATTTTGAAAGAAAATTTGAAATAGAGGTTGTCTTGCATTGAAGCCAATAGTGGGCGTGGCCGTTGGCGGATTCAAACAATTTCCACACTTTGTCTGTACAATATAAGAACCAATATACACTTCAAGTTTCCACTCCAAGTCCTAGCTCAATTTTAAAGGCCTAAAAACTTAACACACACGGACAGACGGACTGACGGACTGACGGACAGACGGACAGACGGACAGACGGACAGACGGACAGACGGACAGACGGACAGACGGACAGACGGACAGACGGACAGACGGACAGACGGACAGACGGACAGACGGACAGACGGACAGACGGACAGACGGACAGACGGACAGACGGACAGACGGACAGACGGACAGATGGACAGACGGACAGGCGGACAGACGGACAGACGGACAGACGGACAGACGGACAGACGGACAGACGGACAGACGGACAGACGGACAGACGGACAGACGGACAGACGGACAGACGGACAGACGGACAGACGGACAGACGGACAGACGGACAGACGGACAGACGGACAGACGGACAGACGGACAGATGGACAGACGGACAGGCGGACAGGCGGACAGACGGACAGATGGACAGACGGACAGACGGACAGATGGACAGACGGACAGACAAACATAGCTTAATCGATTCACCTGTCGGTCTCGAACATATCTCTAAAAGGTCTTGGGTGATTTTTTCACTGTGTTACAAACTTACTTACTTAAGGTGGCGCTACAGTCCGGGGTGGACCTGGGCCTCAGCCAACAAGCTTCGCCAGTCAGCTCTGCCTCTAGCTAGTCATCTCCAGCTTCGCACGCAAAGTTGGCTGATGTCTCCTACCACTTGAGTGCGCCACCTGAGTCTCGGTGCTCCTCTACTGCGCCGCTCCTGCGAGCGGGGTGGATTCGAAGATTTTCCGGGCCGGGGCGTTGGTGTCCATCCGCTCTAGATGACGCAGCCATCGTAGACTTTGTTTTTTGACTCTTCTGGCTAGGTCGGTATCGCTGTACAGGCCGTACAGTTCGATGTTATATCCCCTCCTCCATTCTCCGTCTATGCAGACGGGACTGTAAATCGTCCGGAGAATTTTCCTCTCGAAGCAACCTAAAGTCTTTTCATCCGGCTTTGGTGTTACAAATTATGCATTTAAATTAATATACCCTGGGTCGGATATAAAAATTGCTCTTGTATGCGTCCTATTTTTTTTTGCAGTCTTTTTTTCACAGTGTACCAAATCTCATCTTCGTAGTCGAACGATTAGTCTAATCGTTAAAAAGTTACAGGTGCGGACGGAAGGACGGACGGACAACGGAGTGATACCATAAGAGGTCCTTTTTCCATCTTTGGACGGAAAAAAATACACACATAAGGAATATTTGTGATTTTTGGGTAAACTATAAAAATTTTTCAATATGCAGCAGATTCTGAGATTTAGCCCAAAAAGCTTCAAAAACATCTTAACGGTGAAACCGATTGTATGAAATGTATGAAGATCTTTCTAAAATTATAAAGATCTTTCAAAAATTACGTTTATAATTTTAAATTTTCCGAAACGGTTTGAAAAGCAAATTAAAAACCCGCATTTAAGACCGATAACTAAGAAACCTGTACCCAGAGTATTGGGGAAAAATAGCTACTGCTAGTGAAAAGTACATGCAAATAGAAAAACCATATTATGGTTTTCAAAAAAGTTTCTGAATAGGCGTTTTATGGATTGAAATACAAAACAATGCAGAAAAAAAGCTAAAAACTCGCGTGTGTGTGTTCCCCACCCATCCCCCCCCCTCTACTATATCGGTAACGGTTATATATACCGTTTCGAAAAAAATCTCAGAAATAGAAAATTTTCTTGGAATGGAAAATATAGCGAAGCGGAAATATTGCACGGTTTTTTGAGATACGCTTAAAATCATTTAAGTTGATTTACTTAAATCATAGTACTAAAAAATGCCAATAAATTCTGAGTTGTTTCAATCTTATAAACTAAATTTTATGCCAGCATAAGCCACTTATGTAGCAAGCCAAAATATGTAAAAATTTTAAAACAAAAAACACCTTTGTCTGTTTTTCAGCTTTTTTAACAAAAAAACATCAAAAAATAATTATTTTTCACCTTGCATTTCAATTATTAAGTGAAATAGGTAACTTGAAATTCGCCTTATAACGATAAATTAGTAAAAGAATGTTTTTAACAACTTTAAACGCCTTAATGGGGCAAATAGTCAAAGATGTCCCCTTTACTTACTACTACTACTAGCATTTTTAAACTCATACGTACACAGCTTTTAGGCATACATCTTCTTAAAATTGCACTCGAAATTTTATATAAATACGTAGGTATTATGAATGCGAAAATATGAGTTATCGAGATGCGTGGAAAAAAGGCTGTAAAGTCGAAAATTGTCATTCAAGAAAAACATAAGGCGCAAATATACTAAACAACATTTTATATTTAAATTAAGCAATAATTGTACGCTAAGCCTTCGAAAAAAAAAATCCGACTGACCACTCCGTGTATGACTTCATAATTCACGGTCTTTTTTTGACACGATTAATATTATTACAATAATTAAGGGCTAAAAGCCTTCCGCCCACTGCTACTAAGCAACCTAAAGTCCATTTCCTCATTACCAGATATGACAATCCTTTTGTAATGATTGATCACATGCACCGATGCCTTGACCTTTATAAAATCATTCTGGAAAGGCAACACTTCAAAGTATTAAACGGTAAGCAAACGTAACTAAGTAGTAGGTGTTGAAAAAAAAACTCGAGTGGGAAGTCAATAGTAACGGGAACGGTAACAGGGACAAGTAATTATTGTCCTAACACCCTTTTATAATCTGTTCCTCTGGGAGACTTATACGTAAAGGTGTAAAATGTAATTATAACCGTAAAAGGATATTGAACACGAATAAACTACTTCAACCTAAGTGACTATATCCAACACAAAGAGGGTGCGTGTTATTGGATACGCAATTCGACCTTTTGCAATGATTTTCTTAGCCACAAGGTCTTTATGGTCCAGTGACCTAAAAATAAAAATAATAACCCAAGGAAATTACAGATCAGTAACAAATTCTGTCTATTCATGGATTTTCTTTCACGAAATATCCGAAGGACTACGCACTTGACTCTATTTACGCGTTGCACAAAATGAAGAAATAATTTTAGTCACCCACAATAAGCACTCTGCGGGCTTGTGTTACATGCATGGATCCGAAAAGGTATCGCTCTCTAAGTGATAAAATAAAAGGACCAACAAATTTTCTTGAAGGATACCAAAAAAAATGCAAACATAGGCAAAAGCAAAGTGTTTAAATGTGTAAAGGTCGGGCAACACAATATCCAGGGTGTCAACTCCAGCATAAGGTGTATAAATTGCGGTCTTCCACGCCAGATCAGATGGTTTGTTGTCCCTTTGCTAAAGTATCCCGTTTCACGTTCTTGAAACCCACCTTTGGCCCTCACATAGTTGAAGTATTACACACTGATGAAATTGGAATGACTCACTCAAGTGGGTGGCAGATACTCGCCCACTGCAATGAGGGAGTGGACTCGCTTTGCAGCTCTTTGTACTTGGAGCTTGGATAATACAGGATACCCGAGATGTGCACCAGGAATTTTGTTCCAGTGCGACATGTGAGAGTAAAATTTAGTGTCCTGATGGGACATTAACTTAGTTATTTATAATAATAAAATTGTTTTTCTCTCGACGGCAAAATGGAGATTCAGCGAGTTGGGGCACGTTATGATGCTTTTAAAAGGTGGAAAATCTAAAATGTATGTCGGGTGGTTTTTAATGTTATCGTCTCAAGGATATTGTTGTTTGGTGTGTGAGAGTGAGGTTTTTAAAGTCCTTGTGTGTAGGTGGCTTTCCGTTGGGAAAGATTTCTTTAGAGCATACTGTAGAACTTAAACTTATTGTCAGAATTAAATTAAACCTTAACCAAGGAAAATGAATGCTAAAAGTATCTAAAGTAAGATGTTCGAACATAAATTGGACATCAATTTGGTTGGTTCGAAACTGCTTAAGTAAACTGTTTCACATGAGTGGAGTACGGAGTAGTAAAGTGAATACGGGCGAAAATTTAACACAGAAATAATAATGATAGACCCCCAGGATACTATGGCTCGAGACCGATTTCCGAGTCGAATGAGCCATGTCCTGTCCATCCATCGCGTATGTCACCAACTAAGAGGCCTGAAATTTTCAGCTAGATAGCTAAAATTTTGTAGGCAAACTCCTTGATATTCGAAGTAATACAGAAATAACCAGTGAGTAAGTGCTACAGTATGTACGCAGAAGTTACAGTCCGTAAAACGGACCGTTGAATACACCATCCTATCCCACATTGTAAAATGCTGATGACAAAGTTATTTTTTCACATTTTATAAGTAACGCAAACTTCGAAAAGTGGCGTGGTCCAACCGTCCCTAATTACAAACTATTAATTATAAGATACTTCCACAGATATTTCCAAGTTACACTTACATGTACGTAAAAATGCAATTTTTTGGTTCAAATTCAATATTTTTGAAAAATTGACCCCTAAAATGGGGCGTGGCTAAAAACTTTATATGAACGAAATCTAGACTGAAGTCTCGTACCTAGCCTGTTACTTTTTTTGTTTCATGCTTCCCTAAATTAGGCTCAAGGCAAGTCGAAATTAAGTTTTTCTGGAAAATTTTAGGTTTTTTTTCAATTCTGCCTTCAAATGTGGACGTGGCCCAAAGTCTTGTATGAACAAAATGTCGAGATAAGCGTTTTCAACATAAAATATTAAGAACATTTTTTTCAATTTCGAGGAAAAATATTGAGTAAACTGCATTTGAAAATTTAACCTCAAAATAGATGCCACGCCCACTAGAGGAGGTTTACCAATTAAATTTGTCTTTTTTTGTCACACATTCATTAGGAGATACTAAGTGTGAAATTTCAGCCTTTTAGAATGTCTTACAGTGTTGAAAACTCTGGAGGTAGTTGCACATTTAGACCGAATGTGGGCGTGTCAGTGGGCGGATTTCAAAAAATTTTATACTAGTACTGCTTATGGATCTAGAAAGAACAGATATCAAGTCTCAAGTTCCTAGCTCAAAATTTGAGGCCTAAAAACAACCGACAGACGGACGGACGGACGGGCATGGCTCATTCGACTTACAATTCGGTCTCGATCATGTGCCCTTAAGGTCTTGGGGGTCTACGGTGATTTTTCTCAATGTTACACACTATTAATCAAACTAAATATACGTCCTATCCTATGGTATGGGGTATAAAAAACTTATTTGGCGGATCCATTATGACAAATATTTGGAAAAAAAAAATTTTGAAAAAATTTGAAAAAATTTTTTTTTGAAATCCGCCCAAAGACACGCCCACAATCGGTCTAAATGTGCAACTACCTCCAGATTTTTCAAAACTGTAAGACGTTCTAAAAGGCTGAAATTTGACATTTAGCATGTCTTAGTGAATATAAGACACAGAAAAGACAAATTTAATTGTTAAACCTCCTCTAGTGGGCGTGGCATCTATTTTAAGGGTGAATTTTCAAATGCAGTTTACTCAGTATTTTTGCTCGAAATTGAAAAAAAAATTTTCTGAATATTTTATGTAGAAAACGCTTAGTTCCACATTTTGTTAATACAAGACGCCCACATTTGGAGGCAGAATTGAAGTAAAACCTAAAATTTTTTAGAAAAACTTAATTTCGACTGGCCTTGAGCCTAATTTAGGAAAGCATGAAACAAAAAAAGTAGCAGGCTAGGTAAACGAGACTTCAGTCCAGATTTTGTTCATATAAAGTTTTTAGCCACGCCCCCTTTAATTGGTCGATTTTTCAAAAATATTGAATTTGAACCAAAAAATCGCATTTTTAACTGTAACTTCTGCGTACACACTGTAGCACTTACTCACTGGTTTTTGTTCAATTGGCCTTAGAATTTTTTCCAATAGCACAATCGGATTTAAATTCTATGAAAATGGATTTTTAAGAAAAATAAAAAAACTGGTTTCTCAACAGGCATCGAAAAACTTAAGTTGTAAACAACAATTTCGAAAGTTTTAATCCCAACAATCTTTCTTCCTGCAAGCTTTGTACTAATAATGAAATTGAACGAAGTACGCAACTGACAACTCAGTGAAATACACATGTCACGAAGTTCTTCCATGGGCCGCTTCCAATAAGATCGTTTACTTTTAACTCAGTTGTCAGTTGTGCATTCAACGTGACGGACGCAACGTGTTCATTGGGCTGGAGGCTTATAACCTTCACACATGCAGATGGACGAACCTACATGGCTTAATCGATTGACCTGTCGGCCGTGATCATATTGCTAAAAGCCTAGAAGGTCTAAGCTCTAAGGGGTCTAATTCTTTCCCTGTGCTGCAAACTATGCATTAAAATTAATATACCCTCGATCGGGTATAAAATTTTGCCTTATTATGCGTTTTGATTTTGTTAAGCAGCATGAAAACGTCTCTCTTTCTTTATTTACCGTTCAGGATTTATAACGGAATCAAAAAACTGATGAATATTTGGACAACCTAATAGTACAATAAGATGTCCTTTGGAAGACAAGTGGAACTTTTGAACGGACTGTTGAAATAAAAATATATAGAGCGGCGCAACAAGTCGAGGGCCAAATTCTCGACTTTGTATTGCTGTGTATGTTACTCTGCACCAGGGCTACCGATGGGCGACATATGTCGCCAAATGGCGACTTTCCTACTATCGGGACTCTTGGCGACCACATTTCGAAACAAGCGGTTTTTGGGCCTTTTTTTTAATTTTCAAATTAAAAAAGTTCAAGTTATGCATACAACAGCCACAAATTAAAAAAAGTTATTGCATCTGCCTCTTGCTAAACCAATTTCACTAAACGAAATAAATGAGTCGAATAAATTTTCTAGACAGCAGCAAATCCGTCTAGTGTTTTCTTTGCGTAGCCGGGAGGTAACCCAAACGGGACGATCAGCTACCTGAGGAACAGATCCTTTTTAATTACTCGAGGGCGGAGAGCGGGCGGGATAACCCCTCTTATGGTCGGGTTTTCAGTTCAAGATCATCAGAGTTTCCGAGTTAAACTGAGACTTATCTCTCCTAAACTAACTAAATTTTGTGACTTGATTCCTTAAATGTTTTTTCTGTGTAGAATGGCAGTTGCTTTGCGTGTTTCTATGAAAAATGACATCAGCTAACAACTCGAACTTCTTTTCCTGGGTTTTTCTATGTGAAGTGAGATTTGGGAGAGTAAATAATTCCGTGAGTCGAAGATTTTGGCAACTTTACTGACGGAGCTAACCCTGCAATGTAACTCTCAGTTTTTTCTGCTAATAGAAGGTGAGCCGCCTACGTCATGTTATGTTAGGGATGATCATGTCTTGTCTGATTCTCAACTCAATATTTTAATATGTGTGTAGAAGTTGAAGGTCGCTATCAAAAGATTTTGCAACAAGTAAGTTTTTATTCCACATTTAACTCTTTGTTCTTTTAAGCATTAATTAACTCTTTGTTAATTTAAGCATTAGTGTATTTTTTTTTTTTTAAGTGGGACGCATTTTTTGGCTCAGGCGACTTTTTTTAGCGAAATTTTCAAATTGCCCATCGGTAACGCTGCTCTGCACGCACAAGGGGACCTACAATTTTTTACCGAATCTAAACAGCACTTCCTCTTGGAGGGTTTGTCAGACCCAACTCAGGGAATATTAATTTTAGTCGTAGAGTGGAGTTGAAATGTTAGCGGACGGATATGTCGAAAGAAAAAAACGTGTGTGGCTCACCGGCAGGGTACGATCCTGCAACCCTTACTTGTCGCAAGTAATGCTCTACCATTTGAGCGACAGTGAACACGTTTGATTCCTTGTCCAAATCCGACCACCTCACTCGTTTTTGCCATAATTGTTATAATTTACTTAACAAGACATGTTGGCAATAAATAAAAAAAAAAAAAAAAAAGATGATTGGTTGGACCTGGATTCGAACCCAGGACCTCCCAATTGTCGGTTATAGGTGCTACCATCTGCACCACAGCTAACTTCCATCTCGGGTGTCCAAATAGCCTACATGATCTCTCTGCATAGATAATGCACATAAACCATCAATATTAATTTTAATTTATAGTTTGTAACACAGTGAAATAACCCCCTTAAACCTCTACGACCTTTTCGATTAAGGATATTATCGAGACCGACAGGTGAATTGATTAAGCCACTTCCGTCCGTCCGTCTGTATGTGTGAAGATTTTAAGTCTTCAAAATCAAGTTAGAGCCTGAAACTTGAAGCACGGTTTACGGCTCTTATGCTGCACGGACAGCGCCTTAAAAGTTGTTAAATCCGTCAACGGCCTAATTCACATTAAAAACAAGGCATAGGAATTCAAATTTTGGTGTTTAGAAATTTCGGGGTAAAACCTTGAACACGACGAATATTGAACCATCCACTCCATCGACCATGCCCACTTTTGCAGTGTCATTTCTTTAAAAGCTTTATTTCGCTGAAAATTCAGTCTAAAACGAAAAAATATTAAAGACACTGTCATTCTCTAACGGCGTATTCTTTTGAACACCGAACTGCCACACAGACCTGTCAAATAATACTTGGTGTTCGCAACAATTTTAACTTGGTGTACACTCCGTATTGTGTACAGAACGACAAATACTGCACCCGTGCAATCATCACGTTAAGTAGTGTCAAATTGCTTTGACTTCATTTTATTTACTTTTTTTTTCATTTCGTGATTTTGTTGGCGTCGGTTTTCTTATATTTTTTACTTAAAATTAATTTGGATTGCTTTAAATTTGAGTTTTTATCGATTTCATACAATTTCAGTCGTGTTGTAAATGATCACGAATGAAAATTGAGTCGAAACTTCACTTCACCGGTGTCGACACCGAACTAATTCGGAGTTCAAAAGGACATTTACATGAGCACGATTCCGTTCAGGTGTACGAGAAAAGAACAATTTCTGTACTCTACACTAGTTTCACGATTCGGTGTTGAAAAGAATACGCCATAAGTTTGTTGCATACAAATTTTTCAGCTACAACCACTTATAGGGCAGGCATTTTTAGGAAAATGTTATTTTTCTTTGCTTGAATTATCGTTTTTAACACATTTCCTCTCGATCCTGACGAAATACATAAGTTTAAAAGCCCACTTTTCAGGCGTATGTCATACACATAATTGACTTCGAATGAATAAAGTCAGGCCAAAAACTTTAATATTTAGTGTTTCTGGGTAAATAGAGTCAGGTATTTCGAAGTTCGTTACAGACGAACTCTTGCACTTACTCGCTTTTTTTTTTTTTTCTTTTTCAGGTGACGACAGTGGTATCAATCTGATCAACATACTCCTGTTAAGGACGGTTCCGATTTCCGTTTTGAAAAGACTTGAATAGGCTTCTCGTTCTATTGAAGTATCAAGGGTTCAATATTTTACGATCCTTAAAAAAAAAAAAAAAAAACTAAAATGGTCCCTTTATTCTTCAGTCGTCTTCGTCTTTAAATTGACCTTTGGATACTGCAAGGAATAAGAATTTGTGTATGGATGTGGCCGATTATCCCCTACCAGTCTATCCGTAACCAGTCTTTATGCCGCGTTTTTCAATAATGGCCAAGTAAGCCCAGGTATACCCATTCCTCGAAGACGGTCTGGAAAGTATTTACCAGCCTTTGTTTGTATTTTATGAAAATACTACAAAAAGGTACCTACAGAGATACATTTTTCACAGCACTTAATTTTTTCTTACCCTTTTTATATCTTTTGGTGGGTTTGACGTTATCTCTTTAAAAAATGTCCCGTCCCGCACTAATTTTACAGCGGAATCGGCCTAGAATGACTATAGGCCACGAAGAGCAAACGCAACTATCAACGCAGCTGGAGATCCTCCATCCATCAGTGAAGTCCTTATTTTCAGCACCTTTATTCGATCTTAGTTAATGAGCTGTTCGCAACACTAGTTTAAGAGACGCTAGTTTAATCAACTGGTTTGATTTAAAAAAAACGAAAACGCAAAGATATACATTTTCTTATTAATTTTGCTCTCATGCTTAAAGCGTAATACTCAAAGTGCATTTTCGACAAGCTTTAGACACTGCCAAGAGCAGGCAGCACAACAGCATTCAACACAAAATAGTTTGAGTCCCCTTAAGACAACCGCTGAACAGTAGTCGCTGAACTTTAAGCTGTATCCGATATTCCTTGTTATTTAAAATATTTTCTCGTGTAAGCATCGATTAAAAATTAAAACTAGACAAAGTTCAAGGATTCCATGGGACCGAATCTCCCCACAACAACAAAACCCGAAGAAGATTCGAAGTAAACCCAAGGACTATTCGCCGAGAGAAATCTGATGCTAACTGCAGACCCATGCCAGGATAATTAATATCTTCCTCCATATATACACACACACGTACGCGTGCACTCGGTAACACCACCACCAACAAGCTGCGAAGTACTTAAACCAAGAACGCAATTTACAATGGAAAATGTCCTGAACCCCATAAAATCGCCCATCGTAGCATGATCTCTGAGCGAAATCGTATCCTTTTGGTATTTCTCAATGGAATTAGCTGACGATATAGAAAAAGGACGTTTGGTGGTGTCGCCCAACATAAAAAAAAAACTACCACACAGCCGCACACTAACTAAAACTATACATATTTGTACATCCTGTGTGCCACCCACGAGAGGGGGCAAGAAACCAGCCGCCCGCCAGTTGACATCTATGCTCTGTTTGAAATCGAAAGCGTGGGAGAGAATAACCCTACACGGGTTTAAGGGGAACTTTACAATTGCGGAATTTCGTCATCTGACAATTGGCGGCGGCCGGCGTCTTCGTCGGTGGCATCGAGATGGTGGTGGCGTCTTTGGTGAATCAGTGATTGCGATGATGCTTGGCCAACTTCTTGATTTGTGTGTACGCACTTCATATTTTGTACTGCGCTGCAGCAAGGACTCCTTGCTGGGTGTTTGTTGTGGTTGGCAATGTGCAGTGCAGTCCAGTCGCCGTATACATGTGTGTGGGGGTACTAGAGAAAAATGGGACTAGGAAAATGTCAAGTCACTTAATTTTAAGGAAAAAGAAAAACCTTTTCTTGCTCTTTTTATTGCTGCCCATCAATGGAGGCAGGAAATTGCTATGGTTGAGCCGGAATGGCGGACAGAGAAGGAGGAGGTCTGAGCTTTAAGGTTTTTTCTATGAATATTTTTTTTTGCCCCTAGGATGTGGGGGCTAAGTGATTGACGGCGTTGTATGAGTAGAAAAAGATACGACAATGTTTGCATTGTAGCCTGGTGCACGTGGGCAATTCTATGGCGCTTTTATTAATGGACTTTTTTTCGGGAATGATGTCATTGCAGGGTGGTTAATTTTTGTGAATGGAAATACGTTAATGTGTCATCATTTCTGAAGCACTTTCGGCGGGTATTTTTGTGTCCAGATTGCCCGATGAGTTAACTTATTAATGGCTGAATAAATGACTGTGTTTGTTAGTCGACTAAAGTTCTCGGAAAGGTTCTTACAGAAGACTTGCTGCTGAATACCTTTATTATTTGTATAGGCCACGCCCCAAAAGTGGACCTGGGCTAAAAATTAAATCCAACAAATTGTTATTTCGTTGGAATCATGACAAATAGCGTTAAGACCAAAAATTATTTCGGAAAAAACTGCTTTTTCGTAAAAACGCCCCCTAAAAGTGGGCGGAGCACAAAACTTTGTACAGAGCAAACTTAGCAAATAGTCATATCTGTAATAGTTGCCATGCAAAGTTTTTTCGATTTGTAGTATACTCTCCGAAAAATCCGGTTTTTAAAGATCTAACATGTTAAAAGTGGGCGTGGTTCATACTGTGGGTGGTCCATTTCTTGCCTTGTTAATATTTTTGGGCCAATATTGCTCACTACCAAGATTTGAGTTCCTACGCCTTGACTGACTTGACCAAAAGGCGTTTTGAATAAAAGTGAAATAGAGGTTGTCTCACTTCGAAGCCAGTAGTGGGCGTGCCCGTTGACGACCTAAGCCAATTTTCACAGTTTGCCTGTGCAGCAGAAGTACCAAGCCGTTAACCAGGTTTCAGCACTCTAGCCTGATACTGAAGATCTAAAACCTTCGCAGATCTAAACAGACGAACGGAAATGGCTTTCCCAACTCACCTTTCGATCATATCTCTAAAAGGTCCTGGGGTCTACGATGATTATTTCACTGTGCTACGAACTATGCATTAAAATAAATATATCCTTGGTCGGGTAAAAAATGGTTTTGCACCCAAAAATGATGCTATGGTTCTTCACTGCATTTGCATTTTGCATGACCAATTATAGCCTATGCTGGACCAGTTTAGTGCCAGAAAACGAAACCAAACTCCAAAGTCTAAATTTTGCCTGCTAAAGGGAACATAAAAACCACACCTATTTCTTCTGAACTTACTACCACTTCTCCTACAAATAAAAAACACACGCCGCGATAAGCATCAAGGCGAACATTATCGTCATCATTTTCCGTGACCACTTATCATTAGAGGGGTCACGGAGCGAGGGCGCCTAAATAGTCCCTCCATCTTTGAACAACGTGTCCAAACCATCGAAGAATTAATTGTTTCACTCGGAGGAGCATCTGCTCAACACTAAGATTCCTAGGAATACTGACGTTTCTCACTCTATCCCCAAGAGTAACACCAGAAACGCACCTCAGAAATCTCATTTCGGCAGCTTGTGCCCGGGATCTAATTTTTCGGCAATTACCTAAGTTTCATGACCAAAGATGAGGGTTGGAACGAACACTGAATTAAAAACTGAAGTCTTTGCTTCCACTCCAAGCTCAGCTTGCCCCAGCTTGGCAAATTCTACAGGACAACTCAGTAACATTCCTTTCATCTTTCGCGAAAAAAGACCCCGAGACTCTTAGACCTCTCTACATGTTTCAATGGGACTCCATTAATATGCAGGGTACGCTGCACAGGAGTTTGGGAAACAAAAATCGCTTCGGATTTGCTCACGTTTACTTTCATCCCAGCTTCACCACATATTGCCGCAAACCCATCCAGTGTTCGCTGAAGTTCCTCCTCGAACGATCCCAGGATAGCTAAATCAGCTGCAAAAAGCAGATGGCTTATTCTGACACTAGTCATTTCGAAAGATTCCTAACCAAAGGCTGGAGTCACCATCCAGTCCACAGCCCTGGCAAAGTCCAGGGCACACATCAAAAGGTTGGGATTAGACACCATTTATCCGAACACACCTTTTGAAGTTCCCCTACAAAGTCTGAATAGCTCTCAGGAGAGGCCCACTCGGCGCATAGTCCTGCAAAACTCTCCAGAGTTTATCCCGAGACTGAATAGCTCTCAGGAGAGGCTTACTCAGCGCATAGTAATGCAAAACTCTCCAGAGTTAATCCCGAGCAACCCGGCCAAAGGCATTTTCCAAGTCTACAAAACACGCGTAGACCGGTTTGGCATATTCCCAAGGCTTCTCAAGAATAGCCTTCAGAAAGGTCAAAAGCCGCATTGCTCTTCCCTCAACAAGGGCTTGATTACAGCTCCGACACGCGCTTCCGACACCTTCACGAATACTTTTCCCGGAAGACTTAAGAAGGATATGCCCCTATAGTTAAAGCAATATCTCCTGTTTCATTTTTTGAAAATGAGCACTCCTGTTTGCCAACCGCTTAGTGCTTTTCCGCTTTCCCAGGCCACCTTTATGATACGTGTTAGCCATTTAACACTTCTTCACCCATTGCCTTGTGCATTTCTGGCCGGATTTCATCAACTGCAGCAGGCTTACCAACTTACAGCTATTTGATCGCGGCAGTGACTTCATCTCATGAAGGACTATTCTCCGCCCAAATTTTATCAGCAATGGCATTGGCATCGTCAGTGCCCTGTTGGGGATTGAGCAGTTCTGAAAAGTACTCGCTCCATCTGCGTAAGACATCGTTCTCATTTGAAAGAAGTGTACCGTCTTTGGATTTAACCCCTTGAACGATATTCAACTTCCTTCCTCTAAGTCGGCAAAATGAGGGCTTAGATGGTCAGTCTACAAATCGACAACGGCACCAACTTAAAATTGGCACATTGAATGTCTTATCGCTAACGGTGAAGGAACTGGAACTGGTTGAGGAGACTAAAAAGTAACAGCTCGATGCTACTGGCAACTACCTAAGTGGAAAGGTTTCGGAACCAGAGACTTCGATGATGGGTCGAGACTTTTCTAGTGTGGCGTCCAACACAACATGACTGCACAGGCGGGTGTGGGGATACTCACAAGCTCCCGGCTGTCGAAAAACGTATTGGAGTTTATTCCATTAGGAGGGAGGGTTTTGATCTTAAAGCTTAAGCTTGAGCGGTCGGCTTTGGCTTAAGTGCAGGTATACGCACCCAACCTAGAGTCAGAGTATCCGGCCTTCAAATTTACGAATCGACTGCAGTGCAAATTCCTTTCTCGTGGCCTGATTTCGAGTTCGTCGCGTTTCTTTTTAACTCACTGAAGTTTTGCTTGTTGGGTCATACCTAAATACTGCGCCTCGTTTGCATACGGTGTTTGTACCGATTGATAAGGAGAGGTAAGTTGTTTACGCTCTTGTGAGTAAAATTCACACATACGTCAATTTTTCCTCGTTTAGGTTAATTTCCTCGATTTGCCAGGTTTTTCCCATTCGTCCCACAGACACGCCCACTACAGGCCTGTATGTGCGAACATCTCTAATTTTAAAACTTTAGCGCACTCATTTTTGGTATGTAACATTGCTTGAAATTGGTTTTAATGAAGCCAAAAAAGGTTGGCATTTTAATTGACCACGCCCACTATTTTAAGGGATTTTAGCTTAAAATGAGAGCTTTTCAATAAATATATATATATATAATATGACCATAAAAGTTGTAGATAACTAGCATTTTCTAACTTTTTTGTATATATAGTATACACCTCCGCCCACTTTTGTAGGCGTTAAAAACAGTGGCGTAAAAAACAGTGTTTTCTTGCGTTGAAAAGGCGGAGAATTTAGGCCGAAATGTATTTTTAGGCCGAAATGTATGCAACCACCTAGTATAAAGCATTAAATAATTTTATTATTTTTATATCCCGCCCACTTTTTGGAGGCGTGGCAGTTTCCTTTTTTGGTAGGGTCTGGTATTTTGCAATCCGTCACAGATGGAGTGAAGTTTTGGCATACGCACTGTTGCACTTTCCCTCTTGTTTTCTTTTACGCAGTTTACAAATTTACCAAATCTTATCTTTTCTACAACTAACAGTGCTGACGGAGCGATATTATAAGAAGACCTTTTAAGATTTTCGACGAAATTCTAAAAACAGTATGTCACAGGTGACACCTAAGCCATAAGGCCTAGACAAGGGTTCCTCTATTCCTATGATCTAATCACTACATTGAACATCCGAGTATTTTTAAAACTGCTGAACGTGACTATCTGTCAATCACTTCTTATTTATATTAAGAAAAAACCAACGCAATTTGCACAAAGCACAACATCCACAAATGTAGACTAAATGCCAGCCTATTTGCAGTTTACATCTGCCAGAGACAAAAATATTATGAAGGATATATATCTAATATACTATCTATATATATATTGCATATCCCTCATATGGAAAAATCTGTGAACCGGAGCATGATTCTCGTAGCTTTATTTGGTTTTTATTTGTGATGTCATTATAATTCTTTACCTATACTTTATATGTATATTTACTTATTAGGATAATTGTATTTATAATAAAATTATAAACTTATACACACATCAACGTTAGCTACACGCTTCCTCCGTAACCCCTATAATGTATGTAATGAATACTCAGAATCCTTTTGCCATAACGCGTCTTTGCGTTACATCGAATTTGGCCTTTTACTCACTCGTAATCATATCGACAAAGTAAAACCATGTTATGTCCTAGAGGACACGCCTTCAAAAACAGCAACATTGCAACCCCTCCACAGGGGTGCAATAATTTACAAAACAATCGATCATAACGCCTCCTTTGCCGGTCACGATACGATGTTACGGACAACGTGAGTGGATCTCATGCTGAGAGTTGTCGTTCGAAATAACAGGGCAGGATTTTCCAGCGCAAAACGGCATCTAGCGCCCGACACAATAGAAACTTGGAAGAATGGATGGGATATTAAAATGCATGCATCTAGTCCACAAAAGTAAAATATTGAGGAGAGAGGCCAATTTCATTAAAGTTATTGTTTGTTTACAGATGTTTTTGTGTGAATGCATAAACAGCGTGAATTAAGAACAATTCAGGTCTGATAATAATCACAACTTTTGGTCTAAGAAAAAGCCATTCAAGTTGGGGGAGAGTCAATTCATTCATTTATTAATTTGGCAACTCAAAAAAAAAACTTAGTTGACTACTAGTAACTGCTCAGATTCGGCAACAAACTCAGATCCATCCCAAACCGTATACACATTCGCTCTCGATGGTGTCGATGGAGCTGATTCAACCTAGGCAACTCAATATCACTGAACCCAGTTGATTAAGCTCTGTTATCCTTCGTATAAGCAACTTCAGGTCAACCATAAAAGATTATAAACAAATTTTCCTCGATTAGTTATCAACATCAGGTATTGATAGCCAGTGGCAACATTGCCAAAATGCCATCAGAGACGCCGCCTCTGACGTGCTGGGTTTCACACGGCCACCACAACGAAACCCCTAGTTTGAGGATGAATGACGGCAAGCACATGCAGCTAAACAGGAAGCATACAAAGCGACTCTGCACAGAAGGACTAGAGCTGCTCGCGAGCTCTACGAGCAGAGGAGGAGAGAGGAACACCGGCTTCTTCGAAGGAAAAAGAGAGAGCACGAGAAGCGCGCGGTTGAAGAGATAGAGAGATGTTACAACAGGAATGAGGTTAGAAAATTTTACAAAAGGATCAAAAGGTCCTGCCAAGGGTATAAACTTAGAACTGAAGCCTTAAAGGACTATGAACGGAACATCGTTGTAGAATCGCAGTCGCTGCTGAGGATTTGGAAAAACCACTTCTGCAGACTGTATAACGGCGAAGACAAACCAAATACCGCAGTCAGGCAGAACGAATCACTCAACCCGGGCGAAGACGTTATCGACGAAGCATACGAACTATACCGACCTCGAAGAGGTGAAAGTAGCTGTGTCTAAGCTCAAGTGCAACAAAGCAGCCGAGCAGACGGCTTAGCTGCCGAACTTTTTAGATCCGCTGGCGATGAGCTGGTTAGGAGCATGCGCCAGTTCATCTGCAAGATATGGTCGGAAGAGAGCATGCCCGACGAATGGAACCTAAGCATTGTTTGCCCAATCCTGAACAAAGGAGACCCTCTCTGAGTTTTACCAATTTCAGAGGCATAAGTCTTCTTAGCATTGCATACCAGATCTTTTCTGCTGTACTGTGTGAATGCCTGAAGCCGTTTGTCAACAATCTGATAGGCAAATATCAGTGTGGCTTAAGGCCAAGAAAGTCCGCCATCGATTAAATATTCACACGGCGGCAGATCTTGGAGAAAACTCAGGAATTCCAAATCGATACACACCACCTTTTCAAGGATTGGGCTAAAAAGCTAGCCGTCTCCAGTTTTGCACGCGAAGTTGGCTGAGGTCCCCTTCCACTTGCGTGCGCCACCTGAGTCTCGGCGCTCCTCTACTGCGCCATCCCTGCAGGGTGGATTCGAAGATTTTCCGAGCCGGTATGTTGGCGTCCATCCAATCAGATGACCCAGCCATCGTAGACGTTGTATTTTGACTCTTTTGGCTAGATCAGTGTCGCGGTACAGCTCGTACAGTTCGATGTTATATCTCCTCCGTAAATCGTCCGAAGAATTTTTCTCTCGAAGCAGCCTTAAACTCTTTCATCAGCCTTTGACAGGGATCCATGCTTCTGTACCGTAAATTAGGACTGGGATGATGAGGGTCTTATACGTGGACACTTTAGTTGCTTTGCTACTCAATTGCCTTCTTAGCCCAAAGAAGCAGCTATTAGCAAGAGCTATCCTTCGTTTGATTTCAGCGCTGGTTTAATTGTCTGAAGTGATAGCGGAACCCAGGTAGACAAAGTCACTAACTACCCCTAAGTTATAGCTGTCGATGGCGATGCTTTGTCCAAGACGTCGGTGTTGGGTGCCCCTTCTTGATGACAGCATATGCTTGGTTTAGCCCTCGTTGACTGCTAAACCCATATTCGCCGCTTAGTCCCAATTCTCACGAAGGCTTCACTGAGGCCTTGTTCTTCTGATTCGGTCAAAGTCGTAGTTGAATGGATTTTTGAAAGATTGTGCCTCTGTTTTTGGCCCGGGAGTTCTGCACAATTCTCTCAAGTATGCTGTTAAGAAATCACATTAGTACAAGGCAACGACAGCGCGTCGCCTTGTACTAATCCTTTTATGACATAAAAGGGGTCGGTAAGGTCTTCGCCGACCTTTGGTAGGCCCTCTTTCAAGGTCGAATAGAGGTTTTGTTTACATCATGACAGTGGTTGACTACTTCACAAAGTTCCCCTCATTCTTTCCTCTTAGGACTGGGAAGGCTGCTTCTATCTGCAAGGTTCTGGAAGACAACGTGTTTTTACTTTTCGGCGTACCCAAGTGGACCGTTTGTGACAATGGTCCCCAGTGTCGAGGAAAGGAACTGAAAGCGCTATGCGACGCGTACGGGTCACAACAACGGTTTACGGCGAATTACCACCCCCAGGCTAATCCCGCGGAGAGGATTGATAACACCCTAAAAACCGTTCTCCGTGCCTATGTGTCGGAAAACCATAGGACGTGGGACACACATCTGGAGAAGGTAGCTTGTTGCATCCGCACCACTGCGCAACATGACTTGTTAGGAGTTTCCCCGTACTTCGCGAATTTTGGGAAGGAGTTGGTTACTTGTGGTCGTATGTCTTCGACCCTAGGTACCAGCTCAGACAGGTTAGATAGGGACTCAGTAGGGAATCAGAATCCACCCAGAACTTCAGCTAGTAGTTTAGATAGGGATACAGAGAATGTCAGACAGAGAATATCGACGACCCATAGGACCCACCAGCGTTTCCATACCATCGGCCATGCCCGGCCATGGCTCCCCTTCTATGTTGATGGCCAATATTTTGTCAGTCCGGCCATGTCTCCTTCTGTTACGTTTTGTTTTGCCTTTCAATTCCTAGGTGCCCTATTGAAATGTGTACCACATTTCACGGGAGGTAAGGATGGAGTTGTTGCGATCAAAAATCGCGCAACAAATAAGCTCTTTGTCTGTCCTTTTGGTCCCCTCCTTCCTATTTACCTTTTTGGGCTTTCCCGTCTTTCTTCTCCCACTTGTGTTCCCTCTTTTCATCCATACAGGTTTCTAGGAGCAAGACGGACTGTCAGAATGCTCCCAACGGGCGATTCAACTAAGAGCCAGATGGACGGTCTGGAGACTCTAGTTCATCCAAAAAAACGTGAGCGAGTCGCATAGACTAGAGCCCTCGTCACCACAATGCCCGGCGATTGACCTGATGCCGATGAGCCACCATCAAACAAGCAGAGCTCAAATATCCAAGAGCCCAAGTATGCGGGCCAGAGAATGCAGAGTGCATTTGCCTATCGTAACCCGAGATTTATATCCACCCAGAGCGAAGATAAGCAATGGCCGAGGGCCCATCTTGTTAAATTCTGAATTTGTAAAGAATGGCTTACTATAGGAAGAGTCCCCTTCCCCAAATCTGCACGAAAGTCCACTAGGGTAATGTAGTATATCGCGAGTTGAGTATGGTAGTTCCTTCTTTGTTCTCCTTATTAAAATGTATAACCCTATTCTCCTTCTGTGAATAGAGTTAAATGTTATGGATCTCTATATGGAGGTATAGGTAGGTACCATATGGAGGTATTCAGTAGAAAATGTCTTGCATGCGATGTTAAGAAGACTAATGCCTCTGAAGTTGGTAAAACTCAGAGAGGGTCTCCTTTCTTCAGGATCGGGCAAACAATGCTGAGGTTGCATTCGTCGGGCATGCTTTCTTCCGACCATATTTTGCGGATGAACTGGCGCATGCTAGGCCGTCTGCTCCGGCTGCTTTATTGCACTTGAGCTTAGACCCAGCTACTTTCACTTCCTAAAGGTCGGGTAGGCGGTCTCGTTCGTATGCCTCGTCGGTAACGTCTTCGCCTGGGTTCAATGGTCCGTTCTGCCTGACAGCGGTATTTGGTTCGTCTTCGCCGTTAAACAGTCTGCAGAAGTGGTCTTTCTAAATCGTCAGTCGCAGTCAGTGGATTGCGATTCTACAACGATATACCCTGGATCCGATAGGCCCTGGATGGCCTAATATGCTTAGCTCAAATTTTATACCCTTGGCTGTTCCTCTATTCCTTCAACCGCTCGATTCTCGGGCTCTTTCTTTTTCTTTCGGAGAAGCCGGTGTTCCTCTCTCCTGCTCGTAGAGTTCGCGAGCAGCTATAGTCCTTCTGTGCAGAGTCGCTTTGTATGCTTCCTGTTTAGCTGCATGTGCTTGCCGGCATTCATCGTCAAACTAGGGGCTTCGTTGTGGTGGCCGTGTGAAACCCAGCACTTTTTGGCAATGTTGCTACTGGCTATCAGTACTTGATGCTGGCTTCGTAAAAGGTTTTGAGAGACTCGGTTGGAGAAGGACCTAGCAATCTCTTGCGATTGTCGTCGGCCGACGTCAAACTTCCCCACAGAATTTCCATTACTTGGCGTTGTCCGGGATGTCCGAAGCTGTACCTTGGCTACAACAAGGTAGTGATCCGAGTCAATGTTGGCCCCTCGGCAAGTTCGTAAATCCATCATACCGGAGGAGTGCCTTGCGTTGATAGGAATGTGGTCAGTCTGGTTGACGGCTGATTGATCGAGAGATCTCCATGTCCCTTTGTGGATACTAAGATGCGGGAACTATCTACTAACTATCAACGTGTCGCCCCGCAGCAAAATTGATCAGCCTGAATCCCGTTATAGGGGGTCGTGTCGTGCAGGCTGTGCTTTCCGACTGTGCGACCAAAGATAAATGTCGTAGCTTTCGCTTCTGTGGGCAGCATGCGCGCATATGATGCGGATCGTCGCAAGGCACAGGGTTGAAGCTCAAGACTTTTTGCCTTAGTCTGCAAACCAGATCCAAATAGGCGCTGGCTTTGATGTCCATAGAAGAAGTCGCCGTAGAAGAAGTCGCAGTTTTTCATCCTTTTTTGCCCGGCCTGTCCCACCGAATTTCTTGGATGGCAGTAATGTCTGCCTTCCAATCGTTTGAGGCCTCCGCTAGTTGCTCGGTGCACGTGTTAAGGGACCTGCCATTCCACTTGCAGATCCGGGGGCATTTAACACACTGTAGGAATTTGGCTAGGGCGGTAAGTTGCCTTAATCCGCCCCTGGAAGTGTTTGAAAATGAGCAAAAATAAATGACGGCATTTTTATATAGGTACTAGTAGATATTACCGTGTTTGTCTCAATTGCAGTAGCGTATTATGTCTATGCGTACCAAGTTTAGAAGTTTAGAAAATCATTTGAGTTTAAATTAGCTTTTTAGCAGTAAGTTTCTTTTAAATTATGCATGAGAAAGTTTATTTATCGAAGCAAAAGTGAGTCCAAAAGGATGAAAAGAAAAATATATTAAAAGCAGAAAAGTTGTTTTCTAAAAAGGTGTTTTCAACTTATTGCGTTTTCAATATTTTCACTCTCGGCTTACTGTAGAGCCCATCTACCAATTTAAACGGCAGGCGACATTTAACAAATTAAAAAATAAAAAACTTAAATGAAGCAAAACAAATGCAGCGAGTCTTAAACTGCTTCTTGACTATGACTGTAATTGTAATAGCCGACCACTCATTCTACAAACTCGATAGGGCGAATTGCAAAAAACATCTCATTCGTAAAACCTTAGGTTAGGTTAGGTAAGGTTGGGTGGCTGCCCGGCTAGGCAGGGGCACACTTAGGCCAATTTCACACATACCCGGCATCCGGCTAACCGGCACCGGCTACCCGGGTGTTTCTATGGGCATTGGGCAACCGGGTTTGCAGGTGTAACCGCGCCTATAAGAACGTATTCCCAACGTTCCGATAACCGGTGCTGGTTAGCCTGCTGCCGGGTTAACCAGCGGGCTAAATAAAACGGGCCTTAGACCAAAGAAAATCCATTATGATACCTGGTAGGCTGGTAGGCCGGGAGTTACCAGCCCGAGGACCTAAATGATAACTGCCCGTTTGGGTAGGAGGGGTTAGGCAACGTTGTAAGCATGTACCGAAGGTCACCAATCAATTGTTGATTGGTTGGTAATGGAGGCTGGGGGTAACCGTTTCGGTGTGAACCACTGTCAGCGTCGGTTGAGGGGGGCCAGTGACAGACTTCCTAAGGAAGTCCGAAAAACCTTACTACTTTGACAAAGAGTGCAGTAAGCCGAGTAGATGTAGATGTAGGCAGCCAAAGGCATTTTCCTCCGCCTTAACAAGGCGTAAACAATTTAATCCGATGTAAAAACGTCCGATAGCAAAAGTTCTTAAATATGTAAACGCCATGTCCGTGAGCTGGGAGGATGGCGGCGAGGTTTAACTTTTTAAACTATACGATTTCGGCCGAGGCATGTCAAATACTTTCAGCTATGCACTCTACAAATTTTCACACTTGACGCTCCATTCTCGCTTATCGAATTTAAGTTTTCTTTGCGACAAATGAAAAATTTTAAGGCTCCAGGTATCGAGCCTTCACATCAGTTGATAGCAGTTAGCTTTTTGTTACATGCTTTGTGCACTTCAGGGCTGCCTTTGGCACTGTAAATAGACAGGTGTTGTTTTATAAATTAGCCTTGCTTGGAATGTCCACAAGTTTCTGCTGCTTACGCCTTAAGCTAAGCCCTATAATCAACCCAATCAGAAAAAACACCCTCAACGGGGTGTTGCGCTGTCGAGTCATTCACTATACACTTACCTCTAAAATTTTGCATTAAACTGATTCATGATTCAATTTCCCACTGACTTCAGAAAAAAAGCTGGTTTGACCTTTCTTTTTCCCAAATCCTAAATGAAAGCTTACGAAATTTCCTTTGCGAATTTATTGAAAACCATTGTACTCTCTCTTTCTCACTAAAATAGTACGAATGGAATGTGACTAAACTTTTTCCCGATTTCGTCATGATATTTACACACAGGACATTTCACAAACACTCACATGCTGCATGAGGAGAAGAATCGATTGCCGGGCTCCATACTTCCTCCGCCGAAGACACACAGAGTTGGGCTTGAAAAGGAGTTTCTCCGTCAATGAAACACGTAGAGCTGAGAAACCAGCCCCAAAATGAGTCACGCGAAGAGAATTGAAAATCCTTGACTGATAGCATTTTGCACAGCACAACCACCACCACCAGCATTATAAAGACGTCGGGCGACGAGGAAGGAAAAGAAATTGGAGAAGATGCTAGCTGGGCAATAGTGCCTTTGAATCCGAAATGTGTGTGGGCTAAAAGTGTTCTTTTTCGGCAAAATGTTTGGCACAAGTTCAGCGGGATAGAATTTATAGGACCACATTGATTCATTGAGGCAAAGGATATGAATATATAGTTGGCCCCCATAGTTCGACGATGTGATTGTTGGTGCTGTTTACACATCCTTTCAGCTTGTAGAGCATCCCCAATAGCGGAGTATAACAGCAACAAAAACCAAGTCTACTACGCGGTTGAGTTTTTCTCTTGTTGTCCTTGTGTTTTGAATGAAAAGCGTTGGCGGTAATTGATTAGTCCCACAAAAAAGGATAGAAACAAAATAATAAAAATGAAAAAAAAAAACCGGATGGAGTGGAGATGCCATCATCTGGGGAATTATGCTGAGTGAATATTGGTGGCGCATTTAAATAACTAGCAGGAATCAAACTTGTAGCGGATATTACGAAGGCGGATATTTACCTGCCAACTACAACGGCCGGCAGCCGGTGCGGGTTTGTGAAAAGCTGGTTATTTAATTTAGTATGGCTTCCGTTTAAGAAGAAACTTTTCGGATTAACCGCGTTAATAGCTATTTTTTAAGAGTACAATACTAGACTCACCCCGAACGTTTCGCTCAAGTTGCATTAAGCGTGGTCAGTTTTCCGGTGACGTTAAGCGTTAAGCCTTAAAACTTATAATGCTAAAGAAGTTTCGTAGAACTTAAATAATGTTTAGCGAATTGTCAAATAATTGTAGACTTTGGGTCGCCTGTAGATGCGAATGTAAAAAAAGGTTGAATCCAAGTTATGTTCAACTTCCTGCCAGGCATAAGGACCTAATTTTAAGCTGTCCGTAAAAAAATGGAAAAGGACATCCTATATTCCTTTCCTCTGCCTGTCTTACTAGACTCGTTAAAAATTCTAAGCTGTAAGTTGTAGGAAGGCAAAATTTGGTGTCTGCGGAAATTAACGCTAAACGCATACTAGAGCAATTTTCTCTAGAGCCATATAACGGGGTACATTTTGAAATTTCATGCGAATATGGCTGAAATGATTTGTGGTGTACTTATTTCAGAGGTTTCAATGACAAGGACTCCTAAAATGAAATTTTTGTTAAGTAAACCTTGTTTTTTTTTTGTTTTTTAAGTGTTTGAGGCCATAACCTTTGAAAACCTTATTCACAAAACTGATATTGAACACACTTACGAAGCAACTAAAAAAAAATTATATTTTTCTGTCAGCTATCTAAATTCTAGTACATCTTGTTTATGGGATCTAAGGAAAAAAACAAAAAATACATGAAAAAAAACGTCTGTTTTCTGTGTATGTGTAAAATTTTTTGCCTTTAGGTTTTTGAGTCAAATCTTAAAAGTTTTTGAATATTCAAAGTTTGCTATAAATTTGTATAAAGTTTCAGAAGATGGAATTTGGCTGTTATTTATTTCAAAATTATACTTTATGCTGTTTGCGAGATAGAGGGTAAAACAAACTCATTATTTTATATTGTTTTTTAAATAGGCTTAGAAAAACTTAGGTTGGAAACGGCGATTTTAGATTTTTTTTCACGCAGTTTGCTTAATTTTTGTTCGTTTGTTTTCGTAGCAAATCTGAACAAAATCGCTAAAACCATTAAGATGCTAGAATATTTAAAAAAATTATTTTTGAAAATGCGTTTATGTTCCTTAATATTTTTTTGATGATTTCTGATACGTGTAATTTTTTTCATATGCTTTCTACAAATAGAACCGGATATAAGCAGGTTTTTTCGTGAATTTTTTAATATTTTTTTTTCGAAAATGCGTCAAAAAAATGACTCAAGAGATTGGTTAATTTTGTGTTTCTTACGCGTGTTCACTATCGGCGGCGTTGTCCATTTCGGCGACATTACGGCGACATCCATTTTCAACTCTTCATCTTCAAGAACTTTTTAATATTTTCAAAATACTTTTTTTTCATCAAAGTTCAGTATTTATTTACTTATAATACCCGACCGAGGGTATATTAATTTTAATGCATAGTTTGTAACACAGTGAAATAATCAACGTAGACCCCTAAGACCTTTTAGAGATATGATCGAGACCGACAGGTAAGTCGATTAAGCTATGTCCGTCCGTCCGTCTGTCCGTATGTATGCAGTTTGGAGGTCTCTAAAATTGAGCTAGGAAACTGAAACTTGCAGCGTTGCTTGTTTCTCATTTTGTACGCACAAAGTATGAAAATTGAGAAGATCCGCCCACAGCCACGCCCAGAATTGGCTTGAATGTCAGACAACCTGAAATTTAGATTTTATTTCAAATTGCATTTTGGTCAAAATAGTCAAAACATATGAACTCTAATTTTGGTGGAGAGCAATATCGACCAGAAGTCCTTAAATAGACCAAAATTGGACCGCCCACTCTATTGATCAAGAGGGTCAGGTATTTAGAAGTTCATTACAGACGAACTCTTGCACTTACTTACTTTTTTTTTTTTTTTAATATTGCAGTATGTTTCTTTCAATAGATACTATACGCATCTGCTTTAGGTATGGCAAGAGCGGGGCATGTATAGAGAAGGTGGAGAGTGGTCTTTTCTCTCCTCATCCATGCAGCTCCTGCAGAAGTCGTTGGAATAAACACCAAGCCTTGTTGCATACTTTATTATCAGGCAGTGTCCTGTTGTAACTACGATTGTAGCATTAATGTGCAATCTTTTAAGAGCCATCAAGCTGTTCTAGCTTCAAAATCTAGATCTGGTCATATGTGTTTCGTCATAAGACAGGTAATACCACCCGTCCATCTCAGTTTTTTTTTTTTATTGGTCCAGTTTAAGCATGAGTTTGCCTTTGGAAAGGAGTCTTTTTCTGAAGAGATTGCGAGAGTAGTTCCAAGCCTGGCGAGTTTGTCAGCCTACAGGTAGCTACATGAAATGTCGCTTTGCCCTGGCACCCAGCATAGGTGAATGTTGAACTGTTCCAACATCTCCCTTAGATATGATCGGCAGTCTAGGGCTACTTAAGAGTTTATAGAGACTAATTCCAGGCACTTGATGGCCTCGTGGAAATCGGCAAGGCATTCATCTAACGCACATTGAGACGCAAAAGGCTACCCTACAGCCTACAATGCACCATTTTTGCAGAAAGCAAAAACAACGAGCGCACACAGATAAAGAATTTGTAGCACACGCACCATCGATTTTTTCGCTGCATAAATCCAAATCAACAATTCAAATTAGTCCCATCACTATATGAGTCGTCCTAATGTGAGTCAATCTCTTGCAATTTCGAATGCTAAAAATAGAAAATCCTAAATTTTATTACCGTCATCATCGTTCTCGTTCGGCGCTGTTTTCCTTGATACTACTCAGCCAGCCCAGTCAAACCTGCGGCCCAGCCCGCGCCACTCACATTTTATCATGCGGATGTATGTATTATTCTTCCTTTGGCCTGAAGGCATGATAAATTTATTGTCCTCGGCGGAATCATACCGCCTGATTTTTGTTCCCCTTCTTAAAATACAAAGCACATGTCACACAGAATTTTTATGAATGAAAGTTAAGTGAAGAAGTAAAGGGAAGAGCAGCGAGTATAGAAACAATCGCATGAAATACAAGGACGCGACTAGACCAAGTGCCTCCTGGTCGAGAGAGTAAAACCTCTCTTGCCCTCCCGTTGTCTTGAGCTAATTCAACTCTGTTCTCAGGGCGGGAGTGGGGCTTCTTCCTGAATAAGCTTGATTTTTTTTAGCCTAAGTAAATTTGGATTTGCAAGGAAGAGTTTGAGATAGGGATCCGAGGAAGCATCCATTACTGTGTGTTGACGAAGGGACTTAAGGGTTTGAAATGCAAACTGCATTTCGTGCGTAGATAGGTACATTGTTGAAGTGGGTTTAATATTGGGGCGAATAGATACGAACACGGGTCGGGTCCGGGTGACTCTTAAGAATAGGAGCCACGCACAAACGCGAACATATTATATTAGGTATAAACGTATACACACAGCTAGTGAGGGGGGCCTGCGTCTTGTCGTTCCTGTTGTTTGTCAATGACGATGACGACAGTGTGAATGAGGCGCCATAGTTTCTGCGATTGAGCTTTCTCTCTCTCGTTTAAAATCGAAATGCTGTACGAGCCTTAGGGCCGGTACCCGCGCTTCAGAGGGAATGCGGCCATTTCTAGGAATGAAGCAAATAAAATGAATGTTCTCTTTAAGGATTAAAATAATATTCATTTGAAATAAATTTCCATTAAATTAGCTTAGCTATATCAAAAGCACGAAGTGAATATAAACACTTGTGTCAACTGCGGTGGAAAATATGAAGGGGGATGTAGATAAGCAGAACTATATCGCCCACTTACAGTTGTGTTGTATAGTGAATCAGCTGCTTTCGTTCTGTGAGTCTCATTGAAATGCCTCGGGCGAATTGAGTTTTCACTAAAGCTCTACTTGCGTGGGTAGTTTAGGTATAGGGTATAGGGTAGGTGTCTCAACATTACCAACGCTAGCGATTGGGAGCTGGTTTTGTTGTCGAACTTAGACTCGAAAGCTATTGCCAATATTGCAACTAAAATACTTGAAGTATGATTTTATGTAGGTAGAAACTTATCTACCCACTATAATATTCAGCAGGAGTGGGTAAATATATTTTCCATGTGTTTCTTCTTCTTTACAGCAGATCTATGCCATCGGATAGGGTTTTTCAGTTGAAGACGCTTTTTAACCATTAAATTTTTCGAGTTTGTAGAAAACCTTCCCTGAAAGGTTTCAACTAAGCTAAGCTGAGTTGGTGGTTATCCACCTTCCCAACTTATTTGTCACAGATTTTAAAGAATTTTCTTTATAGAAATTCACAAATATAATTGGTTTGCTCCCTATTCATATGACGCATAAGATTATCAAATTAGTTTGGGTTAAAGACAAGACCTAAACTTAAAGCTTCTGCAAAATTAAGGAAACAGTAAAAATTCCTTTTGTTTCCTTTTTCTTTTCTTAAAAATATTATTATTTAATTTTATTTTTCACAGGTACAGGCACAAATAACTAAATTTGTACCGTCCGGTTTAAAAAAAATATTTTTTTATTTGAAAGAAGCAATATAAAGAAACAGTTTTTAATTCTTCTGTAGCTTTTGAGTCGAGTTTTGAAAATGGTTCAAGCTCGAAATCGGTGTGGGTGCTCCTTGAAGTAAGTTAAATTCTGTATGCAAAAATATGCCCTCTTAAGACAGACTTTCTGATACTACAGACAAAAAATATCTTGCGTATTTTCTATTCCTGAAAGTGGTAGATGGTTACAATATATCTGAAAATGAATTTGCTTGAGTATTTTTCGTTCGACATTATGACCAAAACATTTTGATAAATATGGTTTCTATCAATTTGTTTGCGGATTACGTTCTCAGGCATGGATAAATATACCTGAGGAAAGAGAACGGACTTCATGAAAGTGAAAGAAATACATCAGCGGCGAGTGAGACTTGACAAGCGAAATCAATTCAGCACTTACCACGAGTCCCCGATACTACGCCTAAGTCATCATCATCATTTTCCGTGACCGCTTTAGGGTCGCGGAGCGAGGGCGGTTAAATGACCCCTCCATCTTTCCCGATCTTCCGCCACCAACTCAAGAGACAGAGGCGCAATCCTCAGACGGGTTTCGAAGATGTTCTTAACCTGATCCTACCACCTGATTCTTGGCCTACCAGGCGGGCGACGGCTTGCATCTCGGCTAACATAATCTGTGGGGCATGCGAACAGCGTGTCTAAGCCATCGAAGAATTGATCACTCCACTCGGAGAAGCAGCTGTCCAACACCAAGATTCCTACGAATACTGACGTTTCTCACTCTATCCATTAGAGTACACCAGCAATACACAACAGAAATCTCATTTCGGCAGCTTGTAACCGCGATCTAATTCTTTCGGTCATTTACCCAAATTTCATGACCATATTTGAAGGTGGGAACGAACACTGTATTTAAAACTGCGATCTTTGCTTTCAGTCTAAGCTCAGCTTTCCTAATGACCAGCTGGTGCAGTTCTTTTACTATTGCTCCAGCTTGGCCAATCCTATACTGGATAACTCAGTATCATTCCTTCCAGCATAATCCTGCAAAACTCTCCAGAGTTTATCCTGAAGAACCCGGTCATAGGCCTTTTCCAAGTATGCAAAAGACACGCAGACCGGTTTAGCATATTCCCAGGCCTTCTCAGGAACAACCTTCAGAGTAAAAAGGCCGAAAGCCGCATTGCTCTTAACTCAACAAAGGCTCGATTCCAGCTCTGGAACGCGCTTCCAACACCTTCGCGAATACTTTTCGCTTCCAACACCTTCACGAAGACTTAAGAAAGATATCCCCTTTAGGGGCATTGGGGTTGAAAAAACCTCTCCAATTTCATTTTTTGAAATTGCATATATGTATATATAATATGCTCTTAATATACCCTTGCAAGGTCGGGGTTAGAATAGCCTTGAGGTAAGGTATGCCTGTCGTAAGAGCTGACTAAAATCCACCGGAAGAAATATTCTTTAATGTTTCAACGGATGCTGTCGATGCTGCTCCATTTGGGGCAACTTTTGGCAGTAAGGTTTTAACTTATAGATGAATCTGAAGGTTAAATTAAAATCCAGAAGCGTCTGTCACACATTGTGCGGCTCTTTGGTCGGCGTCTGTTTCCAAAGGGGCGGCTGTATTTAAAAATGAAACTAGAAGTGACTTACCTATTTCTCATAAAAACGACAAGTTAAAAAAAAAAATGGCAATGAACAAAACGAAAGATTTGATTACCCCAGGTGGCAGCCCAGCTATGCTGGAAAATCCACCCTCTTCGGAGGCAGGCTCTACGGATTCTGGGGAGAGCCTTTTATTGCCTATAAATCCTTTTGAGAAAAGGACAAAACTAAATCGATCACCACCACCTAGATCGAACATATCCGGAAAAAGCAGTCCACCGGTAAACCAGGACTCTGTGAAAATTAAGAGCTTAGAAAAGGAGAATAATGAACTCCGAGCTAAGCTTATTGAAATGGAGCGACTCTTCCAAGATCTAAAAATGGAAGTTGACTCTCTGCGAAAAGAAAACGAGGATATTAAAAATACTCGTTTAACGAAAGACTGTGAGGTAACGAAAGAGTGTGTAACACCGAACCGACCAGCAGTCGAATACTTCACGGACGAGGACGAACTTGCACTTGAGACCGATTCAGTCTTAAGGAAAAGGTCTAGCAAGAAGCGAAAGGCGAATTCCTCTCCCGAAGTAATACAAAAAGAAGATAAGCCCTCTGGCTCAAACAAGGCTAAACCAGAAGCGAAAATTCGTCCACCTCCCGCAATAAACATTGTCGGGATAGCAGACTTTGGGAATCTTGCAAACACGGTGAGAACAGAAAACTATAAGCTTACCTCGCACCGAAATAACGTGTGGAAAGTAAATGTTGACAACGCCGATTCCTATCGCGCACTGTCTCTTAGACTGAATGCAGAAAGAATCGAGTGGTATACTTATCAAAATAAGTACGAAAAACCACTGCGAGTCATTGTAAGAGGGCTCCACCCATCATGCACAAAAGAAGACGTTGTAAAAGACGTAAAAAATAAAGGCCTTAAAATTATTGATGCCGTCAATATCATTAAAAAGGAAAAGCAACGCACGGAAGGAGAAAGAGACACTGTGATCAGATGCGGCCTTCCAATTTTTATGCTCTCCTTTGAAAGAACTGAGAGCATAAACGATATTTATAAAATAAAAATGATACTTAACATCAGGGTTAAAATCGAACCCATGCGAAAGGGCCATAGACTGATACCACAGTGTAAGCGATGCCAAGAATTCAGGCACGTTGCGTGAAATGTGCCGGAAAACACCTCTCAACAGAGTGCAAAGTTGACATAAAGGCTCCAGCAGTTTGCGCCAATTGCCACGGAAACCACCCCGCAAACTATCGAGGATGCGAAGTAGCCATAGAGCTGCAAAAGGGACGAGAACCTCTTAAGGAAACTACTAGAGGTCAGAATCAAAGCCTAGGACGTCCAAAAACTGCTAAAACTCCTAAGCCAAAGACTCCAAAGACGCCAAAGCCGATCAAAAGTGCGAGATTGGCAAAGGAGGCGTCGACAAAAGGCGTAAAAGCTCCAGAAAAGAGCGGCGCCAGCTCAAGTGCAGCGGAGAAACCACCACTGGTCGGACCGAAATCATACGCACAGGTTGCGGCAAACGAAAACAAGGCAAGTGTCTCAGATCCTCGCTGTAATCTTGGAGAAGCTTGAGGATCAGACTAAAATCAACAAAGTTATATTTGACAAACTGAGCAAGCTCGAGTTTAAGCCTCGAAAAAATTACAAGAGAACATGAATATGAAACAGTTATTTAAAATACTAACATGGAATGCAAACGGCCTTCTGAATAAAATAGACGAACTAGAAGTATTTCTACGGAAAAACAATATTGATATTTGCATGATTACGGAAACTCACCTTAAAAACGGGTCTATACCCAAACTTAAAGGTTACAATGACTATCACGCACATCACCCTTCGCAAAATTCGAGAGGAGGATCCTCCCTCTACATTAAGAACTGCATAAAGCACTTCAAGAACATAGAAATTGAGCTAGACTCTATGCAGATCAGTTCAGTTTCTGTAAAAATTGACTGCTTAGATTGCATCTTGTTATTTCCCGCCAGGATATAGACTGGTGGAAGACGATCTTGATCGTATGTATGACTTTATTGGGTCCAATTTTATCATGGGGGGTGACTTTAACGCGAAGCATACTTTTTGGGGCTCACGATGCAATTCAACAAGAGGCAGATTACTGTACAAAAATAGTATGAAGCCGTGGGGTGGACTTTTTCTCCACGGGTAAGCCAACATATTGGCCAACCGATTGGAATAAAAAGCCTGACCTTGTCGATTTTTTCATCGCTAAAGGGTACCCCAAATACCTTACGCGAATTGAAGAGTGTTATGATCTTTGCTCAGACCACTCAGGTGTTATCTTGAAGATGGGTGGAAGACTGGCGAAAATAGAAAGAGCTTCTAGATTAGCTAGCAAAAACATGAACTGGGACGCTTTCAGAAAGAACTGTAAGGAGGGTGTTGGCTTGAATGTGCCATTGAAAACTCCTTTCGAGTTAGAAACCGCAGTTGACAAATTCATTGAACCAATTCAGAGCGCTGCTTGGAACAACAATTCGTCCCAAAAGAACGCAGTTAGCACCGACGGGCATGTACGTAAAACATATCCGCTCGAAATCGAAGAATTGATTCGTGAAAAGAGAAGAGCGCGTAGAAGATGGCAAGGCACGAGGGCTCCCCCAGACAAAACCCTATTGAACCACCTCTCTAACAAACTGAAAGGAATGTTGCAAGATCTTAAAAATCGTGAGACCACTGAATACCTTGAAGGCTTGTCGGCGGATAGGAGCTCAAACTACTCGCTGTGGAAAGCAGTTAAGTCTATCAAGAAACCTATAATCCACTCGGCACCAATAAAAAAAGCTAACGGCGAATGGGCAAGAGAAGACAAAGAGAAAGTGAATTTGTTTGCTGAACATTTAGAAGAAACATTCAAGCCTTTCGACGGTCCGCCGTTGGCTGACGTTCTAGACAACAACGGGGAACCTGATAGCTTTAGAATGAAAAAAAAAATCGTTAGTTGAACTCCGACAGACAATTAGCAAACTTAAAAATAATAAGGCCCCGGGTTACGACCTGATCACTGGCGAAATATTAAAAGAGCTACCAAAAAAGGCATTAGTCAAGCTACTTTATATGATAAACGCTTCTCTTAGACTTCTATACGTTCCAAGACAATGCAAAGTTGCTGAAGTCATTATGGCTCCAAAACCGGGGAAATGCGCAAATGATAAAAAATCTTATAGGCCCATATCGCTTCTGCCGATAATATCGAAAGTGTTCGAGAAACTTCTGCTAAAGCGATTACAACCAATAATTGATCCCGGATCATCAATTCGGTTTCAGACCTAACCATTCCACAATAGATCAAGTCTACAGAATAACGCATGAAATTGAAAAAGCCTTAGAAGGGAAAAAAATATGTTCAAGTGCTTTCCTCGACGTATCGCAAGCCTTCGACAAGGTATGGCACGAGGGCTTGAAATATAAGCTACGGCAAAACTTGCCGGAAGACATGTTTAAAATATTGGAAAATTATCTTGAAAGCAGACTCTTTCGTGTTAGGTGTAGTAGTGAATACTCGAGTTTCAAGCAAATTCGGGCTGGCGTACCCCAGGGAAGCGTCCTCGGTCCGACCCTGTTCCTGCTCTACACAAGAGACATACCTCTAGATGACGAGACAGTCGTGGCCGCGTTTGCGGACGATACGGCCATCCTGGCAACAGGTGAATCAGTCGAGTCATCAACGAGAAACCTCCAACGAGCATTGGACAGAATTTGTGTCTGGACGAAGACTTGGCGAATCGCTCTTAACGAGAACAAGTCTACGCATGTGAATTTCACTTACAAAAGGGTTAACAATTTGCCTTTGTTCATAAATTCTGCACAAATACCTTATGCAAATGAAGCGAAGTATCTAGGGATGACACTGGACGCTAAACTAAGGTGGAAACCACACGTAAAGAAGAAGCGTGACGAGCTCGAGATTAGGCTCAGGGAAATGTATTGTCTTATTGGAAGATTTTCGAAATTAAGCACATATAACAAACTGCTCTTGTACAGGCAGGTCTTAAAGCCGTCCTGGACATACGGTATACAACTTTGGGGTTGTACCAAGCCGAGCAACATGTCCATGTTGCAGACTTTCCAAAACAAAACACTAAGAGCAATTGTGAATGCTCCATGGTATATTAGGAATAGCGATATTCACAAAGATTTAGGAATAGCTACCGTGGGCGAAGAAGTAACAAACTTCGCTCGAAAGCTAAATGCTCGCCTTCATGTTCATTGCAACAATGAAATGATCCGTACTCTAAACGAGACTCTTAACGATGTTAACAACGAGCGACGACTACAAAGAACAAGACCCTTCGATCTAGCGACGTAGGGTGAAGCCGCATGAATGAACGGCTTAGTAGGTGCATTCACTGGAAAGCAACCTATCCAATGCGATTAACACTATGGAAGCGTAAACTACTTGTTAAGTTAACTTAGTTGTAGTCAAGAAGTATTATGAGAGAGCGAAAATTTACTACTATGAAGTGCGTTCTGGCAGTTTCATAGTGTCTCTCATAAATGCGTGGTTTTTTAGCACGTGGAAATCGGGCATAACCAATATCGGCTACTTCGGTATTATGTACCTGCTATAGAGGGCGTATTGGTATCTTTGAAAGATTTTGGAGTCTTAGCCTCCGTCCATCCTAGTATTCAAAAAAAAAAAAATTTGAAAATGGGCATCCCTGTTTGCCAATCGCGAAGTGCTTTTCCACTTTCCCAGGTCACCTTAATGACACGTGTTAGCCATTTCACACTTTCTTCACCCATTACCTTGAGCATTTTTGGCCGGATTTCATCAGCTATTTTCATAAGCGAATTTCATAAAGCTATTTAATCGCAGGCAGTGACTTCATCTACTGTAGGACTATTCTCCGCCCAAATTTTGTAAGCAATGGCCATCTTCAGTGCCCTATTGGGAATTGAGCAGTTCTGAAAAGTGCTCGCTCCATCTGCGTAAGACGTCGTTCTCTTTTGAAAGAAGTGTACCGTCTTTGGATTTAACACCTTGAACCATATTCAACTTCCTTCTTCTGAGTCGGCAAAATGAGAGCTTAGATGGTCAGTCTAAAATCGACAACGGCACCAACTTAAAATTGGCACATGGAATGTCTCATCGCTAGCGGCGAAGGAACTGGAACTGGTTGAGGAGGCTAAAAGGTAACAGCTCCGCAACTAAGTGAAAAGGTTTCGGAACCAGAGACTTCGATGATGGTCGAGACTTTTCTGGTCTGGCGTCCCACACAACATGACTGCACTGGCGGGTGTGGGGATACTCACAAGCCCCCGCTGTCGGAAAACTTATTGGAGTTTATTCCATTAGGAGGGAGGGGTTTGATCTTAAAGCTTAAGCTTGAGCGATCGACTTTAGCTTTAGTGCAGGTGTACGCACCCAACCTAGAGTCCGAGTATCCGGCCTTCTTGAACGAAGTTGGTGCTGCGCTCGATAGAGTGGCGGAAATGGACTTCATCCGCCAGATAGGTGACTTGGTCGGAGAGGTTACAGGATGCTAAATCTGATTTCAGGGAGCGATTCACGGCACGTTTCAGAGAAGTTTGTACAAATTCCAATTAACCTTTTAAATGTAGAGGAAGAATGGCAGCTGTTTTCATTGGCAGTCATAGCCTCTGCAAGAAATGCTAGGCGGCTAGTGGTGAAAAAAGAACTGCGTGGTTTAATGCTCCTGGAGTTCAAAAAGCCATCGCAGAGAAGAAGAGAGCATATTGTGTGGATTCAATGTAGGAACCTGGAAGTCTATTTCTCGAGCCCGGTGCACTCAGGCGCGAAGAACTTCCAAAATTGGCAACAAGAACAGCCAAAGTACAAACAGGGAAAAAGTTCGGAGACAGGTTGGAGCACGATTACAGATCTGCAATATATTTTGGCAGACCTTTGTCTAAGTGTTTTAAAAAAAAAGGCAAAAAAAAAACAAGTGAGTAAGTGCAAGAGTTCGTCTGTGAAACTTCTTCTTATATACCCGATCCTATATACCGTGTAACACCAAATCTTAAAATTTTTTGTTCTGTATTCATATAATATTTGTATAGACCACGCCCCTAAAAGTGGGTCTGGGTTAAAAATTAAAATCAATTAATTGTAATATCGTTAGAATCATAACAAAATGCGTTTAAACCGAAAATTATTTCGGAAAAAAAGAGTTCCCCCTAAAAGTGGGCGGAGCTCAAAACTTTGTATGGACCAAACTTAGCAAATAGTAATATCTTTAATTTTTGTCTGAATTGCGTGAATTCATATACTTTATCCCAATTATTTGATTTCCCAAATAATTCTTATTTCGTTAGAATAATGACAATTTTTTGGAAAAAAGTTAAAAAGTGAAACAGAAATAGCAGAGTGAGTTGGACCAAATCGAAATTCAAACTCCAGCTCAAACTTCGCGGAAGACGAAGAAGACCATAAGACGCGGATTAAACATCGACATGCCTGGGCCACAATTAAATCAAACCCTACCAGCGGGAACTTCAACGCAGGGCATGGGTTCCCGCTGTCCAACCGTTACTATAGACATTCGCAAAATTCGGAAGGCTTACTTCACCACACCTCAAGGGAAAATAATGTGGGACGACATTAGCTATGAGACTCAAAATCGCTACAAATGTAATACAGTAGCCCTCCTATCACGCACAACATGTTCCAACATTTCTGGCTCCTGCGAGAGAAAAGCCTTGTTTGGCTGTAACCATTCAGCACCATGGTTCAGCACTCCAAGAAAATGTTTGCTACCTTTAAATGTTTGCTACCAAATCCAGCAAAAAAAACTACCAAAATAAAAAAAATTTAAAAAAAAGTTTGTCTTGAAAATTGTCTTGAAATCGTCTGAAAAGCTGTAAACTTTCTATTTAATTAAGTCTGCGATGAGCTATCTATTTTGAAATTCGTTTTCCTAGTTTTTGTTTAAGTTGTTGTATTATTTTGAGTTGTTGTCATTGTCAAAATAATAATAACATTTATGGGCGCCGTGGTGCAGTGGTTAGTGTGTAGGGCTATTGTTCACGAGATTCAAGGTTCGGATCCCAACGGGGGCAATAAATTTTTTTTTACGGTCCCACCTCCTTGAGGGTATTATAAACCTTCCGAGAGTTTACCATTTATCATGAGAGACCTCTCGACCGTGTTGGGAACAACAAAAAAAAACATTTTTTTTTTTTGACTAAGTACCTACAAGGGCCAACATTGACTCGGATCACTTCCTTGTTGTAGCCAAGGTACGGCTGCGGATATCCCGACCAGCGCCAAATAATGGAAACACTGTGAGGAAGTTTGACGTCGGCCGACTACAATCGCAAGAGATCGCAAGGTCCCTCTACAACCGAGTGTCTCAAAACCTTCTACGAAGTCCTTTGCAGCCAGCATCAAGTATTGATAGCCAGTAGCAACATTGCCAAAATGCCATCAGAGACAGCGGCTCTGAAGTGCTGGGTTTCACACGGCCACCACAACGAAACCCCTGGTTTGACGATGAATGTCGGCATACAAAACGGCGCTGCACAGAAGGACTAGAGCTGCTCGCGAGCTCTACGAGCAAAGGAGGAGGAGGCACACCGGCTTCTCCGAAGAAAAAAGAGAGAGCACGAGAAGCGCGCGGTTGAAAAGATAGAGAGATGTTACAACAGGAATGAGGTTAGAAAGTTTTACCAAAGGATCAAAAGGTCCTGCCAAGGGTACAAACTTCGAACTGAAGCCTGTAAGGACCATTAAGGGACCATTGTAGAAGGACCGTTGTAGAATCGCAGTCGGTGCTGAGGATTTGGAAAGACTTCTGCAGACTGTATTACGGCGAGGACGAACCAAATACCGCTGTCAGGCAGAACGAACCATTCAACCCGGGCGAAGACGTTACCGACGAAGCATACGAATGATACCGCCCACCCGACCTGGAGGAGGTGAAAGTAGCTGTGTCTAAGCTCATCATACATCATACTTGAGGGAATTGTGCAGAACTCTCACGCCAACACCAGAGGTACAATCTTTCAAAAGTCCGTTCAACTACTCGCATACGCAGACGACATTGACATAATCGGTACAACAAAGCGTGATGTCAGTGAAGCCTTCGTGAGTATTGGGACGGAAGGTGGGTGAATATGGGTTAAATGGGTGAATATAGGTTTAGCAGTCAACAAGGGCAAAACCAAGTTTATGCTGTCATTAAGTAAAGACACCCAACACCGGCGTCTTGGACAAAACATCACCATCGACAGCTCACAGTCGACAGCCAATTTTAAGGTTGTTAGGCACTTTGTCTACCTGGGTTTCGCTATCAATTCAGAAAATGATACCAGCGCTGAAATCAAACGAAGGATACTTCTTGCCAATCGCTGTTTTTTTGGGCTATGAAGGCAGTTGAGAGGACAAAGCCCTCTCTCGAGCAACTAAAGTGTCCATGTATAAGACCCTCATCATCCCAGTCCTGCTTTACGGTGCAGAAGCATGGACCCTGTCATAGGTGGATGAACACACTTTAGGCTGCTTCGAGAGGAAAATTCTCCGGACGATTTACGGTCCCGTCTGCATAGACGGAGAGTGGAGGAGGAGATATAACATCGAACTGTACTGGCTGTACAGCGATACCGACCTAGCCAAAAGAGTCAAAACACAACGTCTACGATGGCTGGGTACCAACGCCCCGGCCCGGAAAATCTTCGAATCCACACCGCAGGGACGGCGCGGTAGATGAGCACCGAGACTCTGGTGGCGCACGCAAGTGGAAGGGGACCTCAGCCAACTTCGCGTGCAAAACTGGAGACGGCTAGCTAGAGACAGAGCTGGCTGGCGAAGCTTGTTGGCTGAGGCCCAGGTCTACCCCGGACTGTAGTGCCACCCTAAGTAAGTAAGTAAGTAAGTACCTACATATATAACGACTGTTATTTTATAGAAAGCTGCAGCTTGCAATTCTGATCAGTTCTCGGGTAATCAGCAGTCCATACCTATTAGTAAAAGTAAAAGGTAAAAATCAAGAAAAAAAAATCGAATTTACAAGCTTACCGAAACCGCTTACAGGTAAACCTACATATTTCTGCTGTAACAAGCGCCGAAAACACGTATGCGGCAAAAAAACACACTTCGCAACTTTAATTCATAGTATAATTCAGAAGGACCAGCAGGTACACCAAAAATATCACTGGCTTGTGTGGGTGTCCATGCATATAAGTCAATTTTGGGCCAAAGTATGTAGTTTACACGCTCTATTGTACTTTGAACCCACCCGCCCTTAAGTTCATCATAGTCCAGAGGGGTTCAAAATTAGACTAAACACTGTTATCCTTTGTCCCCCATGAGTGTCCTTAATGTGTGTATAGCCAATACCCTGTTATGGTCGCCGCATTATAAGGACACGTGCTCTTAGCCTAGATTTCAAAAATAGGGGGGCAAAAGGCATATACCTACCCACACATCAAGGGAAAGACTAATCTGCAAAAGCACCGGTTCACAGGCAGGCTGAACGTGTTGCTTACGTGTTGCGCCCCCCTTTTTAGGGCTGGAACGGCAAATCATTATTCACGGAATCATGTGGAATCATAAATTAAAAATTGTTGCCATCATCATCTCCATATGGAACATAATGCATACATAATCAAGTCAGGTTTATGAATGACAGCTGAGAAGGACTAGAGAAGGAGCAGGCCACGAAATAGCACAGTGATGACGGTCTCGACAACCTTTCGACAAACAAGGCAAACTAAGTTAAGAGTTTTTTGAACTGCTCATATAGAGAGGTACACGAGGGAATGCGTATCTAATGTCTAATTTTGGTAAAGGTATTCCGATGCCTTTTTTAGGGACACCAAGGAAAGATGTGCGCATAAGCGAAAATATAGGTATCGAAATACAACCGAAAAAGGTCAACGACGCCTGGGAACTATTGTGATGAGGCGTTGTAAGGGGCTTGTTTAATTTTGTGACAGAAAAGATTTGTAAACTTTTTGGAGGTGCAGCGGTATAGATAAGATACGTTTTTTGCGTATTTTCACTGGGGACTTACTTTAGGGAGAGGATTAGTGGTCTTTTAAAACTTCGCGAAAGGTGTTCTTAAAAGAACTAAGGCATACAAAAAAGTAAGTATCGTCATTCAAACAAGAAACTTAATTTATTTTGCGATTAATCTGTGACGAATGACAGTATTAATAGCTTTAATATTGGGCACATAAAATTTTGAGATGGACAAATTTTGAGATAAATCAAGTTGTCTGTTGAAAGTGAACGTGGTAGATGGTGCAGGCGGTCCAATTTTCTTCAAGTTAATGATTTATTGTCTAAATTGATCAGAAATTCTTTTGAAATAAAATTAATGTTTGCAGTTGTCGTACATTCAAACTCAAAGACTAAAAAACCGCACACACTATATATTTTTTTACTAAATCTATTTTACTAAATCTATACTATCCGCAGTCTCACTATGACCTATTCTGAGGTTGTGTATCCTTATCCTGATTCGCTATCTCTACGTAAGCTTCAGGTTGCATTCAATTATGCAATGCGATACATCCACGGGCTTTGTAGGTATGATAGGATATCTTAATGTCTAATCTTAAAATAGCTTTCTAGAACGCACTCTAATTCAACACATCAATGCCAGAAACTTCATTTTTCTGCACAAGGTCATAGTTTCCAAAACACCACGATTCTTATATGAGAAACTAGTCTTCTCGCAATCACAACGAACGAGAAACATCAATGTTCCCATCGCCAAATATCTTGCCTCATTCCGCTTATTTTTCACACATACAGTTAAGCTTTGGAACTCATTACCTCCGCATATCAAAGTTATAAACAGAACTACCATCTTCAAGCCAGCAATTTACCATTATTTTACAACACCTGAGAAGCAGATTTATTACAACAACTTATTCTTCTCTTAAAACTATTTATACCTTCTCGTTTCTCTCTGTTTGAAATTGAATTGAAATTATTTATTATAATTAACTTATTTATAAGCTTCTTTTAAATTATTAATTTTCTTTAAATAATTTTTTATTCATTTATATTATGTATGTATATATTAATTTATAAACCTATAACTTTATTTATTTTTTAGTTTAATATAATGCCAAATAATTAATTAATTAATTTTTGTGTTAATTTATTAATTAATTTTAAGACTTATTAATTATTTACCTAATTTAAAAATTTATTCTTTTGTTAATAATTTATTGATTTTTTAATATAATGAGTTATCAATTTGTTGATTCACTAATTTATTTATTTAATAATTTATATAAACATCAATCCATTAATTTCTTATTTTAATACTGACATTATTTCTAAATTTATTGTTTTATCGATACAGTAGCGGAAATTCGATTAAAAACAATTTTTATTTCTTTGTGCTGCTTTTAACGTTTTTTATACCCGACCCAGGGTATATTAAGTTTTATGTATAGTTTGTAACGCAGTAAAAAAAACACCATAAGACCATAAGACCACTTAGAGATATGAATGGGACTGACAGGAGAATCGATTAAACCATGTCCGTTCGTCCGTCCGTACAATCGCAAGAGATCGCCAGGTCCTTCTCCAACCGAGTCTCTCAAAACCTTCTACGAAGTCCTATGCAACCAGCATCAAGTATTGATAGCCAGTGGCAACATTGCCAAAATGCCATCAGAGACGCCGCCTCTGAAGTGCTGGGTTTCACACGGCGACCACAACGAAACCCCTGGTTTGACGATGAATGCCGGCAAGCACATGCAGCTAAACAGGAAGCATACAAAGCGGCGCTACACAGAAGGACTAGAGCTGCTCGCGAGCTCTACGAGCTTTAGTTTATAAATACCCTTGGCAAAGGTCCTGCCAAGGGTATAAACTTCGAACTGAAGCCTGTAAGGACCATCAAGGGAACATCGTTGTAGAATCGTAGTCGGTGCTGAGGATTTGGAAAGACCACTTCTGCAGACTGTATAACGGCGAGGAAGAACCAAATACCGCTATCAGGCAGAACGAACCATTCGACCCGGGCGAAGACGTTACCGACGAAGCATACGAACGATACCGCCCACCCGACCTGGAGGAGGTGAAAGTAGCTGTGTCTAAGCTCAAGTGCAACAAAGCAGCCGGAGCAGACGGCCTAGCTGCCGAACTTTTTAAATCCGCTGGCGATGAGCTGGTTAGGAGCATGCACCAGCTCATCTGCAAGATATGGTCGGAAGAAAGCATGCCCGACGAATGAAGATCCTGAAGAAAGGAGACCCTCTGAGTTGTGCCAACTACAGAGGCATAAGTCTTCTTAACATCGCATACAAGATCTTCTCTGCTGTACTGTGTGAACGCCTGAAGCCGTTTGTCAACAATCTGATAGGCACATATCAGTGTGGCTTTAGGCCAGGAAAGTCCACCATCGATCAAATATTCACACTGCGGCAGATCTTGGAGAAAACCCAGGAATTCCAAATCGATACACACCACCTCTTCATCGATTTCAAGGCCGCGTATGACAGCATCTATAGAGACGAGCTATATAGCGCAATGTCTAGTTTTGGCATCCCTGCCAAACTCGTCAGTCTGTGCAGGATGACGATGGAAAACTCACGCTGTTCCGTCAAGGTCGGCAAAGACCTCACCGACCCCTTTGATGTCAACAAAGGATTTAGACAAGGCGACGCGCTGTCATGCGACTTCTTTAACATCATACTTGAGAGAATTGTGCAGAACTCTCGCGCCAACACCAGAGGTACAATCTTTCAAAAGTCCGTTCAACTACTTGCATATGCAGACGACATTGACATAATCGGTAGAACAAAGCGTGATGTCAGTGAAGCCTTCGTGAGTATTGGGACGGAAGCGGCGAATATGGGTTTAGCAGTCAATGAGGGCAAAACCAAGTATATGCTGTCATCAAGAAAAGACACCCAACACCGACGTCTTGGAGAAAACATCACCATCGACAGCTATAAATTTGAGGTAGTTAGGGACTTTGTCTACCTGGGTTCCGCTATCAATTCAGAAAATGACACAAGCGCTGAAATCAAACGAAGGATAACTCTTGCCAATCGCTGTTTCTTTGGGCTAAGAAGGCAATTGAGTAGCAAAGCCCTCTCTCGAGCAACTAAAGTGTCCATGAATAAGACCCTCATCATCCCAGTCCTGCTGTACGGTGCGGAAGCATGGACCCTGTCAAAGGCGGATGAAAACACTTTAGGCTGCTTCGAGAGGAAAATTCTTCGGACGATTTACGGTCCCGTCTGCATAGACGGAGAGTGGAGGAGGAGATATAACACCGAACTGTACGGGCTGTACAGCGATACCGACCTAGCCAAAAGAGTCAAAACACAACGTCTACGATGGCTGGGTCATCTAGAACGGATGGACACCAACGCCCCGGCCCGGAAAATCTTCGAATCCACACCGCAGGGACGACGCGGTAGAGGAGCACCGAGACTCAGGTGGCGCACGCAAGTGGAAGGGGACCTCAGCCAACTTCGCGTGCGAAACTGGAGACGGCTAGCTAGAGACAGAGCTGGCTGGCGAAGCTTGTTGGCTGAGGCCCAGGTCCACCCCGGACTGTAGCGCCACCTTAAGTAAGTAAGTAAGTTCGTCCGTCCGTCCGTATGTGAACAACTTTTGGGCCTTTTATTTTAAGGTAGAACGCTGAATTTTGTGCGTTGGCTGGATCTGGTTTGAAAATTAGCCGAATCCGCCCACAGACACACCCACTACAGGCCTGTGTGTGCGACTATCTCTAATTTTAAAAAATACTTTTTTCAAATTTAAGCTATGTTACAATGGCGCTAGCGCATTCATTTTTGGTACGTAACATTGCCTTAATTGCCGCAATTGTCTTTTTAGCTTAAAATTACTGTTTTTCAATAAGTATATATGAAATTTGAATAAAAATTCTAGAAGAAAAGTTGTAGATATAAGCATTTTCTAACTTTTATGCATATTAAGTAGGTGCTCCGCCAACTTTTGTGGGCGTGGCGTTAAAAAAAAATTATTTTTTTAGTTGTAAAAAATTATATTTTTAGTTATTTTTTGGTATGGTCGGGTATTTTGCAATCCGTCGTAGGTGGAGGAGTCTGAAGCTTTTGCATACGCACTATTGCAAAAATTACTTTTTTTAACGCCACGCCCACAAAAGTGGGCGGAGGCACAAACAATATATACATAAAAATTGGAAAATGCTAATATCTACAACAACGCTTTTGAGTCAAATGTTCAAACTTTTTGGATATCCGATAGGATATTTTGGACGATGACTGAAGTATTAAGCATTTACAACGCAAGATTTCTGCATTAAAAAAGTTTCAATATTGCCGTTTCCAACCTTAAAGAAACGAAACCTATTTAAGCAAACGAAATATAAAAACAACATGTTTTACCGTTACAGAAACCCATGTCCGTAGAATTTAAGAAAAGTGGCCAATGGAATGTAGCTGATTGTAAAATAGAAAAAAGCCTAACGGTAATTTAAAAAATATATATATAAATTGCTGTTTTGTGAATTTAAAATTTAAAAAATCGTAAAAAAGTCCAAGAAAATATATGTCCTTCCCTCTATTTTCGAAGCGGTAACAGGGAAAAATTTTAAATGAATACCGAAAGTAGTACATCTTAAGAAACAAAAAACAACTGAAGCAGTTTTGAAATAGTTTATGGCTTTCTAAATGTATTCGGAAAATACTTTTGTTGACTGACTAAAATGATGTTGCTAGCGAGGTTGTTATTTTGAAATTGATCGTTTTTATTGATGTTTGTAGCAGGAGGTAAACGAATCGTTGAAAAGCAGTTGTTGAGCAAATTAGCAACTTCAAGCGGATCGAAATAGCTGAGTTGTTATTTTTATTAGTAATGTCGATACTGCTTTTGTTCTTGTTGAGTCTTTCGTTAACAACTTGCCATTCCTTTTTAGTGTTGCCAGCACTTTCCGCTAATTTATTACTTAAGTAATTATTTCGACAGGTTTTTATTTCATATTTTACCCAAGTCAAAAGTCAGCAAAACTTAAAATAACCCTTAATAGAGCTGCATTCTCCAAATAGAACTTTGAACTATTTTTCATCATTTTAAATAGTTCGGCTTCTGAATCTTGAAAAAATTGTTCTAGCAGTAAAATTTTGTGTTAAATTTTTTTTAACATCTCATTATGTTTTAACGTACATCCGATTTTTTTTTAACAAATGTTCCGATTTTATAAGAAATAGGAAAAAAAAGGATGTTGATCATAGTCGAACTTCCAACAATATATTAAATTAAATTTAACCATTAATTCTAGTGTGTGTGCTTACTACGCCGGAGGTTAATGTTCGAATCCTGCCATCGTCACCTGAAAAAAAAAGACTTGTTCTTTTCCACGGTCCCCACCTCCGCGAGGGTCTGACAAGCCCCCCGAGAATATCATTTGTCTTGAAAAATTTCTCAAAGTGCCGTTCGGATTCGGAAAAAAATTGTAGGTCCCCTTGTATGTAAAGAAATTAACACACCAGCATACATTGTTGAGAAGTTGGCCCTGGTTCACCTCGAGCTGTTGCGCCACTCTATTTATTTATTTTTATATTAAATTAAATTATTAAATTAAGACTTTGTTAATTTATAAGTAACCTTAAATTGAATTATTTATTTATTAGTTTATTTTGCTATTTATTCATTTTTAACTTCTCCTTTTTCAAAAATCTCGGTAGCAAAGTTCTGCTATTTCCGAAAATATTCTGTCTTTCACAATTGTATTTTAAAAAATTTGTAACCGAAAAAATTGTGCGTTGAAATTTTTCTTCTATTTCTAAACGTTTCGGTAATTCTAAACGTATTTTTTTCCTCTTTAATGTCTGAGCAGTGAACAACCAAGGTAAGTACCTTCATCTTATATTGTACAGCCGACGACGATGTTGTAGATGAATGCATCTTAGGTGTATAATTACATAAAATTCCGTCTTAGCAAAATTGATTAAGTCGAACCCATTTTACTGGAATCCGTTTCGATGCTCTCAGGTGTGTCGTGTCTGTGTTACTGACATGACATGAGATACGGCAGCTTACTGTGATACTTTGGTGATTTCAATGTCATCGGCCCAGGTAAAAAAACACTTTAGAGACAGACTTTCGTAAGGTTGTGTCTGGGACGTTGAAACAACAGCCACTTTCAAATTACTTGACACGGCGAGGTGCGATATATGGTTAAAATTAATTTTCGGCATCATAGCGTTTGGTGTCATTTCTACCGACATTGACGTAGTAGAATTCATTCAGAATTGTTTACTATATACAGGAGGGTAGAAAAAGATCGTTTTGGGGAGAACTGACATGGATTTGAAGGTTCATTTTAAGAAATCTGTTTGAATAAGCAGGCTTAACATTTCTGTTTTGCTTAGACTTGTGAAAAGGGTATATATTTTTTTAATATAATTTAAATACATGGGATGTTAACTTTATTTTATTATTTTTACTTTACTTTATTATTATTATTAAAGCCTTAGTGCCTGTTTTCATTTCGTTTATTCTGACCTGATTGGGTCAGGTGGCTACCGTTCAACCTGAGTTTTATTTTGGGAAATAAATTTTGGATTCAACAAAATGTTTAATGCAATGTTATTACTAGTTTAATTTTTGTATCGGTTCAGCGATATCAGAACAGCTGATTTGCTGGTTGTCATTCGAAAAGAAGGTCATAAGTTATTAATGCGGGCACTGCCAACATATGGTGCCTTGATCTTGGTATCTACTTTCAAATTGCCAAAATTTATCTAATGAGTCATAGCAAATTTAGCGAGTAGGTAGCTCTGTCCTTCGGTAATCTTTGACAAAGAGAGAACAATACCTACGTATAAACCAGGACCGACACTTAAGAGAAATTATTTTAAAATTATATTTGTGAAGAGGGCAGAGCTACCCCTAAGAGCAGGTTTTTCTGTGCGAGATCATCCGACTTTCCGAGTTAAATCGAGACTAACCCCAGAAATGAGTTTGTCAGTGAACTTAGATCTGGGGTTTATCACGGCTTAACTCGCCAAATTTGGTGAGTTAATCTGGGATCAGCTCTGCAGAACAGCATAAACTTCTTTGAAAGGCTTTTTCTGTGGGATATGGCAGTTGATTTGTATGTGAAACATGACATCTGAGTAACTCGAACTTTTTCGCCTGTGTTTTTCTATGTGACGTGAGAGTTGGGAGAGTCAATAATTTCGAATGTGGAAGATTTTGACAACTTTGCTGATGGAGTTAGCTCTCTAGTGAAAAACTGCGAATATGGAGTAAACTGCTCTCTGGGTTAAGTTCAGACTCGCTTTGTTACGGGATTAACAGATCTTGGTTTGGGGTGGCCTTAACACAGCACTGAAAAATCTATACCCTTAGAAATAACACTTGTCTGCGAGGCTGCCAAAATTTGCTATTTATTGCTTTTTAACTGTTTTCCCAACAGCATTGGGCTGCAGGTAGGTATTTGCCAACTCATTTTCTTAGAGACCTTGTAAGCAGTGGGCGGTAGCGTTACACACGAATTGAAGATTTGCATTGCTGAGAAATAGCGCGTCATGTTGCTTGTAACCTGGAAGGCGATTCCTAGTGTTGAAGTTTTTTTTCATTCAGTTTTTTATTTTAATGGAATTTTACCTTATTTGCGTTACGTTACGTCTTTTTGTTAAATTTATAAGAATAAACCTTTATGCGAAATAAAAAAACTGTTTTTCTTCCTGTACTTTTAAATTGTCGAAATTTTTTTTTTGTTATGGTTTGCTATTGAAGTAAAATCAACAAAAACAAGATAGTCAGGTATGAAGACATACGCGGAGCGTTCCGTCGTAGGTAAAGCTAACATTTATTGTACAATTTGTGTAAGATTCTATTTCATAAGATCCTAAGGCATTGAGCCCCAGATTTTTTACCAGTGTGTTTCGCAAAAATAATATTGGCCTATGATTGCTCATCAGTGGGTGAGCCAATATTGTTTCACCCAGAAAAAACTTTTTTCGAATAACGACGACGATTAGCTTATAACTTTTGCTGTAAAAACACAGCGCGAATTATAAGTGCACCAAACACGAATGTTCAATTCGAACATATTAATCCGCTCACTTACTGATGAGCAATCATAGGCCAATATTATTTTTGCAAAGCACACTGATCAAAAATCTGTCCTATGGTCTAATGATTAATTATCATATACCCCATGACCACGCATATGCAAAAGCTAGAAATAGCTGCTGTAAATGCATATTTCTGGGAATATTTAACATTCTGCAGTTTACTTTTCCTAGTTGAGTCTATTGTTCTTATGTTGGGTGATTTTTTCAGTTTTTTCATTTAAATAAGGCATAGGATAGGAGGTATATTAAGTTTGTCACATAGTTTGTAACACGGTGAAATAATAATGGTAGACCCCCAAGACCTTAAGGGCATATGATCGAGACCGAATTCTGAATCGAATGAGCCACGTCCGTCCGTCCGTCTGTATGTCACATGTTTTTAGGTCTTAAATTTTGAGATAGGGTGCTGAAACTTCGTACGTAAGGTCCACGTCATGCGACACAGTACAATTGTAAAAAATTTTGAAATCCGCTCAAAGACACGCCCACAATCGGTCTAAATGTGCAACTACCTCCAGAGTTTTCAAAACTGTAAGACGTTTTAAAAGGCTGAAATTTGACATTTAGCAATGACAAATTATAACATTTTATAATGAATGTAAGACACAAAAAAAACAAATTTAATTGGTAAACCTCCTTCAGTGGGCGTGGCATCTATTTTAAGGGTAAATTTTCAAATGCCCTTAAAATAGATTTACTTAATATTTTATGTAGAAAACGCTTTGTTCCACATTTTGCTCCTACAAGAGCATGACTTTGGGCCACGCCCACATTTGGTGGCAGAATTGAAGAAAACCCCAAAATTTTCCAGAAAAACTCCATTTAGACTGGCTTTGAGCCTAATTTAGGAAAGCATCAAACAAAAAAAAGCAGGTAAAAGGTAAATCTAGACCTCAGTCCAGATTTCGTTTATACAAAGTTTTTAGCCACGCCCCCTTTTAGGGGTTGATTTTTCAAAAATATTGAATTTGAAAAATCCAAACCAAAAAATTGCATTTTTACGTACATTTAAGTGTAACTTGGAAATATCTGTTGAAATATCTTATAATTAATAGTTTTTAATTAGGGGCGGTTGGACCACGCCCCTTATAAGTTTGCAATACTTATAAAATGTCAAAAAATAACTATGCCATCAGCATTTTACAATGTGGGATAGGATGGGGTATACAACGGTCCGTTTTACGGACTGTAACTTCTGCGTACACACTGTAGCACATACTCAATGGTTATGATTTTAAACGGACACACGTTTTTTCGTGCATTTTTGCGTTTTTTTTTCAAAAATGCGTAGAAATGGCAGTCCTAAACCTTATTCTAAAAATTATGACTTAAGCATTTAGTTAACTTGGTGTTGATTTATACGTGTGTTCTATGTAATCCTTGTGTACTAAGCTGTTTAAAAGCTATAGTCTCAAACACTTCGAAAAACGTCACCCATTTTCAACTCTTCATCTCTCAAAAACTTTCAATATTTTGAAAAAATGTAATTTTTTCATTAAAGTTTAGTATCTTTTTAACTTAAGTTTCGCTTTTCTTGTCCTTGCCTGCTTATCTTCTAAGAAAAAGTATTGAAAACCATTTAATCCATTTTCCCATGAAATTTCAAAATATAATTAAACCGTTATTACTGCTTAAAAAAAATGCCCTCGTTGGATTTTCTGACTTGCTATTTCCTGAGTTTAAAAGCACACGTAATTTTGGCTTTCTACGACTTACCGTTCAGAAGTTATAACACTATTGGACGGACAGACGAACGGGCGGACACAACCCTTTTCTGGATGGACCGTTAAAACTTAAAACGCCCTCACGTGGGCAATATGTTTGCTTGCAATCAAAAAAATCTTCCATTATATGTTAGCATATTTCTTTATACTATCAACTTGTTCGAAAAATTTTTACAACGCCCACTTTTGGGAGCGTACTCAAATGAAAAACTATTTTTTGACTTAAGAATGCACTTAACACTTGCAAACCAAAATTTGGGATAATATATTTGACCAAATACAACAAAGGTATTGAAAAGGGGTTGAGGCTACGCCCCCTTTGTACTACAAGAGATTTTCAACAGTTTCAATAAATTATTGTCATTTGCCGATTTGGAGCTTAATAAATAAATAAATAAATAGAGTTGCGCTACAGCTCGAGATGAACCAGGGCCAACTACTTAACAATGTATGCTGTGTGCCTGATTCGGTACTTTAAGAAAATTTTCAAGACAAAATGTTACTCTCAGAGGGTTAGTCAGACCCTCGCGGAGGTGAGGACCGTGAAAAAACGAGTCTGTGGTGGTGTCGGTGGTTTAAATTTGATCTGGTCCAATGGACTTCCGACTAAGCTTCATAGTTTCTGTTCTCTAGCTCAAAATTTAAGGTCCAAAAGTTGTTAGCATACGGACGCCGGCCACGGGTGCAAGCTGCCGCGTTTTTCGCCATAGCTTCAAATCCTGTGTCCACAATATAACAGCGTTCGAAAAAGAGTTTCAAATTGCCTTTTTACGGTTTTCGAACCTGTATATGCTGAAAACCGAAATATGCTGGAAAATGCTAGATTGTTACTGACCCATTGCAAAAGCTATTTCTTTGGTTGAAAACCGCGATGTTTACCTTAAAAGGACCTTATACCTACCTACTTCTTCGCACAATTCCCACCTAGCAAATGGTGTCCCAAACTGGTTAAGCGGGTTAGCCAGAGGGGATCATGTCCATTGTTTAGTTATGCCCCTTTGAGACCTTTTCTCTAGTCCAACCTTTAATGTGGTCCGGCACGTGTCCACCCAAGATGGCCTCAGCTAATCGTAAGCGAGGCTTTCAGTGAAGGACAGAAAGATTAAGTTTTCCACCCGAGTTCGTATAGATATTAATTTATTGACTGACTACTTTCAAAAACGTCAACACATTTTCCTTTCAAAAACATAAGGTCTTAAAAGTTTTCAGTCCATTTATAACAAAATAAGCGGCGGTAGGTAGGTTCGGTACCTACCTAAGCCCATCATTCTTATTTAATTAGTTCTGCAAACCCATGTCCCAGAAATAGATACCGCCAGCGAAAATACTCACGTTATGCCACTTCCTTTAGATAGGTAGGTAATTTGCTCAACAATCAACATTTCAACACATCCTTCCATCGACCCAGCAGCCGTTTTAAGCACAGCACCGAATGAGTGAGCGACAGGTAGGACGTAAACGAATGGTTTGGTTAGTTCTCCTTTTTTAATTTGCTGAACCTGCAGCAGAGTGAGAAAAATGCCTTATAATGAATGGGGATAAGCACATACAAAGGACGACAGTATCACACTGTAGAAACCAACAATTTTCCTTAGGCCGATTGTGTCTCCATCTAGATTCAAGAATTCCCTCACCCAACCGCACACTACAGCACAGCGTACCACATTCAATTTACGTCATCACTTTACAACTCCCGGTGACACATTGCGGTGGTACCCCCAAAAATGACATCGGATAAGAACGAAACACACGAAAACAAAACCCCAAAATGCTGTGATTGTATCCCTGCGTATACAGACGACGACGTGTCCTTCACTGTGCTTATGCCTGTGTTGGTGGCCTTCTCAGTATGTTGTTCGTCGAAAATATAATGTTTAGGTATGCGTTGGCTTTGTGCGTCAGACAATAATCATCTGATGTGTGTACTCGTCGGCTCGGCGGCGCTCCGTTTGTGCCTTCTTTCCTGCCTACCAGGACCAGCTGGCTGGATTTCCTCCGGCTGCGACTCTTTGTGAATGGAAGAAGAAAGTCCTCAATGAATATGTGCGGTGTGTATGTGCGTGTCTGTATCGGTGCCTATCACCAGATGGAGCCACCAAGGATTAAGGCAGTTGATGGCAGTGTTTTCGGGCAGCCATTGTCACATGGCAGCCAGATGTCGGGATTAAAATGTTTGTGAGGCTTTCATTGGATTAAATGAATGTAAACCCGCCCGCACACCTTCCTTCAGGAAAAAGCCTCACCAATGTGTAAATATCCTCCGTTTTGGGAAAATTTCACCAGGGAATTTCAATGAAACTTGCATGTTACTGTCAAATAAATGCGCATACTAATTACTCCTTACGAAATCGGTTTTCGTCCTAGACAGAGCGGTTACGTTTTTACATCTGGGGAAACGAGAACATTTTAAATCCAGCTACCCACCGTCTCCTCAACGGGACTGTAGGGCTGACATTTGACTAGTACATGAAATCGTGAGTCCTTCGTGCGTACATATAGAAGACTGCAATTTTTAAAAATTGGTATAAACTCGCAACAGCACCAGCAGAACCTTCCTTCCACTGGTTCTCATAGTGGCTTGGGATGGAATAACCAATGCATTTGACAATCCCCGAACACAGAATTCCTTCTCTCAACTGAGGTTTTGTGTAATTAAAGCTGTTTACCATTACAGAATGTGCCTGAACTCCTTGAAATTTTATCTACAGGTCGTAACTCATGGTGGCGTCTTCCTATTTTAGCAGATTAGATAGGTTCACAGACCATAATTGCCTTGTTGACAACCTATATGGCAAACGACTGCTACTCGTCAAGTCATGACGAGTGCTACGAGTACTTACAATGATGATAATATTTACTTGAAGTTTTCTTTTTAAAGTAGGGACGCGTTCGACAATCCAAATTACTTTCTCGCTCGTGGGGATTTGTTTTTTTTAAGTCCAGTAAGGATGATTTATGGTTATCTTACTTAGGTAAGAAATAATTTTTAGTACGGATTAAGTAGGCAATGGGGGTAAATGCCAAGAAAACCGTTGAAGAGAATGGACAAGAAACCCCTTTTTCTGTAAGTTTTAATCAAAAAATTGATAAGATAAAGTAATCTCTGCAGGGAAAATCAAAACTCGTTAAAGGTCGAAAACGAGTGTTTTCATGTGGTCCAACACATAAAAAACCAATGGTGTGAGATCGCAATGGACCCTCCTCTACCAATCCACGGTGTCAACATGCGAGCGCTTGGTGGTCGAAAGGTCCCGCTCAGCATCCGACCGGGTTTAACAGGAAGAAGTTACGAGCAGCCCGTCAATGGTGCCGCTATCCATTACGGGGGGCGGAGGGAAACAGCGCCAAGTCAAAATGAGGGCAAAGGTGGAAACTATACAAATCGAAAACGGCACCAACTCAAAATTGACACATGGAATGTCTCGTCGCTAACGAGGAAGGAACTTGAACTGGTGGAGGACGACAAAAAGTATCAGCTCGATGCGACTGGCATCTGAAATGTTTGTGGAGTGAAGCGGCTTGGTTCGGCAGCTGGTGGTGAGAAAACAACTGCGTGGTGTAAAACGCCTGGAGTTCCAGAAGCCATCAGAGAGAAGAAGAGAGCCTACATTGTGGTGGATTCAATGTTGAAACTCAACTTCTCTAGCCCCGTAGAATGAGGCGCGAAGAACTTTTAATCTGGGAGTCATAACCGCAAAGCAACAGGCATGGAAAAAGCCGAGAGAGCACTTTTAGGAGCCGCTCAACCCTCAACAGCGCACTGAAAATGGCATTCCCACTGTAGAAGAGATTAGGGCGGAAAAAAAAATCCACAGCAGACTATCGCTAAATGTGGCAAGTCTGCTGTAGTTGATGAAATCCGGCCAGAAGTGTTCAAGGCAATGGCTGAAGAAGGAGTTTCATGGCTAACACATGTCATTGAGGCCTGGGATTGCGGAAAGGAACCTAGCGATTGACAAACAGGAGTTATAATGCCTATTTCAAAAAAACGAAACATATCTCCAGTGCTATACTCGAGCTTTTGCTACGGATAGAACAGTGCGGCTTTCGGCCTGGCAGAGGCACAACCGACCAGCTTTTTACTCTTAAGGTTCTTGAGAAGGCCTGGGAATATGCCAAACCGGTTTTATCGTATTTTTTAGTTCTGAAAAAAGCTTGTGACCGAGCCCATCGGGGTACACTATGGAGTGTTTTGCATTCCTGCGCTGAAAGGGTCCCTTTTGAGAGCCATCCAGTCTTTGTATGGAAACTGCAGAAGCTGTGTACGGATAAATGGCGTCAAATCCCCTACTTTTTTCGCCAGGGCTGTGTTCTGTTGCCGCTCCTTTTCATAGCATATATACGGACTGTATGGTGAATGGCAGTCTTGGCGGCCAATGTTGCGACTTGGCTGGCATTAGGATCAGCCATCTGCTTTTCGCAGATGATTTGGCCATGCAAGCACTGGATAGGTTTACAACCCTCTGTGTTGATGCTGGGATGAAGGTTGTTTCCCGAACTTCGGTGCAGTGTACCCTGCACATTAATGGAGTTCCATTGAGACAGGTGAGAATCTTAAGTACAACGTTGCTTTTTCATGAAAGTTGGGAGGTGTGATATTGAGTTGTCCTGTAATATTGGCCAAGCTGCAATAGTAAAAGAACTGCACCAGGCAGTCATCAGGAAAACTGAGCTTGGAGTGAAAGCAAAGATCTCGGGTTTTTAATACAGTGCTTGTTCCAACCCTATAGATGAGGGTTGGAACAAACACTGTAGTAGTTCATTGGTAGTTCTTAGGCCTTAAATTTTGAGCTAGGACTGTGAAACTTCATATATGGGCTTTCTAAGCCCCAAAGCAGTACAATTAATTGTTTTTTTCAAAATCCGCCCACTTTACTTCGAAACATGAAAAACTAAAATTTCCGTAGGATGCTTAAATTTGGTACGCAGTATTCTTGCTTAAGTGTATTAATATTGACATTGCAAAAAAAAAATCCAAAACCCAAATGGGGGCCATGTGGGCGTGCTCAGATTTAAGCCGCACACACACACACGACAATGCCATAAAATATAGATCGCAGCATTTGGTTTGCTGCATCCTTTCTTAAGTGGTTTGGGATTGGCATTTCAAGAAAAACGAACGCCTTCATGTGGGCGTGGTCACATTCAATTTGCATTCTTACAAACAGTGATTATTCAATATATTTGCTTGAAGTCAAGAAAAACTTGCACTGTGTAAACTTGTTAACTTGCATTATAATTTCTTAAATAGAAAAAAAAAACACCACGCCCTTTTTTGGGGTGGTGAATTTTTACTTTTTGATTTAAAAATGCAGTGTAAACACAACACAATGTAAACCACATCTGATTGAATATTTAAAAAAAAAAAATGCAATGTTATTAAAAGGAAGTTGATGCCACGCCCCTTTTTGATTGTAGGAAATAAACTCTAAATGCGATCTTAGCTAATATAGCCAAATATTTGACAATGAAGTTGTTAAACGCGATTCGGATTATGAGAGGGGTCAAATGGGATGGGGTATCCAACGCTTCTCCTTAGCGGATTGTAGAACTTTGGATGAAAATATTTTGTCTGGGCTACCGATCCTGCAGTCGGCTGAAGATACACAAGTGAAGAGTGCAATGGAATACTTCTGCCCCATGTCTAACCCTGGTTTTGATCCGTCTGAAACTTATATAGCAGATTGATTCGAGAACTCACCTGACTTTTCAACTTTGATCTTGGTTCTGAATTTGACACTAAAATCCAGATATGAAACAAAGATTTCCGATTTTCTAGGGGTAGTAGCCGTATTATATGGTTATATTGTAGCCCATATTGTCCCAAGCCAGCTGAAGGAATACCCTTAGCTTAAGTACTCGCTTTTTGTCATCAGCTTTCCGAAGGTGTTAAAAGGAAGGAGGTCAAGCAGAGAAGATGAGCTTTTGTATGAGCTACATACAAGATAATCCTTACATTTTTCCTAGTTTAGCAGAAATCGCTATTCCCGTCCAATGCCTCCCGCAGCAGACAAGTACTTCGCTTATAAATAGACTTTTCGATATCCGTTTAAAACCGGTAAGCAATCTAAAGGAGTAGTATTGGGTAATTAGGCCCTCATGCTGCACGGTCTTTTAAACTCAGTTTCCGTTGGCATTCTTCTCCTCAAACATCTGGCGTACTCTGCAAATGTAAGCTCAAAGCCCTTGAGTTTTGGTGGATAGATTGTGCCTGCAGTGTAGAGCCTTCCTTTCAGCTTAGTGGGCATTTTGTGGTCACAGAAGATGGCGGAGTTTTCTCGCCACTTCATCCACCCCACGCTTACGCGGTGATTGAGGTCGTCATCACAGTTTGCTTTGCCATTGATCATAGATCCCACATCCCAGGTACTTAAACTTTTCACACTTGGGACGCACACTTCCATTCGATTTAATGTCTGGAGTTGGCTAGGGTGGGTCAGAGAATGGGCAGCACGGGTACTCTCTCTTCTTTTGCCTGATACGATATTCATTCCCCTCGAAAACATCCCCCCATATATCAAGTGATCGCTGCAGGGATGCGTGATCTTCACTTATGATGGCCTCATCATCAGCGAAGAATAACTTATGTAGTTCCAGGTCCGCTAGTTTTCCTTCAAGCAGATAATCAAGGACTACAATGAAAAGCAAAGGACTTAGGACGCTTACCTGGTGTACACCGACTTTTATTACGAACTCATCAGTGACTCCGGAAGGACATCTTTCTCTTGTCTTCGCTCCATCATACATGTTCATGATCATCCTCACGCAGGCTTCTGGATCTCCTCGTTTTCTTAGCGTCACCCATATCAGATCTCGTGGAAGTCTGTCGAAAGCTTTTCAAAATCAACCAGCGCCATATGCAGATCTTTAAGGGCATCACGATGTTTTTCCATTATGAGATTTATACTATGGATTGCATCAGAGGTTGACTTCCTCGCGACAAACCCACAATGGTCCTCAGATAACCTTATTATTTTCCGTAGTCGACTATCTTGTACCCGCTCGACGATCTTCATTGTGTGGGACATCAGCTTGAACGAAGGGGAAGAAGATAACTTTCCCTCCACTCCAGTAGTGAGCCATCTGGACCCGCTGTCTCCTATTTTCTTCCAGAACTCTGAGGGTATTTGACCCGGCCCCACCCGCTTTTCGCTTTTTGGAGTAATCAACGGCCTTCCCAACCTCCTCGACAGCGATGTCTGGGACTTCTTCTCGGTTAGGAGTAGTTTTTTCTGGAAAGTGTTGCCTGGGAAACTGTTAATTCAAAAGTCCGTCGTCATCCACAAGAAGCTATCCCTGCGCATTTTTGGTTAACTTTGGGAAACGAATCTCCTGGGCGTTGTTTCTCCTCCTCTGAGCGGCAATTTTGAAGATTTTAGCCCCTCTATTCAAGGTGTTTTGTCGAAGATTCTGTGTGGCCTGATGTGTATAAGCAGTGGAAGAAGAAACTTCCTCCTATTCCTGATACAGGCCCTCCATTCTCTTTTTTTGAACCTAGGCGCACTTCCTTCTTAGCTATAGACTTTTGAGGTGTTTAATTCCAGACGAAGCATTTCATCTCTGTTGTTCGAGGAGCACTTCTTCCATGCCTTGAATGCCGCTTTATTTTCACCGATCACTAGTTTCACCTCATCTGAGCACCACCATGTTTCATTGACCTGTTTGCGACGGCTTTGTGAAGTCCCTAGCAGTGATTTGTCTATGCACGTTCGTTGTAGGTCATCCCACATATCTTGTGTTCTGCTTTCTATATCTTCGTTTTCGTCAATAATATTACAGAGGTAGTTTTGAATTCACGTTTAAAAATGCTTCGCCTTTTTCCTTATCCAAATTGTACCAGTTGATTCTCCCAGATGCCTTTACTTGCATAATTTTCTTTTTGGACGGTTCCATAAAATGACGGTCAGCAGCAGGCGGTATTGTGTTGTAATCGCCTCACCTAAAATCACTTTACAATCTTTGACCCACGGTTTTAGGGAACTGTGAACCAAATGATAGTCAATCTGGGTCTCATTCCCACCGCTGCTGTAGGTGGGTGCTTTCAGGTGCCTGCTTCCCTTGACGAACATGGTATTAAGCACGATAAGACCGTATGACTTGCAAACGTTTAGAATACCATCACCAGAAGAGTTCCTAGTGCCATACCCCATTCCACCATGGCAGTCTTTACAGTCCTCGTTAGATAACCCGACATATCCGTTCAAGTCTCCGCCTACAAACAAAACCTCTTCCTTTGGGATCACCTTGATGAGACTATGAAAATCTATGCAGAATGCATCTTTTTCCCTTGGGGAGCATATGCACTAACGATGTACCACACCTCACCTTGAATTTGAGAGACATCAACCGGTCACTTGGCTTTGAAATATTCAAGATGCCATCAAGTATCTAGCTCTGCCGCATAGATGATACCGATTCCGTTCCTACCTTGTTAAGTTCCGTAGTAGTACATCTTGTAAGCTTTTGTCTTAACATCCAAGGAACGAGCCCGATTCCCTGTGTTACGCCATTTCGTTTCTTGGACACATAAGGTGTCCACTCGCCTTCTTACCATCATCTCTTCGAGTTCATAGCTACGACCAGTCATGCTTCCAACATTCCAACAGTCAGTTGCAACAGGCAGTTGCATTATTTTGCTATCACCCGGGACCGACTAGCTCTGCCCAGGATCACTACCATGTAGGCCATAATCTGTGCCTGGCGGGGTAGTTCCATTCGCAGAGTACCTTTCCATAATGCTCTTGTCTAAACGACTTGTTTTGTTCGACACGTCCAACAAGTGCTAATTGTTGTTTGAACGTCCTTTTTCGACATCGGTGGTCCCCCAGTCATGTCAACCCACAGACTTACATAATGCACACTTGTGGGGAAGTTTGATGTTGAATGTGTCGCTAGGTGTTACGGTGACCTAGACCCCTTAGACGCCTTTTACGACAAGCGCTATATTTTCGTTACTGGGGCGCTGCAATCATATTCTCACCCGTAGCTGCACGGTTTAATATTATGTTAATATAATACATAATATATAATTATATACATATATTATTGACATCTGCCCGCAGACACGCCCACTATACGAGTCTGCATGTGCAACCACCTCTGTTTCTTAAAAACACTTAAGTCACTTTTTGTCTATGTTGATTTGCGCCAGTTTCCTAAATTGTGGTATGAAGTAAAGCTTCACTATTGGCTGTAAGGTAGATGGTCATTTAATTAAAGACCTGTTTTCGTTCGTTCTTCGAAAAAGTGTGAAAACGTTTAGATAAAATGTGATTGAATTATGTATTTTCTATATGCTACGTGGCAAAAATTCACTTCACAAACAGTCGGTTACTTTAAACGCCCGTGGGAATAAAAGTGGTGGGTGCATATTAAATTATACTGCGTCACTTTTGTGGCACAAGCCGCATCACACTGAAAATTTTATTTCCGAAAGTTTTCCTCGAATTCTCCGAATTTGACCCAGAAAGTTAAGACCTCCACTTCTCCAGCTTTGCCACACTGCATTCTAACGACTTATAGCAACTCACCATAGCAACAACCGATTTCGTGCAATATTCAAATTTCTTTAACCTTCCATCACAAAAGTGTTTGCTTCATCGATTTACATCATCCCTTTTGCCATCTGCCGCCAATGTCACTACCCTGACAACGGACCCAAATAGATTGCCATCATAATCCTCAGTCTATGCCTTCAAGTGAAGTATTGTATAGCTTAAGGAAGGACGACTGATCCTCTGATTCGTTTTGAAATGGTTTACACTTTACGCATCATCAACTTCCAGTTTGGTCTTTGATCTGTGGTGAATTGCGGAAGTTAATTGCGAATCCGCCCCCAATCGCCCATAGTGCGCCTATGAGCGAGAGGCATCCTTTCTGTTATTTTGGCTTCTTATTCAGATTCATTGTTGTTTCAGAGTATCTGGCTCCCAAGCAATTATGTTAATAAGATTAAATTAAATGGCTGCTGACAGGGTCTAAGGGTATATATTATGTAGGTATGGGCCCTACCGAGGAGATGGAAGTGTAAACCTCCATAAAATTTGGCATTAATTATGGTCACCATGTTGGTTGACTGGTAAGACTGAGAAATGTATAACTTCCAGGGCATTTATTTCTAATGAAGTTGTGATGGTATCCGCTTTTAAGTGAACCAAAAACGTAATAATTACCCATTGTTTCAGTTGGTTAAGCATTTTACACCAGAACGAGAATGAAGCAAAAGGGACATACAGGATTTATAGCCTAGGCTCTGCCCTAGCGTATGGTCAAGGAAGCTCTGCGCTATGGGCGATTAGGGAAAAGCTCATGTCCTTGATTTAAAATAATTTTTATGGACAAAGGAGTAAAGTGTTGGTATACTTTATTTAGGATGAGGAATCATAAAAGAAAGAAAAATTATGTTCGTAAGTGATGGAGATCCATATCGAGAAGTATCTTGTCCTTTGCAGGTTTTCTTCCATGTAACTGATGGAAAATAATATCAACCTCTTGAAATTGATAGTGCGGAAACCATTGATTTCACCACAAAACTAAGTTTTATTATAATGCGAAACTTACAGTTTAATGTAATATTTTTCCCCGAGTGAAGCTGCCATGCCAGTCTCACAATCGTAACAGATCTCCAGGAGCTAGAATCACTTACCGGGCTCATCAAACATTGAACCATGAGCTTAGTTGTTGAAGAATATGGCTAGTCCTACAATCCTAGTACCTTAGACCTTAGTAATGGAATGTCAGCTTTCATATAGGAAAGAACCCTAGAGCTCTGGAGTCATCTGGCTTCAAGTTTATGTTGTGCCTGAGAAGCTACAGGAGCTAGGATCACTTCCCTGACTCATCAAACTTGTCTCTCTACACGGAAGTCCTATGGCCCAGTCTATGGCCCACAATGCATGCTTAACACGGGGGAAATTCTGGAACGGATCATAGGAAAAAGGCTGGATGCAGCCATTGAAGAAACTGGCGGTTTGTCAGAAGGCCAATATTGATTTCGAAAAGTGCTTTCGACTATTGATGCCATTAGGGCTGTAGTTGACAGCATCAAGGGCCATGAAGGAAGACGCTAAAAAAGAGGCTCAAGGCAGTACTCTTGCTTAAGAATACTTGACGTCAAAAATGCATTCAACACCGCGAGCTGGAAACATATTTCTGAAGCATTACGCAACAGGAGAGTACCAAGCTATATACATCAGGAAAATCTTAATGCACTCTTTCTCGAGGAGAACTCTTGTTTTCCATACAGATGATGGAATGATCCCAGGGCTTAGTCCTGGGACAAACACTCTGGAACCTGATGTTCGATGACGTTTTTCGCCGAAATACCCAGGGAGTCTAAAGTTGTAATGCCAAGTTGTTTACTTTATTCATTTTATCATTTGGTATTATGACACTTTATAAAGCTACATAAGCCCAAATTAGCAGAGAGTCCAAAGGCTAAATGTTAAGTATCAAAATTGGATGGGGGGCTTCTAATTGGGCTTATGTCGCCTTACAAAAGTGTCACAATGCCAAACGGCTGAATTCGGCTTTGTGTCCCTTTCGCAAAGTGACTTATGGCCAAATTTCGAGATTTGGTCTTATGTCGCTTATGTCACGGCACAGTGCTCGACGAGCAAGCAGCACATTTCAAACAAAAACAGATAACGTTGTCTGCGCGAGTTCTTCAAGAACTTAGGGCAATGTCCTTTTCACCTTCGCGAACGCGGAGCGACAGACTAGCAGAGGCTGCTTTGGAGTGGTGTAGATTAACCTGTGCCAACAGAAGCATCATTGCTAGTCACTATAGACACCTCTACAACTCTGGTGTTGCAATACTCCGAACCAGAAGATTGCTCACCACCAATCTGCTTCTCATTAATCTTTGCTTTCGACGGGCCAGCCGATTCCTCTGCTGGGCCGAAAAATAGCTTAAAGTTCTCTCATATACCTTCCTATTAAAGGTCACCAGCCCATAAAAAATTTGAAGCCTCTTGCAGCTTGGGGCGCAATACTAATCGCCCAGCATCAGTTTACTTCACAGTGCTCACTCCACTGACCTTCCAATTTTCGGTCGCAAGGGGTGTATGAAACCAGGTTTATGTGGCCAGGAGGGATCCAGACTCTAGCTCTCGGCCTGGTTGGAATTTCGGTTGGCTGTACGACCTTTAGCTTCGCACCGGGCCAGACAGCGCCAACCTCTGAGACCGCTGATTTTATGCGGTCAGCAGAGAGGTCTGATTGCTGCACATGAGGAGATTCACACCCATCTGCTGCCAGCCCCCTTCCATATAAAGGTCGGAGATGGAAGCATAGAATTTGGGAGACAGTGCTGAAGAATGCCTAGATAACTAGGCCTTCAGGAGTCCACAGTTCTCCGAACCAATCCTACCCTCCTGCTCTTAAGAAGCCCTCCAGAAACGAGTCATCTTCCCTTAGCAGGTGATTTTTTCCTTAGGTTAAGCCTTACTTACTTACTTAAGTTGGCGCTACAGTCCGGGGTGGACCTGAGCCTCAGCAAACAAGCTTCGCCATCTCCAGTTTCGCAAGCGAAGTTGGCTGAGGTGCCCTTCCACTTGCGTTTGCCACCTGAGTCTCGGTGCTCCTCTACTGCGCCGTCTCTGCGGGGTGGATTTGAAGACTTTCCGGGCCGGGGCCTTAGTGTCCATCTGCTCTAGATGACCCAGGCATCGTAGACGTTGTGTTTTGACTCTTCTGGCTAGGTCGGTGTCGCTGTGCAGCCCGTATAGTTCGATGTTATATCTTCTCCTCTACTCTCTGTCTTTGCAGATGGGGACTTAGGTTAAGTAGGTTCAGGCTTATTGGTCGAGCCTTCGTCAGGTTTCCCTCCCGAAATGGGTTGACAATTAGCGGCTAAAGCCTTAGCAAGTTTTGCAGGCTAACGGTCGCCTACACTTCGATCCGCATCTGCATCAGGAGACGCTCCAGAATATGCTCCGTAGATCTGCGATCTTGTTTTTTTGGGCATTGGAGCTCAGCTTTTTTTAGGCGTTTTTCTCCTCCGTAGGACGACTCCCTAAAGCAGGTTGTTAAGCGGAAGGTTAGATAACATTGCTGGCTTCTGAAACAGAAGACGCGTGCTGAGCCCGTATCCGACAGGGATATGGAGGCATCATGATCGATGCTCAGCTTGTAGAGCTGCTTTTCGACCTTCCTGGTCTCACGTCCTGTCTGTTGTCCCAATTGTTGTCGTAGTCATAGTCGTCGTAATCGTATGATTGACAGTTTACATTGCGCCCGTTTCGGGTGGGTGATGGCAAGCCTCGATAGTTTTTTCGTTTGATTTGTTTAAATTGTATACATAAGGTCCTACGAGTAAGCTGTCAGGAAAAACGTCCAACCACAGGAACGCCAGATTTGCTGAGATAAGCGCTATTAAGGGTTAGTATGCAAGAGCACTTGAAGAAACTCGTTAGAGGCTGATTTAGCCCTCAGCCTTGCATCCTTCGGCACAGTTTACTGTATGCTCACACATTCACTGGAACCAGGCTTGGCAAAGCTTTAGTTTGACGCGCTTCTCAGCCAGCCAAAACCTGTTGAGTTGATGCTACTTAAGCCTCCGCATCAGCGCGCGTCGTTTAAGAAGGTGTCAAGGTGTCTGCCGAAAATGGAGGCAGCGACTTTGAATTGGATGTTTCGTCGAGGGGTCGATGGACATATCGCCTTATTTCCACCATAGCAAAGTAGATAAACCGCTTACACGGCGAAGTAAACTTCTACTTAACCCAACTGCTAAGGGGACATGGCTGCTTTCGGTCATCATGCCTGTATACAGATTTAAGAACGATGACTCCCCAATTGTCCATCGTGTAGTGATAGCTACTCCGGAATACGTTGAGCATGAATTTTGCCAATGCCCACGCTATCAGCCACAAAGATCAGCCTTGCAAACCTTGCTGTAAGAATCTCTAACCCCGGAGAATATACTTTGTCATATGCTTGCTTACGATGATTAGTGGAAGTCGATAGGAGGGAGAGTGATGGAAACGTAAACGATGCTACAATGAGAGGAAGCAGGCAGGAGCCCGAGCCTGCCTACGGGAATGCATCTGTACAAGTGCCCAGACACGGGACGGACATACGCTCATACATGCTCAACACAAACTACAGAATAATTAGGACCACAAACTGATGGCTTCGCTTCGGCGAAAGCGTACGTCCTTTAGAGGCATCCCAACTGCCACAAGACGAGTAGCTTGATCGCTTACTCGATGTAGTACCTAACTGCATTTTGGGTGAATGGTTGAAGTCTGTGAGGAAAGCGAGGTTTTTGTACGTAGGCATACCTATATCGACTAGTTTAAGTCAGGAACGGGTATATGAATCGTGCATAACAACGGAACGGGTTGTTCGTATCTTGGGAAGATCCCTTCTGGCGTAATCCAGGAAAAAATCTTGTCTCCTAAAAAAGCTATTTTTGTCCTTTCAAAGGATGTTTTGCGACGGGCGCGTCAACATATTCAGACGCATACTTTGGCTCTGGCGATCTACTTGCGTAGCTTTATAAGAGCGACCAACCAGTTTTTGGGTGCGTTGAGTCTTATGAAGGGCCTTGAAGCTGCCGCTTCCCTAAAAACCAATGTTACCTTAATTGTCTACGGCGACTCTTCTGTCGCTCGTGAAATAGACTCTTATGGAAATAGTATTTTGCAAACCCTGACTAAATAATCACCAATAGCCTGAAGGTGGGTAAATATAAAATGGTTGACAATTTACTTAATGTATGTAGGTAGGTATAAATCACACCGACGCCATTCACTTGCACAATCGACCGCTTAAATTGATTTAAATAAAAACAATAGCCCGGAGGCCCTTGTGGGGAGCAAAAATACAAGGATTCAGCCTTTCAAAAAACTAGTCAAAACAACGAATGAAAACGAACCCTCTGTTCAATGCAAATATGCGTTGATTGAAAAGTATCCTGAGGCTTCTGTACACAGGTGCGCTTCTGTTCAACTATGTCCTTCAAATATAATGTCCTTGACAAAGTTTTGCTCAAAGATTGGTTTCTCAGCAACGAATAAATTTTGGATTTTCCTTAAGATTCCCAAGGAAAACACCTACTCACAACATTACAAAAAAAGTTGCAAGAATGAACACAAAATAGCAAACAATCCAAAGCGCTGTTGGCTCTTAATTTAAATGCTCCTTGCGCGAGAAATTCTCAAAACGACAGCAAGTGAAGAGCTGGCCTGAAAAAAGGTAAAAATATAGAACGCGACAAACAGTACTATAACCAACAAACAAACGCGTTCCAAATCTGAATAGCTCATCCTAGAGTAGTATCAAAGCGACAGAGACAGAGTGAAAAACTGACAATCTAGGTGAAGGAGCCGTCAGCATGAATTTCACCAAGCACAAGGATACATACGGGATTGCTGTCTTGTTTTCAGCTTTTGTTCTTTCTTGTTATTATTCCAGACACGTTCCTCAACGCCGAGATGCGATGGCAAAAAAGACACAAAGAGCAATCGAAAAATCCAAAAAGGATTGCTAATATTCCGTTAAGGCCTTTATGTAACAGAGAAAAAAGTGTCGAAAAATTCCTTTCAATATCTATAAATTTCCATGAAACGCAAAATCGAGACAAAAGTCACTTCCGAACATCCATTGGTATAAATTTTAACACTTTAAGTCAAATATCCTATGAGGGAGCATCAGGTGCAAAAAAAAAACATTCTCAGGAAATAGCTGATTCTATGCCTGGTGTGTCCTGCATGCAAATGCTCCACGAATAGGCCACGTATAGATTCCAAACGAGCCTTGTTGTATGCCTACCCGTGTCGACGAAGTTAAAGGTCAAGCAGTATAGGCTCCTGTGTTTGCGTTAGCTAACAAGTTCCTTCGGTAAGCAAAGATAAGATGACTGGTGAGGTTGACTCTATACCAAAGGACGGCAATCACGATCGACGACCAGGCGACAATTTAACAAAACAAAGGAACATCCTTCGTCCTTTAACAAACTCATTATAGGCTTAACAGAATATGTGCCTATCCCATGCGTAGGTGGACTTATATTTCCTTCGATAAAAGTTGAGCGACTTTCTTTCTATTAAAAAAAAATAATACGAAAAAAGTCACATTTGCGTATATCCTGTCGCCCCCGGGTACGAAGCGATACAGAGAATTTGCGTTGCCTAGATGGAAGAAAAAAGAAACAAGGCTTTGGAGGCATCAAGTAATTTGCACGCTGCCACCATCGGCCCCCAGCACTCTGGCGGGATAATAAAAAACCAAAGGAGAGTGGAAAATAAAAAAATGTATCCAACATGAGTCCTTTTTTGCTGCTCTTCCTGATACTGGTGTTGCTGTTGCTGCTCTTTGCCATTCAGTTACATGGTTCCGAAATCGAAATTCAATTTATTTCTCCTTCGGCAGGATATTATTAAGTTGTTGTCAATGTCGTTCGATACATACACTTTTTTCTTGTCAAGGCGTTACAAGGACTCGCTATATATAGCTAGTTTTCTTCAGCAAATGGATGAAATTTGAGACGAGCTAATAAATTTAATGTTTTTATATCTTTGAAAAAGGATAATAAACGATGGGCGACACCATCCACGGAACAAGTGATAATAAGGCAATTATATGACGCATATTTATTGTTGCCTTCTTTTTCTTCTAAGTGAAAAGGCGCGGGGCGTTTACGTCAGGACTTAGTAAGCCATCGTTAAGTACTCCCTTGTGAACCATATTCGGTATGGCCAGCAGTGCCGAGTTAAATATTTACTTATGATTTCGACTTGGCCCGCTGCTGTCATGTGGCTTAATTGATTAAGGACGTGCGTATCGACAGCTGAGAAATGTGCGATTTTAGTTGCTTTTAAGGCTTCTTTATTTCATGGCAAAAGTAGCCAATGTTGCGTCATTATACGATGAAGGTATTTTTATTATAGCAGGGAGCTATGAATAGCTTTCTTGTAAGAGTGAAACAACCATTGGTTGGAAAATTAAGGTTTTGCGGATTTCCTTGATTGGAAGGGCAACCCTTTAACTTAGCACAACCAGTACTCTTTGTGGTAACTCGATCGGTGCCTTTAAATTGTCTGATGGATTTTCGGGCCTACGCGTATTTCGAAGGCAAATTTGTTCAAAGGAGGGGGTCAGTTACTTGCATGTACAAGTGAGTAAGATTTTTAGTGTACGTGCTAAGCCTTATTTGGTATAAATTAGAGGTCTTATTTTTCAAGCAATTTTACAGAGAAAAGTAGTACAAAAAAATTCAAACTATTTTACTTTGCCCACCCATTAGCTTGTACCAAAATCCTTTAAGTCATAGCTCTTGTACTTACGAATGGCTTGGCTGAAAAGGTGGGACTTAAGTCCAAAATGGATGCAAACACCTAGCATAAACCATTCAAAACCTATTTTTTATATCCCCATTCCCCACTTTCTAAAGGCGTGGTATGTGTTTTTTAGCAGTTCATCCAAAAATGGAAAAAGGACCTCTTATTGTATCACTCAGTTGTCCGTCCGTCCACCCGCACCTGTAACTTTTGAGCGGTAAGTCGTAGAAAGATGAAATTTGGTACACTTAAAAAGTCCGTAAAAAAAAAATGAGAACGCATGCAAGGCAAAAAATGTTTTAGCCTTATCATAAAAAGTTTACAACCAGAAAGAAGAAAATTGAAACATGCACTAAAAAATTATTGGATTTTCATAATAAAATCCAATTTTTACAAAATATTGAAAATATCGAAAAATGGAAAATAGATACCCATTTTCAACGTGTTTAACGTCATAACTTTTTCATTACTTTATTTAAAAAGCTGATATTGGACTTAGGTACTTATAAAAGAGCCACAGGCTAAGCTAATGCTAAAATCAAATTTTGGTTAAAAAGGTTTAGAACTGTAGTTTTGGCGTATTTTTGAAAAAAAAATCGTGAAAAAAATCTTGTCTCCACCGCTTTCTCCGATTAAGCATCAGCCAATAGAAAAAAATCACACGCATCAAGAATTATTTGGTGTTTTTGGGAAAACTATAGAAATTTTCGAATATTTAGCAGATTCTAATATTTAGCCCGAAAACTTCAAAAACATTTCTAAAATTATTTTTCAAAATATTCTGCAAACTTAAAGTCGGTACCTACCGAATAATGCAATGAAATTTGGTTTATATATAAAATGTTTACAGGGAATTCTAAGACTTTTGAGATCTTTCAAAAATTGCGTTTCTTACTTAAATTTTTTTGAAGCGGTTTAAAAAAAGAATTAAAAAACGAATATAACAATAACTAAACCAGTGAGTAAGTGCTACAGTGTGTACGCAGAAGTTACAGTCCGTGAAACGGACCGTTGAATACCCCATCCTATCACACATTGTAAAATGTTGATGTCATAGTTATTTTTTGACATTTTATAAGTAATGCAAACTTCGAAAAGGGTCCAACCGCTCCTTATAACAAACTGGAATCTCTTATTCAGTGGATTAGTAATTACCTTTCGAACCGTTCAATTCAAGTTGTTTTGGATGGCTTCAAGTCCGCAATTCATAAAATTAACACTGGGGTTCCCCAGGGCTCTGTTTTGTCTCCGACACTCTTTCTCATTTTCATTAATGATCTCCTGTCTGCTACAACTAATCCAATCCACACCTTTGCTGATGACAGTAACCTCAGTTTCTCATATTCGTTCTCGGTTCCGCGCCCCTGCTCTTCGGACGTTAAATTGGAATGGCAGCGTATGTCAAACTCATTAAACTCTGACCTTAACAGCATTGTGTCATGGGGTTCTCGAAACAGAGTGGAGTTTAATGCTTCTAAAACTCAATGCTGTCTTCTGTCATTGAAGCAAAACCGAATCACCCAGCCATTATCCATGAATGGCACTTACATCGACGAAGCCGAAACGCTTTCCATTCTCGGTATGTGTGTCAATAACAACCTTAGTTGGAATGACCACATATTCGACGTCGCCAAGAACGCTGCGAAATGCCTAGGCTTCCTTAAAAGATGCAAGAAGTATTTCACCCCCTCTGATTTGGCTATTTTATATAAGGCATATATTCGCTCCAAGTTGGAATATAATTCCCATGTCTGGGCTGGTGCTCCAAAAACAGCACTGCTCTTGCTAGATAGGATACAAAAACGCGCGTTAAAACTTGTTGGAGACAAAAACATTGCGAAGTTTTTTGACTCATTAGAACATCGATGTAATCTTTCACTGTTTTATCGCTTTTTTCACAAACAATGTTCCATCGAGATAGCCAATTGCATTCCGCCTCTAAAGACGTTCCACCGTAATACTCGCCAAAGATCGAATGCACATCAGTTTACCCTCGAGCCCACCTTCGGACGCACAGTAAAGTTTAGAGGTTCTCTCATAAGCCGTACAACGCGAATGTGGAATGTTCTCCCACGGTCAATCTTTCCTGCGCAATACAACTTGCAACTGTTCAAAACAAGATTGCATCGGTACCTCTCCTCCTTTTCCTCTTCTTCTAATCCTTTCCGCTCGTGAGATGTATAACATTAAAAAGGGTATCCAATCCCTTATATTCGCGAGTGCATTATAAAAAAAAAAAAAAAAAAAAAACTTTTAATAATTATAAGATTTTTCCACAGATATTTCCAAGTTACACTTAAATGTACGTAAAAATGCGATTTTGTGGTTCAAATTCAATATTATTGGAAAATCGACCCCTTAAAAGGGGCGCGGCTAAAAACTTTATGTGAGCGAAATCTGGACTGAAGTCTCGTTTACCTAACCTGCTCCTTTTTTTGTTTCATGCTTTCCTAAATAAGGCTCAAGGCCAGTCGAAATTGAGTTTTTCTGGAAAAATTTGAGGTTTTTCTTCAATTCTGCCTCCAAATGTGGGCGGGGCCCAAAGTCTTGTATAAACAAAATGTAGAACAAAGCGCTGAGTAAACTGCATTTGAAAATATACCCTTAAAATAGATGCCACGCCCACTAGAGGAGGTTTACCAATTAAATTTGTCTTTTTTGTGTCTCACATTCACTAGGAGATGCTAAATATCAAATTTCAGCGTTTTAGAGCATCTTACAGTATTGAAAACTCTGGAGGTAGTTCCACATTTAGTCCAATTGTGGGCGTGTCTTTGGGCGGATTTTCACACTTGTACTGCTTTGCATGACGTGCACCTTACGTACGAAGTTTCAGCACCCTAGCTCAAAATTTAAGGCCTAAAAACATGTGACATTCAGACGGACGTACGTACGGACATGGCTCATTCGATTCAGAATTCGGTTTCGATCATATGCCCTAAAGGTCTTGGGGTCTACCATTATTATTTCACCGTGTTACAAACTATGTGACAAACTTAATATACCTCCTATCCTATGGGATGGGGTATAAAAAAATTCAAACTTTTTTACTTTGCCCACCCATTAGCGTGTACCAAAATCCTTTTAGTCATAAGGTCATAGCTCTTGCACTTACGAATGGCTTAACTTAAAAGGCGGGGCTTAAGACCACAATGGATGCAAAAAGCAAACACCTAGCATAAACAATTCAAAACCTATTTCTTATATCCCCACTGCCAACTTTCTAGGGGCGTGGCAGTTTTTTTTTTAGCGGTTCGTCCAAAAATGAAAAGAGGACCTCTTATTGTATCACTCAGTTGTCCGTCCGTCCACCCGCACCTGTAACTTTTGAGTGGTAAGTCGTAGAAAGATGAAATTTGGTACACTTAAAAAGTCCGTGAAAAAAATGAGAACGCATACAAGGGCACTTTTTTAAATATTGATCGTAAAAAAGACAAAAAGTGGTTTAGCCTTATCATAAAAAGTTTTACAACCAGAAAGAATAAAATTGAAACATGCACTAAAAAATATTGAATTTTCATAAAATAAACGAAAAAATCACAAGCATCAAGAATTATTTGTAGTTTTTGGGAAAACTATAGAAATTTTCGAATATTTAGCAGGTTCTGAGATTTAGCTCGAAATCTTCAAAAACATTTCAAAAATTATTTGAAACTTATCTACCGAATAATATGATGAAATTTGGTTTGTATATAAAACGTATAAAGGGAATTCTAAGACTTTTAAGATCTTTTAAGAATTGCGTTTATAAGTTAAAATTTTTTTAAGGGGTTTAAAAAACGAATTAAAAACGAGGTTTTTTACAAATTACTAAAAAACCTATGCTCTGAGTATTAGAAAAAAACCGTGGCTAACGCAAAGTATATAAGACTCAAAAAAAAAAATATAACGGTATTCAACAAAAGGTTCCCAATAGACATTTTTATGGATTTTAAATCAAAACAATGCAGAAAAAAGCTAAAAAACCGCGTGTCTCCCACCGTTTTGAAAAAATATCAGACATCAAAACATTCATTCAAAACAAATATATAGAGAGCCTGAAATATTGCGTGGTTTTTGAGATATGCTAAAAATCAATTGAGTTGATTTACTAAAATGGTAGAACTAGAAAATGCCTATAACTAGCAAATTGTTTCTATACAAGCACAAATCACTGACGTAGAAAGCAAAATAAACAAAAATTTGAAAACTAAAAACCCGTTTGTCATTTTTATTTTAGTTTTTTTTTTACCAAAAAAAATATTTGTCACCCTGCGTTTCAATAAAAATGTGAGTACCTCAACTTAAGGTTCGGCTAAAACAACTACAGTAAACTTGTTAAAGTAACAGTACCTTAGTAAAAAAATATTTTTTTTTAAAGAATTTTAAAGTCACTGATTGATTTCTTTGTTGTACCATCGTGTGTTCAAAGAATGATTTGTGATGTTCGAGTTTTCAGGGGAGCTGAGTTGTCAACTGATCACCACTTAGTGTTGTGTAAATTGTTCTTCAGTGACAGTATTTCTTTGCCACCCAGGCGAAAACCAAGACTGGTGACCCGCATACGGTGGGAAAGGTTGCAGGATGCTGACTCTGATTTCAGAGAGCGTTTTGCACAGCATGTTTCGGAGAAGTTTGAACAAATTCCAACTGACCTTTTGAATGTAGAGGAGGAATGGCAGCTGTTTTTATCGGCAGTCATTGCCTCTCCAGGAAATGTTTGTGGAGTGAAGCGGCTTGGGGTAGCGGCTGGTGGTGAGAAAAGAACTGCTTGGTTTAAAACGCCTGGAGTTCAAGAAGCCATCAGAGAGAAGAAGAGAGCCTACATTGCGTGGATCCAATGTAGAAACTCAACTTCTCGAGCCCGGTACAATGAGGCGCGAAGGACTTCCAATCTGGCAGTCAGAACAGCCAAGGAACAGTCATGGAAAAAGTTCGGCGAGAATTTGGAACACGATTACAGATCTGCAAACAAGATATTTTGGCAGACCATTCGCCGGCTCAGAGGAAGGAAGTTAAATATCATCCAAGGGGTTAAATCCAAGGACGGTACACTTCTTTCAAGTGAGAGCGATGTCTTGCGCAGATGGAGAGAGCACTTTTCGGAGTTGCTCAACCCCCAACAGGGCACTGAAGATGGCATTCCCACTGCTGACGAGATAAGGGCGGAGAATAGTCCCACAGTAGACGAAGTCAGTGAAGCGACTAAATCGCTAAAAGTTGGCAAGTCTGCTGGCAATGCTCAAGGCAATGGGTGAAGAGGGTGTTAAATGGCTAACACGTGTCATTAAGGTGGCCTGGGATAGCGGGAAGGCACCTAGCGATTGGCAAACGAGAGTTATAGTGCCCATTTTCAAAAAAGGGAACAGGAGAGATTGCGCCAACTATAGGGGCATATCTCTCTTGAGTCTTCCGGGAAAAGTATTCGCGAAGGTGTTAGAAACGCGTTCCAGAGCTGTAATCGAGCCTTTGTTACGGGAAGAACAGTGCGGCTTTCGGCCTGGCAGAGGCACAACCGACCACCTTTTTACTCTGAAGGTTATTCTTGAGAAGGCCTGGGAATATGCCAAACCGGTTTATGCGTGTTTTGTAGATCTGGAAAAGGCGTATGACCGAGTCCCTCGGGATATACTGTGGAGAGTTTTGCAGGACTATGCGCTGAGTGGGCATCTTCTGAGAGCCATAAAGTCTTTGTATGGAAACTGCAGAAGCTGTGTACGGATAAATGGCGTCAAACCCCGTCCTTTTGATGTGCGCGTTGGACTTCGCCAGGGCTGTGTTCTGTCGCCGCTCCTTTTCATAGCATATATGGACTGGATGGTGAGGCGCAGTCTTGGCGAGCAATGTTTCGAATTGACTGGCATCAGGATGAGCCATCTGCTTTTCGCAGACGATTTGGCCATCCTTGCATCATCCAAAGAGGAACTTCAACGAGCACTGGATAGGTTTGCAGCCATCTGTGGTGATGCTGTGATGAAAGTAAACGTGAACAAATCGGAAGTGATGGTTGTTTCCCGAACTCCTGTGCAGTGTACCCTGCACATAAATGGAGTTCCATTAAAACAGGTGGAGAAGTTTAAGTATCTCGGGGTCTTTTTCACGAAAGATGATAGGAGTGATAATGAGTTGTCCTGTAGAATTGGCCAATCTGGAGCAATAGTAAAGGAACTGCGCCGGCCGGTCATCAGGAAAGCTGAGCTTGGAGTGAAAGCAAAGATCTCAGTTTTTAATTCAGTGTTCGTTCCGACCCTCATCTATGGTCATGAAATTTGGGTAATGACCGAAAGAATTAGATCGCGGGTACAAGCTGCCTAAATGAGATTCCTGAGGTGCCTTGCTGGTGTTACTTTAAGGGATAGAGTGAGAAACCCCAGTATTCGTGGGAATCTTAATGTTGAGCAGCTTTTTCTGCGAGTGGAGCGATCGATTCTTCGATGGTTTGGACACGTTGTTCGCATGCCCCCTGACAGACTTCCTAGACCGGTCATGCTAGCCGAGATGCGAGCACGTCGCCCCCCTGGTAGGCAAAGAAACAAGTGATCAGGTAAAGAACCTCTCTGAGTCCCGCCTGGGGATTGTGCCGGAGTCTCTTGAGTTGGTGGCGGAGGATCGGAGGATCGAGAAAGATGGAAGGACCATTTAGCCACCCTCGCTCCGCGACCCTTTTAAAGGATAGGCGGCAATCGAAAATGAATGAAAAAAAAGAAAAGAATTTTAAATCGAATTAATATCGGGCAAATAGTGAAAAATCTCCCGAATATTTAGTACACTGCAATGGCAGCATTTAATATCTTCTATCCACAAATCTTATGCATATATCTTCTTAAAATTTAATTCGAAATAATGTATTTATTTTATTAATTTTATACAAGCGAAACAAATGAGTTATCGAGATGCGCTTGAAAAAATGCCGTAAAGTCCGAAATCATCATTAAAAGAAAAGAAAAACAAATTCGCAAATTTACTTAACAACATTTTATATTCAAATTGAGCAATAATACTACGCTACGCCTTCAAGAACAGCCGTCGGACCGCTCCGTGTATGACTTCATACTTGACGGTCTTTTTTTTAATGTAGATAACAAATTAAAAAAAAAAAAATGGTATCGAAGTATCGAAATTAACGCTGAAAATATAAAAAACGGTGCTTTAGCTCAAAAAAAACTTGGCAACACTGGTTGTGTAATTATTTGTTAAACTAAACTGCTGTAAAGTTCAATTTTTATTTGAAGCATTTTATTCATTCGACACAATTTGGAGGCCAAAAAACCACAACGAACGCGTACTGGCTTCGCTTATTCCTAGGCCTTCTCAAGAATAAACTTCAGAGTAAAAAGCTGATCTGTTGTGCCTGTGACGAGACGAAAGCCACAGTGCTCTTCTTATAAAAAAAACGCTTGAACGCTCTGGAAAGCGCTTCCGACACCTTAGGTAGGCAGGTAGGTGGGTAGATAGTTACTATAAACCCTCCTTGCCAACCGTTAAGTGCTTTCCTTCTATCTCAGGTCACACGTGTTAGCTATTTTACACCTTCTACACCCCTTGCCTTGAGCATTTCTGGCCGGATTTATTACCTCCAGCATACATGCCAGCTCTGCCTTCATCTACTGTGGGAATATTCTCCGCCATAATATCGTTATCAGATGGATCGACATCTTCGCACCATCTGCGTATCGTGTGCTCATTGGGATGAAGTGTATATATGGCCCATGGATCTTGCCCCCTGTATTCAGCTTCTTTCCTCTGAGACGGCGAATAACCTGCCAAGTCTTGTTAGTTGATCTGTAATCATGCAGCGACCCCTTATTGAACTTTTTCCGTGCCCTTTTCTTGGCTGTTCTGACCGTCGTATTGGAATCTCTTCGCACCTCATTGTACCGGGCACGCGAAGTTGAGTTTCCTACATTCATTCTTGAACGGCAGGTATTATAAACTACGCAGTACTTTTCTGACCACCATAGCCTCTTTGGTGGTCACCATAGCTCGCCTCTCCTACAAATATCTCTGACTGGGACAATGACCGTGGATAAAAACAGGTGCCGATTTTTTCTACACAGGACAGTTGGAATTTTTTCAAATATTCACCAAAGCGTGCCGCACAAAACGTTCACTGAAATCAGTCTCAGCATTCTGTAACGTTTCCCACCGTATGAGGGTTACCATTGCTTGTTTTCGCCTGGGTGGCAAGGGACTAACAATGTACGGTGGAACAATGTATGCTGGTGTGTTAATTTCTTTACATACAAGGGGACCTACAATTTTTTGCCGAATCCGAACGGCACTTTGAGAAGTTTTTTCAAGACAAATGATACTCTCGGAGGGCTTGTCAAACCCTCGCGGAGGTGGGGCCGTGAAAAAGAACAAGTCTTTTTTTTTCAGGTGACGATGGCAGGATTCGAAGCCAGACCTCCGGCGTAGTAAGCACACACACTAACCACTACGCCACGGCACCCCACAAAGGACTACTGTCGCTGAAATGCAGTTTGCACAAAACTAGGTGGCGTTCACGGATCAGCTCCTCTCAAAACGCAAACATCACAAATAATTTTTTAACACACGATGGTGTATGATAGAAACTGTGCCGCTACCAAGTGTATTTGTGAATTGCTTTGTGTGGGAAAAATGATGTTCATGATGGACATTATGGCACAGCAAAAGTCCGACTACATTGACATAATATATATGGACTGCTTGTTGGTGTCTCCGCTTATACACAACCTGCGGCAAAAAATAGTCCCGCTTATGCTGCTACTGGTGGTGTGATGCAGAAGCAGCATTCTCCATTTAAATTACACATTGACAGTGTTCCCAAATTTAGTCACGGGTACCAAGCAGCGTGAGTAAAAGGGACTGGGACTATGAGCTGAGATACCAACTAGCAGTACATATTATGCCAATGTCCAACAAGTTCCCTTCGTTCCTATTTTGATACAAATTACCGGTGCCTCACACTCCTCCAAGTACTATTGTCCGTACTCACATGAGTATTGAAATCACCCGTATTAGAACAAAAAAGTCTATTTTTGAAACTTTATCTAGGGCAGCATTAAATTCTTTCAAAAAGCCGAAATCTTGAACGAAGTTAATCGTACTCAGACTCTCGATTTGAGGCATACATCTGAACTTAAGCCAAGGTCGATGGTTCAAACTTAAGGTTTAAGCTACCAAATCTCCCCCAAACAGAATAAACTCCAATAAATGTGTCGACAGCCCGTGGCTTCTGAGTGTCCCCACACCCGCCTCCGCAGTCATGGCATGTGGGACGCCAGGTCAAAAAGCCTCCACACATCAGCAAAGTCTCTGATTCCGCAACCTTTCCACTTAGTTGAGGAGATTCCTTAGTATAGCGCTAATACTTTTAACCTTACAGTTCAACACATTTCTCTTCCTTCTCTGTTGGCGATAGGACATTCAGTGTGCCAATATTAACTAGACACCGTTTTCGGTTTCTAGAAAAACCGCCAGGCCCTTATTTGAAATTGGCGCTGCCCCCCTAAGCCTGTGTGTTTTCTCTTCATGGTAATGAAGTAAGTCTTATACCTAGCTGCCATGGCTTATATTCGGCCAAACCTAGCCTGAACAACAGACGCTGACCAAGCAGCCGCTCACCCAAAGACAGACGGTCCTAGATTTCTATCGTTTGAAGTTCAGCCGCCCCTCTGGAATCAGATACGTATGAGCAGCTCAAAATGTATCAAAGGCAAGTAGGTTTTTTTTATAGCCAAGAATGGCCCCACCAGTAGAGTTTACTCCTGACAGGGTCTCTTAAATAACATGTTATACTGAAGACTCCTTCTTCCAGTGGATTTAAGTCAGGCTAAGGTTTGCTTATGGATATTCCAACAACCCTGACCTTGCAGGGGGGAGAATGTAGATGTCGAATATTTATACATAATTTTCCTGCTAGTATGTAACTAATGAAAGATCAGGCTAAGCCTCTCTAACATGGTGATGGTAAGACTCAAAAAGTGCGTTGTCTTCTAGTTTCGTTGGCATGCTTCTGTCTGATTTTTATCATCGTCTTACGCGTAGTCGTAGAAGCTCGAATTTGCTAATTTCTCGCTGTTTTCCACAAACACTAATAAAAAAAAAATTTCCATGAAACAGCGATTAGAGTGGCTGATCCTATTATAATTAATTCTTCTCTTAAAAAAGATCATATTTTAACATTTCTGATAAAATCCTACAGCCATATTTATAATCCGAGAAGCCGAGCTTATTTTTGGATACGCTATTTTTCTCTTTTTGCTTGTCACGAAAAAAAAAATCAACAATTCAGCCTGTCTGCAATCCTCATCAGGTGCTAATTTTGTACTTTGACTTAAATTGCCGCAGCGGATTCCATAATCTGATTTCGAGAAATGCGCGACTAATATACATTTCGCAATAATTTTTTTTAGTAGTAAAGCCATTTTATTTTGCAAGAATAAAGTTGAATTTTTTTTTAGAATTGGCAACATTATGCACTTAATCGAATTGATCTGAAATGGACATAGTTTCACATTAATTTTTTTAATAAAACTCCAATTAAATTCGTTGGTAATTCTGTAAAATGTTAACTCCATCAACATTTGTCAAATGATGCTGCCCAGGAGCTCTGGAAATGTTTAAGGCTAAAAAACGAACCCACAAAAAATTCAATTCCTTTAATTAGGACTTTTTTGCCGCTCTGTTTGGGCCAGAATGTTTTCCAGAATGTGTGCGAATTCACATTTAGTTTAAGCCTATAGTTATTTTCAATATGTTTTCAAAAAACGTTTGACAAATATCTATGTCCTTACTAAAAATCGGAAGCCCACTAAATTGCATATTGCTTGTGCCACTTTTCCAATTTCGAAAATGCTCTCGTCAAGTTACCCGTTTTATCCGTTTAACCGACATCCGCTGTGAAACTTCGTCAAGCAAAACACGCCCGGAAACTATAACTCAAACTCTTCCGCTTCACTCTTTAAATAAACCACGCGATTGTTGTATACCTCGCAGCCTTTGGCAGGACACCAACTCCATGGTCCCATGTATCAATTTTAACTGCCGATAATTTCCAAGATGACTATAAATTCAGCCCCCCACACAATAAAAAAAACCCTATAAGCAACAAGAAAATATTAACAGGATACGCATGTTAACTGTCCAATTGGGCCTATTTCGTTGGAAATAATACCACTAAACGCATGATTTATATGCCATACCCCCTCGAACGACCATAGTTAGTGGTTGTCCATGAAAATGTGTCCACAAACATAAATACACAATCCCTTTGGGGCTATATCAACTTCTGAGGGACATCATCATAATCTTTGGACACACGATAAGGGAACGAGACCCGGAAAAAACACTGGATTGATAATAAATTATCTCAAGGAATTATATGAAATTCTTGGAAGCTAGAAAGTCTCTCCAAGGATTTGCGAAGTAAATCGATAGAGCAAATCACTTCGGGAAGGAAAGAAAATTTTCTTGTTGGTTTTACGGGAATCCTTTCTAAAAGGTTTTCTGGTTTTTTGTTTTATAAAGAAAGTTGAGTGAAAAGGTCAAAGGTTTAGAGGAAAATGCACTTATATCCGGAGTGGTGAGTGGAAAGCCCTTATCATGGTACATCAAAAGTGTTGATTGTGTACTCTATTACCATAAGTCAAGTTGTATGAAAAAAATTTCATGTTTGTCATACCTAACTTAAAGGATGGGTAAGATAAAAGCCGGACTACAACTTTTGGAAAATGAAAAATTATTTTGGGGAAATTAGTATTTCATAAACATCTTTTTTTCAGGTTTGTCAAAAAAGATCAGCACCATTTTATTGATTTAAAAGCGGAAAAACAAAGTTTACCCTTACACCAAATAAGAAAACTAGGACCAAAAGAAAATCCAGGGCGATATTGCTTTTTAAACCGTAAATAACGCCGGGCATTTATTTTCCTAAAAGCATTATTTACCAAGTGAGATATAAAGGCGTAACCTGTTGCTGTTTCAGATGAAGATGTCTCTACCGCTTCGAAGTAAATTTTTTCTGTAATTAGCTTCTGTATGAATTGACTCCCTTTTCCACTTTGACTTCTGCTTGCTCGAGAGGTTTATCACTAGCGAAGGCCGCTAAATCCCTTTTTATTGCCTTCATAATAGCCAGGTTAAATTCTTTTGTAAGCCTTATCTAACCTGTAGTAAGAAGGGAAAAGTATACAGTGTCAACGTAAAACTGTCGACATTATTTTACAACATTAAATTGAAGAGTGGGGTGGGTGGCGTAGTGGTTAGTGTGTGTGCTTACTACGCCGGAGGCCTGGGTTCGAATCCTGCCATCGTCACCTGAAAAAAAAGACTTGTTCTTTTTCACGGTCCTCACCTCCGCGAGGGTCTGACAAGCCCTCCGAGAGTATCATTTGTCTTGAAAAACTTCTCAAAGTGCCGTTCGGATTCGGCAAAAAATTGTAGGTCCCTTTGTATGTAAAAAGAAATTAACACACCAGCATACATTGTTGAGAAGTTGGCCCTGGCTCACCTCGAGCTGTTGCGCCACTCTATTTATTTTTTTATTTATAAATTGAAGAGAAAATTTCAGCAAACACGAGAAGCTACATACTGCTCAAAAAAGGAAACTCCATGTTAGAAGCCTCGGCAGCTTGGAATCTCCAAAGTATGGTAACGTGGCCAACGTTGATTTATTTTTAGTTAGAATAGGCTAGTATAGGTAAAGTGAATCACGGGGGTGTGGTGAAAAAAGCCACACAGACAATAGGCTCCAAAATGGGCCTATCGCGATCTCAGTTGAACAAGCATTAAAATGGAGAACAGCGTCAACGTTGTCCCTGTTGAAACAGCAAATTTCCCTGCAATAGCCAAGAAGGCCTCTGAGTTTGTGCCGTCTACTTCCGCTAAACTTTCAAACAAAACAACAGCCTGCAGGTCATAGCCTAAACAAAAATTATCCCTGTACGATAACTTGAGTCCGGAAAATTACCTATCGGAATTTCACCTACAGTCTAAGCTTGTGTCTGCTCAGTTTTGTAAGTTCCTTGTCCTACGATCTTTTCCCGTCAAAATGTGGCCACAGAGCTATGTGTCACACGGAGATACCCTGTGTCCAATCAGACTTCACGACCTTTGTTCTAGTTTTTAAGGCACCCGCCTCTTCTTGCAAGCTCGTGAGTCGGATAGTTCATCTCATTCCATACCGCAGTGTCCAGGCACCCAGCACAATCTCAGCCGGTTCCGACAGAACAATTTTTTGTCAAATTTTATATATACATATATATATAGAAAAAGAGTAATTTCAAGTTAAAATCCCTTAAACGGTGGGCGTGGTCAATGTAAAGGTTAAGGTTTTCCGGGTTAGGTTAGGTTAGGTTGGGTGGCTGTCCCCGCTGCGCTTAGGCCAAAGGAGGTCCATTGTGATACCACAAGTAGAACCGGAGCTACCAGCCCGAGGACGTTAATGATGACTACCCATTTGGTTGGGAGGGGTCTGGGCAAACAGTGAACGTGTAAACCTGTACCGAGGGTCACCAATCAAAGTTTGATTGGTTGAGACATACCCGAGGGTAATGAAGGCTGGGGGTAACCGTTTCGGTGTGAACCGCTATCAATAGAGTTGAGAGGGGGCCAGTGAGAGACCTCCTGAAGGAAAGGTGGTCTCGTAACTGTTGGCCTTCAGATGGGAATTGGATGGGATGGGATGGGATGATGGAGGGGGGGAGGGCGGTTGGGTTTCTTGAGGTCAAAAAGGAGGTGGGAGGTCAGTGAGGAATAGTTCCTATATGAGAGGAAGCCCGGCAGGGGCAACCGATTTCGGTATAAGTCCGAACCTGTTGCTTCTCTGCTAAGGATTATCCTCGGGGATGGGAAGGTGCAGGGGTAACCGATTCGGTGTGAGCCCTTGTAGGGGGGAATTCTCAGAAGCTGATGTAGGTTAACTGTCTTCGGTGTAAGCCCGTACTACAGGCGACTCGCGTTAGAATTTGGGGGAAGGAAGGGGTAACCGAAGCAGTATAAACCCGTACCAGTGAGAATTATGTGTTGGTGATCCCGTGCGGGTGGAGAGGTGAGGGCAACCGAAGCGGTATAAGCCCACACCGATCAAGCCCTGTAAGGGAAAACACTGGGATATAATGGGGAGTGCAGAGATGAGGAGAATGAGGAGTACTACTAATTGAATGTAGGAGTACTACTAATTGCGTCCCGTGTGGGGGGGGGACAAATAGGGTATCTTTACATTGCGTCAAGTAGGTTTTCCGGGTACATCAAAGACAATTACAAGTCACATACCAAAAATTAGTGCACTAGCACCATTGTAATATAGCTAAAACTTGAAAAAAGTTAGAGATGGTCGCACCTACAGGCCTGCAGTGGGCGTGGACTGTGGGTTGATTCAACTAATTTTCAAACTTGATCTGAAGGACTGGACCAACTTTCAGCTCTCTAGCTTAAAAGTTATGGCCTAAAACTTATTTGCATACGGACGGACGGACAGACATGGCTTAATCGATCATGTCTCTAAAAGGTCATATGGGCTTACGGTGATTGTTTCACTGGGTTACAAGCTATACATCTGGTATAAAAATCAAATTTTCTTCCCTTCTAGCTGAAGGAACATAATCCTATTCTTGAACGGTGTCTGAGAGTCCTCATCAGTTTTTGGATTGCTATCTCCAGTGTTTTCTGTAGCAGGATATCACAAGAATGCCATCCGAACTCCGGGCCGGAGATTTGAACGGCTTAAAGGGCCGAATCGCACACTGCGTTTTTTTTCACAAACAAGCATACCTATCTCCTCTTCGGAGATTTTTTCTCAGATTGCCGAAGCATACCACGCACTAATTTGGATTTTGGGTAGTCTCGAGGCCTAGTCTGTTACCGCGATGGATTCGCGGTAGTTTTGCCATGAAGCCCGTTTCGACTTCCTAACTAAGTGCTGAATTTTTTTTTTTTTAACGCAATCGCATCCCCCATTCTATGCGCTATTGCAGACTTTTCTAAGTTCTTTTCTCTTAAAAGCTAAACATCTCTATTCCACCTTTTTATGAGTTCGACCGATTGAACACGTCTTGTCCAACGCGAAAGTTAGTACACTCCTAAGATTTGTATCTAGTTACATCAAATGCCACCCCGATACTTGACACAATCAGTCTTTCTGGAATTCCTTTGGAAACTACATACATACTACATTACCATACATTTGAAGGTTTTCCTTAAAGCGAATCCGTCTGTGATCCAACATTGACGCTTCATCGACTACTCTACAATCCCTAATATCTAACCCTTCCGTGTTTGAAGCCAGGGTAATATCTATTACTACTTCTTACCTATTTCTAACCACGAAAGTAGTCAAATTTCCTCTTGCAAGTGTTGATTTCGGAAAATATAATAAAATCATAGAGATTCACCTCTTGCATTTATGTCGCTACTTTCCCATTGCGAATGATGGGCGTAAGCATCCCACCCAACATAAGTGCGGTTTACCGCCATCCCTTTCCCATTTTGTCGCCGTCATTTTCGGAAAAAAATTAAGTTAATTGTTCTTTGATTAAAATGCATGTCCTGCTGATATTACCAGACGGTAACCATGAAGAACAAAAAGTAGCCGTTAAGCCTAAGTCCTTTACTAATACAGGGCGCTTGCATGAGTACGGCTGTTATGCCCTGTCTGGGGTGAAGTACTCTACCAGACAGGCCGTCGTGTCGCCGCCCTACTGTGATTCAGGCTTGTCTGCAATACTTCCACCATCTTGGTGGGATTCTTTCTTCATACTTACCCTTGGTCGATAACTTGACCATTCCCATGATGTACCTTACCACACTCTTCGATTTATCCAGGTATGGTAAGCAGTCCTTGCTTAGGGACAGCAGAAAATGCTTCTCGTTTCGCCATCTAGGTCCTATCTTAAAGACTCTTCATTAATCGGCTTTCAGCTCCCGATTCTGAACATTTATAAATCATAAAAGCTTCTATGGGTACTTGTAAGGACACGGAAGTCTAACCCATGCGGTCGGCAGAGTGTATTTTTCCTCTCTGCTAACGTTGTGCTTAGCTTGACATCTTCGCGTCATGCTCTTTAAAGCTTCGCACACCTGTTAAATGCATCGACGACGGAAGTCTACTGAAAGCCAGTTTCTGCGTAGTACAACCTTGGGACCGCCTTACTTACCAGCATCATCAAATTGAAGCTCCTCTTTTCCTATGGCGGTAAATTCCTGCCACAGAGCGTCCTGACGGAACTTCACATCAAAGTTTTTTCACTGATCGACTGTCATACGACCGCAAGATTCCAGATCGTTGACCAAAGCAAGGAGAATCTCGTCAGCTGGGTTGCTTTGCTTATGCAGCAAAGAAGATGATTCAGCAGCCTTCATCTTTCCTGCGTTTTTCGGCTCAACGACGTCACCAGATGCGCTACATTTTGTGTTGAAGCTGCACTTCCTACCAGATATACTTACCCCTTCTTAAAGCTTTGCCGCGTGGAAGGTAGAGGCCGCCTGACTGGCTTCCACTCCTGCTTTTGCAGCAGTATTACCCTTGATTACCATCTGTTGAGTGAGCAGTTGATTAGCCAAGATGGCCTTTACTCCTTCCAAGGCAGCTTTTTTCCAACCACTGCCAGGCTGACGAACCTAATACTTCGCCATATTACGCTGAGCGTTGTGCTGCAAGTGGTTATTCCTTTGGTGAGCGTTCTTCACGCTCTTAACAGCGGTCGACCAGTTAATGCTACTCTTTCCATCAGCGAAGTATTTTCTTCATGCTTTGAAGCCTCGGACAACAGCTTCCTGTTCCAGCTGTCTTAGCACTCCCCTCGACTTGATAACTGGCCTTGAAATTTCCATTAGTAAAGAAGCCGGCAGGTCGAGCCAGCTGTGTCTACACTTTCCGTCACTGAACCTCTTCTTTTTACAAGCCTTGGAAATAGCTTCGACTGCGGATGTTCCGACTGTCTTATAAATCTTCTGTTTACTGCTCTTTAAATCACCAGCCGGTGAAATCGCTAGGGCTTTGCTAAATATTTTTTTTTTTTTTTGAATAAAATATACATAAGATCAGGAAATTAGTCCGGTTAAAAAGCTAACCGAACGTATCGTTGCTTTCATTGGCAACGAGAAGAATTTAATGTATAACATTAAATTTTCAAAATTGCGCGGCGAGTTTTGGAATAAGTCCCATCTATGAACAGGCGTTTTGTCATGTGGTCCCCTGTTAATATTAAATAAAATGCTAAGATGCTAGATTTAATCACGCACCTCGAAGAAGAAGGACAACAATGAATACCTGTTATGTCTTGAACTTTATTTTTTTAACTGAATCGATAGCTGATATCTTCAAGCTATAAATACGCCGATTCGAAGGTACCAACATAGGTACCAATAGATATTGTTTTAAAGAAATGACCTATACCTACCATATAAGGCTGGAATGTTACTAGGAATTAAACGGAATCTTTACTGACTTTTTGCTGTTAAGCCTTGAGGACAAGTAAATTCACCGTGAGTAAATAAAAACGCACAGATAAAATTCTTGTCTCCCAGAAGCGAACTTACCGTGCGTCGATTCAAATAATTAAATACTCTGCGATTTAATAATTTAAATAAAATTAAAAATATTCACATTCTGCTTGTTGCTTTAAATTAACTTTTATTCACAAACAGCTATTTTAAAATAATCTATTAAATATTTCAAAGCATAAACTAAAAATGCACATCAGAGTCATTAAAAAATCATCACCTTACCCAAGGCAAACGTGCTACTGAGACGTATAACAGGCTAAAATATTCCACTGACTTAAACACGCAATCCTTCAGAGAATTTGGCAAGCTTATATTTTTAAGAAACGAACAGGAAAAAGAATAAAAAAAAAACCTTTCCTTGGTACCCTAGCTAAAGTAGGTATTTGCCAAGCATCCTTTCTTCGCTAAACCATAGTGAGGTAGTTCAGTTTCAGTGATGAGCTTCTATGAATGCTGCTTCTCCCTGCTCCTGCTACCACCTACATATCCTTCTCACTCTGCCACCGATTTGGTGCTTGCTGGGGAAATACAAAAACAACCATTAGGCCCGTCGTCGTCGTCGTCGCAGCCCTCCGTCGCCGACACGTCTTTGCCCCACTACGCGCTATTTCGTAACAGCTTTGGTCTTTGCCGTCGTCGTCGTCGTCGTCGGTCGACCTGTCGCCTTCGAGAATCCTTTGAATAAGGGCCAGCAGCACCAGTAGCAGAATCCAGTCTCAGTCGCCGCTCGATAGAGTGGCTGCTGGTTTACGTCACAGTTGTGCGTGGGTGGCTGCTGATGGCGCACCCACAGTCATCGGCTGATGCGAACCGTAAAAGCTTCAGCTTGTCGGAATTTCTCGAAGGGGAACTCCATTTTCAGATGTTTGAAATCGAGCCAAAGGACATGCGCCGAGCTTTGGATGTTGATTTTTCTTTCGTTTGTTTTGTATAGCTATTTGTGCTGCGAAACCACAATGAGAGCCAGAGGCGACGATGAGAATCTAAAAGATACGTCCGCCAAGAGAGAGAAAGTCGTGTCATGCCAATCGCCAATGTGTATAGCGTGCGTAACGTATAGGATGAATGGCTCTGGCTCTCCAAAGAATGCTGTCATCGTTGCATACCATCTACACAGACACTTATACGTTGTCTGTCGTCACCGAACCAACAAAATGAACCACCGATGAACTTTTCCCATCGTCCATGAGCAACACCCACACATTATCCTCCCCAGCACACATATATACACAGACTCATTCAAAAAAAGTATAAAAATTACTCTCCTCGAATCAGAAGAGAAAATGAGAGAACAACTTACTTACGAGGACAACAACGACGAGCATACCTCAACACCGGCAGAGGATAGCAAAATAGAATATCCTTTTGGCTGCCATCGGCGACATAGTGTTGTGTAGTCGTCGTTGCGAGTACACACAGCAGCAGCAGTTCAGCCTGCCGCACACAGATAGAGGCGCATAGAGTGTGTAGTAGAGCACCGTTTTGAAAACAAAAATACTTGAAAGGACACACAAAGTAAAACTGCTCCCATCAGAGGAAGGATATCCTTGCCGAAGGTGGCCGACGTTAAATCATTCGCGATTCATCCCTTAACGAACGAACAATCCACAGCTTGACCAACACACGGAATACATAGAAATATTAGTTTTTTTTTATTGTTGTTGTACTAAGGGTTGAAAAAAATAAAAAACAAAAATAAAAAAGAATAGTGCGAACAAGGAATAACAACAACACCCTCAAATACCCCCATAAAACGGGACGACAACGACGACGACCGCTGCAGAGCCGCGTCATGGCCAGGCTGGCCCCCCAACAGGGTGGTTGTAGTGCAACTAACCCCCCCGATCTGCGTTAAGTTGTTGTTGTTTTATTTTTTCTTCTCGTCTTACTTCATTTTGTAGTTTTGTGTGGTTGGAGCGAGCAAACGAACGAAGTACATTCTCAATTCGATTCCCATTCAGTGTTAAGATTTTCGCGAACAAAAAAGGATTTCTTACAAGAAGACGCTCCAATAAGAAACAAGGATAATTACCGATAGATAAATTAAATTATTAAGGGATGCAGTGAAAAGTGAAAATTCTACTTCTATGTACATCGACACAGAGAAAAGTTATTTATTTTTTAGAAAATAAAAAAAAAAATCAAATTACATAAAACGTATATGTGTGGTGAAAGTGTAGCTCAATAATCAAAAAGAGTCCTGCGAGGTCTTCAATCACGCAGCAGTGTGTCTACAACATCGTTTGCCGTTTGATTGCAAGGAAACAAGTGGTTGACCAAAAGCAAGTGCAAGAGAAACCCAAGTGTGAAATCATCAGTGGCAATCATCCTTGCGTTATCCAATCGCGAGTTTTGAAAAGTTCCTTTTAGATTTTAGTGACAACAAAAAAATAATAAACTTAGAAGATACCCTAAAAATACTGAGCAAAAAAATTTTCTTTCCCCGGTGCTGCTTTCTCCCGAATCAATAAAACAGGTGGATTCAAATTTCCATTGCAAATCAGATACCGTTGCGTACCTATAGACGTTCGATTTTGAATCCTTGCACCCTGTTTTCGATTTCATTCAAATTTCTGCCTTAAATGCCACTCAGCTAGTAAAATTACCCATTTTTCGTTTTGTTACACAATTTTGTGACTTTCGGTTTTCGTGTTTTTTTTCTGTTCGTTCTTGCCTTTCGCATTCAAACTTCTCCTTCGCCAAGAGTCCGTGTAATCCTTTCGGAAAATAAAATAATAAATCCACGAGAGCAAGAACGGGAAAAAAACCAACCAAAGGACATATAAAATTTGGCAAGTCGTCAACCGCAGAGACGCCCCTGGAGTGAAGTGAGGAAGCATATTAAAAAGTACCCCCCCGGCAGCATGTTATGTTCCTTTACTGTTTGCACTGAAAAACACTCGGGGAGTTATTGAGAAGAGACCAAAGCACCCCGCAAGATCAGGCCTTAGCAATAGGAAAATCATCTTATTCGCAGAGAAAAAGCGTCCTTTATTAGCACCGCCCGACCATACAGCGCCCATAAAGAGCACAAGTTCCATTCAAGATGATCCGTGAAATAATTCAAACGCTGGCCTGTCTGAGTGTCCTCAATGGCAGCACACTATCCCTTCATCTAACCAATGACCGTACTGCTGAGCACAGCAGTAGTAGCGGCGGTAGCCCACCCCTGGTTGGTTCGGGCAGCAGTGGTCCGCTCCAGCACAACCCGTACCGCCGGATGGCGGCCGCTGCTGAATCTGAGCGAGAACGAATGCTGTTCATGGGTGGCGGTAGGAGGGGACGACCCATCATCACCGGGCGTCTGCACCTGACCACAGGAGACACCGATGGCGGTGGTACCAACTACCCGCCCTCGTCGCTGACAATGCTGCAGGACAACGAATTTCCCATACGACGAGAGCCCTTCTTCTTCGCCGGCGACGGCGTGGACGACGCTGGTGACGGTGGTGGCGGAGGCTTTGAGGAGTACCAAAGCCCCCAGACCGATCACTATCACCGCTACGATGACGGTAGCTACGAGTTTATGGACGACGTCTACAACCGCGGCGAGGGAACCTATAGGAAATTTCCCCAGGTGCACCATCAGGCTTCGCCCCAATATCACGGCTCGTCACCAAGGGGCCTACAAGAGCTGTTCGATCACCATGACAGTGGCCCAGCCTCCGATGAGCTCATCCCCAATCATCGTTCCGGTAGCCTTGATGTAAGATTCAAGCAAAAAATGCAGCGAAAACGGACCCAACAAAAGGCAAACGCAGACAAGTCCCAGGCGTCATCGGCAGGATCCAAGGCAGCATCAGCAGTGGCACCACCGCCACCACCACCAGCCACTGCACCATCTTCGACAAACTCACAGGAACAACAACAACAGAATACAAGAAACCAGCCGCCACAGCAACAGCTATTACATCCCAATAGCAACAATAAGCGTTCGGGGATGAACAGCGGTATCGGGTCACCACCCGTCACCCATAGCATAGCCAGCCAGTTGATGTTGCGTACGGCGAGGGGACAGCGACAGTACGATGTGCCGCAAATTGGTATGTTATCCACTTTTATTTCGTGTCCTGTTTTTTTTCGTTTTTTGTTCCTTGTCCTAGGTTAAGTTTGCTCCCTTTATTCGAGTGTCCAGTGTGGAAACGGTGTTCTGGGGTACATATGGATTATTAATTGAACATGAAATGAGAAAAGTCCTTTCATGTGGAAAATATACCATAAATGTCCTTATCGGTTGGAGTTTCTCGGTTTTCCTTTTATTATTTCATATTTGGGACGTAAAACGAGGATAATTAAGTGGATTTATTGGATTCAGGGCGGTGAAAATGGTGGTAGCCAACTGTTGCCAATTGAGGATTTTAGTATGGGGGGCATGTAAGTATAGGATGAATTGTGCGTTCTAAGAATAAATATTATTATTCCTTTCTGATGTAATTTCTTTGTGACATAAAATGCTGCAGAAAGAGATTCTTGGAAATGAATAAATACTTCATCGGAATTCTATGGGGGTTTTGTCATATTTACCAGAAAATGGATGGTATTAATTGCATGCCATGGGGTTACTCACAGTGAAAACATTACCTCTAAGTGCATATCAGATATGTTCTTAAGAAATCTGATTCCCAACAAAATTCCTGGCTAACTTGCTGTGAAAAAATCTGATCAAAATAAACCTAAAGTTTGAGTGTTCCGTTTTCATAATTCGAAAAGGAAAAATAAAAAACTCGTGGAAAAAAAGTAAAGGTCCTTTCATCTAAGTTCTCCGCAGAAGCAATCTCTGGAGGACTTTCAAGTTTCAACCGATGAGTAAATTGATCAAATGAAGAAATCTCTAGTTGAAAAGTTGGTTCTAGAGCGCCAAGTTACCCGTCACCTTTTCTTTATTGTCAGAACCTGCTGGTGTATTCCCGAGAAATATGAAACTTAAATCGATTGCATGGCACCGACGATATATACCTACCTGTTGCGTTTGGTTTTTTTTTTTCGTCCTTTTTCTTCAGTGTTGTGTGTTTGAGATAAAAAGTTGAAATAAGTTTTCTGGACCCAAATCATATCTAGCCGAAAGCATTTTGAAATAGCCTTAGTTGGCGTTCTATTAAGTTTCGGTTTCAAAGATTTCTGCAACGAATCTTCTTTTTTTTTTGTTTTTTTTGTTCTACCACCACCTTTGGGCAATACAAGCGAGCCACTGTGCAGACGGGACGAAACGTATTTTTTTTTACAAGTTTTTCTTTTTTTGAAATTAAACTTTTATCGAAATGACTTTAGTGTGTAACCATGAGGAAAATGGGAATTGCACTTGTAAGGAATCCGTTTTTGAAGAAGCAAAGAAAAAGAAGAAAAGAATGAAAAGGTAAGAACTATCCAGGAAATTAGGAAAAACAGTGCGAATCGCCTATAAAATCTTAAGGCAGTTGCCCGATGACCGCGCTTATTGAAACTTGACAAAAGGTTACAGTGAAACAATGGTTTTAGCTTGCATATATCAGCTGCTTAATAAATAGAGCTGTTTTGTACATTTTCTTGAATATTGTTACCCAGAAGTTTAAATAAAAGCTTTTTTTTATCCTTTTTAAGAAGTTCGGTAGTTGATTTTGGGAAATTCCGCAATGGTCTTCCCAAATTGAGTCTGGATCTCTTTTGATAAGTTTTTGCTTTTCCCGGATTCTTACGACAACTCCTTGACTATTCCAACTGCCGGTTTGCATTTTGTCCACGTTTTAGAGTAACCAAATTCGAGAGTTCTCCCGACTTCCAACTTTGTTTTTTGATTTCCTTGCCATCGATATTCTTCCAAAGACGGAAGAGGGCAGGACAATTCGAAATTACTATAGAGAGGATTCATCACTCTCTAGACAAAGTTATCGTATGTTCTTTCCAGCGCTCTATAGGATCGTGAAATTTCATCGATTATTATTATAATCAAAACAATTCCTCATTCTCTTTCAATTATTTAACAAAACAGGACATCTTTGCTGAAATCAAGCAACAGCTAACAGTAGGCAATTGTTAAACAAAACATTTGGTCACACTGGCTCATCAATTAATGCGTTTTTTAGTCGTTAATGTCGTTATCGCGTTATCGTCGTTAAAATAAAATAGTTTTTTTTAATTTTTTCGAGCATTTTTTACAACTTGGCAGCAATCGAGGGCTTATAAAAGGACAATATCCTTTTCCCCCTATTTTGGCGCTCTCACCACAACGTGCATAAGAAGGAGCTTTGGACCTCATATTGTTTTTATACCCGACCGAGGGTATATTAATTTTAATGCATAGTTTGGAACAAAGTGAAACAATCACCGTAGACCCTTAAGACCTTTTAGAGATATGCTCGAGACAGACAGGTGAATCGACTAATCCATGTCCGTCCGTTCGTCCGTCCTTCGTTCGTCTTCAAAATCAAGCTAGAGAACTAGGTGCACGGCTTGGATCTTCTGCTTCACAGACAAAGTGTAAGAATTGGCTCAATCCGTCAATAGCCACGCCCACTACTGGCTTCAATGTGAGACAACTTCTGTTTCACATTTTCAAAACGCCTTTTGGTCAAGTTAGACAAGTCATAGGAATTGAAATTTTGGTACTGAGCAATATTGGCCCAAGACCTTTAAACAAGGCAAAAACTCAAAATCAAGCCCAGCCCCCATTTTTGGGGGCGTGGCCAATACAAATTATATATTGATTCAAGACAAAAAAAATTTAAGATTTGGTGTAACACGATAAATAGAAGTTCGTCACAGACGAATTCTTGCACTTCCTCAATTGTTTTGTATATAATGAAAAGCCATTGGCATCTTAAGGGCGTATGTCTCTTAACATAAATCTTTACTTAACATAAAACTCACTGTTTTGACTTCGAAAAAGCCACTTTCAATGGAAAAATGCTGTGAGCTAGCGAGATAATTTCAGCCGCAACCACAAATGCACAGAAATATGAACGGGTAAAAATTGACATCGTCGCATGCATCGCGTCGGCTTGATGAGGATACCCCTTAACTGACCTTTCAAAATTTTTTAGGAGTAGAGAAAATGTCTAAGTCAGCTTGTGAAAAAACATAAAAAAAAGTAAAGTTTGTTTGCTTAGAAGGCGCATCAGTCTCAGAAGACTCAGTTTTAGTAATAAATGATCTAAATTATATAAATTTCAAGGAGCTTTCATCAGGTTTCTGACAAAATTACATGAGAAAGTAATTTTTCGCCAAATTTAGGAGCTGCGAGGTATGCTCATGAACGAGGCCGATGGTACACACGTTTAGTTGTCTTCGGTGGCATAAAATTCGAAAAAGCGCCAGGAATTTACAAATTTGTGGTATCATGGTCGCATAACGCAAAAATTTTGTTAATTTTCGACTTATTTGTCGCGCAATGGTAACTCTGGTTCTACGAAAGACCAACGATGTTTTTTTTTCACTTGCAAACTTGTACGATAAATAATAATTTTAAATAATATTTTAATCATTCGAGTTATCTAAGTAACTAGAAATAAAAAGCAATATAGACATTTTTAAGACCTAAGTTGAGAGAAATTATAGGTATTCTCCGCTGTCTGCCTCTATCTTACCTTACCACCATCAAAACTGGCTGCCTCTAAATGTTCTCTAATACCATTGAATACAAAAGGCTCAGCAGCTATTTCTCCGAGTGAAGCGATCGATTCTTTGATGGTTTGGACACGTTGTTCGCATGACAGCCTTCCTAGACAGGTCATGCTAGCCGAGATGCGAGCGCGTCGCCCCTCTGAGTCCCTCCTGGGGATTGCGCCGGAGTCTCTTGAGTTGGTGGCGGAGGATCGAGAAAGATGGAACGGCCATTTAGCCACCCTCGCTCCGCAACCCTTTTCAAAGGATAAGCGGCATCCGAAAATGATGATGATGATGACAAAAGGTTCCTTCGATAAAAGTCTTAACAAGCCATATTGCATCACAGTTCTCACCTTTATCCCAGTTCTACGTTTAATAAAGCGTAGGCGTAGACTATAACGCAGTGTACCTTGTGCTGTATTTGACGACTGGGACAAAAGTGCTGAAAAATTTGACGTTTTACTTTTTTATGGACAGGTGTGGAGTTCAATTTGACAGTTCTGCAGTCCGGTGCATCCTTTGGCGTTCGTTATACCGAACAATAACCCATAACTAATTTGGGTGATTTGACATTTTTTCTGTATTTTTCTGCTTTTCCTGCTTTTAACGGACGTTAAAATACTCCAAAAGAAGCAAAAATCTGCTTTTAAGCCAACGCTGCCATATTGTGACATGACCTTTGATTATCAGAACATTTCTTGTGAAGTTTCTATTGACGCTTGTTTGCCGCTTTAACAATAGGTTCATTGAGTGTCACCTATTATAATATTTTCGCCTTTTGTGTATCATTTGTACATAAAAGTGCTCCAGTAAAGTATATAATCAATCGCATTACAACCTCTTGTTTTCGAAACAATAGCCACTTTAATAATAGACATTACATTTTTGCTTTTTGTTATTAAAAACCATAATTGATACCTTCATTATAATTTTGTTCTGAACTTAAACCAATTTAATTTATTTCAACAACACATTAAGCAAATAATGGGCATTAAAAATTATGGGTAAACCAAAGAAACAATTATGTCAAGCATTGTAAAGTGTAAATTGAAAGACTGTATAGGCCTAATGGTTTTGATTTCATACAATAGATAGGAAGCTATAATAAAATTCAATTAAAATTAAAAGTTTGCTATACGGGACATTTTCGAAAGTCGGTAACTACATATACCTACACATAATATGTATGCTCTGCTAAAGTTTTAAGTGGTAACCCACGCTCAATCGTTTCTAAAATTTAGTTTACGTAAATAACGCAATACAATTTCTAGGCTTTTAACGAAAAGAATGAGCAACATAAGAACGTGTGTCTCTGCCAACAAACTATGTAGCTAAACAACGACACAGTCCTTCACACGTCTTTTCGTAGACATAAACGTGCTATTTGTTTTTCAAAACTCAACTCCACCAACGCAAACAATGCTTAAATGGAAACATCATGAAATTGAAATAAATGAAACAGAAACTAAAGTACTTGAAGTGTGAACACCGAACTATTAATTAAATCAACTATAAAACGTACTTCTCTACATTCCTGAGTAAATATCTCTTGGCTTTTTTGTTCTCTCTATAGTCTACATCCTCTATTGTGTAGGTGTGTTTGTGGACGCTTGAATGTGGATGGAAGTTAGACGATTTGTGCTCTGGGCCCATTCAGGCATCATTTGCATAAACAACTAACTATCACTTAAAATGAGATTCGCTTTTCATTCACTTACACTCATTCACTTTGGCTTGGAATGTTTAAGCCTATTTGACAAACACAAATAAATGTATAGTCAAATACTTAAACTAAGAGGTGGAAGTTCTATCTCTTCATTAGAAACGTATCTCTGCACTGTGATCCTGTAGGTGGACTTAATTGAACTGAGGCACATAACCTACAATAGATGTCAGTTTTGCATTCGAATTAGATAAGTATAGACTCAAAGGTACTTGGACCGTTAACAAACTTATCGTTGAGTGCATCGATTTGTTGGCAACAGTACGTGAAGTGGATTTCATAAAATCGCACTGAAGATACAAGAGTGTTATATATGTGGAGGGGTAATGGTAAATTGCTAAGCCTTGTTTGGTCCACTTGAGCAAATGCAAAATGCGACAGATGTTTCGAAAATGAAAACATAGGTACCTGGTAGCTTAACCCATCCTCTTATGCAAGCGTTTACTTCGGAAAAGGGTGGAATATATTCTTCTTCTTGCTGTCATTATTTCAATATAAGTTCGTGGTTTCTTTTTTTAAGTCTTAGCCTGCAGTAACTGCTTTATTTTCCATAAAAAAGGTTGTTATCTAATTTAATTTGCGACTTTATGCTTTTCTACTCTTTAAATGATAATTTGGGACTCACCTCGATAACATATTTGTCTCGCTTATTTTCATCTGTCTGTACGAGCTTTTAATTTCTGGCATTGCAATGTAGTAAATAGAGAGGAGATCCTTGACTATTTGCTCGATTTTCGGGTTGAAAATTGTTTAATAATAAATATTTTTATACCCGACCCAGGGTATATTAAATTTGGTGTATAGTTTGTAATGCAATGAAATAATCACCGTAGACCCCTAAGACCTTTTAGAGATAGCAATGGGACCGACAGTAGAATCGATTAAGCAATGTCCATCCGTCCGTCCGTATGTAAAGAACTTTTAGCCCTTACATTTAAAGGTAGAGAGCTGAAATTTGGTTGGAAGTCTATTGGACCAGATTGAGCTTTAAAATTAGCTGAATCATTAGCTGTATGTGCGTATGTGCGTCAATTAGCTGTATGTGCGACAATCTCTTGATTTAAAAAAATACTTTTTCCAAATTTAAGCTAAGCTACAATAGCGCTAGCGCATTCATTTTTGGTATGTAATATCGGCTTGAAATTGTCTTTGAAGTAGCCAGAAAATGTTAGCCTATTCATTGAGCACGCCCACTTTTTAAGGGATTTTAGCCTAAAATTACTGTTTTTCAATAAATATATATGAAATTTGACAAAAAATTATGTATATGTATGTAAATTAATGTATATATTGTATGTACCCCCGCCCACTTTTGTGGCCGTGGCGTTAAAAAAGTGATTTTTTTAGCTTAAAAAGCGGAGTTTTAAGCCGAAATATATGCAAGCACATAGTATAAAGCATTCAACAGTTATATTTTTATATCCCGCCCACTTTTTGGAGGCGTGCCATTTTTTTTTGGTATGGTCGGGTATTTTGCAACCGTCGTAGATGGACTGAAGCTTTTGCATACGCACTGTTGTACTTTTCTACTTGTAATACCCCATCCCATAGGATAGGAGGTATATTAAGTTTGATTCATACTTAACATAGAGAAATTATCATTATAGGCCCCCAAGATCTAAGGGCTTATGATCGATACCGAATTGTAAGTCGAGTGAGCCATGTCCGTCCGTCCGTCCGTCTGTGGATAGTTTTTAGGCCTTAAATTTTGAGCTAGAAACTGGAAACTTGATATCTGTTCTTTCTAGGTCCCGAAGCAGTACAAGTATAAAAATTTTTGAAATCCGCCCACTGACACGCCCACTTTACTTAATAGCATGAAAAATCAAGGTTGTCGCAGGAAGCTGAAATTTGGTATGCGATATCCTTGCTTAAGTGTGTTGTGATTGGCATTTAAAAAAAAGCGAATACCGCCCCCTTGTAGGCGTGGTCATACTTAATATGCATTCTAATAAACGGTTTTTATTTGATATATTTTCTTTAAATCCAAAAAACTTGCATTAAAAAATGTTCAGATATGTGCGCAAGCTATCAACTCAAGTTGACCATCAACTCTTTTCCCCACGCCCAATTTTGGGGGCGTTTTTAAGTATAAACGAAATTTTTAAGATGAAAATGCAGTCAACACGTGTACATCACTTCTGTTAAAAAATATAAACAAAAATACGATGTTGTTGAGAAGGCGTGGATGCCACGCCCTTTCTCAGGGAGAAGATTCTTAACTGAGAAATTCTAAATACAAATGAAGTTAAATGAAACTGAAATCTAACAACCAAGATTTATGACACAATCCGGAGCTTGACAGTGGTCAATTGAGATGGGGTATCCGATTCGCCTAAGCGGATTGTAACCCTTCTACCAGTGAGGTCTTTAAATTTGAGGAAACTGAAACTTGCAGCGTTGCCTGGTTTTTATTAATTTTATGGTAGGTACTTCGGAAGTTTAGGAGAGGTACACGGCACAAACTTCAAAGAACAAGAGAAAAATACAAAAATGTCTAAAATCCTTAGAGTTTCTGAAAATAAAACCCATCATTTTGTTTGCTATTACAACAATGAAATCGAAATGGCTCTCAAAATTAAGCTTGGAGTCAAAAATAACTCTGATATCTCTCTTTCTGCAACTTTGAGAAAAGTGGCGTTTCGAATTGAGTAACACAAGTTTATTGGCCAGCATTTTCTACTAAAAGAAAGAAACTTACATTTAAAAATAGTAAAAAATAACTGGTTCCGGGAGCACCATTTTTGTAAGGATTCAATGTCCCTTTGAAACTGGAGGCAATCCGCTTGGTTTTTGATAAACCAAATGGATTTTGTTGAACATTAAACAAATGGAGTTGGAGAAAAATTCCGAAATGTCATTTCCCAGCAGAAGAAACAACAGAGGTCCCAAATGACTTCCCTCAGGTACACCTGAAGTGACATGAATGGGGTCAGATAGAATGTTGATTGATTGATTTTAACGAAGTGGTAATGGCTGATTAAGTAAACGACTCCAACCATTTTGAAGAGAGTTAGTGGATGACTCGAGCCTAATGACTCGAGCTTATTGAGTAGAACTGAAATACCCCCTAATATGTGGACTCGGTTCGAAAACAAGAAAAAGACTAGGCAGAACCCATAAAAAGTCTAAATGAACGCAGCTCTATGACAAGGAAGGTGGAATCGCCTCGAAATCCGAAAAAGGTAAAAAACCTACTTGAGAGTTAGTTACTGGAAATGCTGCTGCTGCACCGAGGTTTTTATCCTCGATCCATCGCTTGGTCAGTTGAAAATATATAATAAAAATTTTGCTGGAAAGCATCGGTGGATCCAGATCTATGATAAATGAAACAAAAAAGGGAAAATTAAATTCGCGGGGGAAACCCGCAAAGAATGTTAACTCGCAGTAAGAATAGCCCAGAAAGTGATGATAAGTGAATATTTTCGACAATGAGTTGAAGCAATTTAGATGCTTTTGCATATAACTCAAGCTGTCAGAGGAAGATTAAAGAGCACCTCTTTGGAATTGAAGTTCGTTCGATTATTCTTATACAGATGGGATAATCTTTTATCGGTTTTTCTCATTTCCGAAATTGTAATGAGGGCGAGAGTCCCAACATCATGAGTGGGGCTGAAAAAAGTTCCCAGCTTGTACCAAATCACAGCCAATATGCTAAAAGATATAGCAAAGTGCAAAAAGGTTTGGCTAGCAGAAAGCCGACGGAAAATAGGTCTTTACCCGTCACAGAAAGAAAAAGCCTTAAACGGCTAACACGTGTTATACATGTGTTCAGGAAGTCCAGGAAAGCCCCTACCCCTTAATAGTGCCCGAAGATGTAAGAAGATGAACAAATCATAAAATTTTACTGCATCTTTGAATTAAGATTGAGAGGTTTTGGCATTAAAAGGAATTAACAATAGTTTTAACTGGCCGCCATGGTATTTGCTGGGTTAACCCCGAAAGCAACTCTGGAGAACAGCTCCAGTTGCTTTTTTTCCTGATTTTTTGACAGCTGCTTTGCTTCTTTCAGTTAAGAAAAGCCTGAAAAATGTCTTGTATTTTTTTTTTGCTGCTTTTTACTATAAATTTGTCGATTAAAAAATTTTTACACTTGTACTGCTTCGCATGACGTGGACCTTACGTACGAAGTTTCAGCACCCTAGCTCAAAATTTAAGGCCTAAAAACATGTGACATACAGACGGACGGACGGACGGACATGGCTCATTCGATTCAGAATTTGGTCTCGATCATATGCCCTTAAGGTCTTGGGGGTCTACCATTATTATTTCACCGTGTTACAAACTTTGTGAAAAACTTAATATACCTCCTATCCTATGGGATGGTTTATAAAAACAATTTCGTTCGGAATTCATTCATTCTTTGATTGTAATAACCGCCTTAAATCAGTGTCTTTTGCAGCTTAAAAATTCACACCGGAAAAGTTCACCACTTTTCCATTCCATCGCATTTCCGAATTAAAACAATTTAAAAAACCTGTTCGAATGCAATCCTCACGAATTGATATTCACTCGCAACCACGTGCCGTGGCTAGTCCAATCCAATTATCTGGGATGGTGTGAAAATCAACATCACTCGAAGATACAATAATTTTCCACCTGAATTGCGCTCTTTATTGCAAAAATATTTAAAGTTTACGTCATGCTACAAAAAAGCACAATTTCAATTTCGCCGCCTTCCCATATACCAGTTTCATGTTTCGATTTCGATATCGAAAATACTCGTATCTGCGACGCAAAAATACCAATGTCACGCGCAACGAATCAACCTACGTAAAGTGTGTTGGTGTCCTTTAGCCTTGCTTGTACTCCCATGTCCACATATCCATCCAGGAGGAGGACACTTTTCTCTTCACTTACAACACATTTGGTCAATATCAACACACATTCGCGACAGTACAATGTGTGTGTGTACATCTCCTTGCATTACATTAATTAACAAATAAATAAAATTACTGCAGGAGAAGGCGGATTAACCACTTTGAGTTGTTTGGTGTGTTTGACACTGACTAATTGGGATTTATAGGGCGAAAATAAAGTTTTGCGTGTTGGCAATTAGTGTCCGGTTGCCACCTGCATCCTGCGCCCTAAGGATGATTGATGCAGTTTTAAATTTTTCATAGTCACAAGGACACTATAAAGTCATTATAATCTAATCGAAGATGATTTTGATATAGAGGAAGATTTTTTTTTTTTATTGTTGGGATGATTGATTGCGAACGTTTTTTAGCTTAGTTTCAGTTATATCCTTGGGCACCCCAAGGATCTATGCATTAGGTTTGAATTGATTTAACCGTATGAAAACTTCACGTAAACGGGGTCTTTAGTATTCGTGAATTCCGTTCCAGGCCAAAGTAAGACAAGAGCGAGTCCTACTTCTATGAATAAATTTGAATATTTTCTTTAGTGGAAGCCGGATAATGGTAGGTAGATAAAAAATCAACAGCTACACACACACACGAGCTTAGAACATATGTAAATCTTTGTAAATCCATTGTCCTGAGGGCAATGCGAATCCCAATCTGAAATCCTGACGTATCTCCTTATGGGAAGGTGAATAATTTCTAGGAACTAAAAATAAACAAAATCAGCTGTTTCTGTGGAATATCCTAGAACTGAAGGAGTACAAAATCAACTATGTGTAGGCATAGTGTCGATATAAAAATAACTTGCTTCCATACTTTCCAGTGCAAAAGTGCTGACAAAACAAGGATTCAGGTTTGAATTCATCCTAGCTCAGATATCTAAGTTATAAAAATGGTTTGTGACTTAGATTAAAGAAGTAACACGTTCTTAGTAATATAGGGCGTTTTTTTAAGGAACGAGGAGTTACCAAAATTGAATAAAGCTAAATTTCTACGGATAGACCTCTGCATACGTAAAGTCCAAATTTTCAAAGTTTCAACTTTGCAATAAATTTATTTTATTATTCATGAGGCCCTATCATAGCAAACAGCTTTTAGCCTAACGCACTTGTGAATGTATTCCCTAAAACGCGTCCTCCTTACAATTCCTATGGAAACAGGAAAGCATCGATTAAGTTACACCCACTTCTTAAATTTAAAATCACAATTCATCCATCTTTGCTTTAAATAATTATTCCATTCAGCCTGAGGATAAGAAAGTATATTTTAGGAAAAAATATAATAAAAAAAAGTCTGTAGGCGTTTAGAGGGAAAAAATATCCATCGAATATTTAACTCAACAACACCAGCGGGATATTGATTGACTTTTACAAATATCCCAGCCTGGCAGCAATATTTTCATTTACATTGCCAACAAAATCACTTTCACTCCAGAGGATTAAAATGTGTATAAATTTAAGTGTGCCGTAAATGTATGCGTGTGTCTTATCCTTGCCAATGGTCAATATTAACAAAAATATGAATTGTAGTATTTTTTTTTATTTCGAAATTTTGTTTTGCTTTGTTATGTCCAGTATCCCACTGATTATCACCCTCCGGTCTGCTCAAGGTACAATCACAAATTTGTTTTGATTGGAGGCAAGAAAAGGAAATTTCTTTGTGTCCTTTCCCTCAATCATTACCGCCACTCAGTGTCGACATGAACATGAACTCCAACTGTGATCGATGGCCAAGGAATGTGAGGAGAGCCTGACGCACGGAGCTGTACAGTACACGTACACAAAACCCAAAGCCTATTGGCCGTTAGGGGACAATTCAGATAGAAAAATGTCTTCCATCATACAGCAAACAGCTAGCAATAAATAATAATAACAACAATAATAATAGTAACACAACAGTGTGTGCAGCCAGTAGGTGGCTTAAGCGGGGGTGGATAAAGCACAAAAATGTTCGAATACCGACAACAATTATAATAGGAATTCAAGGATAAAACACGTGTCTCACCTTTCATTCAATACACATTCCCTTTTCTTGCCACCCTTGGTTGGTTATCTATATTCGGGCCTACGCTCGCGGTTGGCAGAATGGTTGGATGGATTTTTTGTTTTCGCTATTCAGCCGAAATATACAAATGCAAACAAAGCATTCAACAAATGACAGGAGTGGAGTACGACGCAAGGAGAACAACAACAATAAGTTGCGTGACGACAAAAGAAAGAAAAAGGATCCTTTTCCAGCGGCGTCGGCGGCGGCGGATAGGGCTGAGAATAAACACGACGTAGGTCGACATCGTCTGTTGGATTCCTTTAGGTGCGCATTCAAAAATTAATAACATAATTAACATATTGAATTTGAATTGCCTCGCCAGAGAATTTACAATGGATCTGACAGGTTGGATAAGACGTGGAAATAGCTCCGGGCTTTGTGTACTTATTTGCTGGTAGGATTTCATCAATTATTTCGATAAAGTAAGTGTTTTCATGAAAGAAAGTGAACAAGGAGTGGGTAAAAGTGATTAAAAATCAGAGCTTCTTTATACGATACTCACTTAGAGAGGAGTCAACAGCAATAATTATCTTGACATCACTAAGATCTTGGTCTTGATCTAAATTTAGCAAAAGATTTTGTATTAGAGGACATACACCTTGACAACTCTAGGTCATTAATTTTCTGGAAAACTGAGCGTAGATTGGCTGCCTTATAGAATCATTTTGAGGAAAATAATGCGATGGTAATCAAAAGGACTTGACTCGTGAACTCAAATCATGGAATTGTTTTTAGCAAAACCGTGAAAGCCTGCTCCAGCAAACAACCGATGCGTATGAGAGGAGTGGTCTAACCTGATATTACGCAGGCAAGATGAGAAGATGTTTCGTGTGCTGCGCTTCGCAGTGCTGTTTCAAGAAGACAACACATCCCCTTACAAGTCTACAGCTGCAGCGGCAGTTAGTTAAAAAATTCGCGATGCTAAAGCGCTCAGGGGTGCCGTGCCGTGGCGTAGTGGTTAGTGTGTGCGCTTACTATGCCGGAGATCTGGGTTCAAATCCTGCCATCGCCACCTGAAAAAATGACTTGTTCTTTTTCATGGTTCCCACCTCCGCGAGAGTCTGACAAACCCTCCGAGAGTATCATTTGTCTTGAAAAACTTCTCAAAAAGTGCCGTTTGGAATCGGCAAAAAATTGTAGGCACCCTTGTATGTGAAGAAATTAACACACACAGCGTACATTGTTGAGAAGTTGGCCATGGTTCACCTCGAGCTGTTGCGCCACTCTATTTTTAAAGCGCCGAATAAAAACATCTAAACTAGGTGACTGTATAAAAAGAATGTCTACCACCAGAGGAACTCGCAAGGTAGAGTGCTATTACCTCTCGTATGGCATAGTAATGAATACTTATTTAATGAAGCTCAGCAACTCACCGGTAAAACCAGTCGCTTATGCCGACGGCCTTGTGCTCATGGTGCGTGGAAAATTCCTGCCAGCTGAGCTCGTCCCCTTCACGAAAAAGAGGTCGATACCGGTTGTAGAGCTGCCAGCACTCGAAGGCTCAGCTCTTCAGCTATCTAAAAGTGACAAATATCTGGGTATCATCCTAGATAGTAAGCTAAGCTGGAATCCAAACACAGAAGAAAGAGTTAAAAAAGCTTACACTGCCCTGTATACGTGCAATCGAATATGCGGGAAAAAATGGGGTCCTTCCCCCGAAATATAAAACTGGCTACACAGCTATAGTGCGAACTATACTCACCTATGGATGCTGCGTCTGGTGGCCAGCCATAACCAAGCAGAAAAATACTAAGGTAAAAAGATTGACTTCTCTCGTCACGCTACAGGTGCTCTGAGATTTACGCCTACCTCTCTTCATAAAAGAAAGTGCCACAAAAGGCGCTATAAGACTTCAAGACACAGGCAATGGCGATTTACAGGGCTCAGCTCAATCCTTCATTCAAGAATGCTGTGAAGGAAAAACCATATAAAACCTTGTTTTGGCTTCAACCAGGACTACTCCATTCACTTTCCCGGCAGAGAAGACTGGAGGCTCAATAATGTTAAAACCAACTCCGAAATTCTAGCAATACTTATAGCAGCCGAAAAGGCCAGAGTATTGGAACTATCACAGGAGGATATTTCCATTTCCGTAGACAGCCGAGCAGCCGTTAAGACCCTGACAACACCAGGGGTATATTAATTTTAATGCATAGTTTGTAATACAGTGAAATAATCATCGTAGACCCCTAAGATCTTCTACAGATATGATCGAGACCGACAGGTGAATCGATTAAGCCATGTCCGTCCGTCCGTCTGTATTCGTGAAGGTTTTGGGTCTTCAAAATCAAGCCAGAAAGCTGAAACCTGGAACTCGGCTTGGTTCTTCTGTTGCACAGACTAATTGTAAAAATTGGCTCAATCCGTCGATGGCCACACCCATTACTCGCATCAATGTAAGATAACCTCTATTTCACATTTTCTTTAAAAATGCCTTCTGGTCAAGTTAGACAAGTCGTAGGATCTGAAATTTTGGTACTAAGCATTATTCGCCCAAGACCTTTAACAAGACAAAAATTGGATCGCCCACAATAAGCCCACTTTGAACATGTTAACATGTGACCATGCCCACTTTTAATACGTTAGATCTTTAAAGACCCGATTTCTCGAAAAATTTACTCCAAATCGAAAAAAAATTCTATGACAAATATTAAAGATTACAATTTGCTAATTTTGCTGTATATAGAGTTTTGAGCTCTACCCACTATTAAGGGACGTTTTTAGGAAAAAAACTGTTTATTTTTCTGAAATAATTTTCGCTTTTACCCTATTTTCTCATGATTTTAAGAGAAATTACAATTCATTGATTCTAATTTTAGCCCATGCCTACTTTTGCGGGCGGGGTCTATAGAAACAATATATGAATTCGGGCCAAAAAACTTTAAGATTTGGTGTTACACGGTATATAGGGTCGGGTATATAAGTTTGTCGCAGAGGAACTCTTGCACTTACTCACTTATTATACTTACGTGAGTAAGTTCGTCACACACTGTAGACCCGTCAGACTTTTTAGGGTTTGTTATCGAACACAACGAGTGAATTGAAGCCATGTCCATCCGTCTGGACGTATGTGTGAAGTGAGCTTAAGAACTTGAATTAAGCGAGATAGCATAATTCTGCTATCTGCTTCTGCTGTTAAGCTTAGAAACTTTATTAGAAGCTGACATTTTGATTATCGTTTTTTCCTAATTTTGAACGGACAAAGTATGAAAATTTAACTATGGATCACAGTCGTCTTGACTGTAAGATTTACGTTATATTTTAAAAGACCTTTTGATCTTCACAACTGCGTTAACGACGATTTTACAAATTGGGACTCTTTAAACATAAAAATTATTTTGTTGAACTATGACAACTTGAGACACCGGTCAAAAAGATACTAAAGTTCACTGACAAGACCGGCTGGCTATTATAAAAATTTCACACCAACCCCCTACCTGGGTTACATACCCACGTGGCAGTACAATGGACCCTGTTCAACTATATGCAAATCGGTTTAATCATTAAAATTGATAGAAAGTACGCGGCAAATATTTGGCTGTCATGCGACAGAAAATCGCTTGCGACAGAAAACCGTGCTCTTATTTGCCGCATGATTTTCTGTCGAGCCAGCTTTGTTATGTCATGTCTAAATAAACTTTCTGATCGTCATCTTAATGTCATCCCTTGAATTTTGCATTATTGAATTTTCATGCAACCAACGCGGTGTCACATGTGCATGTGGTTTCTAACTACTGCGGCCTGTAAGTTCACATGTACTTTTATGCGACTGTCAAAAGTATGGGCTCACAATTTACAGAAAATTAAAACTTTGTAACAGATTTTTAATTCAGAATGGTATCTCTATACTCCAAGCATTGCACATGGAAAATGTGCATACATGTCATCACTCACATGAATAGTGTACATGTTGTTGTAACAAAGATTCAAGTAAGATAATGCTTAAAGGATCTCAAGTTTTTCCATATAAATATCAAAGTCGAGCGCAGCCAAGCTCGGATGGCAGTTGGAGACCAGCTTCCCATTTTTACAGCTTTTTTAACGAAGTTTAAAATTCCTCTCTATTACCTAATACCCAATGCCCGCTTGGGGGAATAAGAAAAGTATCAATTGAACTACATACCTTCTTTTACTACAGGCACTCATTTTTGATGCGACCACACAAATTATGTCTTCCTGAGCCGACGAGAAATCTAAAAGCCCCCATAATTTTAAACCCCAGCCACTTCTAAAATACATATAAATAAACAAAGATCCTTCTTCCTGATTTTTTTTCTCAGACTGCGTGGCGGCACAATTAGCTCATCGTTTCACACACATAGACGCAAAGAAACTAAATATAGGAACTTATTTTCTATGCCCTTGAATTGGTATAAAAGTAGAACCACCCCATATAACATCAGATGCCGTGTATAGCTTAGCTACACCTCTTAAGGTCTCCAAGAAACATGCTGAAATTTCGGGGAAATTCGTTCAATCTCATTGCGTAAGTGACAGAGAATATGTACGACTAACATGAACCGACAATCCAAACCTTACCAAAAAAAAAAGTCTAATTAGGTCAGATGTCCTTTCTTACACATAACTAAAAAAAAAATCTCAAAACAAATGACACCTCACTCGTTTGTCGCCTCCTATCCTGTATAGATAAATTTCATGCATCGCATCCTTTGAAGTACATTTAGTTTTATTCCAAGGATACACCAAAATGAACAGTGTACAGAGACAAAAAAAAAACAGACAGCATATGTGGATATGCCACCGTTCAGCGGCCCGAATAAAGGACACATGTTGCGCGTGCAGTCCACCAAAGATATATGCTGTCCCTGTTCTCGGACAGTGTCGACACTTGGTCTGTGTGAATTAATTGCAGTGGAGATTCCCATGTACACAATACATGCATACCCGCTGACCAAACACGACCATAAGCCAAACCCTGAGAGCGACACAGAGGAAGGAAGCCATCAAATCGAGGCCACTTATAAGCAAATCAGAGTAATTCCTCGGAATCCTATTGATAGAACTTGTCCTAAAATGACATCCAGTGACACCGTCTCGCATTCGGATGAATGAAAATGTATCGAAGCGACACACATCCGTCCACACACGGCTGAATCGCTGAACGCATTGTCCAAAAAAAGGATATTTTGTCGAGGCACTAATCGACGTTGAACGAGCGCATCCTGATGTTGTGCATCTAATTAATTTCCCTACAATATTGGAATGATTGATACCAGCCGTGCCTGTGGGCAGGATTTTCAAGGGATGCATTTCGCATTCATCATTACGGTTAGACGAACAAAACTCACAGAATGGAATCGAAATCATAATCGGAATTTTGATACGTGATCCTGATTATTTAGCCACAAATATGCATGTCCGCTGGCGCCGGGGCATTTCAAATTGACTGGGGAATCAGTTAAAAGTTCAATTATTTCCAAATAAGCCAGAACACTAATTGTTTAAGATCCTTCGGGGCCTATACATCGACCGCTATCATCGTTCTCAAATAAGTTACATTTGAAAGGGTATGGAATATCTAAGCACAACTTCCGGCTTCCAGAATCATTAAAATAAGCTTTCTTGGGGAAGAAATTCAATGTACCTAAGGTCGAAGAAGCCCCAAACGGCTTTCAAAATAAATTTTTGAAGTATAATATTCATTTGTGTTCAGTTCTTTAACTGCTAATATAGAAAACCTTTGACATATGCAAATTTAGCTATATTTACAAACTTCCAATTTATATTTCTGTTGACATTTTCCAACATAAAGATTCGAGAAAAGTCTGTGAGGGACAATCCAATATTTTCAAATGTTCAAATAATTACATATTGAAAACCCAAAAAGGAAACAGGAGGATATTTTCTCAAGAATGGATTGTGAGATTTCTTTAATGTAATTTGCCATTTGTGTCATAGGATGACCGAAAATTTGCGCTGTTTGTCAAATGAAAAAGTTTCCGTCAGAATGATAGAGTATAAGTATCTTGGTTTGTCTCTTAAGCCTGGGGGCGATTCTGTAGAATCGCAGACCTTATTGCGTTTTAACTAGCAAAGGTAGGTATTGTGCCCTGTTGTATTTATATGACAAGCCCCACAACGAAACCAGCTTAAGAGCACTTTTTTTTTATTTGTATTCGATGTCTTTTCGATATTTTCGATAAAAATAGGTACAGTTCCTGGGAAAAATAACGACAAACCTTAATGAAACCTTAAGCTCAAAAAGTTGGTGTTATACAAATAATGAAGCCCCTTAAAAACCCCTTGTAGAGATGATGTGGCACTTCATAGCTTTTAATTTTGGGTGCAAAAAGACTTCTACTTTGAGTTCTCATAGAACTTATTTTGATCACTGGGAAAAAATAGTAAACAAGGAAGAGTAAGATGGTGTTGAAAAAATCCTACATCTCGATAAAAGGCAGAAATTAAATAATTAATGGAGTTCTTTTTTTAAGCCTAGAAATGCAAACTAGTTTCAGTTCACATTCTTCAATGAAGATGAAAGAACCTTTTATCTAAATTCTTTTCTTCAAATGATAGCACCACTATTTTAATTAAATTATTATTTTTTTGTGGCAACCCACAACCGAAGTAGCAAACCCTGGAAACATTAGCATGGATTTTTGAATATTGGACTTAAAAATAAAAAATAAAGAAATAAATAGAGTGACGCAGGTGAACCGGGGCCAACTTCTCAACAATGTATGCTGTGTGTGTTAATTTTTGCACATACGATGGGACCTACAGTTTTTTTTTTGCCGAATCAGAACGGCACTTTGAGAAGTTTTTCAAGGCATATGATACCCTCAGAGGGCTTGTCAGAGCCTCGCGGAGGTGAGGAACGTGAAAAAGAACGAGTCTTTTTTTCAGGTTACGATGACACATCCGAAGAACTACTTTGCACTGTTTTAATATAGCACTTAAGGGTTACCAGATGCCATACAATAGTGTAATCGACAGAAATTGTTGTGCAAAAATTTCAAGCAAAACATTGAGATAAAAAAATTTTACATTTTTAATAGAATGATATGAATTTGGGCGCTGGTGTCATTGTAGATTTAATTTTTTATCACACTAAAATTTTATTTCTAGAATTTCATATCTGATTTATAGAGATTTAGAGTTTTAGAGAGATTATAAAGATTTATAGAGAAACCTTTTTTCCAAATAGATTATGTTTGAGTTTTCTTGCTCCAACAGTTCAAGGATTTTATCCGCTCACTGACATGCTCACTTTTTAGGCAAAAGCTTGAAAGGAGTCCTCATTGGGGCTTAAAGCTCTAAGGCATATGCTGATATATACTCGTAAGGTATTATACTGCATTCATGCGTTTAAATTAAAGCCTGCCGTGTCAATAATTACAAATAGGCAAACCGCCTATACTTGCAACCGAAATCAACGTATAACTTAAAAGAAAAGAGAGCGATGGTTACCCTAAACAAATTGGCGCCATGTTTGACAAAACAGCACAAAATCTTATAATAGTTCTACATGAAGCTAGACAGTGCTACTTAGAACCAAAAGTTTCTAAAAGGTGACGCAGGACACCTCAAGTGTTATAATGGTGCTATGCGACCTCTACATAGCAACTGTCAATTCAGACAATGACACCAGCGCTGAAATCAAACGAGGAATAGCTCTTGTCGATCGCTGTTCCTTTGGGCTAAGAAGGCAATTGAATAGCAAAGCCCTCTCTTGAGCAACTAAAGAAGTGTCCATGTTTAATACCCTCATCATCCCAGTCCTGTTTTACGGTGCAGAAGCATGGAAAACACTTTAGGCTGCTTTGAGACGAAAATACTTCGGACGATTTACGGTCCTGTCTGCATAGACGGAGAGTGGAGGAGGAGATATAACATCGAACTGTACGGGCTCTACAGCGACACTGACCTAGCCAGAAGGGTCAAAACACAACGTCTACAATGACTGGGTTATCTAGTGCGGATGGGCACTAATGCCCCGGCCCTCATGGATCTTCGAATCCACCCCTCAGGGACGGCGCAAAAGAGGAGCACCGAGACTCAGGTGGCGCACGCAAGTTGAAGGTGACCTCAGCGAACTACGCATGCGAAACTGGAGACGGCTAGCTAGAGACAGAGCTGGCTGGCGAAGCTTATTGGCTGAGGCCCAGGTCCACCCCGGACTGTAGCGCCACCTAAGTAAGTAAGTATGTGAGCTCTTCATAAAACCTTGCATTCTTTATTTAATGTAATATTTAATATTTCAAGAAGCGCATTGTTTATTTTCGTCCTATTTGAATAAATCATTCGAAGAAATTAAATGCGCACCTTGTTGTCTGTTAAGCAAATGCACTTTTCTTACTCATTAATTTCATCACCTTATTTTACATGAACAAAGTTAATTGCGCAAAAACTTCACAATTACAGAGAATAAGAAAAGAATGTATGTAAATATTCAAGTAAAAGAAAAACCACACCATGAAAGTGTGTGTATTTACATGTTCTTTTAAAAATGTATTGACTGTCAAAAAAGTTCTATAAGAATTTGAAGTAGAGCCCTTTTTGCACCCAAAATTAAGTTCTATTAATTTCCCTTCTGGGGATGCTGATTCCCAATTGGGCGCCACCCCATGTGGCAGATAGGGGAATGCTCACTAGATATGGTGGGTACCGGTATTGGAAATAACCGGGCGAACCAAAACGAGCAACAAACGAAAAACTCAGAAGCGTCTGTCTCAAAATAAGCGGCTTCCTTGTCGGCGTCTGTTGCCCAGTTTAGGGTCGGCCGAATCAAAACACCTTTTTATCTTTCAACATTCAAATAGAATGGACAACAATAAGATGCATGCCAGATGCATCTTTTCTTCGTAAAGGCATAACACTTGCGGGGGTAAGTTTTGGCGTTTCTGTGCACAGGCTTCATCAGCGTTTGTGTTGGATCGAGCATTGCTTTCTTTTTCTATCTCTTCTAAGCCCAATTCTTTCCGCACGCATTGTGGGTACGCGTTTAAAGGGTAACCATATCCACTTGATCACGAGCATATTATAAAAAAAAGTATCAAATCGCCCTTATAGGGGCTTTGTTACTTGCTTAGAACCTTCTTCAAGAACCTTAGGTTTTATTATGTATAAACACCAATTCCAGAAGACATAGTAACGGAAACTAAGCTAAACTGGGCAATTGACTCTTTTCCTCCATACAAGTCACCCGGCTGTGATGGACTGTATCCTATTATCTTACAAAAAAGCAAGCCAATTATTTTATCTGTACTTAAAAAACTATTTGACCGCTGTCTACAACTTGGACATATTCCCAAAGTATGGAGAGAGGTCAAAGTCATCTTCATTCCAAAAGCAGGGAAATCGAGCCACAAGACTGCCAAGGACTTTAGGCCCATCAGGCTATCATCCTTTATGTTAAAAACTTTAGGAAAACTAATGGATAAGCATATTCGCACTCAAATTGACCCTAAATTGATATCAGCAGCCCAACACGCTTGCATTAAAGGTAAGAGCGTTGAAACAGCGCTGCACAAAGTAGTCAGCGTGATTGAGAAGTCACTTCAGGACAAGGAATATACCCTTGCTGCCTTCCTTGACATTGAGGGTGCCTTTAATAATGTTCAGACCTGTGCAATTAAACGAAATTTAGAAAATCTAAACGCTCATCAAGCCCTTATTAATCTGATTAATAAATCTGCTTAAAAATAGGGTGATCAATGCATCCATAGGCGAAAGTGTTGTTAAGGTGACTGCCTCCAGAGGAAACCCACAAGGAGGAGTCATCTCACCACTTCTATGGGTACTGGTAGTCAATGAGATACTTATAAGACTGGGCGTGGGAGGGATTCACGTGGTGGCTTATGCCGATGACCTTGTTTTAATGCTCAAAGGAAAATTCCTACTCACCATCAGCGAACTATTAGAGAAGGCTCTAGAGAAACTTAGCTCGTGGGCAAAGCAGTGCGGTTTGAGTGTTAACCCACAAAAAGCCGTCCTCGTGCTGTTTACAAACAAAAGAAATATACCGCGATTCCCTCTACCGACGATTGAGGGAACCTGTCTTCAACTCTCCGATAGAGCATGCTACTTAGGGGTGACTCTTGACAGGAAACTAAGCTGGAAACTCAATGTTGAGGAAAGAGTAAGGAAAGCCTTAACTGCATTATATACTTGCAGTCGCATTTTCGGGAAAAATTGGGGTCCCAGACCCAAAATTGTCCTTTGGATGTACACTGCAATTGTTAGACCTATTTTGACGTATGGGTGTTTAGTCTGGTGGCAAGCAGCTGGAAAAAAACATGAACCTACGCTACATGACAATAATACCGAGAGCTGCATGTATTGGTACGACATCAGCTATGAGAACGACACCAACCTCAGGGCTGGAGGCAATTCTCAATATGCTACCCCTCGACCTCTATATGCAAGAATCTGCTGCCAAAAGTGCCTTGAGGCTCAGTCAGTCACCTGAATGGATCCCAAGCTCATTTGGTCATACGCAGATTCTTCACAGGGTTATAGGAACCGACAGCTCCTCCGACTACCTTACCCCTACCTTGACTTCGAAAAGCCTTTTACCTGCATGTTTCCTAGCAGGGATGAGTGGGAATCGGGGGAACCTTTAAGAAATTTATCGATAGCCATATACACAGATGGGTCAAAAATGAGCATAGGCAAGGGTGCAGGTCTCTACTCTGAGAACCCACTTATAGAAAAATCAATAAAATTGCCCGATTCTTGCAGCGTCTGCCAAGCGGAGGGTCTTGCAGTCAAGGAGGCAGCCAGCCAACTGTCAATAAGGGCAATACCCCAGGATGATATTACCATATTTATAGACAGCCAGGCAGCCATAAAGGCAATAGCTGCGACTGAAATCAAATCCGAACTTGTTAACTGCTGTCGCAAAGAGCTAAAGGTTCTTGGCTCACAGCACAATGTAAGACTCTGCTGGGTTCCTGGCCACAGGAACTTTCGTGGCAATGAAAAAGCCGATGAGCTTGCACGACATGGATCAACATTGGATCCTTATCAAGCCCTTCAATGGATCAAACCTCCACTCTGTGACCTTAGAAGGCGGGTGGAAAACAAGATTCGAATGAAAGCAAATTCAAGATGGACATCCTTGTCCACCTGTGAAATCTCAAGACAAATGTGGCCTAAATATGATAAGTCCCGAAATAACGCGCTCATCAAGAGCAACAGGAAAACTCTGTCGTTACTACTAGGTATACTTACTGGCCACAATCTTTTGAGACACCATGCTAAATCTCGACAATGACGACATCTGCAGAGGTGGCGATACGGATTGCTGCGAGGACACACCTCACTTTCTGTGCCACTGTTCCAGTCTAAGTCAGTTGAGGAAAAGAACTTTAGGAAGCTACTTCTTCCACGACATCTCAGAACTTTCAAACGCACCACTAACATCTCTTTCCAGGTATGTTAAATCAACAAGGTGGCTCCAGGAACTCAACACGGCGTAAGAAGGAAGCGAAACATCCACACAACTAGGATTATCCCCCATTGGGTATCACAATGGGTCTAAATAGACCTAAGTGCGATGAGGCGCGGGTCACCTCGCTCCATCAGCCCAACAACCTAACCTAACCTAACCTATTATGTGGTGTTCTAAACGTAACGGTGGCCATAACAAGAGCTTCTGTGTTACTTGGGAAGTGCTTTCTAAGATTGTTAAGCACTTTGGATGTGTCAAAATTATTGTTTTTCGAAAATTGTGCTATTAAGGTATTATAAAGGACTATAGAACCTGTGTTATAGCAACTGACTATTCGGCGTTTACAGCCTTATAACAGTAGTGCGTTTACCGTAGCAGTAGCACCACGTTTAAAAAAAACTCATAGTGCTAGCACTATTATGGTATATACAGCACCTAACTATAATTATTTGCTGTAAATGTTTCTGGAATGACTTTTATAAGTAAATCAGCTGCGCACCCATAGGACGATAACGAAACCATGTAAAACCATTATAGTATTACTAATTTACGATCGCTACAGTAGAGGGATGGATCTTTTCCTCAGACAGCAAGTTTCGCCAGCCAGCTCTGTCTCTAGCTAGCCAGCCTAATTTTGCACGCGTAGCTGGCTGAGATCCCCTTCCACTTGCGTGGGCTATAATCCTCCACTGCGCTGTCCGTGCGAAGTGGAATCTAGCACTCTAGAAGACATCGCAGCAGTTGTATTTTGTCTTCTCTGGCTAGCTCGTGTCGCTTAACAGCCCGTACAGTTCGTCCTTCATCAATCATAACTTTCCATCTATGTTTTCAGGCGGGACCATAAATCGTCCGAAGAATTTTCCTTTCGAAGCCGCCTAAAGTGTTATCATTTCATCCGCGCCTTTGGCATGGTCCGTGCATCTGCGCCGTCAAGCAGGAGTGGGATCATGAGGGCTAATTTATATGGATACATAAGTTGCTCGAGCGAGAGTTTTGCTACTTAGTTGCCTTCTTAGCCGCTAGCCGAGTCCTGCTACTTTGTTGCCTTCTATGCCATTTTCGCGCTTAGGGCATTCTCTGAATTTTTGCCCGAACACAGATGGACGAAATTCCTAATGACCTCAAAGTTATAGCAATGGTGATGTTCTGCCCATGATGTGGGTCAGTGTCTTTTCTAAACGAGAGAATACGCTTGGTTGTGCGTGGCCACGTTGACTGCTAAGCCCATATTCGCCTCTTCCGTCCCGATACTCACGAAGGCTTCGTGTTCTTCCGGTTGTGTCAATGTCGTTCGCGTATGCGCGTTATTGTACGGAGTTTTGAAAAATTGTGCCTCTGGTGTTGTTGCGAACTACTAAAAAATTAAGGCACGGTAACTATTCAAAGCCTTAAACGTCTCGAGCTAAAATAGTACAGGAATGGAATCCAAGCTAGCCTGCATTAAAGCCTTTAACTCCAAATATAACCTTCTTCAACTGAGAACTAGGACCATATTTCGTTTTAATGGGATGAAATAAAAAAAAAAATGTTCCGAACTAAGAAACAAAAGTCGAGTAACAAACGAGAGGTCTAGAAATAATGTTAAATTAACTTCGCTTATCCTCCGCGAGTCAACTGGCTCTATCAGGTTGGAAGATATATTGCCTGATCCTTGAGGGCCATGCGACATACAACTTTTTTCCGATTATAAACGGCGGCGTGTGGAAAGGTCTATCATGAAAAATGGTACTCTCGATCTCAACGGGGGTTTTTTAGACCCTCGCGGAACAGGAACACCGTAAAAATGATTATATTACTGATGGAAATTCTGATGAAAATACGGAAATAAAAGATCCCGTGTCTTGACTGTTCGTCTTGAAGTAGAATTCAATTTATTTGTATACCATCTTTCAATACAGATGGTGCACGAACAATTATTACAACAAGTGCTTCTAATTCAGGCTCATATTTAATTCAATAAGTTCAGTATATCCGCGGTCGGGGTTCGAGCCCGGGAACTCGTGCCGTGTGCACAATTTGAAACAAAACAAAAATTCATAAGACACAATACCTACCCAATAAATAACTACATATTAACATATCCTTTGTTATTCCCACACGTGTTTCTATTTTCTTCTTTCATGCAAATTGAATGAGATCTATTTTTGCAAAATTCTCATATCTAATTTCCGTTTGTGCTTTGTCTGATTTGGAAAATCAATAATAATTCACAGCCATAACATCGGACACGAAAAGAAAACCCCAAACCATTCCAGTGCACGCACATTTGCATAGAAGCATAAATCTTCTCTGAACCCATTGAAGAGCAGAGATTACACTCCTTGATGAAAAGAAAAAAAAAATCCCCCAAACCCAATAATAAATCCATTTTTATTACCATTCCACGTCAAACTAATCGAAAATCTTGACCTACTTCAGTCGGAAAGCTGGAATCCTATACCCGTTCCCTTGCAAAAACCCTCGTCTGTTGGCATTCTCACACCTAACGTAACGTTTTTTTCCCCTTTGTATCTTTTCAGGTAAGTGGATCTATATATCACTCACATCCATATATAAAAAACACATCAACCAAAAAGTAAGTATAAGCCACTCCAGTGACACACTTATATGTTATCCAAGGTACATATAGAAGAAGGAGGTGGTTCACCCTTTTGAATAGAAAATTTTCGTGTAATTTATACAGATTCACATATGAAAAAAAAATATCCCCCCTTTGTATGTCGGAGTTAAGCCATGCATCATTCGCTACAGATTTCCCCCACGAATGGTTCCTGTCGGTGTTTAAGCAGGATAATGCCGAAGCCTGCTTTTTAATTTCCCATCCTTCTATAGCCAAAACCCGTGAGGATGAAAAGACAAAAGCCCTGCAAAGTTTCACAAGAAACAACAAAATTAAACAGAAGCGTCTAAAAATATCCCCAAAATAAAGTACCTTTCGTATCGCAATTTTCGATGTCCTTACACAGAAAATAGCAACACCGAGATTCGTATCAGCAGAAAACTATACACAGAGTCTACAAAATTCGCACGGAAGACCGAAATAAACCTGCAAACACTGACGACAAGGAAAGCAATAGGGTTGGTGTGGTGTGTTGATAAATCCAGCAACAAATACCAGACGACCGGGTAGTTAGTTCAAAATTTGCGCCTGTAGCGCAACCCTAGCCAACACACACCCGCTTCCTAGCCACTGTAATCGTTTCGTTTTGTTGGCGGCGGCGGCGTCGGCGGGCCGCTTAGGATGGGTAAACCCGATCACACCCCAACTCATTTAGACGGGGCGAGCTCGAGTGCGCCATTCAATGCTTCCTGGGCACACTATTTCCTTGTTGCTGTTAAATGGTCTCTCTTTACCTATCACGGCTTTAGATCTTAATTGAGTATTGCACAGCCTAGGAGGGTTGAATCCATAAGTTGGGGGTTCGCTCGCGAACTGTTGCTGGTGGTACTTTGCTTTAAATTGATGGCACCTCATCTCTCATCCTAGCGCGGCTGGCGTGGTGAAATCGATTAGGAGTCCCAATACCATAACGAGCGAGCGTGCGAATGAAACAGAAAGGGCACGTCACGATTCAGGCTTTGTTACACAACAACTATACGGAATGGTAATGTCACCAAGCGATTATGCCCTCCTGCGGCAGCAGTAACGAGAATTGATGGAATTAGTGGTGTTAAATGGCTTTCCAATGGGGGAGTTGTATACTATTATAGTGGAACATGCTTTATCTATCTGCGAGTCTAACTCTGGGGCTTCCTTGTAAAATAGGATGTCTCCGATGAAGCATGGCATTGGTATTAAATAGAGAGTATTCATGTTATTATCGCATGTTACATTGTAACGATTAGAGCTTGTGGGCAGTCTCGACGATAGTTCACAAATTAAGGCCAATTGGGGGGCTGCAAACATAATAGTTTCTTTATACCTTGCAGACAGTTTGGACGTCATACTTGTGACCAGATCCAGTCAACACTTTTTCAAATTCTCTAAACGAGAATTGAAAGGGGTGAGGTACGCAGGTATTGAATATCGCGAAATTATGTCTTGCTGCAAAGGTGTCAGAATTAGAATTTGGTGGCCACTTCTGACACCTTTGCAGCAAGACATAATTTCGTCAGAAGTGGCCACCAAATTCTACTTCTGACACCTTTGTACAGAAAAACTTGTACATTTTTTCAAAATGAATTTCTGAGCCGAATTTGTTTATTGATATTGATTGAAAATAAATTGATGTTCTAATAAATGCTTTTTGAAACGCTTTTCTGTGGTAAAGTGGTTCTTGGTTTAATTATCGGTTTCGGCAATAACACGTAAGAAAGTAAAAATGTCTGTAAAGTTTTTAAAGTCTTCGGTTTGTGGAGTGATTGCGTTGTAACCTAGCCTACCACAAAAATAAGTCTTCATTTCCAAATAGCGGGAGGGCGAAGAAATGTCATTTTGGCAGGTTTTGCATACAAATCCAAAAATATTTCCCTGGAAAGTATGCGACGTTTTCATTTCCTTTCTACTAAACCTTAATGTACTCACGGAATTATAAGACTTCATCCGAACATTAAGACTGAAGGAAAAGGTGTTGAGAAGAACGAAGAGGTGAGAGAAAATCCGGCCAACATGATTTAAAGTTCGTTTTTTTTCAGATTTAACGATCTTCTCGAAGCAAATTGTTGACCATAATTGACTGTTTCAAATAAATCCACCACTTTTAAGTTTACAGTTCTGTTGTATACTTTTTCGTAGTGCTGTCTACTGTTCTATATTGCGCGAGTTTTATACCCCATCAAATTTAGGATAGGAGGTATATTAAGTTTGATTCATAGTTTGTAACATAGAGAAATAATCACGGTAGACCCCCAAGACCTGATGGACATATCATCGAGACCAAATTTTTAGTTGAATGAGTCATGTCCGTCCGTCCGTTCGTCCGTCCATGTATCGGTGGTTTTTGGGCCTTAATTTTTGAGTTAGGAACTTGAAACTTGATATCCGTTCTTTCCAGGTCCCAATGCAATCCGCCCACTGCCACGCCCACTTTACCTAATAGCATGAAAAATCAAAGTTGTCGCAGGAAGCTGAAATTTTGTATTCAATATCCTCACTTAAGCGCTGTATGTGATTGGTATTTAAAAAAAAAAAAAAACAAAAAAAATACTTCCTCCATATGGGCGTGGTAACCTTCCACTTACCGTTCGGAAGTTACAACGCAATTGGATGGGCGGACGGACGTTCAACGTAGTGGTACCATAAGAGGTCCTTTTTCCGTTTTTTTGACGGACCGCCACAATAGCTCTGTAATTTTAAGTTTCCGCTCTGGAGCAAATGTGGTGTCTCTTATGTTAAATCTTTAAATTGTCAGTCTGCTTTTGGCAACTAAACCGGGACTTTTTCTTAAACGGATGGTGAAGTTCTTCTACTAACAATACCTTAGCCTACCCTTAACCTATAACCGGTAATAAATACAATGCCGGCTTATAATCGACAGGTATCTTCTCGCTGTAACACGGCAGACGCTAAGAATAATGGGATGCGGATTGAAAATTTTCGTCTCCGACGCTTTAAGTCTGGCTAAAGCCATTTTTCATAAAATGCGAGGCACAACAGCTTGCTGTGAGCCAGGACTAAATTGTCACTCACTATGTGCGTTGCATTCCTCACATATGTGCGACCGAAGGATTCATATTTCTTCTTTTCACTATCCAGTTCTATCTTTAAGGTGTAAACGGACGGCTTGTCAAATCGTGCCTGAAGAGCTTGATGGAAGCGAAAGCAATTTGAGCAAAAATTACAATTGAGCACTTTATTCCCCTGCCGCCCGCAGTGGCTTAGTGTTCACCCCATTTGCCTCTATGCATCACACATTGTAACAGATCTGCCAAAAAAAAAATACTTATATAATTTGGAGTAAACTTATTTACAGGAGTAGCCCTTTTTCTGACACCAATGTCACATTTTTTGCTGTTTCTGAAAATTCTTTAATTTAATATTGATTTTTGGTAAAACAAAAACAAATTGAAATTAAGCAAAACAGAGACCTTCTCTTCCTCAAGTTTTTATATTTTAAATAAAGCCATTCTGTTTCGAGCATTTGAAATCCAATTAGTCCTTTTAAGCACATGTCTAAACTTTTCGCCAAAACTCCCGAGCAAATATTACCTCTTATCTGACCTTTTCATATTGAAACAAAACTTTAAAGTGTGCTCCTGAACACACTTGTCCCTGATCTACTTTAGACTCTACTCAAGAAAATGCCAAAACAATTTCATCATGCCTCAGGAAAAAGGCAAACTCATCAACAGTTCTGCCAAAAACATACCCGGTCCTACATGACATTCATCAATCGGTCCTGCCGACATCACCACACAATTCAATCAATCTGGCAACCAACTTGCAATCAGAAACACCCACTTCCTGTTTTCGGTCACAAAAACCGGCAGGGCTATCCCTTACTTTGGCACACAGAAACCGTAGTTGTTTGGTATCGTGCTAAAAAGGATAAATGCTTCCATTTTCACCTGGGCGTGTGATTAAGGAAACTATTTACCCTGCTGCATGTACGCGACGTGCAATCCTTCTTCTACAGCTTTTGATAAATGCATAGCATATGCACCTATTAGGTTCTACGAAGCGCATCGGCACACTCGCTCCCGGGGAAGGATGTTACCTCATATCCTGACAAAAGGTTCAATTGGTGATTTATTACCTAGGCGATTCTGCACCATCAGCACAGGTAGGTGCTCTTTTTAACTCGAAGGGAAGGCTTTTCAGATAATTGGAAATCATGTTTTCCCGAATAAGAACATGGGCTTCCACGTTTCAACTTTATGTCTGCTCAGGTGTCGTGAGAGAAAAAGACGAAAAATAAAGGAACAGCAAATGATGCTCCGTTATTGGTGGGGTAATCCTTTTTTTACCCATTGAAGCCTTTTTATGCCATTGAAAGAAACAGACCCATTGACGTATGTATGTGTAACAGGATTAAATATAGGTGGCGGGTGGCAGCATGGTGTTGGTAATTGTGTACACAAAAAGTAAACTTTCCTGCTGCTAAGGACGTGTTAGATTGATAGCAAAAGAGGGTTTCTCTCGGTAGGATTATTATATTTTTTTTTACATTTCTTTGTCCCACTTGTTTGGAATGAACCCTTCTTTATTTTCTTTGCGAATGTTGTGGGTATCGTAACGTAAACAAATGAGCAATTTAGACGTCATTACAGGAAAAGGATGATGGCTTGCAAAAAGGCTTTTTTTCTTGCAAAGTCAGTGTAACAATTTCAGACTTGAAAGCTTTCGAAAGGTTACTTGTTGATTGGTTTTCGAAAGGACTCTATTTGCGTAAGCAATGAGAAAGCAGGAAATCTTAGTGCAAATCTGTAAATTCGTTAATGGTTGCCTTTTTTAAGGTTAATGCGAAATAAGCTTTGTTTGGTGTTATGTCTTATTTTATGAGGTTACTTCATTAAAAGTTGAGTTCTTAAGGAATATCCTGCATTTTCTTCACTTCAATTGATTTGGAAAGGGTTGGCATTTTATCTTTTTTCCTAAAATAAGCTCGCGAACAAGGGTTTATGACGAAACTTAAGATGCTTAGGGCTTAGCACGTCGCGAGTGGAAAGAATTTGAGGATAGAAAAGATAGAAGAGAAAAGTAGTTCTCAATCTAACACAAACGCTGACGAGCCACTACGGAACCTGAAAACTCTGCCCAGAAACACCAAAGCTTACACCCGCAAGTGTTATGCCTTTACAAGGAAAAACAAATATATAATTAGCAGAGTATTTCATAAAAACGTATGGCATGCATCTAATTGCGTATTAGAAGAGAAAAAGATCATATTCCGTCGACCTTAACCTGGATAATGGACGCCGACCAGGAAGCATCTCATTTTGAGACAGAGGCTCCTACATTTTTCGTTTGTTTAAAGTTTTGGTCCGACCCGGATATTTTCCATACCGGTACCGACCATATTCTGGTGGATATTCCCCTATCCGCAACTTGGGGAGGCACCAATTTGGGCACCACCAACCCCATATAGTTACGTCACTGTCTTGTCTATAAAGTTTGCTATAAAAACGCCTTTTTGATGACGTCAGAAAGATGTTCGTTCACTTTTCTGTTTTCGCTAATGTCTCTCTGAAAAGATATGTTTTGACATTCAGGTGAGGACCTTTTTCAACTACTCGGAAGCTTAAACTATATCCAGGTGCGACTTTCAAGTCCTGCTATGTCCATCCCAATACGCTAAAGCACGGAAAAGTATGTAAGTGCGTTTGAACAATTGAGTGACTGAACTAATTTTGCCATAAAGGGTCATTTTGGTTTTTTCACGTATTGGTAATTTTTGTCAGTCTTACTTTGATGGAAGTTTTCATTAAAAGAAAAAAACCTTTCAAGTGAAATCTATTCGGAACTTAATGGATTTATGAAGATCGGTTCATGGTTAAATTGTCGCAGTGAAATACAAAATCTTTTAAGTGTTCACATTCACTTTAAATTCATTTCACAGCTTCTGTTGCAAGCTACCATCCAAGCGTCAAAAGTTTCGAAGGACTTCTTCAAAAATAAGAGGTTAAGGGCCAGAGTTTTAATGAGATTGATCCCAGAAATGAGTTTGTCAGCCATTTTTGATTCGATGTTACTCGATTTAACTCTCCGAATGTGGTGGGCTAGTCACGGAATAAACTCCGGAATACATTTCGACCTCCTTGTACTATTTGAAATGACAGATGAGAGAATCAAAGACTTTCTGAGGGTAAATTGTACCGAAAGCAGATTCCATGATGGGCTCATCAGGAAATCAGACTCATTTAAGGATCAATCAATTTTGCCTTAACCCGGGGTTAATTCTGCACTGAAAAAATACGTTTCTGATCCGGAGTTGTCGCTGACGGTTTTTGGGATTCACATTTTTTTCGTGAATCTGTATGAGTTAACTAAGAACGAGAATTTTGGTTACTTACATATCCATCCATTAAAAAAGGACTCCATTTGGAAAAGATAAAATTCGTTGGCAAATGCTACTTTAACAGATCGCTATTTTCGTTATGGGACTGAAAAACAAATGTGGGTTGTTACATAGGAAACGGCTCTATACGACTTAAATTAAACAACTTAACTTAAACAAAAAATGCAACTTAACATTCGTCAAAAAAGTCACCCATTGAATTTAGTAAATGACACCGACACCATCTGTTGGCTTAACTCTTACACATTGCATACCTAACACTGCAAAAGGTTACCTTTATTATTCAATTTGCTTTTTCCTTTAAAGTTAAAATGAGCATTTTTTGTTCATTATAAGAAAACGGTTTTTATCTATTGCGATGAAGTCAATGACAGATAAAAATTTGGATTTTTTCATCACTCACCCTTTTGACACCAATGTATTTTTTTTACACACATTCATGTAAAACAGGTATACAAATATGATCTTTTTTCAAGACGGAGTAAAATTAACAAATCTTATACACTTAAAAAGTTTACACACTAAAAAACGCCATGATAATACAACATCCTGAGACGTCCTAAATACTCACTAAGTTCCACTTCTTTGATCTAAAAATGTATCCAATCCTTCGAAATTCATCCCAGATTACGTTCGAAAAATGCGTGAAAATCACGCACTCGGATTATCATCGGGGAACACACTGTGTTCTCCCCTTCTAAGTTCAACTTCCTCGAGTTCCACTTCTGACACGTGGGCAAAAAAAAAATTAACAATCTTGTTAGGAGTAAATCCTAATTTCATGGCATGATTTCTAAGCCCATTCTGCAACCGCTTACGCTCTGTCAAATACTAATTTGCCTTGCAAGGAGAACCCTTCTAAAAAACATGTGTCTATGTACGTATCACCACCCTTCCAACACGTACCCTCATCACCATTAGAGGTGTCCAATTTCACTTAATCTACACCCCTTAGACTTGTTTTCCCTCCGACTTCGTGCAATAAATTCCACTCAATAGAAAGTGTTAGTCAACTATAGTTTATACCAACCTACTACGGCGAGCAAAACGCCCCTCACTTTCAAGCCCTTGTGCGCACTGGGCTTCCCCCAAAATAGCAACCTTCTGCACAAATGTCGTCTGACACTGATACTCTAGCCTCGCTAGCCACTTAAAGTAGTCATGACAGACGGTGACGCGTCTGAAGAAAGGCCTACAATGAGAACAAAAAAAAAAACATAATTCCTGCCTGGTAATTCTCTATTCATAATTTAAGGGAATTCACCTGCAATTCGGTGTGCATTCTGGGGATGGTAAAACGGGACAACATAGCTATTCACCCTTGCACCATCCACTTGATGCGATGATGTTCTCAAGTGGCCATTGAAGTACTCTGTGAATGCATTTCAACTTCGACGACGGAAGTGCACGAGGCGACCGACACGAGACCCCACTGACAAAATGAGGGGGCTGCGCGCATATACACGTACACAAATACGACCCCTCTTGTACACGCAAATCGAGTGCCATTCAAAAGATGTCGCTGCAGCGAGTAATTCCCTATGTGTTCCCAGCTATCACAACTTTGAGGCTCCTTCATCAGTCTGGCTTTTGTGTCGCGTCGCGGTGACCCCTCTCCATGGGCCTCTAGTTTGGAGCTGGGGGTGGCGGGGAGACTGTTCTGGAAACGGGACCCAAGCACAGAAAAATGAACGAAACAGAATGCGGTTTCCTCTGGTGAAGTGGCCCGCGTCTTCTTCATCGCCATGACGGATGCATTGCATATCACAGACGTCGTGGTCGTAGTCGGTCGTCAGCCACCTTTGTCGTTTGTTCATTTGGCAGGTTAAGGGAGTACAAGTCTAAAGTACTCGTATCTGGCGGCAGTCCGTCGTGGCTGTTGTCGTCTCGACAAAAAAAAAATGAAGAAGTAAGGGTATCCAGGTGCAATTATACGGACGCTTGAGGGTGTGCCAACTTCCCACAAAAAGATTGCTTATGGTAGGGGTGCTATGAATGGCACGAATGGATGGGTATATGGCTCTTGTGGCGAAAAATTCAATTGACGACGATCAAGTGTCGCAAAAGGTAGATAAACGTAGAGATGCACAGCCCTAAATGGGCCGGTTAATGATTTAAGTAGCAGAAGCTACGGTAAATTAGTTTCTTTCAGATGTGGTTAAGTGGAGTGAATGGCGCAACGTATATAGGAGTTGGGTTGTAAATTGGCTGTGTTTGCTGTTCGCTTAAGAAGTCCTCGAAAGTTGGGTAGACACATTTCATCTTGTGTGGCAAGTGACTAGGTACCAATTCGAGTTAACGATGACTAGCCATGATTCATTGAGCATATGTGATGGCAAGTGGCCAGACGTAGGCTAAGCTGTCAGAAGTGAACAGAAGCGAAACAAGCGTTTTCAGAAAATTAATTTGTCTTTATTTTCATTATATTTAGTTTCTTATATAGAGGCATTATAGAGCCATGATAGTTGTCAAAAGAGCCAAGGCCTTGCATCCAAAAACTTACGAGGAAATCATGACAAATTTGGCTATTTCCTTATGGTGGGTTGACTGGCAAGGAACCAAAAGTGAGTGGGTCAGAAGAGAAAAAAAAAGGTTTTTCAAACCTATGACATACGTGCCCGAGGTATTTCAGTATGTTAAGAAACTGTTACCGAGATAAGATTACTAGACCAATTCAAAGAACAGTCGTCTAATGGCAAATACAAAACCTAATTTGGGCGAAGGAATGTCAGAGCGTGTTAATGGTTCAAGAAGTGTAAAAAATTAAATAAATGTGAATCGAAATTCGCGTTGAAAATACTTTATTTGATTCGACTTCTATATGCTAGAGGGTGCTGTTAAGCCAACTGATTTATGGCAAGCAGCTGGATTTAACTTATGCAATGGTGTCAGAAATAGATTAGAGTAACGAGAATATCAGTAATTGCCATAATCGCTAAAAAGCTGAAATCCTTGTTGGATACAAATATGTTGTTGGCATGAACCGAAACAAACTCGGTTCATCATGCACATTTAAACTTGTCCAATGGTGTCAGAAGTGTAAGGGTGAAATGTCAATATGTCAACAGTTTTTTTTCCCATGGTTCCTCCGCGAGAGTAGAATAATTTGAATTAGTTGTTATAAGCAATTATTCCTGATTTCATTAAAATTTTAAAGTAGATGTTTGGGAAGTAGAAAATAACATAACGTAAAAGCTCCGCGAGGGTCTAAAAAAAACCCTCCTACACTATCATTTGTTATAACTTATAACTTATAAGTGATTTGTCGATTCGCCGCTCGGAATCTATTATCTTCAAGGCAATTTCTTGCTTGTGTCTTATAGCGAACATCAAAGGATCCTATAACAAGATCCGAGGCGAATATGTTTAGCTCCGGGTCCGGCTACCCTCGCCATCCTTATTCCACTGGAAATTCTCATCACTTACTAAGAAGAAAAGCTTTTAAACTTATTTCGTTAGGATCGTGTGAAAATTTGTAAAAAATGATAATTTAAGCCAAAAAAAATTTTTTTTCCTAAAAAAAAAAGCCCCGTAAAAGCAGGCGTTGCTTAGAACTTTATATGAAACAAAATTAGAAAATGCCAATATCTTTCGGATTATGTGACAGTTCTGTTTTTGATGATATGTTAAAGGTTTTTAGCCGCAATTTCTGTACACCAAAATTTTAACTTGGTCTTATCGTGCTCTGTTTAACTTGGACAAAAAGTCGATTGAAATAAAATGTAATAAATTGAAAGAAATTGAAAAAAATCCAATAAAGGGCGTGAACGTCGGCTGATTTAAACAATTTTAACATTTTGTCAGTGCAACATAAGAACCAAACCGTTCTCTAAGCTTTAATTTGAAGACCTAAGACCTTTACTCATACAGACGGATAGACGGACGCACTTGGCTTAATCAATTCACAATTAAAAACTGCAGCCGCATTCTCACTTGAGACTTAATAGACACAGTCTCTCGAGCAACTAAAGCGTCATCTAAGACAATAAGATCCGAGCAGAAAATCGGTTTTTGAAAAAAAAAAATTGGTCAGGCCTGGGTAAACAGAGAGTGAGGAGTAGGCTTAACACCCTTCTACGGCCTGTCACCGACCTAGCAAGAAGAATGAGGTGATAGCGGGTGGACATCTGTAGCCCTAAAATTTTCAAAAAGTGAGAAACTGGAAGTCGAAGGGGACTTCAACCTACTTCGCTAAACTAGATACGGCTACCTAGAGACAGAGATGGTTTGGTAAATTTTTTTTATTGAGACCCGAGTCCTTCTGTGGTTACTCGTCCCCGATTGGGCGCCTCCCCAGGTGGCGGATAATGGAATGCTCACCAGATATGGTGGGTACCGGTATGGAAAACATCCGGGACAGACCGAAACCAGCAATTAACGAAAAATCCAGAAGCGTCTGTCTTCAAATGAGCTGCTTCCTGCTCGGTGTCTGTTAGCCAGGTTAGGGTCGGCCGAATACAAAACACCTTCCCTCTTCCAATGTACAAATAAAATTGACAACAATAAGATGCATGCCAGATGTTTTTACGAAATATTCTCCTGGTTATACTATTGCTTTTCTCCGTAAAGGCATAACACTTGCGGGAGAAAGCTTTGGTGTTTCTCTGCCGAGGTTTCATTTTTGTCTCATCAGCGTTTGTGTTGGATCGAGAATTTCTTTCTTCTTCTTTCTTTTCTATCCCAAAATTCTTTTCGCTCGCGGTAGGGTAGTCATAATCCCTTGATCACGAGCATTATTATAAAAAAAAGTCTACCCCGGACTTTTGCGTCACCCAAAGGCGTGTTTTATTGCCATTGACTTCAGGAAGCTTCAGAAAGTTCTTTATATGGCCCCTATTATATTATAGGCAAAGGTTTACCCAAGACCGTTATTTCCGCCCTCAATATTCTTTTCGGGTAATTAGGTGTCGTCTAAATGTCCTTCGGAATAGTCTTGCCTCGAGAACGCGGTTGCGCAAAATCGGAAAGTCGTCATATTGGTCGTTACCCGGTGCTGGTATTTGGATTTTCTAAAGCCAAACAGTGCTATCACAATAGCCTTTCGAGGGCCCCTAATGCTAAACGCGGACAACTAGGTTGGTGGTCGACAGTCACTCGTCTTCCTAGTAATTGAATAGGGAAACGCTCGCCAGATATGGCATGGAAACTACCTTGTCCTACCTTGTCCTACCTAAAAAAAGACGAAACTCAGAAGCGTCTGTCTTAAAATAAATGACTTCATATTTGGCGGCATTTTAAGGGTCAGACCGACTGTTATATTCCTGGCAGGTGGGTGTAATGTTAATTAAAACAAAAAGACTATAAAGCTGTTATTGAATTTTGCCGATTATAGGTACCTACCATTGTTTTGCTTTTAACTGGGCATAACACTTGCGGCAAGAAGCTTTGGTGTTTGGACTCAGGTGCGGCTTTGGCTACAAGCGTTTTTGATGAATGCTGCTGCTTTTCCATGCCTAAAGCATACATTTTTAAAAAGAGATGTCGTTGAGGTGTTTGGAAAAAAGCTGACCTAATTAGGTGGATGCTAACGACCCTCTTGTTTAGGTTTTTACCGATGTTTGTTTAAAATAAAACAAATTTTATTTTTTCTCCCCATTTTTACCAAAAATTTTCGATTTCCTGTTGAGCAGAAGGAAAGAAGAAAAGTCCCACCCAATTAAGTATCAAACAACTTCAGATCGAGCGGTTCAAATTCATTGGGGCCGGACATTTGAATTTTGTTCAAAACTTTCTTGATTGAAAAACTTTTCTTCAAAGTCGTAAAGCAACCGTTAAGGATACAACTTCAGTTTGACATCATACCCAAGTGTATACGCAAATATACCCTACTTGTGCACTCATTAAAAACTCATCGAATAGTGAACAGTAAAAAACTCGAATCATTTCGAAAGTTTCAAAAACCATATTTAACTATTAGGATTCAAGAACGTGCAATGGTTTTCAAACAGAAACAATTTACCTGCCTACTTCCTTCAAAAATATAGTCACTTCAGACACTATGACTGCGAAAAAATTTCTTACATAATTTAATGAACAAATTATAACACGCTGGCAGGGAAAGAGTTTTGCGTTAAATCCATTCGCAGAAATGAAATTGAAAATGTTATTCGTCGTGAGTTAGCAAAAGGAGGCTAAAGGCAACAACAAACGAAAAAATCTCATAAATTGTGCTTCCAGCCCGGACTTGAAATATCCTTCAGAGTGCAACAATAGCGAAACAAGCACCTTGCATCATCAGCATATAAACTCGCACACACATGCAACAATATGCGCTCGCAGTGCACGAAGGTGGTACTTATAAGGCCATGTATATACAAATCGCGTATCCTTATACCAACGCAAACAAGATTTTTTCTTCCTTATTTTTCCATTTTTCGACTGTAGCGACGCCAGAGCGAGCAAAAAAAGGAAACACATCACAATGACTGTTGCCGGGTGCTGGAGTTGGTAGCGTTGGCTCCATGCCTCCTTGCTCCTCGTATAAAGCAGCCAGTAGCACTGGGAAGAGAAAAATATTCTTTACTTCATTCTTGGTGCCACTGCCACAGGATGTTAACATAATAAAAGAACTTTATATTATAGAAGCCAGCAGGCAGAAACCTCAGTGGTATTTATGTGATCTTGAGAAGGCGAAAAATAAGCAAAATTCACAGGAAACATTTTTCCATTAAGACATCCTTGCTGCTCGTCCTCTTTTCACCAGTGTGTCTCCCTGTGTGTCACATCGAATGCGTTTTGGTGTGGGAACGGGACCCACACGATACAAGGTACAAAAATTAAATGATAAACAAAGTGGAAAACAGGCTTACACGTATAGACCCATGCTTTCCGTCCAAAGCGTCTTGCTCCTCGCAAGGACCATCTCCACAGCATCACAGACACCTGAGAACATGCAAAGGATTTTGCAATCTCATATGTAATGCGAAATAAATGTTCTGATTAGATTAATGAACATCATTAGGGGTGGGACTTTTGAGCTTAGAGCATGTGGCGGCGGTGGGGGTCCCAACAATGGCCTTGTTCGGGCTCTTTTTTTTAATAAAGGAGATGGGGGCAAGGTGTACGGATAGGATTCAATTAGCTTTTGATTGAATTTTTTTTCGATTCAGTGTTTTTTGGTGCCAGCAGAAGTCATTCGGTAGGTAGACAGACGATGTCGACCTGCCATATACCGGCCTCAGAATCAGCAACACGATGGCGGCGACAGCGACGAAGACGACGTGTACATCATTACGGCGAACACAAATTATGAAAACATTGTCGTCACCAGTGGCGTTGCCTTGGAGTCCTTTGAGACAAATTGCGCGTTCGTGCATGGAACGTAAATGAAATCATTTGAGACACCTCAAAGCTTAATTGGATTAGGAATAGGTAAGCAGGTGAGATTTTTGGTGATTTGATTCCGGTTATGATTGATTTTTTTCTCGGTTGCATTTATATTCAATTTTGCAAAAAGCGTTACGTGACGCTGGTTAAATTAAGCCATGGTCTTATAGAGGCTTTAATGCTTGAGAAAATATAATTCAGCTATTTTTAGAAGGCATGTGTGCAAATGTATATTCAGAGAAGATAAGCCAAAATTTGGTGGAACCGTTTTGCCAATAAACGCGTACATGGTACACATCAGCGGAACAATATAGCTAAAAAATAAATAGATACCTAACCTACCTATAATAAAGATACAAAATCTCGACGATGTTTTTTCGACCTATCAATAAATAGAGTGGCGCAACAGCTCGAGGTAAACCAGGGCCAACTTCTCAACCATGCATTCTGTGTGTGTTGTTTTCTTCACATATACGGGAACCTACAATTTGTGGCCGAATCCGAACGGCACTTTGAGAAAGAACGAGTCTTTTTCTTTTGGGTGACGTTGGTAGGTTCATCCTACCTACTCGCAGCCAAAAAGACTTTCCCGAAGAGCAGAGTAATCTCTGCGTTTGAGTAGTCAGCTCTAAATGCGACGAAAATTTGGGGCCAATATCATCTTCAAGCGGGTTGATGAACATGGTTCTCGAATTAGCCGGATCGCAAAAGCTAACTGCTATTAAAATAATTGTCAATCGGGAGATTAAGATTTTTTTTATCATTGATCGGGAGAGCCGCTTTGGCGATCTTGTACTGATGTCTCTAAAAAAGACAATTTTGTGCGTTTTTCATTCCGGAGGCAGCCAGAAAAACAAAGGATTTTCTCTGGAGGGATATCGGATAAGGTTGCCGATGGATTCATTTTTTTCTTTGATGATATTCTTCCTGAGAGGAACGAAAGCCACTCACCTACTTAAGGTGGCTACTACAATCCGGGATGGAGCTCTGCCTCTGCCAACAAGCTTCGCCAGCCAGCTCTGGTCTCTAGCTAGCCGTCACCAGCTTGGCACGCGAAGTTAGCTTAGGTCCGCTTCAACTTGCGTGCGCCACCTGAGTCTCGGTGCTCCTCTACCTCGCCTCCCTGCGGTGTGGATTCGAATATTTTCTGCGCCGGGGCGTTGGTGTCCATCCGCTCTAGATGACCCAGCCATCGCCGACGCTATGTTTTCACTCTTTTGGCTACGTCGGTATCGCTGTACAGCCCGTACAGTTCGATATTGTATCTCCTACTCCACTCTCAGTATATTCAGACGGGACCGTAAATCGTCCAAAGAATTTTCCTCTCATCCGCCTTTGACAGTGTCCATGCTTCTGCACCTTAAAGCAGGGCTGGGATGATGAGGGTCTTATATGCGGACACTTTAATTGCTCGAGAGAGGGCTTTACTACTCAACTGTCTTCTTAGCCCCGAAAAAACAGCGATTGGCAAGAAGTATCTTTCGTTTGATTTTAGCGCTTATGTCATTGTGTGAATTGATAGCGAAACCCAGGTAGACAAAGTGCCTAGCTACCTTAAAGTTGGCTGTCGACTGTTAGCTGTCGATGGTGATGTTTTGTCCAAAACATCGGTGTTGGGTTTCGTTACTTAATGACAGTATAAATTTGGTTTTGCCCTCGTTGACTGCTAAACCCATATTCACCGCTTCCATCCCAATACTCACGAAGGCTTCGCTGACATGTCGCTTTGTTCTTCCGATTATGTCAAAGTCGTCTGCGTATGCGAGTAGTTGAACGGACTTTTGAAAGATTGTACCTCTGGTGTTGGTGTGGGAGTTTTACACAATTCTTTCAAGTATGGTGTTCAAGAAGTCACATGACAGCGCGACGACTTATCTAAATTCTTTTTTGACATCAAAGGGGTCGGTGAGGTCTTTGCCGACCTTTACGGAACAGCGTGAATTTTCCATCGTCATCCTGCACAGACTGACGAGTTTTTCAGGGATGCCACAACTAGACATTGCGCTATATAGCTCGTCTCTATAGATGCTGTCATACGCGGCCTTAACTCGATGAAAACTTGGTTTGTATGGAAGGAAAGCCAGCAAACCATAATTATGAAAAGAGAGGACTCATCGCCACTAGACAAAGTCTACACGTAGGGTCCGATGAGCAGCCGATACCATTTAGTCCTATCCAGGTTTATCAGGCTTCCTGGGGAAATCGGAGCAGTCGGGGGAATTATCGGAGCAGTACCTACTGTCCAAGTGTCTATTTAGCCAAACCCTGTTGATTTCGATTAGCTCTAGTCTCTTGAAAAAGTTTAAGAAGAGCCTTTTACTTACTCCACAAAATAGGTCAGGTCCTATTAGTGTCGTAATAGCACTGACTTTAGGTAGGGAGTCTGCTAATTATCGTTGCGGTCGAAATCAAAATGGGCTGAAATCTAGTGAAGGATGATAAGATTGTTCTTAGCTAGTTCTTGGATGACCCCGAATGTTTCCAGAATAAGCTTCGATTTTATGATAGGTAAGTCAACCGCTTCGACAGCTGCTGCGACGGCAGTCCGCCAAGAAAATTAAAAAAAACTAGTGGGAGGGCTACAATCTGCTTAGGCGAATCGTTGGATACCCCATCCCAATGACCAAGGACCACTGTCAAGCTCCGAAGAGGCGTGGCATTCACCCCTTCTCAACAACATCGCATTTTTGTTTATGTTTTTTATCAGAAGTGGTATACACGTGTTGACTACTTTGTCATATTAAAATTTTGGTTTATACTTAAAAACGCCCCCAAAAGTGGGCGTGGCGAAATTTATTCACTTGAGTTGATAGGTTACGCACGTATCTGAACAAATATATCAAATAAAAACCGTTTATTAGAATGCATATTACGTATGACACCGCTTATAAGGGGGCGGCATTCGCTTTTTTTTAAATGCCAATCACAATACACTTAAGTTAGGATATCGCATACCAAATTTCAGCTTAATGCAACAACTTTGATTTTTCATGCTATTAAGTAAAGTGGGCGTGTCAGTGGGTGGATTTCAAAAAATTTTACACTTGTTCTGCCTCGGGACCTGAAAAGAACAGATGTCAAGTTTCTTTCTACCGACAGACGGACGGACGGACATGTCTCATTCGACTTACAATTCGGTCTCGATCATATGCCCCTAAGGTCTTGGGGGTCTACGGTGATTATTTCTCTATGTTACAAACTATGAATCAAACTTAATATACCTCATATCCTATGGGATGGGGTATAAGAACAAGTGGGAAAGTGCAACAGCGCGTTTATAAAAACTGCAGTCCATCTGTGACGGATTGCAAAATACCCTGCCATACCAAAAAAAGAAACTGCTACGCCTCCAAAAAGTGGGCGGGAAATAAAAATATAACTGTTGAATGCTTTACACAAGGTGGTTGCATATATTTCGGCCTTAAACTCCGCATTTTTAACTAAACAAATTACTTTTATTAACGCCACGCCCACAAAAATGGGCGGAGGCATATACTTCTTATACAAAAAGGTTAGAACTTTTGTCATACAATTTTCAGTCAAATTTCATATAGTATGATTATTGAAAAACAGTCATTTTAAGCTAAAATCCCTTAAAAAAATGGGCGTGGTCAATGAAAAGGCGAAACTTTTTATGCTACATGTTGCATACCAAAAATAAGTACGCTAGCGCCATTGTAAAATAGCTAAAATTTGAAAAAAGAATTTTTTTAGATTAGAGATGATCGCATCTGTGGGCGGGATTCAGCTAGTTTTCGAACTTGTTCTGAAGGACTGGATTCCCAGCCAACCCACCAACTTTTAGCTCTCTAACTTAATATTTGGACTACAGGCCTGTAGTGGGCGTGTCTGTGGGCGGGATTCAGCTAGTTTTCAAGCCTGATATGCAGGACTGGACTTCCACACCAACTTTCATGTCTTTTATCTAAAATTTAAGGTCTAAAAGTTGTTTACATACGGACGGATGGACTGGCTTAATCGATTCTCCTTTTGGTCCCATTCATATATCTTAAAGGTCTAAGGGGTCTACGGTGATTATTTCACTGCGTTACAGACTATACAACAAACTTAATATACCCTGGGTAGGGTATAAAAAAGCTTTTGCCATTGCCAGTTAAAAAATCCGGTTAAGGCAGTTCTCCATTCATACTAAATTCGTTCCCCGCCTCCATTTAAGAGCCGCCTGCTGAGAGGATAAGTTCAATCCAAGATGAAGTTTGAGGTATTATTATGAGGAACTTTTTGTCGAACCATATTGTCGCATTCTGAGTAGGCTGTTAGAAACTTAGACGTCAGATTTTCAAGGATCTGGTGCCTCTGTTCACAATGAGTTCTATCCGTGGGTTCCATGAAGGTTTATTTCAAGGCTTCCCTTGAGAATTCTCATTATACAGTAGTTGGCCAGTTTTCTCTGTTTTTTAAAAGAGACAATATTGTCATTTTTGTTTGAGTGTTTGCAGCGAGGCCTTTTATGTTCCACGATCTCTGAACAATACGAGTTACATAATTTCTTAAACGGTGGTTTCGAATTTGCCACCAACAATGATTACTACATCGTCGGCATAACGTAAGGCAGCGATTTCTTGGCTTGCCAAGTATTGAAGTAAATCATTAACAATAAGGAACTAAAAGGGAGACGAGAGGACGCCTCTGTGATGTTTAAGCCGAGATTTGCGGATAGAGTCATCTTGTCGAAGGCCCTGTTGGTTTTGAGTCAACGAAAGCCACAGAACAAATTTTCTTACGTTAATGGAGTCTTCGATTAGTCATTGAGGCTGACTGATCTTTAGCTTCAATTTATGTTTAATCATTATCCCAGACATGGTTTGTACCTTAAAGTCTTTTTGTAATACATAAGCATGTTTTGTGGCTTTTGTTATCTTGAAATTTCACTGAGCTACCTAGAAGCGTAGCTCGTAAAAGACCAGTGTGATTCTCCATCTCCAATGAGCCGGATCCCTACAGCTAAGGCAAACTTCTCAGTCTCTCTATAACTAACGATAGCGGATGGCTTAAGAAGCTACGTTTTCTATGGGCTCGGGCCTTAATTCTTATGGTCGACATTTTCTTTATAGGAACCATAACCGTATCCAAGAAACTTACAGGAAACACGTAAAAACTTTCATCCGAGCAGCCTCTCTTTTTTTTACATAGAGCGTCCTGAAGATCCCGCTCCCAGCCTACAAACAAATCTTAGCTCCGCCAGTACATACGACCATGCCAAAGTTTTTCACTACTTCTTCCACTGAATTCTGGTGGAAAAAATCACGTGGACGTGTTGTTTGAAGTATACTTTGGGTTTTGATAGAACGCTGGTTGCCGCTTGTAAGCGATTCCGAATGTTGCTTTGGCCATACAGCCTTGCAGCCTCTCTATTTTTTTTTTTTTTCATGAAAAGCATTGTTTCAGCTTTGGTTTGATTATCGCTTTTTAGGGCAGGGCTTACTAATCATAGAAGGAAACTGCTCTGATATTGCTAGCATCACTACATCGTACGCTGCATCAGAATACTGACATCAGTCAAGATTTTGTTTAGCCAGGCCTAAAGACCTAACGGTTCGCAACTGTGTAAAAAGCTCTGAAAATATTTTACTCAAAATTAATTGAATAAATATTGTTAAGGCGGTTTTTGCCGAGACGTCGGGGCACACAACTCTAATATCATTGCAACCAGGGAAGTGTATGCTCAATAGGATTTCCAAGATCTTAACAGCTGCTTACCCATAGCCATTTAAACTTTTTAAACAGGAAGGATTTGAGTCTTTCAGGGCTTCTATTGAATGGGATCCAAAGAGAAAGTTGAAAAGATGCGTTGCTTTATTCCTAACGAAAAACTCAAAGTCACGTAAAGTTTTTTTTGCGAAATTTAAGCTCATTCCTGCAATTTCTCATCCATTTGCTACACATCCTTGGGGTTTGATGGATGCAGTTGTTTTGATGGGAACGTGTCACGCGAGGGGTAGGTATGGAATGATTTCAAGTTTTTTGCTTAGGAAAAAAGATTTTCAATCTTCCTTTTTGTGAAACCTGACGTGAAATCTGAAATTTGATTTATTGGCGCTGCTTGCGAAGACGACGAGGAAGTTTTTTGATGAGATAAGTGAGCAAAAGTTGTTCATCCCATTAAAAGTGCAAGAGTGATTTAAGTGATTTCAGGACGCTCAAGGAGACTTTTAAATGAAAGTAGGTATTGAATGTAATTATGTAATCATGTGGGTGCATACACCTATGTTTACACCCGCCATGGAAAGCACATATTCCACACAGCGGGTTCTCAATAACACAATGACACTGATCAAATCTCGAACTATTCGTCATTAGTATAATACCTAAACTTCGCAATTTTTTCACACCGGACCGCACGGGGATCGTTAACCTTGGCATCATCTTAAATTTGGATTTTTTTAAAATGATTCAACCACTCTGCAATTAACATTAGCATACCTACCTTAAAGAGCACACGAATTTTAATTTTGCCTCCATCATTAATACCGCGACGCGAAAAAAAAGACCATGGCACGCAGCAACAACAACAACAACAGAAAAAACACGCCAAATTCAAACATTAATTTGCCTTTTACGACCCATAATTTCTGCTCTTAGCCTGACACAAAAAAAGCTTCAAACCAAACGCATACTAACAAGCCAGCCCCAAATATATGTAAAAGTAACAAAAACAACACCTCGTTCAGGCTTCGTTTTCGTCCTTGCACAAGACAAGACACAGTGTGTGAGGAATGATCATAAAGAAAATTCCATTATCCCGGCACATAATGATGGCAGTGGGGTGTATCCTGCTTGATGCTCTACTCCTGTGCGTTTTTACTGCCCAATTAACCTCTAGACTGTAAAAATTCTAAACACCAGCCCCTCACTGCCAGATTCGCGTAGGTCTTTCCGTTTTGCCGAGCAAAACGTTCAGTTCAGCCTTAATTAAATTTTCCACGGATCAAAAATCACGAAGCGAACAAAGCGAATATGCCGACTCCATCAACGCACAGAACGCTATAAATAATGAAAACCCCCAGAGAATATGACCAAGTTGAATATTCTGCAAAGACATCGAAGGTGTTTTATACTTGCAGGCCTAACGCATCTTCGACTCCGGAGGACAATGTTGTGTATATTCGGTAGAGAAGAAAAGACAAAATTAGGCAACAGGACCTCAATTGAGTGTGTGCCGTACAGAATAATTTCTTCTTGTCTTTGACTTCTAATGCTCTCCCACATTTGGAAAAGGATCCAACAACACCGACAGAAACTGCGTAGCTTTAGCACACAGTCACAGACACATAGAGGCACAGCACCAAGTTATATTATTATATGTATTTGAAGAGAGCAAAGGACACGTGCAATACGGTGGAGCTTCACACGAAGAACGTGCAAAGTATGTTATTAAGAGGAAAGATAGAGAGCATAAAGCAAACGGACGAAACAGCAGAAGAAAACCGCCTGTTCTTGGAATCCGATATGTCCTTGAAGGGAAACCACCTCAAAACCTCCACCCGGAAAATTCCTTGTTGGTTCTATTTTTAGAAAATATCCCTCTCCCAGGCATATGCCCCCCTGAGAACCAACACCATCGTTGTTGCGCCTCTCCGTGTTTGCTTTTTGGTTATCCCTTTTGTTTTTCTTTTTTTGCGTTTGTTCTTGGTTCTGTTTTTTTTTTTTTTTTTTTTTCTTGTCGTCTCTTCTCGGCTTTATTCATTTTTGGGTAAACTTTTGCGTTTTTTTGTTTTTCCTTGCTTTGGAATATTCGGATGCCCGAACAGCACCTTAAGGATATATACTTTTACTTATTATTATTGTTTTATTTTTGGTTTTAATTTCTCTTTCTCTGTCGTCGGGGTGCCTTGCTCTCTGTCTCTGCCAAAGGTGGTTTTGGGATGGTTATTGTGGCAGCACCGCTGTGCTTGGTCCTTGCTTTGTTCAGATTTACTTTCGGCTCACTCTGTATAGAGAAATTTCATTCGCACACACTTTTTTCCATTTGGTTTCGACTGGATGCTGCTGGTGGGATCCTTTCATTAATTTATACTCTGACTTTATGGGTTGTTGTCCGGAGGAAGGAGATGAAAATGATTCAAGAAACGCTGGCAACTCCTTTGACGCTGAATTTATAATGTTTCTTGTACTTTTTTTTTAACATTCTAGGTACGTTTTTCTGGAAATAAATTTCCATTTACCCAAGGCATGAAAGGACTCTGTAAATTGTTTTTTAATTTAGATTCGTTTAGAGAGGTGTGTAGAAGGTGTAAGGATACAGTTTAAAATTACACCCACAACTTTTTTCTTTTCGTTTGGCATAAAAGTTTTTTGCCTTCTTTTGTAATTTGATTCCCTTTTGAGGGACAATTAGAGAGCCACCGCCAGGCAAACACCTTTGTGAATGTTAAGGATGCGGTAAAAATAGACCAAGTCTAGTGTTCTACAATTACCGTGCCGTTATATAATTGTCTTTTAGGTACGTACCTACCTTCTCGGGTTGGTAAGGAAATTAACTTAACGAAATATGTATTAATAGCTCGCAAATTGACGCAAAATGTAGCTTTTGATTAGCTCAACAAGGAGCCAAGCAAGATGGCACATTTATGGCAGTCGTCATCTGCTTTTTTTTCGTTGTCCTGCTAAATGTACATATAAAAACCAAATTCTAGAAAGCTGCAACGCATTCCCAAGAACGTAGTCTTCTGATTGCATGACTTCTGGCTCTGGTTTCCACAAATGCAAAATGTGGCCCACTTATTTGATGCATTTCGCGCATTTCTAAAATAAAGGACAACATAGAAAAGCAATTTTCTGAACTATTGGCTTCATTTATAGGTCCTTGCTCTGTAATGTACTGAATATTTTGATTGAGGCTAGCAAAAAAAATAGAGACTGCTACTGCCACAGTCAGTTTAAGTTTAACAATTTCGAAGTGATAAAAAACATAACCTATCTTGTCTAGTCATCCTTTTCTGCAATCCTAAAATAGCTCTCAAAAATCTTTCATTCGATTTGAAAAGGATCTTAATTTATACCTACATGCTCTCGTACGGATAGCTGCCTGCCAAAGTTATATATCTTTTCCGAATTCTCCTCGACATATCCTCACAAAATAGGAATAAAAAAAAAATCCAAAAGTCTATCAATTTGCCATTTATTAAGTCTCTTCTATATTTTATGGCCAATTCTAAATTTGCCATGATTATTGCCTCTACATTTTATTGAAATGAATATGACAGACAAAAAAACCTCCTCAGGTAGGATACGCGTATAGAAATCAATAGCAATACATATACACACTTTGGTCCTTGTTGTGTTTTGTTTTGCTATCGATAACATTTTTGACATTTTCGTAAATTGGAAAATTGTTAAAGTTCCACCTGATTTTCTTCTCGATAATGTTTAGATATGTATTTTTTTTTTCTTGTGTAATTTCACTAAAAGCGTTCTGGGGGCGTATGGCCTCGTAATGAACCAATGAATTTCAATCAACAGTGCGTCGTCGACAGTAAGGACGATAGTCTATCGACAAAAGTTAATTTAAAATAACGCCATGGATTGCTTTTTGATGGGTTGTAACAAATTTTGTTGCCATTTTGCAGTTGATTTCATCTAAAAATATTATAATCGATTCTTGGTGATTTTATTCGATTTCTCATTAGGTACTGGGATGATATTGAAGGTCGTGTTTGTATCGATAACGAGTTCATTTTATACAAACGATCTAAGAAGGAGAGTTTTTTCCTCAGATGGAACTTATGGTCGATTTAAGGACCAATTAGGAGCTTAAGTAGGTTTAGATTTTTGTTAGGCTTTCCAAGAAATACGAGTATTTTTACCAGTGAAATGATGTTTGGACAATGGACAATTTGCATTCAGGAACTTAACACGAAATATCTGCGATTATGCCATTGATACATGGTTTGATGGGCCTGACTATTTTTTTTTTTTTTTTTATAATTTACTCGCGAATAAAGGGATTGGCTACCCTTTTAATGTTACACATCTCACGAGCGGAAAGGATTAGAAAAAGAGGAAAAGGAGGAGAGGTACCGATGCACTCTTGTTTTGAACAGTTGCGGGTTGTAATGTGACGGAAAGACTGAACGTTGGAGAACATTCCACATTCGCGTTGAGCGGCTTATGAAGGAACTTCTAAACTTGACTGTACGTCCGAAAGTGGGCTCGAGGGTAAACTGATGTGCATTCGATCTTTGGCGAGTATCACGGTTGAAAGTCTTAAGGGGCGGAATGCAATTGGCTATTTCGATGGAACACTGTTTGTGGAAAAAGCGATAGAACAGTGAAAGGCAAGAGACATTGCGTCGATGTTCTAATGAGTCAATTGACTGCGCAATATTTCTGTCTCCAAATAGTTTTATCGCCCGTTTTTGTATCCTGTCTAGCAGGTGCAATGCTGTTTTTGGAGCACCAGCCCAGACGTGGGAATTATATTCCAGCTTGGGGCGGCTGTAGGCCTTATATAAAATAGCCAAATCAGAAGGCGTGAAATATTTCTTACATCTTTTGAGAAAACCTAAGCATTTCGCAGCGTTCTTGGCGACGTCGAATATGTTGTCATTCCAACTAAGGTTTTTATTAACACACATACCTACACAATGGAAAGCGTTTCGGTTTCGTGGATGCAAGTGCCATTTATGGATAGTGGCTGAGTGTTTCGGTTTTGCTTCAATGACAGAAGACAGCATTGAGTTTTAGAAGCATTAAACTCTACTCTGTTTAGAGATCCCCATGATACAATGCTGTTAAGATCAGAGTTTAATGAGTTTGACATACGCCGCCGTTCCAGTTCTACGTCCGAAGAGCAGGGGCGAGGAACCGAGAACGAATATGAGAAACTGAGGTTACTGTCATCGGCAAAGGAGTGAATTGGATTAGTAGTAGCAGACAAGAGATCGTTTATGAAAACGAGGAAGAGAGTCGGAGACAAAACAGAGCCCTCGGGAACCCCAGCATTTATTTTTTGAACCGCAGACTTGAAGCCGTCCAAAACAACTTGAATTGAACGGTTCGAAAGGTAATTACTAATCCACTGAATAAGAGATTCGTCGATTCCAAATGCACGCATTTTCGACAAAAGAGCTTGGTGCCAAACTCTGTCAAATGCTTTTGAAATATCAAGCGCAACAATCTTGCTTTCACCAAGAAGATGCAAGGAATGGTTCCACTTTTCGGTGAGATATGCCATTCCAGATCACCAGTGGACCTTTTGCTACGAAAACCATATTGCCGGTCATTAAGTAGTTTTCGTGATTCGAGATATTTCATGAGCTGGAAGTTAATCAGCGTTTCCATGACCTTAGAAAGAAGGGAAGTTAGTGCAATTGGACGATAGCTAGAGGGAGAAGAAGAATCGCCTTTTTTAGGGACGGGCTGGACAAATGCTGTTTTCCATCTACTCGGAAAGAGGCCAGAGGAGTAGGACCGATGAAAAAGCTTACACAATGGTTTTGCCAGCGTGGAAGAACACCTCTTCAGAACAATCGGGGGTATACCATCTGGACCAGCGGTGATGGTTGTGAATGTTGAGATCCTTAAGTACTTTTTTGACTGTACGAGTGCGAAAGTGAATGTGTCCCATAGTGCATTCAACGCGCTCAGGTACAGGCGGAGGCAATACGCAATCTGGTAGCGTGGAGCTGGCAGCAAAATGTTCTGCGAGGAGATTGGCTTTGTCTAGGGAACTGACAGCTGGAATGCCATTGCAGACGAGCGTTGGGATGGAGGATGAGGCACAATTTTTCACATTTTTGACGAAAGACCAAAAGTTTTTACTACCTTTGGGACAATGTAGTATTTTCTGCCTCAACTTTTGGTCGTACATGACTTTCACACGACGGATATGAGCATTGCAGGCATTTCTGGCTTGTTTGAACTTATTTCGGTTTACTAGAGAGGGATTGTCCTTGTAAGACCGAAAGTAAGATTCCTTCAAATTTATTGCCTCTTTACAGCTCAGGTCAAACCACGAGTTCTCCTTCGGTTTGATACTCTTAACCCTGTGGGGGATAAAAGATCTCATTCCTAGAAGAATTATATTTGTGATCATATCGGCAGCGGCGTTTACATTGTTGTCGGGAAAGCAAAGCGACCAGTTAAAACTTTCGAAAAAGTTGTTTAGGCCGTCCCAATTTGCATCCTCATATCGCCAAACAGTTCTCTTGGGAATTGGAACTTTGGTAGTTTGGTTGCCAACGAAAAAATTTGCCGAAATGACACAGTGGTCTGACGAGCCTAGAGGAGATAGAACATCGACGGTGTATTTGTCGGGATGGGAGGTCAAAAACAAGTCCAGTGTGTTGGCGGTATGATCGGCAATGTCAGATATCCGTAAGGGGCTCGTCTACAAGTTGGGTCAGATTGTTTAGAGCACTAAAGATTACTAAAGATTTAAAGACTATTGTTTACAAAATAAGAATTAGGAACTAAGTTGGCAGTTGATAAAAGCGACAGTATAGCATTAGATTCTGAAATGATGAAAACAAGAGTGAAAGTGCAACAGTGCCTATAACCTATACTCTACTTAAAAAATGTTCATGCCTACAAAAAGCGGACATTAGTATAAAAAATATAACCTTTAGATAGATGATTCATGTAATACACGTTACATAAGTTTTGGACTTGTCGCTTGACTAAAATAAATATAATCACGCCCACGAAATTTTTTAACCACGCCCACAAAAGTGCACGGAGACATCTGGTGTGTATGCAAAAAATGCAGCAGATTTCTATACCTCCTACATTTTTCGTCACACAATTTTTTTTCCAAATATCTACTATCAGCTAACTTAAAATGATAGCTGTTAACATACGGACAAACGGACATCGCTTAATCAGTTATCCTGTCGGTCTTGATAATATCTCTTAAAGTTAGGTTAAGGACAGAATCCCGAAAACCGAAATCACGAAAGCCCAAAATGTCGGCATTTTGCCAAAGCCAAAATCCCGAAAATAATTATTATACAAACAGTGTAGGATGCAAAACTTTTTTTGCGTTAGTTAATCTGATATGCTTCACATTTATAGAGGATTCATTTATAGAGGGCTCATTGGAGTTCGTTAATCGGCAGTACCGAAAATCCTCCAGCTCCTGCCCATCTTTTCCAAAATTCCTTGGGTTCGTTGGAATATTCTTTGGGTTCTTTCGTGTTTCTTACCTGTTAGTACCGAAAAAAGCACTGCATCACCCTTATAAAAGATTCCACCAGATCCTGCCCACTTCCTCCAGAATTCCTTGTGTTCATTGGAGTTCCTAACCCGGTAGTACCGTACCGAAAATCGTCCAGCACCTGGCCACTTCCTCCAGAATTCCTTGGGCTCATTGCAGTATTCCTTGGGTTCATTGGTGTTCCCAACATAATAGTATCGCAAAATGAACTGCTTAACCTTTATCCTGTTAGTGCCGAAAAGTGGGTTGCTGCTCACTTCCTCCAGAGTTTCGTATGTCCAAATTATGTGACTAGGTAGCTCACCGGGCACAAAATGCGTCGGATCCAGGGCAATTGTTTATGTTTTAATTCTATATATATATAGATAGCGGCGTTGTTTCTATCGTACGATAGGCTGCTTTACTAGTAGAAGTATAAAGCGCACATGAAGAAGTACGCTGTTTAAATTTTTTAAGGTAACCGTTTCTAACCTATGTTTTTCTAATCCAATTCAAAGAACCATGTAAGAACAAGTCGGGAAGTGCAACAGTGCGTATGCAAAAGCTTCAGTCCATCTACGACGGATTGCGAAATACCCGACCATACCAAAAATAAAACTGAAACGCCTCCAAAAAGTGGGTGGGATATAAAAATGTAACTGCTGAATGCTTTATACTAGGTGGTTGCATTCATTCCGCCCTAAAACTCCGCATTTTAAACTAAAAAAATTCACTTTTTTTTAGTGCCACGCCCGCGAAAGTGGGCGGAGGCACATACTTCATATATATGAAAGTTAGAAAATGCTAATAAATAAAACTTTTGTCATAGATATTTTAGTCAAATCTCATATATATTTATTGAAAAACAGTTATTTTAGCTAAAATCCCTTAAAAAAAGTGGGCGTGGTCAATGAAAAGGCCAAACTTTTTCTGCTTCCCCGAAACAATGTTATATACCAAAAATGAGTGGCACGCCAGCACCATTGTAACAAATAGAAAAAGTATCTTTTTAAATTAGAGGTGGTCGCAAACAGGCCTGTAGTGGGCGTGTCTGTGGGTGAATTCAGATAATTTTCAAACTTTTTATGAAGGATTGGACCAACCCACCAGCTTTCTAGCTTAAAATTTAAGGCCTAAAAGTTGTTTACATACGGACGGTTCTCCTGTCGGTCCCATTCATATCATTAAAGGTCTTAGGGATCTACGGCGAATATTTCACTGCGTTACAAACTATACAACAAACTAAATATACCCTGGGTAGGGTATAAAAAATGTTAAAAAAAAGGTCAAAAGAATATATGGCTTGTCCACCCTCTATCTCCCAAAGGGTACAAAATATAATTTTGAAATAAATATCTGTAGAAAACTGTGAGTATTCTTCATTCATTCTAACTTCGATGATTTGATTGATGATTTGATTTGTTTTCGAAAACGATTTATCTAAAGTTTCAAGTGTCTTAAAGGCTATTACGATCTGGTCTAAATTTGGTTGAGGTATGAAGTGGTTACAAGGCAAGTTGGCTGTCTTAAAAATATTTCAGAATTGCCGTTTCAAACTTACATTTTTAAGCCCAACAAATTGCATTTTCAAAGTAATAAAACTTATAAATCACCCGATTTCAGAACAATAAACTGTAAACTACGAAAAAAGTATGCAAAACTTGTGGGTGGGTAAAGTATACAATCCGCTAAGGCGAATCGTTGTATACCTCATCCCAGTTGACCCTATCGAACTCCACATCGACGAATTTCAAAAATGTCAATCTCTTTCAGCTAAAAAAGGACTTCATATATATTGTCCAGATCAGGTTTGCATGTGTAAAGTGCATTTTTATACCAAAAATTTGGTTCTAATTCAAGTTACGTCCCGAAAAGTGGGCGTGGTAAAAAAAATTTTAGTTAATTGATTGCATTCAGATATATGTTAGCTTATAAAGCAAGAATTTCTCAATTAATCTTACGATAATTTTGATTTTTCATGATAATAAGTAAAGTGGGCGTGTCAGTGGCTGGATTTCAAAAAATTTACACTTTTACTGCTTCGGTACCCAAAAAGTTTAGAATTTAGGTTTCAAGTTCCTAGCTCGAAATTTATGGCCTTATTTACGTTTCTAAACTTTTCGGGATTTTAGCTTTTCCGATTTTTAATACCCTACCCAAGGTATATTTAGTTTGATGTCTAGTTTGTAACGCAGTGAAATAATCACCGTAGACCCCCAAGACCTTTTAGAGATATGAATGGGATCGACAGGAGAATCGATTAAGCCATGTCCGTCCGTCCGTCTGTCCGTATGTAAACAATTCTTAGGCCTTTAATTTTAAGATAGAGAGCTGAAATTTGGTGGGTTGGCTGAAAGTTCAGTCTTTCAGATCAAGTTTGAAAATTAGCTGAATTCGCCTACAGACACGCCCACTACAGGCCTGTATGTGCGACCATCTCTAATTTAAAAAAAATACTTTTTCCAAGTTTTAGCTTTGTTATAATGGCCCTAGCGTATTCGTTTTTGGTATGTGACATTGCCTTGTAATTGCCTTTGGAGATGCAAAAAATATTCAGCCTTTTCATTGACCACGCCCATTTTTTAAGGAATTTTAGCTTAAAATGACTGTTTTCCAATAAATATATATTAAATTTGACAAAAAATTATGTGTCGAAAGTTGTAGATATTGGCATTTTTTAACTTTTATGTATTTATATTATATGTGCCTCCGCCCACTTTTGTGGGCGTGGCGTTAAAAAAGTGGTTATTTTTAGTTCAAAAGGCGGAGTTTTAGGCCGAAATGTATGCAACCACCTAGTATTAAGCTTTTAACAGTTATAATTTTATATCCCGCCCACTTTTTGGAGGCGTGGCAGTTTTTTTTTTTGTATGGTCTACCCGACCATTTTTTTGCAATCCATCGTAGAAGCTTTTGCATACGCACTGTTGCAGTTTCCCACTTGTTTTTTTTGGTTAGAATTGGGCTTTTCCAGATTGTAGGCTTTCGAGATTTTAAGTAGGACTTCGGCATTCCGGTTTTTGGAATTTTACCCGTCTTCGGTTGATTTAGCAGATAAGACTTCCACTGTCCTGTCCCATTTGATAGACACCGCCGAATAGTTGGCATGGGATATGCCCCGGATGCCAGAATTTTGATTCTTCCTAACTCCGTTGCTTAAAGTCACGCTTTATATTTTCTCACATTTCTAAGCTCTTCCTGATTTCGCACCCACCCCACCCTGCTCCATATGCTCGGAAGAACATCCTCTCCTGATATTATAGTTACTATGGAAGTATTCCGAAAATCATCTTTCGTGAGCGAAGTTTTTTTGTTTAATTACGCAAGTTACATACATACGCCAGCAACACTCGAGCCTGACAACAACAGGTAATGCATACCTCGACTCGATTATTGATCTGCCAAGTTTAAAGTCCAACTTAAAGCAAAATAGCTTGCTTGGGGATTTTTTTACACCAGAGTCAGTCGTTCCGACTTACACCACAGTCTCTCTGGTTATTTACAGCAGACTTTATTCTACATTTCTTTCATACAAAGCTTTACGCCACGCCCATTTTTAGGGGTCGATTTTACACAAAATTTAATAAGCATCAAAAATTTTATTCTTTCATAGCAAATTTGTAAAGTTTAGAAAGTTTTTGCAATCAGTAAAAAAAATGTTTATCAGCTCTCCAATTATAGAAATGTTGCTTTTTTACTGGCCTGACCATAAACTAAATTTAGATTAAGAAAATTTTGAATTGGCCTAGAGGGTGAATTTTAGAATAGGGATACAAGGATGTCAGAAGCAAATTATAAGAAGCTATGATCTGGTTGTTGTCAAAATGATCTCCTAAATGACGATGACTTAAAATGATTTAAATCGAACCTTCTCGAAGGTATGACCAGGTCCTTAACCGCCGAATTCTTTATGTCTAGGTTGAGAGCCCATCAATGACAGTTAAAAGCTCGACAATACCCGAATTAAACGCTTGTCCTGCAAGTATGTCTATTCTTGTTTCTGAAAGTGGTTTATTTCCATACAAAGGGTAATAATTCAAGTGTCTACACCCCTGTTTTGTTGTAGCATTAACCCCTGAAAGTGCACTTAAACGCCAATTACCTTTCGAACTAAAAGAGAGAATCCTGTTGAAAAATTCATACCGAACCCAAAATGAGCTAAATAAAAAACGAAGCAAAAAAAAAAACTGTTAATAGACCCAACGCCACTAGCCTCACTATCAACGAGAAAAAATGTTACGCATTCGCCCCGTAGGCCCGTACGTCTGGTGGTGATGAAATTATTATCGTCCACAAAGCTCCGCCGCCGGCCAGCCCGTTGGAAATCCTTATGTCTGTAGAACACACATACAGGTTTTGTATAAATAAAGAAAATATCGATCGCAAATCGGACTACGAATTAGTTATTCACAATAAATTGTCTTGTTCCTCACGACCCTATCCATTGATGAAAAAAGCCTCTGAAACATACACACACGCACAGATAGTAAGAGAGTCGGGAAAACGACATATAACACAATCGACCAGCAGACCAAAAAGGATAAAGCAAGGATTAAATGGGAAAACACAAGTACCGAAATAAATTCCACTTGTCCTCGTCCCCCCGGTTATGTGAAAGCTAACCTGTTGTTATTCTGCGAGCGTCATACATTCATCTGTGTGCGGCGCGGCCTATGGTGTGTTTGTGTTGGTATTTTTTTTATCCTTATTATTGCAACAACGTTTGTGTCCAAGCTATCTGTTTCATTTTTGGAAATGGACTCATACTCAAAGAGAGCTGGAAGCAGGAAAAAAATCCAGGATAAATACAACGGCACGGGGACAAAGGATAACACGAACACCAGAGCCCCAGCCAGGTGATATTTGCTGCTGCTGCTGCTCGTGTCACATTATTTCAAGTGGAATCCCAGAATTTCACGGAAGTAACTTTTACAAGAGGCAAGGACATAACTATGTCAAGCATTGCTCTTTCGGTTTGGCGACGTCGACGACTCCGGCGACAAAGAGTTATGTGTGGCATGCACTCTTCGATGGAAATTTAGGTTGATGGGCTTCGGAATGTGTTGTTAGCCGGAAATATTCGTTGTCTGAGCTTCATACTCACACTTGTACATACATATAGCACAACGAGAGAAGAGCAGTAGGAAAATAATAAAAGAAAAGAAAAAACCATCAGTAGAAAGAGAGATTTATAGCCATGATGGTCTAATTTAAGGATTTCAAATGAAAGCACAAGAGGAGCAGTGGCAACACCAAAAAAAAAAAATATCTTGAATTGTATCCATATGCATGTGTGCTGGTTCTGGCGAAGGAAGTCTTGTGTCTTCAGTGCTGGATCTGGCTGACTGGACTGACTGGGTGGCTGGCTGGCTTTGGCCAGTTCTACTGCAGTATAAGTGGGTCGTTTGTGTGTTATCCCTGATAGCGATGATGATGATGAGTTTTGCCAATTTTAAGTATAGATGTTTTCTTGGGCGTGGGACTTAGCCTTTAAATGGTTCGGTAATAACTCAATTTTAATGGGAGATACTTTGTTGTTCCTGCCAGAGTTTATGGGTAATATATTTGTTATATCCTTTCGTATATCCTTTGGATGACCTCGCTTATGTTACAGAGAGGCAGAAGTACCTACTTTTGTCGTTTTTAACTGTAAAGTAATTGAAGGTGGATGTGAAAAAAATGATGAGTACACAATTGTCAGAGTCTATCCACTTCAGAAACAAAGCTTACCAAAAGACTGAATTTTTAAGGAGGCTTAAAATCTTTCATACAAAAACAAATCATTAAACTCACATCACGGCCATGGAAAATAATTTAGATTTAAGCAGTTAGGAGAAGCTTTATTATTTGGATGTAAGCCGTGAAGTTATTAAGTCCATGCTGCGACCATTTGCAAGAAGGACATCCTTAGCTTTATTTTTCGTTCGAATAACTATATTTTTTTAACTAAGATTTTGGTAATAAAAGCTTAAGTTTTAGCAGTCGCATCTTTTCATGCAAGAGTTCAATCTTTATCAGAAGAAATAATGCCAGATTGGTAAAGTCCTGCAGCGGTATATCAAGTTATCCTTTTTTTAACGTCTGAGTAACTTCCGTGATAGTAGCATCTCAGAGAACGTGCTGGTTTGATCACAATTTCATTGAAAAAAATGTGCCTCCGGTGTTGGCATCCGGCTGCTAATGGGAGCGCTAAACCAGCAATAGGACTATAAAGTGACGGTCAACAAATGCCCTTCTACGCAAAAGAACAAAAGACAAAGAGCAACTAGGTTTCAGACGGTTTGAATGCCTGTAAAATTGGTACTTTTTAAAGATTTTGGCGCGGCTTCTGACACCATTGGTTCACTGGAAATAGTTTCGAGTATTTAAGGCAGTTTTTAAAAAGCATCAGGAAACGCACGCAAAATAAATGCAAAATTGATTTTCGTCAAGAAGAACACTCTCCTTCGGACACAATTTTAAAAACGTTTTCGAGCGTACAATTCCTGCAAAAGCTTCAATTAAATCAAAATGAACTCAGGAAGGTCGATGAAATTCCATACACTCTGTTTCCTCAATCTGCCTAGAGAGAACAATCACAACGAAAATGTTTCAATAAAAATTCGCATAAATTGCCATTTACTTAAAGAGTGTTTCCAAAAACTCCCCGTGTGGGTTTTGCTCCCCGAATTCGTTTCTATGTAGGCTGATCATATTTTTCCTCCCAACTGTTCTGGAAAAGCTACACAAAAATTGCTACTCAAACCTTAAGAATAAGCTAGGTACGAAAACAAACTCAATTTGAAATAAAAAATCATTCTTGAAAAAAATAAAATAAACACGAGAAAAAAAATACCCAAGCAAAATGGAGAGAGAATTATCCTTCGGATATGCCATACACCTGGTAGTCGATTGCGAAGGACTTGATTTGTTTTTCTCTTGTCCTGCAAAACAAAACAAAGGAAGTTGAAAACAAAAAAGACTTGCTATCACACGAAGGTTCTTCATCAATCAGAATGCCAGGCGAAATGATAGGTAGCACACAGGAGATTGTTTTTTTAGTTCAAATAGCTTGAAATTGAGAGCCTTTTGGAATGCAAACGAAGAAGGATTCTGTTTCAATTGGATTTCTTTTGTCGGCTATTTATATTTACGTCTATGCACAATGATGATGTTGAAGAAAAGTCCCATGGTCACGGGGCTTTTTTTTTTTTTTTTTGGAGTCAAAGAAGGTCAAATCGTGACCAAATTGGAATTCAAGCGAAATTTCTATTTGTGCGTTTTTCAGAAAAAGAAAACAAGTTTGCTAATGGCTTTCAAAAAACAAAACTTGTTGTAGGTTGAGTTAACGAACATAAAATGCTTCACTGGTAACACACCTTAACGACTGCATCTGCAATGACGTTATTGACAGGGTCCATGCTTCTGCACCGTAAAGCAGGACTGGGATGAAGAGGGTCTTATACATGGACACTTTAGTTGCTCGAGAAAGGGCTACTCAATTGCCTTCTTAGCCCAAACAAACAGCGATTGGCAAGAGTTATCCTTCGTTTGATTTCAACGCTGGTGTCATTGTCTGAACTGATAGCGGAACCAAGGTAGACAAAGTCCCTAACTACCTCAAATTTATAGCTGTCGATGGTGATGTTTTGTCCAAAACGTCGGTGTTGGGTGTCTTTTCTTGATGACAGCATATATTTGGTTTTGCCCTCATTGTTTTTCAGCGTATTCGAGTAGTTGAACGGGGTTTTGAAAGATTGTACCTCTGATGTTGGTGCAAGAGTTCTGCACAATTCTTTCAAGTATGATGTTAAGGAAGTCGCATGACAGCCCGTGGCCTTGTCTAAATTCTTTTTTGACATCAAAGGGCTCGGCGAGGTCTTTGGCGACCTTCAAGGAACAGCGTGAATTTTCCATCGTCATCCTGCACAGACTGACGAGTTTGGCGGGGATGCCAAAACTAAACATTGCGCTATATAGCTCGTCTCTATAGATGCTGTCAAATGCGGCCTTGAAATCGATGAAGAGATGGTGTGTATCGATTTGGGATTCCTGGGTTTTCTCCAAGATCTGCCGCAGTGTGAATATTTGATCGATGGTGGACTTTCCTGGCTTAAAGCCACACTGATATGTGCCTATGAAATAGTTGACGAACGGCTTCTGGCGTTCACACAGTACAGCATAAAAGATCTTGTATGCGATGTTAAGAAGACTTATGCCTCTGATATTGGCACAACTCGGAGGGTATCCTTTCTTCAGGATCGGGCAATCAATGCTGAGGTTCCAGTCATCGGGCATGCTTTCTTCCGACCATATCTTGCAGATGAGCTGGTGTATGCTCCTAACCAGCACATCGCCAGCGGATTTAAAAAGTTCGGCAGCTAGGCCGTCTGCTCCGGCTGCTTTGTTGCACTTGAGCTTAGAATCCGTCCTAATCCGAGGCTTGTTTCTGCTTCGTAACTGGTGTTTCTTTACGTGGCCGGGAAGAGCATTAAATTTAAAAAAAAAAAAATAACTTAACAAAAAAATTTGAAAAAAATTTACTTCAAATTTTTTTTTCATTTTTTTTTCAAAATTTTAAGTTTAAAAATAAATTTTTCAAAAACTGTACACTAAAACAGCTTTATTCAAAAGCAAAATTAAAGAAGAGTCAGTGTTGCCATTGTTTTTAAATATTTTTTTTTCTGTTTTAAGTCAAATTTTTAGAAAATCGCCCCTCCCGGTTAAACGGGTGGTAATTGACCTGACTTCAATGTGAGACAACCTCTATTTCACATTTTCTTTCAAAATGCCTTTCGGTCAAGTTTGACAAGGCATAGGAACTTAACTTTTGGTAGGTACTGAGCAATATTTGCCCAAGACTTTTAACAAGGCAAAAATTGGACCGGCCACAATATCGACCATGCCCACTTTTAACGTGTCGGATCTTTAAAAACTCGATTTCTCGGAAAGTTTACTCAAAAACGAAACAAAAAAATGAAGACGAATATTTAAAGATATTTCTATTTTCTAAGTTTGTTCCATACAAATTATGTATGGAACAAAAACTGTTTTTTTCTGAAATAATTTCACTGAATCTAACGAAACTACTATTTATTACGATTTATTTTAACTTTAAGCCCATGCCCACTTTTGGGGGCGTGGCTTACACAAATTATATATGAATTCGGTGTTTCGTGGTATATAGTCGTGTTTATAGAAGTGTGTAACAAACAAATTCTTGAACTAGTATCAGAAATCGGAACATTAAAGCTGGCGTCTAGTTCAGCCTTGTTCTTTTTTAAATAAAGAAATTTGTTGAGAGTATAGAATTCCTAGAAGTGTGAAAATGTATACACCAAAGTTGAACCAGCGTTAGAAGTAAGAAAATTCAAGCATGCCCTGGTGTTGTTTTCCCAACAAAAACTAAATTCTTAAACATCTACCCTGGTGTCAATTTTAAATCTATGTTGTTGCATTAGTGTCAGAAGTGAGAAAATAAGGGCTGACGTATAGTTATTCATTTTTATGTAAACAAATTTATTGTATTTCGAACATAGTACAAAATTTAGAACAAGTTTGTATAAGTGTGAAATTGTTGACGCTACAAAGTCACACCAGTGTCAGAAGTAGGAAAACTCAAGCAGACTCTTAACTAGTTTACGGAAGTGTCAAAAGTTTGTAACATAAAAGTTGCATTGGTGCCAGAAGAGGGACAATGTAGGTCAACGTCTAATTAATCTTTTTTATATAAACAAATTTATTGTATATCGAACCAGGTTGCAAAATTAAGAACAAGTTAACATAAGTGAGAAACAGGAAAATTCAAGCAGATTTTTCATAAATCTAACTGAAAAGTTTGAAGTACCAGCTCAGTATGTTGCAATACAAAATTGCTTAAGCGTTAGAAGTGGAAAAATTCAGGCTTACGTCTAAGTGTCCTTTTTGAAGCAAATTAGTATCCATTTTGTAAAAGCATTCGATTTACCTTAAGATGAAATTCGGTCTTGAGCCTTCACAAAATTATTATTTGTGTTTAAATTTTGGTGGAACTTTTGTGGCCTTATTTGTCTAGGCATGTTTCGGTGTCAGATATTAGCATCAAAACTTGGAGCTCTACTGAAACTTTGGGAGACCTGTAAGCAATTGGCTACTTTTCGCTGAAGCCAAACTGTTTCAAAAGCAACTGCACAGACATGAAGGTTATGTCTTTGTTCAAAAGTATATTAAAAATGATTATTTTAAATTGAGAGAAGACTGATATTGAGTGCCTGTGCACAGCCATGGAACTTGTACTCCAGTAGCGGAGAGAACTTAAAAAGGACATTATGTAAAGGTATAAACAATGCACCTGCACAGACACGCGAGTTTTGGTAAATTCCTCAACATAACCACCACTAACTTTTTAGATGTCAGTGAATTAAGAAATATGCCTAAAAAACATAACAGTTGTCAGGCCTGTGCAAGTGTATTTTTTTTGGCTAGCGCCATGAAACCAAGGTTCTGGTAACTAAAAATTTTCTAAAACAATTCGACAAACTTAGGTTGACGTCCTTCGATGAAAGGTGCACGTATATGAAGGAATCATAGAATGTGGTCAAAAATTACTTACTCAAAAATTACTTACTCAAAAACTACTTACTCCACAAAATGGCGTATCCAAATGGATAGGCTTTTAAGCTTATGAACAAAAAAGATGTATCCAGCCTTAACAAAAGTTTTTTTTTTGACAAACTGAGATGATAATATTCTCTGTTAAACCTGTTAGAAAACTCTTATCAATCAAAAGAATGCCAAACATCGAATGTCCTGAAGGGCATATATTTTTCAACTAAATACCGCCTCGGTATTCAATCAAACGCAGCCTTTTCCACTTGTCGAAGTAACTTTTACACCATTCAGAAAAAGCCTCAGAAACAAAAAAAAAAAGTTTTAGGTAAGTAGAATCAAGAAAAAAACAATGGAAGAAAGAATATGAAGTTTTAAATGTTATTGTGGGCGCGCGCGCCTTAATCACAGTTATCCTGCATTTGTATTATGCCGCAGCAGTGATTTTGTTTCAAGATCCTTTTCGCCCCAGCATCAGAACTGAATGCCACTGAACGAACCAGAGCATGGCATAAAAGGACAACGAAAAAGTGAAACAACACCACCGACAAGGACACGAAAAAAGTCATAAATAATAGAAAACTCCTGGCTGTTGACAACGTTGCGAAGCGCCAGGATCCTTTTACTTAAACAAATTGTTGTTTGTCCTCTTACTGTATAATATGTAGGCACTGTTGGATACCTACCCAGGTAAAAGAAGATGTACAGATTTGGAGCAGCAGCCTCTGCAATTTTTCCAGAGATGAAAAATAAGATGTTTTGCTTCCTTTGCAAGGAAGTAGGTACCTTCTTCTACCTCTACTCAAGCGTAGTGTTTTCTCTTCTTAAGGATTCTGTGTTTTTATTTTTTTTTTTTCGTACGAAAAATAACAAAATTCCTTGAAGGATAATAAATAATAACAAAATTTAAAAGGTGTATACACACATAAATATAAATGTTGCAAGGGAGGACGCCAGAAGTTTTCCTGGAATTCGCGTACGGATGAGGGAAAGAGAGCAGGAGCAAATGTTTTCATATTGCCAAGTTGTGGCGGAGATTTTTTCTCTTCTTATTAATTTTTTTCGTAGTCGTTTGCCTTTTACTATATACCTCAACCCGCAGCCTCGGGGGAGTGATTTAACTTAATTACTTCAAAAGATGTTGCAGGCAATTTTCTTTGACATTTTACGTTTTATTTTTATCCACTGATTTGACTTGGTAATGGAATTTTTTTTCAAACTAAGTTTGTACAATGAAAATATCAAAAACAAAACCGCTGAGTGGTTTTCTTTGACTTCTGTTGAGGTCTGTTTTTTTAAGCCTCAGCTGAGAGCTATGAATAGCTCGAGTATTTCCGAGTCCTTGTGATAGCCGGTGAGAAGCAACACGGCACGGGTTTATGAACTTTTGCAAACTATTTCCAGTGGTTAGTTGCAGACGACAGACAGGGCACCCGTAAATATAACCAGGACTTGGTTAGTGAAGAGGACGCGAAGTGTGGTTTAGTTACAAGCATATACGCCGAAGATGGCATATATGACAAGGTCGCCGATTATGCGGTGATGTAAAGGTAAAACCCAGTGAACCGTCGCAAATTCAATACCGTGTGACGATATCACGTGGGCTGCTGAGCTGGATCGATCCAAGAGTTGAAAAGGTTACAGAGTTCAGTGCTGTCATCGTCATTGGTTTCATATGTTTATCCTCATCAACGTTAACATGGACTTTTTATCAGCGTTGGACAGAGTACCATGAGAATTATCTGTGTCGCAACGCGTATCTAATCATCTGCATTCAAAAAAGATGAGAGGTGAGAAAGGTGAGTGTACTATTAGATGATGGTAAGTGACGACAAGTCAGCGTAAATATAGTAATATCCGACTGCAAAAAAAAGACAGGCAGAATATATTTTAAGGGGTTCAATGACTTTTTTTAAAAATTATCATCAGGCTTAGGAAAGCTTTATCCCTGTGTCATGACAGTTTACAGTTCTAAACGTGGATTTGACGTTGTTACGATATTATTTTTCTTTCAACTGACTTGAGGTGCTTTTATGCACACATAAGTGAGACCTACTTACAGTTTTCTGCTAGCTACGAACCGCGTATAGGGAAGCTTCTAAACCGACATAGCCTTTCCGCACGGGAAAACAGTCAAGAGCAGACTATGATTTTCAAAAATAATAGAAAAAGGCGGACGTAAATCGCACTTCAGTGGTGTTTAACCAAAAGAAGTCTGAAGGACTTCATACAGTCACGCAACCAAGGGAACAACCGAAACAAAAAGCACTCAATCACTAGCGGACAAAATGTCGAAAGAAAGGCTGTCTTCGCACAACAACCGTTAAAGATCCATGATCCTCCTTCAAACCGATTTGATATATGAATCATCATCGTCATCGTGGAATGCTTAATTCTGAGGCCTGGAAGAATTGTGGCTAGGACTTAAGATCGCAGAAAATTAAAGCCAAAGGATTCCTTATGGTAAAGCAGGCATACCGAATTTATCGAATCTCTATTTGCGAGGCAGTAATTTATCGAAACTCTATTTGCATCAGTACCTACCTATGAGCGGTCACTCCGAAATGTAAGTTGTCATTCACACACATGGAAAGACATTTTAATATATTCTAAGACAAGCTATTACGAAAATATTGTAGCACGCTCTTTCATTTCAAAGCTCCCACACATTCCACACCGTTTCTGGGGAAAAAATAATTAGGTAACTTTTCTCTGGTTCATGTTGTCTTTGGTATTTTGACAGTTATGTACGTAATTTGAGTACAAAAAAAATCACATTTCTGTGAAATTTCATTGACTGCCAAGCACCATGAACTTGAACATTCTCTTGTGTGCACAAAATTTATATATATACATCACAAAACATCCTTCGTTTCCTCCTCAAATCCTTGATAGATATGAAATTCCGTGAAATACTTTATGGCATTTCACAACCCTCCAGTTGAATATCGTATTCCCCCAGAAAGTTCATTTTCATCACGTATGCAAATGAACCCACACGATATTTCGTGCTAAATTAAATAGAAAAAAATAAAACACACATAACTGAAGAGAATACGATAATTAGTTTAAATAAAAATTGTTTAATGGAGTCGCTTTGTAGAAGCACCATTAATTACATGTAACTATAAATGTACCTACACTTGCGACGTATTCCGTATACGATTCCCTAAGCAGCTCTACGTTCATATAAATGAATGCGCCATCAATTACCACCGTTGGAAGTTCTTTTCCCGGAAATACTTTTATACACTCACGACAGTTTAGTTGCCATAAAATGATTAATATGGCAAGGGGGTTAGTGAGTGGCTGTTGAGTTTAAAAATAAAAATTAAAAAGTTTTCTGAAGACTATTTTACGTCCCGTGGAAGTTTCCCCCATTTGCTTTAATTATTTCATCTTGGGACAATAGACGGTTGGGTAGTTGGTTTTGGATGATTTCATGGAAGGAAAATTAAATTTAATAAACAGATTCAAGATACACTGACATCCATTTCAGAATTATTTAAGTGGAAGAATTTGTTTTAATTGCTTGACACTAGCCTTCAGATTTCAACCCTTCTTTTGAATGGAATGCAACGAAAACTGTAATGAAAACGATTTATTTTCTATATCAACCCTGAAACGCTAAAATCGTCAAAGCAACAAAAAAAAAAACGCAACAAAAGGGTGTTTAATGAACATTTCAATACTTGCTTAGCTTAACTCGTACATTATCTTGAGGCAGCCAACTATGGTAAACATTTGCTTCTTTTTATACCCGACCCAGAATATTTTAATTTTAATGCATAGTTTGTAACACAGTGAAATAATCACCGCGGACCCCTAGGACCTTTTAGAGATATGATCGAGACCGACAGGTAAATCGATTAAGCCATATCCGTCCGTCCGTATGGGTGAAGTTTTTAGGTCTTTAAAATTGAGCTAGGACGGTCAAACTTGGTGTGTGACTTGGTACTTATTTTGTACAGACAAAGTGTTAATATTGGTTAAATCCGCCAACGGCCACGCCCACTACTGGCTTCTATGTAAGACAGCCTGTATTTCATATTTTCTTTCCAAATGTCTTTTAGTCAAGTACGAAATTTTGGTATAGAGCAATAATGGCCTAAAACGTCTGAGAAGGCAAAAATTGGACCGCCCCCAATATTGGCTATGCGCACTTTAAACATGTGAGATCTTTAAAAACTCGATTTCTCGGAAAGTTCACTCCAAAGCGATCAAAAATATGACAAATATTAAAGATATTACTATTTGCTAAGTTTGGTCCATACAAATGTTTGAGCTTCGCCCACTTTTAGGGGCGTTTTTAGGAAAAAACTTTTTTTTTCCGAAATAATTTTCGGTTTTAACACAGTTAGTCATGATTCTCACGAAATTACGATTTATTGATTTTGATTTTTAGCCCAGACCCACTTTTGGAGGCGTGACCTACACAAAAAACATATGAGTTCGGGACAACAATTTTAAGATTTGGTGTTACACGGTATATAGGGTTGGGTTTTTTAAGTTTGTCACAGACGAACTCTTGCACTTACTTACTAGTTTTATGTTCTACTTGACATTATTATTCCGTTAAGCAAAGCTTCAAGTAGCTGCGAACTCATAAAATATATGGGATCTTTTAGGCCTTTCGCCTAACTCGCAATCGCAATAACTCCTAGATTCAATACAAAATGACACACTCTTTGTCAAAATGTCGGGAGTTGAGTACCGCTCTCACTACTGAAGAGAAGACGGACAAAAATATTCGAACCTTATAAAAAGATGAAACAACTATACGGCGTATTAAAGCTTCCAAATTGATACCTACCCATACAGGCTTGGCGTTTGCCGAAAAAGCGACTGTTTGGAAAAGCGATCTTGGTGTTTTCCACTGATGAGTATCGCGAAGATTGGCAATCGAAACAGACTTGGTTACTAAACTAGGGTAGAAGCCATTTTTGATCTGTTAAGATCATAAAGATCAGTTGGAATTTGTTCAAATTTCCCTGAAATGTGCCGCAAAGGAATACTGTCGTTGAAATGCAATTAAGTGTGGTTATCTGATGGCAGCACCCCCCTATCTGATGGCAGCACCCCTCCTTTCAAGGGGTAGGTCCACATTTTCACCCATTTTTGGGTGGGCGCTGGGGGGAGCTGAATATTCTTAGCTCTTGTTTGCCTCGGTTGTCAGTGAGCTGTGAGCTTCCCTACAAAACTCAAATCTCTAGCTCAAAAGTTAAAGCCTTACCTGTCATGTAAATTGGTGACATTCGGATGAACAGGCAGACGAACATGGCCGATTGGACTCGGAATTTGGTCTCGATCTTAAGTTCTTAAGGTACTGGGGGTCTATCGTTATTATTTCGCTATGCTACATGTTCCCCTGTATCAAACTTAATGTCACAAGTAACCCAGAAGTCTTTGTTATGACCACCGGTATCTTTACAGCACCAAGTAATGTACAAGTATTGTACAAGTAATGGCACCCTTTAAAAGAACCCTATAAGGCCGATTTGGCAATTTACAGAACTTAATTTTGGGTGCGAAAATGGCTCTACTACGAGCTCTTATAGAACTTATTTGTCAATACATTTTTTTGCTTGGGTGTACATTATCATCTTGTTCTCTGTAAGTATAGATTTTTTTGAAACAAATAACTTCGTTCATATTAGAAACTTCGCGCTACTTTAAAAATTAAAGGTAACATTAAATAAAGAATGCAAGGTCTTATGAAGGACCCACATAGCACCATAATAAAGCTCAAGGTATTCTGTGTTATCTTTAAGAAACTTTGGGTTCTAGGACTTTCTAGCTTCATTTAGAACTATTTTAAGGTTATGCGTTTTTTTGTCAAACACGGCGTTCATTTATGCAGGGCTACCATCACTCTCATTATTACAGACAGAGTTTTAAGATCTTAGGAGGACTCCTTTTAAATTTCTGCCTTAAATGTGGGAACGGATAAAATACTTGAACCGCTGGACCAAAAAAGGTTGAACAAAACTGAATTTTTGAATATTGGATTTATAATATAGTTTAAATGCTCTTCAGAGGCACTAATGGCCTTACAAGGTTTCTTTATCGTCCCATTTTTGCGCAGCTTATTTACTTATAAAATTAGTTATAGAACGTTTACAACACCATAATTATAAAACTTAAAGTGCTAGCACCACAAATTTTCCAAATTTGGTGCTAAAACTAATGCTTATGGTTTCAGAGTGTGCTACTTAGGATACTTGCTCAATTTTTTGGAATAGGGTATGAACATTCGAAGCGAGTCTAAAACAAGTGAGTAAGTGCACGAGTTCGTTTGTGACAAGCTTTACATACCCGACCCTAAGAGCAAATCTTAAAGTTTTTGACGTTTTTGACCCGAATTCAAGTATTATTTGTATAGCCCACGCCCCAAAAGTAGGCATGGGATGAAAATTAAAATCAATTAATAGTCATTTCGTTAGAATCGTAAGAAAATACGGCATAAGCGAAAATTATTTCAGTTTTATTTAAGAAAAAAGTTTTTTCTTAAAAACCCCAAAATCGCCCCTTAAAAGAAGGCGGAACTCAAAACTTTGTATGGAGCAAACTTAGCAAATAGTAATATCTTTAATAATTGTCATAATTTTTTTTTCGATTTAGAGTGAACTTTCCGAGAAATCAGGTATTTAAGGATCTAACATGTCAAAAGGTGGCATGGTCGATATTGTGGGCGGTCCAATTCATGCCTTGTTAAAGGCCTTGGGTCGGTATTGCTCAGTACCAAAATTTATGTTCCTACGCCTTGACTAACTTAAAAAAAAGGCATTTTGAAAGAAAATTTGAAACAGAGCTTGTCTCACATTGAAGCCAGTAGTGGGCGTGAACGTTGACGGATTGAGCCAATTTTCACAATAGCATTCAATCGGGCTCAGTTATGAAGTGATCCAAAAGCGGGTGGCCAGCCGGTATATTCTAGGGTCCAATCGGCGTACCCCACAAGCGGACCATTAGGAATGCAGTAGGAGTGGGGAAAAACACTCTAAAAAAGTTGTCCTTACGTTCATACTATATAAGGCTGAGTTTCTTGGGCCTTCAAATCGCCTTTTTCAATAAGTTTTTATTCATGAAAGTCAAAAATATTTAATAGCACAACAGATTTTTCATTTTACTTACATATGTAAATCCACGCCGCCTAATTTGTCGACTGCGCCAATAAGATAAAAAAAACAAGGTACACGATGCATACGATTTCGACATTTGCCAAAGAGGATAAGGCAACCAAAGATTCTCGGAAACAGATTGTAACCATTTTGCTAGAGTTGTATTAATATTAATTATTTTTAGAATCAACTTAGCATTTTTTTTTACTCTGGTCCCACATCGACATCGCGCTGCACAATGCGCGCACAATGATAAGACAAAACCAGTGAGTAAGTGCTACAGCGTGTACGCAGAAGTTTCAGTCCGTAAAACGGACCGTGGAATCCCCCATCCTATCCCACATTGTAAAATGCTGATGGCATAGTTATTTTTTGACATTTTATAAGTAATGCAAGCTTCGAAAAGGGGCGTGGTCCAACCGCCCCTAATTACAAACTATTACTTACTAAGTTACACTTAATTGTACGTAAAAATGCAATTTTTTGCAACTTTATATGAACGAAATCTGGACTGAAGTCTCGTTTACCTAACCTGCTACTTTTTTTGTTTCGGGCTTTCCTAGATTAGGACTCAAGGCCAGTCGAAATTAAGTTTTTCTGGAAAATTTTAGGTTTTTCTTCAATTATGCCTCCAAATGTAGGCGTGGCCCAAATCTTGTTTTAACAAAATGTGTAACTGAGCGTTTTCTACAAAAAATGCAAATTTTTTTCAATTTCGAGCAAAAATATTGAGTTAACTGGATTTGAAAATTTACCCTTAAAATAGATGCCACGCCCACTAGAGGAGGTTTACCAATTAAATTTGCCTTTTTTGTATCTTGCATTCATTAGGAGATGCTAAATGTTAAATTTCAGCCTTTTAGAACGTCTTACACTTTTGAAAACTCTGGAGGTAGTTTCACATTTAGACCGATTGTTGGCGTGTCTTTGGGCGGATTTCAAAAATTTTTACACAAGTACTGCTTCGCATGACGTGAACCTTAGGTACGAAGTTTCAGCACCCTAGCTCAAAATTTAAGGCCTAAAAAATGTGACATACAGACGGACGGACATGGCTCATTCTATTCAGAATTCGGTCTCGATCATATGCCCTTAAGGTCTTGGGGGTCTACCATTATTATTTCAACGTGTTACAAACTATGTGACAAACTCAAAATACCTCCTCTCCTTTGGGATGGGGTATACAAATTTGATAGGCTCGTTCTACTTCTGACAGCAATGAAAGGTACTCATTACCTTCTGGTATCGTCAATCAAAGTTTCTTTGCTATTAGTTAATGTAGTTTTAGTAGTCTATTACGATAACTTTCTGTTCTAAAAATAAGAAAATATGACGCAGCGCTCCTGGCTCTCACTGAAGCTTACAAAATATCCCTTGCCTTGGATTTAAACGAAATAAGTGTTATTAAATTTGTGTCTTGCCAATTGTTGGTTCTTTTTTTCACTTTCAGCTAAAGCAACACAGTTTTTCGTTTGTCATTCGTCCTTAGAGATCCAGCACCCGGTTGTCGGTCTATACGTATACATATATATATATTTAGGGCGATCATGAGCTACTGCGCTATTTATCCGCCTAGCCACCCCCAAAGGTTGCGGTATTTGCCATTATTTTTAATAAAAACTTTCAGAGGCCATAAAATATATTATGGCCCCATAAAGCTTTGTGCGAATTAAATTATTTGCAAGCGTCTTGCTCCAGCCCCCCCAGAGAGACACCCTGCCTCCAGGTGTTGGTGGGTTTGTTGCTTGCTTATTCGATACGGGGGGCGGGAAGTTTCGCCAGCTACTAAAAGGCATTAAACAAAAGGTCAGTGAAAGATTAACGAAGAATGAAATTAATCGTTGGTTTATGATTTCAAGGGGCGATGAGGTGTTGCATGCATCAAGTTGGCGGAATTGTTAACATTATTGTTAAAGTGAAATTAAAACCAAACCACATAAGCCAAAGGACGAAAAATAAAACACAACAAAAAAACAATCAAAAAAGCCTAAAAAAAAAACACTCAGGAAAATTAAATTCAAATAATTCACCACTACTATTGCATGACAGTGTTTGAAGAGAAAGAAGAAGAAAACAATACAATGACAACGAGAATACAACGCGGAATGGCACGACAGTCAGTGTCGCAGGATACGAAATTTAAATATAAAAGGCGGACATCAACGTCGTCGACGACTTTGACGTCAGCATAGCCCTCGGTGTTTATATTGTGCTTGTTATTGTGTTTTATTTCCATTAAACGATTAATTCGATTAAAATTACAACACACACACCCACATAATACCAAAACAATGGGGGCACAGGACGTCAAAGAAAAAGTAAAACAGAAAAAAAAACACAAGGACCATATGCTTGAGTGGGTCATGAAATATACGAGCATAGTATAGTTTGGTATGCCACCTTTTTTGTAAGGGATACGTACCACTATAAAAAAAATATATCCCCAACAGGATACACTGTGTAACATGAGTCATTAATAATGAGGCAGCTCTTCGGCTCACTCTCTCTCTGACAATTTTGTCCTGTACCTCGAGCCCAGTATAATACCAACATAATTATGCATGATCTAAAAATAGATTGAAACTATCAAGAACTATATATAAAGGCACGACTTTTTGAATGTCCTTATAACAGCTATGGGGGTGTTTTTTTTTTAATAGAGCTGCTTAATAATAAATTAGGAGCTTTTCGAAAGGAAGTTAGAGAAAACTGAAAATTTGTCCTTGAGATGGATTACATTGCAGGGTGGTTTGAGCTTCCCAGAAATGGGTAGGTAACTTCAATTGTTGCGGGAAATGGCGCACCAGGTGTGACCAGCAATATTTCCAGAAATTCCTGGCATTGATAATTTCGATAGGGAATTCAAATTTATGCGGGTCCTTGCTGCTTTTTGATCTACTGTACGGGTGAGACCTTAAATACCATAGGCTTCATGGAGATGTTAAAACGATGCGGTCCTAAGAAATAAATCAGGATCAGGTGTTTCTAGGGCTGAGTATCAAACCTGCAATGATTGGACCATGAAAAGTGGGTTGTGAAGTTTAAATTAATTTAACCGGAAGGTATTATTTTTTTCTTGTTGCGAAGTAACTCAGAAAATTTAGGGATTTTCAATTTATGGAACTTTTCCTGTCACTGATTAAATAAATATTTGGGATAGAGAAATGGAAAATGTCAAACGGCGTAATTGCCTGTTGACCCGACATGGAAAATGTATTCCCACCTGAGAAAACCTTTGAATGAAGAGGAGCATACAGTCGTTATGTTTGTCTCATTGCTTGGCTTAATTTCTGAAATAGAGCAAGCTTACGAAATAACAAAGGGACCCTTTTCGTATTAACAAGAATTAGGTTGGTGTCGGTTACAAAATGTTGGTCTCATTTTAGGCAGTCGGTGGAGCAGTCATATAATTTTCAGGCACAATAAATTGTTGTTGTTGAATGAATCGTTTTTCTGTCTGTTCTAAGGAGTCTTATAGTTTTGTCTTCTTCCCTCTTGTACAACAAAGAAGGCCTGGTTAACTCTTAGGGTGTCAAAATTGGTATGCAAGTGTTTAAGGTTGCCTCTCGTAAGCAAAGGCTAGCCCATCCTGCTGCAGTAGATCAATTGTAATAGAATGTGTACGAGTACATGTTGGTAACTTGGTTCAGTCAATAGCTTAACAAAAATTTCGAGCTGAAAAGTGGGACGTGCATCTTAGATTTAGAGTTTTGAGGTTGAAAACAATTCACTATCACAGCTCACAGGCGAAGACGTTCGAAGTTGGCTTGAAGGAGTGTTAGAAAGCACCAAAATTCAAAGAGAGGAGAAAATAGTGTCCAATGATATCTAATTTTCTTATTTCTGAAAACAGATGGTTTTTTTTTTGTGTTTCGGAAAGAGATGCCACAGAAGTCTGCCTTTTTAGTGGTCCGTCCAAAAATGGAAAAAGGATTGCTACGTTGTTTGTCCGTCCGTTAAATCGTGTTACAACTTTTGAACGGTAAGTCCTAGAAAGACAAAATTGCTTGGTGTGCTTTTACACTGCAGAAATAGTCAGAGAATCCAACGGGGGCAATTTTTTTTAACTAGAAATAACGGTTTAATTACAGTTTGAAATTTCATGGGAAAATGGATTAAAAGTTTTTCAATACCTACATTTTTAAGAAGATGCAGGCAAGAACAAGAAAAGCAAAAATTTTTTTTTTTTTTTAAATATTGAAAATTTTTTGAGAAATAAAGCGTCGAAAATGGATAACGTTTTTCGAAGTGTTTGAGGCCAAAGCTTTTGAACCGCTTAGTACACAAAAATAGTATTAAACACACGTATAAAACAACACAAACTTAACCAAATCCTTAACCAAGTCTGTTTTTTTTTAAATTAAAATACCACCGTTTTTCGCATTTTCGAAAAATAATGGCAAAAATTCATGAAAAAACTAATGTCCACCCCCCTTATCTCCGGTGTTGTTAAGACAAAATATATGAAAAATATCATACTTATCATAAATTATCAAAAATTTTATAGGAAATACTAGCGAACTTTGAAATTTCAAAAACTTCTGAAATTTAACTAAAAAACAGAAAAGCATTTTCAAAAACTATTTTTTAAAATCTTCTAGTATCTTAACCTTAAAAGTGATCTTGTTCAGATTTAGTTCAAGGGCAAAGCATATAAAAGGAAAGCAAGCTGCGTTAAAAAGTTTTTAATTTGCCGTTTTTAACCTTTTTTGTAAAAAGGAGTATTACTTATTTTTTAAGTTTTTCGAAGCCTTTTTAAAAAAGGAAATAAAAAAGGATCTTGTTTTACCGTTTTCGCAAGAAACCGTTGGCGATAGAATTAAAAAAAAAAAAAAAAAACGTCCAATGCTAGCACAGGTAGTTGTGCTATTGGAAAAAAGTCTAACGGGAACTGAAAAAACTTCAAAATAGTTGTTGCATGGATTTGAAATTTTAAATATTACAAAAAAGGTCAAAAGAAAGTATGTACTAGGTATGTAAGGTACTAACTCCTAAACGGTAAACAGTATAGCTTTGAAATAAATAACGGGCATACTCCAGCTTCCAAGATTTACTTATAGCTTTTTTATTTATTTATAGATTTATATTAAGCTAAAAAAAAAAATCAAATTTTCAAGAACTTTGAAGATTAGACTCAAAAACGTTAAAACAATTTCGAAAACGAATTTTAAAAAAGTTTATAGTCTGTTAACTGTATAGACGATCGAATTTAAGTTTGGCTGAAGTATGAAGTGTTTACAACACAAGCTTACTGCAATTAAAAAGTTTGAATACCGTAAACTTTTGTGTCTATTTAAACAAACGAAATAGAAAACCATGTCCACAGAATTTATAAAAATTGTCCAATGCAACGCAGGTGATTGTAAAATTGAAAAAAAAAAAGAACCTAACGGTAATTGAAAAAAAAAATCTAAATTTCTGTTTTACGGATTGTAAATTTTAAAAGTCATGGAAAAGGTCAAGAAAATATATGTCTTTCCCTCTATTTCCGAAACAATAAGAGGAAAAAATTTAAAATTAATACTGAACATAGTCCATTTTTTGAAACTAAAAAAATACTGAAGCATTTTTGAAATAGTTTACGGTTTTCTAGATGTGCTTGAAAACACTTTAGTTGACTGACGTATCGTAACGTCTGGGCCACTTATTTAACATTTACCACAACCACATGAACGCTTACCAACACAAGAGCTTTGAAAAAAATAAGCTTAAATAACAGTTAATTAAAAAAAAATATATATATAAAAAAAGAACGGAACAGTTTTATGCCTTTTTTTTAGGTGACAAAACCAAAAAATCACCCAATATAAGAACAGTAGACTCAACTACGAAAAGTAAAGAACAGAATGTAAAATACTCCCAGAAATAATAATACACAAAAAAAAAATTTACACAAACTGCACAATAAAGGTTAGCTTCACCTACAACAAAAGCCGATTGTCTGTCTTCCTACTTGCCTTTTTTTCTTTAGGGAAAAGGTAGAAAGACTATGTGGTGCAGTCCGAAAATAATCTTGCGGTCCCGCACTCACAGATTGAGGAGCTCCATGTTTGGCGCAGTCGATAGTGCCTGTATGGGAAAGAAAAACCAGTGAGCCTTGGCTTTTTCGAATAGCCCCGGTACTTACGCTTAATAAAATTACACGATTTTTATAGCCGACCGAGGGTATATTAATTTTTATGCAAAGATTTAACACAGTTAAATAACTACCGTTAGCCCCTAAGCCCCTAAGATCATATCTCTTTAAAATCGAGACCGGCATGTGAATCGATTAAGCTATATCCGTCCGCCTGTCCGTATGTGTGAAGTTCTTAGGCCTTTGAAAGGGTGAAGTTGTGCTTCTTTGCTCTTATTTTGTACAGACAAAGTGTGAAAATTTGTTAAATCCATCAACGGCCACGCCCACTGCTGGCTTCAATGAGAGCAAAAAGGAAAAAACTTGACCGCCCACAACATCGACCATGCCCACTTTTAACATGTAAGTCCATTCTTAAAAACCGGATTTGTAGGAAATTTCACTCCAAATCGAAAAAAAATTCTCTGACAAATATGAAAGATATTTGTATTTGTTAAGTTTGCATACAAAGTTCCATACAAAGTTTTAAGCTCCGCCCACTGACTTAATTGTCTGACATAATTTATGCTTATGCCGTATTTTCTCAAGATTCTAACGAAATTACATTTAATTGATGTTAATTTTTAGCCCATGCCCACTTTTGGGGGCGTGGCTTATACAAAAAAATTTTGCATTCGGGCCAAAAAAATTTAAGATTTGGTGTTACACGGTATATAGGGTCGGGTATATAGAAGTTGGTCACAAACGAACTCTTGCACTTACTCACTTGTTTTTTATTATTTTTAAACACCGTTTGAAGAAACTTTATTCCGAAAGTATGAGGAAATCACAAAATAAGTTTTAAAAAAGTCTTGATTACTGAATAATAAAAATAAATGCAATTTTTTGAAAAAAAATTATTTAAGATTTTGTAAAGAGTGTTCGAAGAGTATATATCTTTTCTTCCTTGGAAAAAAAGTAATGTAGAATAGTACTTGGCGTGTCGGAAATAATCTGATTGCGATGTTAAATAAAATTGCGGAGCTATATTTTGGTACAGTCCGTCGCATATGCCTGCATAGTTATTTGATTATTTGGAAAGGCACCGGGAAATCAAGGCAAATAAAAAAAATAGAAAAGCAAAATTTTAGAAAATGTATTAGACCACCAGAAAATAAAAAATATATAAAAAACAAAAAATTATCTGTTTTCCATGAAAAACAAAAAAATATCTGTTTTCCACCTGGAAAATAAAGAAAGAATTTTATTTTCTTGGAATCGCTATTACGTTTTGAAAAGAATCTTGAAAAAAAGTTCTTTTTTCCTAGGATTTCTTTATATGTATATTTTCTTTTCAATAAAAACAACTTGGCGTTTTTTCGGGAGCACTTTAAAGATGCTTTCATCTGTACTTAGGGCGTAACCCGAAGTAGTGCATTGAAAAGTTTTAATCATGAGAATTAAAGTTGCAAGCCATACCAAAATGCACATAGGTCTATGTAATTCAGTGGCGCAGTCGGCAATTCATCTGGTGGTCCAGCACAGGTTGTTCGCTGTTGGGTGGCCACCAAAAAAAAAATCAAGCTCTTAAACCATAATAGGGCAGTCGCAGCCAATCACTGATTGGTCACGTTCTTTAATTGTGATTCAAAAGCATATTAGCAGAAATACACGGTAGGCAGGTTAACGACAGTTAAATGCCTAAAAAAGTAAACATATGAAAGCAAACAAAATACTTAAAGAAGCCAAAGTGATACAAAATGCAGAGAAAATTGTTATTTAAAATATGTATTATTAAATACTAAGATTAATTATATATGTGTGCCATATAAGCTCTTTGAAAGATATCAAAAGGAACCACGGTCTATAATATTCATAACTCAAATGCTTTTAGGTATAAATAAGTTCGATGGCGCAGTCGACAAATATCTGTAAGAATCTAGGCTCGGTAGACCATGGTATTTTCATACACCAGTAGGGCCGGTTTTTCAGTGCGAGATCATCCGACTTTCCAAGTTAAACTGAGATTAACCTCAGAAATGAGTTCTTCAGTGAACTAAGATCTGGTGTTAATCTTGGCTTAACTCACCATATTTGGCTCTGAATTTTTGGAGCAGTACGTTTTCAAGCGACGTCCCGATGGCATCAACATCATCAACTTGGGCAAGACCTGGGAGAAGCTGATGTTGGCCGCACGTGCTATCGCAGCCTTCGATTATCCCCAAGATGTCTATGTCATCTCTTCGCATCCCCTTGGACAACGTGCTGTGCTCAAGTTCGCCAAGTACACCGATACGACCCCAATTGCTGGACGTTTCACTCCTGGTGCATTCACCAATCTAAGAGCTAATCATTCACCAATCTAGAGCCAAAAATTCAACTGACGCATTTTCTTAATCGGGTTTAGATAATGGTCGGTATTTCTAGTGATATTTAATTAAAGGAGATCTATTACGTGACCCAGTTTTAAAAAATAAAACATACACATGCTTTTGAGAGCAGATCAGGAAAAGTTTTATCATCCTATTACTACTTTCAAGGTATGAGTAAGCTCTCACATAATTAGAATCTTAGTCAAATCATTCTATGGCCTACGGAAGACAGTAAGATAATTATGATTTTTGAGCTCTCGAAAATATTAGCAGTGGAGCAGAAAATAGTGCAGTGGTTCCTCTCTCCTCACTTTGAGCATCACCGCTAGCGTTATTTTAAGGCACCACAAAAGTAACTAAGATCTGTTATTGGGACCTAAGGGCCCTTGACAAATAGGTTACCATTTTTCAGTATGTGATGTAATCTGTTTGTGAATAAAAAGCGTATTATCAACGGAACTACGCTTTTATTTACGTAGTAACGGAACATAATAATTTCTTTGTATAAAAAAAGAACGTTGGTGATTTGGCCGAATACTTTACACTAATAGAAGACCTTTCCAATATCCTCGCTCGGAGAATTTCCAAGAATCTGACGTGCAACCTTAGAAAAATATTATTCCTATAGAGCCTCTGTACAATGATTGCCAGGTATTATAATACGCCTTGTTGAGGGAAAAATATTTATACATGACATTTTAAAAGCCCTCCCTCCAGGCATTTCGTGGTGTTTACCTTCACTGCGAATTAAAACTAACCACCACCCACCCCCAAAATGATTGTCCCATACCAGCTGGCTGTTTTGTTCTCAGAACTTCCATTACCCCCGGGCTTGGATACAAATGAGCAATCAGCCTAAAACAACACAACTTGCCGAGCCAAGTCCTAAACAACAAACAGCTTACCTCAACAAGCCGTCGAAAAGCACCAAAAACATGGCATAACGCGAAACCTTTTTAATCAATTAAAAGGGTGTAATTAACCACACCGGGGCGCGAGACAAAACCGCTTCCAATTTTTCATTTCTTCAGTAATCACAATTAATTCGTAATTACCCGCCTCTGCGCGCACACGAAAACTTGCTGGCAGCTCGTTTGGCTCAAGAGCAGGGGCAGCCCGAAGAAAAATCACTGTATCACCACGGGAAGACAGGGAGGGCAATTTCACGGCCTCACCATTCTCTAAGGGTCACTTCCCCGGAACCGCGTAGCGGTACTTATCCACCAGCAAACTATAAGAAGAAAAAAATGGCCACCAACACTCTAAATATCAAGTTAACATGCAAAGTGGCACTTAAGTAAATGGATTAGTCAGTGCGCTGCTGGTGAAAGTAAAACCGATCTTTGGAGCGTAGTGGTACTGGTTGGTCGGTCGGACACCATCGAACACATTTTTTAAATCCAGCGGCAGTCAGGAATTGACGTCAGGATTAATTTGTTTAGCCTCGCAAGTCCCCTTCCGCCACGAGCACACAAGTGTGACTATAGAAATGACATTGACGCAGGTCAACTTTAACAACCGACATCCTGTCCTGAGCCTGCATTTGTCAAAATTTCTCAGTGATTTGTTACCGGAAATACTGGCCCCGGGTAAAAAGTTCCAAACCCTGCAAAACAGGCAAAACCGGCGTCGTCGTCGGTACCTATATTTTATTTGGCTAATTGGACTCGCAGGACGAAATCAAATTGTGTTAAAACTCATTAATCCGATTGAAGTGTAGATTCTGTGTTGTTGTTTTTTTTTTCTGTCCCACTTTATGCAGGGCTCTGTGCAATGTCTATTATATAGTTGAGCGTGTTCGATTTTTTTATTCGTCCTGGTGACTATAGTCCATACCAATCGATAGTCCTGTGATAAAGGTGGACAAATCCTCGACACGGCGCCAGTGAGAACCTGATTTATTTTTTCACCAGCAATAAAAGTACGAGGGGCTTTGAAATGAGAACAGAACTTTGACGGAAACATGAAAATGGTCTGCGACACTTTCTGGAATTTTTAAGGTATTTTTCTAAAATTTATAATTAATTTATTTTTTATATTTAATATTGTTAGACGTTGTTATATTAAATTGTTTGTAGCACAGAAAACCGGGTTGTAACTCCATTTACTGTAAAGTATAACAAACGCTCTGGAATATAAATAAAACCGAAAACACAACGTTTTTTATAAGTAAATTGTTGATCGATCAGTAAATATTCAAAAAGAAATTGTATTTCTCTTTTTAAAATTTAGTTTTCTGCTTTTTGTAGCATTGAACTGCGAAAAACATTTAAGTCAATGAAAGTAGCTGAGTCATATAGTTAAGTACTGTATTAAGATTTCGAGATAGACAATTTTTTTAATTTTCTGATGTTTTCGGATGAACTCGGGATGTAAGTTAAAAATCGAAAAATATTAAGGTTTCTGATCCTCAGATCTTTGTTACGCTTGCTATGACATTCGTTGTTGATAAGACAGACATCGCTTGAAAAAAAACAGCCCGATTGGAATAACCTACTGCCATTTAAGTAACTCTGAGTAAGATCGTAGTGTTCATATTTGGTGAACATATAAAAATAGGCCGTGAAGTGGCGCAGTCGGTAGGGATAAATTCTGAGTAAGACAGAGCGCTTCTTTTTTTCTGTACTATAGTTTGACTGTCTTTTATCGTTGCCTTATTTGCATTCACACTTACGATGGTACAATAGAATAAATCGGCGCAGTCGGTAGATAGTAAACACTAGTTTGCCGCATGGAATGAAAGTTTTTTTCGTGGGAGCGGTAGGGCAGCTTGTTGAAAAATAAGCTTTCCGTCAGGTGGAGATTCTTTTTAGAAATGATTATGTCAAATTTCTAGGAGTCAATCAATAATTTAATTGTATTTTAATGAAAACAAAGACACTTATCGTAGAGTAACTACTTGGACATAAGTTAGTTTAGGTTAGGTAAGGTTGAAGTGGCAGTCGGGAACCCCACTCACTGTTTAGACCTATGTAGATCCTTTGTGATACCAAGTGGCTCTGGAAATCTCCCCACTCATTGAAGCATTTTGAGCTATTGACAACCGTGAGCGACGTTTTGGTAAGATTATTATAGAATCCAAGGGTTAGATTTTGGTTCTTAAAGAGAGCGGGGCATGTACAGAGAAGGTGGAGAGTGGTTTCTTCTTCCTCCTCATTCATGCAGCTCCTGCAGAAGCGGATTAACTTAAGCCTTGTTGCATGCTAACCTATTAGACAGTGCCCTGTGAAGACACCGATTGTAGCACTGATGCGCAATGGGTTAAGGGCGATCGAGTTCTTAGAGCGTTTAAGATCTAGCTTTGGCCATATGTGTTTCGTCACTAGACAGATAATACCGACCGTCCATCTGAGATTCGTTATACTCTACTTTGGGTATATTAAGTTTGTTTTATAGTTTGTAACGCAGTGAAATATTCACCGTAGACCCCTAAGACCTAGAGATATGAATGGGACCGACAGGAGAATCGATTAACCCATGTCCGTCCGTCCGTATGTAAACAACTTTTAGGCCTTAGATTTTAAGCTAGAGAGTTGAAATTTGGTGGGTTGGCTGGAAGTCCAGTCCTTCAGATCATGTTGAAACTTAGGTGAATCCTTCCACAGACACGCCCACTACACGCCTGTACGTCGACCATCACTAATTTAAACAAAAATACTTTTCCAAACTCTAGCTACATATGTTACAATAGTGCAACATTTTTAAGGGATTTTAGCTCAAAATGACTGTTTTTCAATAAATACATATAAAATTTGACTAAAAATTATATGACAAAAGTTTTCGATATTAGCATTTTCTAACTTTATGGTAAAGTATATGCTTCCGCCCACTTTTGTATGCGTGGAGAGAAAAAAAAAATAATTTTTTGGGTTAAACAAATGGAGTTTTAGGCCGCAATGTGTGCAAACACCTAGTATAAAGCATTAAATAGTTTTATTTTTATATCCCGCCTACTTTTTGGAGGCGTGGCAGTTTCCTTTTTTGGTAGGGTAGGGTATTTTCCAATCCGTCGCAGACGGACTGAGGTTTTAACATACGCACTGTTGCATTTTCCCACTTGTTTGGTTTCAAGAACTAGTTACAATCAGGAGTGGGCATACTTGAGACACAGACAGTGGCGCAGTCGACAAATAATTTATAAGAGTCAAAGGTCGAATGCACACAACAAATAATAATAGGTCTAAGGCACTCAACTGTACTACTCGGAAAGTGGCGCAGTCGAAAAAAAACATCTCAAAGTTTACGCCAGAAACTGGGTTGGTTGGATAACAATGTGGCGCAGTCGAAAAAAAAGCATCTCAGAGTTTACTCAACAAACTGGGTTTGTTGGGCCGCAATTATGATAAGATAATAAGCGAATAAGGAAAGAATAGGCTAGATACGCAATTTTTTTTTACTCCTTTACAATTTTGAGTGATTTTTTATGGTTCAACTTCATAAGACAATATGGTATGCCAGGAACTACAATATGGTGTAGGTAGTTGTAGTCAGTAAAAAAGTCGGTAAAAAAATCAGTAAAAACAGTTTAAATAAAACCGTTTTGTTGCACAGTCCTACCAGTCTACCTAGCTCTGTCGAAGGAAAATATATAGGTACAGAGAGCAAGCAATTCAGAGTGAGGAAATTAGATGGCGCAGTCTAGTAATGAAAGAATGTTCTCACAAGAAGGTAGCACCTGCAAATAAATAGAAATAAGGTTTTAACTATTGTTAACAATTGATTGAGTTTGATTTGCAAAAAGCAGCAGTCGCCTTATGAAAATCCTTTTAAACTGGAAAGCATCTTTTTTTTAAGAAACCAGCTAGTTGGTGGCCCATTCTGACTGTAATAAAAAACTTCGTAATTGTTAAAAAATCACAATCGTTGATCTTCTTGGAAAACCCCTTCAAAAAAAGGTCAACCTACATTCCACCAAATGAAAACAAAAACATCCCAAACCTACTTTCCTTATATCCATCATTCCTTAAACACAGACATCCTTCGAGGCGCAGACATTTAAGTGCATACACACAGTCAATTAACCTACTGACCAAGGAGCCAACCGTTAAGAAAGCAAAAACTCCCTTTTGACTAACCCCGAAGCATTGTGCATTTCCTTCACGACCCCTAATGGCAGTTCATTTAAATTTCAATGCATTCATATGACTTCTTGCACGAACCCTACTTTTGATTTAAGCAACACAAAAATAGGTTGGGTCGGTGGAATTTACTTTTCATGTAAGTGTTTCCAGGAATATGACTTCCTACCCCATCGATTTCAATAATGAAACAATGTTGTGAGCAAAGCTATAGGTACTTTATTTATAGCCCCAGCTTTGGGTTGGGTTATTTTCCATCATTCATATTGAATGTAGATTCAAGGAAACGGTTACAAGATTGTGTGTCTTATAATACATGTAATGGGATAAAAATAAACTGGAAGAGGCCAATTTCGTAGACCTTTTACTTGGCTTGAAAAAAATGTTTAGCAAAAATTGTTATTTTAAAAGTGGCTACATTTAATTTTTGTTGTTTAAAAAATTTAATGAGTACCGACCGATATCGATTCTTTGTGTTAGTTCTTTGACGTACATAGCAGAGCTATGCGATGAAAATACGTAAGGTGTCTGAAGTGAGGATTACTTTAAAAGAGGTTTAGGATTTTTTTTTTATAGTCCCTGACGTTTTGAGAACAATTACCCGCACAGTTTAATTTGCGCTGTGTGGGAAAATTGGAAAATACATGCTTTGAATAACTAAAAAGCAGAGCTTTGATACGCAGGACTTGAGCTTCATTTGGAAAAGGTAATAAGACAATGTTGCTTTCTTTGTTGTTTTAGAAGTGGTTATTAGCTTTGTTCATTTATAAACAGCATAAGTATTGACTTTGATCAACCTCAGACTTGTAACTTGAATAAATAACTCAAAATTTTGTTCTTAAAAGAGACTACATTGGCTCTATACTTAACGCTCTATACTTCGTTATGTGCCTTCACGGTTTAGTATAACAAAACACTAAAAATTAGCTGAAACTTCCGTCATTTCGCTTTACGAGATTTCATTGTTTGAGGTCAGATACTCAGCACGGAAATCGTAGGGCGAAATCGGGTTATACTGGGCAGCAGAAAAATTATGATTCAGGGGTAAATATATCTAAAAGCAATTTTCTAAGTTCTTTAAACTCATTTTTCTAAGTCAGTTGTGCAGCACAAAAGTAATGGGGCAATGTCGGGTGATATGGCGCAGCAGGTTTAAGTGCCTCAAGGGTATATATACCTCAAAGAATTTTTTTCAGAGTCCTTTAAACTCATTGTTTGAAGTAAGTTGCGCAGCATAATTATATTAGGGCAAAATCGGGTGCCGCCTCTGAAAAAGGTTTGCAGCCGTCTGTGGTGATGCTGGGATGAAAGTAAACGTGAACAAATCAGAAGTGATGGTTGTTTCCGAACTCCTGTGCAGTGTAGCCTGCACATAAATGGAGTTCCATTAAAATAGGCGGAGAAGTTTAAGTATCTCGGGGTCTTTTTCACGAAAGATGGGAGGAGTGATACTGAGTTGTCCTCTAGATTTGGCCAAGCTGGAGCAATAGTAAAGGAACTGCGCCGGCAGGTCATCAGGAAAGCTGAGCTTGGAGTGAAAGCAAAGAGTTTTCAGAGAGTTTTCTCAAGAGTTTTCTCAGTTTTTCATTCAGTGTTCGTTCCGACCCTAATATATGGTCATGAAATTTGGGTAATGACCGAAAGAATAAGATCGCGGGTACAAGCTTCCGACATGAGATTCCTGAGGTGCGTTGCTGGTGTTGCTCTAAGGGACAGAGTGAGAAACGTCAGTATTCGTAGGAATCTTAATGTTGAGCAGCTACTTCTCCGAGTGGAGCGATCGACTCTTCGATGGTTTGGACACGTTGTTCGCATGCCTCCTGACAGACTTCCTAGACAGGTCAGGCTAGCCGAGATGCGAGCGCGTCGCCCCCTGATAGGCCAAGAAATATGTAGTGGGATCAGGTAAAGAACCTCTCTGAGTCCCGCCTGGGGATTGCGCCGGAGTCTCTTGAGTTGGTGGCGGAGGATCGAGAAAGATGGAAGGACCATTTAGCCACCCTCGCTCCGCGACCCTTTTAAAGGATAAGCGGCATTCGAAAATGATGATGATGAAAGTCGGGTGATATGGCGCAGCACGTAAACGGGGCCTCAGAGGTACACCTATACCCCTTAAATCAATCTTCTGATCAATCTTCTTTCAGCTCATTGGTTTAAGTCAAATATGCAACCCAAAACTTTTTAAAAAAAGTCGGGTGATATGCCAGAGCAAATAAATGGTGCCAAAAGAGAAAATATACATTGAAGCAATTTTCTGAGTAGTTTTTCAAACTCATTGTTTGTAGTCATATGAGCAACAGAAAAATAGTAGGGCAACAAAGTCATATAAAATGGTACAGCTGGAAAAATTGCATACTTTTCGTTTCTTTGAAGCACGTATTTGAAGGCACAATATATTCTCTGTTTATATCTTCGGATTAGAAGTCCTTGACAAAACTTAGATAGGTAGTCTATTCTGCAAACAACTGGAAACAAAAGTTGGCGTTTTGAGATCGATTTCTTTCAAAACACTAACAACGTCAGGTATGGCAGCAATAACATGGAAAAACTCTTGTGCGCCGAATCACCCGATGGCGTGTGGAGTTGCGTTTTTGCAATGATTTTTTAGATTTTTTTTGAAACACATTGACATTTCAGTAATATTGACGTTTTGTCACGATATGCCAACAAGATCAGTGCACTAGTGCACCTGCAACATTGTAATCAAAAGAAAACAATTCGGACGCATTTTAGACCCATGAGTGTGCAAAAATAAACGCTTAGCAAAACTTTCATAAAGCTTCAATAGTCTAATGGTATTTCAATACGTACTGGAGCCTTAAAAATATTTAAGGGTCGAAACTCGAAACAAAAGTTTACCGGCACTATTAAAAATATACTCCTGCCAAAGATTTGAAACAAGTCACTTAAAAACACTCGATATGGGGTGCATCTGAAAACCTGTGGTTTTACTTACATAATTGATGTACGTACCACAAAACTAACTGAAATTTATGAAGATCACACACCAAATATGTCCTTGACTTCAAGCATACCTTCAACCTGAAGCACACGGCAATCTGTCGTTTCTGGGAAATTGCTAATGAAAGAGCTTATCTCTCTCTCTCTCTCTATGTACAAATGTCCTCACAATCTAGTAAAGTCAACATAAAACCACTTAACCGAACGAAATATGGTCACAACTGTCACACAAGGATAATCACAATGATTACACATGACAAATTCCATATAGGTACAAGTACATCCATGGCAATGGAATGGAGAAGATGAAAAGAGCTCTAGTTTATGTCCGCAATGTTCACCTAACATTAATTATAATTCCGATTCCCTTCAGGTTCGCCAGTCTTTTCCCAGGCTATCCGGAAAATTGCCCTGCACAAAAAATAAAACGGGGAAAAAATCCCTAATTCCGTATGCACTCGCAGAAGCCTACACGCACACACACAAGCCCATTATCATCATCATCACACACTAAACTAGAAAGGACTCGCTCATAAATAATAATGGGGTGTGGATTGCTACCGCTACTAGTGCTCTAGTCCCGTTTTTTCTTTCCTGTTCGAGAATCCATCGCGTGTGCAGGGAAATAATTTCAAAACCGTCAGTATGAAACGAGGGAAAAAAGGCAACACAATGTTGGCTAGCACAAGGATAATAATAGTGCTGCCTGCCTGCGTGGTTTTGGGTGTTCGGATTCGAAGTGCGCTTCATGTCAACGCCACCTGTTGACAGTGTTGGTTTCCCTTGAATAGGTTTGGGCCCTTGAGTCTGCTGCAAAACAGGGCAAAAAGGACGACAAAATATTCTAAATTTAATGTTGTGCGGTATTTTGGGATTTTGTTGTTTCTTTTTTCTTGTTCATTATCGTTGTTTCGGTTTTTAGTTTGGCCGGGTACAGAAAGCCCAAGCACAGGCGATGTCCTTGCGATAACGACCGTTCTGAAATGTAGGCGCACTGTGACTGTGTACCAGCCCGCAACACGAACGAAACGAGTCGAAACAGTGTCATGAAATTATATAGTGGATGGCTTGAGGGCTCTTTGGGCCAGAAACACTCCTTCGTGTACCCAACGAAACACATGCACACGCACACACTTCATACGTCTACACTGCCTTTCACATGGACATGGACACAGTATAGGAGAGTCCTCACTGGAGCTTAGCCACAATAAATGCTGATTTGGTGATACTTGAAGTTGATAAGTCAACAATTTCTGTACTACTCGGATGGTGTGGGGTGTGGCGCTTCGATGGTGCCTAACGTCGTGCGTCACAGCGCTGCCATATGACGTTTCTCGGGGTGGTGTATAGAAGGTCGGGCGGAATGACAGCCGCCAAAGGAAGGGAAATGGTGTGCCAGTGGGGTTTTGCTTAGAATGTAACAACACCTATCATTGTTAGCATGGCAATAAAGCTTAATTATAATGTATTATTCATTTTTGAAATATTATCATTTTGGGGACGAGAGCGAACACTCGGGTTGGGCTAGGGTTAACGAGGGATAGATTCGGAGGTGGTATATGCATTATGAGAGAAGTGGGTGGTTAGGGGTAGATTTGCGAGTCTGGGCTTAGGCTAGGCCACAGGTTAGTTGAGCTGTAGATGTTAAAGACGCACTTACAGCGAAGGACTCGAAACGTCAGATTTGAAAGGTATTTATTGTTATTACCCAATTGATGGTAGAGAAAACCAAATAAGGGCTCCGGTTAACCAGAACTTGCTATTGCCTTGCAAAGTCATAAATTCCAAAAATAATCCGTCGGCATCCAATTTGGTTTGGGGGCAAAAACACGAGCCGTCATTCTTTAGTCCTGTGAAAAACTTGTTCAAACTAATTTCTCGAAAACAAAACCATCGCACTCTGTTAGCATTTCATTTAAAAAACCAATCAGTCTGTGTGAGGAGGGTTTGTATGTATGTTTTGCCACGTCCTGTGCCTGCTAAAGGACATTACAAAAGAAATATGCTCCAACCTGAAAATTCAATTAAAATTACATTTCAAATGAATTCTCGTTTTCGTTCGTTTACTAAATGTCCTGAAATGGCAACTGTGACTACGTCATGCAGGCTGGCAGTGTGGCAAGCTTAAATGATTGCACCATGAACGATAAAAGCGACATTTTTATTATGACAAACTGGAGAGTTGTGGTTTTTTTTTTTTTTTTTGCTTTTGGTTCTGTAGTGAAAAGGACAACCCTGACAATAAGCGCTATGCTTGTGTCACTTTCATGGTATAAGCCAACATTTGATGCTGGATTTGGTGTCTGTCTAGCTTTATCCTGGATTTTGGAGCCGATGGCGGAACCGAAAATCCGTTTGACTGAGCGCACAAAAACAAACACAATCTAGACGACCGACGATGGTCGGGGAAATTTACTGAGGACTGGTCGACGGAATGGGACTAAGGGCACTCTTGCTCGATTTTAATGAAAACCTGGTGCTTTTATAGTAAGAGATGTTGAAGTGGCTACTCGGGCGTCACTGTGCATTGCAATTTCGTAAGGATTAACTGTTGGGTACGAGCAGTAGAGTGCTTTTAAAAAATTATACAATTATAAAATTCCCCAGACTATGGAGGCAGAGAGAAAATTTAAAAGGCTCCTCAATTTAAGCTCTTAAATGGTTTTAAATAAAGTTAATTCAAATATGTGAGGAAAGGTTTGTGAAGAGCTTTCTGAAAGGGGTGAATATTTTGCACTTCCTGCTAGCAATTTATAAAAGAACATCGGTGAATGGAAGGGAAAAAGGATTTTTGATGTTAAAATATTTACTCAATGACATTGTTCATTCTGTAAAAAGTTTGCAGTTCTACAATGAATATTTTTTTTAAAGTAACTATAAGAAAATTAATGTTGAAATATAAGTATTCAATATTCAAATCATGGGGTCTAACAGCACAGTAATTGCTTTACTCTTATAGATGGTTTGCGGCGAGTTCTTTTGCCCGTGGGATTTTTTTTGCAATTTTTCTACCAACAATTTCCATTCTTAAATTCAACGATATTTTTCATTATTGCTGGTGTAAGATCCTCAAAACTGGGTTCTAGAGGCTGTGATGCTGCAAGTTTCTACTATATCCACAGCTTGTAACATATAAAAAAGTGGCCCCTCAGTCCTTTTAGGGACGTTTTCATACCCGACCAAGGGTATATTAACTTAAATGCAGAGTTTGTAACACAGTGAAATAATCACCATCGACTCCTAAGACCTTTAAAACAGGAGAAATAAGTTATATCTATCCGTCCGTCTGTCCGTATGTGTGAAGTTTTTAGGTCTTTAAAATTGAGCTAGGACTCTCAAACTTGGAGTGGAACTTGGTTCTTATTTTGTACAGACAAAGTGTGGAGGTTGGTTAAATCCGTCAAAGGCCACGCCCACTCCTGGCTTCAATGTAAGACAACCTCCAATTAAAATTTTCTTTCAAAATGCCTTTTGGACAAGTTAGACAAGGCGTAGTAACTCAAATTTTGGTATAGAGCAATAATGGCACAAAACCTCTAAGATGGCGAAAATTGGACCGCCCACAATCGACCATGCCCACTTTTAACATTTTTGATCTTTAAAACCCCGATTTCTCGAAAAGTTCACTCCAAATCGAAATAAAATTTAGGGCAAATATTGAAGATATTACTGTTTGCTAAGTTTGCTCCATACAAAGTTTTGAGCTCGGCCCACTTTTAGGGGGCGTTTTTAGGAAAAATTTTTTTTTTTCCTGAAATAATTTTCAGTTTTAAAGAATTTTGTCATGATTCTAACGAAATTACAATAAATGGATTTGAATTTTAAGCCCAGGCCTACTTTTGGGGGCGTGGCCTATTTGTATAGGCCATATTCAAAATATATGAATTCGGGACAAGAAATTTTAACGTCTGGTGTTACACGATAGGGGTGGGTTATATAGAAGTTTGTCACAGACGAACTCTTGCCCTTACTCACCTGTTAAGTACAAGATCATCCGATTTTCCGACTTAAACTGATATTAACACCAGAAGTAAGTTTTTAATTGAACTTAAATCTGGGGTTAATTTCGGCTTGACTCGCCAAATTTGGTGTGTTAATCCCGGATCAACAGTATGAAATTTTTTGAGTGTTTTTTTCTGCGTAAAATCGCAGTTGATTTGCTTGTTTCTGTGGAAAACGACATCTGAGAACAATTCGATCTTCTTTTTCTGTGCTTTTATATGTGAAGTGAGAATCGGAAGGGTCATTTTGATAGCTGAAGATTTTGACAACTTTGTTAGCTCTGCGCTCTGGGTTAAGTCCAGACTCGCTTGGGATTGAAAGATTTAACCTGGGGTTAGCTCTGCATTAACAAACCGACCCATATTTGTATTATGTCCGTGGCCATTATAGGTTAACAAATTTTGCCGTGTCCCTCCGCTCCGATTGTGTGAAGTTTCTAGGTCTTTAAATTTGAGCTATAGATTAAGAACCTCAAGGTATGGCTTAGTTTTTATATTCGAAATGCACTCTCAATTGAAATTTATAGGCATGACGAATTTCAAAGATATATTCTCTAAGTTTGCTGCGCATCATGTAGAAGCTCCTATTAAGCAAACTCCGCCTACTCTAAAGGTTCATTTTTAGAAAAAAAAAGGTTTTTTTCAGCATAAATTTCAACTAAATTTTAGGATGTTGTTCTCCGTCCAAAGAATAAAATTCCATTTGCACCTTTTATTGCCAAAATATTAATTATTATTATTGCCACTGGTAATAATACGAGGATTAGCAGGAGACGATCAATAATAAATCCCAAAGTGGTTCCACCAGACAAATAGCTATAGGATTAATTTGACATGAGCACTTTTTTCTGTCACTTTAGCTCTCAAAAGAGAGTGGTGATGTCATTTTCCAGGACCGAAAAAATGATGTCCGTTGTAAACATTCCAATAGAAATCGTAATTCTGGCAGATCTGAAATACGTCGACAGTTTCAGTGTCCTTTTTGATTTTCAAACTTTTAAGAAATGTGTTCGAAAAGGGTTAAAAGTGGTGAATGAGATTTATGAGGGGATTTATTTTTAATCGCTTGCCGAGAGGACTCAAATTTGTACGGTTATTTGTAGAGGATTTAATGAAGATTTATATTAATCGCAGATTAGTGCTCAGTGGAAACATGGTATAAGGTAGTGTCGGGTGATATATCCTTGCCGTGGCGAAAATTGACGCACTTCAAATTTATTTCCGACTAAAAAGTTTTGGACACACATTCAGCCATATAAAGGGTGATTTTTTAAGAGGTTGAGAACTTTTTTAAAAAAAAAACACAAAAAATTCGAAAAAATTAATGAAATATTTATTTGAATCGATATTTTGAACCTTGCAATTTAATGTTTTAAGATAACTTCATGCAAATGTTGACCGCGGCTGCGTCTCAGGTAGCCCATCCGCTGAGTCCAATTTTGGCATACTCTTTCACACATATCGGCCGGTATCTCACGAATGAATGCATGGATGTTGGCTTCCAGTGCGTCAATCGATACGGCCAAGCTGATACGGCCGCAATATTTGCTTCACTACGCACAGTACGTAAACGTGTTGGTGGTTTAATGTCCAACAAAGTAAATTTGGTGCGAAAATTGGTCACAATCTTCCGAATAAACTGCTCAGAAGGTCGAGAATGGCGACCATAAAATGGAAGCAGCGCGCGATGAACATTTCGAACCGAGCACGAATTTTGATAGTAAAATTTAATAATTTGCAAGCGTTGTTCATTTGTAAGACGATCCATGGTTAAATTGCAAACCAAACTGAAGCTGTTTGACAGTGACACAAGGTACTAAACACACGTCAGCTGTCAAAACCAGTATTGCCAAAACCAAACCAGCTAAAAAATCACCCGTTAATTACCGGTTCTTGCTTGTGATTTAAGGGTCAACAACTAGTAATAAATAATAAAAATAAATAGAGTGGCGAAACAGTTCGAGGTGAACCAGGGCCAACTTCTCAACAATGTATGCTGTGTGTGTTAGATTCTTTACATACAAGGGGACCTACAATTTTTCGCCGAATCCGAACGGCATTTGAGAAGTTTTTCAAGACAAATGATACTTTTGGAGGGCTTGTCAGACCCTCGCGGAGGTGGGGACCGTGAAAAAGAACGAGTCTTAAGATTTTAAAATGAACATTTTTTTAAGTCCTTTCTCAAAGTTTTCTTCTGTAGTTCTTAATTACTGGCGGTCGTACATAATACTAATAAACTACAAAAATTCATTAAAAATTGCCCAGTTCGTATGATTGTAAAATTGTAGTTCGATGCAATTTATGTTATGCTGATTTTTGTAAGGGTAATATGCCTAAGGCACCAATTTACCCACTACGGAGGGTAGTTTTTTCAAAAGTCTAACAAGGGTTTAATCATAACTTTTTCCATCAACAGGGCACATCATAGCTAAAAAAAAACAAATGGCCGGGCTACAATCCGCTAATAATAATCCCTAGAAAAATCCATCCCATTTGACCCCTGTCATGCGAATTTGTTATAAAATTTGATTGTTAAAAATATATTTATAGTTACTAGAATTGCATTTAAATTTTATTAGCTTAAGATCTTCTTCAGTAAAAAAGGGGCGTTTCATCAACCCTTTTTCAATAACATTGCAAGAAAATTTAAGAGCAATTATGCCCGCAATTATTAACGCTCATTGATTAACCCTTGATACTAACTTACGGTATTCTGAACTTCTTTCAGTCTGCTTTATCTTTATTTAACCATTTACAAACTATTAACCCTCTATTCTTCAGGTCCTTCCTTCGATATTGACTGTCATTTTACGACATAGCTTAGAACAGGTATAAACCTAAATTTATATGAGTTTAATAAAAGTCAGAACTAAATTACCGGATTTTTTTTGAAAACCAATTTACAGTTGATTGCTGACGTACCCAAAATTTTAGATAAATGAACAGGTGCTCAAAGCAGTCAATTATACGAATATTACGTGAAAGTTTGATTGAATCAATTATCCCTTCGTTCAATTTATTTTCCAATTTTCATTATTTCACTGTGTGTTATTATTTCACTTGCGGAGACAAATTATTTGCAGACTTTTCAAATGCCAGATAGGACTACCCAAAAACAACTACCAATGTATTCGAGCGGAAGTAAATTTGTTCTTCCAATTTTATTCAACCAACATCAAAGCCATCGCAAGACCGTAACACAAACAAAAAGTGGTCCCTCGTCTCTATAGGCCTAATCAATCTAAAAAAGGACAATAAAGCCCCTGGCAATGGAGGCATTTGGACTCATAAAATTACCATCGTTGTCGTCAAATCAAAATTCTGTAGTTTAGGCAATTCTCGTCACGTGCTTTTTGCGTAGCTATGCGCGACATTCTTGTCTTAAGGCACATCCGGGAATTTATCTATTTTTTTAAGTGACTCATGTCTTTGTACAAATTGAGTCCAAGCACTGGGGGGAAGCCACTGCTATAATGTGATATGGGGAAGGATCATCAACAACAATCATGAAAATATATTGCAAAGACTTTTTGCTGGAAACTAACGAACCAACATGTTAGTGGCAGGTATCCCCAGAAGGCAAATGCCAAACATGTAGTATTCCATTAAGGTCCTGCATTCGTTTATCCTGTAGATCAATTTTCCGTTAATTTGTTGTGAAAAGTAATTTTCCAGCCATCCTCCTTCCAGCAAAACAAACTGTAGACGAATACCTACCTACTCTACTTCAAAGTTCGTCTTCGTTGCGACTAATGGGCTGAGTTTTCCTTTATCCTGGAAGACGAGAGAGTGATGAGGGAATGAATGGAAAAAAAAAACTTTCAAATGGAATCATTCATTCGGTATCTTAATTCAACTTTTGAAAGACAATTTACGGTAGTAACAGAAGAATGTGATTAAGTAAAAGAAGTGAAACTTATTTCAAGGAAAAACTAATTTGTTCGACCGCTAAGCCACTCAACAAACATTGTATAAATATTTCACAGTTTTTTTTTATGGTCCAATAGCATTTATGCAAAAACTTTCTCCTCAGAAACCCGCAGGATGCAATATTTCTTACACTTTTCGTATAACTTTCTAAATTAGCAGTTGCAGCTGCTTTTGTTGGGCTCTTGTAAGTTGTGGTCGCGAAAGTTATAAGAAAACTGCTAAGTTTGGTCTGTAAGCCTACATATACGGGAGAGCCTTCGCAGCCTTTGGTTTGCGCTTCTATTACAGAAACTAGATTTTAGTTGTTTGAATATTTTTGAATTGAACTGGGGAAGGACTCGAGATAAGCAAGAAATGTTTTCTTGTGTAGAAAAACTTTCCCTCTGATTGTTTATTTGGGGGAGACACTTAAGCAGACCCACAATTATTAATGCAAGGATATGAAATAGTAGCCTTGTTTAACTGTTGAAGATTGGGTTCGCAATTTGAAAGTTTTTTTTTTTTTACTGGGCAATTGCAAAGCGTTGCTAGCATGAAAAAGTTTTGCTACAGAAATAATATAAAAAATAAGGAAAAATTTCACGATGCCTTTATTATCTTATGAAGGGGATCTTTATGCTCTTCTGAGATCTGTGTAAAGAGGAACGTTTGTCGAAAACTAAATGGCAACAAAAAAAGGTTTTGTTACACGAGGAAAAGCTTCACACCAAACGCGCGAAACGATAGTATACTTTGTTTAAATATTTCAGTCGTCCTTTTTGCGTGGATACAGAAATGAGAACCGAACTGTGGTGCGGAGTACAGCTGACTATGTGATTGGGTCGAGGGTCGGGCGGTCCCAACAGCTTTCAAAGGCAGCCTTCTACTTAATTATTTAATTTTTTAGACAACTTAAAACTGTACTGCTCGCTTTTTGCCTTAAGTTAAAAGGGCCTTTATATGGCAAACCTTTTACATACCTCACATGGGCGGGTGATATGGCACAGCCTATCGGGTAATTTGGCGCATTATATATTTTTCAGCTATGTTATTGATTCTGTACTGCTTGCACGTGTTTGCAGCCATATTGCTCTGCGTGTAATATTTGAATCCTCCCCACATCCTGTACAAAGGCTATCCTTATAGCACGAAGATTTTGAGATTGTGACTCAACGTTGGCAATCTTGATGTTATTAGCCTGTAGCTTAGCATTTTGGTTTAAAGCTAACATTTTGGCCCTTTCCGTTGTGAAGTGAGAACCCGAAGTTGTTTGCATCCTGTTAAATCTATTGGATCTACAAGCTAATGCCCTGGCGAAAGTTGTACTAATTTTTTATACCCTATTTCACAGGAATGGAGTATATTAAGTTTGATACCGGCGAAAATTTAACATAGAGAAATAATAACGATAAGCCCCCAAGACCTTAAGGGCATAATGATCGAAACCGAATTCTGAGTTGAATGAACCATGTCCGTCCACATGTCACTAATTTTTAGGCCTAAATTTTTAAGCTAGAAAGCTGAAATTTTATACGTAAGCTCTCTATCATCTGAAGAATACAAGTTTAAAAAATTTTTGAATCTGCCCACAGACACGCTCACAAGCGGTCTAAATGTGCATCTACCTCCAGTGCTTTCGAAACTGTTAGACGTCGTGAAAAGCTGAAATTTGACATATAAGATCTCCTAATGAATATAAGACATAAACAAGAAAAAGCGAAATCGGCAGACCGCCCCTAGTGGGCGTGACATCGGTTTAAAGAGTAAACCTTTAAATGCAATTTATTCAATATTTTTGTTTCAAATCGAAAATTTTTTACTTTATTATATAGAAAATACTTGGTTCTGCATTTAGTTCATACAAAGTTTTGGGCCACGCCCACATTTTGAGGCAGAATTCTATAAAAACCTACAAATTTCCAGAAAAACATGGATTTCGACTACTTTTTAGCCTGACTTAGGTAAGAATTAGGAATAAAATTAGGTTCACCAGGTTCTATGCTAGATTTCGTTCCTTCAAAGTTTTCGGCCACGTCCATATTAAGAGGTCAATTTAACAAAATTATTGAATTTGTACCAAAAAATTACAGTTTTGCGTACTTTATAGCCGCAAACTTGGATATCTCTATGCTTATATTGATTTTCGTTTAAAGGGGTTTGACATACCACGCCCCTTTTTAAAAAAACTAAACAAAAACTTAAAAGGAATACATTTTTTTTCTATTTAGAATTATGCATAAATGGTGACCTGACGCGAATGGACAACAAGAAAATAAACGAATGGAAAGGAGAATAGGAATGGAAAGGAGAATAGGAATGGAAAGGAGAATAGTAATGGAAAGGAGAATAGGAATGGAAAGGAGAATAGGAATGGAAAGGAGAATAGGAATGGAAAGGAGAATAGGAATGCAAAGGAGTATAGGAATGGAAAGAAGAATAGAAATGGAAAAATGGAGAATAGGAATGGAAAGGAGAATAGGAATGGAAAGGAGTATAGGAATAGGAATAGGGTATACCGCGGTCCGTTACAGATGGACCGAAGCTGTTACGTACGCACTGTTGCAATTACTCACTGGTTGTTTTTAATTTTTTGATTAAATTCCAGTTTCCGTGTTGACCTGTCGAAACAGTTGGGGTATCCGTTTCGGTGCGAACCACTGTCAGCAAGGCTGAGGAGATCAGTAAGAGACTTCCTGAAGAAAGGGTGGTCTCGTGACTGTTTGACTCAAGATGAAAATTTGCCTTGAGGATGAGAGGGGTTGATACGGATTGGGGAAGTAACTTAGGGTCGAAGGGTAACTGGGAGGTCGAGGGTAGGAACCACTTTCGGTGCGAACCACTGTCATCAAGGCTGAGGAGATCAGTAACAGACTTCCTGAAGAAAGGGTGGTCTCGTGACTGTTTGGCTCAAGATGGGAATTTGCCTTGAGGATGAGAGGGGCGGGGTTGATACGGATTAGGGGAAGTAACTTAGGGTCCAGAGGTAACCGGGAGGTCGAGGGGGGAATATGTAGCGGTGTTCCCATAAGAGCAAAGAGGTGAAGTCAACCGAAGCGGTATGAGCCCTTACCAGGCCGGTCCTGTTGGGAAAATTTTTATCTAGTGGGGGGTATAGGGTGGAGTGCTGGGGGATATTTGGCGCGGCACTGAAGGTGCTCTCTCCTCCACATAGAGTTTCCATGTGGTCGAGGGATGGGTTGTGTGATTCGCAATTAGCCAGTTCGATAAGGTAACGCCATGGTTCAATTAGCCAGTTCGATAAGGTAAGATAAAGCTCATTATCCTCTTTAAATCGAGTCGTGCTAAATCATTTAGATTCTCAAAGAGGTATTCACCTAAAGTTATCCTTCTCAAAGTCGATAGGGCGGGACAGTTACACATAAAGTGAACCATGGCGTCTTCCTTCTCCTCATCTCTGCAATTTTTTCCCTGTTTTGATGATTGTGAAAACTTATGACCAAAGTAAACGTCCTTTAAATTCTGCCGAAACAACATAGCGGCGGAATGGTACCCCAGTCATTTTACCCTCACATCAAAGTGCGGATGGCCTACCGTGTGAGTGCAAAACACAAATTATCCCGATTAAACTAAGCACCCGGTATAGACTTGCATGTGTAATGCAAGCGAAGACAAAAGAAAATATTGTTAAACAAAAGTTGATTGAAAATAAATTTTATATGCGCCATTAACCCCGCGCCATATCGTCCAACTTAACCTTCAACTTATTTCTTGAAGACGTTCGTGAACAACAGTCATTGATATGCTCCGAACTAAGTCGCATCTCCCTTCTTGTCGGGGCACTTGAATCTTCTTAGACTTAGCCGCTGGAGATTACTTCTCTAAGGTTAGTATGTACGAAAAGTTTCAAATCATGAAAGAATTTAAGCAAAATTACTTTGGTGCACCTGCCCAGACATGAGAAATTCACCAGCAATTTAGATAGCCTCAAGTATCTGATTTCGACCCCGATTTAGATAAATCTGTTTGTGGAAATGAGCGAGGACCAACAAAATACTAGTCGGGGTCCCCGTTAAACGTAATTACGGCTGCAAACCATAATCCGTGCATGGTTTCTGCCGACCTCCTCCGTCAATCCTCAGAGGCTTAAGTTTCCTTGATCTTTTCGAGCTTTTAGAGTTATTTTCGAAGACATACTGTTGGCTGGAGCATCGATGTCTTGCTGCTTGATATGGCCAAATCATAACAAATATGATGTCTTCTTAATAGAGTCAACATTGCATTCTTTGTCAAAAAAAATGTTGCAAGTTTGCTTCTAACTTTTTTTGTGGGCCGCCATTTTGTTGAGTATTGGTAAACCATTAAAAAAGGCAAGCAATAAGCATTATTCAACCTTTTTAACCTTCGAAGGGTTGTTTATTAGCTCATCAATATCAGTACCAACACTCGTGGGCACGTAATTTCGATTTTCCAAAGTGAATTACTCCGCACAATTCAAAGTAAATTACTCGCCAATTCTCTCAATATAGTTGGACATATTAAGTACCTATAGCAATTATGAGCTCGTATCTCACCCACAAGGACTCTCGATAATTTCATTTGAAAACAGTAATTTTCGGATCATTACGAATTTACACAACTCCACGATTATCCTTCGGTCATAATTTAAATTTTGCAAATGTGTATTCATAACACGTCGTGCGTCGGTCGTCGGACAAAGGTATGATGACATGGAATAATTTCATCAGGACCACCTATGAATCCTCTGCGATTTCGGCATAAAATAATTTTATTTGTGTACGGGGATACACCTTCCATGACGATATGAAATTTTAATCGATTACGAAAGCGTCGAACGCGTGTTAAATCGAAAAGAAATTACTTTGCAACTGTAAAAGTTCAACGTCCTGTTGGCTTAAGTTCGGCGTGTGTGATTGGGCGGAAAACACATGCATGCATGAAAGAAAATTGCACAAGAAAATTGAGTAAAAAAGCGAAGCTCGCCAAAGAAAACATCCTTATCTCCAATAGCGGAGCCATGGTATCCCAGAAATTACATTGATCCCTTTTCGAAAAGTTCTGTTGTGGGAGTCGTGTCGTCTCGACCCAATCACCACCAAAACTTGTACGACACTTCAATCCAGCTCCAGATAAATGTAGTTCAGCCACCCTTGATGGTGGTTCCTTGGCATTGGGTTTTTTTTGTGTTTGCTGCCCAACTCCCACGTTTGCAATCTAGCAGGATACACATATAACGCGCTTCGTGATCCTTTTGGAGACGCCGACGACACATATACCTACCGATTGTCAAATGTGCATCCACCCTCGGACTATACATATGTATGTGAACCTTTTGGGTTGTTTGCTGTCATTTGTTATGTGTCGTAGTAGTAGTAGTAGTAGTTGGTGGCAACGCAACATTCTTCTTCTTATACTTGGTTTATTCTATATTTACTAGACACATAATATGCCATACATGTTGGCATTTGCAGTTACTGCCATTGTGCGTATTACTGTTACACCCAGTTATTGGGGGGAAGTTTATTGCGCATAGTAATTTATTTGCTTTTCAAAGAGCAAACTTATATCCTTTGCCCAGATGGAGCCACCACCGACAAGTGAGCGGGCGTCGCTTTTCAAAACTTGGTGGGTGGTAATTGATTTGGATGTTTAATTTGCAGTTTGTCTTAATCGTAGTAACGAGTGTGCGATGGTGTGGGTGGCCCAGGAATAAAGTAAAAAAAAAAACAAAAGAAAACTTTAAAAACTCTCGACATGGTTAAGTAAAAGTTGTTGTTCTCGGGAGGGTGTTACAGGGCAAAGTAATTAAATTCTTCCATTGAAATGTATGAGGTTCTTGAAATGTTATCAAAATGGGTTTATTTTTTCCTTCGAAATTTCTGAGTGTATAGAGATGGGGGAGAACTTACTATAGGGGAGAGCATACTATACGAGACGAGAAGTGGTATAATCGAGAGGGCACTTTAGGGACCGATATCAGGCAGAGTGCTTCACAGATATTTTAATTAATATCGCCAGGAGTTGGGAAAGAACTTTGATTAAGAATGAGGGTGCCATACAATGAATCCCCAAACAGTGTTTATCATTTTGTTGTCCGGAATGTTGTCCGGAAAGGGCGTAGAGTTTTAGGAGCAGATAGGATAAAACTAAATTTTAACACTTTGTTGCACGTTTTAGTCTTTTCAATGTAGGTTGAAATATATTAAGCCTTTATTACCGAAAAGAAGGTACTTAGCTTAGCGACTGAGATGGCCTTATGTGTCACAAGTAACGTCTTAGTTGTGGTCTTTTCTTAAACACTAGATCAGGACTCATGCAGTAATAAGTCTTAGAAACCAACAATCTAAAGGCCTTACCATAATAGACTAAGGTGAGCTTAAGTCAGCTTTCGTAAATGTCACATTGCACGCAATTCGTATGCCACGACCATAATAGCCTTTTGCCCGGTTTCGTTAGGTCTTCGTTAACTTTCGCTCTCTTAAGTTAGTCCCACTCGAGGGAGAGGGTCGCTGCGGAAATTTGACAGCTGGGTTCAGCATCGAAATTTGACAGCTGGGTAGGTACACACAAAAATACGTTTTCTGAATCGAATACTTAAGTCTCGATGTCCGTCCGTCCGTCCGTATGTGTGAAAGTTTTAGGTCTTCAAAATCAAGCTAGCTTTTGTTGCACAGACAAAGTTGTAGAAATTGGCTCAATCACTCAACGGGCGTGACCCACTACTGGCTTCAATATAAGAACCTCTTTTTCACTTTTTTTTTCAAAATGCCTTTTGGTCAAGTTAGACAAGTTAGACACTGGAACTTAAATTTCGGTACTGAGCAATATTGGCCTAAGACTTTTAACAAGGCAAAAATTGGACCGCCCACAATATCGACCATGCCCACTTTTAACATGTTAGATCTTTAAAAACCCGATTTCTCGAAAAAATTACTTCAAATCGAAAAAAAAATTCTATGACAAATATCAAAGATATTACTATTTGCTCAGTTTGCTCCATACAAAGTTTTGAGTTCCGCCCACTCTTAAGGGGCGTTTTTAAGGAAAAAACTATTTTTTTCCTGAAATAATTTTCGCTTTTACCATATTTTCTCATGAGTCTAACAAAATTATAATTACTTGATTTAAATTTAAGGCCCATCCCCCCATTTGGAGGCGTGGCTTATACAAACAATATATGATATCGGGCCAAGAAACTTTAAGATTTGGTGTTACATGGTATATAGGGTCGGGTATATAGAAGTTTGCCACAAACACTTGCACTTACTCACTTGTTTTTCATAAAGAAATAGTTAAAAGACTTTTGTAAAATACTCAACGAAGAAATTTAATTAACGTCGTCTTTCAACGAAGTGGCGCAGTCGGTAGATTAAAGACCTTTTCCAGAAATTATCAAGTGCGACAGCTGAACTCGAAATTATTATGAAATTGTTAATTATTCATAGTAAGCTCGTTGATTATTAAGTGACTGGACAGTCCTTACAATGCAAGATAGATTTAAGATGTAATTTTTTTTTAAACCTGATTTTTACACATTAAAAATACTGACTATGTATCGTAGGACTTCTTTCTTTCACTCTCCACGGCTTGTGGAAGAACTTTTAAACAGTTGACTGGTTCGCCAGAAGCTAGCTATGATTTTTGACATTTGCATGTCTTCTCAGTCTGGCTTAAATAATTTACAGATACCTGTCGCTGTCCAAGCTACCATAGGTAATGTTAGGTTAGGTAAAAGAGAGGAGCGTTTTTAATAAAATCCACACAATAATCAGGTTGTGTTTTCGGTGCTTTCATCAGTTTAAAATGTACCTAAGGAAATTGGCGCAGTCGGCAGCAGTGCGAATTAGGTTTTTGTTTTTGGGAACACTCTGAAAATTCGTTCCGTTTAAACAATGCGCTGTGATATTTGATTTGTCTTTATTCCTTTTGGAAATACCCCCAACCAAAACACTGGGAAAAAAAACTTTTTTTGGCGTTGTCGGTTGCATTGTGAATATGTGTTGGGCTCAAGGACATACAATTTAAGAACAAAGAGTAGTTACGAAAACGCAATACTAAGGGCTTATAAATCGAGAAGACGATTTAAAATGGAAGCACAATGAATGCAGTCGTCGGACAAGTTTAGCTGGTTTGACCTGTCCTTTTTGTTTTCACTGATATATCGCTTGGGGCAGAATTGCGAAGTCCCCTCGCTTGTGGGGAAAAAGTGTGTTTTATTCTTTTCTGATGTTATTGGTAAATTGTAAGAAAGAACAGAGAAATCATGTCACAAATAGGTCTGAAGTACCTAAACATAATCGACGTACATCTTTGGCATAGTGGCGCAGTCGGAACCATCGATCATAAATGTTGGGGTATTGTATGAAAGAGCAAAAACAGCATAAAAGGAATCGGTAAAGATTAACCGAAATTATAATTTAAACAGAGTGGCGCAGTCGGTGTGTAGGTACTCACGAAGATGCTATGTGACCGATTCTTACAAGTAATGCGGGAAGAAAACATAATAAGGAAAACCGTATGCGTCTATCAATTAACAAACGCCTCATTACAATGGCACAGTTGTATGTGAGCTGGGCACAGAGATGGACTTACATGGACCTCATCTCAATTTGATTTCATTAAAATATATTTTTTGACTTATTACTAACATTCTCTTAAATGGTTCTTTAATGGTTACCAGAGACATGAAAAAAACAAAAAACTACTTCTTATTTATCTGCGAGAATAATTCATTTCCGATTAATTTAAACATGACTTCATGCGAAAACAAAACCCTTTCCTCCTGCTCGCATAAGGATCATTATACCTACATACATACATACATACATACCAAAATACATACTTGCATTTCTGTTATTTCATTCCCAAAAATATCAAATCGATATCTGCAAATATTAAATTTATCTCAATTCAAGTACACACAAAAGTCTACCCAATCATGTATTGAAATATTTTCGTTGACTGTGGCAACACATTTTTTTTCCTGGGAAAAAATAACAAAAAAAATGCTTTTTGCAATCATCCTGAAAGCAGAAACTGACCCTTTCCTACTGTCAATATGCGAACCGAAACGCCTGTGTTATCCTGTTTCTTTTCGTTACGGAAAGACAATTCCTAAAGCACATATCCCATCATCTATAAATTTCTCTTTTGCTATGGGAGAATCAAAACGAAGACAAAAAATATATATATAAAATTGAAATCAATCCTGCAAACGTTCACATCTCTAGGATACCAGAATCCATCGGTTGCCTTAGGCATTTCGGTTGGATCTATTTGTCCATTGGTATGTTGTTGCCTTGGTAGAATTTACTTTAAGATAAACGGAAGCTTTTTGCTTGATTTTATAAATAAAGTCGCAACGATTGTTGCTTTTATTTTCAGGAGCTTTATAAAACAAGGAAGTGTATTATCCTTTTGCTCTATTACGATGTAAGGCACCTTCATAGCACGTAAGAGATTGTTACATCCTGATATTGAATGGTTTTGGCATTTTACATAACATAAGAACGTTTAAGCATGTTAGGCCTCCTGTAGAGGTCTATCTGTTGTTAAATCACGCCAGTTTTTCTTTTGGATGAAATAAAGGATTATGAAGCTAACCTTTAAAATATAAATTTTATTACTGTAGGTATACCATTTGGAAATATTATGGAACCGGAAAAAGGAAGAGCTAAGAATGTGAATTGGGTCTTCTAAGTAGTAAGTGTCTTTTCTTAATAAAGATTGCGATCCTTGCTATTGCCTTAGGTAAATATTAACCTTCATTTAGGGGTGCAGAGTGTCGGCAGAAAAAAAAAATTTAATGGGAAATTTGAGGCTCCATTTTTGAGAATTTTTTTTACAGGCACGTATATCGACTCTTCGACTTTTTATCTATTTCTAGGGTTGATCCTTAGACAATACATTCTACAAATTTTTTTTTGGCTCTTCCACATAATATTTCAAAATCTGCTTGGAAGGTTCCGTGGGCTAAACGCGGAGAGGTCGATCTGCTACGCCTTTACCAAATTTTACCAAATAACGACTTGCCAAATTCCCAAAAACATTAAAGTATTTCTTCTCATCTAATTAGGCGTTCCTAAGGATGCTGCTGCTCCTTGTCTTTTCAAATAGTTTCCAGACTGTTTTCCCCTATAAAAATATGCTGTTAGTTGTCCAAAAGACCAATTCTATTATGTGGGTCTTGGGTTCTTTATCTTGTTTGGCGCAGCTCCTCTCTTATTTTCTCTACAGAGATACTGGATTCATGGTATTTTTTTTCCTTTCTGCGAATTCCGTGCACCAGAAGCTCTTCATTCTTCGAACCGTCCGTACATAACTTAGTTTTACTTAAGGTAGGTACTTCAATTTTTGCATTACGTTATGGATGCTTTCACTCTTGAAACTTCTAATATTCCCAAGGAAACTCTACCCGATACTGAATTTTCTCTTTTTAATGGTGCTGTTGTTCCGATTATGATTTGAAATTTCTTACCCAGATTTTTTTTGCGATTACGACTAACCTTCTGAAGGAAGTTGTCCTCGAAACTGAATTTCGTGTCCAGCTATCAAAGTTTCGTTGGGGATCGCCTTCCACCTATATTGACTAGTTTCACAATAATTTTATAGAAACGCCTAGCTCCGATTCCCAACATCTACCAGCTTTAGTTGTCCTAGGGATTATTTTTCTTGTGGTTTTGTTAGTCTCAATTCTCAAGTTGCGGCTGATGGGATTAGTTTCAAAAGCAAAAACGAAAACTTTTACAAACTGTTTGTTTTGTCCTTTTGATCGGTTCGTTACCATAAAAACAAACATTGTAGGATCAGGGCTGAACCACCAAATCCCACGTGTACCCATAAAGCTTAATTTGGGTGTTATGGCGCAGCGGGGAAAATGGCGCACTTAAAATATATCTTCACCCAATATGTTGTATCTGGATCTTGATGCACCACACTCTACAGTCTAAGCATGTGATTTAATAAGAAAATACTGGACCGTCCTAAGCTACTTTTTAGTTGTCTTATAAAAAAGTATTTAGAAAAACTTACTTTGCAACTAAGTTTTGTACCTAATTTCTCCAGCAAGTTGTTGGCAATTGTCGGTCGTGCTTTTGTTAAAGTTCGCGGTAGCGTGTCTGTGTGCGACTTGTATGTATAAAAGGTCACAAAAAGACCATAGGTTTCTTCCTGCTTTCTTGACAGGGGCAAACGGCCCATTTTTTGGCGGTGTAATATGGTTGGGTTACAGCTTCATTCTACACATTGTTTTGTATGGGTTTTGCTTCTCATCCACCGTAACGGTCCATATCGTACGTAAAAACTGTTAAGCTGTTAAAACTAATTTAGAGGAAATTATATGAAGATGATATGGCGGGGGTGCCATTTCACACTCTACATAGTTTGACATCGACTATTCTTGGCGTGGAAAAAAGTTTTTGTACATAAAAGCTAATAGACTAGCCCGCAAACGCGTAAAAGAAGTAAGGCATAACGCCAAAGAATAATAAGAAACGCCAAACCACCTGATAGCCCATACCATATTACCCGCCCGTCAAATATATGCATAAGTTTTTGGCTATAGCTTTTCTTTTAATTGTATTAAACCTTTACCTAGTCGAAGTTTGCCTAGTTGAAGCGTGCATTTTAACCTTTAACACTGCACCTAATTTTGTTAGATTTCTTCCGATCTGCTCGCACAGGCTCCTGTCCTGGAGCTCTCTTATCCGTTTTTCTTATTTCCTCATTTTATAAACCAAGTTTGATTCTGCGGCCATTCTTAACAGCTTGTGAGCTTACTGCGTTCGTTACTTGCCGAGCTTCTCCATTGAAATGGTGCTTAACAGATCCCGGACTTGTTTGTCATCTAATTTTAGAAAAATTTGCCAATAAGACGATTTTGATAAAGATGACCTCTATCTCAGTTCTTTAGTCGCCTCTTCCCACTTTGTATCTAATTCGTAAGAAAAATACCCACTAGGATACCCACTAGTTAGAAGAGTTCTAAAAACCCTATTTATTGATGCACTTAGCTGCTTCACTTGCGACTCCACCGACTGGCATTCCTATCGGGGAACTTACCTATTCAAAGACGACTCCGCTCACACAAACAGATTGCAAATGCCATTAGCTCTAATCTATTCAAGTTTGCTACTCAAATAATCATCCATATAAGAGCTGGATCAACGACAAGCACCGTCAATGTGAGTTTTGAGTATTCTATTATCTCAACCCTCACCAAGCATCTATAAAATTGAGAATATAATAAACCAAAAGTCAAATGTCCATGAATCAGTGCTTTGGCAATACCTAACACATTCACCACTACAACTAATACACACACACATTCGTAAACATTTCCTATACCCCGAAAGGATTATATTGCCCGCACAAGTATACAATTATTTGGAAAGCATTCAGGATCATGAGTGCCTAGATTTTGAATGGGGACAAATAAATCGAAATAAAATCGAAACAGTCATAACGAAGAGCTCCACATAAACTGTCTGTGGATGGTGGACATAAAACCGTTATTTCTGTATATACTGGCACACGTACACACAAACACCAAAAGGCGCTACGGAGGGTGGAGCGGGTAATTTCCTTATGATTTTCCAATAGTGCAATATATTTTTTGATTGCAACATGATTTGTGCCAAATGCTCTACGACGACGACGACAGACGCAGACAGACAACCAACACAGCTAACCAGAGGCACCACTCCGAGCTCGAGGAGAACCTGATATCCAAGACTTTTGTGGTCAGCTTCTGCTCGGTGTATAGGTATGATGGGGGGTGAAGAAAAGCTAACAACGTATAGCTACATACATAAATACAGAAATACGTAATGGCCTCCTTCTTTGAACCCTCTTGCGCTTCATGCATTGTGAATTTTAGGCGCCATTTAGTCCAGACACTAGGGGGTGGTTGTTTGTACCGAAAAAAAAAAATCAGTCACATTCAGCCGGAAAGAACCGGCTAAGAGAAGAGTGGGTGCAGTCAGCCCAGCAGCCACAGAAAAGCCATTCGAACTGACGATGATAATGATGATGGTGTGCGGTGAGACGGTGTATGTGACTAACACTATCCCAGAGGCAAACAAACAATTTTTATTCATAACCGCACCAAAACGTGGGATAAACCCGGAATAAAAGTACCCGAAATGCATTTGGAGAGTACAAACGGCTCTCCTCGCGCGCCGTGTCGAAGGGGTAATTTTTTGGGGTGGTGTACGACTGCAACTCACTCGCATTTTTTTATGTGTTTGCAACGGAATTTATGCCATTAAAATCGTAGTGAATGTCCTTTTTGTGTGCATTTGCGTGTGGCAGTTGTAGACTGGTGACACTTATTTTTTTTTTTTTGCTATCCTAGTTTGTTTGTGGGACAAAGGGCGGAGAAAGGAGGTATGTACATGGTTTTATTTGCTTAAAATTGAAGACAACTCCTACACGCTACCTATTTGCAGAATGGAAAATCTGGCAAAGATTTCTCCCAATTCGGAGCCAAAAATCCTTTTGAAGGTGGGATGGTGAATGCATGAACTTTTATCTTTGATCAGAAATTCGAAAGAGTTTATGTGTGGGTGGGTGTGTGTAAATGTGTATTGGTGTAAGGGATTCTGAAGGGTTTCGTTCCGCCAGTGTCACAACCTCACCACCAGTTGAAGGGTTGAAGGCAAAAACGTATCTACCATGGACTGGGAAAAGTGCGAGGGGTTGTTTACGCCAAAAAATCACCCCAAGAAATAAATTTTTTTCCCAAGCGAATTTGAGGAAAGATTTTTAGTGGGAGTTATCTCCACGAAAGACAGTGACACGGTTTCGAGGATGATACATTGACGATGAGGATGATGACGGAGATAATAACTCGATTAATTGTGTATTGAATTCTATTAGAACCTCATTCTTTCTAAGAATGAAAGACACTGAATTTTCATAGTGATTTCCATAGTCATGATTGCTCTTATTGCCTCAACTGGCTATCTTTTGTTTTGTTGGTACTTTTTTTTATCACAAGCTGTAATTATTTTTTTTCCAGACTGTGTTGGAAGACGTTTTTTGATGTTTTTTAGAAGATGTTGAGTAATTTATGCCAGTTGTATCAATTACAATTTAAAGTGTCGATCTCAAAGTCGCAACTGCCTCACTTGTTTTTTTTTTTTTCTTGGGACCTATTTAAAAGTTCCAACATTTGGTTTGACACTTTTTGAGGTGCTTAAAATTCTGCCAAATTCTGCAGACTGCGCCAAAATCGCATATTAAGGTGTCACAAGTGAGCAAGTGCAACAGTGTGTATGCAGAAGTTACAGTCCGTAAAACGAACCGTTGAATACGCCATCTTATCGCACAATGTAAAATGCTGATGTAATTGTTTTTTTAGTATTTTATAAGTAGTACAAGCTTTAAAAAGGGGCGTGGTCCGACCGCACCTTATTACAAACTATCAATATTAAAATAAAGATATTTCCAAGCTACACTTAAATGTCGTAAAAATGGAATTTTTTTGGTTCAAATTCAATACTTTTGTGCAATCGACCCCTAAAAAGGGGCGTGGCTGAAAAGTCTCGTTTATCTTACCTGCTAATTTTTATTTTTTTTCTTCCTAAATTAGGCTTGAGGCCTGTTGAAAATACGTTTTTCTATAAAATTGAAGGTTTTCCGTCAATTCCGCTTTCAAATGTAGACGTGGTTCAAAACCTTGTATGAAACAAATGCAGAGCTAAATGTTTTCTACGTAAAATAATAACAGAAAGTTTTTCGATTTGGAGCAAAAATACTGAATAAAATGCATTTGGAAATTAACCCTTAAAATCGATGCCACTAGAGGAGGTCAATCGATTTATGTAATTATTCTTTTTTGTTTCTTACAACCATAAGGAGATCTTTTACGACGTCATAAAGTTTTAAGAGCACTGGAAGTAGTTACACATATAAACCGATTCTGGCCGGAACTGTGGGCGGAATTAAAAAGTTTGAACACTTGTACTGCTTCAGATGACAAGGAGCCCATGCACAAAGTGCCATCCCATTCAGGTCTTTTGCGGACATGGCTTATTCCGTCTTAAGTTTTAGTTTATTAAGTTTTCTTTTTATCTTAGTATGTATAGGTACATACTAAGTTTAATGCTAAGTTTGGTTCGTAACGAAAAAAAAGCCTCCATTGGTAACCTCGAAACCAACAGAAGAAGTGAATAAGCCATGTCCTTCTGTTCGTCCTACTGTCCGTATGTTAACAACTTAAGGCCTTAGATTTCAAGTTAAGCTGAAACTCCATTGGGCCAGATAAATTTCACAAAATATTCAAATCCACCCACAGACACGCCCCTTACAAGTTTGTATGTGTGACCATTAAAAAAACATTCATATCAAATTTTACCTGTGTTGCTATTATGTCGGCACAATAAACTTTGGATTATGAAGTCCAATTTAGGAATTAAGGCGTTAAAAAAAAATAAATTCCCCAGCATTGACCCACATTTTAAGCAAGTAAAAACTACTAATTAAATTAACCTGTGTCAGGGAACTGGGTTTAATAGGGAATCAAGAATTTTTAAATTCCAATTTTTCCCGAAGTTTTGTGAATAAGCCATCCACATCTTTAGGGGAACGTGAATTAATTTAACATCTTAAATTATACCCCATCCCATAGGATAGGATGGTTATACCCCATCCCCATATTAAGTTTGCTACACAGATTGTAACACGGTAGACCTTATGGGCATATGATCGAGACCGAATTTGAGTCGAATCGTCCGTCTGTCTGTATGTCACACGTTTTAAGGCCTTAACTTTCAAGCTACGTAGCTGAAATTTGGTACAAAGGTTAATTGTTATCCGAAGCAGTAAAAATTTTTCAAATCCGCCCAAAGACACGCCCACAATCGGTCTAAATGTTCAACCTCCAGGGATTTCAAAACTGTAAGAAGTTCTTATAGGCTGAAATTTCACATTTAGCATCTCCTAATGAATGTGAGACACAAAAAAGAAAAATTTAATTGGTCGCATCTATTTTAAGGGTAAATTTTAAAATGCAGTTTACTCAATATTTTTGCTCGAAATTGAAAAAATTTCGCTTAGTATTTTAGGTAGAAACCGCTTAGTTCTTAGTTCAGAATTGAAGAAAAACCTAAAATTTTCCAGAAAAACGTAATTTCGACTGGCCTTGAGCCTAATCAAGTAAAGCATGAAAGAACAAGTGGGAAAGTGCAACAGTGTGTATGCAAAAGCTTCAGTCCATCTACGACGGATCGCAAAATACCCTACCGTACCAAAAAAAACTGCCACGCCTCCAAAAAGCGGGCGGGGTGTAAAAATAAAACTGTTGAATGCTTTATACTAGGTGGTTGCACACATTTCGGCCTAAAACTCCGCCTTTTTAACTAAAAAAATCACTTTTCAACGCCACGCCCACAAAAATGGGCCGAGGCACATACAAAATACACACGAAAGTTAGAAAATGCTTATATCTACAACTTTTGTCATAAAATTTTTTGTCAAATTTCATATATATATCTATTGAATAACAGTCATTTTAACCTAAATGGGCGTGGTCAATGAAAAGGCTAAAAAAATTTAGTTAGCCATTGTAACATTGTAACATAGCCATTTCAACAAAGCTTACATTTAGAAAAAGTATTTTTTTAAATTAGAGATGGTCGCACATACAGGCATGTGGGCCTGTCTGTGGGCGAATTTAGCTAATTTTCAAACTTGATCTGATTCAGCTCTCTACCTTAAAATTTTCGGCCTAAAACTTGTTTACACTTGGACGGACGGACGGACATGACGGACATGAATTAATGACTTAATTCTTCTGTCGGTCCCATTCATATCTCTTAAAGGTCTTAGGGGTATACGAATTGGTGATTATTTCACTGCGTACAAACTATACATCAAACTAGCAAAAAGTAGCAGGTTAGGTAAACGAGACTTCAATCCAGATTTCGTTCATATAAAGTTCTTAGCCACGCCCCCTTTTAGGGGTTCTTTTTTTCAAAAATATTGAGTTTGAACCAAAAAATTGCATTTTTACGTACATTTAAGCGCAACTTGGAAATGTCTGTGGAAATATCCTATTGTTTATAGTTTTCGAAGTTTGCATTACTTATAAAATGTCAAAAAATAGGAAAGCCATCATCATTTTACAATGTGGGATAGGATGGGGTATTCAACGGTCCGTTTTACGGCTCTTGCGTACATACTGTAGCACTTACTCACTGGTTTTTATTTAAGAAAAAGTTCTTATGCCAGAAAACCTAGATTTTTAATGAGAACTCTTGGACTCTTGGACTCTTGAACTAGCTATATGCCAAAACAAAGATCATATGTCAATAAAGTCAAGAAGACTTTTAAGTACTCATGAAGACCAACCTTATCAAAACATTCAGAGTGGAGTAACATCCAAACTAATAGATTAATAACAACACACAAATGGTCAAAACAGACCTGACTAAGCGTCAAAGTATCACGATATCTGCCCTAGTTTTACTACCAGAAGTATTTTCTAGCCTGAAGCTCTTGCATGTAGAAAACACAACACTAGAATGCTAATATTCGGCACTATGAGTAACCGCGCTTGGGTTTTTGTAGATGGAAAAGTTTCAAAATATTTTTAGACATCGTCATTTTTGACTCCGCCAACTCAGTAGAACCTTGTTTTTGCGATTTCGTAAATTATTTAAATAAACTTACCGACTGCGCCAGTAAAGGCACAACCTATTAATGCACGACGTTAATTCCTTCAACAAAAATCTCTGAAAGCCTTAAGAAATCTTATCAGAATTACATAAGGAGTCCCAGACTTAAGGAGATATGTATATACTTAAGGAGATACTCAAAAATTGAAGACGAACTGACAAGAAAAATTGACGAACAATAAATCAACATTATGGGGCTATTATTTATGTCAGCCTACCGACTGCGCCAAATACGGTTGTTTAAAGATACAAACCAGATAAACGGCAACAACAGAATCTTATTTTCGAAATGTAGGTATCCGTTTGCAACTCTTACATGAAGGAATATAAGAACTGCAATTGTGTCAACGACGACAATGTATAATCTAGTGCACCGTTTTTCCTCTTTGAGCCTTTTTGCAAGGCAAAATGCTCTAAATATTTTAATTTCATGTAGTTATAAGTCACTTAATTCAGTGTTGTTTCATATTGCACTATGACTTGAAGTTGCGAGTTGTAAGCGTAAATTGTTATTTAAAATTTATTGTTTCAGAGACGTAAACTTTTCGACTGCGCCAACTAAGTACAGAAAGTTGAGTATTGTTTTTGCTGTAAATTATTTCATATAAAATATTCACTTTTAATACTAGCGCATACTTGTACTATAAAATGCAAAAAATTGTATTTAAATCTGCCGTAATTCGACTGCGCCAATAAAACTCCTTATGTGTACAATGAAAAATGTTCTTTAAAGTTATATTAAAGCCTTAAGAAGCTTCCTAGATTACGTTATCTTTCTCTGAATAACAAAAAATGATTGAAGTGCCTTGCAGAACTAAAGGCTTGCATAAGGAGTTTTTTAGTTTTTAGAAAATACTCAACAACTATATTAGCTAGAGCTGCACAATTTAATGCGACAAATCGAGAATTGTTTTTCAATGTTGTTAATTAATGCTGAATATTCGTAGGTATGTGGCGTCTTGCCTTATTTCAACTCTATATCTTTAATTGTTTTCTCGATAGAATATAAGAAGTTTTACCTATTTCCTTTTGGAGATGTCGGCTCATAAAGAACTCAAAGGCGAACAACTCTCATCTATACTTCTTTTGTGAGTTAATTAAAGAGTCCCCTGTTAACTTGCACTTCGCAGTAAACTGCCTGCCCAGACACAATTGAAAGCGCGCCCATTTGTTCCACCACCATTACAAGAAATCCACTTCTTTCAAGGGTCCACAACTCTCCAAGCAATTAAATGTTAAATACTAATACACCCAGTTGAACATTTTTCATCTCCCTGGTTTACCAAATGGCAATGGCTTCAAGTGTACGCTCGCTTGCCGTTTCAACGCTCCAAACAATGGAAGCAAAAAGAGTACAAGTGGCATGGCCATTGCGTTGCACGCCCTCCCAACGCTGACAACTGTCAACTTCTTTTTCGCCACCGGGGATCATTGTGAGCCATGTGCCACAATCTATTACCTGGGCTGCTTTGCTGTTCCAACCTCCAACCACCTGCGCCTTTCGCCGACATAACATCCAACCCCCGCCACTACCTCGAGTCATTGTCTCGCGAGCGTTCGCACACACTCACGTTCTCGCTCACTTACAATAAACATCGCACTTTTAGTCCTCATCGAATATTAATCAAGGAGGGAGTTGAAACCAAGCTTGTAACAAAAAAGAGCCTTTGAGTCGTTATGCCCTGAACCGCAAAATAAGTAAGCACATTGGGGTGGTGCGCATACAGACCCACCAGAGACTGTGTGTGCAGGCTCAAAGGACTTGTGGCTGCGCCAACGACCCCTCTTCTTTTTCGCTAGAATAATACATTAATAAATAACACAATGGGGCTCTTCAATCCCCGGTACTTCAAGTGGAGCCTGAAGCAATAAGACATGGGCGAAAAAAAAGATAAAAAAAAACAACATGGTGGAAAGAATCCCCTCGACTCCTTTCGCCGAGTTCGCACAATTGAGGTTCAATTACGTCCTCGATGAAAACTCTCGAGTGTCGAATTTTTACAAAAGGAAGCGAAAGTGCGTTCGCGGTAGTCTTACATGGAAATTGTTCCTTCCACTTTCTTCCCCCTCTAAATGACTTTGTCGTGATTTGCAAATCAATTGCGGAACAAGCGGACGATATTACATGCCGATTGTGATTGTGAGTCTATAAGAGAGCTTTGCGGGTGCCGGTAAAATCGAATGTCTTTGGGGAAATATAATTTCTTTTTGAAGAGATTTAGTTACTTTCCTCTTGGATGTGGTTTGGGGCAAATGATGTTATTGTTGGAAAGATTTTTGTGCGAGGATGTGGAATTTGTTATGACATTATGATTTGGAGTCTGTTCTCTTTAGGTCTTAAGGCAGGACTTTATTCACTCATCCGGTTCAATGACATTTACGCATAGAAATAGTGAGAAATTCATTTCTATGTCCATGGAGCTAGCTAGTTAAAAATTTGTTTGCGTTTGAAAACAAAGAAATCAGCTTAAAATACAAACGCTGCCTTTCAAAACTTAACAAGTGAGAAAGTGCAAGAGTTCGTCTGCGAGAAAGTTCTATATACCCGACCCTATTATACGGCAACACCAAATTTTAAAATTTTTTCATCCCGAATTCATATATTATTTGTATAGGCCGCGCCCCCCAAAAGTGCGTCTGGGCTAAAAATCACAAAATTAATTGTAATTTCGTTAGAATCATGACAAAATCCGTTAAAACCGAAAATTATTTCGGAAAAAACTGTTTTTTTTTTCTAAATACGCCTCCCAAAAGTGGGCGAAGCTCAAAACTTTGTATGAATTAAATTTTAATATTTGTTATATAATTTTTTTTTTTTGATATGGAGTGAACTTTTTGATAAATAGGTATTTTCAAGATTTTAATTTTTCATGCTAATAAGTAAAGTGGGCGTGTCAGTAGGCGGATTTTGAAAATGTTTACACCTGTACTTCTTAAAAGGAATTAAAATTAAAGGCCTAATCAAAATTAAAGGCTTAAAAACAACCGACAGACGGATGGACGGGCGGACATGTATCTTTTGACATGAATCATCCAATTTTCGTTTTTTTTATCGTGTCCAAATGGTAGCTCCTGGAACAGACATTATCTACTTGCGGAATTGTCAATCTGTTAGAGGAGTGTGTTAACGAACAGTCCTCCTTACGAAAACACTTTGCTGAAAAGCTATTGGCGTTCTAAGATTCTTAAGTTAGAGTAGGGCCAGACAGGTATTCCTTTGAGCTTCTTTGCATGCATTCGACCTGTCGACCTTTATCGATATGTTAAGAACGATTTTTAGAAAATTATTCTTCCAGGAGCTTGAACCCACTGCTTGTTAGGATAATTAAAAAAAACTTGGTCCCAAAATGAAATTGGTCCCAATTAAAATGGTCCTAAAAATGGTCCAAAAGCTCGCAAAGTTATTTGAAACCAACCGCAATGCGAAGAAATTCGCATAGAAGACCGCATAACTAACATTTTTCCTCCCATAACACTCTACGAGAGTCTTATGAAAGTATTCTCCAAGAGCTTGCCTCTTGGAATTTACCTCTCATAGAGTACTACGAGAGCGCTTAAGAGAGTCTCACGGGAGTTAAATGGCCCCACTTATGGGAGTTGTTTGATCTGATAAAAAGTCTTAAACTCTCCTTGCAAGAGTTATTCGGTCTCATAATAAGACAATTAGTTCTTCTTATGGGATATGAAGAGTAAGTCTTGTTTGAAAGAGAGAGAAACATGAAACAAACAATTTTCGTGCCATCTTTATCATGGTGTGTGCCAAAAATGCTTTAATTTTTCATAAGGACATGAAGTGAAAAAGAGAACAAGATAGACTTCTAAAAGAAATTGTTATTTTCAGTGCGCTATTTGATGGTACACCATTGTCATCAACATTATTGACTTTAATAATATTTTTTCTCAGGTTATTTATGCAAAAACTAAGTGCAACTAAAAATTTTTCTGCTAAAGTTAACATTTTACTTCGATAAAAACAAAGCGCCTCAAAAATAATCAATTTAAAAAATAAACTATAAAAGATAGGTCATCGCAGAAGGGTTGCCGCATTTTCTCTGTTTAAAATGTGTTTTTACGTCAATTTACAGGGTAAGGAGTAAAATAGGATGTAAGAGGATATGATCGCGGCCAAAATGTTAGTGAAATGAGCCATGTCCGTCCGTATTTAGGTACATGGTCGATTATGTATTCGATCTCAATCAATAAAAATGCTAAGTATGCGATTGCGCGGTGATAATTTACTGTTACAAACTATACGTTTCAAAATATATCCTAGTTTTTGGGCATAATAAGAACCAAAATATAGCTCCTACCATCCTACAAAAAAAATAATTAACATATCTTCGTACATTAATAAAATCTTTTCGGCATAAATTTTTTTAAATTTATTTATAACAAACGGATGCAAATCAACTAGATGCGTATACCTTGACGTTGGTAACTCTAAGAGGTAAGAAATTAAATGGCGGAAAAAATAGTTTTCTAATAAGAGTAATTCACTTTTTGTAAGCGATTAAGCTTTTTTAAAAGAGATTAGCTCTCCTCGTGCGAGCATATTGGCTGTTTTGCAGAGTTTTACCCTTTTAACCAGAGTAAAATTGCCTTTGTCTTCCCGAATCAGAGTAAATAAACTGTTTTTAAGAATTTAGAAATGACGTGGTTTCGTACTATTTAAAGACGCATTTCTGTTTTTACCAGAATTTTGCCGCATGCACATGAATGAAGGAATATTACGGCATACGCATATTATGACATTTGCTCGCTAAGGTTAATATAAATCTGACGTCATCGGAGTTGACTGTGAGTTTGTTTGCGTGTAGAAAAAAGTCAGTCAATCCATGCTGGCCAACCAGACCATGAATATGTTTTCGATGACGATTTGTGCTGCAGAGATACCTACACTATTTTCTTCATAAAGAAATGCATTAACTAAATTAATTAAAAAACTTCTGTCACCGCAAGCACACTACATACTGGCAAAATTACTTTTGACGGATGGTGGGACGCAATTATTTTGAATTGACATAAATAGGTATTTTTAGCAGCCATCCGGTCTCATAACAAGAGTGTTAGGCTGAAAAGAGTATTTTTATGAGCGCTTCGATACTTTGACTCTCATTATGATTCTTCTTATAATACTTTTACTCTTTGAGAGTAACACGGGAGTTGAACTCACATAACAAGAATCAAATATTGTCTCATAATGGGAGTTCACGTCTTTTTTACTCTGGTAGCCTTTAACCCTTTTAATGAGAGTACTATGAGAGTAAAATTAAATTTATTCAAAAAAGATTTTGTTCTGAGAGTATTCAAGAGTCTTACGAGAGTCTTATAGGAGGATTTTCTAGGTTTGTAGAGCACATCTCTCGAGAGTATGTTTGTTGGGCGACTGCGCCAAATCCCCAGTCGGTCTTCTATGACTTGAAGTATCTCTGCCCATCTTTCGAAGAACATTCGTATAGAGCTTTCGACCACTTAGATCTTTCTAGCCTAAAAGTCAAAACTCTCGCATAAAATAAAATGCCAAGCGGACGATAGCGGTAAGCAGAACGCGGTGAACACCACGTGAATTTAAACGCCCCGCCTCCACTGTGGTCCCAAAAGGCAAAACTCGTGGCAAAAATACTGAATTCGATGTTTTTTTTTTGTTTTTATTTCCAATAGAAATATAAAAGGAGCTTTTAAAAACAGCAAACAAAATAATTTTTTGCTAACTATATTGACTGATAGACCTTTTCAAAGTTAGTCAACTTTGCTTTAGAAGAGAAACGCCGAACAAAAAAACTAATTTCTTTATTTTCTTCTCTCAATTATAAGATAACTTATAAAAATTTTGACTTTTCTTTAACAAAGTCTAGTAGCCTCGTGTAGAGGCAAATTCAAATGTTATTAACAAAAAAAAAAAAATTCTACTATTTTTAATAAATAAAAGAAAAGTGCACATTTTTGTGGAAGTTGTTTTGCTTTGAGTTGAGCTACAAAAAAGTCTTCGAAGTCCACACGGAAAATCGACTAGGATAGTTGGCACTAGTTATTTGTTAAACCGTATGCAAATTTGTAGCTGCAACTTTTTGCACTCTTCGGAGAAATTGTAATTTGTTAAAAAAAAATCGTGGTTTCAGTTCTGTCATTTTCTTATCTCATTTGTCTCATTTGCTTTCAGAACTGAAAGACGTCGTAAATGGCTGAAATATAGCAAATAGCATCTTCTAAAGATTGTAAGTCAAAGAAAAGAAAAGTAATGTCGGTGGGCTCCACTTAGTACCTAGTGGGCGTGGCATTGATTAAAGAGTCATTTTTTAAATGCTTCTAGTTCCATATTTTTGTTCCGAATCGAAAAAGTTTTACTTGATATTTTATGTAGAAAACACTTTGTTCTACATTTTGTTAAAACAAAGCTTTTGGTCACGCCCACATTTGGAGGCAGAATTCAAGAATAATTTCTAATTCGCCACAAAAACATGTTTCGTAGCCTATTTAAGGAAAGATAAGGAAAATAAATGTAGCATATGAGGTACACCAGATATTCTAGAATTTTTTCATCAAAGTTTTTGGCCACGCCCATTTCTAGCGTCCATTTTACACAATTATTGAGACTGAACCAATAAATTACATTTTTGTGTACATTTAAGCCGAAAACTTGGATATTTGTATGCTTATATTGATTTTTAGTTACATGGACTGATAATGCCACGCCCCTTTTTAAAATAAATTAAATAACTCTCAAGGAAAAGAAGCATTTTTTTTCTTGTTATACACCTTGAGCACTTACTAGTTTATTTTATTTAATTTTAATAAATTTTTTCGTCTGTTTACTTTTTTCCAACACTGTTTCATATAAAACATATTACTCAAGTAGTTTATACCTAGGGTCCTACTTTTTTATGTTACTTGCAAAAAAAAACATTTTAGAATTTGGTTCGTTTACTTTTAGCATCCACTGTTATTACCAATTTAATTTTAGCACATATTCAAGTTCTCGTCGACATTTTTTTTTCAATTTCCACAAGGATTAGGACTGTTTTTATAGATTTACTTTAATGTCTTATTTTAATGATTCTCTTTTCTAGGAAAATCTCATTTCAGGAAATTATTTCGAAACAACCTGTGCAGCCAATTTCCTTAAATTTTCGCTATTTATAGTTTCTGAACAAAAAAATTGTACCGATATCTTTATGCGTTCGAAAATTATGATTTTTGAAACGAAAAAAGTCATTTGGGACCACAGTGGCGCCGGTCGACGGTCGCAGACAGACCATTGCATCATGTTCGACCCTTTTTATACCCGACCGAGGGTATGTTAATTTTAATGCATAGCTTGTAACACAGTGAAATAATCATCGTAGACCCTTAAGACATTTTAGAGATATGATCGAGACCGCCAGGTGAATAGGTTAAGCCATGTCCGTCCGTCCGTCCGTCTGTATGTGCGAAAGTGTAAGGTCTCCAAATTCAAGGTAGAGAGTTGAAACTTGGTTCGCAGCTTGGTTCTTCTGTTGCACAGACATAGAGGGAAAATTAGCTCAATAAGTCAACGGCGACGCCCACAACTGGCTTCAATGTGCGAGAACCGCTATTTCACATTTTCTTTCAAAATGCCTATTGGTCAATTTAGACATGGCGTAGGAGCTCAAATTTTGATACTGAGCAATAATGGCCCAAGAACTTTAACAAGGCAAAAACTGGACCACCCACAATGTCAACCATGCCCGCTTTTAACATATTAGATGTTTAAAAACCAGATTTCTCGGAAAGCTCGCTCCAAATTGAAAAGAGAAGTTTATGGCAAATATTATAGATATTGCTATTTGCTAAGTTTGCTTCAAAGAAAGTTTTGAGCTCCGCCTATTTTTAAGGCGGAGCTTCTACCATATTACCATATTGCTTCTACCATATTTTCTCTTGATTCTAACGAAATTGCAATTGATTGACTTTAATGTTAGCCCATACCCACTTTTTTGGGCGTGGCTTACACAAATAATACATGAACTCGTGCCAATAAACTTTAAGATTTAGTGTTATATGGTATATAGGGTCGGATATATAGAAGTTTGTCACATACAAGCTCTTGCACTTACTCACTTCGTACAAAATTTTGTAATTCGGTCTCGTAATATATCGAACGGGAAAATCCCGAATGGCAAATAGAAAGAGATTTTTATAATTGTATGCATAAATTTTTTTATAGTACCTCAATATAGTACCTCAACCCGCATCTACCCGAGATAGGGGTAGAAAAGGCTGAATTCTTCAAAAAACAAGTGAGTGAGTGCAATAGTTCGTTTGTGACAAACTTCTATACACCCAAACCTGTATACCGTGTAACACCAAACCTTAAATTTTTTTGGCCCGAATTCATATATTTATTATTTGTATAGGCCACGCCCCCAAAAGTGGGCCTGGGCTTAAAATTAAAATTAATTCATTGATTATTAATCTTTTGGTGATTATTTTACTGTATTTTAAACTATGCATTAAAATTAATATACTCTGGGTCGGGTATAAAAAAGCAGAATTATGAGCCGCCCCCAACTTTTAACCTTGATGTGTTTTTAGGAAGACTTACTCACTTTTGATTTTGTAAAAGAAGCTCAAACCTAGTTTTGCGATTAAGAAAAGCTCGAACAATAAAAATTTTCAGGGTGCACTATAATTTCCATTAAATATGTGCAGTACAGGCTTCAGTGCAGAGCTTAAAGCACATCAAGTCTAAGTTACACTGGCAGTGGTAACGCTTACAAAAATATATATTTTTGCTTGGATATTGTTAAGAAGCTTTATGCGCCAGCTTAAATTATGCAGTACGGAAATCCTTGACAATAATTTCTTTCGCTTGACTAAAAGGAATCCCTGTATAGTCCTTGCGTATTCTGCACATAATATAAACAGTATTGGCACGTATTGGACAAGGTATAGCATCTACTCGTACACCAGCTTTTGACTAGTTTATTTATTAAACGTGACCTCATTTTAACGACTTTAGCCACAACCACTTTAAACACCTCCTTATCACTCTATCAGCAAGATCATTAAAATATGAAGACACTCCTTTCATTGCGTACAATAACATACAACTACTTATAACATTCAAGAATCAAGGCTGCTTATATTCTTCCTCTTCCCACATTCTAATGACCTTTAAGGATTTTTTTTTTCCCTTTAATTTGAGAGTTATTTTCCCCACGGGAATATCTCGTGAAAAAAAAAATTCAAGGAAGTCGTAAACATCCGTTAGCGATATTTTTATTCCCATCTGCTGGAGAATTGCTGTGTTTTTTTCTACTCTCTTTTCACCAGCCTCTGGGCATGGTTGGCTTCTCTACTCCAAGTGCGGGCTTAGTAAGTATCCCTTTAAAAAAGAAAAAAGATACAATACGAAGACAGAATTTAGAATTTACGTATGGCAGCATCCACATTTTTATGTTTTTATGTGGCTCGGGTCAGTTAGACTTTGTGACTTTAAAGTTATAAACATTTCATTTAAATATAAAAGCCTGGGTGTTAAAAGTTATACGCGCGGGTATCCTTGTCGCTCGTCATCATCGTTATCGCGTCATCCTACCGATGTGGAGGATTGTATGGGAACTTTGTGTATGGATGTTTTTCTCTCATTTTTTTCCGAGTATCATTTTGGGTCAAAGATGTACTTTAGTAGCGCTTAACTCAATAAACATTATACAGAGAGCATTTTAAATGCTGGGGCTTTCACGAGATTTTCTATTTTGGAAAGGACGCTTTAGGAGTTGGATAATATTTTTAAAGCATGTGTATTTTGAAAGCCACCGCGAGGCCTAAAATAATAACAAAGCAAAGTAAACGAGGGAGCACGTTTTAATGTTCTTTTACCCCGAATCCTTGTGTCCTTTAATATTATCTTCTGCCGCAGAGTTATGGATCCTTAGATAAATGTGACGAAAAACGTGACTGTAGTTTATTATACGCAATCGGACCAAAAATAGTCAGTAATTTAAAGACGTTGAACACAAGTATAAACCTTAACGATTTTACAACTCCTTAAACTTTAATGGATACTCAATCGGATAAGTCTTTTGTGTAACGGAAATTTTACTTAAAGAACCCAACGCTAAAGCCATGTAGCTGCAACCAAAAAGTCCCATAAACTGTTACACACCAAAGGGAAACTTATCCATCTTAACTCATTTGATTCCGCTGCACGATTCACAAACACTCCATTCCGCCGACAACAAAGTGGCGCTTATGCGCGCTATTCTCTCTGCCTTGCATAGTTATATCCTTTCCAACAAAGTAGCTCTGGAAAAACATCCTTTA